>OZ014479.1:10370262-12791530 GCA_963965965.1 Trididemnum nubilum
TGTCGTAATAGAAAAAAAATTAATATACTAGATTCAATAAGTAACTAGTGTAATCAAAGCGATGGCCAAGTAGAGAATTGAACCCAGGTCTTGGGTTTCAAGCAGTGGCGCTTGTAACTATTCGGCCATGGCAGCTCGCGCGCGTAGGTGACTACCTCCCAAGTACGTCAAAATATTCTTGTCTTTAAAATTTGTAGTGGTAGAAAAAAAAAACTAGCTCGATAGCTTGAGGCCGTAAAAAGCTGATTTTTGGACGTCTTCACACAATTGATTTTTGTGGGGTGTACGTGGGAATTTCCGGGGGTTTGGTACCCCCGTATTATGTCCAAGAAAACTGGAGTTTTAGCTTAAGCCGTTCAATGCAATGACGTTTGGGAGAGCTTGGGGGGAAGTTGCTCTTAAACTATGTCAATTTTTTGTCGCTTAAATACGTACCAATGTCAAAAACAACGAAGCCTTAGACTAAATCGTCCAAAAATTGATTTTTGTGATGTTCATTTGGGGATTTCCGGGGGGTCGCACTTTCAAAGTATGTTGAAGTGTTTGTCTTTTCAGTATTTCATAATATCAAATAAAAACTAGTACTCTAACAAAAGCCGTTGAAGAAATTGATCTTTAAGGGGTCCATTTGGGAGGTTCTTAAAGGGGGGTGGTACCCCTAAACTCTGTCAAAATGTTTGCTTCTGAAGTATCTACTTATATAAAAAACACAGGCATCGTAAGTTTGGTCGTGCAAAAACCTGATTTTTGGGGGTCCATTTTGGAGGGCTTCCCTGGGGGGGGGGGGGGGGTGGCACCCTCAAACTATGTCGAAATATTTGTCTGTTGTATGTGTTGATATCGAAAAATAAAACTGGCGCCCTAGTTTGAGCCAAACCATAAATTAATATTTAGAGGGTCCATTTTGGGGGGGTTTGCAGGGGGGGTATTTTCAAATGATGTCAAAACATTTGTGTGTTAGACACGGGCTGATAGTAAAAATAAAACTAATACCCTAGTTTGAGGCAATCAAAAAAGTCGCGGAAGTCCCAATAAATAAATAAATAAAAAAAAAAAGTGTCCGAATCGTCATAGTTTATTTTTGAGAGCTAAAAGGGCATGCCCAGACCCTTCTAAATTCGAAAGTTTTATTAAGTTTTATTCCCCTAAAGCCATTAGTTTTCGATTTAGGGCTGTTTAAACCTAAATTGGCATTTCATTTTTTGGCTCGGAAACCCGTATGGCGTGACCAATTCCCCCCAAAATTTGCACTGAGAATGATTTGTATGTGCTTCAGCTAAGATGTAAATTTGAAGTTTGTACCTCCAGTCGTTTCAAAGTTATAGGGTTTTTAATTTTTGTTTACGAAGGACTTACGACGCGAAGCGTCGCGGAAGTCCCAAAAGTTGTCAAATTTTCAACCTTGATTTCTCAACAGCACAGAGACTTGTGATAACCGAAAGAGCGGTTAAAGCGGCAAGCGTGGAAAAATTGTTCGTGGAAAAGAACGAAAAATTTTACACCAAAAGAATTGCAAAGCGCCTCTGTGAATAGAACGAATCTGGGAGGGATTAAAAAGGGTTAATTGCGATTAATGTTGTTCATGCGAAAAATTTTACGTGAATAATTGCGTGAATCTTAAGTGCCGTGAATAATTGCGCTAAAATAAAGCAATTAAAAAGTTTCTTCACTTGCAGTTATTTTATTGTATCAAAAGTGGTAATTTGCGTTTTTGGATCATCTTGTTTAAAGTTGCTTATTTCATACTCTGTATTTCATTGACTTAAGCTCGAAAATAAGTTAAAGGTAAGTTAAGCTTGCAAGTTAAGCTCGAAAATAACTTGCCCGAGGCGATTTCAGCGTGCCTAGGGCAAGCGTTAATTTCGAACCCTGGATACAACCAGGTTATAGAGCGTAATTACTATTCACTATAATGAAGCGAAAAATGTTTGTATAAAATACTAGCCCAGTTAGTAAAATTTCGAGTTAAAAAGCGATCAAAAGGTTGCATGTTTATTTCAAAACTTTGTAGAGCGTGATTATATCCCTCAAAAAACACATAAGCAGTTTACCCGTTGTGATCGCTCAGCCTGACCAAAGACTTGAGAACCGAAACAGCGGCGCAAATTCGTGACCCTTTTTTTGGTTACCGTACTTACATACCGCAATCAATTGAATAACGAGTAATACAATGTAGCTCAGAGTTGTAAGTCGGCCCTGGTTTTTCTGGTCGGATTCGGGCCTAAAGTTGACAAAAATTTCGGGCTTGAGACGTACTTTTAGTCGTAGGCGCACAAAAATATAATTAAAATAACTTGGCAACATTGCTAAATTTTTCAGACCTAACTGAACTTTTGTTTTTTTCGGGCATGATTTGGGCATCAAATTAGTTTTCGGGTTCGGGCCGGATTTGGGCTTGTATGTTCGGTTTCGGTCCTGGTTCGGGCCTGAACTAGTTGGCCCGTTTACAACTCTGATGTAGCTGGTACATTGTAGTTTTTCGTGAGGATATTGTTTTTTACAAAGTAACTTGTGCATTTTGGTTATAATGTACTGCATAGTAAAACGTATAAATTACTTGCACTTCAAAGTACCGAAACTCTAAATATAATATAACGTCACACTTTTAAGAGCCAGTGGAAAGTCATTAGAAACTACGAGTATTTTGATGTCAATTAATTTGGACGAATTTTCATTGAAGCGTGTTTCATTGAATAGTGAGCATTTTTTCCATCTTCTCCAATCAAGACCCGTTGCATCGCCAGGTCCCACGTTGCGGTATCTTCCATTCAGATTTGAAACATGGCAACTAGTGTACCACCATGCACCAACGTGTCTAGTTGCACAGTTGATGGTGCTGTGTACGTCGTTTTCGCGATCCTTCGTCGAGAAAGGGTGGCCGCTGTGATGACGCAAAGAATCACCTAAACAGCATAGGCTCTTACGAAAAAGTAAATTCAAATAAATTAGCTCTTTCATTTCTAAATTATCTTTCCCTCGTACAAAAAATTTGAAACGGACACCTTGTGTTACTTTTACCCTAAGAATGTAAAATCCAAAAAGAAATTTTTATTTAGTGATTACTATAGCAACAACATAATGTTGCCGTACGGCAACGTTGGGAAAATAAGCATACTTCACAGCAAACAACCTCATACTAAATATTCAAAATAATTTTCAATTTCCTCTAGTTTATTGCTATTTTCGTATACCACACCCATTGATGGGTAATCGAAGAGTTAAAGCTGAGGTCAAGGCTAAGGCTAAGGTAAAGGCCAAGTTGTAAGCTAAGGTCAAGGCCTCCTAATTTTCCAATTGGGAAATTTACCCTTCATGTTTTATGCAAAATTGTCATCAAATTGTCTTTTTTGTTTGGGTTGAAAAAGCAAATTTATTCACATCAAGATTTAGATTATAATCCGGTAAAAGATCACTTTCAGTAAGTTGCAGTAATTCTGCTTCCTCCTCATCACTATTCTCATATAGTCGGACTCGCTCCCATCGGGAAGCTACATGTGCTCACTTGCTTCAAAAACACCATACTTTTTAGCCATCTCAAATTTCAGTAACGTAAGATAGAAAACAACGTAGTTTTTAACAAAAAATCTGAAACAGCCAAGGCTAAAATTAGCACATCAAATATCAACAGATTACTCACTATCACTTATCTATCTTATCATAGTCGCAGCAACAAGATATTACAAAAAAAGTTTAAATATCGAATTATGCGGAACCGAAACATTTCTTACTGGATGTATGCTGTTTTACTACTAAGCAGCATGTTCGTAAAGAAAATAAGAAATATAATCTGTCGACACTTTTGAAACTACCTCTAAAGTATCTCCACTTTTAGCACATCTTACTCACTAAATGACCACGTGCGTTTGACAAAATAATATAGCACAACCAAAAATCATGCAAGCAAAAAAAATGACGCAGCATACTTCGCTATATGTCTTTATAGCCATAACTTACAATTGTTGCAAAAATGAAAAAAAAAAAACGATGAAGAAAAGAAAAGTAAAAGTTAGTGTTGCCGCACGGCAACGGTGGGAAGGAAAGGGTTAGGTAAACATTTAGATAGATTTTACAGCGACTAAGTTAAGTATCGTTACTGGTTGTCAAACCTGTTGCGTTCAAACATGTCAAAAAACGTCGCTTACACAAACCGGTTTTCGCAAATAAACCGACACAAAAGCAAATCTAAATGATAAAAAGAAATTAAAAAACGGTTTTGAAACATGTCTTTTGTGAGATTTTCAAATTTGACATGCATTAAGGAAGAACAAAAAGAGACGTTGTAAGCATAACTACACAGTAGGTTTTATTTTCAGATTCAGTTTACGGTAATTATTATAATATATGCTGTAGAATTTGCTGCTAACCAAAATGCTCATAAGGTGAACCTAATATTTAAATAGCTTCTGCTTATGTGCTTAATGTTCTTATTTCGATTAAACAGCCCATGATATTTTCAGTGGATCTAAATTAAAAGTAGGTCACAGTCGGTATGGCGGCAACCATGTCATATGTAACGCGATTTTACTATTCGCATTTATTCATATGTAACTATTTAATACGTGTAGCAACCAAGCAAATAAAGATAGCCTGTTTTATCTTGTCGGCAGCGTCGCCGAGAGGGTAAAGGCGTCGTTTGAGGGTAAAGTCGGCTGCGAGTAAAGGCGTCGTTTTTACAACGATTCTGATCGCATGATCTGGGTTTAACTAGCACCCTGGTCACGTTGTTTTGTCCTTGGAAAATACGATTATTATCTCTGCTTGGAGGCTTCGAACAAGCTGGAAATTTAGTAGATAAAGATTCGAAGAAATTCACACGAACAATTGGATCACTGGAAACATCTAAGCAGGTGCGGATTCCTCCAACCTCGAAGTAGTCATTGCAATGAAAAGTGCGTGGATTGTCCAATGGTTAGCGTCTGACGCTCTCCGGTGACAGGAGGATAAATATGCACAACAACAACAATCTTCAATATCTTCTGCATGTACCAGTTTGGAACCTTGTGTCGCTACTTCTTTTCCTGACTCTGCAATGATCTGTATGCTTTTGTATTATGATTACTTTTTACCCATTCGCTATTATTGTGGTGGCTAAGAATAAGCAAAGGAACATTAAACAAGAAGTTATCAGTTTTTTCGTGATAAATTCTTTTTGAAAAAAGATTTTTAGCTCAAATCAATTTGACTTCCAGTCAAATTTATTTAGAAATAACCCCTAAAAATTTTAATTCTTGAGATAAGGGAAAACTTTCCAAATGTGAGGTTTTCCAAAGTCACTTTCCAAAAGTTGTATATTTTTTGCCTATATTAATATTAAGGTAAATGACGTCTGAAGACTATTTGTTAAAAACAATTTACTGAAAAATTGATGATAAGCTATAATTCCTCATCAGTATAGCTAGGACTAACCGGTATGAACATGAGCGTAGAAAGGCGAAGAATTACAAATTAACCAGATCATAACAGAATATAAAAACTTTTCGTTTGGAAACCATTAAGTAATCACAATATTACAAGAGATTATACTATAGTTTAGTTCAAAACAATTTCCAACGGTATGCCTTAGACAACTGTTTCGCCCAATTTCAGGGCTCTTTAGTAAGCCTAGCAGGGCCAGAATGACAAATATCACCAGCGATAAAAATCTTTAAAACATTCATCGTTACCAACTTATCATTTAGTGAATAAATCTTAACCGATTTTTAATGTTTGTATTGCATAAATCTCTACCCATCAATTTTAGCCAAACAAAGAAAATCTCATCCAAAAAATAGCAATAAACAGCAAGACTAAAGTCATTTTAATGATTTATTTACAAACAAACATACAAACTAAAAATTAGCAACAAATTAGAATCATTAAAATTTCATTCAATGATTGTCAACCTAAAACTATAGGTTTTCGTGTTTCGACCAGTAACTCAGGCCATCTTCACGGCTCGTGCTCTCCCTGTGATTTTTATATGAACATGTCATAAGTTGCAATATCTTGACGTCCTTCATGGTCGACTCCTGGGAAGCCATGTCAACTTCCACTGGCACAAGTGAAAAATTGTTTATTCCCTACTAAGCATCTGCCTCTGTGCAAGCCCATAAGGTTTGCCAGTTAGGCCAAGATGTTTGTTCAGCTGGGAATACCTTTGAAAAGATAGCTGAGGGCTGCCGATGAGAGCTAAAAGCTCGAAACAGCGCTGTCCAGCTCTGTGCATACATGTCATAAGTTGTTTGACGTCATTATAAAATTTGCATAGACAAAGCAGATGTGTTTATCGATGCAATTTTTATTTCCAAATTTGGTAATTGCAGATTTATATGAGTGCATGTTAGAATTTCAATGATTTTAAAATTGTTGCTAATTTTTGTTTCAAGTTCTAATTGCAGTTTTATATCATTGCATGTTTAAATATGTGTTATTTTTTTCGCCTGATGATACCCTTAAGCAAGGTCGAAACGCGTCGCGATAGCTCAATCGCACTGTATGTTACAATAATAAATAGATGAATAACTTATGCTTCTAAATGCTAGCCGTGAAGATGGCCTAAGTTACTGGTCGAAACACGAAAACCTATAGTTTTAGGTTGACAATCATTGAATGAAAAATAACAAACGTTTTTGCCTTTCGTAAGTTTCTTCAGGTATTGGTTAAATTATAGCCATGTTAACTACAGATTAACAGAAAAAAATGAAACCCAAAAATCAAGCGATGTTAAGGTTTCAAGTCATCGCGCGGTAAAACAATAAAGATCATCAATCTCATTTAACAGGTCAACAGTTCATCTACTAATGGAAAACAAAGAAATTCGTGGGGAAAAACAACACATTAACAAAAAGGCGTTACTATCATTTGTGGACATTTAACAGAAAGTACGAGCCATGAGCATATAATTGCTTGTTTAAACTAGGTCGATGTTTCTTTATTAATAAAGCTTCGTGAAAAACTACAAAGATATGCTGTTATTCCGACAGATTGACGGTGCAGCCATGGGATCGCCGTTGGGCCCGACATTAGCTAATTTTTTCTAGGCAAAAATGAAAAAAAGAAGATAATGAGCATTGCCTCTGTGAATCATCGTTTATTGTATCTACGTTATGTTGATGACATTTTTGCTGTTTTTGAAACCAGTAAATCTTGTTTAAAGTTTTTAGATATCTTAAATTCTCAACACAAAAACATAAAACCTACTGTCAAATAAGGTTCAGAATCGATGTGTTTTTTAGAGGTACAAATTAAGGTTAAGGAGAATGGGTGCGCCACATGGACGTGTCGCAAAACTATTCATACTGATCTTTTGCTAAATTTTGATGCTTTATGCCCCTTGAAATGGAAATCTGGCTCATTATTGTGCTTATTAAATCGTGTGAAAGCTATTTGTTCATCTAAATTGTTATTTAAGAATGATGTTATAGCACTACGCCAAAGGTATCTCTCCAATGGTTATACGACTTGGTTTTTTAAGTTTTTGTTACGATTTTTGACTGTTGGTAATGATTTATCTGATCGTGAGCGTAGTGAAACTAATCTTGAGGTATACTTGAACGTACCATATATTGGAAAAGAATCCAGGCTTTTTCTTGGTCGTTTAGCCAAATTGTTTCATGTCAAATTTGATGTCAAAGTGTCGTCCATTTACAATACCTTTAAAACGGGGACATATTTTCAGCTAAAGTCTCGCACTCCTCTCTTGCTCTGCTCAAATGTCGTTTACAAATTTACATGTTCCTGTGATTCGAACCTAACTTACATTGGTAAGTCAACTCGACATTTGAGTACCAGAGTGGGAGAGCACGTGATTATGGCCAGCCAGCGTAAAAATAGCGCGATTAAACAATTATACTTTCGTATAGTGTTTGTTCTAATGTGAAACCTGACTTAAATTCTTTCGAGGTTCTGAAACAATGTAAATTAGATTTTCAGACCAAAATTCACGAAGCTTTATTAATAAAGAAACATCGACCTAGTTTACAGAGGTGGAGTCCTCGAGGACACATTTTGAAGTTCTTGGCCTTGGCCTCGAAGGTCAAGTCCTTGGCCTTGGCCTCGAGGCCTCAAGTCCTCGAAAATTGGCCTGTCCTCGGCTCGAGGACAGCACGATTTTTTGGAATGTTAAAATTTTGTGGAGCGCTTGAAAAATTTTTTGGAAGACGTTTTTTAGTGGAGATCGCTTGAAAATTTTTTGTGAAGACCTTTTTTTTTTTTTTTTTGGAGAGCACTTGCGCTTTGTGTCCTTGGTCCTTGGCCTTGGCCTCGAGCATTCCTGTCCTTGGCCTCGAGAGTGTCTGTCCTCGGAAAGGCTGTCCTTGGCCTTGGCCTCGGATTTTTTTTGTGTCCTTGGCCTTGGCCTCGAGCCTTGTGTCCTCGACTCCACCTCTGCTAGTTTAAACAAACAACTACAAATGATAGTAACGCCTTTTGATTAATGTGTTGTTTTTCTCCACGAATTTGTTTGTTTTCCATTAGTAGATGAATTGTTGACCTTTTAAATGGGATTGATGATCTCTATTATTTTAACGCTCGGTGACTTGAAACCTTGATATCGCTTGATTTTTGGGTTTCATTCTTTCCAGTTAATCTGTAGTTAACGTGGCTATAATTTAACCAATACCTGAAGAAACTTACGAAATGCAAAAACGTTTGCAGTTTTGTTTGTAAATAAATCATTAGAATGACTTTAGTCTTGCTGTTCATTGCTATTTTTTGGCTAAATAAAAGTTCCACTTTACCGAAGTTAATTAAATCTTTACTGAGAAATTTTACTCTAAGAAACTATAGGCTATTAATTAAATCTTTACCGAATGAAACATACTATAAATCAAATCGTTACCGGCTAATCGACATATCTAGCCGTACATCTCTCAGAAGAACGATAGGCTAGCTAACTCTCTACTCTTCTCATAGCTCGTCTTAAATGGCTACGTCTCCAGTAGTTTGAAAGAATTCAGAGCTAGAGCTAAACTAGACTAACAATTTCTAGAAATGAAACGCTATCAATACCCTCTACTCTCCACTGAGTTTATCGATTAGCCGGTAACAATTATTTGATTTATAGCATATGGTTTCATTCGGTAAAGATTTTATTAGAAGCGTTTAGTTTCATTAGGTAAAGACTTCTCAATTAAGGTTTACTTTGTTTGGCTAAAATTGATGGGTAGAGATTTATGCAATACAAACATTAAAAATCGGTTAAGATTTATTCACTAAATGATAAGTTGGTAACGATGAATGTTTTAAAGATTTTTATCGCTGGTGATATTTGTCATTCTGGCCCTGCTAGGCTTACTAAAGAGCCCTGAAATTGGGCGAAACAGTTGTCTAAGGCATACCGTTGGAAATTGTTTTGAACTAAACTATAGTATAATCTCTTGTAATATTGTGATTACTTAATGGTTTCCAAACGAAAAGTTTTTATATTCTGTTATGATCTGGTTAATTTGTAATTCTTCGCCTTTCTACGCTCATGTTCATACCGGTTAGTCCTAGCTATACTGATGAGGAATTATAGCTTATCATTAACGTTTAAAGAATTTTTTGGTAATGTAACCGCTTTGACTTAGATGCTTATTGATTCAGTTAAAAAAAATTCATTGGCAAAGTTTTGACCACCTATGACGTTATTTTTGCAAAATATGGCTGTGACGTCATTATAATGATGCCAAAGTGACGTTCACGTGACTTCCGGTTTAGAAGTTTAATAGGAGACATTTTCGGCCTCCCAAGTGAAAAATTTATTGGCCTGTAGAAAATAAGATTAAAGGAATTTGATACCATCTCATAAAGCCTAAGCTTTCCCGCCTCAATTTTTGCTAATTTGTTACTATTTTGATCGGTACATTTTATAGCTTACTGCAAAATTACCTGCGTTCCCACTATATCCACTCACAGTCAAACGATAATTGCTAGCTATATCTCCAATAGAAAATGATCTAAATGAAAAAGCGATTTATTGTTATGATGCAGCTGAAAAATCATTGGAGATACTAGGTAATTAGAGGGCAAACCTTCACCATATATATCATGAAGTTTTTGCTACTCATCATATCAAATCAGAGGCAAAAACATAGAATGTAGATACGTTATAACATAATTCGTGTTGAAGTAGCCTTGTGAATCGAAAACTACTTCGGCACTTTTATGGATAGCATCAAAAAGAGTTTTTCGAATATAGTCCAAAGTGAGTAATGACAATACACCATACTTCTGCCAATAATTGTTATATTTGAAAAAAAAAGCTTGACTCAAAATTCACAAGATCTTAGACAGTAAATATTGAAAAGAGTTTCGTGACTGATCCTATAAAATTGATAATTTTTTTGTAAAAGCTGATCAGTTACACAGGATAATTACAATTTTTATTCAGAAAATATTACTGCTTATTTTCTTGCAGCTGTTAGAATCTAAAAAGAAGTTTATTAAGGCATTGATATTACCTTTGCCATTGCACGAGTTTGCCTTTTATTTTTTTATGATTATCAGAGGTGGAGTCGAGGACACAAGGCTCGAGGCCAAGGCCAAGGACACAAAAAAATCCGAGGCCAAGGCCAAGGACAACCTTTCCAAGGACAGAACCTCTTGAGGCCAAGGACAGGAATGCTCGAGGCCAAGGCCAAGGACCAAGGACACAGGCGCAAGCGTTCTCCGAAAAAAAAAGGTCTTCAAAATTTTTTTTCAGGCGATCTCCAATTTATTGGCGTACCCAGAATTTTTGATTGGGAAAGGCCTCAACCACAAATCATATGAAATAACGTCATCAAAATTTTTCTAAAGAGGAAGTTTTTGTGGGACAAAAATATCGTAGGATGGAAGATCTGAAATCGTTATTGCCTGTTTGCACATAACCAGGATTTTGCAAAGGAAGAGGGCTTATACTAATAATTGAAAAATGCTAATATCTAACTTTGGGAACGTTTTGAGAAAGCTTGTATGACTCAAATGTATCACAGACGGGGGTTTGGGGGCGGGGCCCCCAGCCGCCGGAGGCCCTCTGGGGTCAGGGGGCTTCGCCCCCAGCCGTTGGGCGACTTTTTGTAATTTTTTGGATAAAAAAGCTATTTTAATGCCATTGGGTTACACTTCGCAAGTGTTCAGAGCCATTTGAAAGCACTAGATTTTTGACCTTTGAAAACCAATTGAAAAAATCAAATTGTTTAATCCTCTGTTTACTTGCAATTTAAGTCCAAAACACGTTTAACATCTTGCATTTTGGTGTTAAAGTTTAATTGTAAGTGATTTGGTCCAGGTAGGGGCAAGTAAGGTGCATTGTCTCTGGCTACATTGCGGCAGTAAATAATAATCCACTAGAAGATTTTCCTTAGACATTTTTGTTTTGTCATGAAAATAACCAGTTATAGGAGTACACGTTCGCCAGGGGGCCCAAGCCCCCTAATTGAAGTTCAATGGTTCGTTCAATCGGCATTTTCCGTGGCTAATTTTTTTAAAAGTATTTTGTGCGTAAAAAACCGGCGAAGTTGGAGGTGAAATACTGAATTGTTTTTGAAAAACGGTACAATAGATGGTTACGTCTACTAACCATGTTGATGCCGGGCCGGATTTACATTGCACTATAGGCTCCTGGCACTTTGGAGATTTTTGCAACATCTTTTGGCCAATATAGGTGAGGACCAAAAAAAATCTTACGGTTTCAGCTCGGGGCCCCTAGCTGGTACTGCGTCATATTATGGTAAATCAGGCACTGATTAATACATTATGTTCACAAAAAGGCTAGATGTGAGCCTGAGTTAGCAACCTTTAGGACAAAAACTCTCCATTTTCTCCAGGTTATGCGTTTAAATTGGCTGGCAAAAATTGAATTGAGGGGGATCCGGCACCCTTGGTCTTCAAAATTCAATATTGTTAATTAGTTATACTGTTGTCAGCGAAAAATGCCAAAAAGAAACTGAAACTGAAGAAACAGTAGGCTTTTTTGTCACATTTTTGTCTTTGGTGAAATTTCAATTGGGGGGGACTTTGCCCCCAAGAGGAGGGGGGCCCTGCTCCCCTCCCCTTGCCTACGCTTATGCTCCATGTGAGGAAAACAAAAAAGGTGTTCTCAAATTTTCAGCGAGGTTTCTGGCGTTTTCCAACGAAATTTCAACTGTTCAAAAATAGTGCTGTCCTCGTGCCGAGTACAGGGCAATTTTCGAGGACTTGAGGCTTCGAGGCCAAGGCCAAGGACTTCAAAATGTGTCCTCGAGGCCAAGGACGTCCTCGAGGACTCCATCTCTGATGATCATCATGTGAGCTAGTTAATTATTCCAATATCTGGTGCAGTTATTTTTAAGCCTACCAACTACTTAGTTATCAAAGCAATTTAACGCCTTATACACTGCATGTCATATGTGCCTCCCCCCCAAACCCTCAAATTGTCTTCAGCTGGTGATGATTTAATTATCAAATAAATTAAGTGACGAACATGACTTTATGATGGTTTTAATGCCAAAAAAGGCGTTTTTTGTATCAAAAACTTACTCGTATTCTGCATAGGCTTGGTTTCCTTCCCAATCTTCTAAATCAACTCGTAGTCTATAAGATCTGGAACTTGTGATTTCATGAAGTGATTGCAAACCTTGGTAAAAATCAATCGCAAACGAAATGCAGCACAAGACCAAGAAAAATTGTTAATAGTCTTTAGAGCACATTGTGCTGTAGAAAAAGGTTTACCAAAAAAACATGGGACAAAAACGATCAAAAACATCAGTGCTTCTCAACCGGGTATACCACATACCCAAGTGTACATCAAACTAAAATCAAGGTATACAACTGAGAAAGGGTATACGAAGAATATACCGCTTCGATTTTGGTTCCTTCTTTAACTCAATTAAATCTGATTGCGAAAAAATTGATTCTACATATTTTTTAATCACATTTTCTTTGGCAAATTAAATTGACAATAGTGCGCAGCGCAAAACCAACGTGGAAACTTCGAAATTATAGGGTTTTTGATGAGCTAACTACTTACTGTACACAAATACTGTAGTTGCGTAAATGCTCATCACAAAAAGCGATTGTTCGTCATAAGTTTGTGACGTATTGCTATTTGGTGAAAAACGTTGGCTTCAGAACTCTTTAGAAGTATAACTGCTTAAAGGCGGGCTATAATGGCGTTGGAAGATATTTTAAAAATAGCGTTAATTACTTTTCAACCCAGCAACATAAGCATGACTCTAAAAACCCTTTCGTTTTCGAAAAATCGCTAATTTAGTGTTCCATTGTCGTGGTGATTATGACGACAGTGAGCCTCTACTTTTTTGGCGGGTGTTCAGTTTGGCTGGGTTTTGCCACAAGAACGAGAAAGTGTCCAAAAAAAAGCAAATATAGAAGCAGAAAACAGCTTGCGCGATCGGTTATGCTGCTGGCGAGTACTATCAGATCAAGTACGTGTAAACAATATCATTTCCGCGGCTGTAGGCAGCACTGGTATATTTTTTGGGGGGAGGCAAACGATATGCCAATATCGGCAGCTTATGCTTACCGGTACTGTCTACCCAGTATAGCCTACTGCATGGGCGAGTCGTATCACTTTCAGTAAAATAGGTTAGGTATGTGTGGCCGAAAATAATACTCTTAAAAGGAAGAATCTGCAATTTAAAATAACATAAGTAGACTTAGTGCAAGTTTATAGGCTTTTGGACTCAGACTAAGATCCCTGTTTTATCTGTTTTTACCAGAGGTGGAGTCCTCGAGGACGTCCTTGGCCTCGAGGACGTCCTCGAGGACACATTTTGAAGTCCTTGGCCTTGGCCTCGAAGGTCAAGTCCTTGGCCTTGGCCTCGAAGCCTCAAGTCCTCGAAAATTGGCCTGTCCTCGGCTCGAGGACAGCACTATTTTTTGAACAGTTGAAATTTCGTTGGAAAACGCCAGAAACCTCGCAGAAATTTTGCGAACACCTTTTTTGTTTTCCACACTTGGAACATAAGCGTAGCCAAGGGGAGGGGGCAGGGGGTCCGCCCCCTTCCCAATTGAAATTTCACCAATGACAAAATGTGACAAAAAAGCCTAATTTTTTTTCAGTTTCAGTTTTTTTTTAGCATTTTTCGCTTACAACAGTATAACTAACAACAATATTGAAGACCAGGAGCTCCGGGTCCCCCTCAATTCAATTTTTCCCAGCCAATTTAAACGTATAACCCGAAGAAAACGGAGAGTTTTTGTCTTGAAAGTTGCTATCTCAGGCCCGCATCTAGCCTTTTTGTGAACGTAATGCATTAATCAGAGCTGGATTTACCATAATATGACGGAGTACCAGCAGTAGCGTTGCCATGGGGGAAGCGGGGACTATAGCCCCCCATTGGCCTGTCAACCAAAATGCTGAATAAGGAAAATACCACGTTTTTAGCTCTTTTGAGACTGTTTTTTGCGCTGGAATTGACTAAAAGTGATTTAATGCATCATTTGAAACATGTATTCAACGGGGGCTAATTGTCAAAAATTAAAGTTACAAATCAATGAAAACTTTGAAAAAATGCCCGAAAATAAACAATCAAATTTGATCGCTAATTTAAAAACGCCAAACATGGGTTTTATCAACAAATATATCACCAACTCAGGAATATGGGGGAGGGGGGGCTATTCAGTGTTAGGTAATTACCAGTCACTTCTCTCAAATATCTTTCCATTAACCCTTCCCCCAATTATTTTTATAAAATATAGGCGAAATAGATTACTACGTGTGAGTTTTATTGAATAATAGGATTTTTTGATTTACCAGCAGGTAAACAAGAGAACTGCAATGTTATCATCCGCCACTTCCCATATAGCCCATTAATGCAACTATAGTTGAATCATGTTGGGTTGCCAATTTCTATGCCACGTTCTAAAAGCATTATTTTCTATTAAAATAGCTTTAAAATTAAGTTCATTTTGCAAAAAAATGCAAAATTTTCGAGCGCTGGGGGCTTCGCCCCCTCACCCCCATTGGCCTCTGGTGACTGGGGGCCCCGCCCCCAGACCCCCAAACCGCCCCCACAGTGCGAATTTCTGGCTACGAGCCTGACTATCAGTTAGTGGCCCCGAGCTAAAATCGTAAGACTTTTTTTGGTCTTCACCTATATTTGGCAGAAAGATGTTAAGAAAATCTCCAAAGCGCCAGGGGCCTAGCGCGATGTAAATCCAGCCCGACAATAACATGGCTAGTTGAAGTTAACTATCTATTTTACCATTTTTCAATAACAATTCAGTAATTCACCTCCAACCTCTCCGGTTTTTACGCACAAAATACTTTAAAAAAAAATTAGCCATGGAAAATGCTGATTGAACGAATTATTGAACTTCAATTGAGGGAGCCTGGGCCTTCTGGCCGAACATATACTCCTATAACTGGTTATTGTCATGACAAAACAAAAATCTCTAAGGAAAATCCTCGAGTGGATTATTATTTACTGCTAAAATGTTGCAAGAGACAATGCACATTATAATTAAGACAACGCACCCTAGCTGGACCAGATCACTAACAATTAAATTTAACTCCAAAATACAAGATGTTAAACATGTTTTAAACTTAAATTGCGAGTAAAAGGAGTATTAAACAATTTGATTTTTTCAATTGGCTTTCAAATGTCAAAAATCTAGTGCTTTTAAATGGCTCTGAACATTTGCGAAATGTGATTCAATGGCATTAAAATAGCTTTTTTTTTCAAAAAATTACAAAAAATCGTCCAATGGAGACCCCCCGTTTGTGATACCTTTGAGTTACACTAGCTTTCTCAACACGTTTCCAAAGTTAAATATTTGCGTTTTTGAACTATTAGCTTAAGCCCTATCCCTTTGCAAAATCCTGGTTACGTGCTAACGGGCAGCGATATCAGATCTTCCATCCTACGATAAGTTTATCCCACAAAAACTTCCTCTTTGGAAAAATTTTGATGACGTCATTTCATTCGATTTGTGGTTTAGGCTTATCCCAATAAATTCTGGGTACGCCAACGAATTGGAGATCGCCTGAAAAAAATTTTTGAAGACTTTTTTTTGGAGAACACTTGCGCCTGTGTCCTTGGTCCTTGGCCTTGGCCTCGAGCATTCCTGTCCTTGGCCTCGAGAGGTTCTGTCCTCGGAAGGGCTGTCCTTGGCCTTGGCCTTGGCCTCGGATTTTTTTTGTGTCCTTGGCCTTGGCCTTGGCCTCGAGCCTTGTGTCCTCGACTCCACCTCTGGTTTTTACATTTGAAGTAGGCCTAAAAAATTTGGTCAAAAACTTACTCTTGGGCCTAAATAACAGTTGCAAAAACAGTTTTGACAAGAAGTAGGCCTAGCCAAATTTCACGACACACTACTGTACAATTATTGTGTAGGCTAAGTGAATTGCGGTAGGCTTGCAGGCCTTAATTATTCATAGATTTATTGCAACACTAATGTCTACAACCAGCTAATATTTCAGATTTATCTTAGTCTATGGCAAGTTGCTGTGAGCAAAATTTTCACTTATCGGTCTATGTTAAAATTCTGATTGATTAAGAAAACAAATGGAAAGAAATAATGGCTGAAATTTTTGATCCCCAATCTGCAATAACATGCTGTCCTGCGCAATTACGGCTTTCTAAACCCTCATACAAAGCACAAATTTGAGCTGGTTGACAGCTTTTTCTGAATTGCCTTAAGCTTTGCAAAAATAGTTTTGAATGAATAGTTTATGAAAAATTTGATCAGGTGCAAATTCTGTTCTTTATTGCTTAACAAAATATTTTACAGATTTCAGATTTGTTAAATAGCCCAAGTTATTTGTGTTTTACCTAATGTGCATGTACATTCAGTAGCGTAGCCAGGGGGGGGGGGGGGCGGGGGGGGGGACTATAGCCCCCCATTGGCCTGCCGACCAAAATGCAGAATAAGGAAAATACCACATTTTTAACACTTCTAAGACTCTCTTTTGCACTGGATTAGACTAAAAAATAATTTAAAGCATAGTTTGAAACGTTTATTTGGGGGGGAGGGGGGGCTAATGGACTGCCGACCAAAATGCAGAATAAGGAAAATACCACGTTTTAGCATTTCTAAGACTGTCTTTTGCACTAGATTAGACTAAAAAATGCTTTAAAGCATAGTTTGAAACGTTTATTTAGGGGGGGGGGGGGGGGCTAATGAACTGCCGACCAAAATGCAGAATTAGGAAAATACCACGTTTTTAGCCATTAGCGTAGCCAGGGGGGCCGGGGGGGCTTAGCCCCCCCCCCCCCCCCCATTGACAGGTCGACCAAAATGCAGAATGGGAAAAACACTACATTTTTAGCACTTTGAGACTGTTTTATGCACTGCAGTGGACTAAATAGTGATGTTCAGGGGGGGCTAATTTGTCCAAAATAAATCCAACAAATAAATGAAACCTTTGATAAATGGTAAGAAATAAGCAATCAAATTTGATCGCAAGTGTAAAAATGCTGAACATAGGTGTCATCAACAAACATACTACAAACTAAGGAATAGGGGGGCTGTTCACTGTTCAGTATTTGTTAATTACCAATCATTTCTCTCAAATCTCTTTTCATTAGCCCCCCCCCCATTATTTTTCTCTATAAACTGTATACGAAATAGATTACTCCGTGTGAGTTTCATTGCACTATTCGATTTTATAATTTAACAGCATCTAAACAAGAGAACTACATTTTACCATTAGCCACCTCCCAAATAGCCCATTTATGCTACCAGTTTAATCTTGTTTGCACTGTCAATTTCTAAGCCACGTTTTAAAATCATTATTTTTTAATCAAAATAGCCCTAAAATGAAGTTACTTTTGCAAAAAAATGAAAAATTTTCGAGCGCTGCAGGGAGCTCCGCCCCCAGACTCCCGTGCCTCCGGCGGCTGGGGGCTTTGCCCCCAAACCCCCAGCCTCCGGCAGACCTCAGACCCCCAAACCCCCAGCCTCAGACCCCCATTGGCCTCCGGCAGCTGGGGGCTCCGCCCCCAGACCCCCAAACAGCCCCCCCCATTGCAAATTTCTGGCTACGCGCCTGTGTACGTTTATTTTATATCCTCGACAGATGTGTGGTTAGTTGAGCATTGAATCAAGATCATGTCATAAACTGTGCAGTGTGCACATAGTATGGAATAAAAGATGAATTAAAATAATACCAAGTACTGTTGGGTGACAGTACAACGAAAATACCAGTGCATTATGCAGATATGTGTCCGAAAGGAAGACATGCCAGTGTGTCACTTTTATATCAAAATGGACTACAATATGTTCCACATTTATGTCAAAAAAATGTGCTAATCCAGGGTTGAGATGGAAGATGCTCCCTGCATGCACTTGTGGTGGCTTCGTGTTGACAGGCAGAACTCAATAATTTTGCAATGATGACTTATTTGGCCTACAATATAAAAGAAATGTTACCTAATCTTACATCCACCTCTGATCTTAGTAAGTGTGATTTCTGATTTACAAAATTTTTTATACGTCAATTCAGTTCATGATTAGCCACATTCTAAACTGTAGAAGTTTTTGTCAAAACTACCTAATTGCTCTTGGAATAACACTGTTATGCTTCATACCACTGAAATTATTTATGCTTCTTTTCATTAAGCATACAAGGCTCATTTTTCCCTTAATTAAAAAAAAAAGTTTAAGAACAATGCTAGCCTCAGCCGTCAGCATGCAAAAAAAATTAGACACAGGCTAGAACAATGCGTTTGTCAGCAACCAGCATAGTTTTTTTAAGGCCTTTTCTATATTGCCATTGTTGATTTGTCATATAGTAATCATAATGAATGACAAAAGACAATGTTTAGCCTAGCAAAAGTTTATTTTTTAGCACTTTTTATCCCATAAAAAGGACAAATAAGGCTGAAAGTTTGTGAAAGAACAATCAGCCTGGCCCTCTCAAAAAGTGTAGTTACACTAATTAGAGTTAACTCAGAACTGCATATCACCAGATGTATATAGCCACTCTCATAACTCTGAAGTGACTGAGGGTAAATGCATTCTGGCAACAAATTTCTGCAAAAAACAGCAATCTTTCGGTTAAAACCTTGTTATATTTTTTTTTCTACTAAATTTAAACAAAAATCAACAAATTTTTTGTGAAGACATTTTTTTGGGGGGAAAGGGTTGGGCCTTTACCTTAATTTGACAGAAAAAAAGCAATAAATTTTTGGTGGCCACCTTTTTTTTCTCTTCACATAAATTTGAAAGTAAAAAGCAGTGAGTTTCTGGTGCTAAATTTTTAGAAGCTTGCCTTTCTGGCTCAAACCTTTAGTGACTCCACATAGTATAGTTAAATTAGCATAAACACTTTCTGCTAAAATTAGTTTCAGCTTTCGTGTACAAATTACTTGTCTTAACGTTTGTGTACAAAACAACACCTCTGCATGTTACTAATACTCGTAAATTATTATTGTTTTAGATTTCCAAATTTTATTATACTGGAAGCTACAGTGAACGTAACACATAACAGCATACTCTCTCTGCTCTGCTCTTTCTTTCAAGGTAGAGACAAAGAAACCCTCTGCGATATGTGATGAGATGCTCAAATGAACGAGTGGTCTAAAGTAAGTAAATCTTTCATTGTTACTAACATAAATCTTTATTATTACGATGAAAAACGATCATTCCATTCGAGAAGTTCTCGAAAAAGCAATTGCCAGCTACTGGATTGACCAGCCCGTGGTTGTAAGCGAAAAATACTAAAAAGAAACTGAAGAAACAATAGACTTTTTTGTCACATTTTTGTCATTGGTGAAATTTCAATTGGGGAGGGGGGGCAGGCCCCCCTTGGCTGCGCTTATGCTCCAATAAACGAAAACAAAAAAAGGTATTCGCAAATTTTCCGCGAGGTTTCTGGCGTTTTCCAACAAAATTTCAACTGTTCAAATATGGTGCTGTCCTCGAGCCGAGGACCAGACAATTTTCGAGGACTTGAGGCCTCGAGGCCAAGGACTTCAAAATGTGTCCTCAAGGATTCCACCTCTGCTAATCAGTGGTGCCATAGGCGTCGATTTTTTGTTAAGCAAATTTTGAGGGAGCGAAACATTTCTGCGAAGTTTGGTTAAACTCAATAATTCTACTTCAGTCGGGAATTTTGCCCTCAAATTCAGGTGAAGACCAAAAATCAAGGTCTTCGCCGCATTCTGGATCTATCTCAGTCCGAAATTTTGGACTTCTTGTTGCCAAGTGGGTATTACTTGCCAGAAAACCAAGGAGGCCAAACATATTTTGCCCCCTTCAGTGTTAGACCCGAGGGGGCGCCGCCCCCCCAAAATTGATGCCTATGAGTGGTGCTATTCAAATTTTGCAAGAACCGGATCTGCAACAAAACGGACAGTGCCAAGCTTCCCTCCACTGTGTGTGGTGGACAAGTGGGCAATTGGTAGCTCGACTCGAAGACGGAAAAGTCCCTTCGCTGTCTCTTGGCCAAAGCAATTTGGTGAATAAAACAAAATATTCCCTAAATTTAGCATCAGGTTTCTTCAAGAAAATACAAAGGATAAATATGCAAGTAATTTTGAACAGCCGGTTCTCTAATTTATTAACTGGCTAGCGCAAACTGTCTGAATAGCACCATTGGGATTGTCTTGAGCTCAAGTGTGAGCTATACTGCCTTTATCATCATGATTGATGACTATAGCTTTCCTCTTACTCGGTTCTCATCTACATAAGTTAAATTGCAGAAACACTTTTTCTGCTGCATATCTACAGAACCTCAGTCATCGTCTTCATAAGAGTCCTGCTTCTGAAACTCTATGAAAAGCCACTTTACCATTTATCTATCTTTGAACTCTGATTACATACCTTGGGTGTGACCCAATTGTTGGTCTCTGTCGAGTTCCTCTGCATTCAAAATAGATCAAGTAGCATTACCACCAGTTCACCACCTCCAACTGGCATTATACTGCAAAAAAACACTATAAAAAATGCATTAAGTCCCAATCAGTAAAAGTTTGGTGCAATATTCAAAAATAAAAAATATATCTCTTTATCATTTCAAATTCATTGCAAAACTATTTACTGAACAAATAGGAGTTTTTTCCAAGTCGTTGAATTCTGTGAATATTACACTTTTCAATTGTTCATTTTCTAAATCATATTTTCATCTTTCTCAGCTGAATGACTATAATTATGGCTTAAAGACCGAAAAGTCCATTTGCAGCCTTCCCTTGCTGCTCGACACCCATGGGGTGTGTAGTTATGAAATCTACAGTATCAGTTATTGCAATATTTTTCTCATTTTGTGGATCTGTGTACTACGCAAAAAATAAAAATGCAATTCAATTACCATGTAGTAGAGTTCATTGTAGTGACTAAGTTTGTGATCCAAGCCAAGTGGCTGCATTTGGCAAGCAAAGTTTGATATGGTTTAAATTGCTAAAACCAACTCTTTGAACACCATATTTTCACATGAAATCAAAGCCACCGCAAATCTTATAATACTA
Organism: Trididemnum nubilum; assembly: GCA_963965965.1. NCBI lineage: Eukaryota > Metazoa > Chordata > Ascidiacea > Aplousobranchia > Didemnidae > Trididemnum > Trididemnum nubilum. Next base: position 10,391,610 of record OZ014479.1, read on the forward strand.
CTTTTAGTTCAATACCTAAACCAAAGCAACATGTAAAAGTTTTCAAACAAAATAAACATTTATAGAGGTTGAATAGCAGAAAACCAACAAGGCAATATAATCACATTCACACTTTTTTGCAGAAGCAAATTTTGAAGAAAATCTAACAAAACATAAAAGTAGAAATAGCATTTTGTGAAATGTCTAAATAACAAACAGTTAACTTTTTGCCTTTATATACAATCAAAAAAAAATGATAAAAGGTAATGAGTAGAAGCCCTCAAATTTATTGGTGATCTGCGTATTTCATGAGGTCAAGCAATACTGGTATAAGTAATTCCCAAAATTAATTTAAGAAATGAAAAAAAATTTTTCCTCAATATTTGCTATCCAATCCTAACCAGCAGTTAGCTAATTGTGACAAGTAGCCTAGCATAATATTGAAATGCTACATTTCCGCCATCCTTTCTTAGCATTAAGTGCTTTTAAAGATTCAAAATTCCTCACATACATTAAACTCTTTGTTCATAGGAACTTGCTGCCGACAAAGATATATCATACCATTAAAGAGCTATGGGAATTTCAACAAATTTATGATCGAGGCTGTTCCTATTGATTACGGTAACACTACACACCAATACACCTGTTTTGTTTTGATTTAGACTTGCTAGCCTAATGCCATTGGCTTAGCCTACATAACAATTGAGGGGTGTTGTGAAACTGAATTTTTGTCACATCCTAGTTGTGTAACTAATGGGCTACCATTTTTTGGGGGGGAGAGGTATTGTTATTCAGAGCTACTATATTGCTTGATCTGGTTTCTGGCAAAATAAAAGTAAATTTTACTTCGGTCTTTAGCAGTTGTACCATCTGACCACTATGGCAGAAGAAACATGCTTAAAAGTGATTTTTCCAAGGTTTATAACCCTTGCAGGATACAAACAATAGCCTATTAAAAATAAACTAAAATTTTAAAATAAAAATGCTCACCTAGACATAGGCCTAGCCTAGTTGCTATCACAGACACTTGGCAGCAACAAAAAATTAAATAAACAATTGGTTAAGCTACAGTATTGGCCACTTCAAACAATGATAACATCAAAAATAAAAATAGGAAAGCAATTTCTCTATAAATAATACCAACTGCGTGCTAAACCCTAAATCTCAGATCTAGCCTAGGGTACCAAAGCATGGTAACACAGTGATCTCAGTCTGAGTCCAAAAGCCTATAAACTTGCACTAAGTCTGCTTATGTTATTTTAAATTGCAGATTCTTCCTTTTAAGAGTATTATTTTCGGCCACACATATCTAACCTATTTTACTGAAAGTGATACGACTCGCCCATGCAGTAGGCTATTCTAGGTAGACAGTACCGGTAAGCATAAGCTGCCGATATTGGCATATCGTTTGCCTCCCCCCAAAAAATATACCAGTGCTGCCTACAGCCGCGGAAATGATATTGTTTACACGTACTTGATCTGATAGTACTCGCCAGCAGCATAACCGATCGCGCAAGCTGTTTTCTGCTTCTATATTTGCTTTTTTTTGGACACTTTCTCGTTCTTGTGGCAAAACCCAGCCAAACTGAACACCCGCCAAAAAAGTAGAGGCTCACTGTCGTCATAATCACCACGACAATGGAACACTAAATTAGCGATTTTTCGAAAACGAAAGGGTTTTTAGAGTCATGCTTATGTTGCTGGGTTGAAAAGTAATTAACGCTATTTTTAAAATATTTTCCAAGGGCCATTATAGGTATCCTCTAAGTGATGCTAGCGAAGTGCGGTTGAACTAGGTCAGGGTTTCCCAAACTTTCTGTTTATGGGTATCTTTTGGTCAATACATAAATTCGCTCGTGTACCCCCAAATTTTCTCATATTTTTAGCTGCAAAGCTCAACTTGCTCTCACGCACAATTTATTTATTATAGCCTACAGGCAATCCATTGCATTTCTTCCAAATTTGCCAAATTTTTTAAATTGCTTATTTTAGTTAGCTTAAAATAAAAAGCCTGCGTGATCAGTACTAATCTCGCCGCTTTTTTATTTTAAGTAGTAATCAAGTCAGATTTTCACCCCAGTAAAAACTTTAACTACAATTACAGTAACTACAATTCTGGGACAAAATCCTGACTTCTTCAAAATTTCTTAACTCAGACTTCAAATTATTAACATTAGGTGATAAAAACTATTTTTATGCAAATTATAAGTTATGGGAAGAACATCCTTATATCTAATTTAATGTACTCCTTGAAAAGCCAAAATGTACCCCTGGGAAGGTATATGTAATCCAGTTTGGAAACCGCTGAACTATGTGCAGTGCCAGTGTGATACTGGTCGAGATCCTCTTTTTGGTGACTTTGTTGTCAGAATTTGATCAAAGTAGCCTAATCTGAGAAGAGGGTAATATGGCAAGGGCAGAAATTGCCCTCGTGTGTGGTTTGAAGGCTTAGGTGGCCTGCCGGAATATGCTATGTATGAATTCCGATGCTGATGAAGCACTAGCCCAGGGTTTCCCAAACTTTCGGCTCTTGGGCACCAGTGCCGTCGTCAGAGCAAACTAAGTGAGCGGGCACAAGTCGAAAATTGGGGGGCACTAAAATACCATAGAATGAACTTTTGCTCATAAAAAATGATTCTTTACAGCTACAAATTATGCGCTATTTTAAAAATTTTGACTTCACGTTTGAAAAAAGAGACGTATATGCCCGGCCGCGTATATTAACTCGTTTCGTGTGCGGCCCGTATAATCGCTTGAAAAATCTGTCTGCAGGAGTGAATGCGACCAAAAGCGCAACCAGGAATTTGTGCTAAGAGAGAGGGGGCTTGAACCAAAAGTAAATTTTTCAGCACAAAAATTGTCTTAATTTAGGTCCCATGCAGAACAAAACCCATGCAAGTCAAGCTTATCACAGAGGGTGTAGAGCCCTCACCCGCTGAGTGATTTTTGCAATTTTGTGGCAAAAAATAGCAATTTTAACGCCATTTCAATCACATTTTGCACGTTTTTTAGCCTTATGAATAATTACAGTAAATGGCTAAGATTGAGAAGTCATTCAAAGAATTGAATTGCCTAGCTTCTTGAGCCTCCCTTATACTTCAGGTCAAGTCCAAACCACGTTTAAACGCTTGTTTTTTTTTGTTTATATTTTCCTAATGACTTGGCTATAGGTGGCTGATGCCCCTTAGCCCCTCCCCCTGGTTACGCCACTGACTGCGGTTTAAAAAATCTTGACTGTGCTCGAAAAAAATAAAAACAGCTGATCTTTAAAGAAAATATTTTCACGTATTGTTTCAGGTCATAATTACAATCGAAGTACAGGTAAGGATTCGGCAGGCATACATCCCTATTCCGCGACACATCCGCAACGGCGTGTTAATAAGACGGATTACTGCGTCACATTTATGTACACCAGTTAGTGGCCAGCAATTTTGCAAAGAATCCAGAAAACTTCGACCAAGAATTATTTTTGAACGTTATTTTTCCTTTTTCCGTTATTGCCTGTAGTGTTGTCGTTATGTAATGCTCCAAAAAAGTATTCTGAGTAAACCGAAGTGGGGGCACAAGCAGTTGTAAGGGGGGCACGGCACTGATGGGTACCGTGGCGACGGCACTGAAGCGTACCTTTTGGCCATTTTTCAATTCGCTCGTGTACCCCCAAACTTCTATCATATTTTTCTGTAATAAAAAACTTGCTCTTCAAACCCAAAATCTCGCTTGAAGACCAAAAAAAAAAGATTCACTCCGGAATTTGGAAGGGATTTTGTCTTCGAATTCAATGAAAGACAAACAAAATAAAAAAGGTGTCTGCAATTTGGTGTCAACGCGTCCCCCCAACAATTTAATCTCTGGATGTAATGTACCCTTGCAAAGCCGAAATGCACCCCAGTTTGAAGATCTGGGAACGCCTGCACTAGACTAAGGAGAAAGCAGATGAGTGAGTAAAGTGCTACCTATCAGTTTAGATGAAATATGCTGAAAGTCAACTTTGTAACTCTTTTAGAAGTAATATGCAAGCTTACATCTACAGACAGCATAAACACATTGCTATTTAAAAGGTATACAAATTTCTAGTAAAATTTAAAAGATATACCACGTAAAAAAGATTGAAAAGCACTGAAATAGATTTTATAGAAATGTATTCGATTTATCACTCAAACCATTGTCAATATTTAAACACAAATAGAAGATGATAAATTTGAAAATGGTTGTATTTAATTAAAATAAATGCTTTACTTATTATTTCAAACAAAAATAGCAGCTCGTGTGACAGGTGACCACATGAATCTTACATTATTTGTTGGATTCGTTAGTTTGATTCTCAGTTTTTAACCAGCCAAGTGAGAAGATCCTGTACAAAGCGATAACATTTTTCTAGCCATTCAAGAAGACTAATCGTCATAATATGCGGAGTTGGCCTAATTATTGTTTTAAAATGACCTGTCAATGTGTATTTTACGTTGTTCGATGTTATTGAATTATAATGGGGCCCACACTATTTGTTCAACAACTGATTCTAATACAGTTTTCTGTGTGTGCCTATTTGCACAATAACAATACCTAACCAAAATTCCCCATTTTTACTGCCAAATCCAAGTTGGTAGGACTCCCAATTCAAAAAGAAATCTGTTTCTCCGTTTATTCTTCGTTGAAAAACCTAAAAAAATACAGTACGGTATATTGGACTTCATGTGCACATTAGGGTTATGATTTTTTTTTTTTTTTTTGTATGCAAATGCATGATTTGGAAGTGATTAACTTTTGCATGTTAATGACGTACATCACTTTCTTTTTGCTTAACATTACTAAAACCTTGCACACCCATGCCTCGAAAAGATGTTATGATTCACTGAAAAATCGTGTTTAGGTTACCCATCGAAACAGAACAAAAATTATTATAGCTACGTTCAGCATGTACAGTATAAAATGAATTAGTAAGTGACACACCTAATCATATGAATAAACCTTGTTATTGAAGAAAAGTGGCACGTTTGAGGTTACTTTTCAAAAACTATACCCTAAATATTTGTAATGTTTGACATTTTTTAAAATTTTTCCCATGATATTGATTTTTTTTTTTGGCTACCACATTTGATAGTGCTACCTTAACTGCTGATGGAACATTAACCTAATACGTTTGAATGTCAGTGTGTTTTGGATATGCAATAAAAATGGCGAGCAAAAATATGTCTTGGTTAGCATGTCGATTTTTAGTGATACTGAAAATCAACATAAATCAAGCAATCTGCTTACACAATTGCGGTTTACAGTAGTTAGTTTTGTACTGACTTGTTTGGAAATAACTGAAAAATTTAGCATTTGCCTAAGAAAATTTTTCGTAAGATGTCGTTGCTGTTCCACAGGCAACAATCCTTTAAAAAAGCTCAAAAAAGTAAAAAAACTTGCAAGCAAAAATTTGTCTAGAGACACCCACCAAAATATACACATTAGCTACAAAAGCCCTTTTAATGACTTTAGCTATGAGCTAATATGTTTAACTGCTTCGAGCTTTGTCGCATCAGGTTTATAGATCATTGCGAGTGTCACTCGCCTTTTTTCGAAATTTTTGGTTTTCGTTTGGCCTTCTTATTCCATACCATTAAAAAAGTCCAAATTTAGTTTGTTTGTTTTTTCGTTCATTTGACGGTCATTGATCTAATGTTTTTGGAAATAACAGAAAAATATTTAATCACTTTGGTCACAATATAAATAAAATAAAAAATTGAAAAGGTTTCGCTTATTTTTGGATACAATTCCAAAACTACACTCTTGCAATTGCGAAAATAATCTTTCAATGCATTCTTTTTAAGGAAATATCTTCTGTTTACTGTATTTCATCTTTCCAAGTTTGTTCATTTTTAATTGGCACTTTAATCTACAACAGCTTTTTTTATGCGGTCATTTACGTAATTTTTACGGCGCTCATGCAAAACAAATTTGGTATACAATTTATGCTTTACTAATAAATAAATATCTCTTTCGTCTTCCGAGAATCGAACGAAAAGATTGCAACAGCCAACATTTAGTTGTATTTTGTGGATCTTGTTTGCAACTACGACCTTATTTTATCGTTGTATCGCTTTCTACTAAACATAATGCTAAAAAGAGCAATATCTCACTATAATTCATTAAACGTTTGGCTATTAAACACAAATTATGGCCCCAGCAGGACTACTAAAAGTTGGCTTTTTTGAACATTTTATGTGCTTTTTGTTTTTTATCACTTGCAAGAAAAATTAATGTTAATACAAAAATTGCCTATATTATTACAGCTTCATTGCCTATATTATTAGTATCCACTAGTAGTTGAAGCTTGATTGTGATTTTTTATACTATACCATTAATCAAGACCGTAGACAGCGCAGGCCCAATTATCACGTGGGACTCATGAATTACAGTTGGAAAGCTGGCCAATACTAAACTATAAAAAAGTTCACTAGCGGCAAGCGAAACAAAACCTTGGAACACAAAAAAAGTCCTTCGGGCTTGTCAATTTTGTCTATATCTTCCACTCCAACCTTAGTTTAAGCTTTTCTAAGATTTCTAAGATTTCACCTAATTTTGGGCAGAAAAACGGACTGACTCTGAGTGGAGAAAATTTTTTTTGGTCTTCATTATTTTCAATTTCCTGCCTCCCCCCCCCTTTCGAAAATCCTGCGTACGCTACTGGCCAAAAATCACAAAAATTTTAAAGTATTGGGTACGCCAGCTTTTTTTTCGTTTCAGAATGAAATATTATTGAAGAAAAACTTAATATATAAAAGTTTATTGATTACAAAACCAGGAATTTCATTTCAAACGTTGAAAAATTCATAACCTTAATGCACATGTGGTATCCATACATTACGATGTTTTGTTGTTGTTTTTAGTGAAAAGAAGTCGGAAATAAAGATACCAACTCCCTCAAGACATATTCTCTGCAACTACTTTGCTAGAGCCCAAGGATGTCTCATGTAAAGAAAACGTTTAGGCACAGAAGCACAATCCTTACTAACGCTTCAAGATGGGTTTACAACAAATAAAAAAATACTTGAACCACCTTAAAAACACTCCAAGACTCCACTTTTTCATTTCAATGTTAGACAAATACCACAAAACTGGCATCTGACGATTATGAAGTTTGATGCATACATGGAACAGGCAATAATTTTAGCTGGCAACCGTAGTGCAAATATTGAGCTGCACACTCCAGATTGCAAATTTTCTCCTCACGAAGAGCAGATAGGCTGATATCGCTGAATGACAATACCAACAAACGGCTACTCGAAAATTACCCAGACATTTGGGATAGTTCAAAATTAAAATCCTAACTTCTCAACTGCTGAAACAGGAAAGCTTACCAGCCAATTGTAGTTTTCTCGTTGAAATTCACAATACGCTTGTGTAAATTTAGAGCCAGTAAAAACATTGTATATTCCATCAGTTCTTAAACCATCTTGATAAATGTCATCACAATTTTGTCTTGACAAAGTTGCTGTTCTGGTTGATAGCAATTTAACGTTCTCTGAAAAGCAAGTCCTTAATTATCTTTTTTAAGTGCCCGCGTTTTATTTCTTTTTATGATTAATGTTTTTTCGCAATTCTTTCCAAGTGTTTTCCTTACTTTAAAGTTTTTGCTGTTTTAATTATTTTTAAATCTTTACGCCAAGGGTTGAGTTTAAAACAGCAAAATTATTGTTTACAACTATAAGATGCTGCAACTTGCAAGTCCTTAAGTAAGGTTAAAAAAAGATTTAACGGAAAAACTGGGTATTTAAAGTGGAGCTTTAATTCACTGTAAGAGCTTGCAATTTTATTTTTTACCAACGGTACTTGCTTTGTTAAATTTTAACAGCCATTTGTTAATGACGAACAATGACAAACTGCAGGTGCATTAGAAGGGGTAAAACATCCAGCTAGGATTACGTGCAAAAATAAAGCAACCTCTAAAGCATATCTTCAACACCAAATTTTAGCTTTCTACAATCCATCGTTTCTGAGATATTTCATTTCACAAAGTTAAAGAGATTTACAAAATTCTGCCTGTGATTTTAACATTACAATGTCAGCAGATTTTCGATTTTTGCTCACAACCGCAGCAAGGTTTTGTAAGAGTATGGCGTTGATGGTGAGTCGTTACGCATCATTAAGTTATTGTACTGCCGACCAGAGGTTTGCGTTCGCTTAATGGCAAACTATCGAAGTTAATTTCTTTGCGTTGGACTTGGACTCCGGCAAGAGTGCGTTTTGTCACCTAACTTTTTCATCGTTTACATGAATTAAATCGACAAATGCTGCCAAACTGATAAGTGTGCTACAATTGGAAGTTGTAACATCAGTTGTCTGCTCTTCGCTGAAGATTTGGTTCTGCTTTCCTCCACATAATCTGGCCTCCATAGCGCATTAAATACAATAGCTTTGCAGATGCATGTCACACCGCCGGAATGAAAATAAGCACGACCAAAACTGAGGTATATTTCATCTTTCAAGAAACCCTGATCAGTGCGTGTTGCAAGGAATGGAGCAACACTGAAGCAGGTAGAGAAATTCAAGTATCTTGGGGTTGCATACACGAGTGACCGAAGGCAAGACAAAGAACTGGATACCTGAATCGGCAATAGTGCAGTAATGCAAGCTTTGCACTATTCGGTTGTTTGGAACAGAGTTGTCATGAAAATTCATGAAAATCCATTTGGTTCTCAAGAAAACTGAAAGCTTTGCCTTTCTCGACAATTTTTGTTGAATTGTCGAACAATTCTCGTTGAATTGCTGCAAAAGACAAAGCTTTTGTGCCATTCTTTAGAGCACATGTGCAGTTTTCATGTACGCATGTGCAGTTGTGCATGTCATTATGTCATGTGTATGTCATTAGTGCATATCATTAGTGCACGTCAATAGCGCACAAGCTCACATCATCAGTGCACATTAGGGTTATGATTTTTTTTTATCTGCAAATGCCTGATGTTGGAAGTGATGAGCTTTTGCATGTAAATGACGAAAATCACTTTCTTTTTGGTTAACGTTACAAAAACCTCGCGCACCTATGCTCCGAAAAAATCTTATGAGTCACTGAAAAATCATATTTAAATTACCCATTAAAACAGAACGAAAATTGCCGCGTACAGTATGTATAACTGAATCAGAAAGTTAGTGACACTCCCAATCATACGAATTAAGTTTGTTAGAGAAGAGAAGTAGCACATTTATGGTAACTTCAAAACGTATATACCCCTAAATATTTGTACTGTTTGACGATTTAAATTTTTTTTTCCATGATATTGATCTCTCTTTTGAGTACCACGTTTCATCGTACTATCTTAGCTTCTGATGGAACATCAATCCAATGAGTCTGAATGTCAGTGTTTTGGGCATGCTCTGAAGAGTTAGGGCTAGTAAAAGAAGAGCTTGGTTAATGGTTGGAATACCAATTTTTACTTCTTTTAGTAATACTGATAGCTAAATCAAGCTTCTGCTCACACAGTTACGGTTTACACTAAATGATTTTGTACTGACTTGTTTTGAACTGGAAAATTTCGCTTTTGCTTAAAAAGTTTTTTTAGAGTGCTGAGGTTGTCGCATACTGGCAACAATTTAATCTGTGACAAGGTCCAAAAAATTAAAACACTTGCAAGCAAAACTTTTTCACACTACATCCACCAAATTATATAGATCAGACACAAAAGCCCTTTTTAACGACTATTTAGCTATGAGCTAATACAATATGTTTGACTGCTTCGAGCTTTGTCTCAGGTTAGATTATTGCAAGTGCCATTTGTAATTTTTCAGAAATTTTTGATTTTCTTTTTGCCCTGTCATTTCATGCTGTTAAAAAATCCAAATCAAGTTCATTTGTTTTTCGGTCATAAACAGTAATAGCCATTGACTAAAATTTTTCGTAAATTACTGAAACAAATTTATTATTTAACAAGAAAAAAAAAAGAAAAACTTCTTATTTTTGAATACAAATCAAATCTTTCATTATACTCGCTGTAATACGCCGAAGCGTGTAACGAGTTGGCGGGGCCCATCTCCGCATCATTGCGCCCGGGCTACACAGCTCCTTTCAAAGAAATGTCGAAGCGGTGGCAAGCCGTTGGCAACACTGTGTCCGATTTGACCGGCCCGAGATTTGAACCTCAGACCTCCCGCTCCAGAGACGAACGCGTTACCGCTCTACCAACTTACCTTCTACAATTCCAAAAATTATCGCAAAAATGACCTCAAGATTTTTAAAATAATAAAAACTTCACAAAATTGGACATTTGATCTAAAAGTCTGAGTGAAAAACAAACCCAAGACTCCGATATCTGCCAATGATCTGCTTTTCCATAGACATTTTGTACCATTTTTTCACATTTTTAATATACTCTTATCACGGAGTTTTCTCGTCTACCAGAGCTTTCAGCTTTTTTATACAGCAATTGCGTAATTTTTTACAGCGCTCATATGCAAAGAACAAATTTGATATGTAATTATGCCTTTAAATATATACCCGTCCCAAAAATTGAACGAAAAGATTGCAACCACCAACATTCAGCCGTATTTTGGGGATCTCGTTCGTAACTACAGAGTTACTTTACCGTTGTATCAATTATAGTGCTGAAAGAGCAGTATCACTAACAAACTTTTGGCTATATATGCGTAAATCATAGGCCCAGCAAGCTTACCTAAAAGTTGAGTTTTTTGAACATTTCGTGTGCTCTTTGTTTTTCCTTACAGTTGCGAGAAAAAAATTTGTTTGCACAAAAATTTTACCTCAGCTTCATTGCAAATATTATTGGTCTCCACTATTTTTAGAGCTTGGTCGTGGTTCTTTGTTATATAATATTAATCTGGGCCGTAGACAGAGCCTACGTTATCACGTGAGGCTCATGTATTACAGTCGAAAACTAGTCAGCACTAAACGAAAAAAAGAGTTCACTTGCAGCTTGCGAGACAAAATCTAGGGGCAAAAGAAACGTTCTTCGAGCTTATTTTGTCTGTATATTTGCCAGGCGCAACCATATAGTTTTAGCTTTTCTAAGACGGCTTTAGCCCACCCTCAACCCTTCTGGTTACGATCCGTCTTGTAAATATAAAAGTCTTTTAAAATCAAGCAGTAAAATTGCTTGAAACAGCATGATTGACATGATAAAATATGCCAAAAATCTGGAAAATTTCAACATATTAGGTGCGCGAACTTTTTTTCGTGTCAGAATGAAAAATTAGTGTGGAAATACTTAATATATACAAGTTCATTGATTGCAAACCCAGGAATTTGATTTCATTCCAAAAGTTGAAAAACTCATAACCCTAATGTACGCTAGAGTGGAGCGGAGTGGCTAATTTTTACACTCTGGCTCCAATCCGATATTTTTTTAACTGACTCCAGCTCCAATCCGGCTCCGAGTTTTACAACAACACTCCGCTCCGAAATACTCCGAGACAAAAATTAGCTTCAATGAAAAATTTGAACCAATTGTTTTATTGCTCAATAGCCTGGGATAAGCCTCGCCTAATTGCATGTTCTGATGCTCCATTTCCAAAGAACAAAAATAGTTGCTCATTCTACTACCAACCATCACCAGGAAATGGTATGGAATGGAACGGAAATTTCGGCATGGAATATGGAAGATGACAGAATGGAATGGAATAGAAGATTTCAAGAATGGAATAGAAAACAATCTTCCATTCTTCCATACCAAGTCCATACTAGTTTTCGCTCAAGGCATTTACTGATAAATTTATATAATGATATTGATAACTGAAAATATGTGGAAGCTTTTGCAGCTAATGATCTGCCGACAAATTAATAGGGTAATTTATTCATGAACATTGTGCAAACGCTGTAGGCATTGCAGCTGCATTGATGCGACTGGCTTAATTTTTATTTTGAAAATGACAATTTGCCTAGTACCGTCGCCAGAGCAAACGAAGTGAGGTGGCTCTAAAATAGACTGAACTTTTGCACATTAAAACTGATTTTGTATGGCTTCAAATTATGCGCAATTTCAAAATTCTGTAATCATGTCCAAGCAAGAGACATGCAAGTTTGGTGGCGTTTCTTGGCACCTTTCGTTTCCCGACCATAATCAGTTGAAAAGTCTATCCGCAGCAGTGACTGGGCCCTAGACAACCTTGAGTGTGCTCTAACAATTCAAAATTCTGTAATCATGTCTAAACAAGAGACAAGCAAGTCCGATGGCCATTTCTACTCTCCGACGCACTCATAAACAGGCGTGCAACCAAAATTTTGCTAAAGAATGGGGGCTTGAAAATTAAAATTTGTTGTTTGAAAATTGCCTCGATTGGGAGGCGAGCTGCGCAATGTGGGGCAACTCAGTTATCTCATATACACATAGGCCTGGGGGATAATCTCTGTCGCTGCGCGATTTTTTTTTTTTTTTTTTGAGAAAAAATAACTATTTCAACGCCATTTGGATCACATTTCGCACGTTTTTGAAGCTACAGTATTTAAAAGAATTAAATTGCTAAGACTTAAAAGCAAGTAGAAAAATCAAATTGCCCAGCCCATTCAGCCCCTACTTTGCTAACAGGTCAATTCAAAAACATTTTTAAACGCTTGCATTTTAGGGTTAATTTTATTAAGTGACTTGGCTAAGGGGCCGAAGCTCTCTTTTCCTTCGTAGTTGCGCCATTATATCCGTAAACGCTTAAAGGCTTGTTTTGCATCCCGACCCATGGTTTGAGAAACACTGGTTTCGGGCTTAGAATACTTGAATTAAATTCGATACAAGCGTCCATGGTTTTGAAATTGATATGACTAGTCTGGTTACTTGATGACCTATTAGGTTCAGAGGTATAAACTTTGGAGGTTAAATCTGGTGTTTAAAACTTGAACCACTAAACTTTCGGTATTTAAAAACTTCAATAAACTGCTAATGTAAGTAACTTTAGTCAAGTAGGTAAGACTGAATGTTAGTATTTCTTTTTGCATCACTGTCGGTTTTCTTGTCGCTACATGATGTTCCAAAACAAGTATTTTTTTGTAAACCAAAATGAGAGGGCAAGGCCCCCCGTAGCGACGGCACTAAATTTGTCGTCGTTAAGGGGGGCCAGGTTTTTTTTTTTTTTTTTCTTCTTCCATCGTAACAAAGATTAATTAGTATTTACTTTTCTATCCTCGACTGAGCTTAACTCTTTGTTGCTGTTTTTTTTTGCGTTTATTTTATTGATATATTTTTTCCGGTATTTTTGTAAAAGGTTTTTGGCAATTAGGCTATGCCAAATTTCATTGTTGGTAGGTATTACTACAAACTTCCAATCATTAAACCCAGTGCATACCGGTCAATGTATTGTCACTTGCTCAAGAGATTGATATTTTTTTTGGCTGAGTGAATTTTTATGGTAGCTCATTGCGCTAGTACTTCAAATATGGTATGAGATGCATCGTAACATATTTCCTACCTTCACGAGCGACTACTTGCAAAGGTGCGCTTAACGTTGCAAAAATTCAATACAAATTACGCGTAGCTTACGGTCTAAACTTACATTGGTAGCCTATGGAAGTATGGAATGGAATATGGAAGAAAATTTTGGTATGGAATGGAAGATTTGTAGTATGGAATGGAAATGAAATGAATCAAAATTGCCAGTATGGAATATGGAAAAATCGACTTTCATTCCATACCATGCCCTGACTATTACTGCGGCTTTAAAGACTACTTAAAGTCAGACTCCGGCTCCTATTTTTTTTAAATTGGCACTCCGACTCCGCTGCGGCACAAAAAAGCACAAAATCCAGCTACGACTCCGCTCCGACTACAGATTCCACTCTAATGTACTCAGTAAAAGTGCACATGTGCACTAAAGAAGTACACTTGTGCACAGAGAAGTGCACATGCACACTTTTTGTGCTCAAATTTTGGTTCAACCTCTTCTCCATTTTCACCTTTGATCATGAATCTTGGGTAAGGATAGAAGGAGTGCGATCACAAATGCAACGTCTGAAATAAGGTTTTTACCAAGAATCAAAGGAGTTCCACTACTTAACAAAGCGCGTAGGTCGTAGATTCGAAAATCTCTTAACATTGAGCCGCTACTTCTCCGAATTGAAAGATCTCAGCTTAGAGATAGTTTGGCCATGTAAGCAGAATGCCTTAGGAAAGGTTTCCCAAACAAGCTTTATTTGCCAAAGTAAATGGAAAAAGACCAGTTGAACGACCTAGAACGAGATGGACCAATTACATCGAGGATTTTGGATGGAATCGCTTGGAACTTTATTTAAGCAAAATGATGGAGGTGATGGAAGATCGTGAAGTGTGGCGGCTTAATTTCGAGCTGATGCCCCTGCAACCCTCACGGAAAAGTGGGCGATGAAGAAAAAAGAAAAGAAAAAGTTAAGGAGATCTCCTCAACCTTGTTGCCAGTTAATTAAATTTCTTAGGCATTGAGACTTCCTACACAACTTGTAAAAATATTCTGTTGCAACGCTTTATTCATGATGAAGCCTTGCTTTCAAACATTTTCAATCGTTTTCAAACCAGTTGTGTCAAACTTCTAATATCAGAAATACCATTGACATTAATTTTGAAAAGATGAAATTTTAACTGGCAGCATGATTCGGAAGATTTCCTAAACTTTGAAATGAAATAATAGGTCGCAAATAGCTGAAATATGCTGAAGATGTCGCTTAGATTATTTGTTTGTTTTCGCACATTACCCAGCTGGATGTTTTAACCCTTTAAAAATACATCCTACAATTTCTTAAGAAATCGAAAGAAACCGCAGATAAAGTTCTTTTTTATTAGTCCTAACGAATAAAGCATTTTACACGATTTCGTTTGCTGCGTTGATTATGGTGTCTGTATATATTAAGAATAATATAAACTTGAATTTGTTCGGTTTATTTGCCAGCAGCAATCATACTGGTGTAATATAATCTGGCACAGGCCAGAAAAATAAATCGATTGGTTTGTACAACTTTAAATACACCAGCAATCTCAGCTTTAATCTTACCTGTAAGCTTAGCCTTCGACTTTTTATCAAGCAAACTACGGTATTTCAGTATAGTTACGTAGTATAGCAAATTAAATGATTAATTGCTCTAGTTTGCTTGTGTTTTACAATACATATCAGTTTGTGATAAAATATTTTTACTGTAATTTGTTTAATCTTGAACTCAACATGCTCACTCAATTTTTGCTCTAGAAATTCATTTGCAAGGCGTCTTTAGCAATTCAAAATAGCCATTATAAATTCACTCACCCATTTGTCTTGTCATATTTTCTTGTAACTGCCCAAGATTTGCTTCTAATCGTTCAATTTCAGTTCTAGTATCGTCTGCTTGACCCCGCTCACCTTTGTCACCTTTTGACCCTGTTGCAAAATAACTTAATAAGTTACTGAATGTTGAAAAAATAGCTTCTTAAAGTATGAAACAATTACGGTGTATAATACTTTCAAATGGTTTCAAATTTAGGTTATTACCTTAAAGAATAACCTTAGCTTAAAAGATAGTTAGAAAATGCACGCCTTCGGAAGCAAATTAAATCAAGTTTATTAACTCAACTGGGGGTGCTCAACTTGGCCTGTCTGCCCCACCAGTTGAGCTAATAAACTTGATTTAATTTATATTCCTGGTAAAAACAATTGAAATCTTCGGACACAAAATCATATCGTGTAATACAGCCTTGAAGCTATGCAAAACCTTGTATATTTTTAATGATTTATATGGCCTACTGCTTTTCATTATTCCCATTTGTTACGTTAGCAGGCAAATCAACAAAAATTGGATATTTTTCTACTGTTTGTATTTTTGAAGTCAAACGTTACAATTTGGTTTGCACTGGGCTCAAAATCGTGAGTGTACGAGCGTATCTTTTATTAAACCAACTATTGTTCAAAGGTTAATAAGTCGGTGCGCCCGGCGTACCGAACTTTTGTTAAAAATTAACCAAAAACTGTGAAGCATCCAGCTAAGATTATCTAAAACATATAAAGAAATATCTAAAACATATCCTTACCAAATTGCAGCTTTTTCGACATATTCTGTTGCAGATATTTTGTTTTAAAGTTAAGAGCTTGCCCCAACATTAAAGCCAATTTAAAAATTTTCTATGAATATCCTACCTAACTTGAAAAAGTATTTATGTTGTAAACCTAACTCATGCTGAAGTATTGCATTCAGGTGCTTTAAACCAGTTTTGATAAGTATCCTTTAGAAAAGATAAAATTTTAATTGGCAACACTGTGATGTAGATCATCTGATATTTTGAAATAAAATATCACTGAAAGAATTAGTCGTAGTGCGCTGAAATTTGAGGAAGATCTGTTTCACACAATTCTTAATCTTTTGCACATTAGTCTAGCTGGATGCTTCACTGTCTTTGACTAAGAATACGCTTACGATTTTACGCGCAAGTAGACCGAGCCATATGGTTGACTGTAATTTAAGGACTATTTTACAAGAAATTTTTTGTCTACTTTAATATCTATTCTGACTCCAACCTAACCCAAACTCAAATCTTTACTTTAAAACAAACCCCTAACTCAAACCTAATCTTAACCCTAATCTTAACCCTAGTTTCGGCCCTTGCAAAACTAAATGAAAACGTGCGCGTAAATATTCCTCATTTTTGTTTTTATTCTCTCTTAAAAAGTATTGGTGAAATAATCCTCCCCAATAATAGTCACTCCTTAATCCTCATTACCAATAAAGCTTTTTGCAGTACAGAATTAATGCTTACCTCTACTTCCGGTTTCTCCTTTGCTCCCACGCTTTCCGGGAACACCAGCTGGTCCTCTTCCGGTTTCCGGTCTGCCGGGACATGACAATGTCACTTGATGGGTTTGATCATCAAACGAATGCGCGTGAATGACAAAAGTTGCAATAAACATCAACACCAAGGTTTTCATTTTGTTTTTAGTCAGTCAGTGGCCAGCAATAAAAATAGTTGGCAATAAAACGCGTCTATTTGATTTCCTGTTAATTGTAAAGGTACATTTTTTAATTGCAGCAATAATTGTTCGTATTTTTTGCCATTTTGATTTTATTCGCTGTCAAATTTAGAAACCCTTAAAAGTCGAGCGGTAACGCATTCGTCACTGGAGCGGGAGGTCTGAGGTTCAAGTTTCGGGCCGATCAAATCAGACACATTGTTGGCAACAGCTTGCCACCGCTGCGACATTTTTTGCAAACGAGCTGTGTTGCTCGGGCGCAATGATGCGGAGTTGGGCTATGCAAACTCTTCACACGCTCGGACGTAATAAAGCAATTACAATACAAATTTTAATTTGATTTGATAGCCTGTTTTACCCGTTTTTGAGGTGGCTTGCATCAGACGCGAAGTAACGCGAATCGAAGGTTGCCAAGATCGCTTGCATTACCTACTCAAAATAGGCCAACCACTTATCAACAAATTTGTCTCAACTAAACGAGGACTAAAGGCAAAATCAATGGGGTTATCTAAAGTTCGGCCAATCGCATAAGACTAGATTAGCGTTGACTCCATCCTTTTTGACCCATCCATTCTAGAGATATTCTACTTCAATCACGACGTCAGTACCTTTAATGTTGTAAATTTTAATAACTTTTATTGGCAATCCTGTCGTTGATAAGCATTAGCGTCTTAGGGACGCCTTCCCAGTTCTATCCTAAAGCAACGACTAGGCTACTGCATTGGGTCGTTTCGCTGAGCACTTATCAGTTTGATCTGGTCAGCAGAATAAATCGCAGCTGGAATAAAGAGTAGACTGTACGATAGCTTAGGTAACAAACGTCTAAGAGCAAGCGAAAGAAAGGCTTGTAGAGTTATTAGGGTAGGCTAGTAGGCCATTGTTTTCAACTTCGATAAAAAAAAGTTTATTTTTGGGTCACAAAATACCGTAAGCAAATACAATAGGCCAACTCAAGTATAGGTAGTCTTATTATCAGGTATCAGTCTTTACTGAGTAGCCTAGTAATGAAAACCTTATTGTTAGACTAGGCTATAATTCAGACTGAAATGTATCTGCAGCTTGGGTTTTACTGAAATCGCTAGGCTACTGAACAGTCCACTTTTTTTACCAGCTGACATCTGTTGTGCTGATAAGAACAAAATGATTAGTGCGTAGAGAAACGACTTAATGCTGTAGCCTAATCATTGCTTTAGGTTAGAACTGGGAAGGCGTCGCTACTGCTTATCAACGACAGGATTGCCAATAAAAATTATTAAAATTCATTACATTAGAGTCACCGACGTCGTGTTTGAAATAGAATATCTCTAGAATGAATGGATCAAAAAGAATGGAGTCAACGTTAATTTCGACTCATACAAATCACTTAACTTTAGAAAACCTAATTGATTTTGCCTTTCGTCCTTGACTCCGCGTTTGAATGAAATCAAACAGCCTCGTGCAAAGTTTGCGACCGGTTGAAACCTTATTCGAGTTGTCGATTACGGCACATTTTTGTTGCTTCTTGTTTCGTCGCTTCGCGTTCAGTGTAAACCAGGATTCCTGAACTTGACTGTTAATAAACTTACTCTGCTCAGGTCTCTAATCATTGAGCTCTCACCAGATCATTGAGCTCTCACCAGATCAGATCATTCAAACACTGCGATCTTGAAGATTAAGATCAAGATCGTGATCTTAAAGATTAAGATCACTTTACTTATAGCACTCAAAGAGAGGCAGTGGTGATGATGGGGGGGTAAGCTAAGAATGTTAAATGCTGTATCAGTACTCAGAGATGGGCAAAATTACCACTTTTTGGTGATCTTAAACATTAACATCAGATCATCCAAAAAATGTGATCTTGAAGATCAAAGATCGTGATTTTGAAGATCAAGATCACTTTACTTTTTGCACTCAAAGAAAAGTAGTGGTGATGATGGGGGGAGGGATAAGCTATAAATGTTAAATGCAGTATCAGTGTTGACTATCAATGGCAATGGCATTGCTAATTTTGCTAATAACGTACGACATTTGACACTCACAAAACTTTTCGTAGCAATATTTTACTAATTTAAATATTCACAAAACCATAGGTAGGCACAAGTCCGTTAATCCGTTAATAACGAAGCTAACTTTTTCACTAATTCGTTAATCCGTTAAAAAGTTTTTTCATGTTAACGGACTAAATTGACTTCCGTTAAGTGCTGTTAACGGACTAAAGTAAATTTCGTTAAGTTCTGTTAACTTCCGTTAAGGTTTTTATCGTTAATATCTTGCAGCTTCGTTGTTCATTTGAACTTGTTTTTATCTTGAAATTAGATTAGACTGTAAAATGTAACTTCCAAAACACAAAAATACCACCACAGCAATAAATATTTCCTTAAAATCAGCTCAACAGCGTCAATGCGTGTTCTAGAAGCGAGTGAACATAAAGAAATGTAAATTACACGCAAAATGTTAACGGATTAACGGACTTTATTAACTTCCGTTAATTAAAGCTGAAAATAACGGATTAACGTTAACGGAGGTGTGAAGTTTGTTAACGGACTAGTGGTTAACGAAGCTAACGTTTTGCATTAACTTGCCCATCTATGCACAAAACCCTTTTAAGTTCAAATCAAAACAAATCTTTCATTATACCCGCTGTATAACGCCGAAGCGTGTAACAAGTTAGCAGGGCTTATCTCCGCAATTGCGCCACGGGCAACACAGCTCTTTTCGAGCCGCAGCGATGACGAACCGTTGGCAACACTGTGTTTGATTTGACCAGCCCGAGATTTGAACTGCAGACCTCCCGCTACAGAGATAAACGCGTTACAGCTAGACTAATTAGCCGGTCTCTTTAAGGTACTCTTGCTAATTTTGTATAACAATAGCAAAATTCAAGAACAAAGTCAAATAAAAAGTATCAAATCTTCATTACACTTGCTTAAATATCCTCTGTGGGTGCCGCGAGTTTGAGGGGCCAATCTCTGTTTCAAAGAGCCACAAAAAAACAATTTAACGTCGCAACAGGGCGGGACGTTGGCAACTTGTGCTGGATTTTATCAACGCGGGAATCGAACCCGTTCTCCTGCACAAGATTTTCCTTTCAATCCAGACGCGTCTGCCACTCAGCCATCCCGTAGGTCAAGAACGAAATCCTTCTCTATGACATAGTACATTTTATGGCTTTCATGACAACGTATATCTTATGACATTTACATTGTAGATCATAAACAGTAAACTAAGAGAATTTTTTTAGACTCCATTCCCCTCCTTCCATTATACTCCAGTCCAGTTTAGACTCCATTCCGTGTCGGAGCCATCAAATAGCTTCAGAATATCACATAACCTGGTCTCGGCAATCCTTATCCTACGCGACATTTTAAAAGTGAAAGTGATCTTGATCTTCATACAAAAAATGTAATCTTGAAGATCAAGATCAGATCATTAAAATAATGTGATCTTGAAGATCAAGATCAAATCACAATTTTGATCTTCAAGATCACGATCTGATCTTGAAGATCAAGATCGTCCCCATCTCTGGGTATATTATAGTGTGCTTCCATAATGTTTCGTTTATGCTAGACTTTATGACGTTTATAAGATATTATATTCAAATTACCACGCAAAAATGTTGTCTTACAGTATTATAAACGTAATAAAGCTTCGTATATCTACCCTTTTGCTAGCAGTTGCACCTGCTAAATACTGCTCCCCTGTTTGGAATCAATCTTCACATGCAATAAGTTAAACACACTCTTTAATGCAGGCGCGTAGTCAGAAATTTGCAATGGGGTGGCTGTTACGGGGGTTTGGGGGAGAAACTTCCAGCGGTCGAAAATTTTTGTATTTTTTGGCAAACATAACTTAATATTAGGCCTTAATAATTCATGCTATTAAAACGTGGCATAGAAATTAGCAGTACAAAAACATGATTATTCTAGTGCATAAATGGGCTATGTAGGAGGTACAGTAGCTAAGACTAAAATTTTAGTTTTCTTATATACAAGCAGATAAATCATAAAATTCTATGCGGATAGTTTAATAAAACTTTCAAGGAGTAATGTATATTGTCAATATTTTATAGAGAAAGATATAGGGAGGTTAATGGAAGGAAGTTTGAGAAAAGTGATAGGTAATTAACTAATACTGAATTGCCACCCTCCAGGGGCGGCTCGCCTGTATGTGCTGCGGTGCTGCAGCACCCCAAATCAAAAAGACAAATTTTATTTTTTCAAATTTTTTATTTAAAAAATAAAAAATGTAAAAATTTCATAATTTTTGAACAAAAAAAAACACAAAAATTAAATTGCAACACTGCTGTTGTGCTGCTTTTTTCGCGGCTCTCCCGTCGTATCAAAAATAAACATAAAAAGCTTTTGAAATCGGGGAATTTTGAGTTTGTCCTCAGCAAGGCAGCTTGTGCTGCTTTCTTGGCAGCACCAACAAACCGAAGTTGAAAACTTGACCGAAAGTACGAGGTTGTAGGACTGATTCTTGTGTAAGTTTTTGTGGTTTGGGTTTAAAGGTGCGTTTAGACTGGACGCAAAGCAACCAAAATTTGACGTCATCGACAGCTCGCGAAAGGTTGCAACCGGTCGTAACCTTTGCGAGCAGTTGCGCAACATCGCTTGCTTGCAGGCTGTAGTAAGATAACCTACTAAATCACTGAACGGATTTTTACGATCGCAGTTTGCTGGAAAATAATGTAAATGGTATATTTGTATGGTTTAGCGCCTATTTTTCAGTCCAAAGAGTAGGTTGTTGGCAACGTTAGATTCGCGATAGCCCTAGGCTAGCCAAGTTAATTTGGATCTAGACAGCTAAGGCTGTAAATCCTAGAGTGATTTTTCAAAGCTATGCTGGATCTCAGAGCTTCATTATAATGAATACAACAAAGCAGTAGGTCAAGCCCCACGACATCTAGCTTTTAAAACAAAACTTTTTAGTCTGTGCAGCATAGCAGAAGCTATTGTATCAGTCCAGTGGTTCTTTTGGCTGAACAACTTTTGCTTTTTTGTCTTAAAGTAAACTTAAGCTAACATGGTGTTGTTTTTTTCAGAATATGAAATAACCCACCAACAGGCTAGTTTTGAATGTGTTGATAGTGTTTTTACCAATTGTTTGTTAGCTTGTTGTTTTAAAAGTAACCACAATTGAACAATTTCTTGAATACTGGAAAACTCGCAAAAGTTTTTTCACCTGTGTAGCCTACTTGACCAAGCCAATTTGGTGAATAAAACTGTATTTAGAATTTGTTTCAAGCTACACTGCTACATACAAGAGCTAGATAGATACAAAAAATCGAAAAATTCCTATGAACTTTTGGATTGGCCTAATTAGTAGTCACTTCTTTGAATAGCTACAAACATGGAATTTTTTCTTCTGAATGTCCTCTTGAAAGTCTTATTGTTTCTGAAGGTTTGTGACCGTGATCAAGTTGAACTGGAAGCAATGGTTTTGGACTACCCCAAGTTTTATAATCATGAATATTGTAGTCTGGTAGTGATTTTTCACTCCAGTCCTATGTGATGAAAATAGAAGTGTCAAATGTGTTAAATATTCATTTACTGTGTCTTTGTGTAATATCTGAATTTAGTTGTTTGTAAATTTTTAAATATTTTTACTGCTTTTTAAAATTTTAACTGCTTTACACAGGGTGTCGAACCGAACCTGAACCGTAAACCCGAATGAACCGTTTCATTTTGGTGAACCCGAACCGAACCTGAACCAGCAAAATTTTACTTCAGTGAACCTGAACCAAACCTGAACCCTCAAAATTGTGCTCAAGTGAACCCAAACCGAACCTGAACCCCTAACAGAAGTAACAATATATTTTTCCATATCCGGATGCCGCTGGCGCTGGTACACGCACAATAAGAGCAGTGGTGATCATCAACAGGATCAGCAATTTCTCTTTTTTTTCTTCTGGACGAAAAGATTAACGACAGTTAAATTTTAAGTCAATGAACCCGAACCGAACCTGAACCAGTAATATTTTACTTGAGTGAACCTGAACCAAACCTGAACCTCGAAAATGGTGCTCAAGTGAACCCGAACCAAACCTGAACCGCTAAAATATTTTGAGCAGGAGCTAAACCTGAACCCGAACCGTTATTTGAAACGGTTCGACACCCTGGCTTTACATGGTGAATAAAGTGACAAAGTAAACTATTTTAGGTCTGAAGTTCAATCATTACAATTACAGTCAGTGTATTTAGATGAACTAGAAAGCCAATACTTATCTAATCAGTAGAAAGTGAGTTCTATTTTTTTGCTGAGGTTACTATTGTTGGTAGAGAAGTACCCGCCAAGCAAGTTCATTAATATTTTTCCATTCTCATTAGTCACCACTAAACAAAAAACTTGATACAGCATTTATAATAATAATAATTGGACTGGGGAAGGAAGCGTCAGTCACATGAAAATGTGAGAACTAACAACACTTTTATTCAGATGCTTGAGTAACAATTTTCACATAAAAAATTCTAAATGTTTTTTATCAGGGACATAACCAAAAACTTGCTAAGAAGAGGGGGCTTGACCTTACAGCTATAAGTTAGTCTGTATCTTACAAACGGTGGTTTGGAGCGAAGCCTTTTGAGGTAAACGCGACCGTCGCAACGTAGCCTACTGGTACCGCATGAAAATGCTAACTAATCAAATGCTCTCAAAAGCATTTAACTTCGGACTAAACATTGATACGCGCTCCGCTAGCGAGTAAAACACCAAACTTAGTTTTAGAAGCTGACTTTTCCTCAAAGCAACTGCTGGTATTACTGTGCTAAATTCTTGTCCTTCGATGATGGTGTCAAATCATGCAAAAACTGCAATGTTTTTTTGCTTTCTCCAGCAAATCAACACAGCAATCCATTGCACAATAAGCAAAAAATACACTACATAACTGATGACAAATCCAGCTTTCAGTTTCACTCATAGCGTTAACATTGGGAGTCTTCATAAACAGCACTAAATAACAAATACAAACAACTGTTTAAGCTTACTACAGGTATCATTACCTGCTTGCCTGAAAAAGAAACATCACATCAAAAAAACAACATAGTTTATGCTTTAAATGTACCTGTAGACTAGCCTATTGGTCTACACTCTACAAGATACCGGTTGATCTACCACTACCATAATGAGACATGGATGGTGAAAGCGTTTAAGGATTTGTTAACTGAGTAAACACCTATAGAGAACTTTTGACATCTGCTTCCAGCTTTTTGCGTTTCTGCATTAAAACCCAGAACTGTCATCGTCAAAACAGATTATGGCAAGTTTTCAGTGGAAGGATCTAAACAAAGCATTGATAGCTAGTAAATAGGCTAAGTACTATTACGTTTTGAAGAAATGACTAGTCTTTTTATTTCCAAATTCGATCTACTGTACTTCGTTTTTCACTTATACTTCACAAACTTTTTTCTCAAGATTGTTTTGTTACCAGAGCTATTAGTCTAGACTCTTCTTCACGGTTATTGCGTGATAACATAATATAAACTCAATCTTCGTTTTACCGGTAATTCCAGCGCTCTATGACGACACAGAACCTGTGATTACTATAATAGCGCTTCAATAATAAAGTACACAAAACTTTCTGCTCATTGAATAGATTTTAAAAGTAAGTTATTAAAATTAGCCTATGAAGCGACCAGTCGCGAAGGTTGGGTGACGTAATCGACCTTCGCGAGTGACGCAATCGACCTCATACCTTCGCGAGTGACGTAATCGACCACTCGCGAAGGTTGGTGAAGGTCGCCAACCTTCGCTTCGCGTTGCTTCGCGTCCAGTCTAAACGCACCTTAAGTTATTACTAATTCAGCTGATATTGTTAGCTTAGTGGACTAGAATTTTTTTGTCAAAAGCATTTGTACTGTATAGCAGAGGTGGAGTCCTCGAGGACACATTTTGAAGTCCTTGGCCTCGAAGGTCAAGTCCTTGGCCTTGGCCTCGAGGCCTCAAGTCCTCGAAAATTGGCCTGTCCTCGGCTCGAGGACAGCACTATTTTTTGGAAAGTTAAAATTTTGTGGAGCGGTTGAAAAATTTTTTGGAAAACGTTTTGTAGTGGAGATCGCTTGAAAGATTTTTGTGAAGACCTTTTTTTTTTTTTTTTTGGAGAGCACTTGCGCTTTGTGTCCTTGGTCCTTGGCCTTGGCCTCGAGCATTCCTGTCCTTGGCCTCGAGAGTGTCTATCCTCGGAAAGGCTGTCCTTGGCCTTGGCCTTGGCCTCAGATTTTTTTTGTGTCCTTGGCCTTGGCCTCGAGCCTTGTTTCCTCGACTCCACCTCTGTTGTATAGGCCTATATAATTACTAATTGAGTAAGCCTTGATTAGGATTTCTTTTACAAAAGGTTTTACACGTAATCTCAAATCTGGTACTTGAGTAGCCTAAGCCTTAGCTTATTCCTAAATCTGTCTTAAAATTGTTTTTGTTATTGCATAGGCCTAGTCTTATTTGTCTCTGTCAAGATAGCCAGGCTGTCATAGTCTAGGGTAGCTTAGTACGGTAAGCCTAGTCGCTAATGCTGGAAATTAAATTTAAATAGCCTAGCCTAGTTTGTGAAATTAGGCCTGTTCAAAACGGCTGTTTTTATTAGAGATAGGCCTACTGTATATAGAAACATATCCCAGGTTTTTAAGTGTTGGTTACATTGCCTGGGCAGATAAGGTGGTAGGACAAGGAATCATTTATAGGCCTATCCATACCTTAACTGACAAATGAGCTCGGTAAGTTTGCTGCTATAGTTTGCTGTTTGGCTATTAAATCAAATTACTTTACAGTTGAATTAGTCACTAGCAGTTTTAAGGCTAATCAGCTATCTTTCACACTATCATTTAGCTGAGCTGTTGCTAATTGGCATGTAGACTAGATTTAGGTTCTGGCAGGTTACAGTAGTTACTTATACTTAATCTTGGGAATATGCTACTATAGTGGTGTCATACACTTGTTTGTTTGGTTGTCTATCGTTGAAAGATTTAGACCAGAAGTGCAAGATATAGTCATAAGAGGTCAATGAATACTGAATCAAGAAAGTTCACTACATCTTATCCAACTTCAGTAAGTCTGCATTTTTGTGGTCTAAAAGCCTTCTTATAATGCAAAATAAAGTGATTTAAAGCAACTCTAGAAGGGGTTCAGCATATGATTTCAAAGTAGTGCCAACACAGTTGCCTACATGAAAATAAGTTAAAAAAAAAAGATTAATCCAGGGTCAATTTCTGAGCTACACTTTTCGAGCTTGTTTGGGAATGACTAAAAAACAAATAAAACAGGAATTTTGGCTAAGATTTCTGTGCTGATTAGATCGGATTGAAATCCCAACTGGATATGATATAATTTAAATCAAATCATAACACAGTACAACATGTCACATGTAAACTTAAAAAATTTAAAACCCTTCAGACTGTTTCACTCATAACCAGGATCAATTCATTAAATATAATAATATTTTTCTGGTGATCTTGATTACAAATGAAACAGTCTGTAGGGTTTTTAATTTTTATAAGTGACATGTATATACAGTGTTAGTGTTATGATATATGCTCTCGCTAATGCTTTCGAACACTTTTTTAAATCAGTTGAATTTAAACTCTTCTTATTGTAGTTTAAGTCAAATTATTTAAAATTAGTTAAGGTGGAAATTTACTAACAAAAAAAAATTGTTATAATCTGTACTCAGATGTTACACTAAGTTCGACCCAGTATAAGAATTACTGAAGGTAAATACATTTGATACTGGGAAACAGTTTTTCAGTGCAAGGTCGAGTCAATGAATAACCTAAGCTGTGTAACCATTAAGCCAATTTTTATTAGCATTTTGAGTGGGTACATATTCTGTTTGTTTTTTTTTGTCCATTCAACTAACTAAAACCAAAAAGGTAGCACTGCATCTAGGCTGCTGAGTGATAACTTAATAGCCATAATAATGATTCACTTCATTGTTAATATGATAACAATTTTTAAATTGGCTAATGTTAATCTGAATTAGAGCTAGTTGAAATATGACAAAGCTTTCTTAGCAAAAATTTTGCTTGTATTGAAAATAAACTTGTAAAAATGTTTTTTCAGTACTGTAGGGTAATAGCATGTAATATTATTGTTGTTGTAATAAGGTGGATTGATATTAGTTTTAAAGTGTTTCTGAGTTGTCTAATAAGTAAAGAATGTGCCAGAATTGAATTTTGCCATTTTCATTGAGCTAATTATGTTGCAGCATGACAAAGCCTAATAAGCACTGAGCATGCAAGCATATGCAAAAAAAAAAAAACTTAAATCATGTAACAGTATTTGTAGCTGAAGGTGTTAGTTGAAGGTAATTGCGTGAACCCAAAATTATTTGATTTTACAAGTTATTTCATTTTGCAAGATATACAAAGATATTTAGTTTTTGTTTAGGAAATGGTGATACCCAATCAAATGCTGATTCTTCTGACTTAATATCAGCTTTTAAATTTTGTGGGGTTGAGTGTGTCACGTCAGTGATTTTCATACAGGTTTTTTGTTTATTACATTTATTTAAGTTGCTATACTGTTTGTATTAGTAACGTTTCGTTATTACACTACTAGGTGAGAAATGCATTTGTTTGGTATCTTTTTGCAATACTATACCTTGCCATAATAATGACTGATAATTTTTTTTTTTCAGATTGTATGATAAATCCATATGTAATGATAGGCTTTGCTGCTGATGTGAAATCAATGCTCTTCCATATGGTGATGTCATGGAGTCTTGGTCGGGATTCCCGTTGATCATTTAATACCGTGCTGGTGTACTACACTAAAGTGTACAAGCATAACTAATCATTGAAACTGATCAACCATACTACAAATTTTTAGTATGCTTTCAAGTTTTATGACTGGAATCGATTATTATGAGAGACAATTTTATGATGGGAATTGATTATTATGTGAGACAATTAACTTATCATCAATTTATTTGTCACAATCAACCATACATCATAATACATGACACGAAAACGATGTACTCGGTAAGAATGGTAAATGGTAAACAGATATTTCTTACAATATCAACTTGGAAAGATTCAATTATTGCTGTTTAACAATATTGGAAAATTTGGGTCACGTCGGTCAGAGTGTTTACTTTGTAAATTCGAGATTGGGAAGCGATAATTTCCAAAAAGTTTCCCGTTCTTCCACGTGGTTTCTATTCATACTGCTTCAAAAATTTTCTCAATTGAGATTGCAAATGCTTCAAAAACTGTGTCGATTAATCGTTTGAAACCTCCATATGTTGACTCTGTTACACTGCCAGAAACTTTGTCTCTCTCGCGCAAACGCGGTAGACTACGAAACAAACGTGATTGTTGATTTGAGCTCTGTTGTTTTTATTTTGAGTGCTGTTTTCTGTTGTATGTTTTGTTTCTAATTTTTGTGTCGATTCGCTTAGTATTCGTTTTCCATCCGTTTTTGTCCGTTTTTTTTACGTTTTTGCTTCTTCTTGAAAAAGTATGCGCTTTTTCATCCGCATTTTAATATGTCCATATCCGCACTAGATAGACTGTTATATATTGATAAAAATTTTGTTCAAAAATTTTGTATATAAATGATAAGAGCGATATTTCAAAATAGAGCTGTATCCCTTTACAAAAAATTTTTTTGAACAACTTTTGTCCAGTATGTGACTGTCTGGTTAATGCGGATCCGGACATATAAAAATGCGGAGGAAAAATTGCATGCTTTTTTACGGAGAAGCAAAAACGTAAAATACGGACAAAAAACGTACGAAAAACGGTTATTGTGTAAATCCACCTTAACACGTGAAAGCAAGCGTACTTATGTTTTCTTATCAGCAGAATCAGGTATAGAGCCACTATAATATGGCCCTTTGCTAGTGTTGCATATTTGTTTTAAGAAACCAATAAAAGCACCGAAAAATTTTCCAAAAATTAACAAAAAACTGCTAACAATACGCTTACAAATTGTTCTGTTTCATGGGAATAGCTTATTTTGCACAAACTACAATAAGTTTGTCTGTTTACTGTATCCTTATTTGCAGCACCCCCAACTTTTTAAGTTACGAGCTTCCACTGCCCCCTTCCACCCCTATTCCTGAGTTTATATATGTCTTTTATGAAACCTAAATGTTAAGCATTTTTTTTTTTTTTTAATTGATGAGTTTTATTTTTGACAAATTAGCCGCCCCCCCCCCCTTCCGAAAATATGCGTTTTAAAATATACTTTAAATCATTTTTTAGTTTATTTCAGTGCAAAAGACAGTCTCAGAAGTGCTAAAAACGTGGTAGTTTCCTTATTCTGCCTGCATTTTGGTCAACAAGCCAGTGGGGGACTATAGCATCCCCTCTGGCTACGCTACTGCTTTAATGAAGCCCTTTGTACCATCAGTGGTTGCATTAGGCCTATACTAGTCAATTTTCTTCCATTTTTACTTGGCATTGAGTCTCTTGAAAACCGTCGCAACTATGCGTCGGAGAAATTACTTCGTCGAGCTAGCAATCACGATCTTCCGCTCCATCAGATAATGTACTGTTCCCATACACTTACTAGGCTTCGCTCTCGATATCCACTGGAAAACCTTGACCTAGCAATTTTTGTAGCTATCAACTCAGTTCCTGAATATCCAGCTGAGTTTATCGAACAGTGGTCGAAAGAAACTTCTGATTGCAAACTTCGACGCAAGCAATGGATCCAGATCGACAGACTACGCAGCCGATCTGGACGATTTGCCGACGACATGCATCGCTGGGGCTTTTCTTAAATGCGGTGACGTGACTGTGGTTCAGAAATACAAACCTACACCTACATTCTGCAGCAGTGCCCCATTTGGAAACCACCATGTCACCTCGCTGGAGTAGACAACCCCCTTTTGCAAAGTATCTACAAAACTGCAATTTTGACCTGAGTTGTTTTTTTTTCATTTTTTTTCTCTGTTTATACAAATATATAGTATACTCGCTGCTCTCTGCTGATGAAGAGATAAATCCCAAAACTGCAGGCCGTACAGCGATTGAGAATACATATATACATGACAGTTATCATCATACTATCTTGTCTCATTAATACTTCATCTCGAACGGCCGTGGGGTTTACTTCTTATAGATCAGAGCTGTGTGGTCCAAATTGACACTCCGAACAGGTGGAGTCGAGGACCCAACGTTCGAGGCCAAGGACTCAAAAAAAAAATCCAAAGCCAAGGCCAAGAACCGACATTTCGAGGGCAGACCCTCTCGAGACCAAGGACAGGAATTGTGTATCCAAGGCCTAGGTCACAATTCTTCTTGTTAATTATGGTCGGCAAAGGTGGGCAGTACCGAGTACAAAAGTACCGCGGTACTTTTTTACTACCGGTACCGAGTTACTTTTTCAAAAATGGTACCGGTATCGCGGTACTTTTTTAAAAAACTATTCGGTATTTTCAGTTTTTATCACTCATCAATTGAAAATCAAACTCTCTCTCTTTGGATTAGAGCTGGTAAGTTTTCAACTCCGAAATATAGCGTTACGGTTCACTCCAAAGAAAGGTTCAAGGTGTGCTTGCCAACAATTATTATGTAACTGCAACATCTCTGAATTCGCAGCTCCGTATCATCTATGATGACGATCAAAGTCGAAAATGATGAAACCCCTTTGTGCATAAAAGAATGCAGCAAACGTTCAAAGTCAAAGGAACTAATTTGGTACTAGAAAAATTGAAAGCACAAGATGCTTTTGATGAGAGGGGCGATATGAACGAAAATGAACATTAGAACCAACTTTTTGATTTTTTTACTCAAAACAAGCAACAACACTTGCCGAGACAGTGCTACAAAAGTTTTTTTAAAACTTTAGTCGATCAAAACCCTCAAATACAAATTTGTTTATCTATTGCCAAACTTTCAGAATGATGCGCTGAAAAATCTCTGTGTTTGCTATAAGTATAATACTAAATTTACCTCAAGTGCAGTGGCGGATCCAGAAAATTTTGGTGGGGGGGGATTTGAAGCACAAAACCTCAAAAATTCGGATGTCTTCACCAAAATTGAGAGTGATTTTTAGGCCGAAATCGGAAATTCAAACGTTTTTTTCGCCCAAATTCAGGTGGTCTTCAAAAAAAAAAAAAAAAAAAAAAGGTCTTCACCAAAATTGAGACTGATTTTTCGGCCGAAATCAGAAATTCTAACGTTTTTTTCGCCCAAATTCAGGTGGTCTCCAAACAAAAAAAAAAAAAAGGTCTTCACCAAAATTGAGACTGATTTTTCGCCGGATTGGTTACGTTTAGGTCGGTGGGGGGGATGCATCCCGAAATGGAGCCGAATTATTCGAAACAGAGGCTGATTTTTCGGCCAAAATCGTTACTTTTAGGCTGGTGGGGGGGGATGCATCCCCCCCCCTAAATCCGCCACTGCTCAAGTGCAGTGGTCGAACGAGTGTTCTTTGCTGGGAAAGACATAACCCTATTTTACACGGGGTAGGCTATTTGACCAACGGCATTTCACATGGGTAGCAAAAATGCCCCCCATTTCTAACTCCTAAACCAAAAGTCATGGAAACACCGAATTTGATATGCGGGTTGGTGTTTTCCAAATTTCTTTAGAAAAACTGGCTCTGAGTTAATGACGTCATCAGGGCAACGTCATCAGCAGGCACGTAGCCAGCAGGGAGGGGAGGAAGGCAATTCCCCGCAAAAAAATTTTAGTCTGCCCCCTCCCAAAATAAATTTTACTTAAATCCTTGAGTTTTAGGATGGAAAGAAAAAGTGTTGTATTATTTTTGATTTGATATTCAAAAGTCACAGAAAATGGTGGCTTTCCGAACCGAAGACCTTTTTTTTTTGGAGATCACCTCAACGGTTGCAGAAAAATGGTGGCTTCCCATACAGCAAACTTTTTTTTTTTTGAAATCGCCCCCAGCGTGAAGCCTATGCCCCCCAAAATTTTTGCTTGCCCGCCCCAAAATTCCATTCTAGCTACATGCGTGAACCGTCATGGCCACATTTTTAAAAATGACGTCATTTTTGCGATGAAATCACAAGCGGTTAAAATTTTGTTCATAATTTAGTTATATGAAACTGAATCATAAAATGCCTAAGTCAAGTTGGTTACGTCCCTAAAACGTCTTATGATAAAACGTAGTTTAAAATAACAATCTGCCAAAAAATGCTCAGATTTTGAAAAATGACTTTGGGAAACCTCAAAATGGGGAAATTTCCCTTTACCTCAGGGGCTGGCAACCTTTTTGTCTTCGTGGGCCATATCCAGGCCCAGCAAGGTTCCAGTGGACCGCCACCAACTCTGAAAGAAGGTCAACTCCAAAATTAGGCAATTTTCGGCCAAATTAAGGGCGAGGACCAAAAATTAAAAAAGGTTTCCGTCAGAAAATGAGGTGCTTTTCGGAGAAGTTGTTAATGGAACTCAATCAAAAAGAAAGAAATAAGGTCTACCTCATAATTTGAGGCGGTTTTAGATTTCTGGTTTCCAGAAGCCACATGAAGATTGCGGGCCGGATAAAATTCCTTGGCGGGCCGTAGGTTGCCGAACCCTGCTTTACCTTAACAACTTGAAATTTTTAGGAATCATTTGTGATGAAATTTGACTCAGTTTAAAAACAATTGTTTTTCTCAAGATATTTATCGCGAAAAAATCCAGAGTGGGGCAAAAATGCCTGCTGTGTAAAATCGTATTAAAACACAATATAGTTGGAATAAGTTACAAATTGACGATCTGATTTTTGTCAAAGTAAATGTTTGCTCGTAATATTGGTTTGTTGTGCTTTTTTTTACTAAAAATTACAAATTTTTTGAAACAAACGTTCTTCAAAGATTCTAGGAAAATTAAGTTGAATCATCAAAAAGTACCGGTACCGCGGTACTTTTCAAAAACAGTACTGATACCGATGGCACTTTTTTAAGTAAGTACCGGTACCACGGTACTTTTAGAAAGTTCCGTGCCCACCTCTGATGGTCGGCAAATTTTCAATTGTTTTTAAGCGCGAATGTGTTGAAGATATTGCATCTCGTTGGATTTTTGATTGTAATTCGAAAATAGTCGTTTCTAAAAATAACAAATGTTATTTGGAAGTTTTACGCGTAAGCAGCACTGTTGATAAAGTTCCGTAGCAGATTCGTGGTAATGAAACAATTACGGCCGTAAATCGTGAATGGGAATAACTACAATTTGATTAAAAACAGTAGAGCTTTATTTGAAATATAGTAAAATTTCTAAACATTACGCACTTTTCTCTGTCCATTATCAGTATTTTACTATTTCAAATAAATCTTTAGACATTTTACTATTTTACTGTTATTATGTTTTTAATCAAGTTGAATAAAACCGACGTGCAATCAAGTACCGGAGAATAACTAAATTCTAAACGTGGAAAATGTCAATCAAAACTTCATCAGTTAGGGCTCCGGTGCATACTTCCACCAATTCTAAATCTCTACCTGTTTAGTACTTTTTCAAACGCCATTATTATTGTTTGGTTAAACGACTTCTTTTCTCAGAATTCTTTGAATGTTATCATAGTTTTTAAATATTATGTAGCGATTGTGATATTATTTTCCATAAGTATTGCAAAATGCTATCAATAATTTGTTTTTGAAATGAATTGAGGTACCTTACACGACATTTACAAGCTCAAGTTCTGGGAGAAAAAAAGGTTCTGGGACGAGGGCAAATTCTCCATGCCTCCATTTAACAATTTTGGTGATTTTTTTTTCAGAAAAAAAGTAATTTTTGTGACTTTTAATGGAGATTACACAATTAGATTTTCAGAGCAATTAAAAAAAGTTAAGTTGAAAAACCGCAAAAGTTAAATTGAAAAACTTTAGCTTTCCTCATTTTTCAAATCCTAGTTTTAAGCCTTAACATTTTAGTGCGCGTGATGTTTCTTTATCTATGTCTCGCATCTATTGCCAATCAATAAATCAGCACGCACGATTCGGCTGACAAAAGACACATAGCAAAATTTAACCAAAGTTACTTAACGAGAAAAATTAACATGAAAATCTAAGCAGGCTGTATTAAGAAGGAAGGCTTTGGCGACATTTTCGATTTCCCCAGGGACTCTCTTTTCAAAGTCCCACAATTGTAAAAACGTGTAAATAAAAAATAATAAATCTATTTTTCTAAAAATGCCAAATTTTTTCGCGAGAGCTTCGCCTTCTCATCTTCATGACGAGTGTAAAAAATTGATTAAATGCAGCTCGCATATTTCCAGGAATTCAAACAATTGGGCCTAATATTAAATTTCAGAATCACTTTTCTAATGATTCTTCATGCAGCGTTTTTTCTGATATATTAGCTTAATATTCGGCATTCCTAGCGGTGATTTTTAACACAAAAAATCAATCAGCGAATGCGGTTTTGCCCCAGACCGCTTGCCAGCGATTACAGTTGTTCTTTCTTATCTCAAAACAAATTCATTGCAATATTCCCTCGCTTATTTTCAGAACTTGTTGGTGCAATCAATATAAGTTTTGCTGGTTATATGACGGATAAAGTAACATATTTAATATAATAAGCTGTCTCTGGTAACTGTATTGCACTTCATTGTCACGCTCATACTTTCCTCTGAATTCACACTCAGATAGGCAGAGTCATGTTTTAGTTTTATAGCAACTCCACAATGTTTGCGTTAGGAGCTCCAGATCCCTTATTATGGCCTTATAGATGTTTTTAATGCTTTGCTGTTTGTACCACCCCAAACGGAAGTATTAACAGAAATAAGAACGATTCTTCCTGAAGTGAAATAGGCAGAACTAATTTAATAGGCACAGTTGGTATTTGCAATGGTAGCAGCAACATCTACCTGTTGAGCTGCAGCAAATAGTTGCCAAAGCAAGTTGAATTTGTCAATCTGTTAAACAGACAAAATCAGCGTTGAATTTGTCAATCTGTTAGTTGCCAAAGCAAGTTGAATTTGTCAATCTGTTAAACAGACAAAAGCAGCGCAAATTAACAGTACTACATTACAATGTCGACTCTTGAACTAAAGCTTGATCAAATACTACAGAAATTAGACGCGCTTGAGAAAAAAGTGGACAGCTTCAACACTAGAATATTCAAGTTGGAGAATAAAACAGCAACTCTCGAACTAAATTTGACAGCCAAGGCGGAAACTCTTGACATCCTTGATGATAAAATGAGAGAACTCGAAAAATTTAAATCAGACTATGAAAAAACGGCGATCATGCAAGAATCATATAGCAAACGCCTTAATGTATTAATTCACGGCATCGAGGAAGATGAAAGTAATACTTGGGAAAAGCGTGAGGAGACTGTGCAAAAATTTGAAACTTTCTTAAACGATGGATTGAATATTGATCCTGACGATATTGAGCTTGTCGATATTCATCGACTACCGCAATATCCGATTAAGAAGAACGGTAAAACCGTGCACAGGCCTATAATAGTTAAATTGACTAGCACTCAAGATAAAAATCGAATCTTTAGTTCGGCCAAAAACCTCAAAACATATAACGAGACGCGAAGAAGTTACGATGAACACTCTCCCTATGTGTATGTAACAGAACATTTGCCCGCAAAATTTCAACAACAAAGAAAATTACTCTTGCCTGACTTCAAGGAAGCAAAACGAAAGAAACAATCTACCTACTGGAGAGCCATTGATGGCAATTATTGCTTGTTTGTTGACGGCGACAAAATAGACTTACCAAAAAAAACGCCGAAAAATTGTTGATTTCCTAAGTTAAACAATAATATTGTTCATGAATTTCATCGTACATGAAAACTCGAATCTAATGACTCCATAATGTAGCAAGCATAGTGTTTGTCTTAAATTAGAATGACTCTCTTTAATCACTTAGAAAAGTCCTCAACTTTGTTAATTCTCGACTGCGAATTTATTTTTTACTTCTTAAAATTGTAACTATTTACTTTGATGAATGCTACAATTTATTAAACTTATCAAGGCGATCTCGATTCAAGACAAATTACAGAAAACAAGAAAGATTAGCTGGCTTTCTACTTCGCTAAATACTTAAATAGCACATGATATTAAAATCATAAATAAAAAAAAATAAAAAAAATGATAATAAATTGTATCTTATCGCATATTAGAGCTTTTCTTCCAAACAGTCAATCTTCGCATAGAATCGAACACAGTTA
Organism: Trididemnum nubilum; assembly: GCA_963965965.1. NCBI lineage: Eukaryota > Metazoa > Chordata > Ascidiacea > Aplousobranchia > Didemnidae > Trididemnum > Trididemnum nubilum. Next base: position 10,427,513 of record OZ014479.1, read on the forward strand.
CGCGCAATGGTGCTTATGCTGTAGACTGATTTTGCTTGCTGGTTTTGCGAAGTTGCCAATATCTGGTTTTTAGTTTCAGTCTTGCGCTAAAAGATTATGAAGTGCTTCTGACTTATTTTCGGTGTTGCTGTCTTTACTAAACTAACTTTGTTTTCACGATGTTAAACAAGGTCTATAGTTTCCACTTGGCACAGTATGTAGTCTAATTTGTTGATGATGCGAATGAAGAAACATAGATAAGCGAGTTGTTAAATTACCAGTATCAGACTAAGATAATAGTGTGTTTTTGATTTTTTTTTTTTTTTTATTCATAAAGTTGACTTTCGGTTATTCTTCATTCCGACATCGGCCGCTGTAGCTTTGTATCTATTACTTTGATTTGTGTGATAGTGGGATAGCTAGTCTACTTTATGTTTTTTACTGCTAAGTTCGAGATATGTTGGCGGTAGGGAGGAGGCTCTTGCGGTCGATGTCGGGATGTGGAATTCTTCATTGAATATGGCAAGTCTTTAAACTCTTGTTTCAGAATGTAATGCTGCTTATGTTGTAATCAATTTATCTATTCTCCTTTGCATGGTGACGTTTGTAACTAAACAGTGTAACGGTATTTGATTTTTATGGCGAAGTCCAAAAGCATCGTGGGCTGCGATGCAAATGACCTGCTACAGTATTTTTCGTCGGGTCAAGATGCCACTGATTCATCTCTTTTTTTGCATACACCTAATAGTTTTGCAGATATCATGTCACTTGTGCCTGATAATATTTCTCCGTGTAAATATCATGATTTAAACTCCCAAAACAATATGTTTAATTCCTCGAAAAATCTATTTTTGTTGCACCTTAATATCCGATCACTTCAAAAAAACCACGATAATTTATGTGAATTTCTAGACCAACTACCCATAAAACCGCATTTAATTGGTCTCTCGGAAACCAAAATAAAACACCAGCCTTTCTTAGATATTTCCCTTCCCGATTATAACTTTATTCACGCAGCTTCACCCACTAATGCTGGGGGAGTGGGACTCTATATATCTGACTCTCTTGAATATGAGATTCTAGGAATCAATTCCATTGATACTTCTGGTTGTGAAAGTTTATTCATCAAGCTATCGAATTTAACTAGCAAGCACCTCGCAATAGTAGGAGTAATCTATCGACATCCGAAAAATAATATTGCTCTCTTCACAGATAAATTGAGTACAATTCTTGACTCATATTTAAAACAACCTTATGATATCACTCTTGTGGGCGATTTTAACATTAATTTGGACCCTGAAAAATGCCAAACCGAAGCTTGGCATTATCTCGATACTCTGTTAGGATTTGGATTATTTCCAGTTATCACTAAACCAACTCGGGTCACTGCAACCTCAAAATCATTAATTGACCATATATTCACCAACATAACAACTCGAACAATCTCATCAGGTATCTACCAAAGCGATATAACAGACCACTTTCCTATATTTTGTCTAATCCATACCAACGCACCAAAACACAAAAAAGTTGACCAACGTGGGTTTTACCGAGATTACAAAGTTTTTAGTCTACCACCATTTCAAGAAGACATAAAAACCATTTTACAAAATGAATCCGCATTAGTGCCTTTAACTAGCGAAAACAATGTTAATAGCGTATTGGAACAATTCATTTCATCATTCAAATGTGTGGTTGACAAACACGCTCCCATAAAAAGAGCATCACGCAAAAAAGATAAATTATTTAAAAAGCCTTGGTTAACGAAAGGGCTTCTAATCTCTATTAAAAATAAACAAAAAATGTACAAAAACAATTTTTTGAATGGAAATGATGCTCAAAAACTGCTTTTCAAAACTTACTCCAACAAATTAACCAAAGTCAAACGCCTTTCTAAAAAAATGTACTTTTATAAAGAATTCGACGACAACCAAAATAATAGTCGTAAAATGTGGAAAACCATCAATTCACTTCTCCACAATAAAACAGCTGACATAAATTCTCCTCCCAAGAATATAAAAATAAATGACAAAATCTGTGACAATCAATTGACAATGGCTGAACATTTCAACAATTTTTTTTGTACCATTGGCAAACGTCTGGCCGAAAAAATGGAAAACAACAGCAGCCAAAGTGTAACTCGATACTTAACTAACAGAGTTTCCTCTTCAATATTTCTTGAACCAGTTGATGAAAGAGAACTAATTAGCATAATTAATTTATTACCTTTGAAAAAATCGGTCGGGCATGATAACATTCCAGTCATTTTTATTAAATTAGTAGATAGAATTATAGCACCTTTTCTGGTTAAAGTAATTAATGCATCATTTGATTTAGGGATGTTTCCAAATATTCTTAAAATTGCTAAAGTAATTCCTATTTACAAGTCTGGAGACAAACAACTTATCAATAACTATCGCCCTATATCATTGTTATCCCCCTTTTCTAAAATATACGAAAAATTACTTTTTAATCGTTTTTACAAATTTCTAGATAAAAAATCGATTTTAATCCCAACACAATACGGATTTCGCCCTCACCACTCAACACAACATGCAATTTTAGACATTATCACAACTGCCTACCATAATATTAACATTAAAAATTTCACTGGGCTGGTAACACTTGATTTAACTAAAGCTTTCGATACGGTTTGTCACGAAAGACTGTTAATTAAACTCCATCACTATGGTTTTAGAGGAAAAGTTAATAAGCTGATTGGTTCCTATTTCTCGAATCGAAAACAATATGTTTGTCTAGGTGATATTAACTCCTCACAACAGCATATCGGGTTAGGAGTGCCTCAAGGTTCCACACTAGGACCACTTTTTTTTCTACTTTATATAAACGATCTTCCTAATGCCACTAATAGTCTCCCTAGATTATTTGCAGATGACACATGTTTAATTCTTAGTCACTCATCAGTAGCCAAGTTAGAAAAAAACATAAATCAAGACCTAGCCAATGTATCCAGATGGGCCATAACCAATCAATTAACAATAAATCCGACCAAATCCCACTTGCTTATTGTTTCGCCATACCTAAACAAATCATCACCAAATGCCTTCATCACACTTGACTCATCTATTCTAAAAGTAGAGAAAAGCATAAAATACTTGGGTATAAATGTCGATAATCAGCTCCTTTTTGGAGATCATATCAAACAACTACGAACAATTGTTTCTCGTGCCGTTGGCATTATGACGAAGATAAGGCACTTTATTCCTTTACGAATACTAAAACAAATTTACTTCGCCTTCATTCATTCACATCTTACTTATGGCATTATAGTGTGGGGAGCCACATTTCCTTCTTACCTAACTCCACTAAAATCTCTGCAAAATAGAGCAATTAAATTACTTTCTGGAGTATCATCTAGGTTACAGAGCGCGCAACCCCTATATAAAGAAAATAATATACTTAGTTTAAACAACTTATTAAGTCAAGAAACAGCTAAATTTATGTATAAATTCATTCACAAGCAACTTCCTGTACAATTCGATAACTATTTTGATTATGTCCATGCAATTCATAAAAGAAGTACGAGAACTTCACAAATGAAAAATCAACTCTACATTCCTAGATTCCGTACTAACAGATTACAAAGATCCATTAAGTATAGAGGAGTTAAAGTATGGAACGATATACCTAACGAAATTAAAGATAACAAATGTAATTTTTCAGCTTTCAAAAGAATCAACAAAAAATACCTAATCTCACAAGTGATTTGATTTCTGCAAATAAAAGTATTGTTTTTTTTTGTTTTTTTTTCCAATTTTTCACTAGACAGCATGCAATCTGATAAGTAATTTTTGTAAAAAATCCATCCCGTTTATTTATACATAATTTTGAACTTAAAGCACGAGCTAATAGTTATTAAGCCATAACTATTGACCAACAAAAGTTAGGTGGCTGCTTGACTCGAAGACCGGCAGGTCACTTCGCAGCCCTCCTAGTCCACACGTATAAAAATAATAACCGATCCTCTCGTGAATTACTGTTTTAATTTTGTGACAAAATAAAATATGATTGATTGATTGATTGATTGATAATAGTTCACAGATACATCACGTCTTACAATCCTACTTCATTTGACAACACCTTAATGCTGTCTCCGCGTCGAAATGGGTTATCATTTCAACCCCTAGTGACGCAGGTGAGGCGGACCCCCTATCGCGCGAACGTTCCCGTGTTTCGAAGTCAACTGACTTCATCATCAGTGTGAAGAGGAGTCGACACAATGCAAGGAATTTTGCTCCCTGAATTAATCTAATTCAACCGGTAACATTGAATAACCAAGCTATCGGTGTAGGCTATCGTCTTCATCTCGTAACTTTAGCTGCTAAAAAGACAGACCTAATTTTTTTTTTTCCGACGTACTGCTCTGGACTCGAGTTTCGAGAAATACCAACGCTCATCGGCAGAGCTGACGTTCAAACCGAAATTCAAAAGCTAAACTAAGCTGGCATGCAAAACGAAATTCAACATCTGAGTAAACTAGCCCATAAAATTAAAATCAAAATATGATTGTGAAACATAATTGCATTGGTGACCATTGTAACCCGGAAAAAAAAAGAACAAAATGGGGAAAAAATTAACTTTTGCTCCTCATTTTCCGATTGGAGCAGTGGTTCTCAACCTTGTTTCAAAACAACCCATACTTTTTGAAAAAATTAAATTATGAAATTTCGCGACCCATGTATATTCTGATCAGGCTTACCATGTTTTTGAGACCGAAAAACGGGACAGCCATAGCAGTGCCATCGCCAGGGCAAACAAAGTGGGGGGCACTAATCAAAAGTGGGGGGAACTAAAATTTGCGCAAAAAAACTGATTTTCTAATCTTATACGGCTGCTATTATGCGCAATTTTAAAACAAGGGCGGCAGCGTTTCTTAGCTCGTTTCATCTACGGGCCATAATTGCTTGAAAAATGCATCTTTACAGCAGGGAATGCTACCAGACGTGAAACCAGGATTTTGCTAAGAGGGGTGAACCAAACGAATTATTTTGCACAAAAACTGCTTGATTTAGTTCCCGTGATGAACAAACTGATGCAACTCAAGCGTGTCACAGACGGGCATGGTTACTAACAATTTAGTGACTCTGCAGACGGGGGCTTGGGAGTATGGAGCTCTTGCCGCTGGGCAATGTTTGCAATTTTGCTGAAAAAAATAGCAATTTTTACGCCGTTTTAACCACATTACGCATTTTTTGAAGCCATATGAATAACAAAATAGCAAAAATTCAGAAGTCATTTCAAAAAATTAAATTGCTTAGTGTCTTCAGCCTCCCCCCCTTACTTCAGGTCAAGTCTAAAATACGTTTAAACGCTCGTAATTTTGAGGTTAAATTTTCCAAGTGTTTTGGCTAAGGGGCTTTTGCCCCTTCACCCTGGCTGCGCCAATGACTGCGACCTCAAAATCTTGAGTTTGCTCTAAAAATCAAAACAGCTGGTCTTTGAAAAAAAAAAGTTTTCAAGCATTGTTTCATTTCATAATCATTAACGAAATACTGGTAACGATTCTGCAGGTTTAATGTCTCTTCAGCGACACATGCGTAAAGGCGTGTTAATGAGACGGAATATTGCGTCAGATTTATGTACTGCAGTTGGTTGCCAGCAATTTTTCAAAGAATCGAAAGAACGTCAAAGGAGAATTATGTTTGAACGCAATTATTCTTTTTTCCATCATTGCCTGTTGTATTGTCGTTGCGTGATGCTTCAAAAACAGCATTTTGAGTAAACCAAAATAGGGGGCACAAGCAGCCGTTTTAGGGGGGGGAACGGATCCTTGTTCCCCGGTAGCGACGGCACGGAGCAGTAGACACCAGAATATTTTTTAAAACAATTTGCGGAATGTGAGATGAAAACTAAGTAAAGAGATAAATAAAATCTTCACTTGAGGAATCCACACATTTTCGCAGGTTTGTTTTGTCAAATTTTGTTATTGCTTTCTGCAAATTTTACTCTTTGTAAATGTCTACAAAAAAAAAACACAACAAGCAATCCAAAAGATTTTTTAGGCGACCCAACTTTGGGTTGCGACCCATAGGTTGAGAACTTGGGATTAGAGCTTTCGCACAATACCATTTAAAATAATTATGGTTTACTATATGACTTGGCTATCATATTCTATTTTTCAAATGAGGAAAGAAAACAAATATTAACTGCCAAGAAGTTTAAGTTATTTTTTTGTTTGGTTATTTTCCTTTTTTAACCAATCAAAAAATAATGCTATCATCGATCCGAGGACAGGACAGAGAACTTGTGGGCTTTGAGCCCAAGGCCAAGGACTTGAGCTTCGAAGGCAAGGTCAAGAATTTCAATACGTGTTCTCGAGATCAGGTACGTCCTCTAGGACTCCACCTCTGCTTCTAAAGGATGCTCCATTGTTTATAAATTACCGCATCGGCAGTCACTGGTAGTACTGGTTTTCACTAGTGAAGATTGTTTTTGGTTTTCCTTACTTTCGCTCGGGCTCGATTGAGAGCTGCAAGTAACAAATGGTAGTACAAAAACAATGAAAAAGCAGTAAACGGAATTTTTCTTTGTTCGCCACAACACAAGTAGTTGCTTTTAAGGGCAATGCTGCATTGCAGTCTTACAGTAAACTCCTGTTTGACTAACTGCGTAATTGTGTAACTTGATGCTACTGTTAGACCCACTTCAGCTTATGGCTGTTGAATAAAATAGAATTTGATTTTGCAAAGTCGCAACTTTTCGTTTGATTACTCAAGATTGTTCAGCGCATTCTCAAAATTTCCATTGCTAAGCCTGTTTCGCGAAAGCTAAAATTAGAACGCTTATGTAGAACAATTGTTAAACCTACGTTACAGTGACTCAATTAATGGTAGACAATGTGTCAGAAATTATTCATCATATTGTCGATTATCTAGCTTTTCATTGCTCATTTTTTGTGGTGAAAGCAGTTTGAGACCAAAAGGGCATTAAAGTCTAATTTTAACTCATTACTGCCACGCCAAACAAAATTGTATTTCTTCTTAAATTTTTAGGCTAATTTTAGAATTCTTTAATTTTTACATCGAAATAGAGTTGCATTACTTTTTTCCGCTACTTGCAGCAATTCCGCCATCTTTTAAATAACTTTTGAATTTTTTTAAAACAACCATTAGGTGTCGCTCGGGTGAACGCAGCGATAGTGGTAGGAAACAATAATTACTATGGTTGCAAGAACGTATAAACTATTTCAAACCTAGCCCTAATCTAAATCCTAAAAAAAGTAAATAATGAAACATGCGTGATAAATATTCTTTATTTTCGTTTTATTTTATTTTACTTAAAATTTTTTGTTTAATCGTTATTCGGTAGCATGTTTTCTGACTTGAAAGCTACCTGCGCGGAAGCCAAGGAAAGAGCTGGTCGTCTTAAGGTCAGAATTTTTTAATTTAATTTAATTCAATTTATTTGTTTACTTGAGTTCAATTTTCAGAAACTTAACACCAATAAAAAAATATCCACACGCACAAATAGAATGATTATTAATGCCAATAAAGGAAATAAACGTGGGCTAATTTACTGTAACACTTAACAGAAGTGATTGTTAATGAAGGCGTAGAAATTAATAGGCTTTTCCAAAATTTACCAGTACTGTAGTTTAAACCACTGACTATCAAGCAAACAGAACAGCGAAAGACCTTTTTCGGGTTAAAGTTCTTGCGATTAAAGCACGCAAACGATTAAACATTGTTCTTTTCTCAGTCATTTGAAAGAACTTAATTGTTAAAACTGGAAGCTATTTGCAAGAATTAAATTGCTCAGCCCCTTCAGCCCCCCTTACTTACAGGTAAAGTCCAAAGCACGTTTACACGCTTATATTTTTGGTTAAATTTTGTAGGTGACTTGGCTAAGGGGGTGGTGAAGCTACTGCTCACGTCCGATATTTTACTGTTTAAGCGCTGAACCTTCTTGGAAGCCTTTACCAATGCATTCTACTTACATGTAATCAAACTATTCAAGTTGAGATCTTTCAATTACAAGAAAAAATATTGGACCGAATCGAAGCGCGCTTTTCAAATGACAAATCATTTCGAATTTTTGGAAAAATTCCTTAAGACGCTTGCACTTGCGATTTTTCTTAGAATGCATTTCTCGTTATTGAACTGCATAGAATGCGATTCTCCTTAGTGCAAAAATATAGTAACTCCATAACAGTAAATGAATTAATCACTGTACCTTGTACAGTGTACATTGAAGATTTTTGATCGAGTCGCTTGGACCTTTAACCGGGTAAAAGGAAGCAACCGTAGACCGTGAAGCTTAATCTCAAGTTTTTTGCAACCTGTCATCAGAAAGATCTTTCTGTAATTTTGTTGCTTCATTTTCTGTCTGACTTGGTACATTTTTTTATTTGCAGAGTATCTTTTCAAACACAAATAATTGCTAATTAATTTGAAATCAACATTTAAACAAACATTCAAGATTCTGCCCGTGGATTCTCACGATAATGTAGGTAGTAAAAAAAGAGAAATAAAAATTTTGCTTTCTGAACTTTCGCTCAATACGCGGTCTTGATTTTGATAAAATATACTCTTAGTCAGCGAATGAGTGCTACTTTTTGAGCTACATCAGTAACGCAAAACTAATTTTAAAGCAAAAGTTAAAAAATATATCACATACTCTCAGCATGGCTACGAGTTATACCAGTACTGACGTCCTAAACAAAAAAGTGGGTATAGGCAGTTCCGGAAGTTATGTCGCAAGTAGGCCTCGGATTATGTCACAATTTTAGGCCGAATTGTAGTAAAAGAACCTCCCCCCTCCCAAAAAAAAAGGGTCTTCACCGATAATTGCTCGGATTTCCGGTCAAATTAAGGTTGAGGTCAATAAATAAATAAATTAACTAATATCTTCACCGATATTTGTCGGAATTCCGGCGGAATTTAGCTGTGTGACAATAAGGGCAATCGCGTGGCACAGCAGGCGTGAGCCTACTTTGTCAAAAAAAGCAGGTAGGCTGAGCCCACCTACTAGGACAGTACTGAGTGGTTATACCACGTGCCTGTCGTGATAGCCTTTCCACAAAATTTAGCAATTTAGCATACAGCTGTTTCGAGGAATATCATCTCTCATCAACTAGACTAGCAAGGTGGATCTATCAACCCTCTTATATAAACATTGCTGCGCTACATTTCAGCAATTGCAACATTTTTTTGTCACTATTATTTTTATGACCCGCTTAACAACTGAAAATAAATGAAGATGGCGCTCATGAGAGAAACCTGGAAATTTAAAGTAAAAGTAATACGCGAAGCTAATCAGAAACTAACCCATTTAAAAACCGAATTAAAACTTTTATCTATGAGCAGCAGCACAATAATAAGTTTAATTTGTTTTTGCTCTCCTTGCACTATTGTTTAAAAATAGATTTTTAATTTGAAATGTCGTTTACATTTAATTTTTACAAGAAACAACCAATTTAAAATATATCCCATGACAATATTCTGTCGTCCAGAAAATTGTTCTAAACAATTTTCGTTTTTAAAATCGATATAAAGTTTACACAATGACCTTGTGCATACCTGTTGCGTGCAACTCCTACATCCACCGCGTAATTATTTACAAAAAAAAGCAACTGTTCACCATGAACATTCTAAAATCTTTTTCCTATATTTATACCCTTAGTAAGTTACTGTCGTATTGCACCAGCAATGTCTATTAAGCAGGGAAAAACTTCATGCTGGCCAGCAAGTAGCCTCATCAACTGCCGAATGAATTTTAAAAAAGCAAAATCGGTCTCGCAGTCGGAAATAGAAAGGGGTGTGGAGGCCGGACCTTGCAAAATTCTAATAATTTTAATACAGAACAAGCCAGGACAGAGAAAGGTAAAAAAATTAAAAATCGCAAATATTTAAAAGGTTTGACCGCCAACAAGGCTATAACTTACAGAAATAGATAAAAGCAAAAGGTCCAACAGAGTGATAAATTTGAAAGAATAATTAAATAACAGTCGCTTACAATTCTTTGAATCAAAAGTGGTTAGTGGTGCAAAGCTTTAAGGTGATTCCATTTTAAAATGATCTAGCTCTAACCTACTCATAAACATCCGTTTACTATAGTAGTTGTAATTTAAAGAAATGATGAAAAAATCACTCGTCAATTACAGGCAATGCAACACACCAAAGGAAATTTTAAATTGAACAGTGTTAAAACGTGATATTTTGCGTATTTATAACTTTGTTTGATTTTGTATCCTTTCGCAAGATTTACTATTCGCCGCATTTTTCTGATGCTCGATTTGGTTTTTTATTTTTAAAGTACGCGTTTCAACCAGGTTCTCCATGTATAATAATCACGCCAGCACGAGGCACTCTTAGATTGTGTTTGCAAGCTTTTTGTCAGGCTTGGCCGCCACGATGGAAAAAATACTGGCTTCGAATGAAAATGGGTGCAAAGTGTTTTTTTAAGTGTTTATGGGGTGACTGCTCCGCTTGAAGACCATTCAGTTCGGTCATTTTGCAGCTTCCTGCGAGTGTGTTGTATAATTATGCGTTGTCTACTAGTAAATAATCACGCGTCCAGTATCGTAAATTTTGTTATGGCTGAACTGCATTTTTCTTGTCAACTGACAGTTTATTTGGACGCAAAATGAAGTTTCTGTTTCAAGAAAACAACAACTCACGAGCAGCTCAGGAATCGAACCGCAATCCGGTAACTTTATCACTAACCTAAGGCACTACCAAATGAGCTATACTTAGGTTCGACCGATACCGAATCTACAACCTACCGTTATGCCGGAACTGTATAGTTACACATTTACTTTTTTCATTCATGCTTTTGGGTTAGATTTTTTTATAACATTCTTGCAAAATTTATTTTTAGATGATGACGTCATCTATATTTCGTTTCAGGCAGGTCAAAAAGAATTTTTGGTTTCAAGATGTATCGAGAGGCTCTATTTAGCATACAAATAAATAGATTCTCAGATTGATTAAAAAAAATTATCATGACTGACTTTCACTAATAATAAAATGTATATAATGTTAAAGTACAGAGTTACAGGGTAAAACTTAAAATTCCTAAAACATGACAGTGTAGCCTGTGACCAAATTCAACGTTTACACCATAAATATACCAAACAAATAAAAATAACAGCTACATATGAGCCAGTAGTATGGTTAAAATATTTTTGCAATAGTTAAGTTAATAAAAGTTTGATTTTTTTCTTTTTTTTTCATTTTCTTGTCATTTTATTTATTTATTTATTTATTTATTTATTTTTTAGCAAAGTTGCATTGAAAAGTGAAGTATCTTCTCAAAATATTAAGCGTATTGTGGACTTGGTCACCGCTTCTGTCAGCTTTACAGTAGCTTATAGCCATAGCATTCGCTTTTAGTTAACGTAACAGTGTTCAAGTAAAATACGAGTGTCCGCTACTGATACGGTTGACGCTCGTTCGATTACCGGATTGGTCAAACCAAAGACTTTAAAAGTTGGTAATCACAGCTTCCTTGCCCAAGTTTATGCAATAAAAAGAGGCGGTGGTAGCAGCCAGTGGCGGATCCAGAAAATTTTGGTGGGGGGGATTTGAAGCCAAAACCTCAAAAATTCGGATGTCTTCACCAAAATTGAGACTGATTTTTCGCCCGAAATCGGAAATTCAAACGTTTTTTTCGCCCAAAATCAGGTGGTCTCCAAAAAAAAAAAAAAAAAAGGTCTTCACCAAAATTGAGACTGATTTTTCGGCCGGATTCGTTACGTTTAGGTCGGTGGGGGGGGATGCATCCCGAAATGGAGCCGAATTATTCAAAATAAGGGCTGATTTTTCGGCCAAAATCGTAACTTTTAGGCTGGTGGGGGGGGATGCATCCCCCCCATCCCCCCCCCTAAATCCGCCACTGGTAGCAGCATGCCGTAAAGAATCGAAAGTTTGTCAGGCTGTTTTCTGGTCAAGCCTGTGAATAATATGTAAACATGTAAATACAATTTTCTAACAAAAAATATGTAAACAAAAAAAAGCAACATGAATGGTACACTAAATTTTTTTGTTGTAAGTTTTTTGTCTCTACTAAGTGCTAGTTTATTATTAAAATAATTTTATTACCGTTCTGCAAATTTTGTCCTGAATATGTAGAGCTCTATTAGAGATGCAAGAGTTTGGTTTTGCGCTACACTTTTTACATTTTGCTAAACAAGTTTGTCTTATCGATTTGATGTCAAATCAAAAATCAGTTTAATGTTTTATTGATCAATTTCTACTATTGCGTCTAGCTTTAGCGGTCGTATGTCACTTTAAATACGAACGCTTATTGATTTTAAAGATTCTAAATCGTTTTATGAGTTTAAAATAAATCCGAAAAGACAAAGTTAATACAGAACCAGAATCTGCGAGTTAATAGACTTTTGAAAATGTAACGATGTTCGTAAAGCATTAATAAGATAATGTCAGCTCAAGGACAAACTTTCTTGTGTGCTTAGCTGTTGGTTTTTACACAGAAAAACACGCTTTTTTATTTCACTAAAACATTAACTTAAACCTTAATCTTAAGGAAGCGACGATTTCGCCGGAAATGTTTACATAGTTTTTTATTGGTTATGACTCAAATCCAACCCAAACTCAAACTCTTGATCTGAAACTAGCCTCAAATCTAACGCCAAGCCAAATTCCAACTCAAACCCTAATCTTGGCCTCCAAAAAAGTAAATAAAAATGAGCGGATGAATATTTCCCAGTTTCGTTTTAATCTCATTAACTTAAAGAATTTCGCTGAAATATTTTCTCCATAATCTTAATCTTTAAAAACGCCAACCAAAAACACACAAATAAATATTCCTCATTCTCGTTCTATAGTCTTTTTGATTTAAAATTTTCCGGTGAAATAGTCACTCCCAGAAAAATCGAAGATTGATTAATACGCAGCTTGCTTTGATGAAGAAACGCCCTTATTACTCTTTTAGCAGAAAAAATGTTTTGTCGGCCCATAGGGTTAGACTTGCATAAAAGAAGCTCTAAAATAAGTTAGTTTAAAGTAAATACTATGGAACATGTAAATGAATTAGATGATGTAGGAATACAAAATGAAGCTGACGGTTTTGCACCAACTCCTAAATATGACGTCTTGAATTCCAGCTTATTTAACGGATCCTACAAAGACTGTGAGTTTTATAAAGTAAGTAACTGTTGATATTGATATGTATATATCGTAATATCTTCATATCAAACTGCTTATCATACTCGCTGTATTACGCCAAAGCGTATAACGAGTTGATTGAGCCTAGTCCAGCGTCATTCCGTCCGAGCAGCACAGCTTCTTTAGAGGAAATGTTGCAACAGTAACAACGCTGTGTTCGATTTGAACGGCCCGAGACTTGAACCTCAAACCTCCCGCTTCAGAGCAGAGTTGCAAACGGCCCGGCTAATCTAAGTACGAACCCGAAAACGTAAGCCCAAACCAGGCGTGAACCCGAAAACTAATTTGAAGCCCAAATCATGCCCGAAAAAACCCGAAAGTTAAGTTAAGTCTGAAAACTGTAACAGTTAATGGCTCCTTTTCTAAGTTATTTTGATTATATTTTTGTGCACCTAAAACAAAAACACGTCTCAGGCTCGAATTAGGCTCGAAATTTTGTCAACTTTAGGCCCGAACCTGGGCCGAATCCGACCCGAAATGCCCGGCCCAACTTACACCTCTGCTCCAGAGACGAATGCGTTGTAGCTCGACCAACTGCCACCTTCAAATTTGCCGTCTTTCTGTTATTTCAGTGTAGAGCTAGATGGTTATTAAGTAGTTTACCCAATCAAATAGTTATGGTTAGACCTGAAGTAGCCATGCGTTATTCTAAAATCCTTTTAATTTGATTAATACTCTGTACAATGTGCTTGCTATATCATATATCGTTTTGTTGCTGTATTCTTTTTTGGTTTACTGGTCATTGGTTGTGCCATGTAATTGTTAATTTGCAAACCAGAAGTAATAAAAAGCTACACTTAAACACCCAGCTCGGTTTATGGTGGACCGCTATCTTTCATTGAACATATTGTGGACAAGTCAAAATCCACTTGGAGAACCATGTTTCGTGGCATTACCATTGTTCAATGCAGCTAGAATATTAGTGATATCATTAAAACACGTGTGTGCAGATCATTAAACTGTGCTATGACGCAATAAGCCAGAGTATTACAGGCATCATCAATAGAGTGATACAAATTTGTATCACTATTAGTGCTATAACTTGTAACCTACTGTTGCAAATATCTCTAGATCACATTTTAATGACGTTGGTTGCCAAGATGTTTTTGAAAAGTCGGAAAACTTTACGTAATTTTTAATCTTCTAAAATTCAATGATCATTTCTTTCTTGCAAGCAGGGACGCCGAGAGCCGAACGTGGGCCCGGGGCCAGCTCAAATATGACGGATTTCCGGTTTTGTGAACTCCAAAACAGACGGAGAAAATGCCGCAGTTTTGTCCGAATTATGACGTGATCTCAAAAAAAAAAAAAAGGGTCTTCACCAAAATTCTAACGGTTTTTCCGGTCGAGATTAGGTGATCTCCAAAAAAATAAATAAATAAATAAATAAGGTCTTCAGGCCTCACATGCTGATGATTTTTCAGGGTCATTTCGATGGACCCCTCTCGAGCTCATGGGCCGCTGAAGCCAACGGCCTTCCTGAAGCCCATGGGCCCCCTAAAGTCCATGGGCCCCGGGGTCATTGTTCCCCCCTGCCTCCCCTCTCCGTGGCCCTGCTTGCATGACCTTGAAGTATTAATTTTTCTGAAAGTCCTTGGATGCAAAAAGCTAACCAATCAAATGTCTTTTTTAAATCTTGCTTTGAATGCCACTTCAAAAGACACTTTTAATGTCCTTATCAATGCTTGCATGAAAACAAAAATTGATACAGCAGCTGAAAAAATTCGATTTTTAAGCTAGAGCACTTGAAACAAAAAACAACCACGTTTGGAGAGCAATTTTTTAAATACCAAATTGATGTACCTTTGCAAACATATTTTCTGCAAAAGTTGATCAAATGGTTGAATTAATTTTTGCTAAGTGTATTCCTCCCCATTTTGAGAGAAAGGGATTGTAAGGACAAAATTTTTTGAAATAATCCGCAAGGCGTGTGTGTAGTTTTTGAAATTTCATGTATTTTTGATTCATCCTATTAACTTTACTTCTGGTTTGAAGTGAATTGCTTTTTCGCTTTAAAAGGATGAATATTGCCTTATTGGCATCAACAAGAGAGATTGTAATGCACTCATTCGCTTACAATTTGAGTCCGCTTTGGACGTTAATTTGAGCTTACTTCTTGCTTTTATTCTGACGTCGTTGCTTTGCTTGATAGTATAATGCCGGTTAGAGCTCGCGAGCTGGAAAATAGCAAAGTGCGTTTCGCCGCTGTAATTCATTCATTGAGCATTGCAGTGGCGCACAATTCATCGCAGTTTGCAGTAATGTGTATAATAAAGTTTGGAAAACTTGGCTGGCGTGACGTAATAAAATAACGTTTTGTTTCAATGACAATTTAGGTCCGTAATAGACTCTTTCATTAGAACATTAAAAGTTAAAAAAGTCACACAAAGGGTAGTAAACTAGTAAATACAGTGAAATGCTTTTATCAAATCAATAACGTAAGAGCGACACCAGGGTAAGGAGTAGTATTAAAACAATGTGGCAAAAAATACTTTTTTTATTCGCGCTATTCACGATTGAAGCAAGAAACAATTTTTAATCTAAGGTTTATGCTGATTAGCAATATCTTGTTAGCAATCTTCGAGCAATCATTTTATAAAGTGTAATAATATAACGGATGTTGTAAAGATTTTGATATTTTATTTTGGATTTGTCATACGTAATTACTAAATAGCTACTTAAACGAGCACTGAAGGCAAAATCAGGGAGGTTATCTATAGATAGCAAGGACAATCGTGTTCGATTAGGTTGGCGTTAACTTCATTTTTCTTGATCCAGCATTTCCAGAGATATTCTACTTCAAACACGACGTAGATAATCATAATTTTTATTAGCATCCCTGACGTTGATAACATTCGCGACGCTAACTTAGTCTCTTCTAATTCAACGCCACAATTAGACAATGCTATTCTGTACAGAGGCCTTTTAGCCTATGAAAAAGTTAATATAGGCCTCCGTGGGCTAGACTACTGCATTGAACCGTCAGGTTTGCTAATAAAAATTAAAATAGTGGAGACCTCTAGTCCCTACGTGGCATAGTAAAATATCTCTGGAACGGCTGGGTCAAGAAGAATAGAGTCAAAGTCAATCTAATCTAATACGATATCTTAACATTAGATAACCAATTTATTTTGCCTTCAGTTCTCTTTTAACTTCAAAAATTGCAGCATAGCAAGAAGAGTGTAATACCTTTGTAATTTAGGCATTTGCTTGTTTTGTTTTTTTCAGCCTCGATTGACGTTTAATCACACCCAGCGAATTCGAGTGATAATTACCTTTTTTTTATTCTGCCTCAGTACATTCGGAAACATATTTGTTCTTCACTGTCTTCTGACCAAACAGAAATCGTCTCCCGCTCGCGAAAAAAGGTCACCGGTCCGCGTGATCACAATTCATCTGATTATGGCCGATTTGGTTTTCACTTTCTTTACCATCACAATGGGTAAGAATATGTACAAAAGAGCAATTACTCAATAACAGCAAAATCATTCCAGCACAATGGAATTGTAGTGAATAATAAAGTCTTATTATCAAACCTGCTCGACAATTCAAATTAAGATATGCATGAAATGGGATCAATCGTTTCAAAATTCAAAAATCTTTCCGAAGCGTTATTGGCACAGAAGCGAGGTACCTTTTCCATAAATCACCGAAATATTAATTTTCCAGATGGGGTGTGGAACATTACCATGAGTTGGAACGGGGGAGAATTTCTTTGCAAAGTCTGTCAAATGATGAAGCAGTTTTCGATGTATATCAGCTCCGCAATGATGATGGTAAGTCAACCAACTAGCTTTTGCGATGTAACATATAGTGATTTTTTCTTAACAATTAGTATTTTTTGCTAATAGCATCGAATGCAATAATACTGCAGAATAAAGAGCTGAACGGTGCTGTTTCCGCTAATGGCCCAGTGGGCTCGCCCTCTCCCTCCTCAATTGAAATACCAGCAATGATGAAAATGATGACATCACAGCCAATGTTTTCTTCAGTTGCAGTTGTTTTAGCATTTGCGCGTGCATGAATAAGCAATTAAGAGTATGTTAATAATGAAGACCATAAGGTTACCCCAATTCAAATTTTGACTGACCGATTTAAATGCATAACCCCTGAGAAATTCAGAGTTTTTATCCTAAAAGTTGCAACCCCAGGCCTTCATTTTACCTTTTCATAAACTTCATGCACTAACTTGACGAGTAACCATTTATTAAGTCTATACAAACTTTAAATAACAATCCTACTTCGATAGTTTTTATGCGACTATTACTTTTGGGAAAAAAATTAGGTAAGGTAGATGCTTTTTTTTCGAAACAGCGTTCTCCGATGTATTTTTATTTTGGTTGACGTTTCACTTCTCTGTCCGAGAAGCATCGTTAGAACTGTAACACATTTCTTATTTGCAAAAATAAAAATGAAACTAGTAAGACAATACAATAACCATGAATAAACTTTTGTGCCGTAACAACCAAAAAAATACACAACATTCGTTATTCCAACATGCAATATCACAGAAAAATCATTAAATCTGCCAAAAGTATTGTATAACACCGGCGAGGCAGGAGGGCCCAGGAGGACCGCCCCCTATTGAAATGCTACCAATTACAAAATTATCACAAAAAATACTATTGTTTCTTCAGTCTCAGTTTCCTTAGTACACTCGTACAACAGTAATTAGCAATAATATTGATCCAGGGGACTCTGGCTCCTTCAACTTAATTTTTGCCAACTAATTTAAATGGGCCCCTTTCCATAATGTTTAAATGGACCCCCAACAATAATATTGGTCCATGGGGCCTGGGCCTTCTCTGATCGATGCTCGCCGATCTCTAGTTTGCCAGGGAAAGTATATGCCAAATGCCTTGAAAGGAAATGCCGAAAAATAGTGGAATCAAAACTGGAAGATGGTCAGTGCGGTTTTCGTCCGGGTCGCAGCATCACGGACCAAATCTTCACTCTGAAGCAAATCTTCGAGAAATCTTGGGAGTATGGCAAAGATCTCTTTGCATGCTTTGTCGATCTTGAAAAAGCATATGACCGAGTTCCTCGGTATAAACTTTGGAAGGTTTTGCAGGAGTATGGCGTTGATGGTCAATTGCTACGCGCTATTAAGTCATTCTACTGCAGACCGGAGGTTTGTGTTTGGGTAAATGGCAAGCAATCAAAGCCGTTCCATGTGGGCGTTGGACTCCGGCAAGGGTGCGTTTTGTCACCTCTCCTTTTCATTGTTTACCTGAATTGGATCGACAAATACAGCCAAGCTGATGAGTGTGCCACGATTGGAAATTGCAAAATTAGTCGTCTGCTATTCGCTGATGATTTGGTTCTGCTTTCTTCCACAGAATCTGGCCTCCAGCGCGCATTAAATAGCTTTGCAGATGCATGCAACACCGCCGGAATGAAAATAAGAACGACCAAAACTGAGGTACTTCATCTTTCAAGAAACCCTGACCAGTTCGTAATACAAGTGAATGGAGCGACACTGAAGCAGGTAGAGAAGTTCAAGTATCTTGGGGTTGCATTTAAGATGTGACGGAAGGCAAGACGAAGAACTCGATACCCGAATAGGCAAGGCTAGTGCAGTAATGCGAGCTTTGCACTACTCAGTTGTCATGAAACGAGAATTGTCGAAAAAGGCAAAGCTCTCAGTTTTCAAAGTAGTTTTTGTCCCCATTCTCACTTATTGTCATGAATCTTGGGTAATGACCGAAAGAATGCGATCACAAGTGCAAGCGTCCGAAATGAGGTTTTTACGAAGAATCGAAGGAGTTACACTGTTTAACAAGGTGCGTAGCTCTGAGATTCGAAAATCTCTTAACATCGAGCCGTTACTTCTCCGAATTGAAAGATCACAGCTTAGATGGTTTGGCCATGTAAGCAGAATGCCTCAAGAAAGACTCCCCAAACAAGCTTTACATGCCAAAGCAAATGGGAGAAGACCAGTTGGACCACCTAGAACTAGATGGACCGATTACATTGAGGATCTTGGATGGAATCGCTTGGGACTTCGCCCAAGTGAAATGATGGAGGTGATGGAAGACCGTGAGGTGTGGCGGCTCAATCTTGAGTTACTTCCCCCGCAACCCTCACGGAAAAGCGGGCAATGAAGAAAGAAGAAGAAGCAATAAATTAGTGTCGCTTTCGCAAGATCCAAAAACCTACAACATCATTAAAAAGAATCCGATTTTATTTATTGAAAACCGGTAGAATAATTTTCTTTGAAAGCTGTTTAAAAGTAAAAAAATTTCGTTTTTTCATATACAAATACCTACGTTCGTGTGATTCTGCTCTGCCTCGTATTTATAGCCAACCCAAAATTCACAAAAATCTTCCTCTGAGACCCATTGCGTCATTTATACGATCAGCTATATATGAATTGTCTAAATTTTTGAAAAATGGTTTGTCACCGTTAGTTTGCATTCTGTGCATACTGTAGAAAACTCTATTGGGTTTATAAAAATGATTGAACCTGTTCGTATTAATCAATATCAATCACAAAGCGTCTTTTGATGTCGTTAGTTTGTTCCCTTCAGTACCACTTGAAACAGCTAGAACTATTGCGCTTGATAGACTCATGCAGTGATGAGAGCACATCGTTAGATCGTACAACTATTTCCATCGCAGAGATAACAGAAGCCCTAGATCTTTGTTTAAACTCATCTTACTTCACATACGACAGTACGATCTACAATAAGTTTTTGGTACTCTCAGGCAGGCTTGTAAAAATTATAATTGTACTTGACAAAATTGTTATTAATTACACGATTTTGCTGTAATTGTAATTGTAATTGAAGATTTTCAAAAGCCGATAATTGTAATTGTAATTGTAATTGAAATTGAAAATTTTTTTGCCTATTTTCAATTACAATTACTCTATTATTCGCTAAGATAAATGATAACAAAATGTGTTTGAACAATATCAATTTTCTTCCGGTTGCAAATCAATATCGATATTTTCTACCGGTTGCAAGCACATCTGACGAACATCAAAGTAGGTTAGGGATAGTTAGAGTTAGTTTAGAGATAGGGTTAATCATATTCATAATCTAAACTTAGCACCTACTCTAATCATAACTAGCACTAACTCTAAGCCAAAAAATAGCCTAACATAGAATTTCCTTATGACGTCAGATGTGACTGTACCCGATGGAAAGTAACCATTGTAACTTCAATGCTATTTGTGATATTAATATTTTGCGTGCTTTTTTTCTTGCGTCCATGTCAAAGCGACACTGATCGTTCTACTTTGTATAATCATCCTACATAATGTGATATTGTTGGTAAACGTTAAAATAGTGTTAAATACAGAGTTGGAGTCCTCGATGACGTCCTTGGCCTCGAGGACACATTTTGAAGTCCTTAGCCTTGGCCTCAAAGTCTACAAGTACTCGAAAACGTCTTGTCCTCAGCTCGAGGATAGCATTATTTCTTGATAGGATAAAACGGAAAATAACCAGACAAAAAATAACTTAAACTTCTAGCCTGTCAATTCGTTTCAAGTCTTTAATAATTTAAAAAATAATGTAATGTGATAGTCAAGTCATAATGAACTTTTTTTTAAATGGCCTTGTGTGAAAGCTCTAATTGGAGAATGGGGTGGCAAAAGCAGTGCAGAATTTTTTTTTTTTTAATTTCTCAAATGTGCAGTAGGTCGTACAAACAGCAAAGCACTAAAATCGTCCAGAGTCATAACAAGAGATCCGGAGATCCAGACACAAGCATTTTAGAGTTGCTAAAGCGAAAACATGACCGTGTCTATCTGAGTGCGGATTCAGAAGAAAGTATGTAAGTGATAATGAAATGTAATACAGTAACGTCTTATGCTAAATACGTTAATATACTCCTGATATAACTGACAAAACGTATATTGAGAACGCCTTGTTCTTAAATTAGGTAAGCGAATATCGCGAAGAATTATTTTTGAGACAATAAAGAGCAATTCTGTAATCACTCACAAGCGGTCAGGGCGCAAAGCCATAACCGCTGAACAATTTTTGTGTTGAAATTGCTGCTAAGAATTCCATGAAATAAACTACTGTATCTGTATCAGTAAAAAAGCTGCATGAAGAGTTATTAAAAAAGCGAGTGTGAAATTAAATATAATTATAATTGTTCGGATGCCTGGAAAGATGCGCGCTGCACTTAAAATGAATTTTTTACACCACGTAATGAAGATAAGTAGGCGAAGCTCCTCAAAAAACTTAGGCGGTTTTAGAAAAAATACTGATTAAATTTTTTTACGTTTCTGCAAATTGTGGGCCTTTCGAAGGAGGGTGGCCCCGGGAAAAATTGAAAATGTCTGCAATGCCTTCCTTCTTAATACAGCCCTGTTGAGATCGTTAGGTTACTCTTTGCTGTCAAATACCTTATTTTAAATTTTATGAAGTGTATTGTTGCGGGCGAAACGTGCTCGCTCATTCATTGATAGACAATAGGCATTAGATGCGAAAACATAGAGACACATCACGTGCACTGAAGCGTAAAGAAAAGATTGGCCTAAAATGGTTTAAAATTTAAAACAATTAGGAAAAATGGAGGGAGACTTAAAGTTTTTCTAACTTAACTTTTACGTTATTTTCTTTTTTCAAATTGCTTTCAAATTCTAATTGAGTAATTTAATTTAAAAGTCACTAACGGAGGCAGGAGGACTTTGCACTCGCCCCCATAGCCTCGCTATTTTTTTCAGAGGACTTGAGCGTTAAATATCGGGTACGGTACCTCAATTCATTTCGAAAATATAGATTTACGGTGTTTTGAAATACTTTTAGATAATAATTTCATATTTGCTAATCACTATGTTATGTTTAAAAACTATGACAATATTTTTAAAAAATTCTGTAAAAAGAAGTCGTTTACCCAAACAATAAGGTTGGTGTTGGAGAAACAACAAAAAAGTGGAGATCTATAATCATCAATTAGTGGACGTTTGCACTTGGGTCCTAATTGATGAAGTTAAGGCCTTAAAATTGACCATTTAAACGACGTTTAGATTTTAGTTATTCCCATTCACGAGTTACGGCCTTAATTATTTCATTGCCACGATACCGCTACGGAACATAATCAACATAGCTGCTAAAGCGTTAAACTTCAAAATAACATTCGTTATTTTTTGAAACTACTATTTTTGAATTATCATCAAAAACTTAACGAAATGCAATTATCGCAAATACTTTCGCGCTAAAAAATAATGGAAAATTTGCCGGCCATAGTTAAAGAAATTGTGTCCTCGGTTCTTGGCCTTGGCCTAGACCATTCCTTTCCTTGGCCTCGAGAGGGTCTGCCCTCAAAAAGTCGGTACTTGGCCTTGGCATCGGATATTTTTTGGAGTCCTTTGCCTTGGCCTCGAAGGTGTTTCCCTCGACTCCGTTTCTGGTTAATTAGTAGCTGTAACTTGAAGTTGTAACGTAAACAATTTCAACTTTTTTACAGTTTTTAATTGCGTTAAAACTTATTTTCTTTTGCACAAATAATTGCGGTATGATACCATGGTTTAGCTAAAACCATACTGTTGCTGAAAGCGATATGAATTTAATAACATACTAGACAATTGCTTACAAACGAAATTATGTATTGCAAAAATTGAAGTTAAACAAAGATTGATGAAAGAACAAGGATAGAAAGAAATGGGGCTTTTATAGGTCTGGTATAGAAACAAAAACAAATCCACAGTGTTGATATCAGCAAAACTCGAGGCTTCGTATGTAAGTGAATTGATTGCAATGTTTTGAGAATCTTTTCATTCTAATTGTAATTGAAATTGTAATTGAATTACAATTACTTGAACTTGAATAATTGTAATTGTAATTGAAAATTTTAGGTTGTAATTGTAATTGCAATTAAAGCAAAACCAAGTAATTTTTCCTACCCTGCTTTCAGGGTTCACCTTTATCTCCAATAATTGCTAACATTGCGATGGAGGACCTAAAGCAAAGAGCCCTGATTATTTTTCCCAACCCTCCATCAATATGGGTCCGTTACGTTGATGACGTTTACGCAATCATCGAAACATAGAATAATGAGTCTTTCTACCATTATCTGAACACGATAAACACCTCGATTCAGTTTATAAAAAAAATTGAAGCTGCCAGTTCTCTTGCATTCTTGAATGTTTCTTTTTTTGTCGTGAGGCTGATGGCTAATTTTTTACTAATGTTTACAGGAAGCCTACGCATACCGGTAGATATGTACCTTATACATCTCACCAGCCTACCGCTTAAAAGCTTAGCATTGTCCGAACCCTCTACTCAAGAGCCAATAATATCATTAACAAACCAGAACATAAATTGGCCGAGTTCGATCACATCAACCAAATATTACAAAGCAATGGATTTCCAAAGCTATGCCTCCAGCGATCAATTTTTTGCTCACCAGACTTATTCTCACCCTCGATCTTAACCGCCTGATACATACATACTCTGCTTTTATCTCAATTCCATATGTGCAGGGAGTTTCTGACGCTATTAAGAGAGTTTTGTCCCAAGTCGGTATTGGAGTGTCTTTGAAACCATTTTGCGTGTTGTCAACAGTTTTTCGCATACCTAAGGATCGTATTGTGGAGTCTGAAAAAAGTGGGCTTTTGTATGAAATTCCATGTCGTGAAATTGATGCAGTATTATATATTGCGGAAACTAGGCGTACATTTTAAAAAACAGAAAACATGAGCATTTCGATGCAGTCAAAAGAATAGATGAAAAACGATCCGCGTTGTGCCAACATATCGTTGATTTTGATTATTTTATAGCGTGGGATGAAGCCAAAATTTTAAAAATGGTAGCGAATTACAGCAAACGTCGCACAGCGTAGAGTTTTTTTTATAAATCAAAGAGCAACTGAAGTAAACGCTTTAAACAGAATTGACGGCGCTAACATGCCCATTGTTTATGGTATGCTTATGGATTAATTTTCATGTTGTATTTTTGATAGGCCACGCGTAATTTAATACACAATATATAATACTTTTGGCAAATTTATTAATTTTTCTGTGATATTGCAGGTTGGAATAACGAATGTTGTGTATTTTTGTGGTTGTTACGTTGCAAGAGTTTATTCCTGGTTACCTGTATTTTCTTACTAGTTTCATTTTCATTTTTGCAAATGAGAAATGTGTTACGGTTCTAATGATGCTCCTCGGACAGAGAAGTGAAACGCCAACCAAAATAAAAATACATCGGAGAACGCTGTTTCGAAAAAAATGCTTCATTCCGATGTACGAACCTTAGCTTCATTTTCAAACAACGGGTAAATGCTAATTGAACAAAGAGTCGTAAACAATAGTGTAATCAGGATCGAGCTATTGTTCGGCCCTCCATCTTTTTGTGCCACAGCACAGCACAAAAAAATGCTAAAACCTGTTCATATCAGTGTACAGTAATTGGGGAAATTTCATTCTGTTTTTAGAATAGCAAGACAAAATTTTGTTGCTTTAAAATCTCAAGCTCACAAATTTAAAGAATTTGTTCTTAAATTTTGAGAGCATTGACGTCAATTATGGCACCAAGGACCATGTTTATAAAACTCTTTTATTCCCATCGCTATATCTGCTTGAGTAAACGCTTTCTTGGTGCTTTTGCAGCATTTTATCAGGCGAAAAAACGAACATATTATTTGAATGAGAGCCGAAACATTCTTTAGTTGCCTGCGCAGTGTGCAATAACAATATATAGTTTCAGGATTGCTGCAATTTTGCTTGTAAATGCCAGTTTGAATCCGTACAGAATTTAGCTTCTTTTTCGATTTGAAATTTGTTCTTTTTCGGTTGTTCCTGAGATTAATTTTTGTTGCTAAGGCTGGCACTGTTTTTGACTTGTTCTTAAATTTTCAGCAAAAATGAGCCTGGTGTTCTAATGAAATTTTTCTTATAAAAAAGCTAATGCAACTGAAAAAGCTAGCTATATTTCATACCCAATATCGTTTTCGAAGATGTCATGCCTATTCCATTTTAACAATGGCATAAAAACTTTTATAAAAGTTTTCTCGTTTTATCGTAAAATGCATTCGCAGGTTATTGCTTTGGATCGGATGTTGAGCATTTTGTACCCACTGTGGTACCTTGCCAGATATAAGAAGTTGCTGCGTTTGATGCTCACGGTGGCTTGGATTTTAAGCTTTTTAAGCGCAATTCCATCTGTGAGTTTTTTAATGTTACATTGCTATTTGTAATAGACACGCCTTAAAGGTGCGTGAACACTGGACGAGAAGCAACGCGAAGCAACGCAAAGCAACGCGAAGCAACACGAAGCGACGTGAAGCAACCAAAGTTTGGCATCATCGACAACTTGCGAAAGATTTCAATCGGTCGCAAAATTCACGAAGGTTGCTTAACTTCATTTAGGCAAAATTGTTTTTGAATGGTTGGGTTATTTTGATTAAATAACGTAAGCAACCACTCGAGAAGGCTGCCAAACTTTGCTTTAGATTGCTTCGCATCCAATATATACGCACTTTTACTCATCAATCACTCTTGAAAAACGCGCTGTATTCTAAAGTTACAAATTGTGCCAGTGATACAAGCAGTCTGATTCCGTATAAGTTTTGATGTTGACGTGATGTTGACGAAGTGTACTTTTGTATTTTTTGCATTAATTTTACTTATTTTTTGTTTGAGAAGTTCATGTTCCGACTGCTATTTAGATATCTGGATAATCTTCGAACAACCAGTGAAAAGTATTGTTTTCATCCAATGAAATCAGTCAAGCATTGCTTTATTAACTGTGTTTTTTTGATGCAATCAATTCGTTTACTTTTGTCGCAGTGCTTTTGCCTTCTCGATTCGGAGTGCCAATTAATTGGGGCTTTGCGCGAGCGCTTAGTACTTTTGTTTTTGGTCGCGAATTTTGGCAGATGAGGATTGATTTGCTCACAACTAACAAAGGGTAAAACCTAAAAAGTTGAAAATTGGACTCAATCGCCTTTCTTTTGCTTATGTTGGTTTACCCTAAATTGATTACTATTTTTCTTGCTTTGTTTCTTTTTTCTCCCTTTTTTTTTCCTTTCCAAGTTATATCTACTTTTAAACCGCTTAACGCACTGTATTCAAAGTTTAAGCAATTGAAGATTTCAGGGAGGACGTTTGTGCGACTGAAATTGGGGGTATCTGGCTGGGTAAATTTTTCGCGATCGGCTCCTCCGAAATTTTAAACTTTTAAACTGTTACAGCTAGATGGATCAAATTTTCAGAGTAGGTGTAGATGTTTAAAATAAACTCAACCTAACAAAAATTGGGAGTGCCACGTTGGGGGTTTCCCCCCCAAACGGGCCCTCAAAAATTCAAATTTTTTAACCTTTTAAGCTAGACACATGAAATTTTGTAAGTAAATATAAAGTAAAGATAAAATTTGACAAAGTTTAAGGTTCCAAAATGGGAATCCCTCCAAACAGGGCCGCCAAAGTTCAAACTTTTTAACCACTCACGCCAGACCCATGAAATTTTCAGGTTAGGCATATATGAAGAAAAGATAAAATTGACGAAATTTGGAGTATCAAAATGAAGGGATCCCTCTCAAACAAGAACGCCAAAATTCAAACTTTTTATTTGTTTAAGCCAGATACATCGAGATTTCAGGATTCGCAAGTACTGTAAATAGAAAGGAAAGATAAAATTTGACAAAATTCGGGACACCAAAATGGGGGTCCCTCAATTGGGTCCTTCAAATTCAAACTTTTCAACCATTCAAGCTAGACACATGAAAGTTTCAGAATAGATAAATATAAAAGACAGATAAAATCGGAATAGGTAAATAAAACGTGACTAGTTGCAGGTGCCACAATTAGGGAGTCCTCCTCCAACAGATCCTTCAAAATTTTTAACCACTCAAGCTTGACAAATATAAAATTTTTAAGATACTGTAGGTAAAAATATAGAACGAAAAAATTTGAGAATGTCATACTATGGGGATCCTACGATTATGTTGAAACCTCCCCCATTAACTACAAAAGCTATACAAATTAAATTGATTGCATAGGTTAATATAAATCAAAGACTAAAGATAACAAAATTTGGTTGGCTACATTCAGGAGACCATGCTAAATGGGCCCCTTAAAATTTTAAAATCTTTATTAAGAAGTACTCCAAGTAAACATATCACATTTTAAGAGTACCCGTAGGCTAATTTAAAAAAAAGATAAAGCATGCCAAACATGGCAATTCCATGTTGGACAATTAGCCCTTAAATGGACCTTCAAACCATTAGATGAATTCTCACAATGAATTGGTGTCACAGAAAAGTAGAATAGTCAAACTTATGGAATTACTATAACATTTAGGACGTTGAGTGTTTGAGCTTAATGGCTTTGTTAGATTCAAGCTGGATGGCCGAGTTTTTTTTACTAAACTGCGACGTTGAAAAAATCTTCTTCATGTGTCACTTGTGACGTTGAAAAAATTTTCTGCATGCTCTTCAAACTTTTTGAACAATTTTATTAGGAAAGCTTTCGTGCTGAATAATGGATGTAATGTACAATATCCTTTATGTTGTCCGTTGGATCGCATTGCTAAATAGTGTTCTCAGAATAGGAATAGCTGTAAAATACGTGCATATTTCTGGCTGTGGTTAGTATTAAGTTTGGCTGATGTAATAATTTTTTTGCTCAAAAGTCGCTGGAATATTAAAAATTGCTCTATGTTATTTCATAATAAAGTGAAAAACTGTTACAAACTTCTACAGCTTTTTTATTGACGTTACTTGATTATTTTGATAACTTTTTGAAACCTTTAAACTTCGAAATCGAATAACCTCAAAGCTGTTAAGATAAACTAAAAAGAGCGTTATGTGCAAAAGAAGTTGATAATTTAAGGTAAATAGTTGCTTGGCTTTAAACATTACTCCTACAGTTCAGGAAAGCATAGAGTTGAGTAAATTAATATAAGTTTTCAATGTGAAGTCATTGTAAAGTTAAACTCTGCAATATTCACTGTCGAAATATTTGTTTTGAAGTGGATTTTGTTCGTAACCCCAGTTAACAGTTGCGCTGCAAAGGAAAATTCAACAAACTCCCTTAAAAGTTGAAACGATACCTAAGCAGAGTTTTTAAATTTAATTGGCATTTAATAGATACCTTTTCTAAATAATTAAATTTTGAAACCCGTTAACCACAAACCTGATCAAGTTAATGGAACATCATGAAATTCGAAAGCGATGTATTTCAGATATGATTATCAACAACCATAAACACGCTTAACGCAGTTATGAAGTTCTTTAGTTTAGTGAAGTAAGATACTTTTGCAAAGTTCCCGGATATCGCTTGCTATGTCATATTCTAGTTTGTATTTACATCCTTCATGTCTTTGGTTTGACCCGACCGGGAATCGAACCAGAGACTACCAATTCTGTAGCAGACGCTATATCAACACGACCGCTGATCGGAGTGATAAACTTCTTTCCTCAAGTTCATAGTTACGTCGGTGAGGTAATAATCAAAGCCAATTTTACACTTTAGCATAACATTGCGAGCAAATATTGGTTGCAGCTAGACTCTAGCGAAAATAGAAAAATTAAGAAGAAATTTTTATTCATTTAGAAGTCTACACCACAGATAAAAATTCAAAATCGTATAATTTGTTGATGAAGTAATTACGACGTATACAGTAATGTTCAATGGTAGTGCTTAGCAATTCTATTGAAATTGCCTTCAAAGTAGAAACCAACAATTTCTCGGGGGCACATCATGTAATAGTACAATTCGACATCGATTTTTCCTGTCTTGATTAAAATTAATTTAACCCTATTTTACACTGGGTATTTGACCAACGCGTTTTACAGTGAGGAGAAGGCAAAATACCTAAACCAAAAGTTATGGAAACACTTAATTTGGCGTATTGGTTAATGTTCACCAAAAATTTTAAGAAAGAAAGTTTTGAGTTGATGACGTCATTATAGTGACGTCACGGTCATGTTTTTGAAAACTAACGTAACTTTTCCGATGACGTCACCGGCAGTTCAAAATTTGTAAATAGGTTTGTTTTTGATACTGAATCATAAAATGCCCAAGTCAAGTTAGTTACGTCACAAAAACGTCTTATGACGACATTAAAGTTAAGTATTGGCCAAAAATATTGAAATTTCGGAAAGTGACTTTGAAAAACTTCAAAAATCGGGAAACTTTCCGTTTCTTTGCGACTTTAAATGTTCAGAAGTTTTTTTTAATAATCTTTGACTCAAAGTCAAGTTGATTTGAAACTTTGAAAGGATTTATCACAGAAAAAAAGAGAGGGAAGCAAAATTTGTAAAATAGGGTTTTGAAGATATTTCCTTTGTTGCCGTACAATACTTTTTTTTTCAATTTTTTCTTTTGCAGGCTGTCTTTTTTACTGTAACCAAAAAATCGTTGTGCCCGAACGAGCCAACGTTTTCTCAATGCGTTGATTACGAAGTGGTTTCTCACCAGCAGTTGAAACCCTATTATTTTTTCACAATGGCGATGAGCTTCCTCCTCCCTTTTATTTTCTCCATGATTTCCTACTCTCTTGTCATATACGAGATAAACAACATGCAACGCAGAGAGATAGGTAAGTGTTTTGGTGCGCTGGACATAAATTCAATCTAACAATGGTCTAGCTCAGAGGTAGGCAAATTACGGCCCGCGGGCCGGATGCCGCCAAACGAAGCGTTTCATCGGGCCCACTTGTGCCTGCTGAAACCACTATTATAATTTGTACTGATATAAATTTACGTTGAAATTATCAATGAAAATAACGAATAGGGAAGTGGCACCACTTTGCAGCACTTTTTTTGTAGTTTTTGATTTTGTAACTTGTATGTTTAATATTTAGACGACAGAATCTTGATTTTTTTCCGTTGGTAGTTAAAGTTATTTTTTATGATCATACCAAAAATTAGGTTTTCATTTTTAGTTTAAGTGGTCAAAAAATCCATGTTTATCTCTTGATAAAGTCATCTCTACGCGACATTAAGCTCCAGTTTGCGACACCATAAATTTACAGACTTCTTAATAGAACTATAGACTCTTTGCTTAGTAGACTAGAAACTGACTCGCGAAGAAAAGGAGAAGAGCAATGAAGAAAAAAACTTTGCTCTTGTTGCGATAGTTTTTTCGGTCGCTTGTATTCGACTGATTTAATTAGACATATTATTCGTATAATGAGTGAACCGTAAAGAAAAAAAAAGTCACGCTGATTGGACAAATTGGCATATATTTTAGGTAGAGGCAGCTGTTACGTTATGCAAGAAAATAAAATTGCTATCCTACCCTACCTTAACCTATCTAACCCTAATTCTAACCCTAGCTCTAACCCTAACGATCCTAACCCAAACTCAAATTTCTTTAATTACAGTGGTTGGTTTGAAAGTAACATCTACATGCGTAAGCTTAAAGTTTTAGCCTTGGTAATTATTACAACATAAGCAAATATTAGTTTTTCATTGTCAAAAAAATTGTAATATTGTGTGTCGTAGAGTGGTGCTCTGGGTGTCGCAGAGAGAGGTTCTTCAAAACTTTCAATGACCCAGATCATTTTCTAAGTAAAATAAAAATATTTATGGTAAGATACCACAATTTTACCCATTCATAGAAAATGATGTTGCCAACTACCATGCTAAAAATCAAGAAAATAGAAGAAACTTAAGGTAGTTTTTTCAGCCATCCAAGAGTAAGTTACAAAAATCGGATTTCAGTCAAGTTTTAAAGGTTTGGGAAATGACTCACGGTGAAGTTGAATAACTCAATAAAATTTTGGTTGTAATAGCAAATATTTTGCATGAAGGTCGAAAAGATGGATGAGATGCAAGATATTAAAAAAACGTGGCAGAAAATTGACTGCTTTTTTAGGGCCACATTTAGCGCCAATTTGCTTTGGGGCTTAATGTGACCCTAAAAAAAGTGTCGCGTTGTGCATTAGCTGTTATACTAGTTATTTGTAAATAAACTGTCTTTTAATTATGTTTCAATATTGAGTTTTGAGCCTCCGGCCCAGTAACTGATAATAATCAGTCATTCGGATCGACCGCATCACGATATATTTTCTTGTGCAAACGCAGGTCTCGTCAGAACAACTTTATCTTTTCCCCGCAGTTTAAGTCAGTAAATAACCCCAATAAACAACTCATCAATAAAATGCTTCAGGCTCAACAATGGTTTCTTTTTTATGCAGAAATGAATGGCAGAAGAAGTTCTAAAAACGATTGCCCTGTTGCTTGTGCTAAGCGAAACACGATTGCTTTGACGTCATTAGTTTCGCTGAGTTTTATCGTTTTGTGGGGCCCTTACTACGGAATTGGAGTCTACAGCTGGTTCAACAGCGAAAAAGTTAAATATTTTTCTAGAGAAGTGAGTATGCCAACGACTATTTGATTAGAAAATATCCTCTGAAAATTACCTCGACTGGAAAAACACCAGCTCAATCTTAAAAATTGCTAAAGGGAATCAATCGTTTTTCGACTCAACAAGATCAGTACTTAAATTGTAGAGAGATGCGTCCCCCAAACGAAATTTAGCGTCACCTTATAGAAATTTTGCGTCCCCCCCCCCTACTAAAATAAAGCGTCCTGGACGTTTAGACGAAAAAAGTGGTTGATAAATTGCCAATTTCCGGCTGAATATTCCAACAAATTGCGGTGAAGACCTTTCTTTTGTTTTTGGTCTTCATCTAAATGTCGGGCAAAATTATCACCAAATTGTCGCCGCATTCCAAATGCAGTGTTATGATACAGCACTGCTTTATAATGCAGATACCCTCCTGATGAGGCGAAGGATAAAACAGACTCTAGATGATTATGTTTATGGTTCTTAAATTAATAAGTACGGTCCATGAATGCTTAATTTTATTCAAAGAAAGTAAAGCATCCAGCTGTAGAGTTTTTTAGCAAAAAATAAAGAATAATCTAAAACACAGCTTCACTAAATTTTAGCTTTTTTACAAAATTATGTTGTTTCTGAGATATTTCATTTCAAACTTTAGATTTCCCCAACAGTGTTGCCAGTTAAGTTTTACCTTTTCTAAACTAATGTTTAAGGAATCTTTCACAGCTATTTTGAAAGCACCTGAAAGCCAGACTTCAGCATAATTTTAGCGTTGTAAGTTTGCGACAGAATATTTTTATAAGCTACAGTAGGTCGATTATTCTAAGTGCTAAGAAATTATATTTTAACTAGCAATAATGTTGGAACATCTAAATTTTAGAATAAAATATATCACAAACAATACGTTGTACAAAACTGAAATTTGGTGAAGATATGTTTTTGATATTTTATTATTTTTTGGAACAAAATCGTAGGTGGACGCTTTACCCCCCTTTAATATTATAGGCGTTAGAAATCATCGGCCAATTTAACCCACGACTCCCGTTTCAGTGGCAGACGCTCAACTCTCTCGACCACCTATTTCAATAACATTTTTTAATACCGCATAATTATAAAATAAAAATTTAATACTCAAAATTATTGGACTTTTTTGGCACTGGAAACAAAAATACAAGAAATGATATTTGTATATAAACAAAAGTGATACTGGAATGGGATTTCAATGCAGTAGATAATGCAAAAACAATTTTTCAAATTGACGCTTTTGCAGTAGCAAGCAGTTGTAGAGGTTGTGTTTTAACTGTTTTTCCAAGAGCAAAAAAAAATTAATTTTTGAAAGAATTTAAAGACAAAGAACATCTGTTTAGTTTGGTTTGTATATAAGCTACCGAATTGAAGTTACTCCAAATTTTTAAGCGTACAGTAAAGTGTAATGATAGCGAGTTTCCACTTATGTAATCAATTTGACTTCAAACCGCTGAAATCGTTTTTTACAGTATACAATGTGGATATTCATACTGATGTATCTCCACCCCACAGTTCACCCTTTCATATACGGGCTTTTCATGAGCAGCGTTAGAAAGAAGCTGATGAGCGTTTTGCAAAAGATTTTCAGGTTGGCTCCATGCTCAAAGTCACAGTGTTTAGATTAATGCGTGTATAAATCATAATAATGTAGTTGTGCATATTTATCCTCCTGTTACCGCCACACACTTTTCATTACAATGACTACTTCGTGTTTGGGAGAAATCTGCATCTGCTTAGGAATTTTCAGTGATCCAATGTTCCTTTGGGTTTCTTCCAATTCTTGTCCACTGAATTTGCTACTTGTTTGAAGCTACCAAGCAGAGATAATCATTGTAAAGCGTCTTATCCAAAGACGCCACAAAATAACCAGAGTGGAGGTGAACCCAAATTATGCGATCAGGGTGATCGTAAAAACACGTCTTTGCCCTTTCGGCCATACTGCACGACTGTAAATCGCTAGATTCAGAGGCGTAACGAGGGTAATCTGTTCTGGAGGAAAAAAGTAAGGATGATGCTCTCCATAAACTTTCAAGAAAAAAGTGCGCTAAAGAAATAAAATTAGTTTCGTCTATCCGAGCACCCCATTTTTCTAGTTTAATGTGATCGAAGGAAAAAGATTTTTGGTGCGTATGAGTGTGTCCAGGCGAACGTCACCACTCGTCTATTGCTTCTCAGGTTGAATAATGATTAAGGCTCATCGCAAATGAAAAAAGCAAACACAAAACCTAAGAAAAAAAATATTCAAACAACCTCACAGTAGGCCTAGAGCAGCTTTTAGAGCTTTTTTTTACATAGCACTCAAATATCGATATGGAGCTTAAAAGTTGTCGGGTGCATTGAAATCAGTTTTATTAATTCTATAAGATTGTAAAGGTTTTGTACCAGCAGTTCAGCACTATACATTTGCACAAAATATCCTAAACTGATATTCATCGTCATCATGGTTACTTCTATGCAATTTCTATGCTGTTACAGTTGTTGTAGTTGCATATTCTATTGTCCTATCACAGGAGAGCATCGGACGCTGTTTTGCACAATTTCATTGCGATAAGTACTTAGGAGAAATTCGGAAGTTCCCAGTAATCCAATGCTTCTGTAAATATATTCAAACTACTATT
Source organism: Trididemnum nubilum (assembly GCA_963965965.1). Lineage (NCBI taxonomy): Eukaryota > Metazoa > Chordata > Ascidiacea > Aplousobranchia > Didemnidae > Trididemnum > Trididemnum nubilum. The sequence goes on from OZ014479.1 coordinate 10,461,537, forward strand.
GTCCACTTAATTTGCTTGTTGTTTTTTCGTGTTTGTAATTGGGTTGTAATTTTTCTGAAAAAAAAATAGCCTTTTTAACGCCATTTTCGGGACACATTTTGCTTGTTACCGGAGTTTTTTGAAAGAACTACATAGCTAAAATTTGGAAGTCATTTGAAAGAGTTAAAAACCCTTCACTCCTTTAGTACTCCTTGCTTTCACATCAAGCCAATACACGTTTAAACACTAGTATTTTGGATTAAATTTTCTTAGTGACTTGGCTAAGAGGGGCAGAGCTGCAGTCCCTCCTTGGTTCCGCCACCGACAGCCGCTGACGCTTCCGCATTTAATAAATGTTTGAATTTTCTCTTCAACTTAAATAATTGTGTTATAGCTATGACTAAAATAAAGCTGGCTGAAAAGCAAGTGCAAACTGATCTAAACATGATAGCACGTAAACGATTGAGCTGATTTAAACACGTCGTCTTATAGAGCTAGTTCTATGTACGACAGTGGTTATGATATTCGCTTTCATTTTCAAAGTAGGCCCGACAGCTGGAACGACGCCCCCGTAAAATATTTTCTAGCAGGTCTCATTTGACATTTTAAAGTTTTTAAAAATTTAAACATAATAAACTTGTTTAATCGGCATGTACTAAAAATTTATCAAAGATCAATTTGTGTTAAAATAACTTTTTGCTGCTTCTTCCACCTCTCCACCCCCTCAAAAAAATAAACTTCGCTTCCCCAGCCCTGATAAATACTCATTTGCAACATTTCGAGTCCGAAATAAACCTGTCAACTTTTTTTTGTTGTAGCTTGATTGAAAAACCACGAGCAATGACGTCACAAAGTTCCTACTCAAAACCAAATGGAAGCAAAGCGATGAATAAAAACATGGGAAACGAGGATTGGCCTCTTAACACAATCACTCCAAATCAGTCGACAAAATCATTAAAGCTGGTGTCTTCTGAGACCCAACTTACAAAACTCGACTCGAGAGATGCATTGTTTCCGCAAAAATTTTGCAGTCTATCCAAAAGCGACTCAGCGGTGTTCATGTTTGCTGTATCGAACGAACAAGACAATCTGACTGCACATGGTTAGCGAGGTTTTTGCGTTTATCGATTGCTAGAGCTTTTGTTTATTTCAATAAATGTTTATTGATTTTTGGAAAATTGTAGGACTGCTGCGCTAGTAAGGCTAGCAACGTACTCTTTAATTAATAACTTATTCAGGTTACCTCTTTGTGGATTTTGGCATGGCCGAGTGCAAATCATATCTTTTTTTATACTCGCTGTAATATGCCGAAGCGTGTAATGAGTTTGCAGGAGCTAATTTTCGCGTTATTGCGCCTGCGGGCTACTTGAAGAAAAGTCATTTGAAGAAAAGCCATTTGAAGAAATGTCGCAGCGGCGCCGAGCCGTTGGCAAGGCTGTGTCTGATTTGACCAACCCAAGATTTGAACCTTGAACCTTCAGCTCCAAAAACGAACGCGTTACCACTCGACCAACTAACTGGCCAATCAAAGCCGAATACCACTCCAACAATGCCTCCAAATGCGGTTCAAATTTATTATTTTTTGTCTTTACAGTAATCAATTGCCTGTCTACGACTTTTAGACACAAACGTTTATACGCCGGACAAATATGCGCCGCCGTTTATGCACCACGACTATTATGCTGCTCTCACATTTTGGCAAATTTGACTGCGACTCCACTGCGAATTGAACATTTTTCAGTTTTCAGAGTTTCCGCGCGGTCTCAGCGCATTTGCAGTGAGTCTCAGCGCATTTGCAGTGGAGTCGCCAACGAGCAAAATTTTTTCAACCGGTTCAAAAGTTTTTCAATTCGCAGCGCAGTCTCCGTGGAGTCGTACTGCAGTCTCCGTGGGTTCGCAGTGCAATCGCAATCAAATTGACGGAGACTGCGCTGCGAACCCACGGAGACTGCAGTACGACTCTGGCGAATGCTTGTAGACTGCGCTGTGAATCATACCAGGTAAAACGGAAATGACGTAGTTGATTGTTTTGTAATAAATTTTATTTTGCGAAACAATGAGTGGTGGAAGGTAATGGTCAAATATATAATTCCTTGAATCTCAGCATTTAGGCAAAAGAAGGGTCAAAAACTAAAATATTCTTGCCTGAAGCTAATATAACTACTAAAATGTGGATGAAAATTGATGAAGTAGATCAACATAGATAAAATCGGAAAAATTTTAACGAAATGTTAATACGGAGTTCGATTGCACAAAAACTTGGGTTTTTAATAGGCGGAGTAAATATTTTCTATGATTTTGAAACTTTTAGTACAGTAATTCTAGTAATTTTGGAATTTGCTTTCAAATTTTCTATTAAAAGTTTAGGGATGGCGCGGTTGGCAACGTAAAGGTCCTCTACTATGTCTACGTTAATATGGGGCTATGCTTGGATCAGATAGTGTGTATAAAGTTGGGGTCCATGGTTTGATTCTGGCAGTACAGTCGGTATAGTAGCACACAGAGATGGGCACTTGCGGCGCAACTATTTGACTTGCGATAGCGCTTGCGCCGCAATTATTTTTAAACGGTTGCGTTGACTCTTGCGCCGCAAAGTATTTTTGGAATTTTAAGCGCAATCGCGCAAGTGCAAGTCAAATACTGTAGATTAGGAATGATTGTTTTTCAATGAAATATGATTAAAGTTAAGAAAAGAACATTTACGAGGTACATGGACGTAGCCAGGATTTTTGCCCGGAGTGGAGGGCCAAACCGCAAATCATATGCAATGACGTTATCAAAACTTTTCGAAAAAAGGGACTTTTTATGGGACAAAGATATCGTGAAATGGAGAATCAGAAGTCGGGGGCTGGTTTCATCGGCGTCGGCAAGGGGGGCCAGAGAGGGTTATGCCTTCCCTTGGATTTTCACACACTCTCTCTAAAACCTCCCAAATTTCAAAAATTCTTCGATTTTTAGTAGTTAATACTGGTTTTATTCTTATTGGCCCTACCGTAAAAAGTTTTCTTCCAACGCCCTTGCCTGGGTTGGCATGAAACCTGGATTTTGCTTAAGGGAAAGGACTTAAACCAAAACGCAAAAAAATTTCCAAAATTTTCTAAGCTGGGAGACGTGGTGAGCAAACTTGTTTAGCCTAAACCTATCATAGACTGGGGTATGGAGGCCGGCCGCTTGGCGATTTTTTGGATTTTTTGGGGGAAAAAAAGGGCTATTTTTATACAATTTGGATCATATTTCGCACGTTTTTAGAGCCATTTGAAGTAACTAAAATTTTAAAATTTGAAAGCCAATTGAAAAAATCAAACTAGTTAGTCTTCCATTTACTTACAGATCAAGTTCAAAGCACGTCAAAATCTTGAATTTTGGAGGTTAAATTTAGTAAGTGACTTGGCCCAGGCGGAAGAAGCAAGGTACATTGCCTCCTGTAATATTTTTAGCTGTGAATAATATATTAATAACTCGAATAGCTTTGGAGATTTTTGTTTTGTCATAAAAATAACCGCGTTCAGTAGTAAATGTTCGATTAGGGGGCCCAGGCCCCTCAATTCAAATTCAATAATTTGTTCAAGAAGCATTTTACCTAGCTAATTTATTTTTTGTCAAAAGTATTTTGACGCATAAAAACTGGCGATGTGGATTATGACGTAAAATTAGTGAAGTAGATGATACTAAATAGTCATGTTATTGCATTAAGTTCAGAAAATGATTAGATGAGGGCCTAAGGTTGCTACTTTTAGGACAAAATTCTTGAATTTATTCTGGGCTATACATTTAAATTGGATGGCAAAAATTTAATTTGAAGGGGCCCAGGCCACCTGGTTGTAAATATTAATATTATTCTGTTGTACTCGTATTATACTTGTGTTCGCGAAAATGCTAAAAGAAACTGAAAAAACATAAGGCTTTGTTGTTATTATGTTGATTATTGATGGCATTTCAATTGGGTGGGGGGAGGCGGGCTTTTGCCTACCAGTGACTACGCCTATGACGTGGTAGGAGATTTATAAAAACCTCGTCATGGGAAATTACATTCATCTATTGCTTGCAAAAATTTTATTGGATTTACATCACGGGTCTTCTTTCGCTGAAACGTTTCTCTCAAAAATATTTTTTGCCGATTTTTCAAAAAGAAAAAAATCCAATTGAGTAATTTAAAAAAATGGTTGTAAAGTCAAAACTTAAATAGAAAAATTATTTTTGTTATTGTCTTTCTAGAATAAGGTACTTGTTTCTAAGAAATCCTAAACTTGCTTTGGTATTAAACGCGTTGCTTGCAACAGTCCGACTTTTTTACGGTAATTCAAAACCACGAAACAACACAGACTATTAATTGCAACTTTTTTGCTAGTCCGGTAAAACTTGAAAGATATTGCACACAGGAGTGACAGCATTGATGTAGCCAAAGTATACTGTGATATAGCTCTTATAAATAAATCTTGGATGGGTTCACTTTCTTTAAACAAAAAGCAAGACGATTTTTTAGCGTGCTCCATTCGTTAGAGAGTGATGCTAATTGCTCCAGAAGCACAAAATATGTATCGAAGCTTGTAAAGAATTTCCTTGACGAGCCAGTAGAAAAAAAATCAAAAAAACAATGACTCCAAACTCCGAAGTCGTTCGCTTACCACCACAAGATGACTTTATTAGTGGAATTTTTAAATACCGGGGTTCCGCTTAGTGCTGGTGTTGAGAGTATTCTTTCGTTAGGTATAAAGATGTTCTTTGCCCAAAAAGGTTAATCAATCAATCAATCAAGTTTATTTGTGTATATCGTTAAGCGATGCATATTTTCAAATCCTTGTGTTTTTTAAAGGAAATTAATAATCTTTTGTTTACTAATTTGGTAGCGTGCATAAATTGTTTTGAATATTTGTTTTGAACTGTAGCCTAGCCTAATTTGAGCAGTAAGTCAATTAAAATTATACTTTTCAAAACGTCACACTTGCGCTTGCGGCGCAATTATTTTGTTGGGCTTGCGGAAACGCTTGCGGCGCAAGAATTTCAAAGAGTTGCGCGTGCAATTGCGGCGCAACTTTTATGACTTGTGCTGCCCACCTCTGGTAGCACATATATGATCACTTACTCATAGGTGATTATAATCTTATTCTGACAAAGGGTGGCTGTGTGATTTGAAAACCAAAAGGGTTCGTTCGCAGTTTCCCTTACTGATTGACTATTATTTTCTCTTTCTATCTTCGTTTGCATGACCGTTAATTTGTAGGTTAACCAGTATAAAGTAAACTGAACTGAACTGATCGAAGCCTGATCACTGTGATTTTCTTCAGGAATTATGTTTCGATAAAACTGACTAAAACCTAATCAAATAAAATTAGAAAAAAATTGTAAAAAGATCATTGTATATTTGAAGTATCGTATTAAACGTAGCTACAAAAACGCAGCCAGGAATTTCGATTAAGAAGGGGGGAGGCTTTTCAAGAGCGCAACTACGATTATGTTAAGATGAGGTTAAAACAAAACAATACAACTTTTGATCCAAAAATATCTGATCTTGTCGCAGGATTGCGAATTCGATTGATTTTTATTCGAGTTTAAGTTCAAGTTCAGTCTATTTTTGCACGTCCAAGTTTAAGTTCGAGTTCGAAAATTTATTTTTTTCGAGTTCGGCAAAACTATCAATGGCGTTACATAACTGACGACTCGACTGAATATTAGCCGCAGCAAAATTAATGAAACTATAAATAATAATTTAAGGACTACCATAAATTGTATGTTATGAAATAATTTCTGTTGAAAGTAAAGTACAATATAGGTTTTGGAATTCTTTAAATATGACAAACAACGGACTTTTCTGTCACGAATAGACCGCAGTAATTTTCTCAACAGCTACTTTCACAAAGATTTCACACTTTTGCTTTGCATTAGCACACATAATAATACAAAATTTTGTATAAAGCTTTCAATTAGAATGCTGTGTAACCCAAAATTTGTGTAATTCGAATGCTGCGTACCCCGTAAACCCCCATTAAATTTGTTGCAATAATTAACTACCGCCAACAATTTATTTCTAATGTAGTGAATCTTTTTCATCTCAAACTTATTTCTTACTGTTGCTAACTTTTGTGTCAAAAATTACACTCGCTGACTTATTCCGCTGAGCTGTAAATACTAGCCAAGTTCCGTACTTTTTCTACAAACTGCAGAGTAGACCAGTCGTTCTAAACCTTTTTTCGAAGCGACCCAAATTTATTGAAAAAATCAGACGTGAAAAATTTGCTACCCATGTATATTCTGATGCATAGTTAAACTAAAAGCTATTTAGAAAAAAAATTTTATGATGACAGAACTGTGTTGAAAATAGTCCAAGCAAGTTTTCACGGAACTTATATTTACGAATATTTGTAATTTTGGTTTCAATATTGTTACCAATTATGTCCTGACGTAGTCTGACATACATGACCTTTGATATCTAGTCTCCAGGCGCACAAATCTTCTTCACTGCGTGAGTTCTATGCTAACAAAGTGCTGCAATTAGTCATTACTACTTCGTATAGCGTTTTTACACTTTTGCAGTCTTCAGAAACTCAAAATTTCAATGTTAGAGTTTTTCGTTTGTAAAAATGCAACAAGGGTTGACTACTCTAAAGGGGCTTTGCGTTTATTTTATTACTGTATTGCTTTTTGCAAATTTCACTCTTAGTAGATGTTTACAAAAAAAAAAAACAAGCGACCCAAATAAATTTTTAGGCGACTATGGGAGTACATTACTGTTAACGTAGTAATAGCGAATTTTTCTCTTTATGAAAGAAATTGGCGTAATTAACTCCAGATAAAACGTTGCATCACTTTTCCACTTAAATCGTTTCTTTTTTATACTAGCTGTTTTTCTAGGTCACCTTGGCATAAAAAGTGAACAACATGCAGCTGCTAGGAAAAACACGATCTCAATTTACAAAGCTTGATCAACAAAAAAAATTCCAACAATTTTTTAATCTTTAAATTTCTTTCAACGAATTCGAACTCGGACAGTTTTATTCGAGTTTAGAAAAATTTATTTTCTCAAAGCGGTAAACATAAACTAGATTTCGCTCCTGGAGATTAAACCCATGCGTAAACGCAATAAGTTTAATCTCCAGGTGCGAAATCTAGTTGTAAAATTTATAGCCTAATGTAAACGCTGCGTTAGCCTCTAGCAAAACTATTTTTTGCTTACAAAAATTACCTGGTCTCGAGACCAATTTTAAGCTGTGAGACCAAGATAACGATGGTTTGAGACAAAGACAGACTAACGCAAAAGAGTCTAGACCAAGACCGAGACAACAAAAAATCAGTCTCGAGACCTACAGCCCTGGGTAGCAGCTTGAGATTAAAGGGGTAATGATGTCCAATTTTAACTCATTTATTGCCATGCCAAGCAAAATTATATTTTTTCTTAAACTGTTTAGACTAATTTCAGAATTTTCCGACTTCTACATCAAAAGATATGTGCATACCTATCTTTTTTCCGCTATTTGCAGTTTGCCATTTTTTAAATAACTTTTGAGTCAACCATTAGCTGTCGCTCGTATGGACGCAGAGATGACGTTAGAAAAGCATAATTACCATAGTTACAAGAACGCATTAACTGTTCCAAACCTAACCAAAATCTAAACTCTTCAAAAAGTAAATGATGAAACAAGCGCGAATAAAAATATTCTATGTTCTTGTTCTATATTCTTTAGAATAAAAATTTTTGTTTAATCGTTTACCGGTAAGTGCTTTCTGGCTTAAAGGCTACCAGCGCGGAAGCCTAGGTAAGAGCTGACATTGCCTTTAGGCCAGAAAGCCCGCAAACAATTAAACATTAAATTCTGGCCCGCAAACCTCAAAAAAACAGCACAATTAAATTATCAAAAATTTTTGGTAATAGTCACTATCTGCATTAGGCCTGCCAGTACTGGTCCTAGCTCCTATAGGCCTACTAGCCCACCATTAACTAAGACCCCTACAACCGATAGTAGATTTATGAAAGCTTGAAATTTAGTCTAATCTTGCCAACTGCATTTTTGTACAGGGCTTGATTTACGCTTAATTTCCAATCAAATAATTAAAAATATCAACCTATTTATTAAAAATATCAACTATTAAAAATATCAACCAGGTAGGCGTGCATAAGCTAAAATTATCAATGTTATTCAATCAGTCTAGGTCTGTTTTTCACGTTTGTTTCTAAAGGCACCAAACCAAATATCTTTCTGTTAAAAGAAGAAAATTCGTCCCTGTGTAAGTCTAATTTTATTTTACTTTTAAAAACATATCTTTTTCGCAAAAACACGACTTAACCCCGGGACCTACCAGATAACTACGTCAGTTTGAAATCACTTCTGTTGTTAGTAACCTCGTATGCAAATTTGATGTTGTCATGTTGCCTCAGCTAATTTTTTCCCGCTAAAATCAAAATTCTTCCTGTTAAAGCTATATTAACGTCAAACAATGAAAAAGCGGGACAAAAACCTTGGTAATCAATTATTTTTTACCTATTTAGTGTTAAAATTGAAAAATTGGTGTGCAATGCACCTTCACGTTGCCACACTTAAGCCTAGGATCTTCGTCACCTCTGTGATTTCGCTTGGGTAATGTCCCGAGAAATTCGGTTTTAGATCCGCAATGAATTTGATTCACCCAGTTCTGAGCCGTGCCGGTCTTTACTAATTTGATTTTGTAAGTAAAGTTTTTCAGTAGTTGAATTGTAAGGGGAACGCGGTGGGATGCATAAGCCAATTGGGAATTAGCGTCCTTACCGAGAAAGAAAGCGTACTGTTGTTTTTTTTGTTTGTTTGTTTACTGTTTTTAGCTAGGCATTACCTGGATTCGGACGGGAAGACCTTTTTTTGGTCGTTATCTATTATGAATTTACGAGCGCAAAAATTATTTTGATTTTATATTCAGAAATGTTTTCATTCCAGGATGCATCCGGTTACGACCAGTGGCGGATTTAGGGGGGGGATGGGGGGGATGCATCCTTCCCCCACCAGCCTAAACATAACATGCATATGAATAATACTTAACTTATTTAAAAAAAACAATCACTGAATAGTTGTTAGCTCTTGTGACTGTGATATAATTTCAAAAGCCGAGGGGAGGGGGGGTGAAAGAAAATAATATTTGTGCAGCGAAGTTTTTGCAAAACAGAAATTAGTCTTTTACACGTCCGATTGATTTGAAGGCGCCAAATCAGCAAAACCCACAACTTGCACTTTTCAGGGATAAAGGCATAGGAGCACAACCAGTGGCGGAGTTATGGGGGCGCATGGGGGAATACATCCCCCACCAGCGTAAACATAACGTGCATATGAATATTAAACTTATTTGAAAAAAAGCAATCAGTGAATTTTCGATAGGCCGTGTGACTGTGATATAATTTCTAAAGCCCTGTGAGGGGATGGACAGAAAAAAATAATTTTTACAGCGAAGTTTTTACAAAACAGAAATTAGTCTTTTACGGGTCCGATTGATTCGAAAGCGCTGATTTAGCAAAATTTACAACTTGCACTTTTCAGCGATAAAGCGTACACAATGCAAATTATTTCCTAAGTGACATATTAGGCTTATAAACAGTGAGCATTAAGCGAGGTCAAGAACATTAATCCTAAGCAGTAGTGTTTCCAGGGGGGCGAGGGGGGGGCTATAGCCCAGTGGTGCAAATTTTTGTTGAGCATTGGGGGATAATTTGCAATTTTACCCCAATTTTGCCCTATTTTCAACATTGGGGGGATGAACCCCGACCAAGATTTTTTTCAGGTGAGCAAATTTAGTGAAGACTTCACCAGAAATGGAACACTTTTTTTCTCGGAATTCAGGTGAAGGCCAAAAAAAAAGGTCTTCACCAGAAATGGAACACTTTTTTTCCCCGAATTTAGGCGAAGACCAAAAGCAAAAACAAAAAAAGGCCTTCACCTGAAATGGAACACTTTTTTAAGTACTGACCTGCGCTCAGATGCACACCAGAGTCAAATTATTGGAGGGGATGCAGATGAAGACCATACTAAAATTGTTGGGGGGTTTACACTCAAATAATTGGGAGGGATATATCCCCTCCATCCCCCCTTGCTTCGGCACCACTGCTATAGCCCTTTCGTTGGCCAGTCAACCAAAATGCAAAATAAAAAATATCACGTTTTTAGCACTTCTGAGACTGTTTTTCGCACTGAAATAGACCAAAAAGTGATTTAAAGCATTTTTTGAAACATATGCTTAAGGAGGACTAATTTGTTAAAAATAAAACTCACGAATCAAAAAAAAAACTTTAAAAAATGACCACAAATAAGCAATAAAATTTGATCGCCTGTGTGAAAAACTTGAACACGGGTTTCATCAACAAATATATTACAGGCCCAAACTCAGAAATGGGATGGAGAGGCTATTTAGTATTGTTTAATTACCAATCACTTGTCTCAATTCTCTTTCCATGAGCCCGTCTCCAATTATTTTTCTCCATAAAATATAGATGAAACAAATTACTCCTTGTGAGTTTTATTGAACTGTAAGATTTTATGCTTATAGTTTACCTGCATCCAAATAAGAGAAGTAAAATTTCACCATTAACCACCTCTCACATAGGCCGTTTATGCAACCGCTTGAATCATGTTTGCAATGCCAATTTCTATGCCGCATTTTAAAGCATTATTTTATCAAACTAGCTCTAAAATTAAATTATTTTTGCAAAAAAATGCAAAGTTTTTGAGTGCTGGGGGCTTCGCCCCCAGACCCCTAAAACAACCGCTCCATTGGGAGTTTCTGGCTACGCGCCTGGTTACAACACATCCGAACTTTTGAAGTTTTGTGCTTAAAATTTTTATCATCCCCCCCACTAAAATTTTCTGGATCCGCCACTGGTTACGACTGCAGAAGCATATCTAGGTTTGCAACCAGGATTTTGCTAAGGGATCCAAAGTTAAGAATTTTTTGTTCGAAAAACATCTCTATTAAGCGGAGCACTGATCGAACAAACTATAGTGCAACTAGGCACATCACTGATGGGGGTCTGGGCAATTTTTGTGATTTTTGGAACACCTAGCCATTTTAACGTCATTCGGACAACATTTTCAACGTTTTTAGTTATTTGAAAAACCGAAATTGTTAAAATTGGAAGTTTCTTGCAAGAATTAAATTCTCAGCCCCCTCAGCCCTCCTTATTTACAGGAAAAGTCCGAAACACGTTAAAACGCTTGCAGTTTTGGTTAAATTTTCTAGGTGACTTATAGCTAAGGGGGCTGAAGCCCTTTTAGCCCCCACCCCCTAGTTGCGCCACAGCCCACGTCTAATACTTTACAAATTAAGGGCTGAAGCTTGCTTGGAAGCTTTTACCGATGCATTCTGCTTACCTTGTCAAACCATTTAAGCTAAGATGTTTCTATTCGAAGCAACAGGTATAGGACCGAACCAACGTTTTGCAAATTTCAATTTTCAGAGCAGCGTTCTTTTCAAGTGACATAACAATTCGATTTTTGGTAAAAATCTCTTGAAACGCTTGCTCTTGCGGTTTTTCTCAGAATGCATTTCTCCTTACTGGACTGCTTTGAATGCGATTCTCCTTAGTGAAAAATGCAATAACTCCATAAATATTACTGTTTGCAGGATGTCCAACTAGTAGATAAATTAATTACTGTACATTGAGGATCTTTGATGGAGTTGCTTGGAACTTCAATCAGGCGAAAGGGAAGAAGCGATGGGAGACCGTGAAGCTTATTTTCAAGTTTTTGCAACCTGTCATCAAAAAGATCGTTAGGTAGTTTTGTTGCTTAATTTTTTGCGTGACGTAGTATATTTTTCAGTTGCAGAGTGTTTTTCCAAACACGAATAAGTGGTAATTAAATTTAAATAAACATTCAAACAAACAATCAAGCTTCTGCACGTGGAGTCCCGATGAAAAGGCCGGTAATAAAAATAACAATAATTTTTTGCTTTCTGAATTTTCGTTCAATACGCGGTCTTGAGTTAGTTAAAATACACTCTTAGAGAGCAAATGAGTGCTTCTTTTTGAGCTACATCAGTTATGGCTATACATAGCTAATTTCATAGTAAAAGCCAAAGAATATAATACACCACCCATGACCATGAGTTATTCCCAGCACTGCCGTCTTAAACAAAGAAGTGGGTTGGCTCTGGATGTTTCGTTGCAGGTAGGCTTCAGAATTTGCCACATTTTCTGCCGAATTAAAGTTGAAGACCAAAAAAAAAGAAAAAAGATTTTCACCGAGATTCGGTCCAGTTTGAAGCCAAATTAAGGTTGAGGTCATAAACAAATAACAAACATCTTCACCGACATTTGGTCCAGTTTCCAGCCGAATTTAGCTGCGTGACAAAAAGAGCAATCGCGTGACAAAGCAGGCGTGATCCTACCCTGCCAAAATAAGTAGGCAGACCGAGCCTACCTTCAACGGCAGCAATGAGTGGTTATACCAAAAGCCTATCGTGATAGTCTTTACACAAAATATAGCAACCTAGCACAGCAGCTGTTTCGAGGAATATCATCTCTCATCATCTAGACTATATAGCTAGGTGGACTTATCAACCCTCAAATGAACATTGCTGTATTGCATTTGAGCAACTTGCAACAATTATTAATCATTAGTGTTTTTACGACCCGCTTGGCAACCGAAAATAAATGGAAATGGCTCATAAAAGAGTATTCTGGAAATTTTAAGTAAAAGTAATACGTAGCAACTAATCAGAAACTAAGCCATTTAAAAACCGAATTAGAAACTTTATCAATGAGCACTGAGCAGTAACATTATAATAAGTTTAATTGGTTTTTGCGCTCCTGGCAATATTGTTCAAAAAAAGATTTTTAATTTGAAATGCCATTTTCGTTTAGTTTTTACAAGAAGCAACCAATTTAAAGTATGTCCCATGTTAATATTCTGTCGTCCAGAAAATAGTTCGTTTTCAAAATCGATGTAAAGGTTACAAAATAACCTTGTCTACCCGTTGAATGCAACTCCTTTATCCGCCGTGTAATTATTAGCAAAAAAGGCTACTGCTAATTATGAAAATGGCAAGCAAGTAGTCTCATTAACCGCCGCAAAATGAAAAAAAAGCAAAATCAGTCGCGCACTTGGAAATTAGAAAGGCGGTGTGGAAACCGGACAGCGGAAAATTCTAATAATTTTAATACAGAACAATCCAGGGCAGAGAAAGGTATAAAATTATAATTCGCAAATACTCAAAAGTTAAAAAGTTTTGATAGAAAACAAGGCTATAATTTACCGAAACAGATAAAAGCAAAAGGTCCAATGGAGTAATAAATGCAAGAGAATAATTAAATATAGCAGTCGCTTATAATTCTTTGAATCAAAATTGGTAGGTTGTACAAAACCTTTAAATTAAAGGTGATCCCATTTTAAGGTGATCTCAGCACTAGCCTTCTCCCAAAGATATTTCATTAATTTAAAAAGGTGGAAAAATCGCTCGTAAATTACAGGGAATCCAACACACCAGAGAAACTAAAATTGAACAGTTCTTGGAAAGTTCGTTACCGGGCAGTATACTATTCCAGATTAAATACTTTGAAAAATATTTGTAACATTAAATGCAATTGTTTTTAGACATTTTATGAAAAAAAGATTTCATTACATGAGTTTTAACATATTGCGATGAAATAATTTCAGTTTCCAAAACCATGTTCAATTTTTTCACTTGAATGCCTGGAAATGGAAGTATGCCATCATCTTCTTTTTCAAACGTGAACTTGAGAGCAGGATGTAGACGATTAAGCGTAATCTGGAAATCGTCATCTTTGTAAAACAAAAAGATGACGTTGACGATTTCCTGGCCGCGCTTAATTGTCTACATCCTGTTCTCAAGTTTACTTTTGAAAAAAAAACATGATGGCAAACTTCCATTTCTAGATCTTCCAGTGGAAAGAACTGAGCTTGGTTTTGATATCAGTCTATACCGAAAGCCCACTTTAGCTGGGAATCTTTCAGCCCGCGAAAACGGAAAAAGAACCTAATCGCCACGCTGGTACATAGAGCACTTTTGATACATACGAAAAACAAGCTCAAGCAAGAAATTGATTTTATCAAAAAGATCTTGCTTGACTACAGGTCCCTGAGGATATAATGCATAAGCACATAGCCAAAAAAATTGCACAATTTTTTACAGCTATACCCTTTGGACCAGAGTCTAGTGTACACTGAAGCCCCGCGAATAGGCCCAACTTCTCAGCAATTAGAACATCAAAATAAAAGTACTGTGCAAACTTGCTACGGTGCAGTGTCACCACATTTGATTTTCTCAAGCCAATGCATGCTACCTGCTGCGAAAAAGGATGTGCAACCTGCCACTCAAAGAAGTATGGTTATTTATAAATACGTGTGCCACTGCGACAGTCGGTACGTAGGTCGCACAGCCCAAATGCTTCAGGAACGCATTAAGCAGCATGTTCCAAAAGCAATAACGCAAGGAACCACTCCTTCTCAGGAGCAGGGAACTTACCGATCCCGAACAACCAGAACCCAGCCAAATAGAAACTACAAAGCAAAAAGCAAAGACTCGATTCGAACCAGAGAGCGATTTAGCCATTGGCCAACATTTGTTGGAATCCAATCAGTGCGCACGCAACTATTCTGATTTACGGTTTAAATTCCTAGCCATAGTTCGTTATCAGTTTCATTTGAGCCTGTTGGAAGCGGTTTATATTTCACGAAAAAAAAAAGATTTGTGCAGGCAAAAGCAGTTCGTATTTACCCTTTAACTGTTTCGATAAGATCAGATCCTGCAGTCACTATATAGATTGCATTTCTCTTTGCCATTGATTGTGCAATCTCGTTAGAATGCATTTCTCCTTACTGGAGATTGCATTTCTCCTTAGTACATTTAGTCTTTAAAAGACCCTGCTCACTACATACCAAACCAGACAGAGATCGCAACTGAAAAGTTCCATCGGAAAAGCTTATTGCAAAAGCTGAAATGAAATCGACTTTATTGAAAGTCATATTCAAATTCTGCACGAACTCAAAATTGTTCACATATAATAGATTGTAATATTGTTATAAAAAATTAATGTTACTTCTAATTTTCGGTAACTATAAGATGAATATTATGCGAAAATATAGAGTGCAGGGTTCAACTTAAAATTGCTAAAAAATGACAGTTTGGCTAATGACCAAATTCGATGTTCCTATTTAAGCCATGAAGTTTCCAAAAAAAAATAATAATAATAGTAATAACAATTGCTAGATATGAGCCAGTAGTATAGTTAAAATATTTTTGCAATAGATAAGTTAATGCAAGTTTAATTTTTTTTTTCACTTTATTGCCATTTTATGTATTTTTTTCAGCAAAGTAGCATTGCAAAGTGAAGTATCTTCACAAAAAATGAAGCGTATCGTGAACTTGATTGGTCACTGCTTCTGTCAGCTTTACAGTGCAGTGTCACCACATGTGATTCACCACTCCAGTGTGTGATTTTCAACCAAAACATGGCCTCAAACAATTCTGTCAGCTTTACATTATAGCCATAGCATTTTGTTTTAGATAACGTACAGTGTTCGACTAAAATACGATGGTCTACTACTGATACGGTAGACATTGGTTCGATTAACGGACGGGTGAAACCGAAAGCTTTAAAAGTTATTAATCACAGCTTCCCTCCTTAACTTTCAGCAATAAATAAACGGACGCAGTGGTGGCAGCATGTCCCAAAGAATCGAAAGTTTGTTTGATTCTTTTTTGACTAAGCCAACTCGGTGAATAAACATGTAAATACAATTTTCTAACAAAACGTATGTAAACAAAAAACAGCAACATGAATGGTACACTGAAACTTTTTATTGTAATTTTTTTTTTGCCTCTTCTAAGTGTTATTTTATGATTTTATTAACCTTTCTGCAAATTTTATCTTGAATATGATTGCGCTCTATTGGAGATGCAAGAGTTTGGTTTTGTGCTACATTTTTACATTGTTCAAAACAAGTTTTTGTTATCGATTTGATGTCAAATCAGAATATGTTTAATGTTTTATTGATCAATTTCTACAACTGCGTCTAGCTTTAGCGGTCGTATGTCACTTTAAATATGAACGCTTCTTGACTTTTAAAGATTCTAAATCGTTTTATGAGTTTAAAATAAATCAGAAAAGACAAAGTTAATACAGAACCAGAATCTGGAAGTTAATAGACTTTTGAAAATGTAACGATGTTCGAAAAGCATTATTAAGATAATGTCAGCTCAAGGACAAACTTTCTTGTGCGCATAGCTGTGTTTTTTGTGCAGAAAAACACGCTTTATTTCACCAAAACATTTGATCTGATTTTTAACCATTTAATTCAAAGCCAACTCTATTAAGCTAAACTCTACTGATACTGCTATAAGATTTACCAGGAATCAAACCTAAACCTAAACACCCAAGCCTTAACTGAAATCTTAATCTTACAGAAGAGAAAATTTCGCCGAAAAATTTCACGTATAGTTTTTATTAGTTCTGACCCAAATCTAACCCAAACTCAAATTGTTGATCTGAAACCAACCCTAAATCTAACGCGAAGCCAAATTCCTACTCAAACCCTAATTTTAGTTCCTAAAAAATAAAAATATGCGAATGAATATTTCCCAATTTTGTTTTAATCTCATTAACTTTAAGAAATTTGATAAAATTGTCGCTTCCCAATCTTTAAAACCAAATCTTTTATTCTCATTAACTTAAAGAAATTCCATAAAATTGTCACTTTTTAATCTTTTAAATTAAACCTTTCATTATACTCGCTGTATTACCCCGAAGAGTGTAACGAGATTGCGGGGCCCATCTCCGCGTCATTGCGAGTGTGGGCAACACAGCTTCTTTGGAAAAAACGTCGCAGCGATGGCGAGCCGTTGGCAACACTGTGTTCGATTTGAACGACCCGAGATTTGAACCTCAGACCTCCCTTCCCAAAGGCGATCGCGTTACCGCTCGACCAACTGGCCGGTTATTACCCTAATCTTAAATCCGGTTACTCCCTAATCTTAATCCTTACAAACGCAGAAATAAATTCGTTCTAGTCTTTTTGATTTAGAATTTTCCGGTGAAATAGTCACTCTCAGAAAAATTGAAAATTGATTAATACGCAGCTTGTTCTGATAAGGATACGCCCTTTTAACTCTTTTAGCAGAAAAAATTTTTCTTCGGTCCTTAGTATTGAACTTCCATAAAAGAAGCTGTAAAATAAGTTAGTTTAAACGTAAGTACTATGGAACATGTGAATGAATTAGATGGCGTGGGAATACAATATGAGGCTAACGGTTTAGCACCAACTTTTAGTTATGACTTCTTCAATTCCAGCTCATTTAGCGGATCCTACGAAGACTGTGAGTTGTATAAAGTAAGTAACCGTCGATAATATTGCGATTACATGTATATTTCGTAATATCTTCCACCTTTAAATTTGTCATCTGGTATTTTAATGTAGTGCTAGAAGTTTATTAAGTAGTTCACCTAATCAAAGAGTTACGGTTACAGGGCTGAAGTAGCCATGCATCATTTTAAAATTCTTTTAAAGGCGGTGAATCATCAAGCCAATTCCTGTGGTTTACAATAGCTAAAATCGAACTATATTTTTTGATGTTTTTTGTTTTGATTTTGGGGCAGCGTTTGCAAAGATATTCAACAAATACAAAAAGATGTCCCCCCGAAAAAAGTTTTTGGAAACCCTGAGTTTTGATCTTCCCGCCAAAACCACAGTTCACTAAACTATTAGGCCTACTGTAATCTTATTAAACTATTAGGCCTATCTCTAAACTATTAGGCCTAACAGTTTACAGATAGTTGAGCCTAATTAGGCCTAAACTATTTAGAAATAAACTATCTCTAAACTATTAGGCCTACCACAGTTCTCTAAACCATTAGGCCTACTGTGGTTTTGGCGGGAAGATCAAAACTCAGAGTTTCCAAAAACTTTTTTCGGGGGGACATCTTTTTGTATTTGTTGAATATCTTTGCAACCGCAGTCCCAAAATCAAAACAAAAAATATCAAAAAATATAGCTCAATTTTATCTATTGTAAACCGCTGGAATTGGCTGGATGATTCACCGCCTTTAAGTTAATGAATACTGCGTGCAATGAATGCTCTATTACATATCGTTTTGTTGCTGAATGCTTTTTCTGGTTTTCTGTTAATTGTTTGTTAGTTGTGATTGTTGTTTTGCAAACCAGAAAAAAAACTACTACTAAACACCCAGCTCAGTTCATGGTGGACCACTATCTGTCATTGAACATATTGTGGACAAGTAAAAATCTTCTGGGAGAACCATGTTTTGTGGCATTATCATTGTTCAGTGCAGCTAGAATATTAGTGATATCATTAAAACACGAGGGTGCAGATCAGAAACTGTGCTATCTATGACCCAACAAGTCAAAGTATTAAAGGCATTATCAATATAGGGATACAAATTTGCATCACCATTAGTGCAACCTACTTTTGCAAATATCTCTTCATCACATTTAATGGCGTTGGTTGCCTGAGGTTTTTGAAGTGTTGGGAAACTTTACGTAAGTTTTAATCTTCTAGAGTTCAATAATTATTTATTTTTTGCATAACCTTGAAGTATTAATTTTTCTAAAAGTCGTTGGGTACAAAAAACTAACCAATTAAATGTATTTTTAAGTGTTACGTTAAAAGCCACTTCAGAAGTCTTGTTTAGTGCCCTTGCCAATGCTTGCATGAAAGCAAAAATTGATGCGGCAGCTGAAAAAATTCATCCTTCAAGTCAGAGCACTTGAAGCGAAAAATAATTATGTTTGGAGAGCAATTTTTTTGACTGCCGAATTACAGTAGCTTCGCAAATATATCTTCTTCAAAATCTGATCGATTGGTTCATAGTCACTAAGACTATGATTGGTTTCATTAATTTTTGCTAAGCTTATTTCTCCTCAGTTTGAGAGAAAGGGATGGCAAGGACGAAATTTTTTTTGAAAGATTCTGCGAGGCGTGTTTGCAGTTTTTGAAATTTTATCTATTTTTGATTCATTCTTTGACTTTTTGGTTACTAACTTTGCTGCTGGTTTAAAGTGAATGGCTTTTTCGCTTTAGAAGAGCGAATATTGGCATCAACTAAAGAGATTGTAATGCAATTATTCGCTCACAGCGTTCGCACGATTCATCGTGGTTTGTTGTAGTGTGTATAATAAAATTTGAAAAGCTTGGCTTGCGTGACGTGATAAAATAACGTATTGTTTTGATTTAGGTTCGTAATAAACAATTCCATAATTACATTAAAACCATGACGCGAAGGGTAGTAAATGAAGTGAAACGCTTAATCAAATTAAAGATGCAACAACGAGAACAGGGTGGGAGTTGCATTAAAATAATTTTGCAAAAAATTTTTTTTATTCGCGCTATTCACGATTGAAACGAGAACCAGTAGCGTAGCCAGGGACATTGACATGTCGACCAAAATGCAGAATGGGAAAAACACTACGCGTTTAGCACTTTTGAGACTGTTTTATGCATTGGAATGGACTAAATAGCGATTTAAAACATCTTTTGAAACATATGTTCAGGGGGGAGCTAATTTGTCAAAAATAGAACCAACAAATAAATGAAAACTTTGAAAAATGGTAAAAAATAAGCAATCAAATTTGATCGCAAGTGTAAAAATGCTAAACATAGGTGTCATCAACAAATATACTACAAACTAAGAAGTAGGGGTGAGCTATTCAGTATTAGTTGATTACCAATCATTTCTTTCAAATCTCTTTTCATTAGCCCCCCCCAATTATTTTTCTCTATAAACTGTACATGAAATAGACAGTGATGTAGTACTCAAGTACAGTACTCGTACTCGAGTACAACTCGAGTACCATTTTTTGAGTACTTGTACTCGGAACCCCAGGTACGCGGCTGGTACTCGTGCTCGAGGGTCAATGTACTCGGTACTCGGTCAAAAAAAGAGCCGAGTACACGAGTACATTTGGCCTTCGCTAAAAGTAATAAACAAAATGAATATTTGATAGTAAACTGCAGCCAATAAAACCCGCTAATTTATTGAGTAGTTTTTGCTTGAATCCGTGCAGACCGAAGCTGAACAAACAGCTTTTTAATGGTGAGATCGAGCAAAATCAAGCGTTGGAATGTGGTAAAGTGATTAGGTCGACAGCGCATAGTATCGTTTGACAACAAACGCCTTTCTGCTGCAGAAAACGTGTAAAAGTTGCCGCAAATTTTGATTTATATAGCAATTAAAGTTACATACCACAGAAATCGAGCCACGCGTGTTGTACAAAGACGGCATCAATTGGGTTAGAATTTTACGGTTTCAGCTCAAATGTTGATAGATTATTTTCTACAGTAGATGTATCACTGTAATCTCCCAATCCTAAATAATAGTTTTACTGTGGTATTGAAAGGGGTATCCGAAAAAGCATCGAGTTAGATTTGGAGGCAATATTTTCAGTGTTAAATTTAGGTCAGATAGAGAGAGCTTAGTTGCATAGTTATTCTGTAGCTGAGTTGCAGCTGTAGCCAAAATTTTACTTTTTTTTGCAAGAAATTGATAAAATAATAAGTCAAGTCTTTTGATAACGCATGTAAAATGCGTTTGAAATATTAATATGACTAAGCACTAATTAGGATTATTTTATAAAAATGGATGTTAGATCTGAAATTAAATAATAGAACAGTAAACAGGTAAATATACAGAATAAAAATACCGCTCTAAATTACAGCTGTAGCTAGTAGCTGATATTAAATGGCAGCATTATTTTATGCTCACATTACTTGGTAATGCAGCATTATTTCGAGAAGATTTACTACTACGTCATTTGCAGTTTAGTTTTACAAGTTTTAGATAGTCTTTGATTAAATGCATAGAAGGGCACAAGTCCTTTAATTGTTAATCCGTTAATTAAGAAGCTAACTTTTTTATTAAATCGTTAATCCGTTAAAAAGTTTTTTCATGTTAAAGGATTAAATTTACTTCCGTTAAGTTCCGTTAACTTCCGTTAAAATTTTTATCGCTAATATCTTGCTCCATTCATTTATCATAATGGTACAAACCAGTTGGCACTGGTAACACTTGTTGCGTATTAGCACGAGCTTTATAGAAGAAAGCGAAGGAAGGAGCTCTTTTTTGTGACAAATAATAAGCTGCAGCCTCATAGGTCTATTAATTATTGCTGCCCGCAATTTCCGAAGATTTTCCAATTGCAGCTTCATTAGTGCATTTGAACTTATTTTTGTCTTGAAATAATTAGATTAGACTGTAAAATGTAACTTCCAAAACACAAAAAGACCACCATAGCAAATTTTTTTTCCTTACAATCAGCTCAACAACGTCAATACGTGCTCTAAAAGCGAGTTAACATAAAAAAATGTATATTACACGCAAAATATTAACAAATTTTTGGACTTTATTTAGTTCCGTTAATTAAAGCTGAAAATAATGGATTAACGTTAACGGAGGTGTGAAGTTTGTTATCGGACTAGTGGTTAACGAAGCTAACGTTTTGCATTAATTTGCCCACCTATGATTAAATGTTCATTGAATATAACATTTAATCGCAAAAGCTCTCAAAAACTTGTTGTGGGTAATCATGTTTGGAGTAGAGAACTTTGAAAGCTTATTTGTGATTGAAAGAAGCATACGGTATACGAGGTGTCGCTATTAAATAACAAGACTGGTGACACAAAGCAATTTTATTGAAGAAAACAGGTTGTTTTATTTTGTTTCCCCTTTGATGTATTTTCCCTTAGCATCAACACAGCGTTTCATTCGGTTTTTCATAAAAAAAACGAACATGACAACACCCTTAAAATAAAAAAAAAACAATTGACATTGCCTTGAGTTTTGATTTTGCTCTATTTTGCTTTTTTAATTTGAGGTGAGTTTGCAGTTTTCTAATGCATGGACTGCCTTTTTGTCTCTGGGTCGTACTGGAAAATTCATCTCTCATCGCATGTACAGTAATCACACTGTCTAAAAATTTAGGGTTTTCTTCAATTTGTTTTGAAATGTCAGCGCAAATCTCTTGGCGTTTTTTTCTTTTTGATCGCTGGTTAAAAGCTTTGAAACAACTTGTGCACAGACCTTTGTCATATGCAGATTTTCATTCAGTACTTGCCACACTGTTTCTTTGTCAATGGACATCCTCTCTGCTATCAGTCGAAGACTAAGCGGACGATCTTCTCGGACAATTTTTTCACTTTCTCGGTTATTGTTAGGGTTTTTGATATGGTTGGGCGTTGTGAACGTTCATCATTTCCAACATCAGTCCGGCCCATAGGCGTAGCCAGGGGGGGGCCCGGGCCCCCCCCAATCAAAATACCACTAACGACAAAAAGTTATGACAACATAGCCTGGCGATGTTTAGTTGCAGTTTTTTTTTCAGTAATTACGCACATAACAGTAATTAACAATAATATTAATGACAACAAGTGAGTCCCGGGGCCCTAACTAACAACCAGGGGGCCCTTACTAACAACTAGGGGGCCCTGGAATCCTTAACCGACAACCAGGGTGTCCGGGACCCCTAACTGAAAACCAGGGGGCCCATAACTGACGACCAGGGGCCCCAGGGCCCCTAACTAACAACCAAGAGACCCTAACCAACAACCAGAGGGCCCCTTAACTGACTACCAGGGGGGCCCAGCCCCCTAACCGACTACCAAGGGGCCCCAGGGCTCCTAACCAACAACCAGGGGGCCCCGGAGTGCCTAACTGAAGACCAGGGGGCCCCGGGGCCCCTAACTCACAACCAGGGAGCCCCAGAGCCCTAACTAACAACCAGGGGTCCCTAACCAACCAGGGGGCCAGGAGCCCCCTAACCGACAACGAGGGGCCCTGAGGCCCTCCTAATTGACAACCAGGGGGCCCCAGGGCCCCTGACCAACAACCAAGGGGTCCTGGAGTCCCTAATTGACGACCAGGGGGCCCCGGGGCCCCTAACTCACGACCAACAAACAAGGGGTCCTGGAGTCTCTAACTCACGACCAGGGAGCCCCAGGGCCCCTAATTAACAACTAGGGGGCCTGGGCTCCTAACCGACAAGCAAGGGCTACGGGGCCTCTAACTGGCAAACAGGGAGCCCAAGGGCCCCTGACTGACGACCAAGGTTCCCGGGCCAGGGGCCCCTTAATGCAAATTTTTAACAATTTATATGCAAAACCTGTGAGAAATCTAAGAGTTTTGACCTAAAAGTTGCCACCCCAGGCCCTCGTTTAACGTTATTATAAACTTAATTATTTACTGCTAAAATATTGCAGAAGGCAATGTTCGTTACTTCCCCCTATAGACCAAATCACTTACAATTAAAATTTTACACCATAATGCAAGATTCTAAGCGTGTTTTGGGATTTAATTGCAAAAAGAGGATTGAACAACTAAATTTTTTCGATTGGCTTTGAAATGTTAAAAATCCAGTTCTTTGAAATGGCTCTGAACTCGTGCGAAATGTGATCCAATGGGATTTAAATAGCTTTTTTTTTCCAAAAACTTACAAAAATCGCCTAGCGGCTGGGGGCTTTGCCCCCAGACCCCCGTCTCTGATACGTTTGAGTACACTAGCTTACTCAACACGTCTTCCAAGTTAGACTTTTACACTTTTCAACAATTAATTTTCGCCCTATCTCCTTACCAAAATCCTGGCAAAGTGCCATCAGGCTACGGCTTCAGATCTTCCATTCTACGATGTCTTTGCCCCACAAAAAATTATTTTTTCGAAAATTTCTGATGACGTCATTGGATGTGATTTGTGGTTCGCCCCCCCCCCCCCCCCCAATCAAAAATCCTGGCTACGCCTATGGTCCGGCCTTCATGAAATCTTTTGTGCCATTCAAAAACGCGGGTTCTTGACATGCATTCTATGCCGTAAACTTCCATCAAAGCTTGAATTTTCCCAAAAATTTCACGTTAATTCTTTGCTCAGTTTTAGAGTTAAACATTTTTCTGCGGCTGCAACAAAACTTCTTGCAATAATGAGCAATTTGCTGCTTCTGCAAGCCAAGTTTTTTTCCGACACGCAAAAAAACGTGCACTTGCTTTCAACGTCAAGGTACCTAATTTGTTTAAAATATAACTAATTTTGCGTGTAACTTAGCAGAAAATTGTCGCTTGCAGTTGTGCGCCTTCTTAACATCCCACTCACAGAAAAAAAACGTATTCGTTTATGTTTTTGCGACAAATTTTGAGCTGTTACGACTTAAAAAATTTTTTTTTCTAAACTTGTGAAAGTACTCGTACTCGAACTTTTTTACGGTACTCGAGTACATTTTTCAATATCAGTACTCGTACTCGTACTCGAAGTTTTTCGCGGTACTCGTACTTGGAAGTTGAGTACTCGACTCCATCACT
Source organism: Trididemnum nubilum (assembly GCA_963965965.1). Taxonomy (NCBI): domain Eukaryota; kingdom Metazoa; phylum Chordata; class Ascidiacea; order Aplousobranchia; family Didemnidae; genus Trididemnum; species Trididemnum nubilum. The sequence goes on from OZ014479.1 coordinate 10,485,781, forward strand.
GGAAATAGATTACTCCGTGTGAGTTTTATTGAAGTATTCGATTTTATAATTTACTAGCATCTAAACAAGAGAACTAATATTTTACCATAAGCCACCTCCCAAATAGCCCATTTATGCCACCAGTTTAATCTTGTTTGCACTGCCAATTTCTAAGCCACGTTTTAAACGCATTATTTTTTAATCAAAATAGCCCTAAAATGAAGTTATTTTTGCAAAAAACTGCAAAATTTTCAAACGCTGGAGTCTCTGCCCCCAGACCTCCGTGCCTCCGGCGGCTGGGGGCTTTGCCAAGGCCACCTAGAGAGAGAAGGCCTTTCGCGTGCGATATGACGTCACTCGAAGTAGTGACAGATAGATTCACTAGTCACTACACATTAGGCAAAAGCGAGAAACCCAAAAGCGCATAGCTCGGCAGAACTGTGTAGTAAAACGTTAGAAAGTAGTAGCTTGGGAAACTGCAAAAAAGATTGAAGTTTTGTACTGTGTATAGGCTTTTGTGAAAATTTTGTTAATGTAACGTTAGCCTGTAAAGGTGAATTCACACAGTATCCGCAATGCGCATTTTCATACGTTTTTTACGTACGTAAAACGTATACGCTTTTCAGTACGGAAACGGACAAAAACGGATATGTAAATTTCGCACGTTTGGTATGCACACAGCATCCGTAATTTCCATACATAATATTTGCCAATATCAGAAAGAAGCAGAACAACGAAATAGAGCGCGCCGCAGTGACTATCGTAATCCGATGACTATGATATATCCCGAGTTCAGTTAACCTGCTTAACAGCATAGCTTTACAGTGTCGAAGGTCTGCTGATTTATTAACCCATTGGTTCCAGATATTTCTCATTTGTGGTAACTTAATTGATTGCATCCGACGACGCTACGAGTATCTGTTCTTCATCACATGCTTTTTTGCGTCATGGCAGCTATTTAGGAAAAAGAACAACGAAATAAGTAAGCGTTTGGCGTATATCAACGTTTTGTTGGATTGTTACCGTTAGTAGCATTGGCTTCTAGGCCTATTTTAACAAAAAAAGCTACCGAAAATAGGCTACCGATTCGACCAGCAGCAGCGATTAACTTACTTCCTAAAACAAGCAACCAAGCTTGCTTCAAAAGCAAATTCTTGTAAAACTTGACAGAGTGTTTACTCAATTTTAAGAGTCAGCGCTTTTCCAAAATTAGCCGCAAAGTGAAGTTAGTAGGCCTACTCTCTCCTGGGCACGCCCAACGTAACTAATTAGTGGTCGACGTAACTAGCTACAAATCAAAATGCAACTTAGAACTACCATAACTCTGACAAAACCACTGAAACTGATGCTAGCTCAAATAGCCTAGCCTACTACGTACGGAAGCGGACAAAAGTAGAGCCATGCTCTACTCGATGCGAACGTAAAATTTGCGGATACGCTTTCGTCCGGACAACAAAAAAACGGATGTGCGTATACTGTTTGCATATACGTACGTAAAAAAAAGCGGATGCGTTTTCCGTACGTACAAAAAACGTACGAAAAACGAATACTGTGTAAACCCACCTTAACCTACCTTTCAAGACTGCCTTTGAAGCTACTGCTGTTTCAGAAATAAGTGTTAATGCAACTTGTCCTGTCATGTAGCAGTGTAGATGGTATTTGTACCGGTACCGTGAATGTAGAAGTTATCAAGGCATAATGTCGAAGCAGCTAGCAGTTGTACAGTTAATATTCATTTCTACTGTTTAGGATTACAAGTATATACAACATGTGAAGTAAAATATTTAGCAGTATACCGGTACACGGTGGTATAAAATTAGGCTCCGGTAGGTTATGTATACTTACAGTTATGATACAATTTTAGTGCAGTAGTTTTTTTTAATGTGGGTGTTCTAAGCACCTTAGCCAACAGGGTGAACCAAAACACAGTTTTTTAATCAACTATTATAAGCCGATGCTTTGAAAAGTGCTTGATGATACACTGTATAAGCAATTCAGCACTATAAACCAGTAGTTTTGATCTAAACCAAACCACCACTTTTAGTAACTGTATGAGTGTATCTACTTTTTGCCCACCTTGTATATATCATATAAATATGAAGATCTACTGATTTTGCGCAATGCAAGATGTTTAAACAACCATGAACCAGTTTATGTGACTAAAATGGTTGCTTTTAATCGCTCTAACATTTTGCTGAATAACTTCTGTTCTTTAAAAAATGATACGATTAAAGCATGAAAAGGAGTAAGCGTAGGAAACTTCAAACGTAGGTATAAAGTCCTTACTGATAGTTTTACAATTTTGCTGTGGCTGTAGCGCCGCTTTCTCTGCTTTATTCAAGATTCAAACCCGGACTCATTTATTGGTCATTTATGTGCGTTGTTTTATGTATCGGTACCTTAGTTTATTCGTTTATTTTATAAACGTAATCATTGCCAAATTTGGACAATTTAATTTGTACAAAGCACACTGTTTGACTTCCAGCTGCTTTTCAAATCCGGTTGCTTATCACTTGTATATTCCTTTGTTATGTAAAATAGTATGCAAATTTGTTGGTCTTGCAAGCTGCGAGCTTGTGATGCCAAATCACTCAGGATTTTAGTGCCATCGAGAGAGGAAGTAATTTTAGATCTCAGAGAAGCAGGCAAAAAGACCCAATAGCAAATCAGCAGTTGCTGTCCTATTTTTTTTAGGACTGAGAAATTGTCCTTCCCAGAGCCTATATAGCTCAATTTTGGACCTTCTATTGCACGGCAATTTCAGAGCCGTTTGCATTAGTCTGCAGATTTGGCACCCCTTGGACAGCAAGCAGTTGCGACCCTGGTGTCTTTCCTACTTTCGGGCCTTTCTCTTCCTCTCTCTCTGGAGTGGTTTGACAACCAAGTTTCAGTAGCGAGACCAGAATATTTTAAATTGGATTCAGCGACTCATCGGTGAGTTAATTAAAAGTTATTACATTTGGATTCTCCATACTAAATTACTACTGAATGTTAATGCTAAATTACTACTGATTATGTAAATCTTACCGTTAAATACTACTTGTTTAAGTTGCTTGAGCTAAACTTTATTTACAGTTTAAAATGCTACGTGTCTTACTTGCTTTGGGTAATATTTTATGCGTCCGCAAGTTTTGTGTTTTTCATGATGTTGGTATTTATTGTTTGCGTTTTTTAGAAACCGCTTACCGCTTATTGGACCAATTTGGATTGCATTGGATCAAATTTTCAAATTGGCTCTAACAAGCGTATTACGATTTGCGAGTAGACGCTGTAAATCAAATCGTTAACAGTGGCCTTGAAATATTTTTTGTTTAATGTAGTTGACGCAAACATACGATTCGTAAAGTTTAAGTTTCACAATTTATGACTACTGTATCTTCTCGAATACGGTAATACGTCTAATCGTCTATAGCATAAATTTTGCGTAGATATGTATTCTTTTCTTCCTACTCGAAAAGTGTAGACCCTGCGTGGATATAAAATGTGATTTAAGGTGTTTTGTTGCGGTCGTATTCACTTTTAGAAGTTTTTGGTTGGACTTTTAAGCGTAAACAAGTGTACAAATGACTTTTTGCAAATACTACTTGTTTTCTTAGACTCAATGTTGAAAATCATATCACACTTTAATGATTCACTTCTACGTTGATGCGTTATGTTAAAAAGTATTTTTGTGCTTCTTTTCGTTTTACTGCTATGCGAAGTTAAAGGCGGTGAATCATCCAGCCAATTCCAGTGGTTTACAATAGCTAAAATTGAACTATAATTTTTGATGTTTTTTGTTTTGATTTTGGGGCTGCGTTTGCAAAGATATTCAACAAATACAAAAAGATGTCCCCCCAAAAAAAGTATTTGGAAACCCTGAGTTTTGATCTTCCCGCCAAAACCACAGTTCTTTAACTAAACTATTAGGCCTACTGTGATCTTATTAAACTATTAGGCCGAACTATCTCTAAACTATTAGGATAATTATTAGGCCTAAACTATTTAGAAATAAACTATCTCTAAACTATTAGACCTACCACAGTTCTCTAAACCATTAAGGCTACTGTGGTTTTGGCGGGAAGAACAAAACTCAGCGTTTCCAAAAACTTTTTTCGGGGGGACATCTTTTTGTATTTGTTGAATATCTTTGCAACCGCAGTCCCAAAATTAAAGCAAAAAATATCAAAAATTATAGTTCAATTTTAGCTATTGTAAACCACTGGAATTGGCTGGATGATTCACCGCCTTTAATACATTTTCTAACAAGTCTTGTTTTTGCTTTGCTTTTGCGCAAGTAGGCGACCGTATGTCGCATCATTGCTATCGCGAGACGACGAAAGTGTAACTATTTGCTGTGACGTCACGCGCTCGAACGAAAGCACGCGAAAGCCTTCTCTCTCTAGGTGGCCTTGGCTTTGCCCCCAAACAGCCCCCCCCCCCATTGCGAATTTCTGGCTACGCGCCTGACGAGAACAATTTGCAGTCTAAGGTTTACGCTGATAAGCCATTGTATTAGCAATATTCGAGCAATCATTTCATAAAGCGAAATAATCTAACTGATCTAGTAAAGATTTTGATAATTCATTTTGGATTTGTCGTACGTAATTACTAAATAGCTACTTAAACGAGGATTGAGGGCAAAACCAATGTGGGTATCCATAAATAGTTAGGGCAATCCAGGGGTGCCGTAACGTCAAAAGAGCAAGGGGGGGGCAGCTTTTTCAAGGGCACTTTCAATACTGTACGCACAGTCATTACCACCAACGTTGCAGAAATACTGTCAAACAATTAAACACTTCACCAAAGCCAAAGTACTCAGTACGTCGAATAAACCAGCAAAAAATAACAACAAACAAATTATCAATTAAATAAGAGCAGTTTCTTCCGAAGGATGCCATTGGAGGTTTGGGGGCAACGCCCCCAACATCCGGAGCAAGGGGGTCTGGGGGCGGAGCCCCCAGCGCTCGAGATTTTGCAATTTTTGTGCAAAAAATAGCTTAATTTTAGGCCTATTGTAGCAAAAATTAATGCTTTTAATTTGTGGCATAAAAATTAGCTAAAATATGATTAAACATGATTAAAATGATTAAAGGCTAAAACATGATTAAAGGCTAAAACAAAAACAAAAAAAGGCAAAAACATGATTAAACCGGCTGCGTAAATGAGCAGATTGGCTATGAGGGCGGTGGCTGATGGTAAAGTTTTTGCCTTTTTATAACAAGCTGGTAAACCTTAAAACAAAAAATCACAAATTTTAAACTAATTCGTCTGCATTTACAAAACAAGACAATTTTGAAGAAGATGTTTATTTCCACCACATCTCCATCCCCACCGAGTATTTTGCTGTTAGATTTGGACAAGAAATGGATCTTGCTCCAGTTATTGCAATGAATTTTATGCATTATAAGTTTTTCTTATATTAATCCGGTTTGAGCAGGGGTCCGGATCACTTGAATTCGCCTCTGGTAACGTCAGCGTCAATCGTTCCAACTAGGGCTGTAAACAAACTTAGAAATTTGAATGTCTGGCGCCGGAGTAGTGTGACTGGGGAAGCATAAATAATTTTTTTGAGGGCACAAAAACTTTGTTCCCTCGAATTCGTGAGTGAAGACCAAAAAAAAAAACAAAAAAAAAGGTCTTCACCGCAGAATCTGCGAAAGAACGCTTCTTGCTCACGAATTTTTGGGTGATGATCAGTATTTTGGGAGTCTCAAGCCTCGAACTGCACTCTAGTGGCACTGAGCCTGTTACTTTCTTTAAGGCACAATCCTCGCTTGGGGGGCACGGTTCTTATTTGGGAAAGCACGGCCCCGGAATGCCCCCCTTGGCGCCGGGCCTGAGGCAGTGCCGTCGCCAGAGCAAATGAAGTGAGGGGGCACTAGCCAAAAGTGGAGGGGCACTAAAATTAGAATATAAAAACTAATCTTCAGATTGTACGGCTGCAACTATGCGCAATTTTAAAATAAGGCCGGCAGCGCTTCTTAGCTCGTTTTGTCTGCGGCCCATAGTCGCTTAAAAAATCTATCTAGAGCAATGTATGCTACCAGACGTGCAACAAGATTTTTGCCAAGAGGAGTGAACCAAAATTAAATATTTTTTTGCACAAAAACTGCCTAATTTAGCCCCCGTACTGAACATACTAATGCAACTCAAACGTGTCACGGACAGGACATAGTCACTCAATATTTAGTGACTGCTGTGAACGGAGCTTGGAGCGGAGCCCCAGTAGCTAGGCGATTTTGCAGCAAAAAAGTAGCAATTTTAACCCCATTTTAATCACATTTCACACTTTTTGAAGCCATATAAATAATTCAATAGCTAAAGTTGTGAAGCAATTTCAAAGAATTAAATTGCTTATCACCTTCAACTCCCTCCTTATTTCAGGTCAAGTTTAAAATAAGTTTAAACGCTCGTATTTCAAGGTAAAATTTTCTCAGTGAGTTGGCTGAGGGGGGCTTAAGCCCCTTCACCTTGGTTGGACCACTGACTGCGACCTCAAAATCTTGAGTGTGCTCTAAAAATCAAAACAGCTGGTCTTTGAAAAAATGCATCAGATTCTGCATGCTTACATCTAACTTTGGCGACACATCCGTATAGGCGTGTTATTAAGACGGAATATTGCGTCAGATTTATGTGACACAGCAGTTGGTTGCCAGCAATTTCTCAAAAAATCGAGAAAACCTGAAAGGAGAATTATGTTTGAACGCACTTATTCCTTTTTCCATCATCGTGTGTTGTATTGTCACTGAGTAACGTTCCAAAAACAGTATTTTGAGTAAACCTAAATGGGGGGCACAAGCATCCGTTAGGGGAGCATGGTCCCCCTGGCTTCCCCGTAGCGACGGCACCGGCCTAAGGTCTACAGACATTGATCCTTGAGTTCTTAATTTGAAATTTTGTAGCACTCTATATCTTCTTAGCGTAAGTTAAAACGAATGGAACAAAATCGAGTGTCACAGCCCACAGGCTAACCAAATACATTCCACAAGATAGTTCTTTTATTTTTTCGGTACGTTATTTAGAAATCATTTAACACACGCAATTTGTTATTATTGATTTCAATAAACTTTTTAGCGTCAATCAATGGAGAGTAATTTTGCTTATAATGAAAGATATTTTTTTAGAAAATGAAAATTGTACTGCAACGTGATTTGAATCGACAAAAATTTTTATTACGTTTTCTTTCTAGAAAGGGCTCTTTCGGTTGACAAACCACTAAACTTTAATTCCTTAAATGCTTCTTGTAACTCCAGTACGCTTTCGCGTTCCATCAAGTTTAAACTGACGCTAGGAGGATAAGAATTAAGTTTCATCCAATTGATCTGCTTTCGCGAGCTAGCAAGAAAAACGTACAGTGTAGTATAGCCTACTGCAAGTTGCTACTAACTTTTTACTGTGTTAAATGCTGTAGTGCACAATTGGGTCATTTGTCGGGTCTATTGTTCACAAACCATTAAATTAACTTTTAGATCTATTGTTCATAAACAATTAAATTTATCCTGCTTTGGATAAGCGAGTTTTGAGATTAGCAAGCGTTTGCCTAGTTACTATCGTACTGAAATGCAAATGGCAGTACTGCCCCCCTTGCCCCCCCGTTCCGGCACCACTGGGGCAATCGGTTTCGATCAAATTGGCGTTAACTCCATTGTTCTTGACCCAGCCGTTCTGGAGATGTTCTTCTTCAAAAACGACGTTGGGGCTTATCTAATCATAATTTTTATTGGCAGCGCTGATGTTGATGATACCGCAACGCCGACTTAATTCTCTCCTAAGGCAACGCTGCAATTAGACAAAGCAATGCAGAGGCCTTTTAACTTATATGTTTAGGTTAATATAGGCCTCTGTGAGCTTGGCTACTGATTTGAAACGTCAGGTTTGCCAATAAAACTGGAAATTTTGGAGGCCCCTATGTGGTGTTAGAAGTAAACACAGAATATTTCTGGAAAAAACCGGATCAAGAAATATGAAGTCAACGCGAATCTAATGTAATACGATATTGCCCAAATATCAGATATTCCATTAATTTTGCCGTCAATCCTCTTTTAATTTCAAACTAGACGTATTTCCTTATTTGTAGCATAGCTAGCAGAAGAATGGAATAACTTTAAAATTAAGGCGCTGTTTGTTTGTTTGTTTTTTCAGCCTCGATTGACGTTTAATCACACCCAGCGAATTCGAGTGATAATTACCTTTGTTTTATTCTGCGTCAGTGCATTTGGAAACATATTTGTTCTTCACTGTCTACTGACCAATCAAAAATTGTCTCTCACACGCAAAAAATGGTCACCGGTTCGCGTGATCGCAATTCATCTGATCATGGCCGATTTGGTTTTCACTTTCTTTACCATCACAATGGGTAAGAATATGTATGAAAGGACTTAAAGCAATTACGCAATAACAGCAAAATCAATGCAGAATAATGGAATTGCAGTAAATAATGAAGTCTTATTTTCAAATCTGCTCGACAATGCAAATTAAAATGTGCATGAAATTGGATCAAATGTATCAAATCAAAATTCAAACCTCCCTCATCAAAACGTTGATCGTACAGAAACGACGTATAACTTTTTGATAAATCACTGAAGTATTACTTTTCCAGATGGAGTGTGGAACATCACCATGAGTTGGAATGGTGGAGAATTTCTTTGCAAATTCTGTCAAATGATGAAGCAGTTTTCGATGTACATAAGCTCCGCAATGATGATGGTAAGACCAGAATCACACGATCAAGTTTTTTTGCACAATTTTCTTGCATTAATCGTGTGAAAGGTCGCGCAAGTTTATGACGGCAATTTTATTGCACAGCTGTGTGAGAATGAAAATCAGTATCTAGAACAGTAATTCTTAATGCAATAACACGATTTTATTGATTCGTAACCAACTAACCATCCATTACAGTTATACAAACCTTACATGATAATCCAACTGCTCTTGTTTTTACGCGACTATTACTTTTGGAAAAAAATTGTTTGGGGATATGTTTATTGAACAAAGAGACTTAAACGATAGCGTATTCAGCAGAGACAAGCTATTGTTTCACCTTCCAACTTTTTTGGCTGTAGCACAGCTCAAAAAAAACAACCAAAATCTGTTAAAATCAGGGTATTTGAGGCAAATTCCACACTATTTTTAGCCAAGCAAGACAAAATTTTTGTTGCCCTGAATCCAAGATCACAAATTCAACCCAAAGTAACAGAAAAAAACTAGCTATATTTTATGCCCAATAATGTTTCGGAGAATGTCGTGCCTATTTCATTTTGTCCATGGCATAAAACCAAAAATTTTCTTCAAGTTTCATCATAATTTGCATTCGCAGGTGATTCCTTTTGATAGGATGTTGAGTATTTTGCACCCACTGTGGTACGAGACCAGATATAAAGAGTTGTTGCGTCTGATGCTTACGGTTGCTTGGGTTTTGAGCTTTTTAAGCGCCATTCCATCAGTGAGTCTTTTAATTAGTTACAATGTTCTTAGTTATAGATGCGCCTTTATTCATCACTCCTGAAAAGCGCGCTGTGTTCAAAAGTTATAAATCGTGCCGGTGATACCAACAGTTTCAGTCCTTTAAGATTTTAATGATGATATGGTGTCTGGTATTTTTTGCATTAATCTTTCTTCTTTGCTGGTTGAGAAGCTCTTGTACCGACTATATAGGTATCTCGATAATAATCTTCGAACAACCAGAGAAAAATATTGTTTTCTTCGAGCAATATCAATCAAGCTTAACTAAGCTTGCTGTGGTCTTATGATGCAATTAATTCGTTTACTTTCGTCATAGGGTTTTTGCTTTGTCGATTCGAGTGCGAATTAAATTGTAATTATATTTTTTTTACCAAGTTTTCTTGGCCGGGAGACAGCGAAGGGGACTTGTGGTCTTTTAGTCAAACTGTTACCTGCCCACCTGTCTACCACACTCGGTGGAAGGTGCATACATTGTCCCTTTTATGCTAAACGTTGCGTAGGGAAGCTGTGAATACCAATTTTTATAGTTTTTGATTTGACCCGACCGAGAATTAAACCCAGTCAACCATTTCAGTGGGAGACGCTCGATCCACTCGACAACTGATCGGTATAATAAGCTAAATTTTTTTCTGAAGTTCATAGTTACCGCATTGCACTAACTAATGCCAATTTTATATTTTTGCATAACACTAGGAGTAATTAATTGCTTGCAGCTAGACACTGGCGAAAGTGGAAAATTGAAGTAGAAACTTTTATGTGTTTAGTAGCTTACAACTCAAATAAAAATTCAAAACTCTATAGTTTGTTGATTACGTAATTACGACGCCTCAAGCAAAGTTTAACGTTAGTCCTTAGCAATTCTTTTCAAACTGCTTACAAAAAACAAAAAAAAACATTGCTCAATGAGTATGTAATGCTGCTATTCTACATCAATTTCACTGTCTTGATTAAAAATAATTTAAGAAGGTACAATTTTGTTTGTACAATACTTTTTTTTTCAATTTTTTCTTTTGCATAGGCTGTCCTTTTTACTGTAACCGAAAAATCGTTGTGCCCAAACGAGCCAACGTTTTCTCAATGCGTTGATTACAAAGTGGTTTCTCACCAGCAGTTGAAACCCTATTATTTTTTCACAATGGCGATGAGCTTCCTCCTCCCTTTTATTTTCTCTGTGATTTCCTACTCTCTTATCTTATACGAACTAAACAACATGAAACGAAGAGAGAAAAGTGAGTGTTTTGGTGCGCTGGACATAAATTCAATCTAACAGCGTTCAAGTTAGTAGCATTTTTGGTCAAAAGAACGAGTTCCAATGACAAAGTACTGCCTCTGTGGTACTGGATAAGTTAATATAATTGCAGATTATTTTAACTCCTGGAATTTGATTTATCATTCGTGTGTATTTAATGAGATGGAGTTACGACGTCATAGAAACTCTTTAAAATACGATTATGACAATTGACAAGTTGTGTTGTATTCCACCTTAAACCGTAACTTTTTGGCACTGCCTACTGCAGGGCTGCCCAACCCGTGGCCCGCGAAGCTGTTTTGTGTGGCTTGCAAGGTCTTTTTGTGCTTTTGATTTCCTCATGGAAAGGCTTACTTTGCATTTTCTGGCAAATAAAAAGGTCTAAACCAAAACCGTCTTCTGTTTGGTTTTCCCGAAATCAGAGACCTTTTTTTTTTTCGGTGTTCACTTACTTTTGGGGTTGATACCCAAAATACTGACCAAAGTGAGCACCAATTTTGTACAACAAACTTGCAAGTATTTGGAGTTTAATCTTGGTGAAAATGCATGTGGCTCGCAATAACTTTTCTCCCGCAAATGTGGCCCGTACCAGTAAAAAGGTTGGTCATTCCACTTAATCCAACAAATTGTAAAAATAAATAAATAAATAAACGAATAAAAAATAGCCACGACGAATTGATAATTATTTGCCAGTCAAACTAAAAAAAGTAAGACAGAAATAACAATCAGACCTCCGGGTAGGCCGTATCAGTTACTTAAACGCAAGTCTCATCAGAACAAATTTATCTTTTTCATCAACGCTTGAGAGAAAAAGGTCATCAAATAACCACAACAAATAACTCATCAGTAAAATGCTTTAGATGCATTATACTTGTAGCTTTCTTTTTTTATACAGAATTTGGCAGAAGAAGTTCAAGAAACGCCAGTTCTGTTGCTAGTGCTAAAAGAAACACGATTGCTCTGACCTGTTTGGTTTCGATGAGTTTTATCTTCCTGTGGGGCCCTTATTACGGAATTGGAGTTTACAGCTGGTTCAACAGCGAAAAAGCTAAATATTTTTCTGCAGAAGTGAGCATGGCAATTGTTATTTGATTGGAAACCTATTTTCTAAAAATTGCTTTGACAAGATGAACGATAGCTCAATCATAAAAGTTTGCTAAAGCCTGTTGTCCTTCGACTCATCAGAAGGGTTTCTGCTTTATAAAACAGTGTTTAAGATGCAAAACTGTTTTATAATCCAGTTACCCTCCTGACGACTCAAAAAACGAAACATGTTGTAGGGTGTTTAGTTTAATGTATTTAAATTTAATTTGTGTGGCCTGTGACTGGTTGATTTTGTTGAAAGAGAGTGAAGCATCGAGCTGTAGAGTTTTTTAGCAAAAATAAAAAAGAATAATCTAACACGCATCATCACTAAATTTCTGCTCTTTTAAGACTATAATGCTTTTGAGCTGTTTCTCGTTGAAGTTAAGTTCTCCTCAACAGTGTTGCCAGTTAAAATTTTACCTTATCGAAAGTGATGTTTAAGGTATCTTTCACATTTGGTATGAAAGCACTGGAATGCCAGGCTTCAACATAAATTTGTGTTTGCAACAGAATATTCTTACAAATTAGGTAAGATATCTTAATTTCTAAAAAATTAAATTTTAACTGGCAATATTCTTGGGAAATCTAAACTTTGAAATAAAATATTTCATCAACAATAAGATGTAGAAAGCTGAAATTTGTTGAAAATGTGTTTTAGATATTTTTTTAAAATTTTTGGGCAGAATCGTAGTTGGATGCTTCACCCCTTGAATATTATATCTGTGAGAAATCATAAGACACTTTTGGAAGCTCCGGCATGCAGGGTGTCTCAAAAGCTAATATACACTTCAAAAATTGAGTAACAATCTAACGACTTAATCAAATTTGATAAAGTTTACGAAAATATTCTATACACTACTAGAAGCAGATTACTATCCTAATATCTCGTTGATATTACTTGTTGACAGAATATTAGATCTCATGGCGGAAACCGCCAATTTCGAGACATTTCAGCCACCTTTAGACGCATTGTTGCCTGACGCTTTGCAATAAATCTTGTGTAACTAGTCCACATGATACTTCAATTTTAGTTCCAACTCTTCAAGGTTTTGAGGCTGTGTGGAGTAAACTTTACTCCTAAGGAAACCTCAAAGAAAAAAGTCGCATGAAGTCAAGTCAGGGGAACGAGCAAATTCCAAGGTTTAAGCAAAATTTCAGAGGTCCTCTGCGCCCGATCCACCTATCGGGAAACAAATGATTTGCAAATCTTTGACTTTCCTGACGTAATGTGTAAGATTCAGTTTCCATAAATTTATGATGAATTGCATAAATTGTTAGTCGCGTAGAAGCCGAAATAATTCCAAATTCCCTGTCTAAAATGCGCGAAGTTTGCCCTACCTGATCCATATGCTTCTTGCCAAACAACAATTTTGCACCTCATATCTTCGGTTAATCTCTAGTCATTCTGTGGTTTGATGAAAAATGCAAAGAATATCTAAATTTTATTACCTATCCACACTATTTTCTCTGAAGAAATGAATGCCCTATGATAAATACCTGAAAAGCAAATAAAAATTGAAACTCACAGGAAGAGCACGATCTAAATGCATGTGCGACACATTGCTTAGTGAATAAACACTTAAGTAAAAATAACCAGCCGTTTAGAATCATTAAAATTTAAACTGTATACCTACTTTTAAGACACCATGTATTTTCAGCATTGATTAGGCAGTACGTTGTTTAATATTTATGGTATAATGTGAATTATGTACATGCAAAATTTTGAAGGCTCACCAATGACGTCCAAATCACAAAATATAATCCGTTGCAACCAGTCTGCTCACTTGTCTACCACAGAAGGTGGAGACTGCACACTGCATACCCTTTATAGCTGAACACAAGATCGGCAGGGAAGCTACAAGCACCAATTTTCTCAGTAGTTTGTTTGGCCTTACCTGACAATTGAACTTGGGACTTCCGTTTTAGTAGCAGATGCTCGACTCTCTCAACCACTTATTTTCGAAGCTCGACATAAGGGCGCAGACATAAGGGCACAGGACATAAGGATGTAGACATAAGTGCGCAAGGACATAAGGGTGCATAGACGTAAATCTGCAATCTGCGCAAACATTTTCGTGCTTTCACGCGTTCGTCGTAATTGAGCGAAAAAACGAAAGATTTGATTTGGTTTTGCTTCGCAGCAGGACAAAAAACTAATTATAATTGGTTGCTTAATGGATGAAGTAACAGTAAGTGACTACGTTTGAAGACAGCTAAATGATTGCGTTAGAAAACAACCGATGACGTTTTTACGTAAAGCAAATAAAATAATTAAAAATAAAATTTTTTAAATGTTTGTTCAAGATTAGTGCACGGCAACCTAAAACAGTTAAAGGGTGAAGCTATGTGCGATAATTGAGAGCTAAAGGCAGGAAGTGAATTCAAAAACCTTCTTTCGAAACTTAAGTTTCAAAAATTAAATAAAATATTCATTAATCAAGTTCGTTTCTTTGATTGCATAATTATTTCCAAAGCACTAAAATGTTAGCGCAGATTGCATGTTTATGTCTGTGCGCTCTAATGTCCCCTTTGTCCTTTTGTCTGCGCCCTTATGTCGTAGGTCGCTTATTTCAATAACATTTTTGAATACCGTATAGTTATACTGTAAAATTAGAATTTTCTAAATACATGATGCTTAAGGGCGGTGAATCATCCAGCCAATTCCAGTGGTTTACAATAGCTAAAATCGAGCTATAATTTTTGATATTTTTTGTTTTAATTTTGGGACTGCGGTTGCAAAGATATTCAACAAATACAAAAAGATGTCCCCCCGAAAAAAGTTTTTGGAAACTCTGAGTTTTGTTCTTCCCACCAAAACCACTGTAGGCCTAATGATTTAGAGAACTGTGGTAGGCCTAATAGTTTAGAGGTAGTTTATTTCTAAATAGTTTAGGCCTAACTATCTCTAAACTATTAGGCCTAATAGTTTGATACGATTACAGTAGGCGTAATAGTATAGAGAACTGTGGTTTTGGCGGGAAGATCAAACCTCAGAGTTTCCAAATACTTTTTTTCGGGGCGACATCTTTTTGTATTTGTTGAATATCTTTGCAAACGCAGCCCCAAAATCAAAACAAAAAATATCAAAAATTATAGTTCAATTTTAGCTATTGTAAACCACTGGAATTGGCTGGATGATTCACCGCCTTTAGTACTTAAAATTATTGGACTTTTTTTGGCATTAGAAACAAAAATGCAAGAAAATAATGATATTAGTATAAACGATGTGATGCTGGAATGGGATTTCAATGCAGTAGATAATGCAAAAACAATTTTTCAAATTGACGCTTTTGCAGTAGTAAGCAGTTGTAGAGGTTTAGTTTTGATCGTTTTTCCAAGACCAAAAAAATTAATTTTTGAAAGAGTTTGAGGACAAAGAACATCTGTTTAGTTTGGTTTGTATATTAGGCTAACGAAATGAAGTTACTCCAGATTTTTAAGCGTACAGTAAAGGGTAATGATAGCGAGTTTCCGCTTGTGTAATCAATTTGACTTCAAACCGCTGAAATCGTTTTTTACAGTGTACAATGTGGCTATTCATACTGATGTATCTCCACCCCACAGTTCACCCTTTCATATACGGGCTTTTCATGAGCAGCGTTAGAAAGAAGCTGATGAGCGTTATGCACAGGACTTACAGGTTCGCTCCATGCTCAAAGTCACACTTTTTAGATTAATGCGTGTATAGATTATAATTATGTTGTTTTGCATATTTATCCTCCTGTTACCACCACGCACTTTCTTTACAACAACTACTTCGTGTTTGGGAGAAATCTGCATCTACTTAGAAGTTTACAGAGATCCAATGTTGCTGTAGATTTTTTCAAATTTTGATCTACTGAATTTGCTGCATTTCAAAGCCATCAAGCCAGAGTTGTAAGTTGGGCCAGGCTTTTCGGGTCGGGTTCGGGCCTAAAGTTGACAAAATTTTAGGCTTAATTCGGGCCTGAGGCGTGCTTTTTGTCTTAGTTGCACAAAAATATAATGGAAAAAACTTGGCAACATTGGTAAATTTGTTAGACCTAACTTAACTTTCGTTTTTTTCGAGAATGATTTGGGCTTCAAATTATTTTTCGGGTTCGGGCTTGTATTTCGGGTTTGGGCCTGTTTGTAACTCTGTATCAAGCGGAGATTGTCATCGTAAAGCGTTTTATCCAAGAACGCAACAAAATGACCAGAGTGCGAGTTAAACCTACATCATGCAATCAGGGTTGTCGTAAAAATCTGCCTTTGCTTCCTCAGCCACACCGCAAGGCAGTAAACCTCTAGATCCAGGGGCGTAACGAGGGTACTCTGATTTACAGGGGAAAAAATAATGGTGCTGCTCATAGGCGTACCCAGAATTTTTGATTGATAAGGGGGGCCAAACCACATGCAATGACGTCATCAGAAATTTTCGAAAAAGTAACTTTTTATGGTGCAAAGATATCGTAGAATGAAAGATCAGAAGCCGTGGCCTGGTTTGGCACTGAACAGGGATTTCGCTAAAGGGAGAGGGCTCAAACCAAAACTTAAAAAAGTGAAAATGTCTAAAGTTGGAGACGTCTTGAGTAAACTAACATAACTCAAACGTATCACAGCCGATTGGTAAGTTTTTATGATTTTTAGAAAAAAGCTATTTTAACGCCACTGGATCACATTTCGCACGTATTCAGAGCCATTCAAAAGAACTAGATTTTAAAAATTTTAAAGCCAATTCAAGAAATTGATTTGTTCAATCTTTCTTTCACTTGCAATTTAACTCCAAACCACGTTTAAAATTTTTCATTCTGTTGTTGAATTTTTTAAGTGATTTGGCCCAGGTAAGGGGAAGTAAAGTACTGTACATTGCCTCCTGCAATATTTTAGCAGTAAATAATAATCCACTAGAACATTTTCCTTAGAGATTTTTCGTTTTGTCATGAAAATAACCAGTTATAGAAGTACATGTACGCGTACAACCAGAAGGTCCAGACCCCTTCAATTTTAATTTAATAACTTAATTAATGAGCATTTTCCCCAGCTAAATTTTTGCAAAAGTATTTTTTTACATAAAAAACATTCGAGGTGGAGGTGAATTGTTATTGAAAAATGGTACAATGGATGGTTACGTGTACTAACCATGTATTTGTTACGCCTACCAACCAACTAGCTTGGGCCGGATTTACGTTGCACGAGCCCCTAGCACTTCGGGAATTTTGCAACATCTTCCTGCCGAATATTATGGTGAAGACCAGAAAAATGTGCCATATGGTTAATCCGTCCCTGGTTATTCCATTACGTCAACAAAAAGGTTAGGCCTGCGGTAGCAACATTTTGAACAAAAACCCTTAATTTCACCCGGGTTATACATTTAACCAGGTTGGCAAAGATTGAATTGAGGGGACCTGGGCTCCCTGATTGTCAAATTGTTGTTAATTACTGTTTTTCGCGTGTACTGCTGTTTTACGCAAAAATGCTAAAAGAAACTGAAACTGCAGAAACAATAGGCTTTTTTGTAACATTTTTCTTATTGCTGGTATTTCAACTGAGGGAGGCGGACTTCTTGGGCTCTTCCTGGACATGCCTTTGGGTGGAGGTGAACTGTCATTGAAAAATGGTAAAATAGATGGTTACGCTTACTAACCAAGTTATTGATCGGACCGGATTTACATTGCATGGATTTACATCCAAAACACGTTTAAGGTCTTACATTTTGGTGTCAAATTTTATAAGTGATTTGGCCCAAGTAGGGGGAAGTACGGCACAGATTTTCCTTACAGATTTTTGTTTTGTCAGAAACATAAGCAGTTGTAGGAGTACATGTGCGGCCAGGGGGCCCAGGCCCCCTCCATTCAACCTTAATAATTTGTTCAATAAGCATTTCCCATAGGCGGGCAAGTTGATGCAAAACGTTAGCTTCGTTAACCACTAGTCCGTTAGCAAACTTCACACCTCCGTTAACGTTAATCCGTTATTTTCAGCTTTAATTAACGGAAGTTAATAAAGTCCGTTAATCCGTTAACTTTTTGCGTGTAATTTACATTTCGTTTTATTCACTCGCTTCTAGAACACGTATTGACGCTGTTGAGCTGATTGCAAGGAAATATTTATTGCTATGGTGGTCTGTTTGTGTTTTGAAAGTTACATTTTACAGTCTAATCTAATTTCAAGCTAAAAACGAGTTCAAATGCACAACGAAACTGCAAGATGTTAACGATAAAAACCTTAACGGAAGTTAACAGAACTTAACGGAAGTTACTTTAGTCCGTTAACATGAAAAAACTTTTTGACGGATTAACGAGTTAATGAAAAAGTTAGCTTCGTTATTAACGGATTAACGATTAACGGACTTGTGCCCACCCATGGCATTTCCCATAGTTTTTTTTAAAGTATTTTTTCGCGTAAAAACTAGAGAGATGGAAGAAATTATTATTGAGAAATCGTAAGGAAATAGTTAGACCTACTTACTGGCATGTTGTTGCTCGGGCCGGATTTACATTTGGTGGGGCCTCTGATACTTTGGGAATTTTCGCAACATCTTTCGGCCAAATAAGCTATAGATGAAGACCATCTTATCATCTGAGCGCAGGGCACGTGGCACTGTGCCACATGGTTAATCCGGGTCAGGTTATTGCATTATGTTCATAAAAAAGGTTCCGTTGCAACTTTTAGGACAAAAATCCTTAATTTCACCCAGGTGATACATTTAAATTGGTTGTCCAAATTGAATTGAAGGGACCAGGGCTCCCTGGTCGTCGATTAATAGTTAATTACCGTTGTACGCAAAGATTCTAAAATAAACTGAAAAACATAGACTTTTTTGTCACATTTGTGTCATTGGTGTCATTTCAATCAGGGGTCGGGCCCCTTGGGCCCCCTCTTGGCTACGCCTATGTCTGAGCGCTAAGCACTGGCACTGTGCCATACGGTAAATCCGGCCCTGGTTATTGCATTACGTTTATAAAAAGTGAGATGAGGACCCGAGGTAGCAACTTTTAAAACAAAACCCTTAATCTTATCCTGGCTATACATCTAAATTGTTTGAAAAAAATTGAATTGAGGATGCCCGGGCTCCTGGTTGTCAATATTATTGTTAATTGCTGTTGTACGCTTGTGCTGTAGCACGCGAAGAGGCTTAAAGAAACTGAAACTGAAAACCAATAGACGTTTTGTAATTGGTGGCATTTTAATTGGGGGGGGGCGCCGCCCCCCTTTGGCTACGCCTGTGGTGCTGCTCTCCATTTGTGTTTTTCAAGAGATTTGTGTTTTCAAGAGGAATATGCGCTAAAAGAATAAAACTAGCTTCGTCTATTCCAGCATCCCATTTTTCTGGTTTGATGCGATTAAACATAAGAAGAAAAAGACCTTTGGTGCGTAGAGTGTGCCGCGAAAAACGTTAGCACTTGTCCTCTAGCTTCCCAGGTTAAATAATGGTTAGAGCTTATTGCAAATAAAAACAGCTAACAAAAATAAAGAAAAAAACAATTCAACAATTTTACAGTAGGCCTAAAGCAACTTTTATAGCTGCTTTTTCACCTAGCACTCAATTATCTGTGTGGAGCGTAAAAGTAGTAGGGTGCACCAAGTGCATTAAAGTCAACTTTATTATTACACTATTAAATTTTAAAACTTTTGTACCAGCAGTCCAACGCTATATATTTCAACAAAATATCCGAAGCTGATTATTCCTCGGTATCATTGTTGTTTCTGTGTATGTTGTTATTGTTACTGTTGTTGCATATTTTATCCTTCTGTCACTAGAGAGCATCAGACGCTTATTGTTAACTGCTTCGCACAATTTCATTGCGATAATTAAGTACTCTGGAGATATCCGAAAGTTCCAAGTAATCCAATGTCTCTGCAGATATCTTCAATGTACAATTGTCCACTGAATTTGCTTTTTGGTCGAAGCCACCAAGCAGAGATAATCACCGTAAATCTTGTTATCCAGAAACGCAACGTAAGACCAGGGTACTGCTGGTTGTAATTTTTCTGGAAAAAATAGTCTTTTTAACGCCACTTGGGTCACATTTTGCTCGTTTTTGGAGTTATTTGAAAGAATTGCATTGCTAAAATTTCGAAGTCCTTTGAAAGAGTTAAATTGACCAGCCCCTTCTCTCCTTCAGCCCGCTTGCTTACAGATATAGCCAAAATACGTTTAAACGCTTGTATTTTGGGTTAACTTTTCTTGGTCATTTGGCTCAGGGTGGGCTGGGCTGAAGTCCCCCTGATAGCGCCACTGTCAGCAGCTGATGCTTCAGCGTGTAATGTATGTTCGAAACTCCTCTTTAACTCAAATAATTGTCTTACCACAGTGACTAAAATAAAGCTGGCTGAAAAACACACACTGAAACACTAGACAAAATGATCTAAACACGTCGCGTTAAAGCTAGTTGTGTGTACGGCAGTGGTTGTGATATTTGCTATCAAAGTAGGTCCCACAATTGGGACGACGCCCCCGTATTATATTTTTTACCAGCTTTCATTTGACATTTTTAAGTTTTATAAAATTTAAATATAATAAACTTGTTTAGTATGCATGCACTAAAAATTTGTCAAAGATCAATTTGTGTAAAAAAAACTGTTTTTGCTGCATCTTCCACCTCCCCACCCCCTCAAAAAATAAGCTTAACTTCCCCAGCCTTGATGAATATTCAAATCCAACATTTCGAGCCCAAAATAAACCTGTCAATTTTTTTGCTGCAGCTTCACTGAAAAACCACGTGCAATGACGGTACAAAGTTCCTACTCGAAACCAAATGGAAGCAAAGCAATGAATAAAAACATAAGAAACGAGGATTGGCCTCTTACCATTATCACTCCAAATCAGACGAACAAATCATTGAAGCTGGCGTCTTCTGAGTCCCAACTTTCGAAACTCGACTCGAGAGATGCATTGTTTCCGCAAAAATTTTTCAGTCTATCCAGAAGCGACTCGGCGTTGTTTATGCTTGCTGTATCGAACGAACAAGACAATGTGAGAGCAGCACATGTTTAGCGAGGTGTTTGCATTTGTGGATTACTTGAGTTTCTCTTTATTTCAATAAATGTTTCTTGATTTTTGAAAAAATGTGTGATATTATTGCGCTGGTAAAGCTGATTTTGTACTCTTTGGCAACATCACTTACTTGTCTTACAGGTCTTTTTTGTGACTTTTAAAAAGGCCGAAAACAAATCAAATCTTTCATTATACTCTCTATATAACGCCGAAGCTTATAACGAGTTAGCGGGGTCCATCTACCTGTCATCGTGCTCGGACAATACATCTCCTTTCGAAGAAAGATCACGCAATGGCGAGCCGTAGGCAACTCTATATTCGATTTGACCGGCCCGAGATTTGAACCGTAGACCTCTCGCTCCAAATCCAACGCCTTACCGCTCGATGAAACGGCCAATCACTATATACTCTAACAATTCCTCAAATGCGGTGCAAATCATTACTTTCTGTTCATAATTGCGGTTCAAAATCACTTGCTACTAAGTACTAATGAAAATACATTGATGCGAGTCCAAAAAAATTAAACTTTGTAACGAAGTTGCGTTTACAAATGAGTGAACGGACCTTGCTGCGGAGCAAAACGTAGGGATATCAGTGTTGCTGGTCGGTCGGTTCGTGCGAACCAGTTGCTTACTTCATAAAATTTTGCAGTTTTGGATCGTGCAGAATTTAAAGAGCACCACTGGTTCTCTTGTAAAACAAGACTTAATTTACACTAGAATTGGATGAAATATCAACCAAACTCGAACTTTTGTGCCTGTTTAGCCAAACGTATAACACATACTCAGATGTGGGCAAGTTAGTGCAAAACGTTAGCTTCGTTGACCACTAGTCCGAAAACAAACTTCATACCTTCGTTAACGTTAATTTTAGCTTTTATTAACGGAATTTAATGAAGTCCGTTATTCTTTAGCATTTTGAGTGTAATTTACATTTCTTTTTATTCAATTATTTCTAGAACACGTAATGACACAGTTGAGCAGATTGCAATAAAAAAATTTTTGCTATGGTGGTCTTTTTGTGTTTTGAAAGTTACAATTTACAGTCCAATCTAATTTCAAGATCAAAATAGGTTCAAATGCACTAACGAAGCTGCCATCAGAAAATCTTTGGAAATCAAATAGCGAACAGTAATATTTACTGGACATATGAGGCAGCAGGTTATTATTTGCTACAAAAAAAAGCTCCTTTCTTCGCTATTTGTGTAAAACTCGTGCTAATACGCAACAAGTCTTACCAGTGCAAATTGGTTTGTATCGATACGATGAATGATCGTTGCACGAAATTAACGATGAAATCCGTAAGCTAAAGAAACTTAACGGAAGTTAATTTAGTCCGTTAACATAAAAAAAACTTATTAACGAGTTAATGAAAAAGTTAGTTTCGTTATTAACGAATTTGTGCCGCCTGTGCATACTACTACGTTAGTTCTACTGTAGCTCATATAAAATTCGATTAGAAACAGAATGATTCTCTGCAATTTCGATCGATGGTCCAGTGGACTGAGCGTCTGCTACCGAAACGGTAGACTCGAGTTCGATTCCGGTCGGGTCAAACCAAAGGCTATAAAAATTGATATTACAGCTTCCTCGCTTGACGTTCCGCAGTAGAAACAGACAGTGTGAGGCCTTCACCGTGGGAGGTAAACAGGTGACAGCTTGACTCGAAGACTGAAAAGTCCCTTCGCCGTCTACTGGCCTGGGCAACTTTGTAAATGAAGATAAAATTATAATTAATTACAGTTACGTGGCAAGTTCATTATGCTAGTCCAGCAACTGGAACTACGAACAACATTTCTTGTGTGGATTTTTTTGCTTTTTTTATTTTCTGGAAGTTAAGAGAAAATTGTGGAGGTTGTGGGAATGGTAGAAGTGTTTTTAAGGCACTGCAGACACCGTTAGGCATCCGCAACTGCTCTGAGCACTAAAAATTTGATTTGTGCTGCAATAAAAGAAGCATACAAAATAGACAATCAAACAATTTCTGTTTTATTTGTGTCTGTTTATTGATTAATTGTGGCGATACACATGCGCGTGTTAGTGGCGGCTTCGTTACAATGCTATAATATGATTGGCTGATACAAACATGAAAGCGGCCAATCAGAACACAAAAAAACAAACACGTCACCAAGCTATAACTAAATCTACAAAAATCCTTTAAACAAAATTTGAACCAAAAAAACGTTTTGATTTTGCATAAAACAAAAAATTCCAATCCCGGCCATGCGAAAGTGAAGACGAGAAAATAAAATGAACCAGAAGTTCATGCGCGAAAATGCACAAACGTTAATTACTTGGAACGTGTATCATATATTCGCCTCTAGTGCTTACTACAAATGATGATACAAACAATATTGGCACGAAGAAACATGCTTAAAGGTAGGCTTTAGAAATATCTCCAATAATCCACAATTTGACCCCTAAACTCGCGGAGCGACTTGCACTGATTTTGATTGTGAGCAAGAAGAATGCTCTACGTCGTAATAATAAATGATAGATTGGTTACGAGTGCTTCACCGTTCTGACCAGGACAAACACATACTTCTCGGCGAAAATGCGACTTTTGCGGCGTTTGATCTACCGCAAAACGCAAACCGCTAATCCGATTCGTCATCTTTATATCGCATTCTTCGAATTTGTGCCAGTTTTTGGCGCGCGGATTGAAGTTCTCTTTCTTTGCGCAGGATTTCCTCTTGCGCCATCATTTCTTGGGCGATTCCTCCCACGAGCCGGGAGTTGATGACCACCTCCACCTCGTCATCAGAATGGGAGGCCTCCGTGGCGGCTTTGACCAGGTCTTCTGATGCGTGTTTGACAGCGTTCCCAGCAATCTTAAATAAAAAGCATGCAAAATCAAAATGCAAGCAAAATAATAAAACTTAAACTTAAGTCAAAAATAAACAAAATTGACGTTCATGCCTTATACCCTTCAAGTTACTGCGTTTTAGATTATTTGAGATATCCATGTAGATTTGCTAAAATAGGTGGGGTCTCTTGAAAGACCAAGAGCATCTAAATTGCAACCGACTTTTCCCCCATCATAAAAGGAAGGTTAAAAGACAAAAGAAAACAGATAGAAAGGAATCATTGGCAACACAGGCAGAAATTTGCTGACGACTGTCCCAACACGTCAGATTGAAAATCAAAGTGGTGTAAATGAATGGAACGTTTAAAACTTCCAATCGAGCAAAGCGTTCCAGTCTATCCTATACGAGGGACCAAAACGTTGAGTTTAGTAATGTGGAAACAATCAATACAATAAAATGGAAGTAAAAATGATTATTGGCAAAAAATAAAAACACTGCTGGTATGAGGTTTGCAACTACGTTTAATGTTGCAACTAAAATAATGGCCGCAGGAATAAACGCAATTAAAATAATGAATACTAGCATTGGCAATATCCGGAGCGAACTAATTACTATACAAGGAGTAAATAAGACTTTACAAGGAGTACCCAAGGCGCTAAAAACGTAACATTGTGGTCTTTTGAAGTAATATACATAATACTAAAATATTAAATTGGCGAAAGCGCTTTTAACTGCTAGTTTTCTTGGAATCAATACCAAAAACTAAATGAAATTCATGCTTGTACATCATGCTCGATTATTGACCGATTTAGGATTTTAACAGAAAAAAATCGATAAATTTCATGGGCGACTTGCCAACTAAAATTCACTTCATGCAGAAAAAAGACATTATAAAGTAAACAAAAAATTTAAAATTGTTAAAAACCGAAATTTTAGCGAGGGGATTGTTGCTGCTGGTATTTTTGTTTTCGAAGCTGCAACAGTCTCTCTTGGGCCTTCTTTAGTTCTCTTTCTTTGGCCAGAATTTCTTCCATGGCCTGCATTTCTTGCGCAATACTCTGGACTACCGATCCTGATATTTGTACGTTGACTTCCACGGCGTCGTCAAAGGCAGCTTCCTTAGCAGAATCGACTAACATCTGCGTAGCTGTTTTAACAGCGTTTCCAGCGCTCTTAATTGTAAAACGACATCAGTTAGATAAGTAAACCTTACTTTTGGACTTTAAAATAATCTCAGAGCCCCCCTCCCCGCAGCAGTTTCAAGGAAAACTAGACAAAATAGAAGCATATTTTTGAGTTTAGTTTAGTGCAGGGTATTTGACCGCGGTTATTTGACCGTTATTTGACTGCATTTGCGTTGAAAAACAACACAGCCTTGTGAAGTTGTAAAGTTACTACTCGCTCAAATTAGAATGACTCTGTTTCAGATGGGGGCTAGAAGAGCGCAAATAATAAAATATAATTTACACTCACGATAACCCCTTCAATTAAAAACCGAGAATTTAACGGCGATTCCACGGCGGCTCAATTCGCACGTCGACGTGATCGTGGAGTATTGTTGAAGCAAAGGCAATCTAGTTGAGATTTCAATTAATCCGCAGTGTAGTTGCAATTAGAAAAACAATTATTATTGGAAGAAGGTATAGGATAACAATAAGATCCTTATTAGCATTATGCAACCACAATTACCTGTAATCGTTTCATGTTTTCACTGTTCGGGTCTGCTTTCACTTTGCATGCGACCAGGAGTTGGGCAGTTGATGATGCTACTTGCTTGGCTGACGTTACTAGTTTTTCTTCACTAGCCTCGCCTTGCACGGCCTGGTTTGCGGCTTCGCAAAGATTTCCCGTTGATCTGGCCACTAGTTGCGCAGCTGATATTAGACCTGACGACCACTGGCCGTCGTTGTCACGCGCTGACGCAGAGCCAACCTGGAAACAGTCCAATTTTAATACGAATGAGATCTATGTCTTAAAATCGTGGGTTAGTTTATGACCAAAAACATATCGTTTTGCTAAGCTTTGCCGCCAATTAAGTATCTCAATGAAAAACAAACTTCTAGATAGTGAACACCCTCAGTGAATCTGGTTTTTGAACACTCACAAATAATTTTTTGCGTACGCTGAAAAAAACGTCGCCAAATTTTGCAAGCTCGGGGCGAATTTGGTGCTTCAAATCGGATCTCTCAGCAACCAACAATCACAAAGCACAGAAAGGACTGTGAGACTTCCACCTTTGCGAGGTAGACACTACACAGTTGAGCAGGAATACCGAATGTTTCCGAAGTGCGCCCTTTTTTTACCACAACATTTTGCTATCTCTCAGGTGAAACCGCTGCCTTGAGTAATTGCTAAGCACCATGCTACAGAGACGACACCGTAAATTTATTAAAAAGGCCTATTCTAAGCAAGAATGAGCAAAAAATAGATTGTAACTACAAGGATACACTTCGAAAAAAGGCTTTCTAGTCGAGGCAGTGAAAGATGTTTAACTACAGCAGAGTATGGTTTAATTCACTAACTAATATGGTTCAATTTACATTCTAGTTAGTGGACAAGCATTTTAGGAATACAACTTTCCCCACCGAATCAAGCAAGCAGTTTTTGCTAAGTTATTCAGTAAAAGTTGCCATTTTAGTTTATGAAAATCAATCGCTGAGCAGAACACTGAACAACTTTACGATGATTATATCTGTTTGGTGGCTTAGTGGACAAGAATTCGAAAAAATCCACAGGAACATTAGATCACTGAAAACTTCTAAACAGGTGCGGATTCCTCCAAGCACAAAGCAATCAATGCAATGCGGATTGCCCGACAGTTAGCGTCTGACACTATGCGGTGACAGGGGGGTAAATACGTACAACTTGCAACACAGCACAAACCTTTCCTTGTAGCACTAATTCCTTCTGTGCGGCGGAGGCAGCTTTGACTAGCGCTGTGGTGGCGGTGGCAATTGATTTGGCGGCTTCCAAAATCTGGTCTTCAAAGTTGAGGTCTTGGTCAACCTCCTACAAAATCAAGTTTAGTTTCGATTTCAAGCCACACATCTAGTCATTTTAACGACAATAGAATCTAGTCTGTGGTTGATACGGGGGTTTCACAAAAAGCTATTCAACGAAAGGTTAAAGCGAATATTTGATTTCCTCTAATCTCATTTACGGGCGAAACAGACTGATGAGCATTGCGTTTTAAAGAATTTTAATTTCTATGTTTTCAAACATTAAAACTTGTGCGACCTTAAAATTCTAGAGTTAAAATTCTGCTTTGACACAATGTAAAATAGTGCGCGATTGACTAATTCCTGAAAGAATGATTGGATTAACTCATTTGTTACAATCCTCCTAAGTCCTACAATTAAATTATTTCAAAGCGCAGCACCTCTCAGAAATAGGCAATTCTAACTGGCCTAAAACAGGATAAAATGCTAATTTCAAATAACTAAGCCAAAACTTTTCTTAGCACTTTCTTTTATTTAAAATGATTTGCATTATGATGCAATAATTCCAACCTTTGGCTTCTGCCTGGGTCTGAGCTGAGCCAATTTTTTAGCAGCGGCTTCAATGGAGGCGGCGGCGGCGAGAAGTTCTTGTTCAGCGATGACGTTCGGGTCGTTAGGGTCAACCCAGTCTGAACCTGTCAAATAATACAGTGGTTGTAGGCTGAATTTTTTGTAGGAGAGCAAAATAATGAGCCTGTAAATGAGCAAAAATGTAGACGTGGATAAAAAAATAGCCATCCTCGATAGCGATCATAATCTATTTGAAAACAGTGGATCTGTAACTTGATTATCACTCCAAAATCGGCTCGAACTAAATCTGTTGAGCCTTGGGATATCGTAATCACGAAAAAAGGAATGCTGAAAGTTAACAAACGGTAATACCGCAAAAACAGAACCTCTTTCCGTCTTTTAAGCTTTTTTTCAGAATTTTCAGGAAATAAACTGTAGTCCCGTCGAAGCAAAACCAATGGCAGTTAAAGCAGCCAACGTGTCAGTGATTGAATGGACAAAGCGTCAACTACTGAAATGGTTGACTAGGATTCGATTCCCGGTTGGGTCAAGCAAAAGCCTATAATAAATTACTATCCACCACAGATTCCTTACTGTTCAGCATTAAGGACAATGTGAAGCCTCCACCGCACAAGGTGAACAAGTAGGCAGGTGGCGGCTTGATCACGAATAACCAGAGCTTTTCAGCTCACCACTACTTGTATCTTGAGAGTTTAAACAATGGAGAAAGTGCTCCCTGGCACAGTACCTTTCATGCTTTCACCAGAACGCACAAGGTTGCTGACGGCGGTGGCGACATTCTTCGATAATGGAACCAGGTTTTTCTTCAATTCAGCGTTGGCCGGCTGCTGGCTGATTGCCAGCACGTTGCCTAGCAACGATGCGTACGAGTCCGCAACTGCTTGACCAAAATTAAGTGTGGATTGTTGTTGTGCTGGATCGTCTGTGTTCGCTGCTGACGCCTGCCACGTAAACTCCACTTAATAATTACGCTTTTTATCACGAAGCCAGCTAAACAGTACACACATACACGACCCTAAAAGAATTTTCAGAAGTAGAATGGTGGCGACACTAAGTCGTTTGTAAGTGGTCACTGATACTGGATAGTTAGTTAAGCATCAATGAAATGTGTTCGGATGTTGGTGGCGGGGCGCTCATTATGAGTAACAGACTGGAATGGCCACTTTTTACTCTAGTTTCAGAGCATATCGCTGGGGTTCTTTAGTGTGACGTTCTGTTACACCGTCGTATGATTCAAGCGAAAGAGCTGGGTAGTTTCGACCAAACTTAATAATGGCAAAGGTTTAGGGGCCAGTAGTGACTTAATTAAACCGCTAAAAAGAGGGGACGACAAGTCAACATGCTAGGTTAAACACACCGTCTGAGCTCACCCGGCAAATATGGATCATGTCGAAGACAGCTTTTCTGCCAATGTTCGCACAGGCAACCATGTCTTCCTGTCTGCACGATTT
The DNA here is from genome assembly GCA_963965965.1 of Trididemnum nubilum. Classification (NCBI taxonomy): domain Eukaryota; kingdom Metazoa; phylum Chordata; class Ascidiacea; order Aplousobranchia; family Didemnidae; genus Trididemnum; species Trididemnum nubilum. Next base: position 10,514,285 of record OZ014479.1, read on the forward strand.
TCCGGCCGCAACAGCCTTTGCGGTGGCGCTAGTGATTGGTTTGGTGATGTGGATCAACTCCTCAGGAGTGGCGCGGCGTTCCTCTCCTTCCACTGATTGCAGAGACTGAAATAAATAATATAAGGTATTAGAAATCGCCATTGATTAGTGTGTACTGCATCCACTGCCACTCGCAGTCCTTCGAACAACCCACTTTGCTCTAAAATTTATATTATTTGTTCCAATGTAAAGTTCTATGCACTTCAAATTGAATAGACGACCCGGGTTGCCCAGACTTTTTCGAGTGCCCAACCGGACACTGCGAGAGAGCGTGTGGGCCAGCTAATCTCAGGAAGAACTGTACTTTGGTCAAAAATTTAGAAAAAAGGCCTTTAACTGCATTTGGGTCGGATACTAGGGTAGAAACTAAACAAACAGATCATCGCGCACGATTGCAGGCCAAAATTTTGGTGGAGAGTCAAAATTGTATTCTCGACGCAAGCGGAAAATTTTTTTCTCGCACGCCGAAAATGTCGTGGGGCCGGACTATGGGCGCCCCAGGAGTAAATGTAGCCTTTTCGAAACTGTGCTTTGCACGCACTAATACTTAGTTCTATAACCTAACACAGTACAGCGCTAAGTTAAAAGCAAAATATCTGTTTTAGATCAAACTGATGTAATAAAATAGGCAAAAAAATGAGTTTAATAAACAAGAACCGCCTTTACCCTGATTTCTTGTTTGATGGAGTTAATGGTTTGCTCCAATGCACGGGGTCCCTTCGCTGCTTCATCCTCAACCGATTTGACAGTCTTCAACAATGACGTCACATTCGTTACCATCGCCTGCAACAAAAGTTGTTGTTTACCGCAGTCGAGGTGCTTATTTCAAGTTAGAACGCTTTTACAATAAAAAAAAGTCCAAACATCTTGAAAACTTTTACGAAAATTAGGCAATAGTTACTGTAGTTTAGTTCGAGTCAATTTCGATTGGTATGCGTGGAGCGCCCAGGACGCATAAACGACGCTGCAAAATCGTCAAATGGAGATTGCTCAACTTGGTGTACAAAACCTTAATATCCATCCGCCCTGAATTACTAGTGGATCAAAATCTGTTCTCTGAAAACTTTTAATAAGCGATTTTTCACTACAGCAAACCATCAGACATAAATTGATAAGCTGGTTTGATGCGAAAAGCGCTTGCTACAAAATTGGTAAACCCGAGTTTGATTCCCAGTGACGTAAACTCAAAATCAGCATAGACATTAAACATCGTTGTTGGACGTTCAACATTAAAAAGAGACAATGTGGATTGTGGAGCATCCAACGTTAGTGGGAGAAATGCGGAATTGTGGAAAAGTGGCAGCTAGACTACAAAACTATTCAATTCATCGATCAAAAATCACTATATCTAAACCAATCAGGGGATGAGTCGATAAAGCGTCTGCTACTGAAACGGTAGATCTGGGTTTGATTCCTCGTCGGATCAAACCATTAACTGGAAAAATTGGTATTCACAGCTTCCCTGCTTGACGCTCAGCAACTAAAGGGACAGTGTGAAACCTCCTCGTGTGTGGTAGACAGGTGGGCAGGTGGCAGCTTGACTCGAAGACCGAAAGGTCCCTTCGCTGTCTCCTGACCAAGAAAGGCAACTTGGCGAATAAAATTTGATTACTATGGGTTAAGCGTTGATCAAAACCTAGTAAAAATACGTCACAAAATCGCAGCAAACTCCCACCTTAGCCGAAGCTTTCAAGTGGAACATGGCATTGTCGGTTGAAGATCGTCCGGAAGCGTCCTTGGTGGCGTTGATCAAATCACCTAACGCGGAAGCCACATCGCGAACAGCGTTGATGAGGACCACCTGTAAATGATCAAGATATTGAATCGAAAACTAATTGACTTCAAACAATATAAAAAAAACTCTTAGAAATTTTAACTTCTGTAACAAATTTTTGGACTGGCAGTAGTTCTTCTAAAAGGCATTACGTATTCAAATTTAGTTCTCTGAACTTATCTTTCGCTCAAATTAGGCAAAAAAAAACGAAAAAACAATAAAAAACGATAAAGAGTTTTTAGATTAAGATAACAGAAAATAAAACCAACACCAGATGCTGCACAAAAGCATTTCAAAACCGTCTTGCCTAAGATTGTTCAATTCTTATTTAAAAGCCTTCAACAGCCTAACACTAACAATCAAAAAACAGAAATTTCCGAAAGCCCATGATTTTAAATGCAGCATTTTTACATGGTTTTTACAGTTTGAAAAGTACCTGGGTATCAGGATCGTCCGAGCCCAAGCTGGTTGCACCTTTCTTTACCACGTCGGCCAGTTTGTCGATGGTACCAGATGCTGACTGAGCGGCCGCCGCTAGCTTTTCATGGCCACTTGCAGCGCCATTAACAAGTTGTTTAGTATCTTCAACCAGCGCTTTTGCAGTTGCAAGGATCTTCTCCCTGCAATAAACAAAATGTGTGAAAGGATCAAGAAATTTGCTGCTTTCAGTTAAAAATTTATTGTGTTATGTTTCTTAATTTGGAAATTTTCATCAGAAATACCATGCGCACAATTCAATACTTAGAGCAATAAAGGCGTTCTCACTTCAAAAGCTTAACACAAGATGGCATCGAGACAAGAAGACTGCAGTTTCTTTTGCTGTACCCTTAGCCGAGGCAACGTGTTAAACATGCTAATCTCAAGTTTCCGTCCAAACAAACGAGGTTTAAAATTTTTTCGTCCAACACAGCAATGAAAAATTAACCCACCTGTGATCGGCAAATGTCTCTCCATCCGGCTCGGTGTTGAGCGCCCCGGATGATACAAACATGAGGGTGGTGTCCAAATCTCCAATGATGCCCTGCACGTGGGTGTGTGCCGTAATGCACGCCTGTGTGCCTCTGCCTCCCTGCTGAAGTGACGACATGACGTACGACACCTGTTGATGACATCACATTGCCAGATTGATGACGTCACAAACAATGAGAAATGAAGCAAGATCAACAACACTGCGTTTTTGCAAGGACATATACATTTACGTGGATTGGCTGAGCGGTAACGCGTTCGTCTCTGGAGCGGAAAGGCTGAGGTTCAAATCTGGGGCCGATCAAACCAAACAGTGTTGCCAATGGCTCGCCACCACTTCGACATTTCTTCGAAAGAAGCTGTGTTGCCCGGGCGCAATAACGCAGAGATGTGCCCCGCAAACTCGTTTCCAACTTCGGCGTAGAACAGCGAATATAACGAAAGATTTGATTTTATCAAAAAGTTAAATAATGACGTCATCACTCACCTTTTCCTTAATGTTTCTTCCAGCTTCGTTGAGTTCTTTCTTAGCATGGAGATCTCTCGGATCGCTCTGCACTTGACCGGAGGCACCCAGGAGGTCCTTGCAGGCATCACCGAGGTCCTCAATACTCTTCTTAATGTGCGCACTCACCTAATCGAAGTAGAAAGTTAAGAAATCGCACTGATTTATTTCCACCAGTATCTTCTGGGCATAATGTTGAAGACACCAGCCAAGATTCTAGAAGCTCATAAAAGGCCAGCGATGGACATTGATTACCAGTGGTAATGGGTACCCACTACCCAGTTATTGAGTGGTGTAGAAAAATATACCTCTTTACACGTTCTGCAAAACATCGCTGAAGTTTTACGGTGTAACTATCACACACAGAGACCAGAGCAGTTCTTGTATGCATTGACTGGACAAAAATTTGCAGAACTTCGCAAATACACGCGGTTGAAATTCAAAATTCTGTCTCAGCACGTATTTGAATATCAGTTCAGTTCTAACCACTACATTATTTTCACAGCAACAAGACGTAAGTATTCAAGAATATCTTTCCGGTACCTCTCCTGAGTCGGCCAGTGCCATTGCATAAGCCCCATCCGTGGTGAGCGCGGTATATTCTTGAGCGACTTTCTTGGCCAGTCCACTGAGTTCTTCGGGCCGGTTGTTCATGGCCATACCCATGTCGCTACTGGCAACCACAATAGCGCGACATCTATCGACGATATTCGTTTGATAGTTGGCAAAGGTGTCGGATTCATCAGGAGTCACAGTTCGGTCCAAATTCTACAAGTAAAAAATAGGTATTACCAATAATCTAATTTTTTCAATAAAATTAAATGATGACGTCATTATTTTCCAAAGATATCATTAATTCGAAAAAGTCAGGAAATGGCAACTACACGTAACGTAAATTAAGAGTTATGGGCTGCTTTTGCGAATCCAATGATTAAAGATTTTAAGTAGATAGTTATTCGAATCGCGAAACAAAGATTTACTGTATTTCTATCACATATAACATCAATAGAGCGTCTTCTGCTGAAACGGTAGACTCGGTTTGATTCCCAATCGGGTCACAGTCAAACCAAGATCAATAAAAGCAGGTATTCACAGCTGGTAGACAGGTGGCAGCTTGACTCGAAGACCGAAAGATCCCGTATTTGCTGTCTCCTGGCCAAGGCGACTCGGTGAATAAAGATGCAGATGCAATTACAATTAAAAATTATTTAGCAGCAATGCCGATAGGATTCCAGCTTGCATTTAAACAGAAAATCGGCCACTTTTTCGGTATTTTGACAAACTTGGTGACAAAGTTTGTGAAATAAATTGAACATGAAATAATTTCATTGTAGAAGCACAACAATAATGCAAATACAAATGTTGATCGAAAATCAAATTTGCGTTTAAAAATTTACATCACATTATCTTTCAAAAGCATCAGATTTCCTAACTTCACTGTGCAAGCCAAAAAACAGTTCAAACAAAGTCTCACCTCGGTAGCAGCAGTGATGGAGTCCACCAACCCACTCATTATGGCTTCAGGGGCTTCCTGAACTGACTTGAGAAGATCTTCAATGGCTTCCTTGGTGGCTTCGACCGCCTCATCGATGGCAGCGTGTGTGTTTTCAGCCTAGAGACAATGAATTGTTAATTAAAATAGAGATGAATGACAAAACGAAAAAGCCGGTTAAGGATATTTTGCTGTTACTAAAGATTACAGCAAAACCTATAAAAACAAAAAGGACGGCAGAGGCACAATGGCAAATATTTTTTTCTTTTGAAGCACAAATCGACAAAATTTTTAAAAAATGATTGATTACTTTTCACCAAGATATTTGTGAAGTTTGAAATCATTCTCCGCTCACATTTAGTGATTACAAGATCTCCCAAAGTAGTATTTCAATAGAGGATACTTTATCAGCGTCACGAAATGACTTATGATAGACAACAGAGAACATTCAAGAAACAGGGCGACAAAACATTAAAAACGTAGAAAGAGTGAGAGCACAACTACTAGCCCATGCATGAAAACATTCACAACACTCACTCTTGAAATCAAACAACATCGAAACAAATGTTGCTTCATCACAGCAAACTTCGAAAAGAACTTCGAAATACAATGAAAATACACTGTCAGGATACTTTTAGCTATGACATTACAAAAACTTAAATGTATGAATTAAACCAGCCCCTTTTTCTTTTTGCCTCGGTCACTACCATGCGCTCAGCGCTGCTAAAAACAGTCTGTGATTGATATTAGGTTTCAAAAAGTGCTCGATAATGAAGAGTTAGGACATTTATTTCAGTAGATTACCGCAGTATTAAAACATTTTTAAAAGCATTAGAAATTAAAAACCTAAAAAATAAAAACAGTAGAAATTAAAGCCTAAAAAAAAACTATGAAGTTTTGAATGTTTAATGTTTCTAATGTTTTAAATACTGCGGCAATCTGCTGCCCTATTAGGAACATCTTGCTGCTAGTAATAAACAGTCAAGTAAAAGTCTCAGGTCAGTGAGGTGTTCCACATGTATTATATAACAGGTATGCGAACTAATTTTCTTGCAACTTTATTAGATTACGTTTCGCAATCCAAAAACCAGAGAAGTGTCTTGCACAGCACAACACTGCAAATTATAAACATTCCACAAACAACATAAACATTAAAAAAAAAAAACTTCGAAAAGTTTCGAAGTACACCCCAAGACAAAGAAATCTCATTTTAGTTCGACCAAGATTTTCAATTCCACAACACACTCAAATAACCTTGCTCTCTCCTGAATGTCGACTTGAAAGCTAGAAAATAGTATATAAATAAACAATTTCATGAAGAAGAAAAATCTAGACCATTGCGCAAATTTGAAATATGCTCGAACTGTACAAATTTGAGTTTATTAGGTCACACACTGATTGTCGCGAGTGATTTGTAAAGCCATAATCGTTTTCGTTAAGTAGGTCAAGTACAAATTTCCAATCTCGAAAAACACGTTTGCGCTAGTAAGTACCTTAAAAGTTTCCAAGCATTATGATTTTAATTGTTAGAGGCAGTAGCAAAAAAGCGCCAGGTAGAGGGCAACTTTATTTTAAGACAGAAAAAATTTCTACAGGCAACTTGGCAAATAAACGAGATAACATTACCATATGACATACAGTTTCAAAGGCGCGTAGCGTGCTGATTGGTTAAGAATTAAAGTTAACCAAGCCAGTAAACAAGCAGCAACTGAATGAATATCTTTCCGACCCATATTGAATTAGCCAAAGATACTTACCAGATTCAAGACCTAATAAAAATTAGGTACGTTTACAAGCTGTTTCAGTATGGGCTCACCGGCTCAGTTTTTAATGTCCATTGTCTACCTTTCAAGACACGACCTGCTTATAACTGAGTCATATTAAAAAAGCATCGAATTACGAAACACTTGTGTCAATGTTTTGGTGACACATAAACTCTTTGATTGGCACGGTTTTCGTAATTTGGCACTTTTTGAATAACTTAGCCATAAGCAGGCACCGAAACCGCGCCTGAAAAGTGGACACGTGAAACACTAATTTGTTAACTTTGCATTCGAGTTTGCGAAATAGAAAAAGGAATTGTTATTAGCTTGCGCATGCAAATTACAAAGCGAGAGAATTTGTTAGTGAGGGGTGCAAATTAAGTGCGGCCACCGACCGGTATGGACTGGCTGTTCTCGTGACGTACAAATTCACCGGCGGTATTGTTGTGCATGTGAAGTTGAGGCTCCTAGTAAAACACGTCGTGATTGGTCGCCGGTAACCACAGCAACCAGGAAAACAATAACGAAACCTTGAAGTTAGAATTAGCCTAACATAGCCATTAATTTTCACCAAAAAAAACGCCAATTCTCAAAAAAAAATTGACCAAATTAAGAACTATGCTATTTTAACTGATCAGGCTTCTAATCTACAGTACTTTCTCATGTTCCAGAAATGACCGTTCGTACATCACCTTATAAACAACCTTTTGTGTTTCCATTTGCAAGCAGTTCATGAGGCATGCCAACATAAAACACAAATGAAAGCCTCACCTTAGGGTTGCCACCTCCTTCTTTAGCTGCGTAGGACAATTGCAGCGCGGATTCGGCAAGAGTTTTGCTGTAATCCAAAATATCCATCTGGCGCTGGTGGTTTACGGAGTTGGAAGCGGCGCCGATTGTGGCGCTTGCTAGCGGTTTGAAGTAGTTTGCCATTTGAGCAACCTGAAACACAATTCTAAGAATGAAGAAGAGCGAAAATGTAAGAGCAGAAGTGGCTTTGGTTGGTTGAAACTGACACCTGACCAAATCAAGGAACAAAACAAATGGCGCATCATACCACCTCGGAGATGCGCGGGAGAACCTGGAAGATCAGTGGCAGAAATGCCCAATCTTAAACGTTTGCTAGAAGCGAGAATTTTATTGTCATTTAGACAGCGCCGACAAAGTTCCCGTGTTTACTATCAAATTTAGAAATTTGCAAACAATTATGATTTACTATGCAAAGATTAAAAACGAGGCGAATTTCCACGTACAGGGTTGGCCAAAAGAAATTGCACCCTTAGACAAAGTGCCATAACTTTTTTTTGCACAGAGATAACAATTTAAAATTTTTACCAGTTTTTTACAACAATATATTGCGTAGCTGTTTAAAATTTTACAATGAAATTCCAAGAAGTTATAAAATGACGTCCATTTAAACATTGAAGACTGCAATCTCTTTTCACAAAGCGCGTTCAAAGGTTTTTTTGCAGGTTACGTAACTTTTTTTTTATAATTGGCCTTTCTATACTCATTGTGACGTAACAATGCCTGAATGCTAACAAATCTTTTTTCAAATGATAATAACTTTGAAATACCAAGCTCCACGATAATAACGCCATCAATGAGTTTCGATCTCGTGTGCGGTTGATGATTGCAGAAAACGCACAACACATCGAAAAATATTGAACGAATAAACAATCGCTTACTATTTGTGCCGTGCTAATTTTCATGCAATTGCAGTTTGTGATACTCACTATTTAAACACCAGCAATTTTGTTATTTTATGGAAATTTTTAATAAAATTTAACACAGCTACGCAATATATTGTCGTAAAGAAACGGTAAAAATTTAAAAATGTTATCTCATTCTAAAAAAAGGTATGACACTTTGTCCAAGGGTGCAATTTTTTTTGGCCAACCCTGTATTTAAAATGATCGTTCCGTACGAAATACCTATTTCAAACAAGACACTGTTTAGATGATTAGAAAAATTTATTTCAGCTTTGACATTACCTGCCTGCCAAGTTGAGCGGCATCCCCCTTAGCGGCTTCTGCCAACGGGTCAACGCAGTTGCTGATTTGATTGACGGTGTCAACAACCTGCGAGTCAAAATTAGTTATTCAAACAACAAACACCTGTTTAGAAATTAAAATTCAAAAATCCTAATCAAGCAAGCGTGAGCTGCACCAGTACTGTATGAAAAAACTATGGATAGTACGTACAAGGTTAATTTAGATTTATTTGTTTATACTGAGAGTGTTTATATCATTGCATTCCTGGTGGCTAAAGCGTGCGCACAATGTGATATTGCTAAGGGCCTTTCCATTAAAGTCTAGGAATTTCTTTGTGTCGCTAATAATCTATGATGGGATATCTGAGACTCAAACAAACAATCACAACGAGACGCTGACATCTCGCTGTTTATAATTTTGATGACTTCAAACTAAACTAATTTAAATCTTATATTTGAGACTGGATCACTAATATAGAACCTGCATACCATGGCCTGAAACCCTTGCAGTGTGTTATCTCCTCGTGGCTCAAGCGCTTGGTCCATTGCGGACAATGAAGCGTCGTTGATTTCTTTGATGCAATCATTGATTCGGTCAATAGCCTGGTCGCATTCTTTCTGCCCTGGAGCATTGTCCCTGCAAACAAAATCAATAAACATGCAAATTGTTTCTAATACCGAAAAGAGTTTTGAAAGGTAAGAGTTCTTCACTCTGACACTACTTTTCTTCAAGTAATTCGTATTCTGTTCATCTGCGCTGGTTATGTGGCCTCAATAAACAAAAACTTGAACCTAAAAAACTGAACTAAAGCTTGTTTTCCATATAACTGCCCTTCCCTCTTTCAAAGATCGGGGCACGTAATTTTCATCGTCAAAAAAGAAACTAAAGGCGCAGGTAGAGTTCAATTCCAAACGGTTAGTTTTAATAATTGGCGGTCAACCCACACACCCATTTAGAATTTAACAGCAATTTATATTCTTTGCATCGAGAAAAATTAAATTAGTACGAGAGGTGTAAGTAAAGGAAACAAAAATTATCCATACCACACACCAAAAAACACAAAAACATGCAAAAAAATGTGAAACTTACCTGATGTTAGCAATGAGCCTCTTTATCGAATCAGATACAATCCGGGAGTGTCCGGCCATGAGTTGCCACGTGGGTGGATCTTTCGGATTGTTGGCCAACTTTCTCGCTGTCTTGATCAATTCACTTGAACTCTCCAACATTTGCTGGCCAGATTTTACAATAGGTCGCTGCGCCTCACGTGCCTAAATACAGTGGTATTGCTAGGATTAAGATTATTGCTTATCTTAACTGTTTGTTGGTATTTATTCATTCCTTTATTTTTGACCATGTTTTGCAGTAGCCCATTAAGATAAGTTGTATACTATAATTAAGAGGTTTTCAACATTTTCGGGCCAGAGTTTTAATGTTTAATCGCTTGCGTGCTTTTTGATCTAAAAGCTACCAGCGCGGCTGAAACCTAAACTTGGAGGGCAATTTTTTTCGCATTGCTTGTTTTAACTAGTTGTTGTTCTGGTGGCTCTTCCCTAGGTTCTGCGTAGGTAGTCTCCAGAACAGAAAACACGCAAACGCTTCAAGATAAGTTTCGTCGTGTATTGTAATTATTTTTTCCACACCCATACCTCGTCACTGATCTTGGCTGGCACACTGGCGAATTCGGGGTTGGAGGCGAATGTCGTCAAACTTTCCACTGCATCGGTCAGTGGCTTGGTCGCCTGAGCACAATTGGCTCGATTTTCCTCAGAGAAATTTCCGTCCAATGCCTGCAAAAGTACAAAGCGTTATACAAGAGTGCCATCGCTGCAAAGCGAAAAAAGAGTAAATTTGAAAAATTGGTTTACGCCACAAAATTGTAAAGTTAATCAACTAAACTTTAACATGAATCATTAAAATTTAAAATTATGTTTGGAATTAAAAAGCATTTTGGATACTTGTAAGATGCAATAGTCAATTGCCATGAGATATACATTTTTTTTTTCAAAATTCAGCCATTTTAATGCCTTTTAAAAGTATATTTTGTTGATGATGTATTGCTGTAAGGCTATCTTTGTCGAAAAAAAAAAGATAGTCCTAAATAAAATCACTTGAATCATAACAAGCAGGTCTTGATCGTTTTTTTTTTTTTACAGTTACAACACACTAACACTTATGCAACCGAAATATACCGCTTCGACTGCAAAATGTGTCGCAGTGGAGCCGAGATGGAAGAAGGGCACAGAAACAATTTACCTTTATAGTCCGCACAAGGTTAGCTGTGGCGTGGGCGACCTCCTTAGCTGATTGGACAAAGTGTTTCCTAGCAACTGCATTGTTTGTTTTGTTCGATGCAACGCGACACACATTGCAAAGTGACGACGTGTGTTTCGCCACTATGGTGGCAGCAGAGAGCACCTGCAAAATTGAAAAGGCGTTTTGTACTAAGTTGTAAAGCCAACAAAAAACGTTAATGTAAATCAAAACACAGTATCTAACCACTAATAGTTGTTAATAGAACTATATAAAAGTGAGGACCAAGCGAAGTCGACCAGACATCAGTAAAATTAAGTCTGGAGCAGTTTTCAAATGTAAATTCAAATAAACGATTTTCGAAATAAATAATATTGATTTTTAATATGACAGATTTTCGAAAAGCATTACACCTTGAAATTTTCACAAAAGAATAACAAGCACATCATAATTGAAACTAGGTCCCAGTCTACACTGTGCGTAAAATCGTGATCGTACGAGCGTATCCTTAGTTTATTTTGACCAACTGGCTACTTGTGCACTGGTAAGGCAGAACGCCCAGCGTACCAAATTTCTGTTGGAAATAAACCAAAAATACGCTCGTGCGCCCATGATTTTACGCTAAGTGTAAGCCAGGCCTTCAGCTGCTGTTGAAATAACCTGCTGCCTTTTAAACAAACAAATCAATAATATAATTATTATCGTTACCTACTAGTTATAAGGACAAGCAATTACGTAATGATATTATAATTTTACATTCAAAAAGTTCAACTCAGTTTAAGAGCTAATGTTTAAGAGCTAACAAGACAATTAACAAATATAACTCGTCATACCTGTGTCTGGTTACTCGACGGATCAATTAAGCTCTGGCAAGCCATCTGAATAGCTTGGTTGGCTCGAGCAAATTGGGTCTGATCGACTAGACCTTGGGTACCAGCTTCACTGTTTGGGTCGGCAATTCCGACCAAATAGGCAGCCTAAAATAATATTATCAGCTTATTGATGAGATGGTTGACCAAGCGTAGTTTACGAGGATTAAACTTGACCTTAAAATTAACAATGAACATGGCCTTGCAGCTATAAACAGCGGCGTGTCTAAAGCTGCTGATATTGTTGTACTACACTTTATGCATGTTACTATCGATATTTGTCTGTGAAAAAGAGGAGACTCTATTCAGTCAATTTTAGCCATGCTTCAATGAGAGTTGGTAATTAGTTAACGCAACAGCAAGAAATGCCTACCCCAATAAACTCCCGTAGAAAAATGCATTCTGGCAAGAAAAAAACGGAATGCATCTGACTCGTGTCGAATAATAATATTTTAAACAATTTTGAGGTGGTAATGAATTTAAATATGACTTTCAGCAGAGTCAATGTCATGGTTTTTCGTCAGAAACTGTTCGGACAAAACTCAACGGCGGTGAGCTCTGTCTAGTTTGAAATGTGGTGAGCAGAATCTTTTAAAGACTAACGTAACTAAGCAGTAAGGAGAATTGCATTCTCAATACAGGCTGTTTAATTACGTTGATCTTAATTACGCTGCTTAAGATCCTGCTCAACACATTTCAAATCAGACAGAGATCGTCACCGAAGAGTTCTGTCCGAAAAGCTGGCAAAAATCATGACAGTGATTATGCCGAAAGTAACATTTAAATTATGCCGAAAATATTCTACTACAGCAACTCGGTGGCATTACTTTTTCTTGCTTAATGAAAAAGTTGGAAATGAACTTCCCAGCAGCAAAAATACCAGATATCAGCAGCAAAAATACCAGATACTCTTACTAACTAGCTACAATGCTACATGTGGGAGAGTAAATCCACTGACCGATTTCGTTTACAAATTAATCAAGATAACATATAGTTTTACCTGAGCCGCGGCTTCTGTAAGTCCAATGAGGGCTTTCTGTGTTGAAGTGACGGCCTCACCGAAGCTTTCAAGCTCGCTCGCTCGCGCGTGTTGTGTGATGCCGCTCATTGATTCACCGAGCAACTTCGAATTGTCCATCACGCTCTCCAAGCAATCGAAATATGAAAAGTCGTTCACTGGTTCGTTCGGATTCTCAAGCATTTCCTTAACAGTCTGGAAAAAAATTTAAAAAGTATTTTTATAAAAAATAATTTCCATTTTTCGAAAATCTGCGATTTAAAGACAGCGAATGCAAGCCGGAGTCACGTCCACACTGCCCAATGGTCAAATACTTTTTATTGACGGACGGACTATTTCCTATTTTACTAAACTTTCAAATATTTTCAGAGCTATAAAAAATGCAAGTCTTTTACAGCCAGAAAAAAAAGCCAAAGCTTCGTAACATTGGAGAGCGGACAAGTAAAAATAAACGACGCGAATGCTAGGATCATTTTTCGTATGCTCTGCCTAAAAGTTTCTTATGCCTATAAACTGAAAAAAAAAAGTTAAAAACATCAAAATTGAAGGTATTATATTATGGAATTAAAACCCACCTTGAGTTGTCTGAGCGCGTTGTCGCATTCTTTCTGTCCCGGAGCAGTCTGCGTGCAATGCGTTATAAGGTTGTTGATGCTCTCCGTCACCGCTCTGCATACAAGATGCTTATCAAAAACCAATACAACACTCCAAGTTTGTATCACAATCAAACACTCTTGAGTTTATTTTAGCGTTGCCATTTAAAAATTGAACTTTTTTAACCCTATATGTACCGGGCTATTTTTACACCCTATTTGTACCGGGGAGGGGCAAATTTGCCCCCCTATCTAAAAACCGATTGGTAAGTGATAGAAGTAAGATTTTTTGCTAGTTGAAGCCATTTTTTGTTAGATTTTTAAAAATATATATTTTGAGATTCTGACGTCACGAAAACGATGATGACGTCATCAAAACCAGTAAATCCTTATAAGAGCATGTAAATTTGTCTAAATGTTGCTAAATATTATTTTCAGTTGGGACTTTTGTTATTTTAAAGACACCTCTGATAAAGTCACCGCAGATGATGATGTCATCATGTATGGTGACGTCACATGGATGATGACGTCATCTCTAATATATTGTGTTGATTATTATTTGTAATATTTTGTAATTGAGATATAGTATAATTCACAAATTTGTTGAATACTGCAGTATTATTTTCATTTTATCATTCAGCAGCTGATGAAAATGAATATTTTGCTAATTAAAACGCAGTTTATTTTGAGAAACAGCAAAAAAAGTAATATTTTTGAATTATGACGTCATCAATGACGTAATGATGATGCAGTGCCTTTATCAGTAAATAAAATATTTTATTCCACCTGAAGACTAACATTGATAATGATTACGCAGTACAATGAATAGAAAAAAAGCACTGATAAGCATGCATTGTGCTCAAAACTGCAAGAAACTCCTTAGGTGCCTCTGACAAAGGCAAAAATGACGTCACTTCCGGTTGTCCGGCTGACCCCAAATTTTCTGAAAATGTGTGTTATTAAATTTGATTCAAAGTCAAGATGCATGAAAGCAAAAATTTTTTTTCGTTTAGGAGCTATATTAAAATAACTGAGAGGGTTAAAGTTACGTACAAATAGGGTTAAAGTTACGTATGCGATAACCTTAACGATTAGTTTAAAAGTACATGATGGCAAAAGTACAGCAATGATTTAGTGCTGCCAAAAAAATACTTAATAGAGTAGGTAGAATCCCAATCTGTGAAAAACTAATTTTAACTGGCAACACTGCAGTGGAGATATTTTTAACTCTGAAATACAATATCTCAAAAACGGTGTTGTACAAAGCTGAAATTTGATGAAGAAATGTTTTAGATGTTACTTTTTTAAGTCATACTCCTAGCTGGATGCTCCACCCCCTTTAAGATTGCGTTCGAGAATGGCTGAACGCATAAACCAATAAACATATGTACTCACCTAGCAGCAGCAGCTAGCTGGTTCTTAGCATTAGGAGCTCCTGGGTCAGCTGATAAAGCTTTTGCAGCCAGAAGAAGTTTGCTGGATGCCATTGAAATACTCTTTAAGTTGCCGATCACTTGGTTCTGATCTTCTTTGTCCTGTCAAACACAATATTGACTTTAGCATTAAGCAAATTTAGCTGGAATATATGTGCTACTTACGCGTGACTGCCCAGCAACATTGAGGCCAGCATCGAGAAGCTCAGTGAACCGGTCGTTGTAATTGTTGCTGGAAGCTGCCAGCTCGGTCGGTGTTCCCCTGCATGCTCCCACTAGGTCATTGGCTGCGATGTTCAAGTCTTCTGCTGCTTTGTTCAGTTGAGTTTGCGCTGTTTGGAAATTTGACGATGTGGTAGGGAACTAAAAAGAAATGTTCAATCATTAAAACGTCTAGAAATATAAGATGCACAATTTGCAGTTCTTTTGGACTATCAGCTAGTCGATCATAATAGAGCGCCTGCTACTGAGACGTTAGATTTGGGTTCGATTCCCAGTCAGGTCAAACAAGAGACTAAAAAAACTAGTACTCACGGTTTCCTTGTGTGACGTTCAACAATAAAAGAACAGTGCTGTGAAGCCTCCACCCATCCACCGTGTGTGGTAGACAGGTGGCAGGTTGACTCGAAGATCGAAAACCCTCGCTGTCTCCTGACCAAGGCGGAGGATAAAGATGTAATTACGATTTGATCTGATGTAGATCAGGCGAAATATTCCATTCCGCCATATCATAGTACGCAACAGTCATATCTTGGTGAGAAATGATTTTGAGTGGTCAATAAACTTTAACTGCACTAAGGAAAAACGATAGCTGGAAATAGCTACTGTATAAAACTTCTATAAGCAAGTTAATTCATTAAAACATATCAGTACAGTTGCAATTAAATTACAGGGTCACTCTTTACAAATTCACTACTTTCAACAAACTGAGTTTTGCATTTTTAGGAACAACATTCGTATATTAATAATTTAATTGTGATGTTTCGACGCTTGCGGGCCAGAGTTTTATATTTAATCGTTCACGTGCTGTCTGGCCTAAAAGTGGCTTTCGCGTTGGTAGCCTTTAGGCCAGATAGCACGTAAACGATTAAATATTCGTATATTAGTTGGTAGTAGCATGTTGATAAAAATTAAACAATTTCAATAGCATTGATTCCGTACCGGTCAACTATTTATTTCTTTAGAAAATTCGAGAGTTTTAATACTTCAGAATATATACTTGATAGATAAAATGTTGATTAAATTTTAACGCCAATCTTAAACCCTTCTATACACAAATGGTAGACTAAAAATTTTACGGGATTGTTTTCTATTGTGAGAAAATAATCCCTACCTGGTTGGACAACAGTCGTTTGCTACTTTCAGCGATATTCTTGAGTGCTTCATCAACATCTCGCTGCCCAGGCAAGCAGTTGATGCAGTTGTTCAGTGCATGTGACACCGCCTTTGCTACCTGGAATACACGAAAATATCTTGGTTAAGGACACAAAAGTTAATCTTACCCTTTAAAAAAATTCGATCCTACTGCCCAGAACCACCCTACAAAACTAGATTATCATGGACAGAGCATCTGCAATTTAAACGATGGACTAACGTTCGATTACCGGTCGAGTCAAGCCAGAGATCACAGAATTTGGCTTTTAAAGCTATTAAGTTTGAACATCCAGCTTTGGTAAGTAATTAAGCTTGAACAGTTGTAATTAAATTGTAATTAAGTTTGAACAAGGAGAACAAGCAATTAAATTGTAATCAAGTTTGAACAGTTGTAATTAAGTTTCATCAAGGAGATAGAACAAAGCCTCTACAGAGTATGGTAGACAGGTGGGAAGGGGGTAACTTGATTCGGAAACCGAAAAGATTTCTTCGCCGTCTCCTAGCCAAGGCAACTTTGTAAAATAAGATGTAATTACAGTTCTGTCTCTTACTTGAGCTAGTTTTTGTCTGTTTTCCGGGTTGTCAGGATCCTCCACTGCAAGTTTCGCCTCTTGCATCAAGTTCACTGACTTGTCCATGACGTCACGACCAGTATCGAGAAGGTGCAACTGGGAATCGAGGTCGGGGAGGTTAGCAGCGACACCACGTGCCGCACCAACTAGAGTCCTTAGGGCGTTAGCGGTATCTCGAGCAGCCATTCCAGTATAGTCCTCATTGCCCTAGTACAAAAAGAGTAACTCCGCATCAGAATTTTCTAAATTAGTGCATAAAATTTATGAAATGAACTGCGAATTCTTCAATCACTCATTTGTCGAAAATGATTAAACAATTTCTCTTTACGCCCAGTAGGAATGATGCAATATGGACCAGTTTTCCACACAATCATATCCCACAAAAGTAAACTAAATTATTTGGTATGATTTGTCGATACATATTGTTATAATCACCACTCAAATGTATTATAAAAATTACATTCAGCAATTTTGCAACGCAACCCAGCCACCATCAAGAATAATCTTAGTTGATATACTAACAAACGCACCTGTGCCGCTGCAGTTAAAAGTTGTGCCATTGAAGCACCGACCATTTTCGATGTGGCTCCTAGTTCTTGTGCACAGGATTTCATTGTCTGACCGGGTAGAGGTTGTAGCCGATCGTTCTTGGCGTCATTGCAATAATCA
The DNA here is from genome assembly GCA_963965965.1 of Trididemnum nubilum. Classification (NCBI taxonomy): domain Eukaryota; kingdom Metazoa; phylum Chordata; class Ascidiacea; order Aplousobranchia; family Didemnidae; genus Trididemnum; species Trididemnum nubilum. The sequence goes on from OZ014479.1 coordinate 10,531,599, forward strand.
GATAGTTGCCGGTCTAGTCCTTGCACTGTTTCAAGAGCAGCGTCAATTCCACTCGGCCCACACACTTCTGATGCCTAAAAATAACAAAAAATCTAAACAGAATTCTGTTTGTTTTGTTGTTGTTGTTGTAGTTGTTTTGTGTGAGTGCGTGTGTAAGTGTAAGTGTTTGCAAGATACGCTGAAAGCTGCAGGAAGAATAATATAGAAAAGAAAAATTTGCTTTTTTTTCGGGCACTGTGGTTGAAAAATATTGCAAAATAATTCAAATTAAATTACTCCAAAAAAAAAAAATTAAAATAAAAACTCCTCTATACATAGTAATTGTTAATAATAACTGAAGTTTATAGCATGAGAAAATCTCAATTCACTCTCTATTTTGCAAAAGTAAGAGAATGCCTGTTGCTCTCTGGGTAGTAGTAACACATAAAAAGGTAAAATCTTGCAAAAATATCACGGAGCATGCTATTATCCATAAAACAGCTTCGCTGAGTTACAGGTAATGCTCATTTTAGGTCGTCGTAAACGCTATTCGATATCGCATTCAACTGTCTCAATAACAAAAAAGCATAGCACAAAAAAATCATTGCAAAAACTCTTACCTTGACAGCAGCGTTTTTCAGCTCCGCTACAGACAAAGCGAGTTTCTTGGTGCAGTTAGCGAGTTGTAAGGCCGTTGATTGGTCGCTTACAGTTGGTACGATGGCTTTGGAATAACCAACCATCTTTGTACCGGGCTGAAAAAACATCATAATATCTTGTAGTTTACTTGTAAAAGCATGGCCAAAATGAGATATTAAATAAATTCCATATCAGGGGTACCCAAAGTGCGGCCCGTGAGGGGTTGTGGAATTTAGGTTATTTTGGGGTAATTTTGCAAAAACATAAAACACCCGGGAAGACCTTAGCTATTTTTTGTCTTGTTTTTGCATTAGGACTACATCAAAAATCCTGGCAAACATATTGATCTCTGGGAAAGACCTTTTCTTTGGTCTTCGCCAAATTTCCGATAAAAATAACGCCATATTCTGGAGAAGAACTTTCTTTCTTTGGTCTTCACCTAAAATTCTGGCGATAGACATTGACTGCGGCCCGTCCCTCCATACAATTAAGCCAATGTGGCCAGCTCTTCAAAAACTTTGGGCACCCCGGCTCAAAACACAAAACTAAGAACTATCCTCATTGGGACCAGATACCTAAAAACATAGTCTACAGCCGGGGCGAAAAACATATCTTAGAGATTGCGTAGATAGAAATGGCTTCTTTATTTACTTCCAACCTAAGGTGTGGTGGCAGGTTAGCTATTAGTCTCAAGGTGTATTGTATTCGTAAAACGCAAAATCTTTACCGGGACGAAGTCGTTCGAAGCAGTGATGAGGTTTTGTTGGGTGTTTGCGCTTTCAGGGTCCTCCGCTGTTTGGTGGATTGCTTGGAGGAGTTTCGGTATTTGCTCTTGTTGCAAGTTCTGAAGAACAAAAACTTTTAAAAACAATTGTGTCATGTGAATTAAAGCTTCTGATCAACCACCAAATAAAAGGTATAACGTAACAATACGAAACAGTGAAATATTTCCAGAGGATCTAATAAACAGATTATCGATTAAAAGTCTTTATATGAGTTGAGAGTCGTCTTTAAAAACTTCAGTTGAAAAAATTACTCATTAACAAAAGCGTTCGGTCCAAAATTATTATTCTAATCAACCCGACAGTCTAATATTTTCCAAGATTTGGCAAAATTAACGAGATCAAACATCAAATTACTCGAGATTTTATTTTTCAAAAACAATTTACCTTACTATGAGCCACCAGCTGATGCTGACTTGCTTTATTGGTGTTGTAAGGTTCCGCTGCATTAGCGGCGGCGATTGTTTGCGTCGCTGCGACGGCGGCTTGTCGTGCAGCGTTCTCCAGGCGGTGAACGAGCTTCTTTCTGAGCGCGTTTTGAGTAGCGGCGTTTGTAGCCGCTCGAAGATTTTCGGCGGCTGCTTTCAAGTTTTGTTGTTGTTGGGAATCGTGAGGGTTGCTAGCTGCTCCCTGCAAATTTTTTATCAATTTTACAACCTTCAACCGAAATTTGAAACTAACTAGTATGCATTGTTTCAGCGCTTAGAAAATCTTAAGTCTTCAACTCTACGGAAATGAGCAACGCTTTAGAAAGGCTTGGGTTGGAGGTTCAAAAAAAGTTGAACTAAACATAACATGGACTTGGCGTAGTTCCAACTTCTTTCCCAACTGAGTCAGGAACCAACAAGTTTCCATAATCCAGTAACTGCTTTAGTGTTTTACGTTTACTGCGAGTATGTCCTGGAATAGTGGAGAGCTCTCAGAGAGAATTCGACATTTCTTCAGTAGAAACGTAACATTCTGTATGCTTTTCGTTTCTGAAATTTCGCTATAGTTCTAAATCTTGAATATTCTTCATAAGGTGCGTCGATTTAAGTTTGAAAATTTTCTATTAATCTCACAAAAACATTGCAACAGTGCCTTTTATTTTATGTCACCACATTATACTACTACCTACCTTTGCGGCTTCGACCATCTTAGCAGTGGCATCAGCCAGTAGTTTGGCAGCAGCCAGCAATTTCTTCCTGTAATCATCGTCGCCAACTTCCTCCGCTTCTAACTTGAGCATATTCACAAGATCAGATGTTGTCTATAAAAGTAAAATACAGTAATAACAGTAAAATACCGAAATAAAAGTAAAATACGGTAACGATATAAGAAGATAACTTTGGACAGATCACACATGTACGAGGTGTGTTTGAAAAGTAAAGAGACTGGGTCTATAAATGTTTTATTTTATTTGACAAGTAAATTTTACAACATGTCGCCTTCAAAGTAATCTCCTTGGGCTCGAATGCAATTTTTCAATCTCCTCTGCCACGCTTCCACGCACTCCTAAAAGGATTCCTCCGGGATCGCTCGGAGCTCTCTCTCCACGGCTGTTTTAATGGCTTCTGAATCTTGAAAACGAGTTCCTTTGATGACTTCCTTGAGTTTGGTAAACGAAAAGAAGATACAAGGGGCCACATCTGGAGAGTAGGGTGGTTGCTCCAGTACAGCAATGTTATTTTTGACAAGAAACTCCTGAATTTCCACGACATTATGAGCTGCAGCATTGTCAGGATGAAGCAGCCATGACCTCGTTTCCCACAATTCTCTTCTTTTCTCCCTCACTGAGCGCATCAGATGTCGCAAGATGTTTTTGTAGACGTGCTGATTAATAGTTTGGCCTTTGGCAAGAATTCTGCATGGACAATTCTATGCACATCAAAAACAGCGATCCGCATCACCTTGGTTTTGGACTTCAACACCCTCGCCTTTTTGGGTCTGGGTGACAATGCGCTCTTCCATTCAAGGCTCTGCCGTTTGGTGAGTGGATCGTACTCAAAGATCCATGACTCATCGCCGGTAACAACTCTTTTGAGTAAGTTGGGTTCAGTTTCGAGTTGCTCCAAAATGTCTTGCCACACTTGCACACGCCGCTCCTTTTGTCCCTCCCTCAGCCGGACCGTGACTATTATGCGCGGACGTTTAGGCGCGGGACGTTTAGGCGCCGCCGATCATGCGCCGGGACTTTTAGGCGCCTGGACTTTTAGGCGCCGAGACTTTTAGGCGCCAGAGGTAAAAAACTTTTTTTCAAAAAATTTTTCAAAAATTTTTTCAAAAAAAATTTTTTCCAAAAAAAGTTCAAAAAAAATTTTTTTTTCAAAAAAAGTTTTTTTTTCAAGAAAAAGATTTTTTTCACAAAAACAAGTTTTTTTTCCAAAAAGAAGTTTTTTTTCCAAAAAAAAGTTTTTTTTCCAAAAAAGCATTTTTTCCAAAAACGTTTTTCTTCCCAATAAATTTTTTTTCTTTCACATGACAGTCTTTTTTCAAAAACTTTTTCCAATACTTTGATTAAAAGTTTTACTTTGATTAAAATGTTAATGTTTTCGAAGCTTTTCATCAGTTGTTTGTCAAGAAGAATCGTCAGAATAGAGAGTGCAGGAAAAGGAATGGCTATAGGAAAAATCCGAGCAGTGATTGGATGGAAAAGGATTGCTGAGCGAGCGTCATTTGTATAGAACCTTTAAGCTGAACAAGAATTCTTTTTGTCAGCAGAGGGCGGGGTTTGAAGTTTTGATAAAAGTGACTTCAAAAGCAGATAGATGGAAGCAGAGCGGAAAAAGTTTTACAAAAATTTGACTTCTTATTGCATTTTTTTCAATAACAAAGAATGTTTTCCACTACTTACTTGCAAAGTTTTTTTTACCTAATCCAGACGCATGCGATCTCCAGCCAGCGGTCTCAAATTTTGCGGCGCACAGACACGAGTTGCTTGTGCAATATTGGCACACGCAGCAAGCCGTGTGACGTTTCATGGTTATTTTGAGTCTACCTCTACCAAACAATGCAGTACAAACTTTTTCAGGAGCTAAAGATTCATCTCTCGACAGATTCCTATTTATAGTCTTTACATCTTGTTGTAAATATAGTAAAAGCAATGTTTAAATTGATATTTTTCAGCTTAATCTTTACACCTTGTTGTAAATACACTTATAGTAAAAACAATGTTAAATTCTTGAAGTCAACTTCTTCAGAAATCGGCCTGAAAGCGAAGTTTGCGTTTGACTAAAACTCATTTTATTTGAGCTTTAAAATCGACAAATTGATTGGTTTTGCGACTTCTGGAGCAGCACAGATCAGCTCAAATTTTGTCCCGGGATACAGCACGATGATGAGTGTAATTTGTTTACACTTACGCAGCGACTTTTCCATGTTTTAACTTATATGTATATTTTTCTCCCGAATGTACGGTAAAGGCCAAAACAAATCAAAGAAAAAGGTTTAGTTGTTTTAATTGACTTGGTGTTTCACCAGAGCTCCGCTCTTCAACACTTTTAAAGGCGGTGAATCATCCAGCCAATTCCGGTGGTTTATAATAGCTGAAATTGAACTAAAATTTTTGATATTTTTTGTTTTAATTTTGGGACTGCGGTTGCAAAACTATTCAACAAATACAAAAAGATATCCCCGACAAAAAGTTTTTAGAAACTCTGAGTTTTGTTCTTCCCGCCAAAACTACAGTTCTCTAAACTATTAGGCCTATTGTAGTTTTGGCGGGAAGAACAAAACTCAGAGTTTCTAAAAACTTTTTGTCGGGGATATCTTTTTGTATTTGTTGAATAGCTTTGCAACCGCAGTCCCAAAATTAAAACAAAAAATATCAAAAATTTTAGTTCAATTTCAGCTATTATAAACCACCGGAATTGGCTGGATGATTCACCGCCTTTAAAAGTGTTGAAGAGCGGAGCTCTGGTGAAACACCAAGTCAATTAAAACAACTAAACCTTTTTCTTTGATTTGTTTTGGCCTTTACCGTACATTCGGGAGAAAAATATACATATAAGTTAAAACATGGAAAAGTCGCTGCGTAAGTGTAAACAAATTACACTCATCATCGTGCTGTATCCCGGGACAAAATTTGAGCTGATCTGTGCTGCTCCAGAAGTCGCAAAACCAATCAATTTGTCGATTTTAAAGCTCAAATAAAATGAGTTTTAGTCAAACGCAAACTTCGCTTTCAGGCCGATTTCTGAAGAAGTTGACTTCAAGAATTTAACATTGTTTTTACTATAAGTGTATTTACAACAAGGTGTAAAGATTAAGCTGAAAAATATCAATTTAAACATTGCTTTTACTATATTTACAACAAGATGTAAAGACTATAAATAGGAATCTGTCGAGAGATGAATCTTTAGCTCCTGAAAAAGTTTGTACTGCATTGTTTGGTAGAGGTAGACTCAAAATAACCATGAAACGTCACACGGCTTGCTGCGTGTGCCAATATTGCACAAGCAACTCGTGTCTGTGCGCCGCAAAATTTGAGACCGCTGGCTGGAGATCGCATGCGTCTGGATTAGGTAAAAAAAACTTTGCAAGTAAGTAGTGGAAAACATTCTTTGTTATTGAAAAAAATGCAATAAGAAGTCAAATTTTTGTAAAACTTTTTCCGCTCTGCTTCCATCTATCTGCTTTTGAAGTCACTTTTATCAAAACTTCAAACCCCGCCCTCTGCTGACAAAAAGAATTCTTGTTCAGCTTAAAGGTTCTACACAAATGACGCTCGCTCAGCAATCCTTTTCCATCCAATCACTGCTCGGATTTTTCCTATAGCCATTCCTTTTCCTGCACTCTCTATTCTGACGATTCTTCTTGACAAACAACTGATGAAAAGCTTCGAAAACATTAACATTTTAATCAAAGTAAAACTTTTAATCAAAGTATTGGAAAAAGTTTTTGAAAAAAGACTGTCATGTGAAAGAAAAAAAATTTTTTGGGAAGAAAAACGTTTTTGGAAAAAATGCTTTTTTGGAAAAAAAACTTTTTTTTGGAAAAAAAACTTCTTTTTGGAAAAAAAACTTGTTTTTGTGAAAAAAATCTTTTTCTTGAAAAAAAAACTTTTTTTGAAAAAAAAAATTTTTTTGAACTTTTTTTGGAAAAAATTTTTTTTGAAAAAATTTTTGAAAAATTTTTTGAAAAAAAGTTTTTTACCTCTGGCGCCTAAAAGTCTCGGCGCCTAAAAGTCCAGGCGCCTAAAAGTCCCGGCGCCTAAACGTCCCGCGCCTAAAAGTCGTAGACCCCATTCAGCAACCTTGGTACCATTTTTGCGCAGATCTTCCTCATCCCCAGATCTTCCGTAATGATCCTCCATACCCTTTCGCTATTCATACCCAGCTCATCTGCTATCATTCTAACAGTAAGACGGCGATCGCTAAGCTCCTTTTGTCTCACACGCTCAACATTTCTATCTGTTCTGCTTGTGGGTGGTCTCCCACTCCTGTAATCATCTTCCACCTCCTCTCTTCCCTTTTTGAACCTCCTGTGCCACTCAAAAAGACGAGTTCTTGACAATCGTGTCATCACCAAAGACTTCTTGAAGCAACTTTAGTGCATCAGTTGGGAGTTTTTCCAAGACGGACAAGAAATTTCAGATTGAATCGTTGTTCGACGCTCATCCTTCGCACCACAGAAAAAAAAAAGCCAAAAATTCTTAATTTTATCAAATTTTCACAAAACGGTTACATAGAAAGTGCCGTGACAGAAAAACAAGCAAAAAAGAATGTAGTAGTCACAGAATGCTGAAATTTGGTTTTCGAAACCATAAGACATTGTGACGTCATAAAAAGCAATGCTTTTTTCTCTGCGATAAAAGTTGTTCGTGCAGCGTGCGCAGTCCCGTTACTTTTCAAACACACCTCGTATTCCGCTTCGTAGTTGAAATATAAACCATAAGTAGTTTCCTCATTAAGTCAACGTCAAAATTTCTTGAATTTAAACGTTCTACAAGCTGAATTAATGTGTATCCAGTCACAATATTGTACTATGCTCTTGCAATCTCAATAGCATATTTACACAACTGAACCAAACAGGTAAAGTTACTACCACGATACAGTAAAAAGTACATTTTTCCAGCACTAAGACTGACGTTTCAAACAAAAATCTTTCAGAAATACGTATTTCGTGAAAAACCAACCTGTCCAAGCAATCGAGCTTGCTTAACCATGACAGCAGCATTTCCCATGCTGTTGCACAGTTTATCGGTTGCATTTAGAATAATCTCGCATTGTTCGTCATATTTGCCTCCGTTTCCGTCCGAGCCCTGCAAAGGAACAAAGTATTTATACAGATTGTTCCACTCCATTTACAGTTTGCAAGAAAACCATGGTTTGTTTGGGGCAGCTACACAAATCTTACATGGCACACTCAGAGAATGGTAGTTTTTCGATAAAAAAAACATTTATATGTCAAAACCCTCAAGCAAATTGCATTGATAAGTTCTGAAGTGCGAAGGTGAGAAATTTGGTATTATCCAACCGCTATCAAAACTTTAGCGCTATAAAATACATGCAGTAAATGCGTACAGCATGTTGTAACAGACATACAGTACAAGTAGTCAACAAAGAGTGACTGAGGCGGGAAATAACCACGATCAATTTCATTGTTTCCAAAAATAAAAAATCGATTTTAGTATTCTTAAAACTGGTATCTTAGCCAGTTGGAGTAATTATTTAAGTCAATAAAAAGCATATTCAAATCTTTCTTGTCAGGTTTTAACACCCGCATTTACCAATAATATCAAAATAGAATTAACTGAGCGAGTTACGGCATTGCAACGGGATGGAACTTGCATGGCAATAGCCAACTATTTAAAAGAGCCAACATTTCGTGACTACAGAAGACACAAACTTGTAAGTCTGAAATAGACGCCAATCATAACAACAACACTGGTGCAAACAAATGCGTGCAAACTTTTCTTACCATTTTAATGTGGTTGAGGAGGTTATTGAGGGCGTTTCCGACTCCGTTAGCTGCGTCAGCCAGGGCTTTCAACAAGTCTGGATCACTAGTGGCGAGCTGGGTGGCCTCCAGGCAGCCGTCCACCGCTTGGGAGACCTCCTTGGCAGAATCAATCAGCTGCTCCTGGCATGATGGGTTGGCGATCGTTGGACCAACAACCTGGATATGACGTCATAAGAAAACATGTACAAAGGCAAAAAGAAAATCATGTGTGCGGAAGTTTCGTTGAGTTTCAGCTGGATCTCGTACGTTCGTAGGCACGCAGCGTCTGTCTACCAACACCAACGCATAGCAAGTTTGCTGGCCGCAGGTTCGATTCTTGAACTGGCAATGCGTTGCTGTGTTCTAGGGAAAGACACCTTACGCATTATTTCCAATTGGGGCCAAGCAGTCTACCCGTTTGGGGGCCCAGTCTGACGAAAGACTAACAAAGCTGGGTCTAGGTTTTGAAAATAAGTCACCAATTAGCATATTTGAATTCAAAACAACGTCTAACTAAAAAGATAGAAGTAACAATGGCTTTATTTTTCCCTTTTGATTTTACTTTTTTTTTTTTGTTCTTTTCCCCTTCTGTTGAGTGTAAAACCCCAAACTCAACGATTTCGATCAAGTTAAAAATATACAGCTATATTAGTAACTTAATTTTTGCAAGAAACATTAATTCTACGCTGAAGAAAAACACCATTATTTACGATTTGATATCCATACAGCTCCAATTTCAAAACATGCTTCACCCACAGTTTTAGCAATTCATTTCTTAGCAGTGGCATATGGGGCAATACCAAAGGGGGCATATGGGGCAAAACTAATGGGGCATATGGAGCAATACCAACCTTGGTGCAGGCAACCAATTGGGAGGTTGACAACGCACACTGGGTGGCGTTAGCAATCACTTGGTTCTGAATAGCCTGGTCAGTGCTCCTGCTGGCGACAGTTTTAGCTTGCATCACTAAGGCGGCTGTGGCGCTAGCAACTTGTTTCGCCAAGTCCATCAAAATATCCTGAAACAAGAAGTGAAAAATATTAGAAAATGGTGTTAAAATCAAGTCCAGACTCTAAAATTGTTACGAGGTAAATCATTGAAAGACTCACAGGTAACCTTGTGTTGTTTTGCTTTTTTTTATTGGCAAACCAGCTTGAGTGATACTTCAATCATTAAAGATAGCAGAGCATTCTAACTATGCAAGGGAAATAGATTCATGAAATACCAATGTCAGTACTACTGTATATTAATTCTATAAAATTAATCAAATAGGGAGATCACGTATCATCTGCATATGTAGTTTCTATAATGGTTTCTCAGATCGCAGAGTGGCTGTCGACTAGATGATTTTGCGGTCTTCTTTCGAAGTCACTCTGGCGCTACATATGACAGCAATAATTTACTTGCTCTTCTTTTTTACTGTGGCGCATCAACAAACAAACTATACAAAACCCTACGCGGAAACAAACAAGCAAATCAATTGAACACGCTTCACCGGCTTCGTCATGGTATATACAGAGTGGCCCATTAGTAGGTATACATTTATCGCTCGAAAGTGTTACAAAGATTTTTTATTGGTGGTATATACTTCATTTCAAGTCATATTTCAGTTCCTCGTACTTAGCATGTAATGTGAAGTGCTCTGGAATGTGCTTCGTCGAACGTAAAAACAAATTTAATGAAACTATATTGTGATTGCTTTATACCTACTATGGGCCACCCTGTATATTAATGAATTTAAGGATGTTTTCCTATGGCGTTATTGCTATAGATGGAATCACTCCGTACTTGGAACTGGTCGTCACCACTTTCACCGATATACTTGAGAATATCCTGGCTGGCATCTCCGATTTTTCCTGCCGCATCCAAGATATTTTTTCGCGGCTCGCCGCTCGTAGGTTGGGCCGCTCGTAGCAAGTCATTGATAGCAGCTGTCAAGTCTCTGGCAGCCTAAACAACGCGTATGAAATATTAATGGGATGTTTTCTTTTGCAAGAAACATTGACAGAAATTGCTGAATCATGCAGTATATTCGACTACAGAAAATTGCCAAAAGATCGGTCACGTTACAAAAATTGCACGAATCGTTACGCTAAAAGATGACTGTTAGGATTGCTAATGCCCAATTTCAAAATTTCTGTAAAAGCCTACCGTCCAATTTTGGTCACTACTGCGATGTCATAAAGGTGTCCATCGGAGTTTACACAGCTGTTCAAAGCAGCTCGAGTAAATTATAATGCAAGAGCCAAGTTATATTAAACTTGTATTTTTTTAAGTACCACAAGTGAAAAATAGTTTTGGATCAACAAACCCTGTGGCTTTGAAGTCAGTTGGGTGTCTAAGTATGCGCTAGCAATAACGACTCGATTCTTTCACCTTATATGTATTCTGATGAGAGCTACTGATGAGAGCTAAAAGCGTTGTCACACTGTTCCCGGCGTTAAAGTAATTACATCAGATCTGACGTTAACTGTTTTTGAAGCACATCTGACGTTTTCACTGAAAACGTGATGTAAGCACATCTGACGTTTTCACTGAAAACGTGATGTAAATTACGCAAACAAAGGGGTAAGTCCAAAAAAAGGTTATCTCAAAAAATATGGTCTACAACAAACCTCTCTCGGAAAAACAGTAGGAAAAGAGGTTATCTTCGAAAAAAAGTCTATTGCAATTCTACTCGGAAAAATGGTGAAAGAAAAGTGTTATCGAAAAAAGAGGTTTCCAGCCCATCTTAACACCTCTTTTTGGATGTTTTTGTTGAAAATTTGCCGATAAAGCCGAATATTAATGTTTTCTGATCTTTTTTTAAAATCTGATGTTTTTAGGCGCTTTAGCTGGGAATACTGCGTTGTCCGGCTTTGTGTATAATTACAGTGCTTATACTGGTACAGAACTAATAAGGAGTGAAATTGGGAAGTATAAGTCAGTAACAATCATAGCAATTACCTTCATTAGGTTATCGGCATCATTTTCATTATCAATCAGCGCAGCCATAAGTCTCATTCCCCGCGTCATATCGTTCAGGTTCGAAGTAATGGTAGTCACAGCCGAACCAACCGTAGTGTAGTTGATCGCTTCTGGGTCTCCTGATAACAAAAACGTTTAACATGAAAGAAAATGAGACAAAAAGAAGTTGGTTTATTTTATTATCTAGAACGCAAACAGAATTTGGATACGTTGAATTTCCACCGTTCTAATCTGTTGCACTCCACCTTAAAGCTCCATTCCGTGGCATACTTTAACAGATACAAAGTGCTTGCCATACGATGTTTGAGACTTGAAAAAACTTTTTCAATCTTTTGACTATTTTGCACAAACGGCAAAAAACCTCTTGTAAGTATCAATTAAAACTGATCGTAAAATGAACTACAAGATGCCGTTTTGAGATCTGGAGAAAAAACGCAATGTGACCAACCAAATCAAAACGTTAAAAAAGGTTCAGTAATATTGGCCTAAAGTGAAAGTGAAAAAAGGGGATGGTGAATTCACTGTCAGATTGCCGAGAGAATCATTGCTGAAATCGTCAAAGGAAATCTACCTGAGGTTTTGCTAATGACAGCTGCAGTTGCAGCGTCAATCGCGGCTAGATTTGCTTGAATGTTGTGGCGATTCTCCTCTATTGCGTTCGCCTTCCATTGTTTAGCAGCCTAAAAACAGAAAACCGATAAAAATACAAATCAGAAAAATTTTAAACGGCACAAATTATCAACTGTTCTCTACCGACCCCGCCAATTATCTAAGTGAATAATTTTCCTTGAACACTTGAACAGTTTTGTATTCTGAGCTGTATCTTAATTTTTAATAGCAGTATTAATACAATAGGGATTTTAATTGTTAGTATTAGTACAACACGACACTCACAGCGTCCGAACCGAGCGGAGGCAGGTTTGCTTTGCTATTGAATCCTTCATGAGCAGCTCGGCACGCGTTGAAACCGTGTTCTATGTTTCCCATGAATGCTTGCTGGGCAGCCGTCTAAAAAATAAGAAGCCATGCGTGAGTGTTCTGTATAAAAATGTTTAGTTTTAAAGGTGCGAAAGCTTGAAAAGCACATTAGCTAGAGCGTTCGCCGTAAAGCTTATACACTACGTTATATCAAAGTTGTTAAAAATCATCTAGTTTGACTGTGATTTGAGAGCAGCGCCAGATGAAACACAGAAACTCTACATAGTTTACCGCTATAAAAAACTGGTTCAAATATTAAGTGCCAGAACACCTCAAAATACTTCATTTTGTGAGATTTTTTAGATTTTGCGTTTCCACAAATACAAAATAACATCATTAATATTATTATTATGTAGATATCGCTTCTGCATTTTCAAAGAACTAAACACTATTTCGTTTTCAAGGTCAACACTTCGAACTTACCAAGGGCTTTCCACCATAGGATAGGTTATTTCTGGTTGTAACTTGAGTCGGGGGTTGAACAGCCCCCATTGAGTAATTGTCAGGGGTGGCGTTGGGGTTTCTGATCACTCCTGGCATGGCAACCGAACCAGAACTGAACGAGCCGGCGGAGCCACCGTGCATGGCGACTACTTGCGCTCTACATGAGTAATATGAAAGAATCTTAAGAGGGATCGTACATGAAATTACACAATTTTTCTTTTACAAGAACGCATGGATTCTTTTCAGTCAAAATTTGCGAACAAATTAAGAACAATGCTAACCACCAGGGCATGATTAAAGAGTACAGGCAAAATTTAAACAACAAAAAAATCTTTTTTTTTGTAATATACGCTAGCCTATCATAACGAAAAAATAATCAGGTTTTATTGATCATTGTCAGTGAGCTGTACAGCTTTGTTATTAGGTCTTCGACAAGCAATCAACAAAACAAGTTATTTTTTCACTTTCCAGCTAAGGAGAAGATGATGAGGCTGAAATTTTCAAAGCCAGCTTTAACCCAAGATTTACTTGTTCTTCACAGAAAAGAATGTAAAAAAGAACGAAAACCAGAAATCAAAGCCTGGAAGTCTAAATATAAAAAAGAAATACACTTCAAACATTTGAATGCCTTTCCTAACATGCCAATGGTACTTTTGGTTAGTATCAAACCAATCTTACATTGAAGCTAACTAAAAGCCCACGTCAATCACTGCAGTATGAGAGCTCCTTCAATTAACTTTACCTTCGGGGGCTGACCATATCTTCCACCATTGATGAATCTTCGTCCATATCAGGCCCGTAGTTGTCCTTCGCTTGCCTCTTCTTCAATATGATGTCGATGTAGCCAGCAATGAGCTGGGCAATCTGTTCACCTTCAGTAGTTTGTACGCTGTAGTAACCATCTTGGTAGTCGCCGAAATCCTGCAAGTCATATAACGAAGTTTAGTAAGCAAAAAAAGAACAAATTCAGAAAGGAACTTGAAATCCTGTATGTTTCCCTTTTTTGGGGGACGTGTGATGTTTGAAACACGCAATTAGCAAAAAAAGAATCACTAAGATAACTGACCACCAACTAATTCTAACTCTAATGTTGACAGCAGGACCTGCGAGAGGGGAGTTCAGGGGATACATCATACCCGCACCCTGGAGAACCTGTACGTTCACGCGCACCCAAGTAGTAGCATCAACACTCAATTAGTAGTAGTTCGGGGTGCAGGCCAAATCTTGTTGACCTTTTTTTGAGTCTTCATCTAATTTCTGTCCGAGCCTTGATAAAGGGGCCCGATATCAGTCTTCGTACCTTCTGATAAAATTTCTCTCTAGAGGCTCAGATTGACGGTCATTCACCAATAAGTGCAACAGGACATTATCATAAGGTAATGTAGTGCAGCTAGAATATTCAGACCTACCATGCCATGGCGGAGCCATTTTCACACTGAGAAATACTTTGGTCAGAGCATTTTTACCTGGTGGTTGTTCTAGCTGCCTCTTTGCGTCGTGGTCATTGTTTTGATGACGCGATACGTTAGCTAGGACGTCATTTTGGAAACTAGTAACGTACAGGATAACAACCAAACGAGGTAATACTCACCAATGTGAAAGATTTGGGGGAAGCGGCCCAACGTTTCACTGATGTCAAAGGCCAAACTCTGATGATGTCCTTTGTCCGCTCATCGACACGCATGACTGATTCTCTAGTAACACCCATCAATCGGGGAACTAGCTTGTTGCGCCCTTTCATTTTTTCCTTCGCAAAAAATTATTTAGTTTTACAAAAAAATTATTTTGATAAACTACTTAAAAAAGTTTACCAAATCGATAAATTGGATGCAAAAAAAGCATTGTGCATAAATCGTAAGCGCACGAGCGCATCTTAAGTATATTTTGAACATCGAGCACCTTGTACTTTTAGTTGTACACTTGTACTTGTACAGCTTAGCAGCTTGTACACAAAAATAGGTGATTAGACTGCCACATCAGTACGACGGGCGCACCAAATTCAGCTTCAAACAAACCAAAGATACCCTCGTACGCTCACGATTTTACGCTTAGTGAAGACCGGTCCTAGTATAGCTGTTAAGTGTTGAGCTAGCTGAATTCAGAGCCATTTTAACCCCGTTGTGCATCAAAAATGATATTCAAAATCGCAATAAAAATTAAAACATTTCGAAAATTTAAAGATCTGGAAATAACAATTGATGTTTTAGACGTAATTTAGATTTCACTAGCACAGTTTAAGCAAACTTGGAGAGTTTGCACATAAACCACGTACTGTGCGATGGGAAAATGCAAGAAATAATGTTTCAAAATTAAGCTCATTTAAAACATACAAAAACGCTGCATTAAATACTCTACTAGGTTTTGCAATACCTGACTTGCAAAGACAGACAACGATGGCACTATTTGATTGACAATACTTTCAGTGCCACTACACACCGCTATGCGATACAACTGCTACAGTGGTAATTGTGCAGAAGTTTGAAAGACAGACACTACGACGTATAAACGTCTCTCCAAAGTCGATCGGGGATGTTTCATGTGTCAAAAAACGTAATGCTTTAAACATCTTATAGGTCGCAGATGAAAATAACGTGATCGTGATATAACAAGCTGCACGAATTCTATCGGTCAACCAGCAGTTAGTAGCCTACCTTGACCAAAAAGAACGTCACTCCATATGTCTTCAGAGCTCGGCAGTTCTTGGTATATTTGACTTTAGCTTCGATTTCGTTCAAGTTTTCCAGTAACTTATGTTCGGCGAAGATTTTCTTTTCAATTGCGCGACTTTTTACGTATTCCTTTGGTAAGTAATCTTTTAAGCTGTGATTAAATATCATCATTATTATTAAAGTGCGTAGAATCTTGTTCAAAACCGACTTCAGGTTAATTCGGTCAAACTTATACCATTAAATACCCCTTGAAACTCTAATCACGTGCATTATTACTAGTTTTTGCGTTTTTTTTGTTGTTCTTGTGTTTTTGTAACACAAAAAAGGTAAAAGATTGCGAAATATGCGTGCACGTATTCTAGTAATAGGAACAAAGTAATTTAGTTCCATTCAAGCTAAACGTAGCCTAATTACGATTGCTGTTAGTTGAGCGATCAAAAACGCACGGTAAGAGTAATAGTTTTGAAACTTTCGATACTAACACGAAACATATCTCTGGTTTGAATTCATATTTCAGATAAATTTAAAACATATTCCGGGAATTTTGTGAGATAATGAGAATGATGCTACTGACCAATTCTGAGGGATGGCGGTACCAAGAATGTGTGCAGAATCAGCAAGATAAGTGCCAGTAATACGTTCCTTAAAGCGGTGATTCGGTTTGAGCTCTTGTCAAAGGACAGAAACGGTGAGTCAATTTCGGGAGAGGCCCGAGCGTATAGTCACCCTCAAGCTCTGATTTCTGAGAATAACGTTATTAAAAAATAATCATATTTTCAGAAATTTCTCAGTCCATGCAAACGACAGAGAAAAAAAAACGATACTCACTCAATGTATCCCGATTTGTGTTTCTTTTCGTCATGGGGGCCAAGCTGAATCTGGCACTGGAGGGCGGCGAATGTGGTGGCGTCTCGTTCGTTTACGCGATATTGACCTTTCAAAATTCCGTCGCGTGACTAAAAAATGCAAAAATCCTTTATTTAGCAAGTATTTATAATACAATTTCATAGCACATCTAGTTAGCCGCCGCGGTGCAGTGGTTAAGTCACTGAACTTCGAACTTTTCTGAATGTGAAACCGGGTTTAATTCACGACAAAAGTATCATGAACATTCGGAACTCTAAACGCTGTATAGTTTAGAGATGAGGTTGAGTATTTGACATACCGTGCTGCAAGCAATATCAAGAACCTGTTCGAAATTTCAGCTACAAGGAACTGTGGTTAGGAAACAAACAGAAAGCGGACGTACACTAGCAAATTTAGTTGCACATCACGGATGTGAATGCGCGCTTTTTCAATTTTTTGCAGAACCACAATTTTTCAGCTTACACATGTGCGTTTGAAGATTTTTATCACGGGTGATATTTGTCATTTCGGTCCAGCTAGCCTAACTGAAGGGCCTCGGTATTAGGCAACAGGTGCCTTTGCTCTTTGATATGTTATGGAGAAGTATTTTCCAAAGTAATAAGCTTATAGCCTACTAGTATCTCTTTCATTACGCAATATACTATACCCTACTGTGATTAATTTTTCCATTGTGCGAAGGTTGTAATATTTTTATTACGTCCTGGTTAATTTTCGTTTCTCTGCCTTTTTACACTGTAAAGATTAGATATTGTAATTAATTTCTCTGTATACTGTCCATAATGCATTTCTTCAGTTCATAAGCAAGTTGGTCAATATGATTTCAAAGCAAAATCCTCTTCAGTAGTAAATCACAGAAATTAAACAATTACTTAGTATCCAGCAAAAAACGGCAACATAAAACGCGGTTAAAAATATTGGCACGCAAAATAAAATCTTGTTCAAAATCCACGATCTCGATTTGACTTTATTTCACGACCTTTCACGTATTTTCTACCTCTTGCCAATCACCAGCGTAATTTTTTCGAATGCAAAGTTATTAATAAGATTAATGATGATTGTTAAGAGAACTGTTGGTTAAATGAAATTAGCCAATTTAATGGTTTATCAAATTAGTCAACCAGTTGTTTTCGATCAAATCAAAAAGTAAGGACAAAAAACTTTTCACATATTAGCGGAGACAGCAAGTATTCTTATGTTAATAAAACCAAAATACCATGGTGAAGTCTTATGAGACTAAACCATTTTTAAGCTGAGCAAATTAACTTTGTGCTACTTGATGTGAAGAAACCATGTTAACAATAATCCACCTGTACGTAGAGAAGATTGAGCTGGATTGGATCTCTAGAGTCGACGTTCTGATCAGAATAAAAATACTTTCTCCTAAGAACGAGGGTCTCTATTTCCTCCACCCCCTGAGCTCTCAGTGTTTGACCGTGGTTCATCCAATTCACTGCAAAATAATGAATATTTTTAACTTACGAGCATTAGGAAATTACTTAAATCAAAAGCACTAGCACTTCAAGGTGCCTCAATTTAATTCAAAAATACAAAGCTATAAGAAAATCACCGATTGTTTAGTCACAAGCAAGACTTAACAACACCTCAGAGGGAGCACTGACTCTCCTTAAAACTTTCGCCGAAAGGAAAGCAGTAAAAAACTATTTACTGAATCGGACATAATTAACAAAACAACCAAAATCTGTCGCAAGTTTTATTTTGTTGATTGCTTTTGATCTAAGCGAATCACCATCAAGTTAATCTACCCAACTACTTCATAATTTTATTCATAGAACTGCCTTGACCAGGAGGTAGCAAAGGTACCTTGGGGACTTTTAGTTAATCTGCCATTTGCTTATCACACACGATCGAGACTTTACACTATTCCTTTTCAATACTGAACATTTACCACAAAAGCTGTGAAAACCAATTTCTACAGTCTTAGATTTGATCTGGCCGGGAACCGAACCCAAATCTACCGTTTCACCAGCAGTAGCTCTATCCACTTTACTACTAAACTCACATTCATCGTCAGTGTGAAGTTTCTTTTTAAGTGTCTCGAATTTTCTATCTGTGGTTCCGGGCCTCAACAACGTTCCAGTGTCCTGTAAAAAAACAATTAAGGTGAATTTACACAGTATCCGTTTTTCGTATGTTTTCGTCCGTTTTTTTACGTTTTTGCTTCTCCTTGAAAAAGCATGCGCTTTTTCATCCGCATTTTTATTAGTCCATATACGCACTAAGTAGACTGTTATATATAGATAAAAATTTTGTTCAAAAATTTTGTGTATGAACGATAAGAACGATATTTCGAAATAGAGCAGTACCCCTTTACAAAAAATTTTTTCGGAAAAATTTTGTCCAGTATGTGACTGTCTAGTTAGTGCGGATATGGACACATAAAAATGCGGATGAAAAAGCGCATACTTTGTCAAGAAGCAAAAACGTAAAAAAACGGACGAAAACGTACGAAAAACGGATACTGTGTATATTCACCTTTATGAATATTACTGTTGGAGTATTTGCGGATTATGTGCTATCGCGTAGCCTATTGTCAAAGAACGTAAGCGCACCACTTCAAACTAATTAACGTTTGCTGAAAACTTAAAGATCTTTCAAGTCTCTCCATGAAGACATCCAGTTGTATACGGTAAAACGTGAAAAAAACTTAAAAAGATACGAGTTGTTAAACTTTATCACCACACAGGTGAATTTAGTCCACGACAACTGACCGCTGCAAACTAACCGCGAACAAACTGACCGCGAACCAAGTGACCGCCGACTAACCCTAATTTTGGCGGTCAGTTGACGTGATTTGGGTGAATTATGACCCCAAACTAATCGAATCCCAATTACTATCTGGTATAAAATCATCTGTAACCTTTGAATGCAAAATAGCAGTACTTTTTTCTGAAAATTGCCCAGCTTTGCAGAAACAAGATGTAATTTCTTATCACCTACATAACAAACAAGATCTATTCTCACTCCCAGCAGATGATGCTTATGTGATATTGCACAGTATGCGTGTGAAAACTGACCACATTTTGAGACACTTTTATCTAAAGAGATTTTAGGCGCCTAAACGCAAACATTCAAAATTCAATTGTCGACAAGAAGATATATACAAATTCTAGTTACTTTTAAAAGGTTTGCTTAGCTAGTACTTCAATATAAACCAATTTAACTGAACTATCTGTAAAGTTTAAGTTTGAAGTAACGCTAAGAAATGACGAAAAAATCATCTGTACGTAAAAAAACAAAAGGTGCTTTTCTACACTTTTGGTCAGAAGCTGTTAGCAATTCAAATCTTTGAAAACAATTTATTCGGAATCTTAGAAATCCAAATGTTCTTATATTTAGCAAGTATAGGATTCAAATTCCGGCACTACAATTTCGTACACTAAAACCGCATTAAACGATCAAATGGCACAAAGATCACCTCGCTTTTCAATTTTTTCAGAATTTAAATCATAGCTAACACCAATTCCAGGTCGTTCTGACGACCCCAATAAAATAAGTTTGTCTCGGGCACTTTCTAACTGGTTTTAATGCGCCAAAGCAAAAGTTAAGTGAAGCCCAACTACCAGATTCTTAGAGATCTGCTCTAACCATGAAAAACTGGCAAATACGTATTTGGCGTGATACGAGTCAATGCACAAATATGAGCTACCGTTGTTTCGACAATCCAATCATAGGCCAGGCTTTGCGGGCGACTTTTTTGTCGAGCCCCTGGTAAGTTTGTCCCGCCATTTCGGCCCGTCTACATCTTGCACCCCACGTTGCGGTACGTTCGCTGGCTCTGAGCCTCGGCTCAACACTTTCTACTTTCGACCTTTGATCTCGACCCTGGAGTGTGACCGACTGTGGGGCCTCTGCGGAGTTCCCCTAATGTTGGATCTCGGAAGGGGTCAGGTAGCACCATCACCACCACAATCCAATCATCAGCCATCGCTTGGAGTGAAAATAAAACCTGCAGCAAACTGAATTATATTTGACAGAAAATTTACTTTTTTCTGAGCGGTCATTTCTTCTGTAATCACATCTCGAACCAGCGAATATTCGTCGTGGTTTACGATACCTAAAAAACTTTCGAGTTGTAATTAAACATTTAATAGTAACTACATATTTATTCACCAAGTTGCCGAGGCCAGGAGATGGCGAAAGCACCTCTTCGGTCTTCAAGTCAAGCTGCCACCTGTCTACCACACACGGAGGAGGCTTAACACTGTCCCTTTCAATTGCTGAACGCCAAGCAGGGAAGTTGTGAATACAAATCTTTAGTCTTTGCTTTGACCCAGCCACGAATCGAAGCAGAGTCTGCTGTTCCAGCAGCAGAAGCTCTTTCCACTTGACCACTGATCGGTTGGAAACGAACGAAGTGGAGGCAAATAAATGATAATATCTATGACTTGAATGCAATACCTTTCTACAACATCATGCACGAGAGTACATTAGTACAAGGTACATTCCCTTTATAAAGTAAAAGCTGTGGCTAGTTTAAACAATTACCAATAGTTATGAAGATTTACAAAATAAGGGAACTATAATAAGCCTACTTGATAGAAACAGAGACTAAACTAATCCGACATTATTGATTATAAAGTATCATGAAGCACAGAAATGATTTAAACATTTTCAGTGACATTTCGTTAATTTCTTTTTGTACTACAAATTTTAACTACGGCCTTCATTGGAGAAATTTCAAGATAAAATTACTGTAGTTAGAGTAATTTAATCCTGAAATTTCCTCAAGTTCTTATATTACTGTGAAAACTTATTCCCAGTAACAAGTCAAATAAGAAAAATGTCACTAACCTAATCTTGTACATATAGTGACCATTAATTGTTCAACGGTGTTACTGTCATCTATCTGCAAAACAAAAAAAAAGGTGAGCAAAATTTACAAACAACACTGTTAAATATAACATCCTAAAAAATATGACGTTTCGGAGCTTCTGCGAGGAATCAAATCCTTAAATGGAGAAAATCCTCTTTGTTTTCAACTCCGCAAATGGCCCAATTCTCTCCGTTCTTCGTAACTAATTGCGTGATAAAATTTTACCAGTGCACAACTACCACAAAGAAAAGGGAGTGACAAAATCAATAAACCAGAACCCCCCAACAGCTTATTTCGTCTTTCGACTCGTCAGGAGGATATCTTACTCAAATAGAATATCTTATTCAAAGATTACCCTCCTGATGAGTCGAAAGCCGTACAGGCTGTAGAGGAGCTATAGTTTTTAGACTTTAAATTTTTATAACCCGTGATGGATTTTGTTAATATAGCTCTGAGAAATCATCGAGCACTTTTGAGAAGCACCGATCTACTCAACGTTGAATCGGTTGTAACCATTTCACCGAAATTTTAAAGTTAAAGAGAATAAAACAAAAATAAGCATATCTATTAGCGCATTTTCTATTTACTTTTTTTAAGGGTTAAGATTAGGGTTTGAGTCGGTTAAGTTTGGGGTTAGTTTTCGAGAATGGATTTGGATAATATTTTGGGTTAGAATTATTAAAAACGTAGATAAAATTCCCGGTTAAATAGTCTCATCCAACAAAATATCCGATGCAATTTCTGCAAGAGCAGTATCAACTCCTAACGAGAAGTTAGCACTCTGGACAGCAATGCAGAACCTAAATTTCAAACAATCGAGAGCCAAGACATCTCAACTTTCCTAAAAAAGTGGCGCTAATAAATCACATCAATAGTATCTGCATTTTTTCCGGAACTTAAAATCTGATCTTTGAAATTTATTAAGTATGCAGAAATTACGTCGCTGCAAAACAGTCTTGAATTTCAATGAGTTTAAAAGTACGAAAATCGAAACTCCAAGCAGAAAAGGCAATGGCAATTTAAAGCCAGCGTTTGTGATTTGATCGTTTCACGAGCAATAATTCAAACAAAATTTATCGATCGTTTATATTCGTTTCCACAACACAGGAAGATGATTGATCACCCGTACGCAGAATTTGGAGGACTATTTCATCGTAAAATTTCAATTTAAAAAAAGGAAAAGTGAATATTCAATTATTTATCTGCGGTTTTTTCGGTTATGAGACAGGATAACAAACACTGAAATTAGAAATAGGGTTAAAATTAAACAAAATTTCTATGTTTTCTAAAAAGTGCTTTCCTTTTACAAGATCATACAGCGAATTTGTTAGATAGAAATACCGTCATTGACAATTTCTTAATTGCGGTAATTGCAACTTACCATCACCGTCTTCACTGATCCGTCTAAGGTACGAACTTTTAGCGGTCTGTGTTTTTGTTTATACTCCAATACATCCTGGAAAAAATATCTGAATAATGTCCTTTCAAATTAGAGCTATGTAAAATAGCTTTAGGTTATGATTTGTGCTTTGCTTTGCAGTTGCATAATCAAGAAAAGGCGTTGACCAATATGTGCGAATATCGCGCTATATTGAGTTGTGATTGAGCAAAACCATCGTTTGCAAATCTGCAGGTTTCATAAATCATCAGAAGCGTGCCCTCTATTTCCGTTACGTCGATGATCATTAATTGCGCGACACACACGCGCGGGGATCGAAGAAAAAATTGCATTTGAAGGCCTTCACCAGTCACTGTAAAATGGCCAATAGCGAGGCCTAAATAATTGATAATGAAGTCTAAGCAATTTTGCACCAATGCATTAACTGGATTGAAGTTAATCATCAAAGTCGAATCGCCACTGCAATTACTGTATTTCTACCTTAATTTTCAATCAAAAATCGCAAGACAATCAATCGCTACGATTAATGAAGATAAAGATGGAAATAGTGCATTAGCCATAACACTACCGTATTCGAATTGTCTACGTTTGCCTGAATCCACTATGGATGTTTCCGGAAATATCTTTTTATTTTTACTTCAGCGAATAAAAACGTCTCAATTACGCAGTGCTGAGAAAAATATATCTTAAACGTCATTTCCAGTCAAAACACAAATAGGCTTGTCGCTGTACCACAAGCTCCTGCTTTCAAAAAATTAAGTATTTATCACAGTACGATTATAATACTTGTTCAAGGAGCGTCTTTTGATGCGTGGTTCACCACATTTAAATTACATACCGGTAATTGGTCTTTGAAAATTTAAGGGAAGTGCCTGGAAACCTGTCATGATATACAAAATGGCTGGAAATCGGAAAAGCACATTCTCAATTTAAATGCAAAAAAGTGAGGATAAAAGACCAATAACCTTACTTAGGAACATTCGAATGCTTCAAGGTATTGAAAAACGCCAAAACTATCAACACAAATTTTTATACTGATAGGCCGAAAAGTTCTAAATCTAGTTTCCTAAGAATAGACAAGGAAGTTAAACTTGGAACGCACGTCTTGAGCAACAAGTTACACCTAATACGTAAATGCAAAAAATCCCTTTAAGATTGTGCGTTTGCGTTGTGTTTGCTGGTGAACAAATTCATTTTCAAAGTAATTTCGAGTATAAAAATAGCCAATGATCGAACTAGTTGGTCTAATTGTTGCATCAAATACGTCAGAATTGCAGATTGATACATAATATTTCGACAACAGCCAACTACGTTTGTGTAATTGTCTACATTCGCAAAACTTCTAGAATTTAATTATTAAACCATTTTTTTACTGGTCAAGAATCTAGATAAACCAGCCAGTTGGTCGAGCGGTAACGCGTTCGTCTTCGGAGCAGGAGCTCTTCAGTTCAAATCTCCAGCCAGTCAAATCGGATGCAGTGTAGCCAACGGCTCGCCACCGCTACGACATTTCTTCGAAAGAAGTTGTGTCGCCCAAAGGCGCAATGCCGGGGAGATGGGCCCCGCAAACTCGTTACGCACTTCGGCGTAATACAGCGAGTATAATGAAAGATTTAATTTGAAGAATCTAGATGGTCCTTGCAACGGCATGAACAGTGGCTTTCATCTTTCGTTTGAGGAGTCGTTGTTTCAAGCATCGCCAGATGTCTGGCAATCTGGGCAATCTTTGATTAATCATTTATTGGCTCATGGATAAAGATGTTATCACTTTTCTCTGCCCATCTTCTTGATCAAAACCCAACCACGGTTTCCCACAGCTAAATATCAAACAGAGATTGGATGTTGTTAGCAGAATGGTATGGCTAACCAAGCCACTCAATCGCTAATCACAACTAGAGTGAACATGCAGGAAGAGTGATGATTGCATGCAAATACAGCATAAAGTGCCTCGCATTTCTAAAATGACTGCAGCACTGCCTTGCAGTTTAACTGTACTTAATCATATTTTTAGTCATACCCCATCTCGTAAAAGATAATATTCTAAGGGTCTTCGGGATTCTAACCAAACTCCTTTCCTGGGGTCTTTGTCCGATAAAAATAAACTGTATTCTTGGGCTGAAACAAAAACAACAGATGATGAGCACAAATATACAACGAAATCGGTTCAAGCCTTTATGCCAACTTTCACTGCTCGCTATGTCTTGAAAAAAGAGGACGCAAAAAAGTCATAATAATATTTTTGGGAATCGGTCAAGCTTCCTTCTACCAATAAATCTCTACGCTTGCAAATGCAATAAGCAAAAAAGCTCAAAATTGATAAAAGTGGAAACACTCTACCGTAAATCGCAGGTATAAGTACGAGCAATATGCTTAGTGATTTGCACATCATCACCATCCATCAATCGAGGACACTACTCCGCTAAAGCTTTCATAAAAGTCGCAGTAAACGGTGCAAAGCGGTGGTTCAACCTTAGTTGAACTAAAACCAAATGTCTCCGCAAACCAAACGGAATAAAGGGAAATTAGATATTGAACAAAAAAAAGAAGAGAGAAAGGCTCGCATCCACCAAAAAAAAGTATGCCAAAAAGTTCCGTTAAAAAAACAGCAAAAATATAACACTTGACGCAATCTTGAGTTTTAACTTCAGTTTTCAATCCTTTACAACGATTAAGTCAAAATATTCAAATATTTGAGGACTTTGTGAATTAAGTGTTCAAGACCGCAAAAAGACCGTAGATTCGTATGAATAACAGAGCAACTATGAACGTTACAAATATGCGATTGTATAAACATCTTCAAAAAATGCATTAAGTCTTATAAAAATTTCAAGCACTAACTTGGGATAGCAAATACCAGATAAACCGATAAAACGCTCAATCTATCTTAATGTTTCATCAAAGAACCTTAAGTAGACGTTATAAAAACACACACAAACGTTCGTTTGGTTTCAAAAGGCAAATTTTCACTATTATCTACGTTGAAAGCTGAATGAAATTTTAAATAGAATAGGCTTAACAAATATCTATGGCATGGCAGTAAAAGGACAAAATTTGTCAATGCAGTTATTTGCGAAATTATTGACTATTAATGCCCTGTGAATGAGCGCATTAATTCGGTAAAGGCATGGTTAAAAATGGAAACATAAAGCGGTAATTAATCACAGGATAACGATCTACCATACAAGGCATAACAGGCAGCGAATTGTGGCATAGTAGGTTTACTCGAATCGCTTTTAACGTCATCAAAAATGGGCAAATATGCGAACCGTTACGCTTGACTGATTACGCACTGTTTACAGCGCGTAGTACATCGCAATAGCACGCAACTTACGACGATTTGAATGCCGGCGAAGTTCACAATACACCGTATTGTTGAAAAAGTGCAGCGACAAGACGATTGACTAAGGGCGGGGCGCATTACAAACAGACTGCAGCTGGGGAATCTTGCAGTTCGTAGCGATGAACTAAGGATGCGGTTTCAGCTATAAGGTGATAAGATAAAGATGAGCAAATTAAACCGCCTTACAAACACTTTTCATTGCGCAGGTCAATTGCATGCGATAAGGAAGCAGGAAATACCTTAAACAGAACTACAAATCTGGCGGGTATCACAACTACCATATACGTATTGAGTGCGCATTATTTCATGTCAAACACCATATAAACATAGCACTGATGTGAATGTTCGGCTTTTTTTCAATCAATACAGTTTGTAAGTTCATCAACCGTTCCAAACAAATTCATCAACTTTCATCTATCTATCCCCTTTCCTTTGGCACGACAAATTTTTGTGGAATAATTTTTCAAGCTTAAACTAAGTTTTACTTCGATAGCAGAAGCAAGCCAGTAAACATCCCAAAAAAGGGTATGCATTCAAAATAAAAAAAAGCATTTAAAATATTGAATTGTGATGTTTGTCAATCGTTACTAGACCAATTCAAATTAACAGTTTTTTTAAAGAAGCAGTAAGTTTGGAGTAAAGGCTGATTGTTCTCAAATTTTTAGCCTTTTTTCTTGATTTGTTATGAACTTTATTGAAAAATAAAGTGACACTAAATTATCTCGCTGGATTGAAAGTTGTTTTTTGTTATCGATCGTGATTACTGTTAGGCAAATCAACAATGGCAATAAACAAAAAGACCACGAAAACTGGGCTGATTACTTACAAATGCGTTATACTAGCCCCTGATCCTAATTATTTTTTTCATGCCTAGAATGGCACTGCTCGTAATTTGTTCTTAAATTTTGAGCAAAACTGAAACATAAACATTCGTGATATGGGCCAGACCAGGAATCAACAGTCAACACATGAAATGCAATATTGTGTCAAATCCGCTGGCAAATTGTTATCAGTCTCTAGGCGCTTAAATTAACGCAATGGAAGCTGTTTTGCTGCACTATTGATAAGTGATAACAATGACAGATACCGCTGAATTGCAAAACATCACGCGCAATATTCTGCATTGTGTAATTTTTTCGCAATTTAATGAACAACAATAACTCAGTTAAGCGACCACATGTGCTATTAGCAATGCATAGTCCTAAGACGAAAAATCAAGGGTGAAATATTTATTTCGGCCTCATTACAGTTGAGAATATAATCTTATACAAAAGGGAAATTATTTGCTTTCGTTTGAAAAATAACGAGCGCATCGGCGTAGAATGTTTACGGTAAGCCGAGATGACTTGGCTTGGAGAATCAAGATTTCCCGGTGTTAGGATTATACACCAACAGCACGATAAGTTAACTCTTAGGCCCAGTCTGCGCTGTGCTTCAAATCCTGAGCTATGCGCAGCGTACTACCTTACCAGCAATAAAGGATTTAGTTATTTTTAAAATAAAGCTAAGGTTATGCTCGTATGACGGTATTACGCCAAGTGCAAACAGGGTCTCACAGTTTGATGAAAAGCTTGAATTCACGACATGTAAAGCCATTTCTTGGCTTATGGCCACATTAATAACCAATAGTAACGATTAAATATCAAGAAGGCGATAAATAACACCGGTATGTATCTTTCAACATCAGCATTATTATCACATAACAATAGCTATGTTACTTCACTAACCTTGTCCTTGCTGAGCCTCGGGCGTTTTTTCTCTGATAATCCTGCAAGCGTCATAGACGATACAAGCCGGGTCAAACTGCATGGTCTTGGTGACGCTGGCCTGCTTGATCAGGATTTTCAGAGCTAAGTGGACCATCTTGCTAGATTGGTTGCCTCCTTTATTCCAAGTAAAATGAGATTTGAACTGCTAAGTGGGTCAGTAACAAAAACTTAAATCATAGCATGATTAACAAAAAACCTGCAAAATATAAAAGGATAGTTTTTGGCTGGGTCTTCAAAGTACTGGTTTAAGAACAAGTTTTGATTTGGTAATTGCTAAATTCTCCTAATTTGCTGAATTATTTCTAAGTCAAACGCGGTGTTGTTTTAATTCCAGAAAAAGTGATTTTCAAAAATAGGGTACCGGTACCTTAGCAAACTACCGAAACACTACGATTTAAAAAAAAAATCCGAAACGCTCTGAAATTATTACACGGTTTTATAAGATGGAAAAACAATTCTTTCAAAATCAAGGTAAAAGTAAGGGTCCTATTCACAATCACTTCAACACAAATATTTGCTGTTAGTTAGTTGAGCACAAACAGTACTTCTTACTACTTATCAACAATGCACTGTGACGTGCACACAACAGCAATTTCAGGGTCCACGACTTTTCCGCGCGACCATTTCGCCGCGGCCCTTTTCGGCGCCAATATTCTGTGATTTTTACTAACACTAACCCAAAGCCCTAACCCTAACCCAAACCCTAAATAAGTGAACTGTCAAAGAGCACCGAATTGGCGCCGAAACAATCTGTGCAGAAAACGTACGGCAACGAAATAGGTGACGCGGAAATGGTCGCGCCGAAATGGTCGCACCGAAAAGACGTGACCCCGCAATTTCATATCTAGAAACACTTTTCATTCTTGTTGGTTATAACAATCTTTTTAATGACATGGATCTGATCTTGCAAACTTATCAGCTAAGAGGTAAGTGAGCCCAATGATTCTTCGGAGTAGAACAAAGTTAAATGACCGCGAACCAACTGACCGCCAATATTAGGGTTAATGCTAGTTGGCTGTCAGTTGTTGTGGACTCTAGGCAGCTACGCTCGAACGTCAACTTTATACCGCTTCAACATAAGCCATTAGAAGACAATAATATTGTCCCAAGTATTAACGTAAAAAAAGAAGCCTCTGTTTTAACAAGAGTTTGATGCTTGGTTATGCAACATAATCTGTCAATCACACAATGCGCTTTCACAAACGTTTCGTTGCAACGTATCACAGCTGAACGTGTCCTATTTCAAGCAACTATTTGCAAGCTAAGACAGCAACTCTTTAGAACAATATCTCATTTGACATACAAAACTACACGCTTCTCTTCTTAACGTGAAATATCACAATCTAAACAAATTCAAGCCATAATTGACACGAGCCACCCCCATCTAAGAAAACAGCTGTGAAAAACCTCAAAAACTATACAAAGTGCTTCAGAAAAACGTAAATCACCACGTTCTACTGATGATTTATGGTTGTATGACTTCATCGCGATAGTGCTCGACTAGAAACTTTAAAATAGTTTAGTTCGACTTACACCAACATAAAATCTTGACTAATTATCAAATTAGTAAAACTAGCGATTGTGGAGCCTGTATGCTGCGACCCTAAAATCCACAAACGGCCACCAGGGCCTGCGAGAGGGGGGGTTTAGGGGGTACATCGTACCCGGGACTGGGCTCAGGGGGGCCCGGGCTTAGGGGGCCCTTAAGAGTGGAGGTTGTCGTGACAAGTTTTAAACAAATTTTTTTCTCTGCCTTGCCCTCTATCTGTCCCTGTCATTTGGGCAAAAAATCAAAAAATCGGACCTAATTTGAGTGAAGACCTTTTTTTTTTGTTCTTCACCTAATTTTGGGCAAAAAATCGGACCAAATTTGAGTGAAGACCTTTTTTTTTGGCTCTTCACCTAATTTTGGGCAAAAAATCAGACCAAATTTGAGTGAAGACCTTTTCAAAGTAATCTGTAAGTTCTGTAAGTTCCACTCAATTTTGGGGGCCCGGCGTCTATCTCTGTACCCCCTGGAAAACTTTCTCTATGAGGCCCTGACGACCACTATAGCAAGATTTAAATACAAGTTAAAACAGACCTCATCATATAAAGTCTGATAATGTAAAACGATTGGTTTAACGCTGCAAGGGAAATCAAATTATATGCCTGAGTGTTAAAACATGACGTAATGGTGTGGAAGATACGATAAAGCGTAGGTGAGAAGTGTAAAATGGCAATTACTTAAGATATCGTCAGTCATCAATAACCTTATTTCATTTCTATAAATCACACCGTGACAAAACTTTTTCTACATTGACGAATAAAAAAAGGAAGTCAATCAAGGATGCTGCACTGTAGTAATATTTGCAAAGAATCAAGTTGAATAGTGGATGTGTACTTTTGTAGATCGAAACCCCAAACGGACCCCCAAAACCAACTTTTTTGACGGCTTAAGCTAGTTTTTTTTTTGATATCAGTAGATATTTAAAAAAACAAATACTTGGACCTGGTTTGAGAGTACCACCCCCCAGTTAACCCCAAATTAACCCCTAAAATCAATTTTTTGAGGTTTTTCTTTACTCTCAAAATTATTTCACAAATTTTAATTTTAAATATATTGCAATTAACAGTTATTTATTCATTTCATCCGACAAAATCACAATCAACCTTTTTCTGCAATGCAAACGATTAAGTTTCACAGAAATATCAGTAACCTTCAAAGTATGAAGGGGAGAATACAGGTGAAAAAAAATCGGCGGAAGTCCCGTATTATTTTTCTCAGGGAAAATGAACATCTGGTTCATAAACATTTTTTCTCTTGCTTTCGGGAGGTGATACCAGAATTGATGATGCAAGTTTCGCTATCAAAACAACAGTACATACAGTTTCTATTTATTTGATAGAAAATGCTTAAGAAAACTATTCAACCTAAAACAAGATCACAACCAATGCATGCACAATCATATAGCAAACTGATGACGATGCTATGAGAAACACCGGAACGTTTGCACCATGTCTACTTGGGTACTGACTTGAATGTTAGTTGAAGCTGAGTAAGATATAATTCCAAGTAAAAATTTTGCACATTTTAAAGGCAAAAATGCCAGTACACAAACGTCTCTCATCAAAATATTCAAATAAAGTAGCACAATATTAATGAACGGAACAAATTACAGTGTACAAAACGCACAGCAATAATCAAAGAGGTTTCACATTCACACTTCCCTGTCAAAGACTCACACAAGCAATAAAATCAAGTAACACCGAGATGCTACCAAAAAAGGTAAACAACTATCCAAGTAATCTAGTCCAAAATTAACAACTATAAAAGACAAGCGTTATTGTGCAAGCAGCAATCCTTAAACATTATATGTTTGCTCAAAAACAGTCAATTTCAAACATTTATGCACTAAGGTTACGCTTGATAAAGTTCAAGGAATTTCTTAAGTATCGAATAACTTAGCACTAAGCCGAAGCAAGGAAGATAAGACGATCATGTAAAACAGCCGCAATTACGTTCACGTAAAATGCAAAGTCCATACTCGGAATCCAAACAAGCAACAAAACTGCATTGACTTCGGATAACGATAACACATCAGTTGGTACCGATCAGTGGTCGAGTAGATACAGCGTGTGCTACTGAAATGGTAGACCTGGGTTCGATTCCCAGTCGGGTCAAATCAAAGACCATTAAAATTGGTATACACAGCTTCCCTGCTTGATGTTCGGCATTAAAAGGGACAGTTTAAAGTTTTCGTCGAATGGTGGTAGACAGATGGCAGCTAAACTCAAAGACCGAAAGGACCTTTGCTGTCTCCTGGCCAAGGCGACTCGGTGAATAAAATATAATTACAATTACAATCCAGCTTCCACATGTGATACTAAGCAAGGAGCCACGTTAAAAACATACGCTAATACTGCATGTTCCAACAAAGAACAGGACTGCGAGAACCAAAAAACAATGTAGCGAAAAAGAATAAGACTCTGGCTAGAAGTTTCGATCCTTCTCTTTATCTGATGTAGCATGTAAAATACATACACTACCGTTAATATGAAATGAAATATCAAAAAAAATACCAACATGAACATTATGAAATATCAAAAAAAATATTAAATTAACAAAAAAAAAATATCAAAACTCAAGGATGTAAGCCGACGCGATAACGACTATGCGGAGCGCATCTCCGCGTCATTGCACTTGGACCATACAGCTCAAATTGCAGAATGTTGCAACCGTGGATAGCCGTTGGCAAAATTGTGGCTGAATTGACATACCCAAGGATTGAACTCAAGATCTCCAGCTCCACACACTCACGTGTTTCTGTCGGACCAACTGCCCAGAATACGAGTACTGTAAATACCGTAAATACCAGCAAAAATGACAAAAATGAATTTAAACACTTGCTCGAGTTCAGTATGACTGATGTCCGTCTTGTGTTCTCTTTATTTTTTAGCCAAAAATAGCCTCACTAAGAGCCCAACAGTTTGCTTTAGTTATTAATCGTTTCACAACATTACATATTTGCATGTTGTTAACATAATAAATATATAATCCAATACCAAAAACGCAACTGTTTAAAAACTGTTTTTATCTTCCGCATGATAACATCTGTTATAATTTCTTTTTTTAACAATAAAATGAAAAACTTTCTGCACCTGCAATATCAAAAACTCTTCAGTAAAAGCTTTTAGAAAAGCAGTGTGAAACAAAAGTCTGAAATAATCAACATTAAAGCCTTCAAACTGTCCTATTGGAAAATATAGGCTGCCACTGAACATCAAATTATTTGTGAAAAAGCACCTATTTCCTCCTAACTTGACAGGCTTGGTTACATATCGTCCTATATTATGCAAAGCGGAAATGATGTAATCAAATCATGCATAAAATCTCATGTGCTACCATCCTTCAGCTAGCTGCAAATTAAGCATCATTTAAAAGGTGAGTTCAAATAACTGATATTTAAAGTAAGTCCGAGATAATCTGCAACAAAATTTACAAAGTTCATAAGCAGTAAGTATTCAAATGCCGAATAACAAACCAGTACATTTAGAAAAAAAAGGCTTGCAAAATGCATTGATTTTTTAGCAATTTGGTAGCATAAACTTGAGCGTTATACCTGAATTATAATGCAAACTTTTTTAAACTATACTTTGCAAACTATTTTCCAACAAAGAAAAAAATTCGTACAATATTTATAAAACTCATCAATTCACTTTCAGCTAAAACTGTGGATTCTCTAGCTCAAAAACAATAATCAGGAAACAGAACAAACACTATCTTTGATCTTCATAGAATCATTTACTACCAATTTTAGTTAAACAGAATATACAATACCGGTGTGCGGTATTCACAATTCACACTTACTAATATCTTGACAAAATGCTTTTCTTCTTCGTTACAAAAACAACAATCAGTCACTGCATTACGAGCGCATACATTTTTGCGTGTATAAGATATATATTTAGCTCTGGAACAAACAAACATGTGTGAGTATCAGATGAACTAAAAGAAATTTTACCAAGTGGCACCACGTTAAACTCTAAACCGACTTGTCAAAACATTCTTCACTATAAAAAATATAACTTTAATGGAAAGTTTTCTATTACATTCGATAGAAAAATTACAATCAGTTACTAGGTGCAATCAATTATCGACTTCGGCGTCTAGTTTGTTTTTTTTTTAAGGGGGAGGGGGGTCACTGAGTACAATTTCGGTCATTTTGAGCATAATGGTCAAAGAACTTGACATTCAAGCCCTAAATTTGTGCTGGCAATATTGCAAAAATGACAAAATTTTTCTAAGTGATGAAGAATAATTTCAAATTCAGATATTTGACAGAAAGTTTGGGGCAAAAAAATAAACGCAGATCAGCATTACCATCGAAGTATAAAATCAACCAGACCACCAGGATCACGTATATCCAAAGTGCACAGAAACAAAATTGAATCAAAGTAATATCTATGCTCTATTTGGAATACTTTGCAAATTGCTCATGGCTGAATGGGCTTTACAAGTGCGTTATTACCCCCTCTAAGTAGCTTAGTACAGTCCAAATTGCCCAAGCTGAATGGGCTTTCCTTTAAGAAGATTACTACCCTTTCTAAGTAGCATAGCACTGTCAACAAAAATTTGACGGAACAAAGCTGGACATAAAAAGTGTGTGTGGCATACACCGTTAGGGGAAAGGGCTTTTAGAATTGCAACTGTTGGAAGAGTAAATGAAAATATCATTTACCTTTTCCAACAAAAACAATTCTAAAAGCTCATTCCCTATAGGTATATGCAGCAGTTGCAGCACACTTTATTTTATTTGAATATCCAAATTTAACGGCAACAATGATGGAACACGCAATGGCAAAAAGTTTCACACCCTTCTAGATACAGTAGCCCCACCTGGTGCATCTTCGCTAAACTTTGTACTACTCTAAACCACATTTGATCAAATATGAAATGGTTTGAGGTCAACATGCATTGATGGGAAGCGAAGTAATACTCTATTTTTTTTGATCATTCAGTGAGATAACAAATAAGCAAATTGCACAATTATAATATGAAAGAATGTATAATTTTCAGTAACCTCACAAGGAATCAATAACGTCACAAATCTAAGCCAAAGTTAAAAAAACTGAGATTTCTTGATTCTTTGAGTATTATATATATAGATACTGAACTTGATAAGTTGATGCACCATACTTCAACACAAAAAGAACCCCTTAGGATGCAGTTTAAAACTGGCCTAAGTCAGAAGAGCATTGTTGACTAACACGGTAAGTTTTTGCTTTAAAGCATTATGATTGAGAGAGTAAGTACTGGTATAAACATGCACCATAACAGGATACATATACTCAGTACTGTTAACTGTTTCATTGTAAACTGTCTATAGACCAGTTTGCAAAAAGAGATTGCTTTGCTCTTTGAGGCTTACCAGTCTATTGCTTTGTAAGAATCAGTATCTCATTATCTCAATGGCAGCAGCAGAGGGCCGAAACGTTCGAAATAAACTATTCACAATCACATTGTCTGTAACTTCTATGATTAATATATACCACAAATTACTGGTTTTATTGGGAAAATAGCTTTCAACTAATCCACTACTAACTTTATTTTAAATTGCGATACTTTCTATTGCTCAAACCTTATGCATGGTATTGTTTGGCTCAGTAGTCCCTTCAACTTTTCACGTAATCTGCAAGTGCCCAAATTTTCTCATTTGAAATAATTTGCCCAAACTGTAAAAATATGTTTATGTGTTCTTAATTTCATACCAATCCAGTTTACTATAAGTTATAAATTAAGTCAAAGTATACTGAAGTCAAATTTTCCAAATTTGCTGACTTTTCTAAAAACGTGTTGATTATATTGCAAAAAATTAATTGCTCATGATCCAACAAACCACTGATTCACTGAAATCAGCTAAGTGGGAACACTGTATCAGTTCATTTAGTATGCTGCTCAGTGTTGGTCATTCTAAAACAAAGTTTGAAATGCAAATTCTAGTGATTTGTTCTAAACTAACGTTTAAAATCAATGCAATAAAACAAAAAAATAATTCAAACATTAGTAAGTGACTACCAGTATTTCACCAAAAATTTTCAGGTTAAAGAGAACAAAATGAAAATGCAGAATATTTATCTGCGCATTTTTATTCACTTTTTAGGTTAAACTTAGGGTTTCAATTAAGGTTTGGGGTTAGTTTTAGAGGTGAGATTTGAGTTTGAGTTAGATTTGGGTGAGGATAAAAAAATATACATATATAAATTTATGGTGAAATAGTCTAGAACTTCCAAACCATTATTTTAAAATCCCCAGCTGAAACAGAGACATCAACATTCAAGCAATACGACTATTCATTTAATCATAATGCAATGCAGTCAGCAAGAAAACAGAGATACTACTGGTTAGTATTTTCTCATTCAAAAACTCAAAAAAATGCAAAAAACACAAAATATTTTCTAGCATTTTCGCACAAATTTTTCACAAGTGCAAAAGGAGTTTTCAGGGTTTTGAAGTTTCCTTTTATTAAAAAAATAATTATTTTACGATTGAAAAGGATCTAAAACTAAAATTAAATTTAGCAATGAGGTGCTTCAGTGATTTAACAATTTAAAACTACTAAAGTCTCCCTATGTGGCAATATCTGGAACAAGGCTAAAAAGTTCAAATACTCAGCATCGAATTTTTGCACCAACCAAACTTATCACTCATATTTTGAGCACGCCATGTCGATCAAAATGCAACAATCATGTCAATTTATAAAGATAAAATTAGTTTCCAAAATCTCCGCATTTTCTGTTCTGCAGCTTAACCTTTGAAAAAGGGCCTCAGGATTGCTAATATCGGAAAGTTTCCTACTGTCCATGCTTAAATTAATGTGTTTGAAGGGATTTTGCACCACGCCAATGCTGTTCTATTGCTAAGCATGATTGATAAATAATAAACCATACTAAGTGTGTTTTTTGGTGAATTGGCAGTTTCACAAGCTGCAAGGGCTAAGCTATGGGATTTTCATAAAGACCTTAACATTTTATCATACTTTTTCTGGTGCTTACTCCAAGGTAAAAACTTAGAGGGAACACTGCAGTTGGTAGGCCTACTATTACTAACAAAACTATTATAATCACTCAGTTCAGAGTCAGTGAAACTGGCATGAACTGTAAAGCATTGTACTCTGTAGGACATACAATCAAAAAAAACATAAACTATACCAAAACACTTAAAGTAAAACATCAAATTTTAAGATAAAAAACCTACCGGTACCACAAGATCAGGAAGAATAAAATTGCTTACATTGCTCAAAAGTCTCTTGGTAGGTAGGCTTTATCTGCCTTACCTAATCTGAACACTGCCATAAGCTATGACTGACCTCAGACCTACTGTCAACTGTACAACATACCGGTACATACCGGTAGGCTACTCAAACTGGCACCAGTATTCTGGTATGTATTCCAGATCGATTAAGTGATTACATTAAACATGACCTCGAGTTGATCAGTAAGATCCAAATCCACCAATACAGTATAATATTAACAATCGGAAAAAGACCTTCGTCAGACAGCCTTCATAAGACAATTGGACTAGTTTCTGCCTTACACTTATGGAAAATTTTCGCAATTTTTAGCCTAGTTAGTTAAAAATCGTCTTGGAGAATAAAACTGTGCACAGAATAAAAGTAGACTAATCTCAGATCTTGCAAAATTTGATAGGCCTAGTTACCAAATTTATTATTGCCAGAAAAAAGTTGTTTGATAATCCTGAATCATACTCAAAGCTTCAAAAATAAAGCATTAACTGTTAACCAAGGAAGTCTGTACACTGGCCATATTTGTTCAACATGGTCTGGTGGTTGTTTTCTCTTTTGTTAGCCTATGAAGATGATTGATAGCCTAGCTCAGAAATGAAATTCATTTTTTGATTTTAATTTTGGCTCTTGTTTTTAATTACAGGTCCAGTAGAAAATTTTAGACTTGGTTTATGCAAAAGGCTTGCATTGTTCTTAAATTTTCAGTTTAAAGCAAAAATGAGCCTTTTGTTATAATAAAAAAATGTACGCTTTTGCTCTAAAATAAAAAAGTTTCTAGCCTTTTTCAATTTTGAATTGCAAAGGCCAGAAGGCGTTTCTCAATCTCAGTTCTCACTCATTCTGAATTGCAATACTGTAGGTCTAGGATAATGAAATCACTACTGTAATCAGCTCAGAGCTGTGTCGATTTCTGCTTTGAACACTAACCACAGCAAACTCATACGCCAACAGTACGGTATACTCGGTCTATAGCCTACCATATTCATACACGTTCATCTCAGAACTACTGCATAGCATATGGCACATTGTTGATGTTTTTCTACGTTGTACGGTAGGAGGGCTACCGGTACTTGCTGCAGTGGCGATTTCTAGGATTTAATATACTGTAACGGTATCATGGGTATGTCAGGTGATACCTACTTGATAGCAGAGGAGTAGGCTAGGACTAGGCTAGTTATTTCAGACTTACGATGATTAGTTCTAAATCATCAAATATTCGAACTGTGCTTTTGAAATTATCGCACAATTTTAAATTAATGATTCGGCTACAGTACATTTATCCTAAATGCCAAACACTAAGTTTCACTGCCAAGTTGCATTCATTTTATGTGAAAACTGGAAACTTTCATAGCTCAAAATTACTGCGCCGGATATCTGAGCCAACTAAGCACTTAAACAAATTTTGCGCCACGCTAGCTAAAACGATTTTATCGAGAAGATTAAAAGGGGCAAGCAAAGAAACACACCTTCCTAAAAAATTTTTCATCGTGACTGATTCTCTGAAAAATTCTTCGTTCCACAAATTATCGAAAATTGGCACCATTAAATTTTTGGTTTAAGTTTGATTTTAATCTGCTCCAGGGGCGTAGCAAGCTTCGCAAGATCGGGGGGCAAAATTTAAATCAGGGGGGCAAAGCTGAAAACCACCGTTGAACTTGACCCAAATTTTCATTATTCCTGAATTGGATTGAGGCGAAGTTTCAGTGAAAATCAGGTGATCGCCAAAAAAAAAAAAAATTAAAAAAAGGTCTTCGCCGAAATCCGAATGCTTTTTCTGGCCGAAATCACAAATTTAAACGTTTTTACCGGCCAAAAACAGCAACTTTTTCCTCCCATAAAAATACCGCGGGGGGCAAGAAATAAATCGGGGACACAAAAACGAAAATCGGGGGGAACAAAAACAAAAATCGGGGGGGCAATGCCCCCCTGCCCCCCCTTCGCTGGCGACGCGCCTGCTCTGCGCCAGCAAACTCCACACGTACGACCATATCGCAGTATACTAATTTACATACAGTAGATTCACTTCAACCAAATTGCTTTGTGAAAATGTCCAGCATATTTTTGCTTGTGTTGCGTCATAAGGACTTTTTTGGGTGAGTCACATCAAAGTCACTTTAACTAACGTATAAGTTGAGCGAACAGATTTGGCTCGAAAACAATGGAGACAAAAATGTGTCCAAAATTTATCGCATCTCCTATCTTTCATAATGGAAAATGGCCGACATGTGTTACAAAAAATTGAATTTCTCAAAACATACTCAACCTTTTTTCAAAATTCAGATTGATTATAAAAGTTAACGATTTTTTCTATGGAATTATTAAAATTTTGAACGAAAAAAATTAAGTTTAGCATATATTTTTTGACTTTTAAAATGGCAAAAGTGTAAATTTTAGCAATATTCTATATGTTTAGCATGCAAAAACATTGCAAAAAAATTTGGAAACATTATGTAAAGTTTCATAAACTAAAAAATACTTGCTGCTTTCACAAAATATAAACTGATTTCCAAAATTAACGATGTTTTCTTTGAGTTAGGCAAATAAGAAATAAGTTTAGAAGCAGTATCATATAGCATAAAATTTGTGATAGCTAATTTGTCGAAAGTGCAAGCAGCCTTGCGCGTCTACATATAAAAAGTAGTATCCAATCTACCGTAAGAAATACAACCAAAAACGTTCCTTCATTGTTGATCTTGACAATTTTGCGTGGCCTTAGCTTTACTGAATCACACACTATAAGTCTACAAAAGTCTGTGCAAGCAAAATACACCAATTTTGCAATCAAACTTCGTCTTTGAACAGAAATTTTCTGTCTGATAGTGATGTTTTCGGCTGACTCTTTATCAGCTGATCAGCAAAAGAAACTGACATAATAAAAACTTTGTTGCCTTTAACAGTGATAAAATAATGTTTGGAGTGAAGATTATGTAGTTTTCGGTGGTAATGATTACAGGATGTAAAGTAGGCTATATCGAGAACGTAATAACTGATCACAATCGTAGCCTACTTATTTGCTATATTTGGATAAAAATTGCTTTTTTAGTGGAAAAAATTGGTTAATAATCGAGTTCTGTAAATTCAGGGGGCGTAAGCTGAGGCTACTGGTATTGAACGTTAGTAAAGTGGAGCTAAATAATATAATAGGCCTAATACTAATGATGTACCGATCCAGCACAATAATGCGACGGTAAACTTTTAAAAATTTTATGAAAAATAGGAAAATACATTAAGTTAGACTAAAAGCAGTAAAATATACAAACAAGCCAGGTTAACTCACAGTTAGCCTGGATAACTTTAATAACTCACAGTTAGCCTGGATAACTTAGATAGTCGTACTAGGAGTAAACTACCGATGGTTTTGCCTGCTTGTTCAGCACCGAACTAGAATTTTCATTTAAAATCAAATCACACCAAATCTTTCATTATATTCGTTGTATTACGCCGAAGCGTGTAACAAGGTTGCAGGGCCCATTTCCGTATCATTGCTCCCTGGCAGTACAGCTTTGGAAACAATTTTGCTGCGGTGACAAGCCGTTGGCAGCACTGTATCCGATTTAACCGGCCCGAGATTTGAACCTCAGAACTCCCGCTCCAAAGATGAACGCGCTACCGCTCGACCAAATAACTGTTCGGTTAGCAGTTTTTATTTCTTTGTTATGTTTGTTTAAGAAAAATTAGTCCAGCACTCATAAAACGTTTAATGAAATAATTGCTGAGCTAAAAATTTGTGTTATTTGCTTTCGCGTTTACTTTCTAATTTTTTTGTTAGCTTTAAATTTGTTTAAATTGTATGTGGAAGACAAAGACAATCAAATCATTAAGATTTTTGTTTGTTATTTTTAGTTGGCACGATTTACTGTTAGTGTTTTTTGTAATTAGGCCTACCATTGGAACAATACTGCTACTTTGTTCTTTACTTTTATCTTACTTGTTTACCTTACTCTTTTGCTTTACTCTTTCAAAGAAATGTCCCAGTGGTGGCTATAAATTGACTCTAATTTTTGTACAGTTATGTAAGCCCATTTTTAGTTTATTTTGTTTGCTTTATCTCTGATTAAAGCATTAAAAAATTATATCACAGAAAAGGATTGGATTGATTTGATTTGATTGTCAGGTTAATTATGGTTAACATTGCCGTTAAAGTAGTTTTTGAATGATAAAAGCCAAAAAGGTGGAACCAGACCAGAAATGTTATCAACCAACTGGGCCGATTAGCGAGATGGGGCTCCCTTTACCTATCCGTAATTCAGAAAGGTGGTGCTCAGCCCCGCAGAAATATTTTTACATAATTTAATTGCGTTGGAGGCTTTACACTGTCCTTTTTTCGCACTTAAGGTCAAGCAAGAAAACTGTTTATGATCTTTGGTTTGATCCAACCGAAAGTCTAACTTGAGTCAACCATTTCAGTAGCAGACGCTTTCCACGCAACCTCTGATCGGTGAAATCGAGTGTGCGGCTCTGGTGGAAGTAATTGTAAAAAGGGTGTGTTCAAGTTATCTTCCGGCAAGCTACGCAAACAAGCTTTTTAAAAGCTACGGTATATCAAACCTTTTTGCATTCATTGGCATGTTAAACGTAGAAGAGTAAAAAAATGTCCCGAGTTGTAAGTAATTTTGGCCGTTTTCGTTATCCAAATTTTAAGCTAATTTATTAAAATTTCCGATGAAACCGGGATGTTTTAATAGAAAACATCGTTAATTTTGGAAATCAGTTTAAATTTTGAGAAAACATCAAGTATTTTTTAGTATATTATTTCCAAAATTTTTTGCATGATAAACATAGAATATCGCAAAAACTTGCACTTTCGCCATTTTAAAAGTCGAAAATTTTGTGCAAATTTTACAGTAGTTTTTTTCGTTCAAAATTTTAATAATTCCATAGAAAACATCGTTAACTTTTATATCAATCTGAATTTTGAAAAAAGGTTAAGTAAGTTCGAGAAATTCAATTTTTTGTAATACTTGTCGGCCATTTTCCTTTATAAAAGATAGGAGATGCGATAAATTTTGGACACATTTTTGCCTACATGAACGCTTAACTATATGGAACGAATTATCCGCTCAACTTATACGTTAGTTAAAGTGACTTTGACGTGACCCACCCAAAAAAGTCCTTATGACGCAACACAAGCAAAAATATGCTGGACATTTTAAAAATGGAGTGTGTTGTGATTATGTTGCTCATTTGCTTAATCCTGCTCTTTTCTGAACGCTCAACATTTGCGTTTTAAACCGCCTTACATGTTTTCACGCTGCACGTGAAGCGCTTGGTTTCAGTTCGTACAAATACTTAACTGTGTTACTGTTTGGTGCAGTTTAGCGAGTATGTGGTAAAGTACTGCAGATCGTTTAATGCTTATAGTGTTTGAGTTTAAACCTTACTGTACTATTTCTATTCTTATGTTGAGATATTAGTTTGCATTTAGTTCATTAAAACCTTGAATAGGGTTATGAAGTTGTGTAGTGCTATCATTACAGAGTGGACATACTGTATAGTTAATATACTATGACCATGTATTTATCAGAGGTTGTTTAATTGAAAAAAGGCATTTAAAGTCAAGTTTTTCACGTTTGACCAAAATGTTGCGATAAGCCTAAAGTACATTTTCACCAAATTTGAAGTTTTTACGCCTTTCCGTTTAAATTACCTACATTCCTATTGTAGTTCAGTGTTGCACTTTGTCTGTATAGAGATATAAGATTAGCTTTTGGAAAGCTGACTTACGTTTGTTGAAAAGTAGTAAATTTTTAAGTTGTAAACCTTTACTACGCATTACAATAAATCTGCCGCAAAACATTTATTGAGGATATGCCGTACTGGTAACTTTTTGAAAGTAAGTTTTTGTAATTGGCAACCAAGGCAAAATTTCTACAGAGAAAAAGCCTTTTTAAGTGGAAAGCTAATTTGTTGTATATCAAGAACGGAAGGTCGTAGAAAGCTCAAAGTTGGTGAAGTTAGTCATCAGATCTGTTAAATTTTTTTTAAAGAAAATCGAATCAAAAAATTTCCGACCTGAATGCTCTTTGAAAAGGGCATTCAAGTTAAGTTTTTTGCTGTTGACCAATATGTTGGAAAAGTCTAAAATGCATTCTCACCAAACTTAAACTTTTTATGTCTTCCCATTTTCAAGGCATTACCATTCAAAGTTAACGATTTTCTTCTTACTTCGGTGTAAACATTTTGCCAGTAGGTGATGAAAGATTGACTTTTGGAATGTTGGCATAAATTTGCTTGAAAAGCAGCTTTTTACTTTGTTTTGAGTTTGACAACAACACCGCTAAAAACACTTATTGACAGTGAGAATTAAAAATATGCAGTAAGTTTTTGAAGTTTTGTTTGTAGTTGACAACCCTAGCAAAATTTTTAAGGAGAAAAAGACTTTCTACGGAGAAATCTAAATTTTCATATCTTATAAAACCGAAGGTCGTAGACGTAAAAGGATTGGAGGACCCCAACGTTTGAAGACATCAAGGCCAAAACCTAAAAAAAATCCGATGCCAAGGCCAAGATCCGATTTTTGGAGGACAGACCTTTTCGAGGCCAGGAACAGAAATGGTCGAGACCAATTTGACCAAGCACAATTTTTTGAAAGTATGGTTGGCAAACTTTACATAAATTTAAAACTCAAAAGTATTTAAAATATTGCATTTCGTTAAATTTTTGATGATAATTCAAAAATAGTAGTTTTTAAAAGTAATAACGAATGCCATTTTGAAGTTTTACACTTTAGCAGCAGGTGTTGATTACGTATCGTAGGGTATCGTGGCAATGAAACAAGGCCATAACCCGTAATGGGTATACAGCTAAATTATAAACGAAAAATGGTCAATTTTAATGTGTTAATTTCTTCGTTAGCCTAGTCAATTTTAATGTCTCAATTTCTCCGGTGCAAACGTCCACTGATTATTATAGATCACCACTTTTTTAGTTGTGTCCTAAACGCAAATCATATTGCTTGGTTGAACAATTTCTTTTCACAGAATTTTTTAAACATTATTATCTAAAATGTATTGCCTATGTCATAAATTTATGCTTTTAAAATAAGTTGAGTTACCGTACCGGGTATACTGTATTTGTAATCTCAAATTTTTGGCATTAGAAAAAAGGAGTTCTGCGGCGAGGGCAACGTCTCCAATCAACAAGTTGAATGATATTAAACATTTTTTTTCCGGAAAAAAAAGCAATTTTGGTCGCTTTGAAGGAGATTATACACACTTCAATTTTCAAAGCAATTCAAAAAGAAAATACCGTAAATGCTCAGTTAGAAAAACTTCAGTTTTCCACAATTTCCCAATTCTAATTTTAAGCAAACTTTTTCTTTACATTACATTGTTAGTTGTGTCTTTCTCACATCTAATGCCTATCAATAATAATTGATCGCGAATGTTTAACCTGCCAAAAGACACTTTGTTAAACTTAACATCAGTTAATC
Source organism: Trididemnum nubilum (assembly GCA_963965965.1). NCBI lineage: Eukaryota > Metazoa > Chordata > Ascidiacea > Aplousobranchia > Didemnidae > Trididemnum > Trididemnum nubilum. The sequence goes on from OZ014479.1 coordinate 10,575,406, forward strand.
AATTTCAAAAAATAACCTGAGAATCCCAGTAGGGTTGCAAAGAAGGAAGGCATTGAAGGTATTTGCTCCGGGCCCACCTTCAAAAGGTCTACAATCGTCGAAACAGAAAAATAATAAACCATTAATTTTTACTAAAAATCACCAAATTTTTCGAGGGAGCTTCGCCTGTTCATCTAATAATGACGTGTTGCATTATATTTATTAAGTGCAGCTCGCATCTCTCCAGGCATTCAAACAATTATTATCCTGTAGCTATATTTAATTTTACACTTAATTTCTTAATAATTCTTCATGCCGCAATTTGTTGTGATCCAATGTAGGCTTCGAGACCAAGGTCAATGACTTCAAAATGTGTCCTCGATGACGTTCTCGAGAACTCCTTGTCTGGTTGTAGAATGCTCAAATTTGGTGAAGTTAGTCTGCAAATCTACTAAAATTTTGCACAGAGCTGGACAGCGCTGTTTCGAGCTTTTAGCTCTCATCGGCAGCCTTCTGCTTCTCTAACAAAGTTATTCCCCAGCTGGACAAGACTCTTGGCCGAACTGGACGAACCTCAAGGGGTTGCACAGCGGCAGAGGGTTTCTAGGGAATAAACGATTTTTCACTTGTGGTACTTAAAAAAAAACAAATGAAAAAATTGCTGAACCCTTGTAGTAAGGACAGCCATAGGCTATCCCTACTACAAGGGTTCCCCTTGTGTGACCACGGAAATCATAACCGACAAGTTTGAGGTCCTTCGTGGTCTACTCCTGGGAAATCATAACGACTTCCACTGGCAGTTAGGTGGCTAGATCAACCACCAACCCTGCAGCTGCAAAGCAGCTCAAGTCATAATATACACAGAGCTGCATATTATGACTCGAGCTGCTTTGCAGCTGCAGGTTTGGTGGTTGATCTAGCCACCTAACTGCCAGTGGAAGTCGTTATGATTTCCCTGGAGTCGACCACGAAGGACGTCAAACTTTTCGGCTACTAAAATTTTTTGACAAAAAACAGCAAAAAATTTTCCGACCTGAATATTTTTTTAAGCTATTCTTCAAGTTTTTTACTATTCGCGCCAGCTTGTCTTGGCGCAACAGCTTTGATAATTTTTGTGCATGATTTTTCTGACGTAAAGTGCAAACTTTTTCGTGTGGGGATCAATAGTCCTATAAACTCTCTGCTGCCACAATCTAAAAATATGTTAGTAGGTTCACTCGATTGTGACGTCTGTCCGCGTTTTTTGCGAGCTAAGCAAAAATTTGGAGTCAAGTGACGTCATACTAATGACATCGCGGGCGGATTCGAATTATGCCAAATGAGAGCAATTGTCCTGAAATTTTATGAATTTTATCTCCACCTCACGGAATTAAGTTCTTCCCCCTTTTCTACGGCCTAGAATGTTGAATAGCACCATTTTCACAACAGTCATACTCCTGATGTAACTTGACGTAGCTTTCGTTGTGCTTTTCGCTTCGAAATAAAATTGGTGCCAAATAGATCCGTTTGAGCTCGGACTTTGATTCACTCTATTTGTTTCGTCATTTGTTGATGACGCCACAAATAAGTCACAAGCGTAAAAATAACCTAAAGTTGGAACTTTTCGTTCTTTTGGTGGCTTTAGTTATGAGGGTTTTGCTTGCGTTTGACACCCAATACTTTTGTTTTGTTTGAAACTTGCTAGACTAGATTAATGTTTTTTAGTCCGAAACAGGAGCGCCGAGAGGGGGGGGGGACAATGACCGCGGGGCCCATGGACTTTAGGGGGCCCATAGGCTTCAGGAAAGCCGTTGGCTGAGAATTTCGGTAAAGACTTTTTATTTTGGAGATCACCTAATTTCGACCGGAAAAACCGTTAGAATTTCGGTAAAGACCTTTTTATTTTTTGAAGGTCACGTAATTTCGACCGGAAAAACCGTTAGCATTTCGCTGAAGACCTTATTTTTTTGAGATCAAATCAGTTTTTGGACCAAACTGCAGCATTTTTTCCGTCTGTTTTCGACTCCGCAAAACCGGAATTCCGTTATATTTGAGCTTGGTCCCGGCCCACTTTTGGTCCCGGGCACCACTGGTCCGAAAGAGCACCTTTCAGCTACATAGAATGGCTCTATAATATCAATTATTTTATTTCTCAAATTTGAAGATTACACCGCTTGTATTTGGTGTTGCGTGTACCGGTAAAAGTGTATAAAATAAAAAGAATACTATCAAAGCCAACTTTGGAGTCCAAAATGCATCTCTTTCTTGAAAAATGATTTAGCATGACTGTACGAAAATTCACTCCGCCACACAGTGATGCGATACAGCTCAAAGATTGGAACTGGTCAGGATTTTTTTGACCCGACCGCTAAATTTCAAAATCATCGCCGGTTGACCGGCCGGTCGACCAGTTTCTGACCGGCCCGGTCGACCAGTTTTTTTACAGTTTTTTCTTCACTATTCAATGTATTTGATGAAAAATTTTCAAAAGGGTGAGGTGTTAAAATTTGTGACTTTAGACGGGGGTCTCAGAAAAAAAACGCAAAAAAATATTTGCGTTTTTTGCAAAAATGACTCAATTTTAAGACCTTGTTTGGTTAAGTTACGGTTTGAAAGGCCTGTTTTGAGCAGCGCAAAACGTGCACAAAATAAGCATAAAAAGCACTGGAGGGCACAAACTAAATTATTACACGTTCTTTCTTATGATATTTTGCGAAAGGCCAAAAAATGAAGTTACAATTTTTTAGCAATTGGCGACAGCTATTATTTGCAATTTGCAGAGCAGCAAACGATAAACTTTTTTTCGGCAGTGCTGCATTTGCAGTTACAAAAAGATAAATGAGAAAAAAATAACAGCAGAAGATAGGAAGCAGTAAAAACATACGAACATCACAATACTTGTACTATTATACCCAAAAACATTAAAAGGATGGAGCAATAACATCATAAAATATAGAAAATTATGTCACTAACAGTGTGAAAAAAAGAAATACTGAAAAAGTTTGTCACTAACAGCGTGAAAAAAAGGAACACTGAAAAATTATGTCACTAACAGCGTGAAAAAAATTAATAACATTCATAACAACTAGGCTGCTTCACTAACACTTTGAGAAAGTATGAAAAGGATCTATTGCAAAACATTACGTACTGGAAAAGGTTGTTAGCTCTACAGAGATTTATATTAATTGTTCCGTCCGTATATAAATCTCTGTAGAGCTAACAAGCTTTTCCAGTACGTAATGTTTTGCAATAGATCCTTTTCATACTTTTTCAAAGTGTTAGTGAAGCAGCCTAGTTGTTATGAATATTATTAATTTTTTTCACGCTGTTAGTGGCATAATTTTCAATATTGTATAATGTTATTGCTCCATCATTTTAATGTTTTTGGGTATACTAGTACAAGTATTGTGATGTTCGTATGTTTTTACTGCTACCTATCTTCTGCTGTTATTTTTTTCTCATTTATCTTTTTGTAACTGCTAATGCAGCACTGCCGAAAATTGTTCTGAAGAAGCTTCCCGGTTTGGGAAGCAAAACGTCAAACCAATAAATAAAGTCATCGGTAGTACGAAGTGATTATGAATAACTATCTCGATGAACGCAACGCGTCGGTTATTTTCATTGAAAACACTAAACTGTTATGACATTGGCTAGAAAACATTCGAAATATAATGTGCCCCAGTAGTTTGTAGAAATGCTGCTACCTCAGAACAAGCCATGGCTCGTTAGACACAAAAAAATAAGAGCTATGTCTTTCTTGCCCAGTGTAGAGTGTGGTAAATTTAAGTTGAAAAAAGCTTTTCAAAGCGGCAACATTTTAGCATGTTCCAAAAAATCTGAAATCTGTGCCACTTCTACTCTTAAGCTAAGTAAAATGATGCTAAAATGCCAGGTAGCGCAAGCCTCTTCCACATGCATGTTTTATTAGAATCTGATTACGCAATTTTAACGTATATTTTGCCCTTTTTTGCTTTGTGCCGAGGCCCAAAGTGGGGGGCTTGGCACAATACTCTCATCCTAAATACGTCCCTTGATGTGCATGTCTTAATAGTCACAGCATATTAGTCACAGCTTGAAACCATTCAACAAGTGTTTTCAAAAGATGTGGTTTGTTAATACTGTTTTTTGATAAAAAGTTTTATTTATGATAAAATATGTAAGTATATTTGGGTTGGTGCTTAAATGTCTTTAAGTTGCCAGAAAGGAGAAATTGACCGGTTTTTCAACCGGCTTGACCGGCCGGTCGAAGAATCTCGACCCGACCGGCAACCTGACCGGCGGGTCGACCCGACCGGTGCCGGTCTACCCGACCGGTTTCCATCTCTGCTGCGCATAGTACTCATGAGCGACGGAAGAATTTTACCAACACTATTTGTAGAAAATTCTGAAGCCAACAGATTTAATAAATTTGGTAATTCGATGGTGTCATTTTTAATCCAATATCTTTATGCACGGGCTGTGTATGTTTAACCTTTCTTAACCGAATATCTTAGGGATGGCAATACCAATAAATTTGGCTTGTACAGTAGGTCAATGTTTGCACCAGAGTTTTCCAAAAAAGTTGGTTTTGAGCTTATGACGTCATTACAGTGGCATTAAGGCCAATTGGCCAATTTCGGGTAGAAATTACACAATACATTTAAAAAAAACTAAGGTACCGTCTTTGACTCTCACAAATAGCTTCATTTATTCATATTCAAACTTACCTTAACTGGATGTCGTAGACAAAAATTTGTTTCCGAAAATGACTTGAATTGGGAAATTTTTCTTTCGTTTGAGGTGTTTTTCTTATTAATGCAGTCGCCAGCAGAGTTCACGAGCACCCAAAAAATGTATTTTTTTCACCTATATTTTTGAAATCCTGAATAAATGTTCTTTAAAAATTGCCAATGTTTCCACCCAATTTCCGGTTGTTTTGGCGGAAATTGGGGATTCCCCGGCGAAACGGTGTCGAATTTTTTTCGCTGAGGTAGGGTTGATTTGGATTCTAAAAATCGTATTTCTGTATATAGTAGACAGTCGATTTTAGATTCAAACGAAAGAGGAAGATAATTGCAAACTTTTCGTAAAATAATTTTGGATTGTTTTATTATGACGTCACGATATGGTTGATTGATTCCAAATTTTTACAAAAAATTTTGAATTAGAATGCATATCGTTAGTTATTACAGCCAAAGTTGACGAAGTAATGTCATGATAGTTGCAACATCGATAAAACAGTTTCTCACCGACAAAATGAAACCAAAATGACATCTTTATGATGTCATTAGAGAAAACTACGTAGTAAAATGCAAAACCGAGTAGACGCGCTTTTCAAACAAATTGCACGTGACAGCGAGTATTTTGATCGCGGCGCTGCGGTTTTAGTAGCCAAGATCAAAGAATATCAAATTCACCGTCGTAAACGCACAAAATGACGTTTGTATTACAACTTTTTTACAGTGTGAGTGCATGAAGATAAATTCTGTCCAAAATTTAAGAACAAAATAAGAACAATTTTATTCTCAGTGCAAGAAAAACTTTTCAGAAGTTTTTTAAAATTTTATTGCTATTTTGTGGCAAACAATAGTATTGCACCAGCAAAATGTTCAGGCACATTGTTTCGAAAAGTCATAAAGTTGGTAGAGTAAGAATAAAACGGTATATAAGTGTTGTTTCTAACATTTTCTTATAAAAAGGTAACAAATATTTACGGAAAACAATATTGTCACCAGCAAAAAAAGCGTGAATAAATTCATTCAGATGTTTTAATTTTCTGTGTTGTCCTGATCGGACTCTTTGTTCGCAAAAGTGTCTTTTAAAATAACTAAAGAATTGCTTGCTACAAAAGATATTTAATTGTTTGTGTAAAATAGTGCACAATTTTCATATCAAATTGCCTCTCATATAGTCAAAAAAATAATTGTGATCTTTAGTATCGAAGAATATTAAAACTTAAAAAGTAAAATCTTACAAAGAAAGTGTCAACAACATTAGATAATTATTTTATCATTGCCAATTTGCTTTGATCAAGAGACAACAAAAGACCTTCCTATCTTTGTGTCGAACTGCTAGCTTCCTACATGTCTACAACAAGTAATGGAAGCTCCACATTACGTCTTTCTGATCGTCAAGCAGAAGAGCTGTGAATTCGAATCTTTATATAGTTTAGCTCGATTGGGGATCGAACCAGAGTCTATACAGCTTTTTTGTGAGTATAATTTGTATCATCCACCAAGTGCGGAGTCTATAAACAAACATTTTTGAAGCACCGGTAATTATTTGAAATCATTGAACGCATACGTAGCCGTGTTACGGTAAGCGTGACATTTGACCACAAGTGACGTAATTACTAGGATTAAATTGAAGCCCCCCTTAGCCAAGTTACTTAGAAAATTAACCCAGATACGCTTTTTAACGTGCTTTGAAAACCAAGAGAAGCTGAAGGGGCTAAGTAATAAAATGTTTTGTAAAGCATTTTTGTAAGAAATCAACAGAGTTTTGCTATCCTTCTCTGTAAGTTGTCTGAGAGTAAGCATGACCTATAATAAGAGACAAATTTTAACTAAAAAAGGATAATTTGTGTAGTTTATTCTTCAATAAAGTTAAGAGCAAATGAGGCTGAAAATTTGTGAAAATTTAAGAACAACCAGCCTCAACCCAAAATTTACGGTTCTTATAAAACAAAGTATATTGGGAAGACTTCTGGCTTTCCTGGCTTCACAATGCGTCCTACCATAATTTTGTTAAACGAATGCATAGGCGTAGCCAGGATTTTTGATTGGGGGAGCCCGAAACCACAAATCACATGCAATGACCTCATCAGAAACTTCGAAGGAGAAATTTTTAGTGGGGGCAAAGATATCGTGAAATGGAAGATCAGAAGCCGTGGTCTGGTGTTGGCACGTAACTAGGAATTTGTTCAAGAAGAGGGATTAAACCAATAGATAAAATTCAAAAATGTCTAAATTGGGAGACGTGTTTGAGTAAAGAAGTGCACTGTAATTCAAACGTATCACAAACGGGGATCTGGGGGCGGAGCCCTCAGCCGCCAGAGGCTATGTGGGTCTGGGGGCAAAGCCCCCAGCCGCTGGGCAATTTTTCGTAATTTTTTGCAAAAAAAGCTATTTTAATACCATTGGAGCACATTTTGCAAGTATTCAGAGCTACTTGAAAGTTCTAGATTTTTAACATTTGAAAGCCAATTGAAAATATTAAGTTGTTCAGTCCACCTTTTACTTGCAATTTAAGTCCAAAGCACGTTTAAAATCTTGCATTTTGGGGTTAAATTTTGTTAGTGATTTGGCACAGGTCGGGGGAAGTAATGTACATTGCCTCCTGCAATATTTTCGCAGTAAATAAAGATCCAGTCGAATATTTTCCTTAGAGATTATTTTGTCATGAAAACAACCAGTTATAGGAGTACATGTATGGCCAGGGGGCCCAGGTCCTCTCAATTCAAAAAGTTGTTCAACGAGCATTCCCCTTACTGTACCTATTTTTTTTTCAGAAGTATTTTGTTGCATAAAAACCGGCGAGGTGGAGGGGAATTGTAATTGAAAAATGTGCAATAGATAGTTACGCCTACAAACCATATAATTGCCCGGGCCGGATTTACATTGAGTTGAGCTCCTGGCATTCTGAGATTTTTGCAACATTTTCCTGCCAAATACAGGTGAAGACCGAAAAAAGTTTTATCTGAGCGCGGGGCCCATGGCACTATGAGCCATATGTTAAGTCCGTCCCTGGCTATTGCATTACGTTGATAAAAAGGTTTGATGAGGGTCTCAGTTAGCAACTTTTAGGATAAAAACCCGTAATTTTACTCGGGCTATACGTTTAAATTGATTGGGAAACCTTAAATTGAAGGGGCGCGGACCCCCTGGATCAATATTATTGTTAATTACTGCTGTAGGAGTGTACTGTTGTACGCGAAGATGCTAAACGAAACTGAAGAAGCAATAGTATTTTTTGTGACATTTCATCATTGGTAGCATGTCAGTTGGGGGGGGGGGGGGCTAACTACGCCTATGAACGAATGTTTATGAGATCCAAATCTTCTGAAGGCATGAGACTAATAATAAAATTAGCATCGCTGAACGGTTTTTCACTACTCCATCACGCTCCTAGAAAAATTTCAGTCACCCCAAACCACACTGCAGGTTTCCTGCCTTATGACCCTGGCACACTACGTAAGTTCGTATAGTGCAATTCCACCTGCCTGAAGTTGTCCAAACTCAAGTTCTCGATGACGTATACACCCGTTTGATAAATTTGATTGTAATTTACTGACCCAATGTAAAATAAAGTAATTAAGCGGATGATCCCAGGAGTTTGCAAGGTATAGCTATGGGCTACTTTCACAGAGCAGCCGGTAGAAAGAGAGCTGGCGAGTGCAATCGTGACGCTTTTTAGTGAGAGGAACCCTAATTAAATGAAGTCTTGTATGGCTCTTCACTTAATTTTTGCACAAAGTAGTGGCGTTTGGCTACAATGAGTTTAAATAATGAGTCGGTTGATCATGCTAACACGCCTGAGGAACCAAAACCACGGAAGGGATTAGGAAGCGGAGCTCTCAGCAGCTGCTGAATTCCAATCAGACTTATTAAAGGGACTAAAGAAGTGGCCTTTTGTGTTAGACAAATTTCGTAGATCGTTCCAAAATAATTTTTGTCGAAAGATGTTTAAAAACGGCTGACACATTAAGTATACTATATTATAAACCGTTAACAATTGCAAAAAGAACTGTTGCTGCTTCATTTTCATTCACAACTTGGTTTGAGTTTGAGTTTTACAATGTCTTTGATGGCTTTTTCTTCAATCTACATCTACTGTATTAAAAAAGTGAGTAAACCAATTTTAAAAACAGTACACGACAAAATAAGATTTAAAATCTTACAAACAAACTGCTTTTCCGTAATCGCAATCGTCAGGAGTGTTTTGATCAAATAAAAAAAGTGCATAAATAGCAGGGGCTACCATCACTGGCGTAACTGGCGGGAGGGGGGGCGCGAGGCAGGGAAGAATTTTCCTCCAATGTGGGTCTCTTTATAAATTATGGCAACAAAGTTTGGGGGGAAAACAAACGACAAAAGCGGAAAGTCTTCACCTAAAACTCGACGGAAAAAAAGCAACCGATTTTCGGTCAAGACCTTTTTTGGACTTTAACTAAATTTGACGGAAAAAAGCACCAAATCTTCGGTAAAGTTCTTTTTTCTTCACTCAAAATTGACAAAAAAACGTGGAGTGAATTTCTAGTTAAGTTTTCCATGCCCTCTGGCTCTAACCTCTAGTTACGCCACTGGCTAGCATGTAAGTTTCCGACATATTCTGCAAGCATATTACCGTACACCTTACAGCAACAATAAAAATTTAACACTTAACAGACTGTTTTATTCATTGAAGTAGTCAACGCTAGGAGTGCGTTTTCTTCAAGAAATTTTTTTTTATTTTGAATGAGATGATCTCAACACCGGGTAAAACGATCTGAAATGATAAACATTTCATTTTTAGAGTATAGTGAATACGGCGTTTGTGAATAATTGTTACCCCTTAAAATGGAGTCAGTGATGTTTTAACTGTAAAAATCGGTTAATATCTATAAATGTGGAGCCATCAGTTTTCTCAGCAATGCCCCCCAAAATTTTTTAGCTCCTTCGCCTATCAACTTATAATTTTGTGAAGGATTGTGGGTAGTGACAGCGTTCCCGCTATTTCTTACAAGTATTTGCTGTACGAACCACAATCAAAATAGCTTTTGTAGCAAGCAATTCTTTAGTTATTTTAAAAGACACTTTTGCGAACAAAGAGTCCGATCAGGACAACACAGAAAATTAAAACATCCGAATGAGCTTATCCACGCTTTTTTTGCTGGTGACAATATTGTTTTCCGTAAATATTTGTTACCTTTTAATAAGAAAATGTTAGAAACACCACTTATATACCGTTTTATTCTTACTCTACCAACTTCATGACTTTTCGAAACAATGTGCCTGAACATTTTGCTAGTGCAATATTATTGTTTGCCTCAAAATAGCAATAAAATTTTAAAAAACTTCTGAAAAGTTTTTCTTGCACTGAGAATAAAATTGTTCTTATTTTGTTCTTAAATTTTGGACAGAATTTATCTTCATGCACTCACACTGTAAAAAAGTTGTAATACAAACGTCATTTTGTGCGTTTACGACGGTGAATTTGATATTCTTTGATCTTGGCTACTAAAACCGCAGCGCCGCGATCAAAATACTCGCTGTCACGTGCAATTTGTTTGAAAAGCGCGTCTACTCGGTTTTGCATTTTACTACGTAGTTTTCTCTAATGACATCATAAACAGTAGCGTAGCCAGGGGGGGGGCGGGGGGGGCTCGAGCCCCCCCCCATTGGCTTGTGAAGGATGCAAAATCGCATGTTTTTTGTGCTTTTGAGGCCGATTTTCTGTGAAAAATGGAAAATAGCCCCCCCCATACGAAAAGAGCCCCCCCTCATACGTTTGAACTTGCCGAAATTGGGAGAAAAATTGCCCTGAATTTTGGCGAAGACCTTTTTTTTTTTTTTTTTTTTTTTTTTTTGGAGATCACCTAATTTTGGGCGGAAAAAACGAAAAAACGTCTGAATTTTGGATTTCGGCCGAAAAATCACTCTGAATTTTGGCGAAGACCTTTTTTTTTTTTTTTTTTTTTTTTTTTTATGGAGATCACCTAATTTTGGGCGGAAAAAACCTTTGAAATTCCAATCTTTCCGAGACATTTCGTCTCAAATTTCGGACAAACCGTCTGAAACTGATTCAAGGTCAATGAAAATTCGAGTCAAGGTCGTTTGCACACTTCTCACTCTTTCAAAATAGCCCCCCCCTTTTCCAAATCCTGGCTACGCACCTGATCATAAAGATGTCATTTTGGTTTCATTTTGTCGGTGAGAAACTGTTTTATCGATGTTGCAACTATCATGACATTACTTCGTCAACTTTGGCTGTATTAAGTAACGATATGCATTCTAATTCAAAATTTTTTGTAAAAATTTGGAATCAATCAACCATATCGTGACGTCATAACAAAACAATTCAAAATTATTTAACGAAAAGTTTGCAATTATCTTCCTCTTTCGTTTGAATCTAAAATCGACTGTCTACTATATACAGAAATACGATTTTTAGAATCCAAATCAACCCTACCTCAGCGAAAAAAATTCGACACCGTTTCGCCGGGGAATCCCCAATTTCCGCCAAAACAACCGGAAATTGGGTGGAAACATTGGCAATTTTTAAAGAACATTTATTCAGGATTTCAAAAATATAGGTGAAAAAAATACATTTTTTGGGTGCTCGTGAACTCTGCTGGCGACTGCACTATATTCCGTTTCAAAATAATGTTTGAGAAACTTTCATGCAAACTATATTTGGCATATTTTCATTCGGTGGCACTAGTGAGTAAGCTTTGGGTACAGTTAATGTGGCAGCGGTGAAGTCGACTGCTGTTTGCTTCTAAAATTCACTAGCTGCTGTTTGCTGCCAGTTCGCATTTATGCATCGTCAAAGATCTTTGTACCGTCCGTCCGATACCAGTGCGGAGGCGCGCAACCAGGATTTTGATAAAAGTTAGGAGGGGTGTTGAATCAAAATCTGAATTTTTTGATTCTCAAATCTTTTCATTTTAGCGGTGTGCTGAGCAAACTGGTTTCAACTCAAACGTATCACAGTCTGTTGGCGAAGTCCACAGCTGCTGGGTAATTTTTATAATTTTTTGGCAAAAAATAGCCATTAACGTCATTTGAATTACGTTTCGCTACGTTTTAGAGCTATTTGAAAAAAAAAATTGCTAAAATTCGACAGTGATTTGAAAGAATTACCGGTACAAATAAATTACAAATCCCCTTTAGTTACAGGTCAAATCCAAAACACGTTTAAACTTTTGTACTTTTGTGTTGAATTTTCTAAGTGACTTGGCTAAGTGGGGGGGCTGAAGCACCCTTAGCCTCCCTGGTTGCTCCACTGAGTGCGGAAGACCATCAACTGCGCTTATTCTGTTCGGCTGAGCTCTATTTTTAATGATTTAATTGTGATGTTTTGACGCTTGCAGCCCAGAATGTTTTGCGTGCTTCTGGCATGAAGGCTACTAACGCGGAAGCCTAGGGTAGAGCCACCAGAACGGCAACTACATAAAAACAAGAAATGCGAAAAAGTTGTCCTCCCACAGGATTCGAACCTGCAGCCTTTGGATTACCTGTGCACTGCTCTACCACAAGAGCTAGAGAGGATGTCTCTTTGCATGCTTAATTTTGGCTCTTTAAACCAAATACTATGATGTGGATAATAATTTAATTGTGATGTTTTGACGTTTGCAGGTCAGAGGTTTAATATTTAATCGTTTTTCGCGCTTCTGAGCTCATCTTTTGTTGGTATCGGTTCACCATCGGCAATGAATTTTTTGGAAAAACTTGTGCATGTGCATATATAACAGTTTTCCAGCTAAAGTCATACAAGAGTTTAAATGAAAGTTTTGCACTGTATAAACAACCATAAAATCAGTTTTGATAAGCAAATTTTGATCAATTTTAGTTTACCCTCACTTTTATGGCCTTGTGCCCCCTCTTCTCTTGCTGTGGCGACGTCATTACTGTGAAGACCCCTTTTCTGGTCTGCATTGCAATTTGATCCAGGAAAAGAGGTCGTGCTGACTCGCGATTGTCTTTTCATTTGTCTGTACTCCTGTTTTTAGTTTTCAATAGAGCCAGGCAGTTTAAAGAGCCCCGCAAGCAGTTTACAAAGGGCCCCGTGAATCTTAAAACCATTGCAAGCATAAATTCATTTCAGGCCTATAACAAAGTGAGGCGCACTCCCCATGAATTTGATTTTGCTCTCCCTAAGAACATTAACAACATAAGCAGGAGCTAATTGATGTCAAATTTAAAGAGCGTGTAAATGGAGACATTTTGAGTTAAGTAATACAGTAAAAGTGCTGGAGCCTACGGTATTTCAGGGTACTATTTCTCTACCCTCTCTTGAGTTTACATTAGTCATGGAAAGCAGCTGGATGCCTCATTAGGTTCTAATTACTAAACGTTATATCATAGCAAACTATATGATATTTTTGTAGATCCATATGATTCGAAATAGTCTCAAAGATTGAAAAAGATGACCACATCAGAAAAAATAAACGCAACAATTATCTTTCAATCCGATGGTCTGAGACTGCAATGGCTATGTTGATTTGTATATTTCTTTCACCTGCTACTATTTCACATTTCTTTCACCTGCCACTACATGCGGTGTAGGCTTTACATTGTCCGTAATACAGTTGTTGTTGAACGTCAAGCAGGAAAGTTTTGAACACCAATTTTTGTAGTTTTTGATTTCACCCGACCGGGAATCGAACTCGAATTTTCCATTTCAGTAGCAGACATGCTGTCGACCGGACTACTGATCGGTTATTCTGCGTTATGTCAGTAAGGAAACCACAAGACTGCAAACTTTTGCTTGTTTGCACTTGTGGTAGGTGCAGCCAGTGGCGTCGCTAAGGATGGTGACACCCGGGGCGGAGTTTGTGGTGTCACCCTTCATTAGTTATATTTTAAAGAATGTATAGTAGGTAATGTATATTAATGTATAGTAGGCCGCAAAAGGTTATATTTTAAAGATGGCGGTGCTACTTCATTACTGTAAATAGCGGTTGTTGTTTGGCTAGCTCAATAACTTTTCATTGCAAGATTCTACAACTTGGAAGTATGCGCGTTTGAAATCACATCACACGTTTAATATCTGGCGAGTAACCAGAAATCTGCAGTTGGGAGGAGCTCTCGGGGGTCTGGAAGCTCCGCCCTATCCGCCGGATGCCATTGGGGGTCTGAGTGCGGAGCCCCAGCGCTCAAAAAAAATTTTTTTTTTGCAAAAATAACTTAATTTTAGCCTTATTTTGATAAAAGTTAATGTTTTTAAAACCTAGTTTTAGGGAAAACTCTGGAGGCATAAAAATTAGGAAGGCTCTATTTCACCGGAAATTTTTATCTAGTTTTTTATTAATTCTGAGTAAAATGTAACACAAACTCAAATGCTTACTCTAAAACTATTCCCAAATCGAACCCTAACCCAAACCCTAACCTAAACCCTAATCTTAACCCCTAAAAAAGCAAATGAAAAAAGCGCGGATGAATATTTCTCATTCTCGTTTTACTCTCTTTAAGTTGAAAATTTTCGGTGAAATAGTCACTACCTAAAAATTAGCAGTGCAAAAACATGATTAAACTCAGGCGCGTAGCCAGAAATCTGCAATGGGGGGGGGGCTTTTTCGGGGGTGTCGGAGCGGAGCCTCCAGCGCTCGAAAATTTTGTCTATTTTTAACAAAACCTAACTTAATTTTAGGCCTATTTTGATAAAACTTAATGCTATTGAAACGTGGCATACAAATTAGCAGTGTAAAAACATGATAATACTAGTTGCAAAAATGAGCTACGTGGGTGGTAGCTATTGACAGAATTTCAGCTCTCTTATTTACAAGCTGATAAATCATGAAATCCTATACTAGAGTTCAATAAAACTCTAAAGGAGTCCTTTTTTTCATCTATATTTTATAGAAAAAGATATAATTAGGGGGCTAATGGAAGGAAGTTTGAAAGAAGGTATAGGTAATTGACTAATACTGAATAGCTCCTCTCCCCTATTCTCATCTTATATTTCATTTTTTTGATGAAACCTATGTTCAGGGATGAACAGAAACAACAACATTTTTCGATAAGCGATCAAATCAAAAGACAATTTTTGGCCATTTTCAAAGTTTTTTTTTTCTGTTTTATGAGTTTTGTTTTTGATAAATTAGCTCTTCCTCGTAAATAAATGTTTCAAAACAAGCTTTAAATCATTTTTTGAGTCCATTCCAATGCAAAAGATGGTCTCAGAAGTGCTACAAAGCGTGGTATTTTCTTTATTCTGCATTTTGGCCGGCTGACCAATGGGGGCAAGGGAAAGGCTGTATTCCCACCAAGCAACGCCTCAGATTCAATAAAACTCACAAGGAGTAATCCATATCGTCTATATTTAATATAGAAAAATGGTTGGGGAGGGGGGCTAATGGAACGATATTTGAGTTGAAGTGCTTCGTAATTAACTAATATCGAATAGCCACTCCCTCCCATATTCCTGAGCTTATTTACTGTTTTTTTTTCATGAAACCTACATTCAGCATGTTTCAACAAGAGATCAAATGTAATTGCTTATTTGGCAATTTTTAAAGGTTTTGACTAATTTGTGATTTATATTTCTACAAATTATCGCTAGCCCCTCTAAATAATTTTTTCAAAAGGAGCTTTAAATCATTTTTTAGTTAAGTTTAGAGTGATAAGCATTTCCAATGATATTAAACATATTGTTGTTTTCTTTTCTGTTTGACTGGTATTACAAAATGGTGACACCCGGGGCGGGCCGCCCTTCCCCCTAGCGACGCCACTGGGTGCAGCGAGAAGTACACCGCTTAGACTGTGAATTACAAAGGCCAATCTTCAATTTTCTTTGCTGCTGCTGCTTCTACAAGGAGCTGTGGTTTTGCAAGAGTGAATTACCCAAAAAATTTTACTATATATATTTCGTATTTTTTTTTTAGTTCTGTTGTGTCATTTTTTAAATTAAAATTCTTTTAAATTAAAAATATATTGAGTTCGTTCAGGTTAAAATATTTTTGATTAAAATTCCAAGTTATTTTTTCATTAAAATTACTAGTAGTTTTATTTAACTAATCATCTTGCAAACATTGAACATAATCCGACGAAATCTTCAAGAATACCCACGCTAAAAATTGATAAAGGAAAATTGATAAAAAAGAAAATTGATATTGTGAGGATCAGTCCTAATCCACGCTGGTGTAGAGTTGTAAGTTGGCCCGGGATTTCAGGTCGGGTTCCGGCTTAAGATTCACAAAATATTGAGCTTAATTTGGACTTGACTCAGGCCCGTCGCCTCAGCATGGCTTTTCAGGGCCGTGCCCCCCAAATCACTGCTTCTGCCCCCCAAGCGAGGATTGTGCCCCAAAGAAAGTAACAGGCTCGGTGCCACTGGAGTGCAGTTTGGGGTCTGAGACCTCCTAAATACTCTTATAATTCTGAGACCTCCTAAATACTCATCATCAAACCAGTATTTGTAGGCAAGAACCGCTTTTTTGCAGATTTTGCGACGAAGACCTTTTATTTTTTGGTCTTCACCTCAGAATTCGTAGAATTTTGCACGTATTTCGCGAATAAGACTTTTTTTTTTATTTGGTTTTCACCCCAGAATTCGAGGAAAAATTGTTTTTGTGCCCCCCTCCCTCCCCCCCAGTCTTGCTGTTGCGACATCGGGCCTGGCCTGACATACGTACTTGCCAATTGTTTTAGCCTTCTAGGTGCTATAAAAGAGTAATTAAAATAACTTTGAAAGAATTGAAAGATTGGATGACGACTTCGTTTAAGCATCATTCGATTATTACTAGGCAATCATTATTATTGCGTCACGATTGATAAATAGTAAGTAGTTTTATTTTTACCGCTTAGGAGCAATACCCGTACACATTTTTTGGGCATAACTTAACTTTCGGGCTTTTTCGGGATGGGCTTTGACTTCAAATTACTTTTTGGTTTCAGGCCAGGCTCGGGGTTATGCTTTCGCGCTGGAGGCTATAGCCCATTATTACTCGTGCGGTTTACAACTCTGCGTTGGTGCATGTGACCGAAAAATTGCTACATGATTTAGCAACCAAGCTTTTTTTCCACCCGAGTATCCATCTGAACGCGATTTTTGGTGAAAAAGGTAGCAGGATACTTTGGTTCGTGAAGTTTGCTGTAAAATAAACGTAGCGTATAGTAGAACCTGAAAGCAAGAAAAAAGTGATTGTGCTTCTCTTTGTGGCTATTGCTATATCTACATTCTACGGTTTATTGTAAAGTAGTAATTGTTGTAATATATTTAAGCTGGTGAATGAGCTCGGCGTTTACTCTATCATACAGTAAAAGCTCCTTTGAAGAACCAAAAAAAACCACAAGTTGTTCTTGAAACAACTCTACATTCGCTTGAAAGCTTTTAAACGACTTAAGTGTCAAGAAAGTTGTAGTTTAGAGAAGATTTGATCCTATGTGTAGTGAATACACTTCGTAGAAAATGCTATATTTACGAAAAATTATGTGCCAATCAATTACATTTTGTTAGTCAGAGAGTATAACTTTATTTTTCAACAAAAAAAAACTTGAGGATTGCAAAAAGTTTGATGAAATTTTTACCAATTTAAAACTGGTTGAAAAGCAAAAACACGCAAAATTTCACGCAGCATTACACCTTTTTATTTGCGTATTACTGTAGCATCAAAACACTCATACGCTCATTATACGGCAAGTTGTGTGTTGATATAGGTAAATAAATGCGTAATAATTGTGTGTGAAATTTTGCTAGCTTTTTTAACATGGCAACGCCTCTCAAAACTTATAACTAAGGCAAAAAAATCGGTAAATTTAATGAAATGTAGCAAAATTGGTTTCAGAGATTTACAAAAGCAACGAGGTGCTCACTGCGAATGCAATGTGAAAAATTCAACATTAAAACGGACAGCCAGCTATTTTTTTGCGTGCAAATTCTGGACAGTATTCAGGTCAGTTAGAACTAATGAAGTACCGGCAATAAATCGATGTATATCCCGCACTCTCTAAAAATATTGCAAAAATGTCAACAGGGCTCAATTAAATAGCATTCGGTAGGTACGAATAATCAATATTTTGTATTGTACTTTTTTTGGGGGGAAGGAGGTGGGTGTTGAGTTGTAAATGTAGATTTCAGAGGAAAAGAGGAAGTGAGCTGAGCGAGTGAAGCAAAGTCACGAAAAAATGCGTTTATCTATTGGTTAGTTTTTCTTTCAAAATTCTATAGTTTTGTTTTGATTGACAGCTTGCATTTCAAAACTGAAGAGAGTCAGCGAAGAAATTAAACAGTGCTGTCAAATATGCAAATTTTTGTAACAAAATAAGAAAAATTAAGCTTAATTCAAAACTTTCATTTCTGGAATCGCCTAATTAACCGACCGGTATTGCTTAAGGTGTATGGTGTAGCTTTTTCGATTTAGAGGGAAAGTTCGATGGCAGTTTTTCATTATTTCTAGTTTAAAAACTCTGCAAACTCTAGTGCTATAGTGCGTTTGTTATAGTAAACCACTACTGTAATAAGACATTAAACATTAAAAATCAAAAACGTATAACCCAACAGTCTGTTTCACCCACTAATGGGATCATCAGGGATAAAGCTTATTCAAATAGAATTAATATTAGCTTATTCTATTTGAATAAGCTTTACCCCTGATGATTCCATTTATGGGTGAAACAGACTGGTGGGTTATACGTTTTTAATTTTTAATGTTTAATGTCTTAATACTGTCGTGGTTTACTGTGATATTTGCTCTAACACTCCGTTATCGAGCACTTTTGAAACCCTGATATCAACCACTGACTAGTGCGTTTGTTATGTTTTTAAACTTAAATTCAAATCGGACTTGGGCTCAAATTTAAGTAGAATTTTTGAGCTTAAAATTCAAGTCGGGCATGGTACTCAAATTTAAGTCAAACTTGAGCTCACATTCAAGTCGGACTGAAGCTCAAGTTCAAGTGCGATTTGAGCTCAAATTCAACTTGGACTTGAGAATTGAGCTTAATTAAAGGTGCTTTAAAATGTTATAGCTCAATAGCGAGTATTCGCAAAGAAATACAACAATGACGACATGTTTATGTGGTGAGACATGTTATCACTTTGCCTCGGCGGCGACAACACTATGAGTGTGGTAATTGCTAATCAACTTCCTAAATGGTTTTGTCTGGTATGGTTGTCATGCTTTCACCAAGATTATTTGCTTGTAAACATCAACACTTAGTACTTCTAATTAATGTACATGAGTGAAAAGCGCTCCCAGGGTCGTATTGCAACAGTTAAATTGAGTACAAGATCAACTTCAGCAAAAACTTATAAATTAAGAAATAGAATGTATTTTGGCTTGAAGCTTTGAAAGTCAAATTTTGAGTTCCCCAAATATGACTCAAGCCGGATAGAAAGAAATTACGTGTAAAGTTTTAAGTTTCTAAAAACAACGTTTTCGGGACCATCAGATGAGCTTGCCAAAAGTACAATCAATAGATTAAAACAAGGAGCTAATATCAAGGTAATCAAAATTTTCTTCTCAAATCGAAAATGGGCTGATTGTAAGTCAGTTCTCGTAACATTTCCTTTTTACTCAGACATTCAATAATGCCCATTCATAGACTTAGTGCTGTAAATAAATTATTATGGTTGCAAAATAATGCACTTAAATTTTACTCTAATACCACTACAAAACGTGAAAGTCTGATGGAGCACGGGAAGAGCGGTCTCATTCAAACTTGAATAACATAGGGATGTCAATTTTTGATTTTAACATAAAGAATGTTAAATAAATAAATAAGCAACAATGTAAGGATAATCATTTTTGAAATCT
This sequence comes from Trididemnum nubilum, assembly GCA_963965965.1. Taxonomy (NCBI): domain Eukaryota; kingdom Metazoa; phylum Chordata; class Ascidiacea; order Aplousobranchia; family Didemnidae; genus Trididemnum; species Trididemnum nubilum. The sequence goes on from OZ014479.1 coordinate 10,594,802, forward strand.
GATTTACCGGTACTCAAAGTACTGCATCAAATAAACGAACTCGGTACTAAGCATAGCCGGTATTAAGCACTTACTTTAGTGAGAATATTCATGGAGCGCAGAGAAAATTTTGAAACGTTTTTTTTAATTAATCGTTGCAGTTTGACTTGAAGAATTTAGTCAGTTTCGTTTCAAGTTAAACTGGGATTACAGATCACATTTCAATTACAGATCAAAACGATAGCTTTATTCGCGCCAGAAGTATTAAATTCGAGTTTCTTTCAAGTGCAGTTTTTGTATTTGATAAAATTTATAGAATTTCAAATCAATCAAAATTAAAACAAAAGAAAAATAAATCTAAAAAAATAGATTTCAATTCCACTCAGAACCATCATCAGTCTAATGGTAGCTTTGAAAGTAGCCGAAGTCATTTTTTTATTCATTTTTATTTTGCCTTAGTTGACGTTAAATAAATCCTATTTTATTTTGAATTAATATTCGTAAGCAATCGCTACAAAACTGGGAGAGTTCCTTTTAAGAACTTCACATCATTTTTACATTTGAGAGAAAGAACCATTATTTTCGTGTAAAATATTGTAAAAACTGTACCTTAAACTCTCCCTACAAAAAAGTTTTATTTTTCAGATAATTTACTTTCAATTAGGAAAATCCCAAATCAAAACTTATATTTCTTTTGCAGAGTTATTATTGCGTTTATTTTTTAATTAACTGACGTTTCCTTTAATCATGAAATATGAAGCATGTGATATTGTTTGTGATTAGCTGGAGCAGAAAGTAAATTTACTACTAAATACTAAATACTCGTACATGCGAAATGAACTCTGATGTCAGTCGAAATGAAATAGTTTTCTGGATTTGGCTTGTTATTTTCGCTTTGTTGGTCTCATCTACCATATCAAAGGCAAATGCAGATTCAAGGAAATACTCTGATCGCTTTAGAAAAAGCCGACAGAAGAATTCAGTAGGGTAGGAGTGTTTATTGATATTTTTTAGATCTAACCAGTTACCGGTAAACCAAAGCATTAATGCTATGTTTATGCATCACACAAAAGCGAAGAATGAATAATGAGAGTCAAGATTAGAGCTAAATTGATACTTCTTAGTGATGAAGATCTTTAAGCTGCCTGCTTGCTCCAACAAGGCAACAATTTTGTTCTTACCTGAAACAAGAACAAAAAACAGTTTGTTTTCTCACGGGTAAAAATTTACCTGAACATTTGAATCACAAATCATGTTTAGTCCGTGTTATGCTCTTTGTTTTCCTTTGTAGAAACCTAACGATATCCCATGACTAACGACAGCCAGTTCAACACCAATACATTCGTAGTTCACACTGTCTTGTTTTAACTGCCGAAGTAGAACTGACCATGTTTTGATTATACACATAGCATTTCCAAATGAATGCACACTGCACACTTAGCACATATTTTAGCTTTGGTTTAAGTTGCAGTCGATCTACAAGATTTCAACAGTCCTTTCAACGAATTGATGTTACTGAAAGATGAGTTTACGCCGTACGTAAAGCGACGCTAAGCAACCAAAATGTGACGTCATCGACAACTTACGAAAGGTTGCAACATTCGCAAACTTCGCGATCAGTTGCTTAGTTTCACTTAAACGAAATTGTTGTTGAATGGTTGGCTTACTTTAAGCAAGTTACGCTAGCGACCACTCGCGTTATTTTGTGTTCTGTGTAAACGCATCTTAATTAAGAAAATGAACAAGAGGCTTCAAGACGACCTCGCAAATCACCAAATATTTTCGGGCTGAAATCTGGTTGATTGAAATCATGGGTATTGCGAGGACTCTTTCTGCATTTTTTGGCAATATTTAGTTGTTGGTACATTGTTTTATTCAATACGCGTTTAGCCCATACTCATGATTCAATAAACTACTCACGCGTTATAGCGATATGCTTCAAAATTTTGTTGGGATGCGGCAAAAAAATTTTGTGTCAATTGGTGATGAGCAGCTGGTGACTATTTTATGGTTCTTAACTTCAAATCATGACAAAAGTTCGAAATTTGAGACATAAAAGTTTGCAAAAATTTGCAAAAATATTTTAAAATGACATTGAAAAGAGCGCTTATTGTTCATAGTCTAAATATTTAGACTTTTTTTTTTCCTTATAAGGTTGGATTCATGCTGGTTGCCAAATACTGTTGATACAAAACAGCGTTTAAAAAAACTAAAAAGTTTTACAATTTTGAGATTTGAAGGAGGTTTTAACGATCAAAAGTAAATACGTATTCTGATGATAGCCGTAACATAACTGTAGTGTTTTTCTAAGTCTTTTTTGTGAAAATATAACTCTTTCAAGCGCGTTTGCGTTTTGAATTTCTGACTTGCTTTATGGCTGAAGTAAAAGTTAAAAAAACTTAAACTTATTCGAATGTACCAGCGAAAGTTTAAAAGATAAAATTTGACAAATGTATTTGTGACTCATACAGGCATCCTAATGTAAATCCGGCCCTGGAGTCATGCTGTTTCAGCGATTTTTTACGTAAGCTCGCGATATAACGGTGTACTGCAATGAAAGTATAGTGGTCCGGTCACCATCTTGTAAGTGGTGGCCCAACCTGAAGAAAGACTGCAAACAGAATCCAAAAAAGAGTGCTTATGGCGGTGGTCCCTACCACTGGTCCGCAGACCGGTGCTGGTCCGTGGAGAGTTTGTTACCAGGCCGTAATACTTTTCCAGGTTAAGTACTTTGGAATATATTCGTTACGTTAAATGCAATTGCGTATAGATATTTTATAGAAAAAAGGTTTGATTACACGAGTTTTAGCATTTTGTGATGAAATAATTTCAGTTTACAAGAAGTAGTTCATTGCTAAACATTTGTGTTTATTTTTCAAAGCCGGTCCGCGAAAATTTTTCAGTTTTTAATTGGTCCGCAGTATGAAAAAGGTTGCCGATTTCTAACTTATTGCATCGTTTGGTTGCATTGGTTGAGTTCGACTGACGGTAACGTTTCTGGATCATAAACATGAATGGATAAATGAATTAAACATGATTTACTATAATTAATTGCCTATCGAATTTTGATAAGGATTGTGTGTTTCAAAAAGAATAATTTGTCTTCCTTTCTTAAAGTAACTTTGCATCTTGTGATTAGAAAAAATCCATTGAGTCATAGGAAAAAAATGATTCCTTCACTGTCGTCAGAAGCAAGCAGTCGCCGAATATTTTGTACTAATGCGCGAACTTCTTGAAGAATTGCTTTATTTCTCTTTTTGTGTGCCTTTTTTCAGGCATTTTTTTTGATTTCAAATTGAAAAAGAAAAAAAATCATCACTACCTAAGCGAAACCTTTTAAGTAAACTTCAGTTATAATTAGATTTTTCGGTTTGTTGGAATAAAAATTTTTTAAAAATTTTAATGTCATAAAAACTATTTTTGTAAAAAAAAAATTTTATAATGTGATGCCTAAAGTTAAATAATTTTTCTAAGATTGAAAAAACGTAATTTCAAATAGTTTTTTCTGGAACATTGCCTTTTTGAGTCAGCAGTTTGACCTTAAAACTTCCTATTGAACAATAGTAATCAATATGACACAATAGTATTCGCTGAGATGTTTTTTCCATTTAGGACGTGAATTCTGACTCTGACGCACCCTGCTGAAGGTTGGATTCTCTTCTTAGATGCTAATTCTGCTTGAAGGGGTAGATAAATGCTTATGTTCATGCAGAATAACGTCCTATGTCGGTGGTAAACGTTCTATGTTCATCTTGAGCACAAATAGGAAATTAAGATTTGCCATTTTTTGCCTATTAGGCAGTCAAATAATTTTAATTTCATATGTCGGCAGAAAAACGCATCAGCACTAACTTGAGCAAATATATTCAAATTGTTAAAGCAACTGCTGCTCTACGTTTTTGCGACAGTCCAAATTCAAATACTGTTATGCTTGAAATAATTTCAAGGATAGATTTTTAAGAGCTTTAAATATTGCGGACTGCGACCACAAAACATTTTCTTCAACTCACCCGTACAACTACAATTCCAACAGAGGTATCAAATTTCTTTCTCAATTTACTATTATCCAGTAGTATTTGCGTTAATGATTACTGAGTTATAGTTTCCCATAAACTCCTTCAGGAAAATGCAATATTACTCAACAGCTATGGACTAGGGCAGGGGTGCCGAAAGTTGTTATGGAACTGGCCGCAATGAATTTGAGCGAGTAGCACAATCAGATCGGAATTGCAAAACTGTTTCTAGTGAGATTTGATGCAAAAAGTCGCGGAAATTGCGGCGAAGACCAAAAAAAAGGTCTTTTCCATGTTATAATGTGATTTTTGCCGAAATTTCAGTTGAAGACCAAACGAAATACAAAAAAAGTGGTTTGGTTTCTTTCAAAATTTTTGTACAAATTCTTCTCGAAACCAACTCGCGGGTCGTAAAATCATCTTGCGTCGCAATGCACGATTTCTTCAGCATTACTGCAAAAAAGGATATTATATTTCAAATTTTTTTAGTTTCGTTCAAACCGGTCGCAAGCGAAGCGACATAAATATGCAAAGCAAAAAATTGACGTCATGCAAAACAAATTGACGTCATAGAAAACAGGGTGCAAAGCTGATGTTTAGTTTTTCCCTGCGATATATATTTTTATATTCTTTGGAACGCATTAATGGGCAACATTACAAGACCGCCTTAAGTCAAGTCCGACTTGAGCGAAAATTTAAAATGCTGATTAAAACTCAAACGCGTTTTTAGCATGAACATAAAGCTGAAAATATGGAACGTGACATGATTAAATCCGTCTTTAAAAGCTTTACATCACTTTAAATTTTCGCTCAAGTCCTAGCATACCGGCATGGGTCAAGTTCGCTCTTGTATTACGTCACAATGTTTCTATCTGGCTGGTTGCTCAGTGCCCAGTGTCCATAAGTCAAATTGTCGTTTTGCCTCCCTTCCAGTTTGTTTTGTTGGTTTCACTTACTTAATATGCAGCACTGTACACTTATATACACAAAGACTTAATGATTTATTTAAAGCAGTTCCAGAATAAACTCAGCTACTATGTATGGCTATGGATTAAAATTCTTTACGTTTTGATCAACTTTGTTGTCTTTTGATTCAAGATCTATGTGCATCACACTAATGAAGCTTCGTCAAATCCGCTGCCTGTTTGAGTGATTCTGTATCCCGCGTAATAATAATTAATCAAAAATATAATTAAGCTTGAATTCATTTTTTATGTAGATCACTATTGACCTTGCTCGAAATGGTAACTTAAAGGCAATCAGTTATAAGTTAGTGAAAAGTTGTTTGGTTTTCCATTTCAACATCATTTTAATATTTAATTCAGCAGTGAGTTCTTTGCGGCTTAAAAGTATTAAGTTTAAAATCAGGTTTATTTGAAGAAACAATAAACAAACCTGTTTGTAGCTTCATACCACAGCAGATCGAAAAGTCATCGTGTTCAATCTGATTAAAATTATTATCAACTTCGGTTGAAAGATAGCTTCAAAGTTTAGTCATTACATCAGGAATAACGAATTTTTAATTTTTATTTTAACAAATTTTGTTTTTAAGATATTTGCATTGCAATATTTGATTAAAATACGTTTTTGCATAATTTCTAATTCTGCATAAATGGACCTAAGAATGTTTTGCGCGAGTCTGGAATTACGTATTCGCATACAAAATGGGATGGCAATTGAATGTGTTTCTGAAACACTAGTGAATATCTGCTACTATCAGCAGACGGCCGAACTTGTGCAGTATACTGCATTTTTAGAATAATCTTTAATGCAATATTTTTAGTCAAGTTGTAGGTATCGTTTTTAGACATCAGACGTTTTTGACGGTGTTACGTACGTCGCTTTGACGCGGCCAGATTTGAGGAAAAGAGTTTCGCTTCAAAACGTCTAGAGGAGAAAAATGGGCGTGCGCCAAAACTTTTCAAAAGCAAAACCGTTCGCATCAAAACTTCTCTCTCCAATCAATGGCGTTGTAGAGTCGCGCACCCATTTTTGAGATATGTGATCCTTCCAAATATGATGCTTTTTTGCCACGTAATTCTCATCCTCAAAAAAAATTTACCGTGCTGTAAACGAAATAAAAATCGGATTGACATGACTGTTTGTTTTGAGTTGAAACAGCGTAATCACTAGGACATCGCTTATATTGCCATTTCACTTATTGACTAATGCTTACAGCAGCTGCTGCTTCTGAAAACACATGGCCAAAAATATCAATCAAAAGTAGATTTATAACTGCAAAACTCTTTTAAAGTCTTTTTTATTAAATTTCTAATTTATTTATTACTTAACCCGTAACTTAAATAACCTGCACTCTGCCCCCAGAAATAATAGAATTGTTGACATGAGTTATTGCCTGGATGTTTAATGCCAAAACAAATGAACAGTACTGGTTTTCCTGTAGTTGTGTAGCTGAAAAGCCAGAATGTCGCGCGAAAAAAATTTTTTTCTTTTTTTTTTTAACTCAAAAAAAACTTAGAAAAGCGTCTATTCAGTAAAGAGTAGCTTAGGACATTGATTTTTTCCTCAAGAAAACAATTTCATGTAGTTTTTGGTATTATAAATGGTTATTAGGTAGCGGCATGAAACTACTGCCAGATGACACAAAAAAAGTAATTTTTTTAACAATCTAAAAATAAAGGAGGAATAAAATTATTATTAAACGAATTTTTAACATGCCATTCAAAAAACAATCATAAATTTTTTAAATTACGTCTGTAAATGACGTTCTCCTGTGCAAATGCATTCCCCTTCCATGGAGAAGTCACCTTGTACCTATAATGACCATGTGATATGATAATATACAGTGCGTTCAGAAAGTCACTGTGCACCTTTCATTGTCTGCTTTATTTTTAGATAATCAGCGTTTTTCGTTTCTCGTATTTCGTCTTTGATGTTTTTTAAATGCACTTTTCGAGCGAGCAAACTTCAAACGTACACAATTTGACCTTGAAACCGAGCGTTTTAAATTTTTAAAAAAATTGTTTTAAAATTGCTTTAAAATTGCAGGTGCACAGTAACTTTCTGAACGCACTGTATAAGGGACTCTGACTCGCTAGCTTGGGATTTTGATTCCATCCGTGGCTGTTGTTTCGTCTGAACAAGCAAACTATTGTCCTGGAGCTATTCGACCATTATCTTCGCAGCAAACAATTGTATTGACTAGTATAAACTCCAGAATCATGTACTCTACGGAAAAATAACATTTTTTGTAATCAGAGAGGTTTTATTAACCAACAGCTCAGTGGATGTACAGTAATTGTGTCCACGACGATTCTTGAATCGTATAGCTTTGCATGCAATTCATATTGGCTCCCTCAGGCACTCTTGGTCTCTTTGACTTCAACAACACAGGGTATTTTTTGATCTTCCAGCTTGCAAGACGCTTTTTTTCAGGCTGGGCCTCTACAAGTGGTAGATTGCTCGGCCCCAACGGGAAGAAAATATTAAGGTATTTTTTTTCTAAGAATGCAATGACGCATGATAAGTTCGACAATCGAATCGGGAGCCTGGGAATTTTTGACCACTAACCTTACACTCGGTCAACTGAGTTAATATAGAGTCGGCGAAAAGTGTCGCAAAGTTATAGATTTGACTGTACGTATGCATCATGAACATTTTTTTGCACTAGAATCACAACATTTCATGCAAATATGCGATTTCACCAAAATCTTAAACACTTTTAAAGCTGATTAATTCTCGTGCCGAAGGCGACTTAGATTTGCTTTTGCGATAAAAATACGTCGAAAGGTACAGTGATTAATGCTGGAATAATTGTACATGTCTATCTTCTACATCGCTTAATCCGATTCAATAGCGTATGTAGCCTACATCGTAGCATATGTAAATGAATGTTAAAACAAGTATCTTTTTTAATTTGAGATTCATAATATTCTACGATGCTTTCTTGCATCTATAATGTATTGCCTAAAAGTTTTGGATGATCAAAATCGACTACCACAAAAAAACTTTTTTACTATTGCGTAAAATCTGAACTCCATCGATAAATGACGTCGTATTTGCACTTCTTCTGGTTAAACTATGGGTTATGAAAGCATCACGGTTATTATTCAATGAATGGTTTAAGTTTAAACATGGTGTATATTCATTGGTGTTACTTTTTATTCATTCATTCATAGCCTTTGTTATTTTGCAGATTTATTTTGGCCAGTTGCAAGAAAATGGTTCGTTCGAAATGCGACATACTTGCCCCAAAGTGTCGAACTTCAATGCTTCATAAGAGAAGTATTCCAGATGCAGACATGAAAAGTGAGTTTTTTTTTTGGTATTATGAGGGTTCAAATTATTTGGCCAAATACACATTAGTCAAGATTGGGACTAAATTCTTTGGAAAATTTTATTTTACCTAATCAGACCACCCACCAATAATCGTAGGTTGCGAAGTTGCCGACTTAAATATAAATTACAATCTGACAAATAAACTTGGAACTTGACTTAAAAGTTTGTCGATTTAGTTGAACGATTCAGCAGCAACCAAACCAGAACAACAAGCTATTTAATGTATTGTAAATTGTGGATGTTTGTCACCGCTTTTAGCACAATGGCGACGATGTTCATTGTTTATCCTGTACATTGTGTACAAGTTTGCAATGATACAGTAAATCCTTATGGGAAGAAAGATAAATAATATGCAAATTTTCGACATTTTTCGTGCAAAACAACTCACAAAAATCGCAAATTTGTAGTCATCAAAATTATTACCGAAGCTGTAACGTCTTTCGTTAGTGCTTAGTTTATCAGAAGTCTAGCATGTCAAAATCAACTAAAACCTAAGCAATATCGCAACCTATAATCTCCTAGCCTGTTGACTAATACGAGACTTATACTCACGTTTCAAATTTTGCTTACCAGCATTTACTGTAAATGTATTTTTATCGCACGAGCACTTAAATTTAAAAGAATCTATGAATATCTCGTAATCTACCTTTTTACTTGAGGTTTTGCAATGGTGTTGATGAAAATTTTTAACAACGATTTCGTCATAAATATTGGCTATTGCATCACAAAAGTTTGTATCAGGAATAATATTACCTTATAAAAATCTTCAGAATAAACGTGATATCTTTTATGATAAAACGGTGTTGAATTTTTTCATGAACATTATTGCAACGCCTCATTTGAAAAATTTGATTAACTTCTGAAATAAAATGCAAATTTTTATAAGTTATAAGTTAAAAAAAAGTTATAAGCTGCTAGTTTTTAGCTTTGCATTAAAATTCCAAGGATACCAATTTTTCTTTTAATTTGCAATCTTTACGAGCAAATTAGAAAAGTGACTTCTTGACTTGAATACCTAATTGGGCCATCTTTTGCTGCATATTCTTGGGTTTAGTGTTAATTGTTTTTGTTTTAATTTTCAAGTAGATTAGCATTAAGACTTAGGCAGTAAGATCTTCTTCGTCCGATCTTTACTTCTTGTAATACAAATCAAATTAGTGTTTCTTGCATTATTGATTAGATAGCGATTGGCAATATTTATCTTGAGCTGGTAAAAAGCTGGTATTGCATCTAAAAAAATATATGAATTTTGTACTTGTACACTGTCTTCTTAGTTTCTATAGTGCTCAATGGACAATGAGCCAAAGCCAGTTAACGATGCAGAAAGTTCAGTTAAAAATTAAAATCATTGAAAACATTAAAAATTTAAAAACCCCACTACAGTCTGTTTCCCTCTAATGCGTTCGTCATTAGGGGGGGACCCATTACAATTTATGACAAATCCATTAGGGAGAAACAGACTGTAGTGGACTTTTAAAGTTTTTTATGTTTTTCATGATTTTAATTTTTAACTAAAATTTCTGCATTGTTATGATTTTTATATGAAATTGGTTCTGATAAGGTTAAAGAATTTTTCACTAAGTTTAATGCTGCATTAGAAATCAGAATCCATTTTTAAAGGAAGGCCTTAAGTCATTGGAACTTTACATTCAATTTTTTATTAATTCAGACCCAAACGTAATCCAAAAGAAATTCCTAGTCAAAACTAATTCCAAACCGAATCCTAAAAGCGAGTGAAAAATGCGCGAATGAATATTACTGATTTTTGTTTTACTCTCTTGAAGTTAAAATATTCCGGTAAAATGTAGTTACTCCTATTTTTCAGCAAACCTATCGTGCTTTGTAAAGAAAAGTAGTTCTTACACTTACCCATACAATTTGAATCATAGGCTTCTTGCTGTGGAAAGCAACTCTTGGCTGCTCAATTAATATTGCACAATGTACTGCAATGGCATGATGATTTTTTAGAAAAGAACGGAAAACATTCGCGCCGAAAACGACGATTAAAATCAAAAAGACAGTATAAGAAAAAACAAAAAAGCTTCAAAATCGTGATAACGTGTCGGGTCTGTCACAAGCATTGCTGGTGAATCGTTACGTGGTCCTGCCATGGAAGAACTGAAGAACGCGTTGTTGTAATGGGCAAATGTGGCACTACTAATAGCTCTTACTTATTTGCATGTGCGTGTGGTCCACGTTGCAATGTCAAGGTTTAACAACTCGTATTTGAATTTTAATGTTCAAGTGTGGACACTCTAGCAAGAGCTTGCAAATTGATGATGGAACCTTTTGCGGTTGGAAATGTGACATTTTGTTGATATGTAAGACTTAAGTCAGGATTAGTCAATGTTTACATAGTTGCGGGCTTCTACAAGCGTTCATGCAATCGTTCTTCAAAGCTAATGCCTCATAGCTGTTATTTGCGAAATGTTTAGTCGTTTGATGCTGGTTGTAAATTGTGGAATGTCCTCAAATATTGAGTAAGAATATTGAGGATCGAAGGCAAATGCGAGCAATATCATTTTTCCAGTGTTCTTCAACTTTCCTTCCTATTGGTGTAGCATACGCCACACTATTTTGTAAATTATGGCTCATACACATTCAAAATTTCGTTTCCTGCGGCGAAGGATTTTGTCTTTTGTCTCCTTTAATAATTGGGAGCTTGTTTCAATTGTAGTTTCACGATTCGTGTTTCCCGAGAAATTGTTTTAATTTGATAGTTTCGTTAATAAAACATGAAAAACAACATTGTCATGATCACATAGGACTTCTACATCACCATCATCATTACTATCATCGGTAAAAATTACTGTAGTATTATTGAGATGTGAATAATAAGACCTATTTCGGTCAATTTAGATAGGGACAGTGGCGGGATCAAGAAGGCTGTAGGGGCTTCACCTTCCTCTCCTGAGCCAAGTCACTTAGAAAATTTAATTCCAAAGTGTAAGCGTTTAAACGTGTTTTGTACTTTACCTGCAAGTAAATCGGGGCTTAAGGGGTTGGGTATATTTATTTTTCAACTGGCTTCCAAATCTTAGCATTTTAGTTCTTCTCCCTAAAGGCTCTAAAAACGTAAGAAACGTGTCCCGAATGGTTTTAAAATGACTATTTTTATTTCGAAAAAGAGCATAAAAATTTTACCCCCTTCCCCCCATGGTCGCCGGTGAATGAGGGACTTCCTACACCGATCCCCGTTTGCGGTACACTTGAATTACACCAATTTGCTCATCGGGCTACGCAATTGAGAGTTTAATACGACGTTCAAGGAAAAAAAGTTCAAAGTTTTATTCAAACCTCCTCCCCAGGCATTTGCGAAATTCGGGTTGGGCGCCTGGGTAGAAATAGGAAAGTAGCGCCGAACTTTGTAATTATAGATGCAAAAATATCCCATATAAGAATCAGGAGGGTCATTACATGCTCTTCGTTATTTACCGAACATTCGTTATTCGTTATGGTGTTTCGTTATTTATATTCGTAATTCTCTATTCATATGCAGTATTTCGTTATTCTCAATCGGCATTCGTAATGCGTTATTTATATTATGCGTTATTTGAAGTTCTTTTTTCGAATAACACTTTTTTGTGCTGTAAAGAATACCGAATCGAATGCTATTACATACTCCGTTCCTAACAGAAAAATTCATCCGAAAAGAACGAAATCGCTTCGTTAACTCGATTCCTATCTGTTACGTCATAATTGTATCACCTATTAATAGTTCTAGCTGTTGCAGTCAAATGTAACTGATTGGAATAGCTCTGCTATCTACATTACAATTAGCCCATCTCTTTGACTGCTGTCAATTAATAAGCTTCGGTCATTTATTTTTAAGCAAGAAAAAAATACCTTGTATAAGCTTCAATAACCGAAGCCAGTTCTCCAAAAATAGACATGAACCAACATGAGTGAAAGGAGGCAAAGGGTCGAGCTCGGAAACTTAGATAATTAATTATCGATTTGATGGTCAGAACTATACTCTTCTTCATTGAGCCATTATTCCTGAAAAAACTAATAGCAAATTGTGGAGCGAAAGTACTCAATCTATTAATGCGGCTGGAACTTCAAGAAACTTTGGCGATTTTAAAACTTTGCGTATTCTTTTTTTTTTTTGAACAGCAAGCAAATTTTATTTAGTGACATGTAGTTTAGTGTTTGTTTATTAACTCTATTTAGCGGGTCAGTGTGTCGACGCGACACAAGAAAATTTCAGAGCGAAACTTTTTGGTGATATCTTTATCCAAAAATCTTGAAATTTCATGACTTTTCCTGAAATTTACTCAAGTTTTTGATGGTGAAATTTTTGCTTTTAAAAAATTTTTTATTTTAATGCAATTAACGGCTTGTTGAACTCGACCCTGTGTTTTCAAGCAAATATCAGACATTCGAGCTGTCAAAATCAAATTTAAATGCCCGGGCACCGGCGAATTTTTTCACGCTGTCTGGTTTTGGTCGATTTTCAAGAAATTTATCATTCACGTAGTTTTGCGGCAAAGACTTCGTGCTTAGTCATGAACGTACGCGGCAGCGCATTATGCTACGAAACTTACGTCCCACCGCGACTGCAGTACAAGGAAAGTTGTTTACTTAGGATCAATTCTAATGGCAATGATTCATAGAAAGCGATAACACTTTTTTGTTTCATAGAAATCTCAACATAAGACATTTTGTATTCTAACGAATCTAACATACAGGGCCCGCGTTGGATCTAAAGCGAGAAAAACATCGTTTTAGCTTTAGGTAGTCAGCTGTTACGCTGTAGCTGTATGACATTGACATATAGTCTTTAGCTTTCCGATGAACATTTTCATTGTTCAAACTAAACTTTTGCACTTTCACTCTAGATCATTTTCAATAATTTTGAGAATTTCAACTTTTATACAATTGATCACCTTTTTTTTGCTCAGCGATAAGCGTGGTTTATAAACTGTCAACAGTCAATCACTTTTACTTTTAACTGTAGTTTGTGCCAATAAAAGGGCATGGAAAAAATTCCATCAATACTGAATAAAAGTACTTCAAATTCCTGAAATTGCCATTGCAAAAAGTAGCAAATTATGATGATCTCATATCTTCAATTTTCTCGAGTTTCAACTTCTTATCATAAACGCTTTTACCTCATTGAAGCTGTTTTGAAGGACTGCCGAAGGTGCAGCGATCGTACCTTTTGCGTATTAGTTATCGTTATGCATCTTTCTCATGTTTTTATTTTCTTTCATGTAATAACGTGCATCGTCTTGCCGTTGTATTGTCTTATTTTTAAGCTCTTATAATCGCCAGAAATAATACTGCGGTACTATTCGTACTAACTCGGAAATTGTAAGAAATCAAAAATAAAAATTTTAAGAAATAAATGCCATTTCCTCTTGATGCGATTTTGCAAAGCAACCAATCATCGTATACCCGGCAAGTACATTCAATAAATCGGTGTGCGTTGTGAAAAATGTAGACGTACTTTTTTGTTGATATTAGCATGCCGTTGCAGCTCTAATCAGTGGCGTCGCTGAGGGAGGGCGGCCCGCCCCGGGTGTCACCATTTTGGGGCGACACCATTTGGGATGACACCATATCATGATATGAAACCATAACTCCACCGATTTGTGGTGAATACCTCTCTTTTTTTACTTAGTATTCATTTGAAGTAGAAACTCATTGATTTTTGGTGAAGACCTTTTTTTTGGTTTTCACGTACTTTTGGACCCAAAACCCTCTCATTTTGAAGCGAATACCTTTTTTTTTGGTCTTCACCTATTTTTGGTACGAAAAAGGGTGCCACCACAAAATCCGTCCCTGGGTGCCACCATCTTTAGCAACACCTCTGGCTCTAATAGCAACAAAACATTCTGATTCGCTACGAAATCAAAAGATAGTTGTGCGAAACGCAAAAGGATAAAATTGTTCGCAATTTTTACGATTCAAATTTAGTTTGGGCTCTGACAACAGTTCGTGGTTGGGTTGCTGAAGATTAGGCTAGTACTTAGCAAAAGTGTAAACCTCGCGTAAAGTGGATCGATAAACGATTCTATTTAAACAGTTTGAAAAAATTTTGAACCAAAAACTTGAAAACCAAGATTTGTAGATATCATAGTAATGACAAATTTTGATGCAAGTGAAATATTAGTGCCTCCATCAGATAATCACGTTTCATAAAACAATTGTATAACGCAAATAAATTAAAAAACAACAACGAGAAACCGGAAAAATACGGCATAATTAATTTGTGATCCAATAATGTTTATTCGTAATATTCCACTTATGATGCTTGTTTTGCATTGCGATAACTTAATACCCCTTAGAGTTGGAAGCGTTTGCGAATTAATATTGTGAAATATATTAACTTATTTTGCGTGCACACAGGCAAACTAATAAAATTACAGATTACGGTACGAAATGTCTTTTTGCAACGACAAATTACGCCACAGTATAATATTGGGAACATCAACAATGTTTTTCAAAAAAATCGACTTTAAGTATTTCTTAGTTCAGTCGTAGTGAATGTAAAGAGCGAAATAATGAATCAAACGTCTCCGAATTTAGACCCAATAATACGTACAGTAATTCAACTTCCTCACACTATTGAAACAGCATAATATATTACACTGGTACGGAGTATGGATCCCCGAAACCTGTTTCATTATAAAAGTTCACCGTTTCATTGTAAACAACTTCGGTAATGCTGGTAACACTACGGTAAACGAACCATTTTTTTTAAGAAAAAGTTTTAGAACAAATTAAGAACAATGCCAGTCTGAGCATCAAGTAAATAACAACATATTTGCTCAACGCATTTGTAAATAATCAGCAAAATTTTCTAGTTTTTTCTTCCTTACCATTGTTGATTTGTTTGTTTGTCTAATTAACAGCATAGAAATAATCTACAGTACTACTGTATATACACTATTATACAGTACAAGAAAACACATCAAGTAATGATAAATTTGCGTTATTTTGTTTTGTAGTAAAGTTTAGAACAAATTAAGAACTAAATGAGGCTGAAAGTTTTAAAAAATTTAAAAACCATCAGCTTCAACACAAAATTTAGTGGCTCTTATAAAAAAAACGGACTGCATTTTATTACAACCACCGCATAAGTGTTGGCGGTAAAAATTTTCTTACTCAAAGCGTTGAATAATTAACAATTTAATATACAAGCGCCAAAAATGAAGTACTTTTACATCATCATTAGCGGGAATGGTTTCTTATTCTTTCGTATTTTTAGCATCATGTAGTAAATACTTACAGGACCTCGCGGAAATGCTTAAGTAGAACTGAGAGAATTGAACTTAACCTCATCACTCAAAGTTCGATTAATTTTAGATAGAGTTACATGGTTTTCACCAGTGCCGTCGTCAGAGCAACCGAAGTGAAGGGGCACTAGCCGAAAGTGTTGGGGGGGTGCACTTAAATAAACTCAACTCTTGCACTTAAAAACATAATTTACGCCAATAAATAATATGTTATTGTAATAATTTTTGCATTCAAGTCTGAAACAAAAACGTATAAGGCGGCAATGTTTTTGAGCTCGTTTCTTATCCGGCCCATATAATCGCTAAAAAATCCGTCTGCAGCAGTGAATGCGACCAGAAGCGCAACTAGGGTTTTGCTAACAGAGAGGGGGCTTGAACCAAAAGTAAATTTTTTTTGCACAAAAATTTTCTAATTTAGGCCTCGT
Organism: Trididemnum nubilum; assembly: GCA_963965965.1. Taxonomy (NCBI): domain Eukaryota; kingdom Metazoa; phylum Chordata; class Ascidiacea; order Aplousobranchia; family Didemnidae; genus Trididemnum; species Trididemnum nubilum. Next base: position 10,610,762 of record OZ014479.1, read on the forward strand.
ACTGAACAAACTGATGCTATTCACGCGCGTCACAGAGAGGGCCTGGGGGGAAAGCCTTCAGTCGCTGGGCGATTTTTGTGATTTCAAGGCAAAAGTAGCAATTTTAACGCCATTTCAATCACATTTCGCACGTTTTTGAAGCAATATGAATGACTACATATAGTAAATTGCAAAAATTCAGAAATCATCCAAAGAACTAAATTGTCTAACCCTTTCTGCCTTCTTCTGCAGATTAAGTCCAAAACATGTTTAAACGCTTGTATCTTTGAATTAAATCTTCTAAATACAGTAACTGGCTAAATGGGGCTTACGCCCCCTTAGACCCTTCCCCATGATTGCGCCACTAACTTCGACCTAAAAAAATTTTGAGTGTGCTTTCCAAAAAAAATTTGTTTTCACAAATTGTTTCAGGTCACAATCACTGACAAAGTACCGATAACGATTCTATAAGTTTACATCTCTCTTCCGCGACTCATCTGTAAAGGTGTTAATAAGACGGATTATTGCCTCACATTTATGAACAGTAGTTGGTTGCCAGCAATTTTGCAGAGAATCGAAAAAACTTCGAACAAAAATTATTTTTAAACGTTATTATTATGCCTTTTTCCATTATTGTCAGTTGTCTTTTCGTTACGTGATATTCCAAAAAAGTGTTCTGAATAAACCGAAATTGGGGGCACATTAATTTTGCTTTAATATCACAAACTAATTACTTTTAAAATAAAAGCAGTAACAGTTGGTTGAGCGGTAACGCGTTCGTCTCTGGAGCGGAAGTTCTGAGGTTCAAATCTCGGGCCGGTCAAATCGGACACAGTGTTGCCAACGGCTCGCCACCGCTGCGACATTTCTTTGAAAGGAGCTGTGTTGCCCAGTACAATGACGCAGAAATGGGCCCTGCAAACCCGTTATACCCTTCGGCGTAATACAGGGAGTAAAATGAAAGATTTGGTTTTTGAACAATATTGTAGTATTTTTTTTTTATCAACAATATTATAAATTGTGTATTTCTTATAAATTATTGTAGTATTTTTTTTTATCAACAATATTATAAATTGTGTATTTCTTATAAATCAAAAACTTAACTCGTATCGCAACAAAATTGTTCCTAAATTTCGTGCAGCAACAAATAAATCGTCGTTTACAACAAGAAAAAATTAAAATTTTACCGTATAATTTAGCATACACTAAGCGACTTGTGAAAGCTAAAATAGATCGGTAGAATTTCGACTCTCAAACTCAATGATTCGTGAAGTTGTGATTAATGCTTCTTGTTGTTGACAAATTCCTTACGTAGGATTTACGTAAAGAACGTCTTCAGCGATACAAAAACTCCGCGAGTCCCTGGTTTCCTGCTAATTTTGTGATTAATGAGGCCGAAAATTAGCGAAAAAATAGCGGTTTTGGTCACTTTTGATTAAAGCAGGATTTGCAAAAATGCCCATCTGATAGCCAAATAAACTTGGGCTCTAAATATTTTTGAATAAATGTTTTGTCTAATTGCGAAAAAACTACGCAAATAGCTGGTTTTGTTCAAAAGTTATAAGCGTTTAAATTTGACTGTGTCGAAACGACACAGTGTCCCGCTGTCAGCATCGATTTTGAGCACCTGCAAAATAGAGTTAAACGTGTTTTGTATTCTTTCTTAAGGCGTTTATAAGAATACTGTTCCAAAGTTTACATTGTAAAATTTGATTGAATTCTTATTCAGTTTAGTCTGAGTTGAGAAATAATTTAGCTTGAAATAACCGTAACCGCATGTAACCGTAACCGCATTTTATTGAATGGCGTGTATTGGAAGGCTACCAGGCTATTATGTCGCAAATACTTTTCAGATAAAATTTTTAAGTTATCGTGCGAAATAAACTTGCCCAGTTCAACGTTTGTAGTTATCAGCAATTTTTATTTCTAAAAATTTTTGCTAAACCAGATTATTGGCAACATCGTTTTTCAAAAAGATGTATCAATTTCTTGTCTCAGACAATAGGAACATACAAAACGATAAAAACGTATCGGTATATGCCTTTTCGCAACTTTTTACACTGATCGACAATAAAATGCGGTGTTAAGACTGATTAAAATAAAGTTAATAAATGGTTAACAGAGTTCAAAATATTTTCCAAATAATGACGTAGTGTTCTAATATTCGCTGTTTGTTAATTATACAATTTGAGCATGCAAGCTTAATATCAAATAGCAAATAGCAAATAATACCAAATAAGGAATAACGAAGAGCAAATAATACGAAATTACGAATAGCGAGCATTCGATTGTAATGGAATTTTTGTGACAATTTCCGAAAAGTTACTACCGGTTATTCGTTATTTTTAGAGTATGTAATACCATTTTTCCCTATTTTTCAAATAACAAATATTCGATAAATAAAGAAGAGCATGTAATGACCTCCCGATGTCATATACCGATAAACTGAAACGAGAAATTTCCAAAATTTTAGCATTGTTTATTCGTTCGTATGAACCAGACACACACGTCTGTCTAACCGCACCAACTCAAAGCACCCTTTTTTGAATTCTGTTTGCAAGTCTTTCATCAGGCTGGGCCACCACAGCGTGTAGACTGCTTGGTCTGAATAAGAAATAAACGTAAATTGTCTTTGCCTAGGACGCAATAACGCAATGCCAGCTCGCAAATCAAAGTAGGGGCCAGCAATCTTCTGATCACTAGCCCGAAGCTCTACCATTGAATTTGAGCTATCGCCACCTAATATTAGCATAAATTACAATAATTGAGCTAGGCCTAGTCTCCGAAATTAGAGGTTAGCAATCATTTTTTTCTAAAAATCAAATGTTTTTGCAGTGCAATGATAGGAAAAAAACATTTTTCAAAAAAGTTAAATGAACAAACAAATAAGATGCAAATAAAAAATCAAAAGCGCTACAATAGCTGAGTCAATGTGTAGTTAAACGAATTAAACTGGAGCATTTACCATTTTAAGTTAGCTGTAAACAAAAAAGTTGCGATCTTTAATTTTCACATTTTGCACATTTTTCTTAAAACCGCATTTGGAACACGAACAATTTTTCTTTCACTTTCAAAGTTTTTATTAAGCCAATGCATACCCGTAGAATGAAAATGTCAGCTTAATGAATAATATTAATGCAGCGGATTTAGATTTTCTAAACTGATGTCGGTTTGGCAGCAAATGAAAGGTAATCACATTTTCAAACCTCATCAAACATAATGTCAACTTAGTAAAGGTGCCTTAAAACCATAAACCAAACTCAAACATGCTTATTGCGTTTTTACGTTTTCTCTATCCTCTTGTTTTTTCGGTGCTTTAATTCTGGCATGCGAGGTAAAAGTTTGTATCTGATTACACCTTTTTTTATAACAACTATTAAATTTTAGATTGAGGCTGGTTGTTTCAGCCTCATTGGTTTATAACTTTATTTCAGAACAAAATAGCACAAGTTTAATCTTGCTTGGTTAAAAATTGTCTTCTGTAATAAATCGTGATTACTCTTGGACAAATCAACAGTGGCAACAGAAAAAAATATAAAACTATGCTGATTATTTACAATTGCGTTGCACTAGTCTGTATTATTAAATTATGTTTTCATGTTGAGACTAGAATTGTTCTTAAATTTTGAGCAAAAAACGACCTCACGCTCTTATCAAATTGTTCTTAGGAAAAAAAGTGCAAGTTTTAAAAAAATGAACTTGTATTTAATTGTACAATCCCGCTTAAGCCTTGTAGAAATGGTTGTGAACTCATTGACTTGCTTGAGATTATTTTCTAATAAAGTGTTTCTTCATTTTTGTATTGAATACGCTTATAAAATCTTCGGAGCCTTCATCAGTAACCAAAGTTCGCTTTATGAAATGCAGAACAACTCTGACTCCTCTGAGATGCCGCTTCTCATACATTTTTAGCAAAAGTGGAATCGATGACACAGCGTTTGAGGTCAAGGACTAAAAAAAATCCGAGGCCAAGAACCGTCTTTTCGAGAACAGACCCTCTCCAGGTTATGGACAGGAATGGTCAAAGCCAAGGATCAAGAACCTAGGACAAAATTTTTCAAAATTATGATTGGCAAGTCTTCCAAAATGTTTAAACGCAAAAGTGTGTAAGATACTGCATTTTGATAGGTTTTGATGATAATTTAAAAATAGCATAGTTTTTGAAAATAGTAATGAATGCCATTAGAAGTTTACTACACTTTAACAGCTGATGTTCATTTCGTACAGTAGCGGTGTCGTGGCAATGAAATAAGATCATAACCCGTGAATGGAAGTATAGCAAAATAAAAAACGTATAAATAGTCAATTTTAATGCCTTAATTTCATTAGTGAGGACCCCGGTGCAAACGTCTCGTGATTAAGGTCCCCACTTTTTTAGTAGTTTCTTAAACGCAGACCATACGTATTGTTAGGTTAAACGATTTTTTTTCACGGAATTTTTTAAACATAATTATCTAACGAGTAGTATTGCAAATGCAGTAAAATGATGTATTTAAAATGAATTGAGGTACCGTACCGAGAATTTGTAAGCTTAAGTTTTTGGCATTAAAAATACGGGGTTCTGGGGAAAGGGCAATATTGTTAAATAATATTCGTGATTTTCTCCTTTTTTTTTTGTAAAAAATAGCACTTTTTGTTAATTTAAAAAAGATTACACACTTATATTTTCCAAGCGATTCGAAAAAAAAATACCGTAAATGCTGAGTTGGAAAAACTTTAGTTTTCCCACAATATCCTAACTCTAAATTTAAGCCATTCTTTTCTTTACATTTCATTGTATGTGATGTCTTTCTCACATTTAATGCCTACCAATAAATGGTTGAAATGGTTGCGAACGTTTAGGTCGCCAAAAACACTTTTTTAAATTTGACATACGGTATTTAGTTTCAAAAAGTTACTTAAGGATCCAGGAAAGGTCGTATTAAGAAGGAAGGCATTGGAGACATTTGCCCCAGGCCCCCCTTTAAAGGGTCGGCAATTGTCGAAACCGATAAGTAATAAACCACTGTTTTTTTCTAATAATGCCCACATTTTTCGCGAAAGCTTCGCTTCTTCATCTTATAATGACGTGGTGTAAAAATTTACTAAGTGTAGCCCGCATCTTTTCAGGCATTCGAACAATTATTATACTGTTGTTATATTTAACTTTACACTTAATTTCTTAATAATTCTTTATGCAGCATTTTTTGTAATCCAATAGTTTGTAATTTGGGATTCCTAGCGGCGATTTCCAACTCACAAATTGTTCAGTGGATGTGGTTTTGCTCCCAAGACCACTTGCCAGTAATTAGAGTTGTTTTTTTTCTTATTTCAAAACAAATTCTTCCAGCTCGAGTATTTTCAGAAAAAGTTATCGTTCTCAAGATACGTTTTGTCAGTTATATCGAGATACATTAGTTATATCGAGATCTAGTGCAGTATAATACAATATGCCGTCCCTGGTAATACTGTATTACATTTTATTATCACACACATACTTTTTTCTAAATTCACATGTAGATAGACTCGGCCAAGTTTCAGCATTTGCAATTAAACATTGTTTGTTCGGACCCCAGGATTTCTTATTATTGCTTTGGATGGTTTTAGTGCTTTGCCGCTTGTACCACCTGCACCGAGAGTATTAGCAAAAATGAAATAGCAATTTTGTTCGAGGCTTTTTGCCCCCTCATTCTACGATTAGAGCTTTTACACAATGACATGTAAAATAAATTTCATATGACTTGGCTTGTTGGCTATCACATTGTATTATTTTTCAAATAAGGAAAGGAAACGAATTGACAGATAAGAAGTTTATGTTGTCTTTTGTATGGTTATATCGTTATTTTCGTTTTTAATCAATCAGAAAATAATGCTGTCCTCAAGCCGAGTACAGGACAGTTTTGAGGACTCGTAGGCTTTGCGACCAAGGCCAAGAACCTAAAAATGTAAACTCGAGGACTTTCTCGAATCCAAGGACGTCCTCTAAAACTCCACCTCTGCTTATTTCAAAACAAATAAAATGGCATTTGCGCTATGTTTTGTCCAGGGGCGTATTTAGGGAAGGCATTGTGCCATAGCCCCTCCTCCTTTGGGGTGCCAGTTATGCATAAATACGTAAGAATACTGCGCAAAAATAAGTCATGGCCCCCCTTTGGAATTTAGGCAGAAAATCTGGCCAGAACTACGAGCTGAATCTGGGTGAAGACGCTTTTTTTTGGTCTTCACTAAAATCTGGGCAAAAAACGGGCTAAATCTAAGAGAAGACCTTTTTTTGATCTTCATTATTCTCAAATTTTCCGGCCCCCTTCCTTTCAAAAATTTTGCGTACGCCACTGGTTTTGTCTTACAGCATGTATTCAATTTTGTTAAAACGTGATCCAGAAGAAAAATCATTTTGTCGTTGAATTTATCAGAGTAGAATTTATCAGCTAAAGCTTACGCAATCAGCGCTGTGTATGCGTATATATTGTTGCAGCTTGTGGTTGTAGCACACATTTATCCTCCTGTTACGGAACAGCGTCAGACGCAAAATATTGGAGGATCCGCGCACTTTTCATTGCAATGACTACATTGTGGTTGGGGAAATCTGCACCTGTTTAGGAGTTTCCAGTGATCCAATGTTTTTGTAAATTTCTTCGAATTGTTGTGCACTGAATTGGCTGCTTATTTGAAACCACCAAGCAGAGATAATCATCGTAAAGCGTTTTATTCTAGGACGCAACAACGTGATTAGGGTGCAGGTAAAACACAGATCATGTGATCTGAGTCGTCGTAAAAACGACGCCTATACCCTCGCTTGGCCTCGCTGCCGACAATCTTCTGTTCTGCGTAAATTCAAAACATGCGCAAAGCTATTGCCTAATATGTCGGTTACATATTTATTCACAGAAGACACCATCCACCGTTAGTAAGTCCCAGATTTATTTTTTACGTTAATAACAGCGCACTTCTAAATTTTATCTCGAACAAACGGCAAACCGTTTTTCTAATTTTTTGTCTTTTCAGTTTCAAGAAAGAAGCAGTTTTGCTCAAAAAATAAAGATTTGAAGAATCTATTTTGTCAGTTTCCCGGGAGGGGTGTCATCTTTAAACTATGTAAAAAAAATTTTTTTAAACACCCATACTGATATTAAAATTAATTAGCTTTCCAATTGGTTGTTTAAAAATTGTTTTGGGGTTTCTGAGGGAGTGACATCCCAAACTATGTCAAAATATTTGTCTCTTACATTTTAACTGACTTCAATAGCCATTAGTGTTCTAGCTTAAGCCGTTCTAAAAAGTGATTTTGGAGGGATCCATTTGTTGGTTTTTGGGGATGGAGGGGTGTTACGAGATTTTTGTTTTGTGCACACAAAATCACTATCTCCACGTAAATACGAGCAAATTCATTGAAAAAGTTAAGCCTGATTTAGTTCATCTCATTCAAATTGAATGCAATGGTTAGAATAAAAAAACAAAAAACAAAAGAGGCTGCTCTTCGAACTACTAAAGCATCCTTCGCTATCCACTGTTAAAGCACTCCTCACTGTGAACTTTTTAACACATTATGCTCTATGAGATAAACAAGACAAATTAATTGGAAGTGAACTGCGTGATCAGATAAGTGTTTCGCTAACCGCGTCACTGAAATCTAAATGACAAATTGAACATGAGGTTGTAAAAATGCAAGCCAGCAAATAGATACGAAGTTTAACGAAAATGACTAATAGGGTCTTCAAAATCGTGACAGGTGGTACCCCCCCAAAGATGCCAAAATATTTGTCTCTTAAATATCTACTGATATCAAAAAACTAGCGCTTTAGCTTAAGGCGTTCAGAGAATTGACTTTGGGGGTCCCCCAACTTATGTCAAATTGTTTGTCTGTCAAATATCTTTTGGAATCAAAAAAAACTAGCACTCTTGATTAAGTCGCTCAAAAACCTTTATTTTGGGGCGTTTATTCGAGGGATTTCTGGGGGATGGTACCCCCAAACTATGTTAAAATATTTGTCTCTTAGATATCTACTGATATCAAAAAAAACTGGAACCTTTAGCTTAAGCCGTTCAAAAAACTGATTTTGGGGCTTTTGGGGGGTGGTACCCTCAAACTACAGTATGTCCAAGTATTTTTCTCTTAAATATCTACTGACATCAAAAAACTAACACCCAAGTTTAAGCTGTTTAAAAAACGTTTTTTGGGGGAAAGTAGAAGTATCAAATCAAAATAATTTATATATGCAACAAAACTATGGATAGCCAATTCAGTAATCGAACTCAAGTTAAGCTACTCACTCAGTGCTCTAGCTCAGAATCAGAATCCAGCCAAAGTTTACAAAGTAATTACAGTATGAATGAAAAAAAAAATTAGCGTAAAGTGTATTGGAACAGAATCGAAAAATATTCTTCACAGAAAATGAAACTTGATACCCTTTGATCATATGCAGTGCCAAAATGAAAAACATTAACAGCGATTTTGTCTAATCAAAAAAAAAAAAAAAATAATATATGCTTCAATCTATATGAGTTTGATTTGAGAAAACCAATGGCTGACGAGATTTTGAAACCTTTACAAATTAAGGTTTCAAACACGGGCATCTTTAACCACTTAACGAAAGCAGCTCACGCGCATACGTGACGAAAATCAATTATTAAACTTTGCTATCACAAGCTTTGGGCGCTTCTGCCCCAAACCGCGAAATCTAACGCCTCCAAAAATGCAGGTGCACAACTTCATATAAAGACCTATTATATCTCCAAATTTCAAGTTTCTAGCTATGGTGGTTTTGGAATTGTTGTACGGACAAGAACCAAAACAAAGCAAAAAACTAAGTGTCAAAATTCAAACAATTTAAACGTGGGAGCTGAAACTGCCTTCCCAGGCGCTTCTAAATTTGAAATTTTTACTCTCCTTCTGCAATCAGTTTTCAAGCCCGAGTGATTTAAACCCTTTTTTGGCTTTTTGGCATTTCAGCTTTTTGGCTTGGAAGCCCGTATCCAGAAGTGGGCACAAATAACATAATATCAAAAGCGCAACGCAACAAAGCGCAACGATCTTTTCAACCAGTAAAAGCGCAGCGCAAAATGCGCAATTTAATTTTTTTGCTTTCTGACGCGCAGCGCAACTTCCGCAATGAACTTTTTGATTCAGTTGAAGCGCAACGCAATTCCACAATTGCGGAACGGTATTTTCGTTCCAAGTTAAAACGCAACCTAACTTCCGCAATCGAAATTTCACAACACAATGCCTATACAGCGTTTTTTGTAATTTTAGACTGAAAAAGAGTAAATAATTTGCTAAACAAGCCCGAAATTTATCAATATTACGATGGAAATGGAGCAAAATTAAGTTCAATGTATAGAATTGCGCTTTTAACCGAAAAGAAAATTGAAAGCGCAACAAATTTTAAAGGCTTTATTCCGCAACGCAACTTCCGCAATGTTTCAAAATAAAAAATTAAAGCGCAACGCAACTTACGCAATTGCAGAGGTTGCAGAAGTTGCGCTTTGCGCTTCTAATTGCGCTTTGCCCATCTCTGCCCGTATCACGATATGGATTACCCCCCAAATTTGCATAAACGTTGTTCTATATATACCCCATTTAAGTTCTAAATTTCAAATTTCTGCTTTTAACTGTTTCAAAGTTATAGCAATTTTGATTGTAGTTGCAGAAATACGGTTAATTTGGCACAAAAAAAACAAACAACAAAGGTACTTCTGACGCGAAGCGTTGCGGAGTATAATAATAATAAATAAAGAAAAAAACGAGTCGCAATTCAACAAATTTAAATATGAGCGCTGAAACGGCATTTCCAGGTGCTCCGAAACTCGAAAACTTTATTTTCCTCCTGCAATTAGAAAGCGAGCTAGAGCGGTTTGAATCTCCGATTGGCACTTCAATTTCTGGCTTGGAAACTGGTATCACGTTGTGACGGCTATCACTCACTTAAAATCGAAGCTTTGTTCTACTCAACCAGCTTGTGATGCTAATCATGAGACTTCGCGTCGGTGTTGGCGTTTATGGGAAGGTTGCTTAGAGCATGCGCTGATTGGAGGCGTGACATTTGCCTTTCTCTCCCTCTCCGAACGCAGATGCAGAAAACTATTCTAAGTTTTTCTCTGGAATCGGGACCATTCAAACAGCATCATTTTTTTGATTAATCATTACTTCAACGTCGACGTCTTTATTTCAATTTCACGTCAAGTATTTTGTTTGAACTTTATGTACAGTTAAATCTCTAACGTTTATTTTATTTTGGTTGGATTAGAAATTACTGCAATACAATATATTTTTATTTAAAGTTTATTGTGACGTTTGTTTTTCTGTAATTTAACGGAGTTAATCAACATTAATAATCAGAACCATACGTCACAACGTGACCGATTGCCCCCGAAATTTGCACAAAGGTTATTCTATTAGCCTGTTTACATGTCCGCTTTTTGGAACTGGTTCTTGGTTCTGGTGCCTGGCCTTGGCTTAGTCATACACAAAAAAGGTTCCGAATTATGTCACAACGGTTTCCATTTTAAAACTGCTACCAGAGGTGGGCCGGTTGCAGTTCAAAAAATTCTGACCGTTTTAGAGGACTGTGCCCCGAAGAAATTAACAGGCTCGGGGCTATTAGAGTGCAAATCGAGGCCCAAATTGGTGTTTGCCACCGGTACTTTCGTAAATTTTGTGGACTGACACCGGATTTCATGACATTTTTGGGATGAAGACCTATCTTTTTTTTTTGAGATCACCTGTTTTCGGCCGGAAAAAACGTTTGAATTTCTGATTTCAGTAGGAAAATCCCTCTGAATATATGGTCTTCACCTTGTTCGTTTGATTTAGACTGGGATAAATTTCTCGTGCCGCATGCCCCTGTCGAATTCACATAAATAAACTTCTCGTGCCCCCCCAAAATTTATTTCTGCTCCCCCCCCAGTCACGCTATCCTGGCGCCGGGCCTGGTTGGTAATAAATTAGGCTACCGTTAATAGACCTATACTGGTACTGATAATTTATACTAAGCTACTTTGGTCTAGAATGGAGGCGGAAACAGGAAGCCCTAAGCTTAGGCTTACTTCGGCTAGTTAGCAAAGGTTTTAGCTTATTACGCTAATCTTATTAATGCAAATACGGTATAGAATCTAAATCTAAAATACAGTTTATTCTTAGTTGAAAACATTGATAAGGCTTAGTTTATTCATTGCTCTTTGTTCTGACGACTTGTGTTTCGTGCTGGCTGATTTTGTGACACGTAACAGCTTGCAGCGTAAAATCGCTTTTAAGTGTTGTTTCGCCAAAATCATAGTTAACTTTTCTTTTTTGTATCTAAATTGGTTAAACTGGAATAAACTCTTTGATGGAGAACAATTTGGAAAATTATTGCTTTGCGTTAAATTTAGAGGTCTCTGAGTCATTTGTTTTTGAGTGGTTTCTCTTTGAATTAAAAATCTATCATTTCATAGATAGCAGTTAAGCTAAGGTTGTGCGTGTATATAGATCCGAGTTATCGAACATTAGAAATTACTGTATTTGGTTATTGTTTGAGTTTTAGTTGTAATCGTAGCATTTGACGATACAGTTTTGATTGACGTAATGCTCGAAAATTGACTTTTAGTGATCTTTTTCTAAACTACTTTTTTAATACTAAATTAATTATTGTTTTTATATGTTATTTTACACTAACTCTGCTTCTTTTTTTGATTTTATTTAAATAAGCTTTTATTTGAATAAGTCTTTTTGCATAAGATAATTAGCATAGTAATTATACTCGTATACAGTACTTGCCATTTTATTATGGATTTTTTTCATTTCACAATATTTTTTGGTATAAACATCATTTTGATGCATATATTTCCCAAAAACATGCGCGGTTTGTTAATTAGGTAGCATGTAGGTTAGGTAGAAATGCTCTGGTTTTGGTTTTCGCTTGTTTTTATTGTAGTTAAAAAAAAAACATAAATTTTTTAGGTATCAGCTAGTTTTTACTGCTTAGCATGGTTCCAGCCTTAATGAATATTTTAGTTTTGGTTTTAAAAAAATTGGTTGTTTTTTGAAGGATTTTTCACTCCATAGTCAGTAAACTGATCACGTGTCAGACTGAGCACGTACCAGATTGACCACGAGTCAGTCTCAGCGTCAGCTGCTGTAAAAATTACTGTTTTTTTAGTCAAAACTTTGCCTACTTCCACTGAAAAAATTTTTTTTTGAAAAATGAGAAAAACTAATGACTTCAGCCCTCGTAAACTTGGTCAGATTAAGGTTTTACTGGAACATTTTAACACGAAGCAAAAAGAATATAGCACAAAAGTTAGATATGTCGACCCACCGCGTTAGTTCCATCAAGAAAAAATTGGAAATTGGTCATTCTCCAAAAAATGGAAGCATTAGAAAATGTGGTAGGAAAAAGAAAACGACTGCTAGATAAAAAATTTTGCTCTAAAGAACAGGAAGACTACCTGTAAGAGGATCTCAAACAACCAGTAGCGTACGCGGGATTTTGAAAAGGGGTCCAGGAACTTCAGAAAATTTGAGAAGAACAAAGATCAGAATTAAAACTTGTTCCATCCAAAGTCAGTCCGATATTTTGCCCAAAATTGGGTGGAGAATAAAAAAAGCTGGTCCTCACTCAAATTTAGTCCAATTTTTGCCCAAAATTAGGTGAAGAGAAAAAAAAAAGGGTTTTCACTCGAGTTTAGTTTCATTAGGCCAAAAACAAACGTTTTCGCCAACCCTTTGTGTGCTCAAAGCTTCTGCCCAACTTACAAAGTGGGGGGGCCATGGCCCAATGCCCCTCCTAAATACACCCCTGCATACAGCTTTGCTGTAGAAGGAATCAGTACTAGCCGAAGAACGATAAACAGAAGGCTTCTTCAGCATAGGCGTAGCCAGGATTTTTGATTGGGGGGGGGCCCAAACCACAAATCACATGCAATGACGTCATCAGAAATTTTCAAAAAAGGAACTTTTGATGGAGCAAAGATATCGTAGAATGGAAAATTTGAAACCGTAGCCTATTGGCACTTAACCAGGATTTTGGTAAAGGGGAAAGGCGAAAACCAATCGTTAGAAAGTGCTAATGTCGAACTTAAAAGACGTGTTGAGAAAGTAAGTGTACTCAAACGTATCACAGACGGGGGTCTGGGGGTAGAGCCCCCAGCCGCCGAGGGCTATTGGGGTCTGGAGACAAAGCCTCCAGCCGCTGGGCGATTTTTGTAAGTTTTTGGAACAAAAAGTTATTTTAATCCCATTAGATCTCATTTCGCACGTGTTCAAAGCCATTTGAAAGAACTAGAGTGTTAACGTTTGAAAGCCAATCGAAAAAATAAATTGTTTAATCCTCCTTTTCCTTTCCATTAACGTCCAAAACATCTTTAAAATCTTGCATTATGCTGTAAAATTTTAATTGTAGGTGATTTGGTCTATGTAGGAGGAAGTAAGGCACATTGCCTCCTGCAATGTTTTTGCACTAAATAATAATCCACTTGAAGATTTTCTTTCGAAGTTTTAGTTTTGTCATGAAGTTGACCAGTTATAGGAGTACATGTGCGGCCACGGGGGCCCAGGCCCCCTCAATTGAAATTGAACAATTTGTACAATAATCATTTTTCCTAGCTATTTTTTTAAAGTACTTTGTCGCGTAAAAACTGGCGTGAGGGAGGTGAATCCTTATTGAAAAATGGTTCAATAGATGGTTATGCTTACTAAACATGTTATTCCCTGGCCGTATTTACATTGCGTGGAGCCCCTGGCACGTATGGGATTTTTGCAACATCTTCCAACTGAATATAAGCGAAGACCAAAAAAAGTCCTACTATCTGAGCGCGGGGCCCCTGGCACTGTGCCATATGGCAAATACGGCGCTAGTTATTGAATTATGTTCATAAAAAGTTTAGATGAGGGCCTGAGGTAGCAACTTTTAGGACAAAAACTCCTGATTTCACCTTGGTTATACGTTTAAATTGGTTGGAAAAAATTGAATTATAGGAGTGCGCCTGGCCCCCTGGTCGTCAATATTATTTATTGTTAATTACTGTTGTACGCGTGTACTGTGGTTAGCAAAGATGCTAAAAAAACTGAAAATATATTAAGAAAACAAGCTTTTTTTGTCAAATTTTGTCATTGGTGGTATTTCGATTGAGGGGGCACGGGCCCCCTGGGCCACCCCCCTGGGCCACCCCCCTGGCTACGCCTATGATTTTGAGATAAGATCGCGCCCTTAAGTTCTTTCATAAAAAAAAACATTTAAAGCAAAATTAAAATAACTTTTTTCCTTAAACGTGGAGGACTCGAGTCAAGTCACTTGACAATTTTTTGAAACCTTTAAGAATCGCATGATATTGCTATGACGTGGACACGTGGATGTCATTATTATTACTTACTTTTGTACGCGTAAATCCTAAATTAAAGAAACCAGGGATGGCAATCGCATCGCATCGATGATTTTCTTCGATATTTGTTACGGAGAAAAACTGCGATGCGATTTTGCGATGCGATGCAAAGTAGAATAACATATACGATTTTTTTTGCGATAATTTGAAATTTTTTCGATGCGATAATATCGCAGCTCTTAGCGATTGTTTGTGCGATTATTGATTTTTTAAACTATTTTGAAATTTCAGTTTGTTGCCTAAAATTTAGCACTACGTTTACAAGCTATCAAAGCTTTCATTTAACCACATTTGCAAATCAGTATAAAACAAAAAGTTGCTTCAGTATCTTCTTGATGCCTGATGCTTCAAATACCGACAGTGGAAGCCCCTTAAGTGTTACTGCTTCCACATTACTGCTTTGTTGAAATCTGAAACGCCGATGGTATAATCGACATGGTCTTTCTCGGCTGGTCGCATTACAGTAACGAAGGCATCTAAGCTGGCACTTGAAGACGTTGCAGATGAAGACCGACCTTTTGATTTGATCAACGTTTCATGCTGTTCGGGGGTGTTTGCGTTTAAGATGCTGCATTAGGTTGCCTGAGTGAAAATGGGATTTGCCTGTCTTGTTAGACACAGGCGTCGCTGCAAACTTACAAGGCTTGCACTTTGCAAGAACTTTTTCTCCTTCTTCCTTTCTTTCGAAATACTCGCGGAAATCATTATCCAACTTTGGCATGATTTTCCTGCTGCAAAGCTAGACGTATTCGCAACCAGAGGTGGAGTCCTCTAGGACGTCCTTGGCATCGAGGACACATTTTGAAGTCCTTGGCCTTGGCCTCGAAGCCTCAAGTCCTCGAAAATTGCCCTGTCCTCGGCTCGAGGACAACACTATTTTTTGAACCGTTGAAATTTTGTTGGAAAACGCCAGAAACCCCGCAGAAAATATGTGAACACCTTTTTGTTTTCCCCAATTGGAGTATAGGCGTAGCCAAAGGAGGGGGGACCAAGGAACCCGCCCCCTCCCAATTGAAATTTCTCCAATAACAAGAATGTGCCAAAAAAGCTTACTGCTTCTTCAGTTTCAGTCTCTTTTTAGCATTTTTCATTTGCAACAGTAACTAACAACAATATGGAAGACCAGGGGTCCCAGGTCCCCCTCAATTTAATTTTTGCCAGCCAATTTAAGCGTATAACCCGGAAGAAATGGATAGTTTTTGTCCTAAAAGTTGCTATCTCAGACCCTCATATAGCCTTTTTATGAACGTAATGATTGACCATAATATGGCACAGTACCAGCTAGGGGCCCTGCGCTCAAATCGTAAGACTTTTTTTGGTCTTCCCCTATACTTGGCAAAAAGATATTGCAAAAATCCTCAAACTGCTAAGGGCCCGGCGCAATGTAAATCCGGCCCGGCAATATCATGGTTAGTAGGCGTAACCATCTATTGTACCATTTTTCAATAACAATTCAGTAATTCGCCTCCAACTCCATAGTTTTTACGCACAAAATACTTTTTAAAAAATTAGCCATGGAAAATGCTGATTGAACAAATCATTGACTTCAATTGAGGGGCCTTGCCCCCTGGCCGAACATATACTCCTATAACTGGTTATTTTCATGACAAAATAAAGATCTCTAAGGAAAATCTTGGAGTGGATTATTACTTACTGCTAAAATGTAACCAGAAACAAAGTACCTTACTTTCCCCTACCTGGACCAAATCACTTACATCTAAAATTTAACTCAAAAATGCGAGATGTTAAACGTGTTTTGGACGTAAATTGCAAGTAAAAAGAGCATTAAACGATTCAATTTTTTGATTGGCTTTCAAATTTCAATAATCTAGTGCTTTCAAATGGCTCTGAACACGTACGAAATGTGATTCAATGGCATTAAAATAGCTGATTTTTTTTCCAAAAAAATTACAAAAAATCGCCCAGCGGCTGCTAAAGTCTCAGGCGAATGGGGGCCCCGCCCCCAGACCCCCATCTGTGATGCGTTTGAGTTACACTAGCTTTCTCAACTCGTCTTCAAAGTTAGATATTTGCGCTTTTCAACAATTAGTTTAAGCCCTCTATCTTTTCAAAATCCTGGTTAAGTGCCAACAAGCAACGGTTTCCGATCTTCTATCCTACGATATCCTTGTCCGACAAAAATTCCTCTTTTGGAAAACTCTTGATGACGTCATTGCATGTGATTTGAGCCCCCCCAATCAGAAATTCTGGCTGCGCGTATGAATTGGAGATTGCCGGAAAAACTTTTTTGAAGACCTTTTTTGTTTTGTTTTTATTTGGAGAACACTTGCGGCTGTGTATTTGGCCTTGGCCTCGAGCAATCACGTCCTTGGCCTCGAGAGGGTCTGTCCTCGAAAGAGCAGTCCTTGGCCTTGGCCTAGGATTTTTTTTGTGTCCTTGGCCTTGAGCCTTGTGTTCTCGACTCCACCTCTGTTCGCGACTGAAACAACTGACGTAGTCTGGAAGCTCAGTCAGTGCGAGATTTTAATTCCGAGATGCCGCCTTAGCAAAAAAACTAAGCAAAAGCTATTGCGTCATAACTAGGATCACCGCATGCACACATGGTGCTCCATGCTCACACGGGTCTATACCAAAAACTGAAAAGCAACTTTAAGCACAACATAAAAAGCAAGTGTCAGTCAACATCGGTCAGAATGACGAAACAGTCAACTTATGACCAAACAAAAGAAACTAATAGAATAAAAGAGAAAAAAATCAAAATAATCGAAAAAATCGCAGATTTTTTTGTCAAATTCTGCAATGCGATAACCGATGCGATTTTTTTGGTTGTTTTGATGCGATAATTAGATGCAATATTTTTCCGAAGAAAACGTGGGATGCGATGCGATTTTCGATGCGATGCGATTGCCATCCCTGAAAGAAACTGCATTTCCGGACAAGAACAACATACTGGCTATGCTCTCATTCTATTTATCATTGGTAGTATTTCAATAGGAAGGTTTGCATTACCGCCTGTGTTATCGCATTAAGCTCATAATAACGTTAAACGAGGGCCTGAGGTTGCAACTTTTAGGACAAAACTCTTAGATTTCTCACAGGTTTTGCATATAAATTGTTAAAAATTTGAATTAAGGGACCCTGGCCAGGGACCTTGGTTGTCAGTTAGAAGCCCCGGGGCCCCTGGTTGTCAGTTAGGGGCCCCGGGGCTCCCTGGTTGTTGGTTAGGAGCCCCAGGGCCCCCTGGTTGTCGGTTAGGGGCCTTAGGTCCCCCTGGTTGTTAGTTAGGGACTCTGGGGGCCCCCTATTTGTCAGTTAGTGGTCCCCTGGTTGTTGTTTAGCGGCCATGGGGTCCCCTGGTTTTTAGTTAGGGATCTTGGTAGCCCCTAGTCGTCAGTTAGGGTCCCCGGAAGCCCTTGTTTATCATTTAGGGATCTTGGGGCCTCCTGGTTGTTGGTTAGGGGCCTCAGGGTTCCTGGTTGTTTTTTAGGGGCCCCGAGGCCCCCTGGTTGTCAATTAGGGGCCCCGGGACCCTCTGCTCGTCAGTTAGGGGCCCTGGGCCCCATGGTTGTCGGCCCCGGATCCCCCTGGTCGTTAGTTGAGGCCCTGGGGCCTCCTAGTCATTAGTTAGGGGCCCTGGGGTTACCTCGTCGTCATTAATATTGTTGTTAATTACTGTTATGCGCGTAATTACTGAAAAAAAACTGCAACTAAACATCGCTCAGTTATTTTTCATAATTTTTTATTATTGGTGGTATTTTAATTGGGGGGGACCGGGCCCCCCCTTGGCAACGCCTATGTTTTTAAGTCTGGTTTGAAAGCATATCGGCCCAGAAAACAAAACACGTCTCACAGCGCAGATGATAGATGCTCGATTGGCTTGGGCAAAAGAGCATAAAAACTGGAATGAAGACGACTAGGCTAAGTAATTTTGTTTAAAGCAGTTAATTAATTAATTTCTCAGTGGTTTAAACTCTAACAGCGAGTTTTATCTGTGGTTTAAACTCTAGCAGTGAGTTAACAGCTCCAAACCTGTTTGCCAAGCAAAATTCTCCAAACTTTTTACAATAATTTTTTCACTGCATTACTCATGATCTTTTTATCAAGTAAACCCATGCATTTTGCAATAGATGATCTTTTCAGATGAGAGTACGATTGCTCTACTTGATGATACAGTAGAGTTCAAACAGTACGAAGAAGGCAAGGGGAAGAATTTGAGCCCCAATGTTTGAAGAAGCCCATCAAATTTTCTAAAAAGATTATGGTCTGGGGTGCCATTTTCATTCATGGCACTAGCTGCTTATCGTGGATGGAACAATCAACGCTGAAAAGTATATTTCTGTACTTGAAAAACGTCTTTTGCCGAAAATTAAAGATGGGAAGTGTCAAAATGATTGGATTTTTCACCACGATAGCGCACCATGCCATGCTGTCAAGAAAGTCAAATCGTGGTGTGCTAAAAACGAAGTTAAACTGCTTTCCTGGGTAGGAAACTCCCCCGACATGAATCCAATTGAGAATCTATGGTATTTCCTTAAAGAAGAGATCCATTCAGTGCCCATAACTAACAAAAATGTACTGATTGAAAAACTAATTCATGTCTGGTTTCATTCTCCCAAAATCAAGGAGGAATGCATCAACCTCATAAAAAGCATGCTAAGACGAGGAAAAGCACTGATCAAGGCTAAAGGGGGCCAAACTAAAAATTGATTATGGTTTTCTTTCATATTTCTGTGTATTTGTGCGTTTTTATATGAGTTAACCATAAGAACCCAAAAACCTAATTTTTTTGAAAATCCATAATAAAATGGCCAGTACTCTATATTGACTAGGCCAAGTTGATATTCGAGAAGCTTTAGAAGACTTTAAGGTCAAGCCAGAAGATTCTGGTAACACGTTTTAGAACAGCTTTATCCAAGCAGAGTTGATCTCTAAGGCAAACATGCCCAAATGTTCAGATTTTTTGTGTGATATTGATAATTTAGAAATAATTAATGATAATACCGTTGTTTAGCTAAGAATTTTATGTAAGTTGTTGCATTTATTTATGTTGCATTGCATTGTATTTTACTAGCCTACAAAATCTAACCCTTAAACTAATACCAAGTACAACCAAAGCCATGTTTGTTGGATTGGTTTTGCACTTAAATAGCGTTCGACTGGTCGTAGCAGATGTGGAGTTTTCGAGGACGCAATTTGAAGTCCTTGGTCCGGTCTAGTACTTTTAGGCGCGGACGTTTATACGCGGGACGTTTAGTCTCCGGGACTTTTAGACGCCGGAACTTTTATGCCCGAGACGTTTAGGCACCTGAGGTCAAAACATTTTTTTCCAAAATTTTTTTCAAAAAAAATTTTTTTTCAAACTACATTTTTTCTCAAAAAAATCACTTTTCAAAAAATTTTTTTCCAAACAGAATTTTTTTTGTTTCAAATAACAGTTGTTTCTGTTTTTTTTTGGAAAAAACAGAATTTTTTTAATTTTTTCTTTCAAAAACGTAGTGTTTTTCAAACAAAAGCTTTTTTCTAAAAAAAATCTTTTTTTACACAAAAAAGTTTTGCTTTGATTGAAATGTTAATATTTTTGAAACTTTTTAGCTGAAGAATCGTCAGAATTGACATTTGTCAAGAAAAATCGTCAGAATAGAGTGCGCACGAAAAGGAGCGGCTACAGGAAAAAACCGAGCGGTGGTTGGCTGGAAAAGGATCGATGATAGAGCGTCATTTGTGTAGTACCCTAAAACCTGTTCACGAATTCATTTTGTCGGCAAAGGGCGAAGTTAGAAGTTCTGATAAAAGTGACCTCAAAAGCAGATAGATGGAAGAAAAGAGAAAAAAGTTTACTAAAAAATTGGTTTCTTATTGTATTTTTTTCAGTAATAAAAACTGTTTTCCACTACATGTTTGCAATGTTTTTTTACCAAATCTATACGCATGCGATCTCTAGTCTGCGGTCTGAAATTAAGCGGCGCACGGCGCGAGTTGTTTGTGCAATATTGGCACACGCAGCAAGCCGCGTGACGTTTCCTGGTTATTTTGAGTCTACCTCTACCAAACAATACAAGATACAAAGTTTATGAGGAGCTAAGGATTCATGTCTCGGCAGATTCCTCTATTTATGGACGTTACACCTTGTTGTAAATATCGTCAACTCGATGTTTAAATGGGTATTTTTAAGTCTAAATCTTTAAAAATTGTCTAAAATGGTTGTCTTTGGAAAGACTGTTTTTTTAGTTCTTGGCCTCGGTTTTTTTTTTGGCCTCGCCTTGGCCTAGAACCTCGAGCCTTGTGTCCTTTACTCCAACTTGGGTTCGTAGGCCTACTTACTGTGTAGTTACATGATGCTAGCAACAGAATTGGTTATTTGCTTTGATTGTTTGAACTTCCCACCAACATGTTTTACTTTACTGCTCTTTCGAATTTCCGCTTGGTTGGCTTTGCGTTCATGCGTGACCCAGTTCTCGAAATGTGCATGTAAACTCAAGCAAAAAAGTGCCAACAAAAGAACTACATTTCGGAACGAGAAACCAGTGCCGAAAAGTGGACATGTAAACAGGCTAAGTATGTACTCCACTAAATTTTTAATTTCATGTTTCTGCTTTTAGCTGTTTCGAAGTTATAGCGTTTTGGCTTCTGGTTGCAGAAAAATCGGTAAAATTGCACAAAAAAAGAAAGGGACTTGCGAAGCATCGCGGAAGTCCTAATAAAGAAAGAAAGTGTTGGAATTCAAACAATTTAAATGTGAGCGTTGAAACTGAATTCTTAGGCGCTCCTAAATTCGAAAATTTTATTCTCCTTCTGCACTTAAAATTCTAGCAAGAGCGCTTTGACCCTCGTATTGAATTTAAGTTTTTTGGTTTGGAAACCGGTATCATGAGACCGATTGCCCCCAAAATTTGCAAAAAGATCGTTCCATATGTACCCATCAAAATTTTAAATTTCAAGTTACTAATTTTAGCTATTTCGGAGTTATAGCGATTTTGGCCTTTGGTTGCAGAAAAGCCGTAAATTTTGCACGAAAAAACAAAAGAAATTCCAACGCAAAGGTAGCGGAAGTCCCGATAAAAAAAAAGTATCGGAATTAAAACAACTACTTAAATATGGGAACTGAAACGGCATTTCCAGGTGGTTCTACTGTAAATTCCAATTTTATTTTCCTCCTTCAGTTAGTTTTCGAGCTAGAGCGGTTTGAACCTCCGATTGGCATTTTAGAATTTTGGCTTGGAAACCGTGTATCAGGTCACCGTTTGCCCCTAAATTTTGCAAAAAAGGTTGTTCCATGCGTTCTCCATCTAATTTCTGAACTTCAAGTTTCTAGCTTTAGCTGCTTCTAAGTTATTGAGATTTCGGCTTCTCGTTGATTTTGCGCGAAAAAAAAAACAACAAAAAAACAGAAAATTCCGACGCGAAAGGAAGACACAATAAAGAAAAAAATGTGTCGCAATTCAAACAAATTTAATTGCGGGAACTAAAACTACCCTCAGACGGTTCTAAATCCCAAAATTTTATTCTCCTTGCAACTAGTTTTAAACCTAGAGCGGTTTAAACTTTGCAAACCCGTATCACGAGACCGATTGCCTTCAAAATTTGCAAAGGTTGTTCCATACGTACCTTTATGTCATTTCGAAGCTATAGCAATTTTGGCCTCTTGTTGCAAAAAAAACATTAATTTTGCTCAAACAAAAAAAGCAAAACAAAGGGACTGCTGGCGCGAAGCTTAGCGTAGTCCCAATACGATATTATGACGAAATACCTTCGTAACCAAAAACAATGAAAAATGAACGCCATGGTTCATGTATTTTGTATACGAGACTAGTAAAAGACCGGCGGAGAAAAATTGAGAGAATTGAAAAGAAAGAGCTGATATCGTTGCAAAGGTTTTCCTATCACGCGTGAATTTATTTATGTACTCCAATTGATCTACGATCTACAAGAAAAAGAACTTACAACAAAAATTCAAGTTTCAAGCAGTAGTCAGAGCTTTCGTGCCTCCAGCACTTTCAAGTGTTTCACAAATGCACAATAAGCTATGATTAAAAAAAAACTAAAAACGAAGCAGTTTTAGTTTGACAAAGGAACTATACGTCATTGGTGTTACTACAGTGCACTTGACATGTGGTAAAATATTTCTAATATAAGATTAGATTAATTATGATTTCATCAGCTTCAGCATAGTGGTCATATAGTTCAATGTGGTGGTGGTGATTATATAGTTCATGTGATATAATCGATCAGTGCTCGAGTTGCGAAACCTCAAACTCGGGTTGCGAAATTGATCGAAGTCAGAATATTTTGACAAGTTCGAGTTCTCCAGTTTAATTTTTTTGAGTTCAACTTTGAAAAAAATTATCAAGATTTTTGAGTTCGAGTTCAGGCTGACAAAAATATTGAGTCTAATGGTGTACTGCCGGTGCTCATTGCAAAAAAAAACACCCAACTATTTCGCTTATGCAGTAGGTTCACGATTGTACCTCAGCTGTTGTGCTTCTTGTACTTCATAATTCTGCTCTGAGTTCGAGTCGTCGAGAACTCTTTTTGAAGTACTTTGTTTCGAAGCCAAGTCCTTGGCCTTGCAAGGCCTCAAAAGTGTCCTGTACTCGGCTCGAGGACCGCATTGGTTTTTGATTGGTTAAAAAGGGAAATAACCAAATAGATACAAACTTCTAGCCTGTTGATTCGTTTCCTTTATTTGTCCGAAAAATATTAAAATCTGATAGCTCAGTAGTAAAGTCATATTGAAGCTAACGTACTTTAATGGTATTTGGTGAAAACTCTTGTTGGAAAATGTGCTCGAGGGCAAAAGGTATTGTAGAAAACTACTACTGTTATTTCTGCTAATACTTCCACTGCATGAGGTGCAAAGCGCTGAAGCCACCTACAGCGCCCTAATAAAGAATCAGCGCCCTAATAAAGAATCCGGGATCCGGGCACAAACCTTGTTGGGTTGCTAATGCTCATACAAAACATGACGGAACCTATTGAAGTAGTTTACTCTGAATTGTACATAAACACTATTTTTTTTTGCAACTGTTTTATGTGTTTTTCTACTTTGCTTAATGTGTATTCGAGTCTCAATCAATGTACGTTCATATGGTGAAGCAGCCATCCAGACATCCTGCATGTCTTAACGTATATCGTTTTGCTGCTTTTACCTTTTTCTTGACCCCTGTTTTTATGTGTGATGCTTTCAATGGACCCGAGGTCATGAAATAAAACAACTGAACTCAACTGAACTATCTGCTGTAAATAAGGATTCATAAGTTGAAAAGTATGTTTGTGATAATAAAATGTACCAGTAGAATAAAGATTACTTGGGATACCCTTTTATACTAAATATGCTAGCACCGGTATATTCCTGATGTAATTCACAAAATTTGGTATATCGTATTGAGGACCCCAATTTTTATTCGCGAGCGCGAAAAATATGTTTTTCCGGGTTCATGGCCACATTCTCTCAACTCTTGTGTTGGAAATCGCCTCTAGGAAAGCCAAATAACAAATAATAAACTACTGTATCGGAAAAAAATTGCATGAAGAATTATTCATAAATCGAGTGTTAAATAAAATTAGCCTATTTGACTTAAATTGTTCGAATGTCGGAAAAGATGCGCTCTGCTCTTAATCAATTTTTCACACTACGTCATGAAGATGAGAATGCAAAGCTGGAGCGAAAAATTTGAAAATTTGTAGGAATATTTAATGATTTATGTTGTAAAGGGTTCTATTCGAAAGCAGCAGTTACCAAAGTCTTCTCGATCTTTGAAACCTTCTGGCTTTATTATCGTTTGACTATGAACAATCATGCATCTATTCAGATTATTCCTAATATTATTTATTCATAACTGAACTAATTATCTTAAATTATCTTCTTCTTCTTATCTTTATTCAAATAGAGTTATAAAGCAAAAACAACCTTAGCGTAAAATTATACAATGATATAAAACAATAATTAATTCAGAAATAAAAAAGTAATTTAGAAAAAAAGCACTAAAAGGCAATTTTCGAAAAACAAGTCAATGAAACTGTACACTAGACCTATCCAAAAAAAGGCGAGTTTTGATATGTGAGGAGGTCTGCACGTTTTCCCGTTGTATTAGCTCCAAAACCATCACATATCAATTTTCAATCGGATTCATTAACGTTTACAGGTCGTGCAAAGCGATTTTTTATTTTCAAGATTTATGAACTGATTTTTAGCAACCGCTAGTTCGCGCAACAAGTAGCAAAAATTGAAAACGGTATTTAGACGCGTTTTAAATCAAGGAATGTGATTTAATGTTACTTGGCTCCATTATTTAGCCACTGAGGCACATCAATCAACATAACGACACTAACAATAGCTATAATATTTGCCAAGATAGGAACTTAGCATCACTTGCAGGCCCACACACACAATGTAGTTATTACATAGCTCTGCGGGAAGTGCAATAGCGTACAGTACACGAATATATTGGCTGTGGTGACAAAGGAGTCTTGCCTGGCAAAAGATTATAGAGGTGAAAACTTTTACAAAACGTATAGTAACTGTAGAACAGGGGTCGGCAAACCTTTTGAACTAGTGGGCCACATCCAGTCCAAACAAGGTTCCAGCGGGCCGCCACCATTCCAGCGGACCAAAAAAGAAAGGTCTTCGCTAGAAATTCACGCCTTTTTTTTAGCCGAATTGATGGCAAAGACCAAAAAAGGGGTCTTCACCACAAATTTACGCCTCTTTTCGGACGAATTGCTGAGGAGATGAGGATCATTTCAGCGGTTTACTGCTGCATAACTGTTATTGAAAAAGAAAAAAGGTCGCAGGCCGGATGACAATGTATGGTCGCGGACCGGGTAAAATGCCTCGGCGGGCCGTAGGTTGCCGACCTGTAGAAGTAAAGTTGGTAAAAAAAAGCGGCTCTCCAGGCAGGATTTATTGCCGCACTAAATAATAGGAAAAACTGGAAACAGCGGTACACTTGTGCCATAAATGAGATTTATTCTGTTTAGTATTACGGATATAAACATCTTAGAGTGATATGTTTATACCAGCTACTATTCAGTGAAAACATGGACGGCTTATCACGAAAGAATATTGGTCGGTTTAACCTTTGTTTGTAGAGTTTCAGTGATTTTGATTAGTCTTTTAATTTATCAAGTATTCGTATTTTAATCAGTGAGAGTTATGTCCAACATTCCATTCGCCAGTTACACTTCAAGAAAGAAGATAGTTAAGCGGACTAGAAACAAAACGAATTTTTTCTTGATTGGATATCCAAGCAAATCTATTACTGACTGCAAGTTGCCCACTCTAAGGCAGGTTTTTAAAGTGCTCTTGCACGAAAAAAATTTACCAAAGAAAAACAGGAGGACAGCATGGTCTCAAGCTGAATAATTAGTGGATCGTGTACTGGAGTTTTGAAGAATGGCGGGCATTAAAACGATTACAAAAAGCAATTGTGTTATGCGGATACAAAAACAGTACAAGGAGTGGTGCGATTTGGCGAAAAGCAAGAGTCGGATTCGAGATTTCGGCGAAAAACGAGCGTTATTTATTTCGGAGCTGGCCAAACTCTGGGATATTGGTGCCAAAGGTGCTGTTGCAACTATACGTGAAAATCGGTTGTTGACAGCTTCGGATAAGGAAGAAGATATTGCTTTTTATGCGGACCAACAAAGCATGCGGGAAGCAGTAATGTCAGGCAAAGACAAGATCTTTTTGCAAAGAAGTTGTTTTTGTTATAGCGCTGTTGTTGTAGCGCATATTTATCCTCCTGTCACCGGACAGCGTCAGACGCTCACTTGTTGGCGATCCGCACACTTTTCATTACCACGACTACTTCGTGATTGCAGGAATCCGCAACTGCTTAGAAGCTTCCGATGATCCAATGTCCCTGTGGATTTCTTTGAATTCGTGTCCACTGAATTTACTGCTTGTTCGAAGTCACCAAGCAGAGATAATCATCGTAAAGCGTCTTATTCAAGGACGCAACAACGTGACCAGGATGCGGGTTGAACCCAGAAATTCGATCAGGGTCGTTGTAAAAACGACGCCTCTACCCATTCGACCATGCTGCCAAGGTCAGGTGATTTTTGTTGCCCTAGAGACTTTGTGCGAACACTGTAAGTTGTAAACAATGCAGCGGAGCGGGGTGTGAAGCTCAATATTGACTGTGCCGCTATAATGTTACTGATGATGTTCAGCAAAAACACGATCTATTGCAAGCAATAGAAGCTCATCGAGAACAGTTTCCAGATTTCGCAAAAGCAACTCTTGAAAAAACGTTGTCAATAATTAATTTGTAAAATAATAAGGTATGATTGATTGACTGAGCAATTTGCAGAGTGATTGTAGAGAAACAAACGATCACAATTTTTTGTTTGGCAATACGGTTCTCCAACACAACTTTTGAAATTTGGTTTATGCAAACCACGGCATGGTTTGTTTAGAAGATACCTTTGTAAATATTTTTTAGTGTTTGTACGCTTTATGCTTCACAGTTTCATCTGCCAGGGTGCCAAAGATGTCTGTGCCGTTTGCAGAGCTCTTTTAAGTGTTTAGACCAGCTAGGCTACCATTTTAGCAAAAACTAATGCTACTCCTTGTCTTATTGCGTTGATTGATGTGCCTCAGTGGCTAAATAATGGAGCCAAGTAACATTAAATCACATTCCTTGGTTTAAAACGCGTCTAAACACCGTTTTCAATTTTTGCTACTTGTTGCGCGAACTAGCGGTTGCTAAAAATCAGTTCATAAATCTTGAAAATAAAAAATCGCTTTGCACGACCTGTAAATGTTAATGAATCCGATTGAAAATTGATATGTGATGGTTTTGGAGGTAATGCAACGGAAAAATGTGCAGACCTCCTCACATATCAAAACTCGCCTTTTTTTGGACAGGTCTACTGTACACTCAAATGCTACAATTACAATTAAAACTCAAATAATAACTAAACAGATTCTAATGTTCGACAACCCGGTTCTACTTGCACAACTTTAGCTAAAACTGTTGACTTCGAAATGATACATTTCAGCACAAAAAAGAAAACCACTGCAAAAACAAATGACTCATTTTCCAAATCGCTGTCCATCACAGTGTTCTATCCGGTTTCAACAATTTAGATAATATAAAAAAGAAAAGCTAACTGTGATTTTAGTAAAACAAAATTAAAAAAACAGTTTTTACGTTGCAAATGGCGAGCTATTACGTGTTACAAAATCAGCCAGCACGAAACACATGTCTTCAGAATAATTTAATATTTTTACGTTTCTACGATTGTGGATCCTTGAATGGGGAGCCCGGTGCAAAAGTCTCTAATGTCTTCCTCCACCATGCGACCCAATAGGATTTCCAAATTACTTTTTGTAGTTTAATACCGGTACCTTATGCTAAATTCGTCTTTAAATATGCATTGAAAAGTCGGCTCTTGGCCTCAAAAGTGAGGTCCTCGACTTCACCTCTGTAACAATGCATAAGCTATACCAATACAAGACATTCATTTAATTAAATTTACAAAAAAAATTGTGCATGAAACACAGGTAGACAGATGGCAGGTAAATAGTCTCAAAAAATGCATTGGCCACTCAGGTGGCTCTTGGTTAAGGCTATCGGTGCATATTTAAATAAGAATTTCAATACTTGCGTTATTTTAAACAAAACAGTTTTTTGTTTTAAGATTTGTTTTTTTGTTTTTGTTTTATTGTGTAATCTGCTCTGATCTTATCGTTATTGAGTACTTTGTTAGATTTCGTTGAAACCAGATTTCTTCTCAGATTAATTGTATTCTAATAAGGTGGAGTAATGTATTAGTGTATTATATACTTTAAATGGTGCCATTACTGAATTGTAACAAATTCCATAGTCGTGCGTATTTTGCATGTAGTATTGAAAAATTGCCATGGATTTAATGACGCATGCCATGTATTGCGATTTACGTAAGAGAAAATTAGTGGACTACATCGCTATTTTTTTAATAATTGTTGCTCTTTGCAATCCACCATGTGTTGAAAAAAATTCTGTCAAACTCATCTTCAAGGATTTCGTCTTCAATAAAGAATCATCTAATGATTTAACAATCTTCAAAAAAAACGCGGATTTAATTGTGCGATCACATGAAGTGCAGTGCTACGGTGTTGTTTATGACGCAGAGCGAGATCCTCCAGGTCAAAGAAGTATCTACATATCACCTGAAAACACAAGCGAAGAATCATACAGATTGGGAACGTTTCTGCAATTTCCAATGAGCTCACCAGTTAACCCTAGGTTACTTGCTGCTATGGGCTTTTTCTATCTTGGTGAGAAAGATAAAGTCAGGTGTTTCCAGTTTCACAGCTGTGTGGAAGGTTGGACTCGAGAAGACTATGTCACTTCCTCAAGATGGCACAAAAAAGATTGCTCTTTCATTCATGAACTATATATTAAAAGCCTAGATCTTACACAAATTCTTCGTAGTCGTAGTGGAAAAAGCAATTACAAAAATCATTCATCAAATTTTTCAAGACCTTGTGGACCGGAGGCAACTACATCATTTTTTATCCATTCTCCACGATATTTGAAAAATTCAACTAACAGTACTGCCTCCACTTCAGAGAAACAATTTTTTTTACCTCCTTGTTGTCAAACTCATCAACGTGATGGAAAAAGTACTCACAAAAATCTTACATCCACTTCTTTAAAACCCATTGTACTACGTGCTCCTACTTTAGTATTCACCGCACCTTCAACTAATATCACCACCTCCACTTCTGGGTTCCAAATCCAAGCTAAACAAGTATTTACCAAGATTACAGACAGCAAACTCAAAAGCTGCGTCGTAAATGTGGGTGGAGTTATCAATATCAACGAAAAAGAAAATTGCAGCTATAATTGTGATAGAAATACCAATTGCAGAAAATGTTGGTTTTCAAAGAACTCCTCGTCATTTGATGATCAGAAAGATCTTTAAAAAAAGAAGCCACAACGTCGTCGACAACCTCAACAAGAACTTCAACGACAACGACAACGTCAATGTCAACGACAACGACCCAACAACGACGACGATCACGACTACGACAACGTCAAAATCAACGACAACAACAACGACAACGTCATCAACAACCTCCACGTCAACGAACGCAACTAAATCGAAGACAACGTAGACAACAAAGAAAACAGCAGCAACAAAGCCTTATTGCAAAATTACATACAATAGAGAACATAAAAATAAACGTTGGGTAGGTTGGTGCCTCCAGAGAGTTCTTGATGATTTTTTATGGCTATATTGATAAAATTAGTCATTTACAAATCATAAAAGTTTAAAATCTAAAAACTGAAACTCATTACAGCCTGTTTTGTTTTTCTACTCGTCAGAAGTGCAATCGCATGATACAAACAGCATTGATAAAAGTTTAAAAGCTACGAATCTCCTCTGCGGGGAGCTGCCTACTGCTAGCTTCACAACTATCACCAGCAGCCTTGCTGCAAAACGGGCTGGCGGGCACTGCAACATTAGTAATACGCAGCGGCAAAGCAAGATCGTTAAGCAGAGCGGTTACGCGTCAAAACGGACAGATGTTAACAAATACCGAAGTAACAGTAAAACAAAAAAAGCGTGTCGTTCCTAAGGATTCTTAAACGATTGCTTGTGGTAATTGAAACGCGCTTTGAAAGTATTGGCACAGCTCTCGCGGTAGATCTTTGGACCTTTGCTGCTCTCTACTGCCCATTTTGGTATACGATGGATTTCGCCAAGCATTTGCCTTGCAGCTTTCAATCTAGTTCCGTTCACATGTTTTATTGTCACTCAATAGCGGTAATAACAAGGTAAAAAAAAAATAGCAAAAAGCACGCAGTGACGAGGAGATGCGAAAGACCAAAATTGCAACCATTAGGGTTGCACGGTCGCCGCGTCTGCATCTCCTCTGCACAAAAAAAAAGGAAGAAAACGCAAAAGGACAAAACAAAGCGAGAAAATAATCTCACGACAGACCAAGCGGAAAGTAAACGTAAAGCCGCATTTACACGGGCGACTTTTTTGCAACGCGATTCGACGATTTTTTATGCGTGAAAATCTCTCTCGCAAAGCGGTTACTCACACGAGGCGAGACTCGCTTGCCGCGATCGCGTTTGGCAAGAATCGCTGCCGTGTAAGTGACACCAGCGATTTGCGATGCCGATTATATTTTTGCGCGACTCGATGCAACAATCGTTCTCGCCCATGATCACTTACACGAGGTCGATTTCAGCGTCTCGAGAGTCACAAGACAAAGTCGCGCTCGTGTAAACAGCAAATCGTATGCAATTTACGAGTCGCCCAGGCATAGCGCAATGCACAAATGCTTTGCGAGTCGCTGGTTGCGATTATCTAAGTTTACTTCATAAAATATTGTGTTCATGGTACAAAATAGTCTGTAGTGCTTTTACCGTAATTAATTGTGATTGTGATATTAAATTTACTTCATATTAGTTTGAAACGAAGAAGAAATAATTTTCTTGTTGATGCTGTCACTGGTCTACTGCAGATACGGCAGTCATGAGCTGATTGCTGATAACTGTGAAGCCAATCAAGCAGGGCTTTAACCCTTAATAAAATGTATGATAAATTAACCACAGGAAACAGTACCTTAATTGTATTTTGTTTTTATAATACCGTAAGTACACTGTTTGCATCAGAGCCAGTAAATTTTGAGTTGAGGCTGACTGTTCTTAATTTTTTTGCCAATGTTGAGCATCAGTTGCTCTTAATTGGTTCTTAAATTTTGAGATCATTGATGTCAATTATAGCGACAATGCTTGTTAGTACCTAATGGTCTGTCTGCTTGTAAACGCCTTTTTAGCTGCTTTTGCAGCATCGTAAAATTGCGGAAAGCAAAAAAGCAAGCTCTAATTTTTGTTTGAACGAGAGCCAAAAAGTTTTTTTGTTACCTGCCCAATGCGCAATAACACTCTATACTCTCGAAGTTATTCAAGCTCTTTTGTTTTGAATCAGTTCAGAATTTAGTTTCTTTTTTGATTTGGCATTTCTTCTTTTTCGGTTGTTCTTAACCCTAGAATAGCTAAGACAATGAATTCACAGTAATAGCATTTGGACAATATATTTTGGAAATGGAGGTGCTTGTTACAGAAGCCCTTCGTTACAATATGAAGCCTTCACCGTGTCCGTCTGGGCAAGCCACAATTGAAATTCTTCAACTTGAACTGCATTGTACAGACAAAATGCATAATTTGGAACAGTAAGACATGGCAAAATATATCTGAAATTTAGCCTGAAAATAATGAACTTAAAGAGTGCCATACGAGCGGTCTTGAAAATGAAATACGTCTGTTTGCCAGTTGCTTGAATGAAAAGGAATGCCAGAACAGAGGTAACTCGGCCAAACACAAAAGCGTGCAGGAATTACCAAAAAGCGCGTAATTTTTAAAGCGTTGGCTGCAGGAACTAAAGTGAGGCGCACAAACTGAGCAAACTAAAAGGAAAAAGCGGCCGGATCAAAACTAGAGCGGGGCAACACAAAAAAGGTCAATCGGTGCTGTGACAGTGCTGGCAGAGTAGGCTGATAGGCTCACATCTATGCTCACTCGTTGGGTCCAGCACTTTGTATACAAGTCCCATCCACTGGTTTTTGTCGGCTAAAAACGTGTTAGCGTTTGCTTTCTTTTCTGACCCGAGATTGCTAGAGCCTACCGGCAATTCTTACGGATAAAATAACCACAGTTAAGTGAAGAAGCACAACACCTACTGCCCCGCATATTGTGATAAAACATTAATTTCATGAAAATGATGTTTATAATGAAATCATGTTCTCAATTTCGAGTGGTTTTATGGTGCTTTTTCATTTGAATAACGCCAGGAATGAGTTTTGACATGAAGTCACTGGCGTATTTTTGCTCAGTTGATAATAATTCATCCTCCGCACTATACTTACTGTAATTGCCTAGCGTTTAGCAAATGCATGCGCTGCTTGTTTTATTATTGTGGATATTGGTGCTTTGTAACAGCTGTGGTTTAGTAGCTCCATAAAAAAATTACAAGAAAACACGTATTATATGAATACTATCGTGGATTTTTTGAATGTTGGTTTAAATGAAAAATAGCCAGTACTTCTGTAGTGACAAAAGGCGCCTGGTATCACTGCAAAAGAACTCAAAAAGTAAACATCTAAAAACAAAAATAAAATTTAACCATTAGCATTTCGAATAGTATATGACAGCACAAGATCTCCTATAAAATACTAAAATACTTGTGCACTATTAAGCAAATAAACAATATGAATTTGTCAGTTACACATGCTTGGAGAAAAAGTAATGTCAAAAATGTTTTTAGAATTAACTGCACAAAAATATTGATAAATTTTATTGTTTTACCAAACATTATGCATAACCAAACAAGACACACAGTCAGAGATGGGTTGTTGTAGCGAAAAACCAATATCTAAAGGGTAAATGACAGAATTTTATAATAAATTATGAGCATTAATGCCCGCTTGACTTTGCTCCATCCAAACCAACTCAAAATAGCATTTACGTATCACACATTCGGCTCGAGCAGCACGCCGCCGTTGCTGCTTCATCTTTCACCTTGCATTTTTATTGCAAGTTTTGACATTAGCTGCTAAATAGTATTTTTCGTTTTTTGTTTTACGCTTGCGTTGGCTTCATTCATTTTCTTTTCAAAATTCCAAAGCGTGATTGCTTCAAATGCAAAAGCTGACAAGCGGCGCATTTGAAGTGCTTTTGCAGCAGTTCGCTTTTGCAAATTCAAAACCAGCTAGCAGCGCTTTGAAACTATCTCGCACCGTGTAAGTAAACCAGCGCGATAGCGACTCTTCCGCCGACTCGATTTTGCGAGAATCACTGGCACGCAGTCTGAACGTGTAAGTGACTTCAGCGAGTTGCAATCGAATGCGAGCGCCGCGTTAAAATCTCTCCCGTGTGAGTGACTGCTACGATTTGATTTTTCGGTGGGCGTGTCTGGCGATATCGCGCAGACAAAATCACACTTGAATCTTGCGCCGTGTAAGTGACCTACGCGATTTGAGAAAGAAAAAAGGCAAAATGTCGATTCTCGCAGCTAAAAGTCGCCCGTGTAAATGCGGCTTAAAGCCGCATTTACACGGGCGACTTTTTTGCAACGCGATTCGACGATTTTTTATGCG
Source organism: Trididemnum nubilum (assembly GCA_963965965.1). Classification (NCBI taxonomy): domain Eukaryota; kingdom Metazoa; phylum Chordata; class Ascidiacea; order Aplousobranchia; family Didemnidae; genus Trididemnum; species Trididemnum nubilum. Next base: position 10,644,138 of record OZ014479.1, read on the forward strand.
TGAAAATCTCTCTCGCAAAGCGGTTACTCACACGAGGCGAGACTCGCTTGCCGCGATAGCGTTTGGCAAGAATCGCTGCCGTGTAAGTAACACCTGCGATTTGCGATGCCGATTATATTTTTGCGCGACTCGATGCAACAATCGTTCTCGCCCATGATCACTTACACGAGGTCGATTTCAGCGTCTCGAGAGTCACAAGACAAAGTCGCGCTCGTGTAAACAGCAAATCGTATGCAATTTACGAGTCGCCCAGGCATAGCTCAATGCACAAATGCTTTGCGAGTCTCTGGTTGCGATTATCTAAGTTTACTTCATAAAATATTGTGTTCATGGTACAAAATAGTCTGTAGTGCTTTTACCGTAATTAATTGTGATTGTGATATTAAATTTACTTCATATTAGTTTGAAACGAAGAAGAAATAATTTTCTTGTTGATGCTGTCACTGGTCTACTGCAGATACGGCAGTCATGAGCTGATTGCTGATAACTGTGAAGCCAATCAAGCAGGGCTTTTACCCTCAAAATGTATGATAAATTAACCACAGGAAACAGTACCTTAATTGTATTTTGTTTTTATGATACCGTAAGTACACTGTTTGCATCAGAGCCAGTAAATTTTGAGTTGAGGCTGACTGTTCTTAATTTTTTGCCAATGTTGAGCATCAGTTGCTCTTAATTGGTTCTTAAATTTTGAGATCATTGATGTCAATTATAGCGACGATGTTTGTTAGTACCTTATGGTCTGTCTGCTTGTAAACGCCTTTTTAGCTGCTTTTGCAGCATCGTAAAATTGCGGAAAGCAAAAAAGCAAGCTCTAATTTTCGTTTGAACGAGAGCCAAAAAGTTTTTTTGTTACCTGCCCAATGCGCAATAACACTCTATACTCTCGAAGTTATTCAAGCTCTTTTGTTTTGAATCAGTACAGAATTTAGTTTCTTTTTTGGTTTGGCATTTCTTCTTTTTCGGTTGTTCTTAACCCTAGAATAGCTAAGACAATGAATTCACAGTAATAGCATTTGGACAATATATTTTGGAAATGGAGGTGCTTGTTACAGAAGCCCTTCGTTACAATATGGAGCCTTCACCGTGTCCGTCTGGGCAAACCACAATTGAAATTCTTCAACTTGAACTGCATTGTTCAGACAAAATGCATAATTTGGAACAGTAAGACATGGCAAAATATATCTGAAATTTAACCTGAAAATAATGAACTTAAAGAGTGCCATACGAGCGGTCTTGAAAATGAAATACGTCTGTTTGCCAGTTGCTTGAATGAAAAGGAATGCCAGAACAGAGGTAACTCGGCCAAACACAAAAGCGTGCAGGAATTACCAAAAAGCGCGTAATTTTTAAAGCGTTGGCTGCAGGAACTAAAGTGAGGCGCACAAACTGAGCAAACTAAAAGGAAAAAGCGGCCGGATCAAAACTAGAGCGGGGCAACACAAAAAAGGTCAATCGGTGCTGTGACAGTGCTGGCAGAGTAGGCTGATAGGCTCACATCTATGCTCACTCGTTGGGTCCAGCACTTTGTATACAAGTCCCATCCACTGGTTTTTGTCGGCTAAAAACGTGTTAGCGTTTGCTTTCTTTTCTGACCCGAGATTGCTAGAGCCTACCGGCAATTCTTACGGATAAAATAACCACAGTTAAGTGAAGAAGCACAACACCTACTGCCCCGCATATTGTGATAAAACATTAATTTCATGAAAATGATGTTTATAATGAAATCATGTTCTCAATTTCGAGTGGTTTTATGGTGCTTTTTCATTTGAATAACGCCAGGAATGAGTTTTGACATGAAGTCACTGGCGTATTTTTGCTCAGTTGATAATAATTCATCCTCCGCACTATACTTACTGTAATTGCCTAGCGTTTAGCAAATGCATGCGCTGCTTGTTTTATTATTGTGGATATTGGTGCTTTGTAACAGCTGTGGTTTAGTAGCTCCATAAAAAAATTACAAGAAAACACGTATTATATGAATGCTATCGTGGATTTTTTGAATGTTGGTTTAAATGAAAAATAGCCAGTACTTCTGTAGTGACAAAAGGCGCCTGGTATCACTGCAGAAGAACTCAAAAAGTAAACTTCTAAAAACAAAAATAAAATTTAACCATTAGCATTTCGAATAGTATATGACAGCACAGATCTCCTATAAAATACTAAAATACTTGTGCACTATTAAGCAAATAAACAATATGAATTTGTCAGGTACACATGCTTGGAGAAAAAGTAATGTCAAAAGTGTTTTTAGAATTAACTGCACAAAAATATTGATAAATTTTATTGTTTTACCAAATATTATGCATAACCAAACAAGACACACAGTCAGAGATGGGTTGCGGTAGAGAAAAACCAATACCTACAGGGTAAATGACAGAATTTTATAATAAATTATGAGCATTAATGCCCGCTTGACTTTGCTCCATCCAAGCCAACTCAAAATAGGATTTACGTTTCACACATTCGGCTCGAGCAGCACGCCGCCGTTGCTGCTTCATCTTTCACCTTGCATTTTTATTGCAAGTTTTGACATTAGCTGCTTAATAGTATTTTTCGTATTTCGTTTTACGCTTGCGTTGGCTTCATTCATTTTCTTTTCAAAATTCCAAAGCGTGATTGCTTCAAATGCAAAAGCTGACAAGCGGCGCATTTGAAGTGCTTTTGCGGCAGTTCGCTTTTGCAAATTCAAAACCAGCTAGCAGCGCTTTGAAACTATCTCGCACCGTGTAAGTAAACCAGTGCGATAGCGACTCTTCCGCCGACTCGATTTTGCGAGAATCACTGGCACGCAGTCTGAACGTGTAAGTAACTTCAGCGAGTTGCAATCGAATGCGAGCGCCGCGTTAAAATCTCTCCCGTGTGAGTGACTGCTACGATTTGATTTTTCGGGGGGCGTGTCTGGCGATATCGCGCAGACAAAATCACACTTGAATCTTGCGCCGTGTAAGTGACCTACGCGATTTGAGAAAGAAAAAAGGCAAAATGTCGATTCTCGCAGCTAAAAGTCGCCCGTGTAAATGCGGCTTTAGTTTTACATTTTAAAAGAGCTCCGCGACTACGTTTTATATCGACCATTAACTTGCGATGCATGGTAAGCAGTTTGCGGGGTACGTTTCCCGGGGTAGCCTGGACAGCGGGGTTTTCCCTTACTTTCCCAGGATTACCACAATCAGGTAATAGGTTTGAATGACTGGCACGGTCAATCAAATTTGGAGATCCGACCTGGTCGTTCTCCTCACACTTAGCGTCAGCAGGTAAATTACTTTCACTCTTATTAGTATTTGACATTTTGGAGATAAGAGGGAAGGAACAATCTCACAAAATATACAATAAATTAAACACAATACAATACAATAAAGCATAAACTTACGCAATTCAAAGAATTTCTTCACCGTTTTGGTACAAAGTATTGTCCGATGAACAAATTTAAAAATTCAAGTTGCAGTCCGACGATTGAATGGAAAAACGGATTTCTTGCTTGAACAGAAAAGGCACGAAGCCAACGACTACGAATGAAAAGATGACAATTAATGAGATGGACCAGCAGATAGGAGATTGAATGCGACTCGAAGCAGCCAACAACCAACGGAAAATGCCAACTCAACGATTCACGGTAAAGATGAGCGCTGGTATCGCAACTCGAAGAAAGCAGGTAAAGTTGAATCGTTGAATGACGACGAAAGGAAGGCGCTGGAACCAGAATCCACAACTCAACCGAATGACAGCAAGGATGGTTGCAAGTTCAAATCAGCAATCGACGAAGGTACAGCGAGCGCTGATGGCAGCTCAGCTGATGCAGGGGTCCAAGCAGAAAGGTACCAAGGAATAACCACTGGTACTGCAATTCAATTCCCGAATGGGGTTGATTCTTCGGAAAAGATGATTGTTTTTCTTGTGTTACAGAATGAGCTGTAACTAGTGGTTGCAGGTGTCCTGGAAGGAGCTTCCAGGACTTCACCGCTCCGACTCTGACAATTACTTCAACAAAAAAGAACTTAATCAAAATTTATTGGGTAATTAACTCAAATCAGCGCGGCAAAAAACAATCAAAAGTATCCCGGAAAAGTAAAATAAAACAGAAATCCAGCGAAGTCTTCTCTTGTAAAAAAATACGTCCAACCGCCAGATAACAAAAATCCAAATGAACAACATGTAGTTCGGTGCTATAACGTAATTAGCAACCGTGCAAAAACGTGAAAAAATGATTTTCTAAAACTGCGAACAAACAAAGCAAAGTAAAGTGCGCAGAAGCTGCAGGCAAACGCTTTTTTTTTGGTTGCTGCAGAAAATAGGAAATATAAATGTGTTCGAGGCCCAACAACGACAGATAATTAAAATAAAAAAGCTCGGTGCGATAACAATTTCAAAGAATAACTAATATTCAAAATGCAAGCCTAATTGTTTATTAACTTTTTGGTTTTGACGTATTTTCAAACTTATTTTGCTTAATTTCACTTGCTGCAAGCATGTTGGCAGACCCTTGTGTGACGGTTGACCATTGTTTTAACGCTGCACACTTGAAGGCTCGAAGCCAGAACTGCTGTCACGTGATGATGTTATCAGTACAGTTGTACTACAAATGACTCAATATGCTTTATTATAACAGTGGACAAAAAAACAACGCCAAAAAAAAATTGCGCAGTTGTACGTATGATGACCGAAGGGGACAGATTTGTTTTTTAATGATGAATTATGAAATGCCTAATTAAAAGTAGTTACGTCACAAAAACATCTTATAATGTCATTTAAGTTAAATATTAGACTAAAAATGCTCAGATTTTGGAAAGTGATTTTCGGGAAACCTCAAACTTGGGAAATTTCTCGTTGGCATAACAACTTCAAATTTTCATGAGCTATTTATGAATGAACTTTTCTCAAAGTCAAGTTAGTTTCAAGAAAAGCCTTTCTTTTGAAGTGGTTTATCACAAAAAATCCGAAAGGGGAAAATATTTGCCCCCACTCTCCTAGCTAAATAGGGTTTATAGGGTTAATTGTTAAAATGCATTGAAAATACTGATAAAAAAAGAAGCGAATACTATAGGTATGTCATGAACAGTAATTTTATTTGAGTCTGAGATCATAACTGATTTCAACAGCAAGTCAAATTAGAATCATATCGTTTTGTAGTACGTGTCAGTGGCGGATCCAGAAAATTTTTGGGGGGGGGATGATAAAAATTTTAAGCAAAAAGCCTCAAAAATTCGGATGTTTTGTAACCCAGGCGCGTAGCCAGTAATTCGCAATGGAGCAGCTGTTGTAGGGGTCTGGGGGCGAAGCCCCAGCGCTCAAAAATTTTGCTTTTTTTTGCAAAAATAATTTAATTTTGGAACTAGTTTGATAAAATAATGCTTTTAAAATGCGGCATAGAAATTGGCAGTGCAAACATGATTCAACTGGTTGCATAAATGGCCTATGTAAGAGGTGGTTAATGGTAAAATTTTAGTTCTCTTACTTGGATACTGGTAAATCATAAGCATAAAATGTTATAGTTCAATAAAACTCACACGGAGTAATTTGTTTCATCTATATTTTATAGAGAAAAATAATTGGAGAGGGGCTAATGGAAAGAGAATTGAGACAAGTGATAGGTAATTATCCGATACTGAATAGCCTCTCCACCCCATTTCTGAGTTTAGGCCTATAATATATTTGTTGATGAAACCCGTGTTTAAGTTTTTCACTAGCGATCAAATTTTATTGTTTATTTGTGGTCATTTTTTTAAGTTTTTTTTTGATTCGTGAGTTTTATTTTTGACAAATTAGTGCCCATTTAGCATATGTTTCAAAAAATGCTTTAAGTCACTTTTTGGTCTATTTCAGTGCGAAAAACAGTCTCAGAAGTGCTAAAAACTTGATATTTTTTTATTTGCATTTTGGTTGACAGGCCAACGGAGGGGCTATAGCAGTGGTGCCGAAACAAGGGGGGGATGGGAGGATGTATCTCCCCAATAATTTTACTGTATACCCCCCAACAATTTGAGTATGGTCTTCATCTGCATCCCCTCCAATAATTTGACTCTAGTGTGCATTTGAGCGCAGGTCAGTACTTAAAAAAAGTGTTCCATTTCTGGTGAAGTCTTCACTTAATTTGCTCTCCTGAAAAAGTCTTGGTCGAGGTTCATCCCCCCCAATGTTGAAAATAGGGCAAAATTGGGGTAAAATTGCAAATTATCCTCCCCAATGCTCAACAAAGATTAGCCCCCCTCTCCTGGCTACACTACTGCTTAGGATTAATGTTCTTGACCTCGCCTAATGCTCACTGTTTATAAGCCTAATATGTCACTTAAGAAATGATTTGCATTGTGTAGGCTTTATCGCTGAAAAGTGCAAGTAGTAAATTTTGCTAAATCGGCGCTTCCAAATCAATCAGACCCGTAAAATACTAATTTCTGTTTTGTAAAAACTTCGCTGTAAAAATTACATTTTTCTGTCCCTCCCCCCACAGGGCTTTAGAAATTATATCACAGTCGCACAGCCTATCGAAAATTCACTGATTGCTTTTTTTCAAATAAGTTTAATATTCATATGCACGTTATGTTTACGCAGATGGGGAATGTATCCCCCCATCCACCCCTATAACTCCGCCACTGGTTGTGCTCCTATGCCTTTATCGCTGAAAAGTGCAAATTGTGAGTTTTGCTGATTTGGCGCCTTCAAATCAATCGGACTTGTAAAAGACTAATTTCTGTTTTGTAAAAACTTCTCTGCACAAATACTATTTTCTTTTTGAAATTATATCACAGTCATACGAGCAAACGACTATTCACTGATTGCTTTTTTTTAAATAAGTATTCATATGCACGTTATGTTTAGGCTGGTGGGCGGGATGCATCCCCCCCATCCTACCCCCCCTATATCCGCCACTGGTACGTGTATCATTGGGTTGGTCATCTATAATCATTGTCGGAATGAAGAAAAACGGAATAACCATTAACCAGTGTTATAAGTAAGAAATAACATCGATGCTTTCTCCTTATTTCTTGCTGCTTATTTCCTCACTAGTAATACAATGATGCTATACCTTTAATATCAAGTTTAGTCAAGTCTTGATCTGGGTTTATGGTTGGCATATTATGAGTTTTCAAATTATAGTCAGTAGAAGGTGATTGTAATGTATAAGACATTACTGTTTTCTATGTTTGGCACTACGGTTGATGTTAAACTGAACGAAACACAATATCAAAGTGTGCAGCAGAGTGCAATCAAAATTTGCTAAGGGGTGCCTGTCCCCAAAGCTAAGAATTGTTTCAGTAACATAGGGCTATTTTTCAGTAAAATCATGGCAATTTAGACGTCCTTGGATTGCATTTTGACGTTTTTTAAACTAAGGTTAGAGTAAACATTACGTGCTAAGATTTGAAATCTGTTTGAAAGATTTATAGTGCTTAGCCCTACTCCGCGTTATATACTGATTAAACCTAAAAACGTTTAAAAACATAGATATTTTAAGTACAGCTGGCGCAAAATGACTTAGGACCTTTAACAAAATTTCGTTTTTATGATATGTTATAAAACCTTACATCACATTAATCTGACAACTCTGTTTTTATGATAGTGATTCATTAATACATTAACAAAAAGGCAGTGCGGAAATAGAATAACACAATAACATTATTTTGGCATCACAATAATTTCAAATTTGGAGGGTATTTTGTAATACCAGTCAGGCAGTTGTAGGAAGAGCTTTAAAGAGAGTATTAGGAGGTTGATTTATTTAGAGAACTTTAGATATTAAAGTTTTTAGAATGCCTGGAAAGTACACTAGCAGTGAGGAAAAGGCTAAAGATCTTGCCAGGAGACAAGAGAAAGTTTCCCTAAAAGAAATGTGTGCTCGTAGTGGAAGAGCCAAGTCAACAGTAATGAAGCTTCTAGCCTCAGCCGTAAGGCTTCCTCCCAATAAAGTCCCCAAGCACAGATTTGGAGGTGGACGAAAAAAGAAGACATCAAACGCGACGGACACTTTAATAAAAAGGGAAGTGCAAAAAAATCCACAACTGACTGCCCTAGAGCTAAAAAATTTGCATCCAGAACCGCTGGAAAATGTTACAGTGCGCACCATACAGCATCGCCTGCAAAAAGGCTTGGGCTTGCCTAGCCGCAAAGCTGCTAAGAAGCCACTCTTAACAGAACAAATGAAAAAGCAGCTCATTGCATTTGCAATAAAATGCATTCACTGGACGCCTGCGCAGTGGAAAAGAGTTATATTTTTGAGTGAGAGTAATTTTCAAGTGTTTCGAGTGAGATCCTCTATAGTTCGACGCCTTCATGCCTCTAAAAGATATGACCCTAGGTTCATAGTCCCAACTGTAAAGCACCCGGATTCAATCATGGTATGGGGAGCTTTTTCTGGGGAAATGGTCAAGGCTGGCCTGTATTTCTTGCCTAAAAACAAAAAATGAATAGCGATCAGTATGTAAAAGTGCTGAAGGAGCACATGCTCAGCATGTTTCACATTCACAGCTGTGAAGTCTTCAGGCAAGGCAATGCTCCATGCCATAAGTCCAAAAAAGTTACAAATTTTCTCCAACAGCACAAAATAAGAATGCTTGATCCGCCTGGTAATACCCCGGACTTACATCCAATCGAGAATTGCTGGCAAAAAATGAAGAACATCATGAAACAAAAGAAAACACCAAAGTTGAAAACCCTAAAACTTGAGCTCATGAGAGTGTGGTGCTAGGAGATGTCACATGATTATTTTCAAAATTTGAGCAATTCCATGTCCAAACGCCTGCAGATGGTCATCAAAATGAAAGGAAATATGACAAAATATTAAACACCGTGTTTTTTGTTTAATAAAAATTAATAAATATAATAAAAATTGTGTTTTAACTTGAAAAGCGGTAATGTCCTAACTCACTTTGCCCCAGCTGTATAACATTCTAATAACTTTTCTTAGGATTGAGGGCTTCAACTCCCCTTGGCCCTATCTGGTTGCACCACTACTGGTCTTTATAGAAATTAAATTGGCTTATTGTAATTCCAACTTCAAAAAAAATAATGACGTCAAGGTACATCAAGTGGTCGGTTTCGACCAGCTTATCGGAAACGTTTATAACTAGGCCGAACACAATCTTTAACAGAATTTCAACGGAACTAAATTTAGTCCAATAGAAATTAAAATCATAACAGCGTCCGTTTTGCCAAAAAAGCGGCTCTTCAGGTGGAAAGGTCCTTTTTCAAATAAATAAAAAATTTCATTTGAATAAAGACCTTTTTACCTGGAGAGCTATTCTTTCGGCAAAGCAGGTCTGTTTGGGTTTTCATTTTTTAGGATTTTTCGTGTTTTCTGCTCTGATTGTTATTGCTATTGAGCAGAATGAGCACTTTGTTAGATTTCTTTGAAACCAAATCCCTTCTAATTCTATAGAAAAAATTTTGAGTCTGCTATTATGCTTTTTGTAATTGATTGCTATTATCTTTTATCTTTTCAACACTGCTATTTTTCAATTCACTACATTTTCAATTCACTGCTATTATCTTTTCAACAAACAACAGATCATCACAGTACATATTAAAATCTTATAAAATCCAACAGTGAGTGTCACCCATAAATGAAATCTTCATCTGGAGTAAATAGTATTCAAAAAATAAATAACATTTATTTTACTCTTAATTATTTACTCTTAATGATTCGCTGTTAATAATTTAATTAGATCTACCTAAATGATCTCTCCAGTATTTGAATAAAATTTATCCCAGGTGTTTCCATTTACAAGTGAAGCAAATTGTTGGGTTTTACAGTATAGAATTATTAGTTTTTCAATGTTTTTGTACAGTGTGGTAAGCTGCTGTGATATTTGCTCTAACTCTTCGTTATCGAGCTCTTTTTATATCCTGGTATCCACCACACAGTGCTTTTCAAAATATATCTGAAAAAAAATACACATATGGACTTCAGATAAAAACTTTCTAAAAAAATCGTTTGTTTCCCTTATATTTCTATTTCATTTATTTATTGGTTTATTTGTTTGTTTGCTTACTGGGAGAACTTGAAACTGGTGCAATGAATGCTAAACGAGAATTAGAAATGTTGAGATGCAAATCAACATACAAAAGTGGTAGCAGGTTTAACGTTTTACGAGGGCCTATGAAGAGAGTTTAAGGGGTACATGATACATCGTACCCGGGCCCAAAAGATCCCAGAAGTACATGTGTTCTGTAAAACTTATTAATAAGGTAGTGATACTTTTTGTTATTTATTTTGGCCTTATCCGGCGAAGACTTTTGTTTGTTTACTTTTGTTTTATTTATTTATTTATTTTTTCGGGCTTCACCTAATTTCAGGTAAAAAAGTAGTCTGATTTGTTTCCGGCAAAGACCTTTTTTTTGTTCTTCACCTAACTTGCGGCGGAACACAATCGTAATTATTAGTCTTTGTAGTTTGTACCTCAGGAAAGAATATCTCTCAGAGACCCTATGTGCTATATGAACAGGTGAACTTCGCTATTTAACAAACACAATGAAAACAAATAAATATGCCTTATGCATTGAAATTTATTTTTTAAACGTCTGTTTAGTTCTCACGTCAATCAATAAAAACTGATAGATGTCATGCAGATATTCATTATTATGCTTTGCAAGATTCTGCCGCTGCATAGTAAGTACTACCAATAACTTCAATGTTGCTAGCAGTGGAAATGGCTGAAAGAGCTTGAATTTATAAAAATGAGGCAAGTTTAGTCTTGCATTAGTTAAATTTAAACTACAATTGTTTTACAATATAATCACCATCAGCAAAATTGTATTTTAACAAGATTGTTACTGATAATCGGCGTAGCTTATACCTCCATAGGTTTCCAGTTCTAACCAAGGTTGTATGTAGCATTCTACTGCGCATTGACAAATTTGCAATGTATAATCAGTACGGACGAAATCTTGTATCATAATTTTAGTTTAGAATATTTCTGAAGCGGATTAAACAAGAACTCCCGATAAAATAAACAAGGTTTTTTAAATTACTGCAAAACACTAGATTACGCTGTCCTAACTTCATTCTTTTTTACAAAAACATTCTAGAGATCTTTTACTTTTGATACTGTATATTGACGTGTCCCCGCAATCTAGTGCAACAATGACGATTTTAGTAAGCAACACCTGCGATAAGTACCATTGAGCAAGGTTAGAATGAACATAATTAACCATTCCAGTCGCATCACATGGCCAATTCAATTTTGATACAAAACCCTTTTTTGTCCAAATTGGGATTGGGGTAATCAAATAGAGTCTATTTAATCTCTCCAACACTATTTTATCCCCCAAAACCTAATATGAATAAAAAAGGGGGGGGTTTCATCAAAATTGAGTTGGTCAGGTGATGTGATTGCTAAAATGGTTGATAATGTTTACTTTAACCTTATCCAGTACTGTTTGTGCAATTATTGCGCATCGCTGACTATTGTCATCGAAGTGCCATAGGGTGGGAGTAATTAGCAATGCGTTACGATGGCAGGGACGGTAACAACGTCGGTGTTACTGACTAAAAGAGCAGATGTTGCAAAAGTCGGAGACACGTTGTGCTTGCAATAGATTTGTCGTTTAAATGGTTCGTTTAAGATGAAACTCAAGGCTTATTTAAATTTAATACTATTGCACTACTTTTATGAAAAAACTTCATTTATTTTACTTGTAGTCCTCTTTTAAGCCATTAGAGAATAGAATCAACGCGGAAAAGACTTTGCAAATCACAAGCACATTTCACTTGATCAATAGATCAAACCCCGACTATATGTTGAGTGTGCCATATTGTTTTTAAATTCAAATAATCAAATCGTTCTATACCCGCTGTGTTACGTCGATGCGTGTAACGAATTTGCGGGGTGCATCTCTGCGCTGACCGAGTCGTTGCGCCTACATACAACAAAGCTTCATCCGAAGAAATGTCGCAGCGGTGGCGAGCCGATGGCAACAGTGTGTCCAATTTGACGGCAAGAGATCAAAACCTGAGACCTTCTGCTCCAGAAATGAATGAGTTACTGCTCGATCAATTGGCTGGTTTTCTTTTTAACTTGGTTACTAAAATATAATTGCGAGCATTAAGAAACAAAATTTACAGTTGAAGATGTCACATCAGCAGAATCTTAATTTTTTAGACCCAGTGTACTGTTTGTTTCAAACTGAAATTTTTTTATCTTTTAAAACAAAATTTTTAAAAAATGAACATTTCTTTGTTTATAGCAATAATTGCAATTGCCATAGTCATTCAAGGTTAGTACATTTTTTCTCTTGCGATCTCCAAAAATTTTCTTCAAAGACACATGCTGTAGTTGGAATTGTAATTGAAATAACATCGTTATTCACCAAGTTGCCTTAGCCAGGAAACTTGCCTTGGCAGATCATATCTTTCGAAAAAGATTATTTTTAAAGGTTACTAAAAATCTTTTACATTGGCTCTTTAGCTCAAAATACGACAAAACCATGTTTATTGTTTATGAACAATGAAGACTGCCTAAAAATGTTGTTTTACTCTGACATGGTACTAAGTAATGCGCTACATGGTTCTACTGTGCAGCTTGTAGGAGGCTACGTACTTTTTCCAAAACTTTTTAATCGAAAAAAATATTGCGATAACGGTACTGTAAATCTTATAGTTAAGAGTTGGTAGGCTAGGACTAATTGGATTCCTAAGTGGATAAAAAAGTGATGCAACAAAAATTTTCTCAATTGAACTTCAGGGACGTGTTGAAGAATCACGTTGGAAAATGATAATTTCACACTACTCAGAGTATGAGCACCCGATTCACGACTCAAGGAATCATTGTTGGTGAGCATCGGTATAAACATTAGTAAGTTGCCTACGACGACCGACGTATTGGGTGAAGTACGGGGCAGGGGGGGCTAAGACATCGTAGCAGCTCTTGCTATATGACATGCGCCGCAAAATAATTCTCTTATCACAACTATTTACGGAAACAAAACAAAATTCATGATAAATTTAATATTGTTAATGAAGGTTATCCGCACTCACCACAGTTGCGTGGCAATGACGATTACGTACGAGCGTGCTACTATACAAGCTGGTCACAATACCGACCAGAAATTGGCAAATTTCTCCCCCATCGAATTCATCCATTTCTGTGCGCACACATTATTTATGCTTTCATCGAAATTGGAACTAACAATATGGTACAAAATTTATACAATCAGATTGAACTTGAAGTATCTTTCAGCTTCTCCTTAATTTATGATAAAATGTTGGATTTTAAACCCTTTAACGCCTGGTCACAGAAGCGGTTAAAAAAATTGTTTTTTGCATTTCCTGGTTGCTTGGAACCGTTTTAACACATTTTCACCAACTTTTTGTTTAGGTCGTGCTTATATCGCAAAATAATTGTTTTTGCCATTTAACAACATTGGGCAGATAAGGTACTTTTTTTTTTTCGTTTACATTTTTTTTTCTTGTTTTGCATGAGTTTTTTGCGCATTTCGCAAACCAATATTACCATACAATCAATTATTCAGATTTAGAAAATAGTAATACAATCTTTCTAGTTACTGAATAGTAATACGAAAAAATTCAAAAATACCATTTTTTAGAAAATTTTAGCCCAGACGAACATACTTTACTCTGCAGAGGATTGTTGGAAAAAAGAGTTGCCAATTTCTTCTGTTTAAACAAATGTGCCAATTAGCTACATATGGCATTAAAAGGGCATTCAGGTCAAAAATATTTTGCTCGGTTTTCTCTCAAAAAATTTTGACAGATCTGAAGTCTCTCTTCGCCAAATTTGAGCTTTCTACGACCTTCCGTTCCCAAGATTTGACAATTTAGATTTCCCCTTAGAAAGGCTTTTTCCCTTTAGAAATGTTGCTAGGGCTGCCAATTACAAACAAAATTTCAAAAAGTTACTGTATATTTGTAACTCTGAATAAGTATTTTCTGCAGTGTTGTTGTCCAAACAAGGAAAGAGATGAAATTGTAAATTAGCTGCTGGTCAAGTAAATTCAAGCCAACTTTTCAAAAATTGATCTTTTGTCACAATACTGGTAAGTTTTATTGTATTGAATTCTAAAATATGTGAATCTGTAAAGTCACGTAATCGTCGTCGCTTAGCAGCTGATCGTTATAAACCTAGCCCATAAAGTTAAAATCAAAATATGATTGTGAAACATAATCGCAATTGTGACCATGGTAACCCGAAAAAAAAAAAAACTCTGGACAGGGGACCAAGTGGGCTAACAGACAGGGATGAAAAAAAAAATTAGATAAAATGGGCAAGGGGACCAAGTAGATAAAGAGGTCGGTGACTTAAAGGACAGAGACAACCGATTCACCCAGTGCAAATACAATATTTTTAATAGGCAGAACTAATTCAATAGTTCACAAGACATCGCGTCACATATCGTAAATGATATTGCACCCGTGCTGTTTATGCAGTAGACATTCTCTCAGCCACTAACAACGATAATTTAACAAGTTAAATTTAACAAGTTAAATTATTCCTGAAGTGAAATAGCCAGAACTAATTTAATAGTTCACAGAGACATCATCTCTTACAATCCTACTTCATTTGACAACACCTTAATGCTGTCTCCGCGTCGAAATGTGTGATCATTTCAACCCCTAGTGACGCAGGTGAGGCGGAGCCCCCTATCGCGGGAGCATTCCCGTGTTTCGAAGTCAACTGACTTCATCATCAACTTTGTTTCACTAGCAGTATTTCCCTTTTTTGCAAAAATGTATTTAATCCGTTTGAATCCGTACCATTGGCAACCCCGCGTTTCGAAATTCTGTGACATCAGAAAAGGATGACTTTGCAAAGATTCCTACAAATTATTGACCACCTCTTTCCTTATTCTACAAAAATTTTACAAAGTCATCCTTTTCTGATGTCACAAAAGTTTGAAACGCAGTGTTGCCAATGAAACGGATTAAATTTGTTTTCGCCGATAAGGGAAATAGTGAAGCATGGCTTGGAGCACCTTTTTATTACCTCAAGTAGTTCTCATTTCTTCAATAAAACCAATATCGACTCTCGAGCAGTGTTTTTTTTAATTGATATTCACAAGTTATTTTATTCCAAATAGACCAAAATTTATGTTTAATTAAGCTTCGTTAAATAAACTAAACTAAGTTTGATTAAACCGCTCAGTTTGTCGAGCAGTAACGCGTTCTTTTCTGGAGCGGGTGGTCTGAGGCTCAAATTTTGGGCTGGTCAAATTGGATAGTGTTGCCAGCGGCTTTCCACTGCGGCGGCATTTCTTCGAAAGGTGTGAGCCGTGTTTCCTGGGCCTAATAACGCGGACATGGGTCCCGCAAACTCGTTTCGCGCTTCGGCGTAATACAGCAAGTATATTAAAAGATTTGAATTGAGTATGAAGTTTGGCTGAGCGCTGTTTAGTGAACTGTGTATAAACTTTATGGTGGAAATATTGCGAATTTGTTAACCAGTTAAAATAATTGTCCTTCGTGGATATTGCAAATTTTTTAAAGTTGGTTTGCATTGCATGACAAAAGATTATGAAGATGTGATACATCATATACTACAATTTTGTGCATTACCATATTGTCTGAAAAAAAATTTTGTTGCTTGTAAGTGCGTAGAAAATTAAATTTCTAACCAAATAATTTTGTCAAAATGCTAAAAATGTGTTTAGCGGCGACCGAGATTTTTAGGTTTTGATGAAAGAATTTGTACGCGAAGAGCAGACGACTGGTAATCATTGACTTACACTTTCATCTGCCGTATCTGCGATTGAAGACATAGTTGCAAGCGCTTACGAAATTCACAAAATTTGCAAATGAGAAATAAACATTTGCAATCACAAGAGCAAGACCAACACAAAAACTATGCAATCACAATACAGAGCAGATTACGACAGTACGATAAAAACATTAAACACATTAAAAATTAAAACACATAAAATCCAACAGTCCGTTTCACGTGAAGATGGAATTATCCGGAGTAAATCTTATTTAAGTAGAATCTCTGTTATTTTCAACTATTTACCACATATTATAGTCTATATAACTCAGGTCTTGCCATATAGCGCTAAAATTTGATTATCAAGACTATGACCAGGCAAATGGCTGGCAATTACATTTGTTCATTTCCAGTGCCGCAGCTAGAGCGTTGTTCTAGGGGGTGCAAAATTCCTTTCAGAGGGGGCGCTTACAATACTTACCACTATTTTCTCCTATTGTCACTTTGGGTTGATGGGGCAAAATTTGTGTTTGGGGAAACGCCGCCCCCCCGTAGTTGCGGTCTTATTCATTTTCTACATGCTTGTTTCACGTCATACCGCGATCATCATGGGAACAGATCTTCTTGAAACAGATTATATACAGGGTGTCTCAAAAGTAAGTATATACTTAAAAATTTAAAAAACAATTTGATGGCTTATTCAAATTTGTCAAAAGTTCACACAAATATTCTATAAACTACTAGAAACGTATTACCATTCTAATTTCTTGTTGAATTTACCTATTGACAGGATATTACATTTCAACGTGTGAACTACCAATTTCGAGACATTTCAGCCGTTTTTTGATTCATTCTTGCCCGACACTAGCTATAAATTTTTTGTAACTAGTCAACATGATACTCCAACTTTTTGTTCCAACTCTTCAAGGTTTTGAGGCCGTGTGGAGTAAACTTTACTCTTAAGGAAACCTCAAAGAAAAAGTCGCATGGGGTTAAGTCAGGTGAAAGAGCGGTCCATTCCAGGACCTCGTGTGTAACCAGTGACCACCTATCGGGAAACAAATGATTTAAGTAATCTCTGACTTTTCTGGCGTAATGTGCAGGATCTTGCTGAAAGTAGCAGTTTTCAACCGAAGCATTATTTCTCAGCTCTGGGAGGAAAAACTTAAATTTCTAGTTAAAACTTTCTGTTAAAAATTCCTTATTAAAGAGGCGCTGAGTTTGCCTTACTGATCCATATGCTTCTTGCCAAACAGCAATTTTGCGCCTCATTTCTTTGGTAAATCTCTTTGTCATTCTAAGGGTTGATGAAAAACGAAAACAAAACCTAAACTTTACTACTTATCCACAATATGTTCTCTGAAGAAAAGAATGCCCTATGATGTGCACCTCGTAAGCAAATCGAAATTAAAAGTGTGTACTTACTTTTGAAACAACTTGTATATCTGTGTATATTTCTTCACTGCAGTGTGTAAAAATGAGGCGACGATAAGGATTAGGATATAAATTAAAGATGTTATTGTTTATCAAAGTTGTTATTGTTTATTTAAACAAAAAGTTTCCCCAGTTTGTCAAAACAATGTAATTACTGTATGTACGATACATCTTTCTATAGCTTATCGACAAACACCTGGTTTTCAACTACAAAAATTTACGTTTAGCACGCTTGATCTTGTGCATTTGATGAGTTATGATTTCCAAGTGTAGCTACGTGGTACTTCTCAAGATGTTTCCGGGCACCACACCCCTTTTCGTGGTCATACTGGATACCCAGGGTTTGAAGCACGTAATGACGTTAGTATATTAGCCCTTACGTGTTTTCGCCGCAAACCAGTTGAAAACCTCAATGGATTTTGGTAATTTCTATAAAATAATGCCACCAACAGATTGCTTCTTTGTTAGGCTCTTCAAGGGGGTGACAGTAAACCTTATTCAAACGCCACTTTGGGGTTTGTTAAAGCATTATCCCGTACTTTACACGCGCATAAAATTAAATAGAAACATTCACGCTTCAAAATTTAACGAGATATTATTCGAACACAGTTCTCTTACTGAAGAAAATGATTTCCGTTTTGGATTTTTCCAAACACTATAGTTTTAAGCCTAAGCATGCTTGATATGTAACGATCCAAACCTAACTTATATGATCTATTGCAGGCTTCTGCGATTAACATATGGTTAGATGGTGGATGTTCTCCAAATAAGCTAGTTTTGGGTGTCGCACCACTCGGAAGGAAATTATAGCTACGCTCTTCCTTTTCAATTTGTATGAAACATTCTTTTAAAGTTATATAACACACGCAGTACACCCTGAGGATACAAAAATCGTTTTACAACGACTTTGATCCAAAGGCGTAGCCAGGATTTTTGATTGGAAGGGGGCCAAACCACAAACCACATGCGATGACGTCATCAAAATTTTTTGAAATAGGAACTTGTTATGAGACAAATATATCGTAAAACAGAAGATCAGAAGCCGTGGACTGTGTGTTTTCACGTAACCAGGATTTTGCCGAAGAAAGAGGGCTTAAACCCAAAGTTAAAATGTCTGAATTGGGAGACGCGTTGAGTAAACTAGTGCACCTAAAACGCATCAGCGTATCACAGACGGGGGTCTGGGGGCAAAGCCCCCAGCAGCTGGGCGAATTTTTATATTTTTTTTGGAAAAATAGCTGCTATTCTAATGCCATTAAATCACATTTTGCACGTTTTTAGAGCAATTAAAAGAACTAAGTTTTTTAAATGTGAGAGCAATTGAAAAATTTAAACTGTTCAATTCTCCTTCTACTTACAATTTAAGTCCAAAACGCGTTAAAAATCTTACCATTTAGGGTTTAAATTTTGTATGTGATTTGGCCCAGGTAGTGGAAGTAAGGTACATTGCCTCGTGCAATATTTTTGCAGTAAATATTTGCCTCAAAAATTTTTGTTTTGTCATGATAATAAACAGTTATAAAAGCTCCTATAACTGGTGAGATTGCCGTTAACTCCATATACATTGACTCCATATACATTAGATTGTCATTGACTTTACATGTTCGGCTTGGGGGCCCAGACCCCTTTAATTCAAATTCTATAATTTGTTCTATGAGCATTTTCACTCCCTAATTTTTTTCAATAGTATTTTTACATAAAAACTGGCGAGGTTGATGGAGGTGACTTGTTATTAAAAAATGCTACAATAAATGGTTACACCTACTAATCATGTTATTGCCCGGGCTGGATTTACATTGCGCAGGGCCGAGGCCCTTGGCACTCCGAGGATTTTTGCCACGTCTTTCTGCCAAATATAGAAAAAAACCAAAAATATCTTACCATCTGAGCGCGGGGCCCTGGGCACTGTGCTATGCTGTGAATCTGATCCTGGTTATTGCATTACGTTCATAAAAAGGTTAGATGAGGACCTGAAGTAGCAACTTTTAGGGCAAAAATCCTTAATTGTGCCCGAGCT
The DNA here is from genome assembly GCA_963965965.1 of Trididemnum nubilum. Taxonomy (NCBI): domain Eukaryota; kingdom Metazoa; phylum Chordata; class Ascidiacea; order Aplousobranchia; family Didemnidae; genus Trididemnum; species Trididemnum nubilum. Next base: position 10,663,236 of record OZ014479.1, read on the forward strand.
ATACATTTAAATTGGTAGGAAAAATTGAAGTAAGGGAGCCTAGGCCCTTTGGTCGTCAATATTATTGTTAAATACGCGAAGTGTAAATGTTGCAATGTGCAAAAGTGTAATGTTGTACGAGTGCAAAAGTGTAATGTGGTACAAGAAGATGCGACAAGAAACTGAAGAAACAATAAGCTTTTTTGTCACATTTTTGTCATTGGCGACATTTCAATTCGGGGGTCCGGGCCCCCTGGCTACGCCTATTCTCTGATCGCACGATCTGGGTTCAATCCCAACCCTGGTCACGTTTTGCTCTTTTGGATAAGATTATTTACGATGATTATAGACTATTTTTGCTCGGTGACTTCGAACAAGCAGCATATTCAGTGGACAAGAATTCGAAGTAATTTATAGGAATGTTGGGTCCCTGGAAACTTTTAAGAAGGTGCGGATTCCTCAAAACAGTTATCGCAATGAGAAGTGTGCGGATTATCTAACAGTTAACGTTTGACGCTGTCCGGCGACAGATGGATAAATATGCAATACAGCAACTACAAAACTGTACAATTGTACATGCAGCAAGTTGCAGTCCTACTTTTGAAGTTCCTTTATAAGAAACTGGCAGAGATAAGCGGAGTCCTTTATTTAACCCCGGCACCTACTCCGAATCTGAGCCATTGAATTTTCAAAACCTTCTCTGACTTCCAAACTTTTCAAAAAATTTAACGAGTCCAAATCCGACTCGCAAAAAAGTGCAAAACTCCGACTCCAATTTCGCTCATTTCTGAGATCTGGACCATATTGCAGATGACATACTACTCTTATTTACACTGGTTATTTGACCAACGCATTTTGAACGGGTGATGGGGAACAAAAATTTTCCCATATCTGACTTTTATACAAAAATTAATGGGAGCACCAAATTTGGCGTACGGTTTGGTGTTCACTTATATTTTGTGTAAAAATTGGTTTTGAATTGATGACGTCATCATACTGACGTTTGACCCGTTGTCATAAGCGGTTCAAATTTGGGGCGTAGGTTGGTTTTTTGATACTGAATCGTAAAAAAAAAACGAAGCCGAAGGAGTTTCTGTAAATCCCAAAAACGTCTTATGACGTCATTTAAGTTAATTATTGGCCAAAAATGCTCAAATTTTGGAAAGTGACTTCGCCAATAATAGTTTAGCAAACGTCAAAATTGAGAACTTAGAAAATTTTTTGTACCTTGGCAACTTAAAATTTTCAGAGGTTATTTGAGAGTAAATTTGACTCGAAGTTAATTCTCGAAATAAAAAGCGTTTTTTGAAGAGATTTATCTCCAAAAACGTTTTGCCCTATTGAGTAAACGAGCGAAATTTTACGCAACAAGTCTCATTTTTTATTTTACATATTTACATTAAAATACTCAAACGTTTTCGGGTTAACCTAACACCCCACTCAAAATCGAAAATTAAATGATATTCTCTGCACTAAGTTTATAGCGGAATGTCACAACTCACAAAATTATGAATTAATTAACACAAACTTGCTGTACTACCAAAATACTAATCAAGAACTATTGAGCAAACTCAAATATTTGATAAACAGAATGAACTAGCAAAAAGATCAACTAAACTTAGAGAAAAACAAAAACAAAAACGATAAATATCTTAATAAAAACTTAAATATGAGATGTTGCGTGAAATTTGCCTGTTTTTGCTTTATTTGGTATGGCAAGGCTTTCTCTCTTTCTAAGTTTTACTTTCTACAATCTTTTGCAGCTGCACAGAACAACATTGCTATCATCTGGTTCATTGTTGTGATTGGTCGATGGAGTCCATTCATCCTCATCATCCTGCGTATCAAGGGCCGAGTCGTCACTATCTGAATTTAAGACTAATTTGTCCAGTGCCTCAGAAACAGAAAAGCTTGTATCAATGGCTCCTCTTTCAGTCTGATGACTTGTTCCCTGCGATTCGTCACTTTCTGATTCAGCTAATCACTTGCAAATGAAAGGCAGCATTGACTTATTATATAAACCGATGCCTGTACGAAGGCTCCATCTATCGATATTCATACTAAGCTCGTCTTACGAACTAAGAGGCCAGAACTTAACCTGAACCGGTACCCTAGTTTCTGTCACAAAATCCTCTTCATCTAAGAATACCGGCAACCTAGGTTTGGCCTACATACCGGCAGGGCCTGCGAGAGGGGGGTTCAGGGGTCAGGGGGTACATCGTATCCGGGCCCGGGCCTAGGGGGTCTGGGCTCAAGGGGCCCGGAAGAGTTCAGGTTTCCGCGTTAAGTTTTGGTATCGCACCATAACACCGTAATCAAACTTGCCTACAGCCAAAATATCAGTCAGCCTATTCCAGATTCAGTACTGGTAATTGGTTGCTATTTTTGCTACACAGTCTTTAGGGCATCCAATATTGGCCAATTTGATTTAAAAAAAGAGGAAAATGTATCAAAAGCCATACACTTGCACTGAAATTACCGTTTTGTTACATTTCTGACTTGAGAGCCCTAATTCTACAGTATAACAATGTACGAGGGCCCACATTTTCAGAGATCCGAAAGCATTTAAACCTCAGAGAACGGAGTCAAAGTTGACATACTATATTACTATCATTAAGTAACTCACTTTATCTGTATGAGTTTAATAGGTATTTGGGTTTGCGAAGTCTATGATTGCAGATGACTTCTTAAAACTTTTGTCAGTAAAATATTTGGATGTGCAGAATTAAAGTCATTATATCATATTACTTTTTTGTGTCAATGTCATCATCCCCCACTGGACATACTTTCTTTCATGCATATCACGTTTTCTGCTTGTCACTTTAAGCAAGTTGGGTGCTGGGATGTTGATCAAATGCTGTATTTTACCCTCGAAAAACACAAAAAGTGCTAAAGCTTCCGGGGCTCTGCCCCAGACCCCGCTGGGGGAGCTCACTGCACTCCCCCGAATCCTCTAGTAGCTGGATTTAAACCAATTTTATGTCTAGTTGTGTTTTTCATAGGTCCTAACTGTATGCGATATATCGTTATCCCCTCACTTTTAAATGAAGATCTACACCCGTCCGACAAAAAATGATTGAACGGCACGGCCCCCCAAAAAGGCTGAGGGACACAATAAGATTTGGGGGCCCTTTGTTGACCTTCGCACCCCCCTGGAAATTTTTCTCTTTGAGGCCCTGCATACCGGTAAGCCATGTTTACAATAGTCATGATAAGTTCTTGCAGGAACCCAGGATTCTAAATTGCTACACACAACTATTCATAAAATTAGCTAAAACCAAGTGTTCTATCTAGCAGGGTTGTCCATGGACCGGAACCAGGAACAAGTTCCAGCCAGAATTTGCCTTTTTTTTGGAACCGGAACAGTTTGGAATCAATTTTTCATTTACCGGAACAGGAGCAGGAATTCCTAAATCTCAGATTCATTTTGTTCATGAAAGGTTTTTCGCACTTATTCGCGCAGTTTTCAAGTAACTTAATTGTAGCGTGCGCGATTACCAAATATCGAAAATGAGTTTGCATTTGCGTATCAGTTCAGACGTCACGCACGGACAGTATTTCTCGTTACACACCAAGCGCACGAGTCACACAAACGATTGCTTCATACAAAATTCACATTGATATTTTAGTAGCCTAAATTGACTCAGCATTGTCAGCAAACAAGCAAGATTTTCAGATCTGAAGATCACAAGACTTTGCGAAGCTAGAAGTATAAAAAATGGCTATGTAAGTAGAGAGCAGGTAAGATTGTTAAATTATAAAAGTTTACGGAGTTGTACCGTATGATTTTGTACTAAACGATTACCAGAAAATGGTCGATTTGCAGTTAATAAAAACGCCTACCTGTAATTTAATGGGTTCATCCGATTGACTATTTTTGTGTGTATGAAGTGAATCAAAATATATGTCACAACCAAGTTGATATCAAACAGTTTTGCAGCTTGCTGAAGCGCTAAAGTTAAAAGTAGACAGTAGCCATCATCAAATATTTTTAGCAGAGGTGGAGTCCTCGAGGGCGTCCTTGGCCTCGAGGACACATTTTGAAGTCCTTGGCCTCGAAGCCTCAAGTCCTTGGCCTTGGCCTCGAAGCCTTAGGTCCTCGAAAATTGGCCTGTCCTCGGCTCGAGGACAGCCCTATTTTTTGAACCGTTGAAATTTTGTTGGAAAACGCCAGAAACCTCGCGGAAAATTTGCAAACACCTTTTTTGTTTTCCGTAATTGGACCATAGGCTTAGCCAAGCGGGCCTCCTCCCCAATTAAAATTTCACCAATGACAAAAGTGTGACAACAAAGCCTATTGTTTCTTCAGTTTCAGTTTCTTTTTAGCATTTTTCGCTTACACCAGTAGCGAACAACAATATTGAAGACCAGGGGCGCCGGGACCCCCTCAAATCAATTTTTGCCAGCCAATTTAAACGTAAACCTGGAAGAAATGGATAGTTATTGTCCTAAAAGTTGCTATCTCAGGGTCACATCTAGCCTTTTTATGAACGTAATGCATTAACCAAAGCCGGATTTACCACAATATGACGTAGTGCCAGCTAAGGGCCCTTCGCTCAAATCTTAAGACTTTTTATGGTCTTCACCTACATTTGGAAAAATTTTGCAAAATCCTGGTTAAGTGCCAACAGGCAAATTTTTGGTTACGTCATTGCATGTGATTTGTGGTTTAGGCCTACCCAATCAAAAATTCTGGCTACGCCTATAAATTGGAGATTGCCTGAAAAACTTTTTTGAAGACCTTTTTTTTTCTTGAGAACACTTGCGGCTGTGTCCTCCTTGGTCCTTGGCCTTGGCCTCGAGCATTCCTGTCCTTGGCCTCGAGAGGGTCTGTCCTCGGAAGGGCTGTCCTTGGCTTCGGATTTTGTTTTGTGTCCTTGGCCTTGGCCTCGAGCCTTGTGTCCTCGACTCCACCTCTGATTTTTAGAATGCGTAACATGCCAATATGCTATCGATATTTTAATAAAGCGTTGTTATATTATAGGTACAATTTTTTTAGTTGGGAATTTTGGAATGATGTTTTTGTTAAATTTAGGAACAGGTTAGGAATAGGAACAAAAGCCATTAGAAACGGAATGGAATAGGAACAAAGAATTAGTGTTCCGGACAACTCTGCTATCTAGCCTACAATTTATTGCTTAACTAGCCTGTCGGTAAGCATAGTCTCGCCTAGATTTACATATTCTTCAACTACCTGGTAAGCATAGTCTAGCCGGTCTAGCCTAGCTTCGCAAACCGCAAAGTGATGTTTTTAGCTATGCCTACCAACAAATCTTTCACCTTTTTGGATCCATTCTCCCAAGGCAAAACAAAAACAAAACAATCCAAACCTGGAGAATATGCTTTATTCGTCTCGGAGCAGAAGTATGATTTTTTTTAATTTAATTGATTTGCAATTTTTCGACAATTTTGCAATTTCGAGAAATGGTGGGGCAATAAAAGCGTTAATTTTTGATTGAATTATATTAGGGAATGACTTGCAGAGGTGGAGTCGAGGACACAAGGGTCGAGGCCAAGGCCAAGGACACAAAAAAAATCCGAGGCCAAGGACAGACACTCTCGAGGCCAAGGACAGGAATGCTCGAGGCCAAGGCCAAGGACCAAGGACATAAGCGCAAGTGCTCTCCAAAAAAAAGGTCTTCACAAAAATTTTTCAGGCAATCTCCACAAAGAACGGTTTCCCAAAAATTTTTCAAGCGCTCCACAAAATTTTAACAATTCAAAAAATAGTGCTGTCCTCGAGCCGAGGACAGGCCAATTTTTGAGGACTTGAGGCCTCGAGGCCAAGGCCAAGGACTTCAAAATGCATAGGTGGGCACAACTCCGTTAATCCGTTAATAACGATGCTAACTTTTTCATTAACTCGTTAATCCGTTAAAAACTTTTTTCATGTTAACGGACTAAATTAACTTCCGTTAAGTGCTGTTAACGGACTAAAGTAACTTACGTTAAGTGCTGTTAACGGACTAAAGTAACTTACGTTAAGTGCTGTTAACGGACTAAAGTAACTTCCGTTAAGTTCTGTTAACTTCCGTTAAGGTTTTTATCGTAAATATATCTTGCAGCTTCGTTGTGCATTTGAACTTGTTTTTATCTTGAAATTAGATTAGACTGTAAAATATAACTTCCAAAACACAAAAAGACCACCATAGCAATAAATATATCCTTACAATCAACGGATCCCGTACACGAGCCCTAAAAACACGAGCCCTAAAAACACGAGTCCTAAAGACACGAGCCCTAAAAGACACGAGTCCTAAAGGACACGAGTCCTAACGTACACGAGTCCTAACAAACACGAGTCCTAAAAGACACGAGTCCTAAAGGACACGAGTCCTAAAAGACACTAGTCCTAAATACACGAGTCCTAATGGACATGAGTCCTAACGTACACGAGTCCTAAAGAACACGAGTCCTAAAGAACACAAGCCCTAAAGTACACAAGCCCTAACGGACACGAGCCCTAAAAAACACGAGTCCTAAAGACACGAGTCCTAACGGTCAGGAGTCCTAATGTACACAAGTCCTAAAAGACACGAGTCCTAAAAGACACGAGCCCTAAAGGACATGAGTCCTAAAAGACACAAGTTCTAAAGAACACGAGCCCTAAAAGACACGAGTCCTAAAAGACACGAGCCCTAAAGGACACGAGTCCTAAAAGACACGAGCCCTGAAGAACATGAGTCCTAAAGGACACGAGTCCTAAAAGACACGAGTCCTAAAAGACACGAGTCCTAAAGAACACGAGTCCTAAAAGACACGAGTCCTAAAAGACACGAGCCCTAAAGAACATGAGTCCTAAAGAACACGAGTCCTAAAAGACACGAGTCCTAACGAACACGAGCCCTAAAAGACAAGAGTCATAAAGGACACGAGTCCTAAAAGACACTAGTCCTAAAGTATGACTCATAAAACATACGCGTCATTACTTACACGAGTTCTAAAAAAAGCGACCCGTTTGGAGATGCGGCTGAGTATCAATTTCTTTTGACCAACCAATTCAACTACGTATCAAAATAATTGGATGGTTTTGGGGTTCAGAGTTCAGTATTTCCTCTAGCAAAGCACGCTATAAGGAAGAGAGATTAAAAGTTTTATTGTGATTGGAGAGTGTCCGCCACTACAACGGTAGATTCGGGTTCGATTCCCAACAGTTGGATAAACCCCAACACTTAAAAATGGTGATCACTGTTTTCTGCTTCTGAAGTATGGTCACAGTTTGTTACTAACTGTTTAGTGCAATAATCATCAATGTGGAAGTGAAATAATTGTTTAGAGCTCGTTAATTATTTAGGGCATGTTAATTACTTAGGGCAAGTGTGCCCCCGATAATTGACTTTTAAATGCCTTAACCAAGATAGATGTTTTTACAAGTTCGTCACTATGAAGTTGTTAAATACACTTTAACGTCGTTTGCCATTCCAATATTAGAAATGCGTGGAAAAATATTTTGACATAATTTAGGAATGCCATCCCACCAAATTAAATCTCCCAATAGTCAATTTTTTTAATAACCTAATTGTTTTTAAGATCAGCAGATCTTTCAAAGTACTTTGACGTGGTTTGGGGGTGCTACCCCCTCGGTAACCCATTAAATAGATCCCCCAAACCTTTTATTTTTAATTTTGAGCTAGAATAACATTTTTTAAATATCAGTAGGTACTTACCGATCGATGGTCGAGTGGATAGAGCGTCTGCTACTGAAGCGGTAGATTCGGGTTCGATTCCCGGTCGGGTCAAACCAAAAACTATAAAAATTGATATTCACAGCTTCCCTGATTGACGTTCAGCAAATAAAGGGATAGTGTGAAGCCTCCATCGTGTGCGGTAGACAGGTGGGCAGGTGGCAGCTTGACTCGAAGACCGAAAAGTCACTTCGCTGTCTTCTGGCCAAGGTAACTTGGTAAATAAAATGTAATTACAATTACAATAAAAGTCAAAAAATTAGAAATATAATTTGACGTCTGTTCGAGATAAAAGTCTAAAATTGCTGTTATTAATGTAAAAAATAGATTCTTGGACCAACTTAGTTTCGAAATCGCCGTGCGTATGCTGAACAATGACTCGCACTGTCACAGTGTTATTATAACGCTATACTTGCGACGACATTGAGGATGCATTTTGCGGAAAAACCACCCATCACGTCGGCTACATTATTTTCACTCGCAATCATCATTAGGCGATTTGCTCTTGATCTGTTAATCAAACACTAACTTTTAGCTTCTTGTCGTGCTGTTGATGCAAAAGGGTTTATTCATCACATAAATTAAAATTACAATCATTTTTTAAAGTTTTATACCACCCATCATTGTTTTGAAATAGAGTATTTCAAAGTTTCTACTTGTTCCAATTTGAAAAATTCAACCGATCTGATGTTTTATCAGAGACAATTTATCACAATAGCTTCAAACGTTTTCGCTAATGAATGAGTTTTAAAACCGCAAGAATAAAACATATTTGCATTTTTTTTTTTTTTTTTTTCATTGTATATGGCAGAAGATTTTACATCATTCATATTCATTTTACATAAAAAAGTAAAAATTCATTCGTTTTAGGATTAATTTTTACGTTTAATTTTTGCTGAAAAACTTGCTTTTTAACAAACCTTGAATAACAGAAATTTAAAAAATACCAATAATTTCGTCAACTTGAAGTGAAAAAGTCAAACAATTTTTACGAAAACGCAGTAGAGTTCATATCCCTCATTCATGGATTAGACTCCTGTTTCTGCAATGTTTTCAATACACACTATGTTTTGATTGCAAAATTACTTTTTTTGTTGATCTTAATTTTCTGCACTACCTTGTTTGCGTATAAGATACTGTAAAACATACAAATTATAATTAAAAAAAATTTTTTTATGACTATGTCGTATTTTATGCTTGTGGCTAGATAAAGTATAATTTCTGATAATGTAATTAAGTGGCGGCATGATTTTTCGAAGCACAAAAATGTTAGCAAAGATCGTAGGATAACGTCTCTCTTTGTCCTTTTGTTTGCGCTCTTGCGCCGTAGATCGTTTTCATGTAAGTTGGTGATTTCAAAAAAATCTATTAATCTTTGTTAAAATGAAAGAAAGAGCAGAATGTTCAGCATAAAGTGTAAGTTACGTTAGGTTCACATTTTTACAAATTTCTCAAGAAAAATTGTTCTGCGTTGATGTTGAACTCTCTTTATTTGATTTTTTTTATTTCTTACAGTAAAAAAATTTTTCTTTCTATTTCTTTCAATTATATAATTTAAAAAATTTGATCACAATGCTCCATTGAAAATTTTAAAATGCAGTTTTCTCAAATTTACTGCGCTTTGGCGGTTTCAATTCTTCCAAACAAATTTTATTAGTTACAATATTCTTTATTGGATTTTTTGCAGATCAAGAAACTGTAGTTTTCTTTCATTATTGGATTTGTTGCAAACAACGTTTCCTCTCAGAGCTTGCTTGGTGTGCGCGGAATAAAATGCCGAGTGAGCTCCAAAAAAAGGTCTTCGCCGCAACCTGGTTCTCTTTCAGTCTGGAATTTCGGAATTTTGCCCCTCAAATTTAAGTAAAGGTTGAAAAAAGAAAGGTCTTCGCCGCATTCTGGTTCCATTTTAGTCCAAAATTTCGGGTTTGTTGTTTGAGTCCAAAATTTCGGGTTATCTAAGGGCGTGAGGACCAGCAGCTTGCTGCATTTCGGAGCCGTTGATCTTTGATTTCATACGATCGTCTCCGTTTGCCTGCTGGCTCGCCGTGATTTATTTTAATAAGTTTCACATGTCGTTGAGCTTCATCTTTTCTGCGACAATACAAATAAAACTTAAAGTGAGAAATTAAAAAACTACCTTATACGAAAAGCCATTTCTTTCGATGTTCAAAGCCGTAAAATATCAATTAAACAATATATTTATCGTTTTTAGAGCAGAAGACTTTTTAATGGCGTAATTTTTGGTCGCAAAATTAAAATGTTTACTTGCTAAAGGCGAATTTACCCAAATCCGTTTCAGTCCATTTTGTTTTTGGTTTTTGCTTCTTCGTGAAAAAGTATGCTCTTTTTCGTGCGCATTTTTATTAGTCTTATGTGCATTATGTAGAGTGTTATTACTGTACATATTGATCAAAATTTTGTGTATAAACAACTACGCGTAGCATGAGAAAGGGAGGCAGGGAGCCCGCCCTCCCCCCCCCCAATCGCAATGCCAGCAATGATAAATTTGTGGCCAAAACGGCTATCCTTTCATCTTTTTCTTGGTTTGTGTTCACCTTGCACGAGACCGTGAAGACGTTATCGTTTTTTTGCTCTTCACCTTTTTTTCGAAAAAAATTCAGTTCTTCAGGCCGTAAAACTTGTTCTTGTTTTTTTTTTTTTTTGGTCTTCACTATATAAGTTGTGGTGTGGTCTCCTACCCCAATCCTAAATTGGTCTCCAACAAAATTTCACCCCCCCCCTATCAAGACTCTTAAGTCGAACTGTGAAGACTTTTTTTTTTGGTGTTCACGTACTGTATGTGATTTGTGGTTTGGGCCGCCCCCAATCAAAAATCCTGGCTACGCCTATGATAAACGATGAGAGTGATATTTCAAAATAGGGCTGTTTAACCCTTCGTAAAAAACGTTTTTTGAAAAAAAGTTTTGTCCAGTACGTGACTGTCTGGTTGGTGTGGACACGGACATACGTATAAAAATGCTTACCAAAAAGAACATTACTTTTTCATGAAGAAGAAAAGCGTAAAAAAAACGACAAAAGCGGATAAAAAACGAATACTGTATTGAATTCAACTTAAATAGAATACCGGCCGCGCATGCACTGACAATTTTACTTTCCTGTCAAGTTCATGTACTGACTAAACAAATAATCAAAGAAATTCTATATGCAATGATTGCGAGTATGCTCACTATTAATAACTTTTTTGAGGGAGATTATCGAGAAATCAAGATGAACTGTTCATCAGTGTTGCAAACGGCTTTGAATAACACATACCGTAAGTGTTTATCAACGTCAGTAATGCAGTGAAGTGGTGTTGCGCAGTTAGCGAACTTTTCTGAATCTAACGTTTATCGCATTATTTATCAGATAAAATTTTGAGAATACGAAACAACTAAAACAATCTCAAATTAATTGAAATTCTTTTTTTTTTTTGAGAAAAGAGAAATAGCTTTGCTATAGAATTTAATATCGTTAACTAGTTGTTACCTATTTTGCAAGCTATCAACATCAATAACAATAAAAATGCCCTAAGAAAATTAAATTCGCACATGACGCTGTAACTAATAATAAATAATGTCCTTTTGCGAGTGCGACAAAAACTAAAATGACACAATAAATCAAAACATTATTTAGAAAATTTTCCTAGCATTTTGTACGTAGAAAGAAAATTTTTATCAGCCCAATAACAAAAAGAATTTACAAACGACATCCATTACGAACTGCCAAACTACAGCAACAGATGATCGATAATATTACGATGAATCATCGAAAAGGAGAGAAATTTTCGCGTTCTAAAACCGCAAAGAGCGCATTATGTCATCGTTTTAAGGAGCATGAACTACCGTTTTTTCAACAAGTTCATTAATCTGCGTTCAGATCAACGACAACTTGTTTGCAGTTGGTACTGTACTTCGAATCTCTAATACCTTCTAATTATTATTGTTGGATTGCAGCTACGTCATAGTTTTTCCTCGCCAAAACGACTGGACGTCAAAATGCCATTACAAAGCATCGAAACTTACCGTAAATCAATGTTTGATTCTTTCAGTAGGCGTATTTAAAGAATTTGAATGTAAAGTCAAAACTTTTGTAGATAGCCTATAGCTTAGTTGAAAAGTTACCAGGATCAATTTATAGCTTATATAACTCAGCGGGTCTAGAAAGTAATTATGCCTTTTGTGAAATCTCATTGTCCACACTGCCTGATATTGTCCACTTTGCCCGGTTTTTAACTTTGTTTCACACCGTAATTTCGACCATATCCTAAAATACATAAAATTCTATGCCACAGCAATACCACATTGCAGATTAGCGTTTAATTTAAGCACTACTTATGAATACTGATTTACACCACTAGTTCAAGTCGAAATACATGTAAATTAAGGCTCGATCAACATAACATTCAGGGCGGTTAAATCATTGGTTTAAAATTTAAATGACATCTTTACGAAATAATTCAATGAAAACAACTGCTTCTGCGTTTTAACTCCTAGCAACCGTAACGGTAAACCGCTACTGACAACATCAAATGCAAAATAAATCTATGAAATTACAAAAGTTTAAAAATGCGTTATTTGTCACGAATGAAGGAGATGCAACTGTTCCATTTCAGGGCCGTCAATAGTAAACCTTGTATTTGATAACCGAAGGTAGCTACCACCATGTACATTACAAGATTTTCGTGGATTACTTGACAGCAAGTCGAATTTATGTCACTGAAAAAAGCAAACAAAAACCCCGAATTCTTACCAATCAAATTTTTTTCAGCATTTACCGACTTTTATGTAGCATTTAACTTTAATGTTTTTTAGGACTCGTGTCCTTTTAGGACTAGTGTCCTTTAGGACTCGTGTCTTTTAGGACTCGTGTCCTTTAGGACTCGTGTCCTTTAGGACTCGAGTCCATTAGGACTCATGTCCTTTAGGGCTCGTGTTCTTTAGGACTCGTGTTCTTTAGGACTCGTGTCTTTTAGGACTCGTGTCTTTTAGGGCTCGTGTCCTTTAGGACTTGTGTCTTTTAGGACACATGTCCTTTAGGGATCGTGTCTTTTAGGACTCATGTCCTTTAGGGCTCGTGTCCTTTAGGACTCGTGTCCTTTAGGATTCGTGTCTTTTAGGACTCGTGTCGGTTAGGGCTCGTGTCCTTTAGGACTTGTGTCTTTTAGGACTCGTGTCCATTAGGGCTCGTGTCTTTTAGGACTCGTGTTTTTTAGGACTCGTGTCCTTTAGGACTCGTGTCTTTTAGGGCTCGTGTTCTTTAGGACTTGTGTCTTTTAGGACTCGTGTCCTTTAGGACTCATGTCCATGAGGACTTGTGTCTTTAGGACTCGTGTTTTTTAGGGCTCGTGTCCATTAGGGCTTGTGTACATTAGAACTCGGGTTCTTTAGGACTGGTGTTCATTAGGACTCCTGTTCATTAGGACTGGTGTCCGTTAGGACTCGTGTCTTTAGGACTCATGTTTTTTGGACTCGTGCCCGTTAGGGCTTGTGTTCATTAAGACTCGTGTCCTTTAGAACTCGTGTCCGTTAGGGCTTGTGTACTTTAGGACTCATGTCCATTAGGAATTGTGTTTTTAGGACTGCTGTCTTTTAGGGCTCGTGTTTTTAGGGCTCGTGTCCGGATACCCAATCAACTCAACAGCGTCAATACGTGTTCTAGAAGCGAGTGAATAAAACGAAATGTAAATTACACGCAAAATGTTAACGGATTAACGGACTTTATTAACTTCCGTTAATTAAAGCTGAAAATAACGGATTGACGTTAACGGAGGCGTGAAGTTTGTTAACGGACTAGTGGTTAACAAAGCTAACGTTTTGCATTAACTTGCCCACCTATGTCAAAATGTGTCCTCGAGGACGTCCTAGACGCCAAGGACGTCCTCGAGGACTCCACCTCTGATAACTTGCATCATAAAAATAATAATTTTAGTTGAAATATTGCACTAACTGACTACCAGCATTTCAACGTAAAACACTATTTGCATTTCTACTGTGCCTTGGACGTAGGTACGTCAAAAAATAATAAACAAGCACTACCTGTAGCGAGCAAAAAATTCAAAAGTCATGACGTAATAGTTACGTCCTTGGCACTGAAAGGGTTAAGCATTGGTATAGGAAGGTTGATTATTGCCTGTTGGCATTAGGCTGGAAAAATTGATTGAAAATGCTAGCGTTTGGCTAAGAATATTGATTGATAAATGTTAACAATAGAATAACACTCCGATCCAATATTCAAACAAACGAGAAGCTAGTCATTCAAAACTCACGCAGGCAGCCGCAATGAAGCGCAATGGTACGTCGCTTTCGTACGCAAAAAAGCTGCTGCCACGTAATTGCTATCCCTCAGGCTGGCATCGCTGCCCCAACACTAACTGTAATGCAAGGTTTTCAAGCAAAAAAAGATTGCTCCGTGCATTTCCTTACCCGCTTCTGAGTACTGCATCTATACTCCATAAACTTCCATTCCACGCGTTCGTAACCCACGTGCGAGTCGAACCAGGGTGCAATGGTTGGAAGGCAAACGCATTAACCAGTACAATATACAGGTCGCAGCAATGCAATAGCAAAATGTCATATTTAAATCAAAAGTATGAGAAAAAGGCAATAGAGGATTATGCTTAAATGCGGCTGCTTACGTGACTTTTGCATGACTAGCTTCTGCTTTAAAACAATGGCACTCTACTTCAGCTCCTGCTGAAAAGTGCAAAATTTGAATCCGCCACGACTCCAGTCTATGAACTGCAAAGCTGATTTTCGGAATGGATTTGTTATACCTCTGTAGGTGCGGCAACACGTTCGTCTCTGGAGTGGGAGGTCTGAGGTTCAATTCTTGGGCCAGTCAAATTGGACACAGTACTGCCAACGGCTCGCCACCGTTACGACATTTTTTCGAAAGGAGCTGTGTTGCCCGGGCGCAATGACGTCGAGATGGGCCCCGCAAACTCGTTACACGCTTCAGTGTATTACAGCGAGTATAATAAAAGAATTGATTTTTTATAGTAGGCATGGTATAGCATGAAGTAGGCGTAGCATGCCGCAGTGGTCGATGCAGCTTGGCGTGGCATTATCAGCATAACGTGACATCCTAATAGGTTTAGAATGATACTATTGCAGGCCTAGCGTGACACCCATATAGTAGGCTTGCTATAGCACAGTAGGCATAGTACAGTGTAACACTAGGCGTATGGCACAGTAGGCGTAGTTGGCTTAATATGGCACAGTAGGCACTTGAGGTTAGCATGTCTTAGTGGAGATAGCATGACGCCTAGTAGGCAGAGTATGGAATATGGGAGGCTTGCTATGGAACAGTAGGCATAGTATTAGTAAGCACAGTATGCCACAGTAGGCGCTACAGGCTAGTATGACATTGTAGGCATAGTATAGCATATAGCAGGCTTATTATGGTACCATAGGCATATAGTAAGCTTATTACAGAACAATAGATATAGTACGCTTTATTGTAAACTTATTATGGCACAATAGACATAATATGCTGATTAGTGATTATGCCACAGTGGGCACTGTAGCATAGTAGGCATAGTATGACCTGATAGTATGGCATACACTTGGCTTATTATATCGTAGTAGGCATAATATCCCACAGTAGGCACTGCAGCTTAGTATGTCATAGTAGGCGTAGTATGGGATTGTAGACATAGTATAGCAAGTGTGTATAGAATGGCATATACTGTTGTTGGCTTATTATAGTACCGTAGGCATAGTATAGCTCAGTAGGCGTAGTATGTCGCAGTAGGCGTAGTATGTCACAGTAGGCGTAGTATGGAATTGTAGGCATAGTATGACATAAAGTAGGCTTATTATGGCTCAACAGCATAGGTGGGCGAGTTAATGCACAGAGGTGGAGTCCTCAAGAACGTCCTTGGCCTCGAGGACACATTTTGAAGTCCTTAGCCTTGGCCTCGAAGGTAAAGTCCTTGGCCTTGGCCTCGAAGGTCAAGTCCTTGGCCTCGAGGCCTTTAAGTCCTCGAAAATTGGCCTGTACTCGGCTCGAGGACAGCACTATTTTTTGAATTGTTAAAATTTTGTGGAGCGCTTGAAAAATTTTTTGGAAATCGTTTTTTTGTGGAAATCCCTTGAAAACTTTTTGTGAAGACCTTTTTTGTTTTTGGAGAGCACTTGCGCTTGTGTTCTTGGTCCTTGGCCTTGGCCTCGAGCATTCCTGTCCTTGGCCTCGAGAGTTTCTGTCCTCAGAAAGGCTGTCCTTGGCCTTGACCTCGGATTTTTTTTGTGCCCTTGGCCTTGCCCTCGAGCCTTGTGTCCTCGACTCCACCTCTGTTAATGCAAAACGTAAGCTTCGTTAACCACTAGTCCGTTAACAAACTTCACACCTCCGTTAACGTTAATCCGTTATTTTCAGCTTTAATTAACGGAAGTTAATAAAGTCCGTTAATCCGTTAACGTTTAGCGTGTAATTTACATTTCGTTTTATTCACTCGCTTCTAGAACATGTATTGACGCTGTTGAGCTGATTGCAAGGAAATATTTATTGCTGTAGTGGTTTTTTTGTGTTTTGGAAGTTACATTTTACAGTCTTATCTAATTTTAAGATAAAAAGAAGTTCAAACGCACTAACAAAGCTGCGATCGGAAAATTTTTGGAAATTGTGATGAGCGATAATTAATAGACCTATGAGGCTGCAGGTTGTTATTTGCCTTAAAAAAGAACTCATTTCTTCGCTTTCTTCTATAAAACTCGTGCTAATACGCAACAAGCGTTACCAGTACAAACTGGTTTGTACCGGTCTGATGAATGAATGGTGCAAGATATTAACGGTAAAAACCTTAACGGAAGTTAACAGAACTTAACGGAAGTTACTTAAGTCCGTTGACAACACTTAACGGAAGTTAATTTAGTCCGTTAACATGAAAAAAGTTTTTAACGGATTAACGAGTTAATGAAAAAGTTAGCTTTGTTATTAACGGATTAACGGAGTTGTGCCCACCTATGCTCAACAGGCATAGTATGCTGATTATAGCACAATAGGCATAGTAAGCCACAGTGGGTACTGTAGCTTAGTAGGCATTTTATGGCATATATTTGGCTTGTTATGGCACAGTAGGCATAGCATTCCACAGTAAGCACAGCAGCTTAGTATGTTATAGTAGGCATAGTATAGCATATACTGCATTAGGCTTATTATGGCACAGTTGGCATAGTACAACGTAGTTTGGCATATTAGACGTGCAAGGCGTTTCTTGTCCATGAACGGTAAAATAAAACGGTAGCATCTCGATATTGTCGGAGTTTCTTCAACCAAAATACGTTGCTCTGGAACTGTGGATCTGGATGGTGGATGGAAACTCTTTTATTTTGGTGCTGATCCTAGTATATCTGCTCAATCGGGTGTGGGGATTCTCACAAGCACCCGGTTATCTGACTGTGTGTCAGATTGGATTCGTTTGGGATCACGGGTCTGTATGTTGAAGCGCAAGGCGTCAGATCGGTCATGGTGCCTATTGCAGGTATATGCCCCCAATGCTAGGTGTAAATATCAGGCTTTTGTGGATGAAGTAAATGATGCTCTTTTACGAGTATCACCTACTGAATCTACAGTCGTTATAGGAGATTATAACGCACATGTTGGAACAGATCCGTGGAAGGGTGTGATTGGAAAACATGGAGTCACTGGACTGAATAAGAACGGAAGGCATTTGATTCAGCTATGCTGTAGCAACGGACTCCGCATGATGAATACCTTTTTCCAGCACAGAGAGGTTCACAAGTATACATGGTATTGACCTAGTGTGGATCAAAAATCTTTGATAAATTTATGCATAGTTTTGTCAGATTTGTTTTCTGATGTGCTGGATGTTCGAGTCAAACGAGGTGCTAAATTGACAACTGATCACAATCTGGTGGTATGTTCCTTGCGACTTTCGAAACCTTGGCCAAATAGGAAATCTAGCTGGTCGTTTGTGACTTACCGGATCAAATGGGAGGCTTTGGAGGACGAAGAAGTATGGAAACAGTTTGCATCCAGTATATCATCTAAGTTCAGGTAACTTCCCAATGTATCCGAGGACATCGAGAAGGAATGACTGCTGTTTAGATCAGCGACCATTTCATCAGTTGCTGAAAGTTGTGGGCGAAAACGGCTTAGAGAGACGGGTGGTAGTAAGAAAAGAACACCTTGGTAAAACCGCGAGGTTAAAGAAGCTATTCGAGCAAAGAAAGATGCGCTCAAGACCTTGCTACAGAACAGATCGTCATCTGATTTGCAATTCCAGTACACTGAGGCGCGAAAAGCGTCAACTTTGGCGGTAAAGAATACCAAAGAGAAGTCTTGCGAAGACTTTGGTCGTTGGTTGGATTCCAGCTATTTTTTGGCAAACGAATTATTTGGCAGACCATCCGCTATTTATGTGGCAAAAGATCGAGTGTCACTTACTCCATTAAGGATTCTGCTGGTAACATTCTGACCGATGAAAATGAAATCCTTTTACGATGGAGAAAATATTTTAAAGATCTTTTGAATCCTACAAAGGCATCGACTCGTGACACACACGAAGTGACACATTTACGGGAAGAGAAAGTTTTTACTGCAGCAGAAGTGGCAACGGCAGTTAGAAGGATAAAATCTGAAAAAGCTGCTGGTAAAGACGAAACAGACCCGAGATGTTGAAAGCGCCGACTGGAGAAGGAATTCTCTGGCTAACGCGAGTAAGTCAAGTTGCGTGGAAGTTTAACAAATTACAGAGGGATATCACTCCTCAGTTTGCCAGGGAAAGTATATGCCAAATGCTTTGAAAGCAAATGCCGAGAAATAGTGGAATCAAAACTGGAAGATGGTCAGTGCGATTTTCGTCCGGGTCATAGCATCACCGACCAAATCTTCGCTCTGAAGCAAATCTTCGAGAAATCTTGGGAGTATGGCGAAGATTTCTTTGCATGCTTGTTGATCTGGAAAAAGCACAAGGCCGAGTTCCTCGGGATAATCTTTGGAAGGTTTTGTCGGAGTATGGCGTTGATGGTCAGTTGTTACGTGCCATTTAGTTATTCTACTGCCAACCGGAGGTTTGTCTTCGAGTAAATGGCAAGCAATCAAAGCCTTTTCATGTCGGCGTTGGTATACGGCAAGGGTGCGTTTTGTCATCTCTGCTTTTCATTGTTTACATGAATTGGATCGACAAATGCAGCCAAGCTGATGAGTGTGTCACGATTGGAAACTGCAAAATTATTCGTCTGCTATTTGCGGATGATTTGTTTCTGCTTTCTTCCACAGAATCTGGCCTCCAGCGCGCATTAAATAGCTTTGCAGATGCATTCAACACCGCTGGAATGAAAATAAGCACGTCCAAAACTGAGGTACATCATCTTTCAAGAAACCAAGATCAGGGCGCGTTGCAAATGAATGGAGCGACACTGAAGCAGGAATACAAGTTCAAGTATCTTAGGGTTGCATTTACGAGTGACGGAAGGCAAGACGAAGAACTGGATACCCGGGCATGGAAGAATGGAAGCGGGCATGGAAGAAAGAAGAAGAACAAGCTATTACCGTACACATTTTTTAGACCAACTAAGCTCTCGAACTTTTTGGGACTAATTTTGGCTTCAAACCACTTTTCGGGTTCGGGCCTGTACTAGTCTGCGTCTTATCGTCAACAACTCTGCATCTTATCCTCATCCGTTGAGCAAGCTTAATCTATTTCTGTGAAAATGGCTGATCTATGATTAGAGCCAAAATAATTTGCTTGTTGACATTTTTTTTGTTTCTACAGTATGCAAATTATTGAGAAGATGCGCTTTGCTGAAATTCGCCATGAGCAATCTGTCAAATAGTTTTCAGAAAGCGAGATGTGTTCGATAATTGTTTAGTTGCACGAGCATTGTTTCTCGTTTGTAGCAATTAGGACATGAAATAATCTTACTTAGCTGTACGCTTAACTATAGTCAACTTGTTAGAATACTGCTTAAATTGAGTGATTAAATCTGAGTTCTTGCGCTTATAATATTGATTAAATAATCTATTTTAAGTTTCTATTGATTTCAAGATTCCTTTTGTTATCCAAGGTATAAGTACTGGTTTTCGCTTTTTTCGCGAGTTTAGCCTTAACGGTGTATGCATATCAGTTACCTGTTTAAAAGAGAATACAAAACTGTTCATCGCCTCGTCAATATCGTCACTATCACTAAAACAGAAATTTTCTATCATATCACATAATATTCCCTACAAATTTATCTCTGTCAAAATTGTTTTGGTACCTAACTAACTTTTTGATTGATCGTACTTTATGTTAGGGTTTGACGATAAAACAGTACAAAATATCGGCAAATGATCTAAAATGTCATATATTAAAACTCCTCCATGTACTTCATTTTGTAACATGTTTGTGTACATGTGGTCTATTAAAGTTGCAGAACTGTCACTAATTTTAGCTGGTATGTTAATAATATTGCAGCAAGTTTAGTCCGGTAAAAATAGCTTTTACCCGGAAAAAATTTATAATAAGCTGAAATTTGGCACGATGACTCAGGACCATGTCCTGGGCC
Organism: Trididemnum nubilum; assembly: GCA_963965965.1. Lineage (NCBI taxonomy): Eukaryota > Metazoa > Chordata > Ascidiacea > Aplousobranchia > Didemnidae > Trididemnum > Trididemnum nubilum. Next base: position 10,683,409 of record OZ014479.1, read on the forward strand.
ACCAAAAAAATCCCCATGTTTTGGACATGGGACTTCCCCCTTTTTCGGCCTTTAAAGTCTGCCATCTAGTGTCAAAGAGTCTTTACTATCCAACAGATAATCTAAAAGTTGTAAAAGTATCAAGTTTTGAACAATAGTTGGTTTTCAAGTTCAGGTGTAAAAAAACTTACTTAGAAATTGTTGACGTCATTGTTGGTGACGTCCTTGCCAAAATTTAAAAAACTGATCTATTGATGCCTCGAATTGTAAGTGATAGTTAGGTTTTTGTTTCCAAATTAAAAATTGCTTAAATCAAAATGATGATGTTCACAAACGTTTGTGATGACGTCACAAACGTTTTTGATGACGTCTTCTGTAACGAGTTTTGAATGTTAGTTTGAAACAGTGTTTGACCAAACGAAACATTGCAAACTTTTATGTTTATTAGCTTTAAACTTGGGGAGAATTATATTGTGAATTCAGTCGATTCAAAGTAAAAAACTGTGTTGTCAGTAAAACTTTGGTGTAGTAGTCAAGCAGATAAAATTTAGACCTCCCAACGGGCAGTAGTGGGCAATAACGAATTTTTATTCTAACGAATTACTTTTTCAGTAATTTTTACAGTAATAACACTACTTTTTCAAAAAAGTAACTTTGGTGGTAATTTTATTACTTTTTTAGAGGTGTCAAAATTGCTAATTACAAATTATCTTGTAAACGTTATCATCCAGCGGAACGATTGACTGGCTGCTTATTTTATACCTCCAGTCAATCAAAAAAGTTGCTTTTTGTTGAGAATGACGCTGGGTCGTACTATGGGCCGCATGTTTTTTGCGTGCTAGAATGGTTTGTACATGCAGTGCTAGTTTCGTCTAAGACTATCGATCATTGATAGAACTCATAGGGATGCAACAAAATCGCAATAACAATAGCAAATATACGGTCAAGTTTTTAATTCCGCTGGTTTCAAGGAGGAGATTTCGGTGGTGGTATTTTGTTGCCTGTTTGCTTAATTATAAACATGCCCAGGCTTTATTTACAAAAGTTTTGTTTTGTATCTTTGATTAACCGACATCGATCTGAATAATCTACCGTATTTTGGGTTAACATTATTATCTACCTTCGCGTAGTATCAAATATCAATGTTGTTCAAAAACCGATGGTAGGTATTGCAATACCGCTATTCATTCATATGCCAATGAGTAAAATTTTTGTAATACCTACTACATCAATACAAAAAACGGACAGTATTTGTCCAAAACAATAATTTTAAACATTTTGTGCAAATAAATTTTTAGGAAAAAAGCTGAAAACTACGGTCTCTTTTCAAAAAATATCAAAGAAAAAAATCAACGCGCAATAAACACAGATAAATTTGCAAAAAGCAAATAAAATCACCAACCACCTTTATATAAATCAAATTAAATTTTTCATTATACTCGCTGTATTACGCCGAAGTGTGTAACGAGTTTGCGGGGCCCATCTCCGCGTCATTGCGCCCGGGCAACACAGCTCTATTCGAAGAAATGTTGCTGCGGTGGCGAGTTGTTGGCCACACTGTGTCTGATTCGACCGGCCCGAGATTTGAACTTCAAACCTCCCACTCCAGAGAGGATCGTGTTACCGCTCGACCAATAACGCCAAGAGTGAGAGATGACCTGAAGTCACTGATAAATTTTTGCTCTGTTCATAGTAATTCATCCCCTTACACTACACTATTTTTCACCAAATCAAATCAACTTTGATAATATTTTTAGTAACTAAAGAGAGGTGATACCTAATAGGCGGGACCAAATTTATTTTGCGCCGGAGCTTTTACCACATTTTCTGCCCACAAAATTTATTGACCAAAAAAAAAAGTTTTTCACTGCTTAGGAGTTGCATTTTTCGTCGAAAATAGAGCGTAAACAACCTAAAAAAAGGCTTTGCCGTCCGGGAGTCGCAATATTGCTTCAGGCACAGTGCCATCATCGACTCTTTATTACCAGACCGGAAGCAAACTCGCGGAGAAAAGAGAAGAACATTGAAGAAAAGTTTATTATTAAACAGCACTGCACAAGTCAAAAAAAAGACAACTTTGCCAGTAAAATTAAACTAAACAAATATCAACAAAATAATATCTCGACAAGAGCAGCGACAGAGAAGCTACGTAGAGACCGTCAGGTCTTCGAGACAGTAGCCATCTCTGTTCATCCTCAAAACATGACTTTAAATTCTAAAATAGTCGAGGGTAAGAAGAGGAAAAATAACAGGCAATAAATAAATCCTAGGTGCTAATGTTAGCTACTATGAATCAACCAGCATGAAGAGCAACAACATCCCCGCCGTCAGCTAAAGCCACAGGAACCATGCAAAAAGCGCAACCACTACGTTTCAGCAGATAAAAGAAGATAAATAAACCATACAATTAGTTGACTGAGTGCAAAACGACAGAACTTTACTAATCAGTAATCAGATGAGTGAAGTAGATATGCTTTGAACATTTTTTAAAACTTTTGAAATGAAATTTTTCTTATATTACTCGGGATAGTATTCCAGATTTTAGCACCAGTAAATTTAATGGATTTTTGGGTTCTTTGCAGACTAAATAACGGCGTCTGTAAGTTTTCGTTGGTGGTAAACCTAGTTGAATAAATATTTTTTGACAATGTAAAATAATTAGACAGATTTACAGGAAGATCGTTGCTGCTGTGTCTATGCACGAGTTTAGCCGTTTCATATTGAAATAACAAGGGTATAGTAAGAACATTTGTTTTTTTAAACAAGGGAAAAGCACTATCGTTCCATCCACTAAAGGTCACGATTCTTATTGCTTTATTTTGCAGTCTCATTAATTTAAGTAGATACGAATGATAGGTGTTACCCCATGCTAATATTCCATAATTAAGATAAGAGTGAATTAAAGCGTATTAAAGTTTAAGAAGAGCATCTTGAGGTAGAAAATATTTTAATTTACTTAGAATTCCCACGGATCTAGAAACCTTAGTTTCAAGGGCTTTGATATGGTCTGAAAAAGTTAACTTAGCGTCTAAAAGTATACCTTGGTACTTTGCTTTGTTTACTGATTTAATAAGGCCGTCCGTACATTGAATATCAATGTGAATGGAGGGAGAATTGAGCTTTGGAGTAATTATTAATAAGTTTGATTTAGTAGGATTGAGTGTTGGTTTATTAGCTCGCACCCACATACTGACTCTGTTGATTTCAGAGGTGAGCGAACTTTTCAATTGGTTTAACGAAGGAGATGTTACCAAAAGGCAGGTGTCATCTGCAAATAACCGTGGAGTGGAATCAATGCTGTTGGATATGTCATTAATATATAACAAGAATAGAAGTGGACCTAAGGTAGATCCTTGGGCTACCCCAATATTTATAGTACTTAGAGAAGAGTGAAAGTTATCAATGCTAACAAATTGAGATCTGTCTTTTAAAAATGATTTAAAAAAGTCATTAACAATCCCCCTTAACCCATAATGATGAAGTTTTTGAAGAAAAATATAATGATCAGCAGTGCCCAAGGCTTTAGCTAAGTCGAGTAGAACCAGTCCTGAATATAATTTCTTTTCTATATTATCATAATACAGTTACTAGATAGAATATCTATAATGGCATGAGAAGTAGAGTAGTTTCTTCTGAAACCGTATTGAGTTGAGAGAAGGACATTTTCATGATTTAAAAAATCAATGGTTCTAGTGTAGGCCAATTTTTCTAAAATTTTTGAGAAACATGACAGGAGGGAGATGGGGCAATAGTTAGTGACATTAGTTCTGTTACCAGCTTTAAATATGGGAATAACTTTTGATATTTTTAGACAAGAAGGAAATACTCCAAGTGTTAGGCAAGTGTTACGCAATAGTGCCAGTACAGGTGCAATGACCACAGCAGCAGACCTTAAATACTTTACATCGACACTATCAGAGACACAGCTCTTATTGGGATTGAGTAGATTAATAAGTAGATTAATCAGTACTATAAACTTCCATTGACGTGATAGGGCTAAAAAACATTGACGAGGAAACACGCCTAGTTAAATACGTACTAAATTTAGGCGAATTGCTGGCATCAACTTTGTCAGAAAGTTTTTTACCGATACTACGAAAGTGATTGTTGAATTCTTCAGCGATTGCATCTGTGTTGTTGATTAAACCATTCGCTGTATTAATACAGTTTGGAAAACTAGACTTAGGTTTTTGCGGAGTCAACGAATTGTTCAAAATTTACAAATATCATTTCTGGAGTTAACTATTTCATCTTGAAGATATTGTTTTTTTGCAATTTTTTTTGTAGTTAGTTTATTAGCGAATCGTTTGTAGATACGTTTTTGTTCTTCTGTACCTTGGACATAATGCGTGACGTAAAGTTTTTGTTTTTGCTTGATTTGATCCAAAGTTTCATTTGTAATCCAAGGTTTAGTCAACAATCTACGCTTTTGCGCGATGCAGGCTTTAGCGGTGCATGCTTATCGATACACGCTTTGAAGACACTAACAAAGTTTTTGAAATTGATTTCGGTTTCATCAGTGGTATTCAAAGTAATAGTATCTAAGAATTCAGTCATTAATCTTTGTAATTCAGCAGCGAAGTCATCTTTCTTGAAATGACTCATGTCTCTGTAATAGATAGGTTGCTCACAATGCTTGTTTTTTTGTTTATGTCTACTATTTGTTATTACACGTGCCACTGGATAATGGTCAGTTATATCGCTAAAGAAAATAATAGGATATATAATACTTGTTGTGTCATTGGTAATTATATGGTCTATAATAGTTTGCGATGTATTGGTGATGCGGGTTGGTTTGTCGATTAACAAGTAGGCTCCTTTGCTGGCAACCATTTGAGTATAAGTGGAGGCATTATTACAGGAGTTCATGGGGTTTACATCAATGTTGAGGCCACTGCAAATATAGTATTTCTGAGTTTGTTTTTTTTGTAAAAGTTTTTCATTTAGCGCCGAAATAAAATCAGTAACATCACCTTTAGGATGACGATAAATGATGCCAAGGTTAAAAATTTCTCCGGAGGATTTTTCAACGATTTGAAGCCAAAGGTCTTCACAGTTGGATTGCAATAAATTTTTACCTAGAATTGTGGCAGAAAAATTTTCAGAGACATAAGCTCCAACGCCGCCAGCATTTGTATCAGAATCTGCAGTGATAAGTGGAGCATATCCCGGTAAAGACACATTAGTCAAGGGTTGATTTTTAAGTTTTGTTTCGGATAAGCAGATCAAATCTGGTAGCATCGCCAGGGAATTCAACAATTCATGATTCATGAGTTCGAAATTTTTGTTCACAGATCTGATGTTGATATGCATTAGAAAAAGCTTTTTGGTTTTTAATGAGTTTGGTAAGTTAGCATTAGTTTCGTAGTATCGGCAAGCTTTGAAATTACTACTCAAGGTATTGTGCAATGCATTGGTCAAATCAAATTTGGTAGAAGCAGCAGAATTTGCGCAAGTCGACATGGAGTCCTGCTGCAAGTCGCCCGCAGGTGCATTACTTCCCACGCTGGTTGTCATGTCCATTGCAAACGTAAAAGCCTCAGTAGTAGCACAGTTTCGAATAACTAAATCTATCTAAGTTTGTAACTAGATTGTGGTCGAAATAATAAAATTAAATCACAGTAATCCATTCGCGTCACAGGCAAACTGCAGCAATTATATAATGTTCAATTAACACAGAATTTTTTCTATGCAACTCATGCCTATTGCATCAAGATCATAGGAGCGATATTCAAATTGACAGAAAGAATATAATTAATGCTGATACGAAATAATCATTACGTAGTAAGCAAAGTATAAAACACTAATCATAATAAGTAACACTCCATTAACAGTTGATGGTATGTAACTAGCTTATAATTTAGGTTACGAGGTTAGAGTACCTTGAGTAAATAATGTCATTTTGAAACAAATCTTTCTCCTTGTATATACAAGCAATACATTTCAGCAGAAATCTTCCCCGAGACTTTTTTGTCACTGCTCTTTGCTTCATTATATTGAGGTAGTAGTTTCTGTTTTTGAATCTTCAGTTCTTGAGGCAAGTGTTCGGTTACATAGACATACCCAGGTGATTTGGGTTTAAGGTTCAACGATTCGTTATATGTCTTCAAATTTTTTAAGGATTGGAAAATCAAGTGTTTATCATAGGAATTCGTTAAATTAATAATTATTGGTCGAGTCACTTTGCCACCAGCAGTATTGAATACTGGATGTTGTGGCAAACGGTGAACGTCAGCCAATTTGATAGCTTCTGGATTTTTAAGAAGTAGAACATCCTTCATGAAATCATATACTAGTTTTCCAGATTCAGTTTTAGTTTCCCCCACATTTTGCTCATTCTCTTTTATACCATAAATCAGAAGGTTAAATTTCTTGCTGTATAATTCATTCATAAGCGCGTCAACGCTTTGACTCTGCAAGTTTTGTGTGTTTGGTTTTAAAGGAATTGCATATTTCGATGCTTTGGTGATAGACCTAGAGGAAGTTGCAGTTTTTTCTTGTGATATGACGTCACTTGGTAAATAAATAAATATGATGATGATGATGATGATGACTTCTGTGGTTAGCTTTTTGTACATATTCCTCTAAATCATCGCACCTGTTTTTTAATTTATCAAGTGCTGCGTCAATTTTAGCGTGAAAATCATTCACCTTCTCATAATCAGCTTTCGTTTGTTTAATTTCTTCAACCTCACTTTCAAGATTAATAATTTTATTTTCAACAACACTTATTCTTTCATTGAAATTGTCTATACTTGTTTGCATGGCGGTTGATTTCTCAATCAAAAAGTTCAGTTTTCTCAACACCTTGTCAATTTTCGATTCAGACATGTTGCACTTAAATTGTAGTCGCTTCAATCTGCCAGTTTTTGCGCTGCAAGTTTTTACCAACCGCTCGCTAGCTCGACTGTTTGATGCTTTTGTTGGAAATTTGCTCTTGTTGGAAAAGCTTTTGCGGTCACGCGTTTTGGACTGATTTACTTGGACATATTCCTAGAACGAGTGAACGCTGAAGAAAAAAGTCACGCTGATCGGACGAACCGGCATATTCTAGAACAAACGAACCATGAGGAAAAAAGACAAACTGTTAGTTCCAGTTTAATAATATGGTGCGCGCCTTTTTTCCACACGGTAAACTCGGCTCCGCTGGTAAGTACATGAAGACAACAAATTGAAAAAATACTACCGGAATGTGATAGATCAAAAATGTTTCACTATACTCATTGTATTACGCCGAAGCATTAAACAAGTTGGCGAGGCCCATCTCCTCGTCATTGCGTACAGGCAACCAGTGGTGGGCAAGTTACTTTCTAAAAGTAACTAGTTACAAGTTACAGTTACTTGGCAAAAAAAGTAACTAAGTTACAGTTGCAGTTACAAATTTGAAAAAGTAACTAGTTACAGTTACAGTTACAAGTTACAGTTACTTTTAGTGATTAAAAATTTGGACTAAAAACAGGCCTGTCGGCACTTGCCAGATTACGTCTGTTTGTCTCAAAAGTATATTAAGACCAAACCAAGGATGTTTCTTTGTCAAAAAATTTAGTTTTGTCAAAGCGTTAAATTTCATACATCAACTTCCAAAGTCGCATTTGTGTAAGAATGCAAAGGAAAAAGGACTAGCTAGATCTAAAAATATGCACTAATAGTTACAAAAATTTTGAAAACAGAAATCAGTTAATTGCCTTTCAAAAAGGCTAATATTTCAAAGTGTTCGTCACTGAGCCCACAGCGTTTTGATTTTAAGATATCTTTACCCAAACTAAATAGTCTCTCCACTGCTACACTAGATGGTAGGGTAGTATTATATTAAAATTGCAAACTAACACTGATTGCTAGTACACAAACAGCTGTGCAGTTGGCACACTCAGCTCTGAATCCCCAAACGGTTTCAATCACCAGAAAGCGAAGTTGGAAAACTATTACTGTCTTCACTTTAACCAGCAATCTCATGTATAGTCCAGTGAACACGGTGAAAAAAATATGGATAAAAGATTATGGTAGATCAGACATGCGACTGTGCGTCCTGTGTTGCCAGTGTAATACCATTATTTTGAATGGAATTCATAAAAAATCTGTAATTTGCTTCAAAGCATGCAGTACAAAAAGTAACTGTAACTGTAACTTTTTTTAGGGCTCTGAACTGGTAACTAGTTACAAATATCGTTACATCTGAAAAAAAGTAACGAAGTTACAGTTACAGTTACTAAAAAAGTAACTAGTTACAGTAACTAGTTACAATTGTAACTAGTTACTGCCCACCACTGCAGGCAACACAGCATCTTTCCAGGGCCTACGAGAGGGGGGCAGGGGGGACAATAACCCCGGGGCCCATGGGCTTCGGGGGGCCCATCGTGGGGCCCGTTTGCTTCAGGGGGCTTAGCAGAGGGCCCATCGAAATGACACTGAGAAATCAGCATGTGGCAGACCTACTTTTTTTTTTTGAGATCACATCGAAATCCTGAGAAAATTGTGGCATTTTTCCTTGAAGACCTTTTTTTTGGAGATCACATGACAATCGGTACAAAACGGTGGAATTTTTCCGTGAAGACCTTTTCTTTTTTTTTTTTTTTGAGGTCACATGAAAATCTGAAAAAAATTGTGGCATTTTCCCCGTCTGATTTGGAGTTCACAAAACTGGAGATGCGTATTATTTGAGCTGACCCCCGACCCACGTTTGGCTCTCGGCGCCCCTGCATCTTTCAAAGAAATGTGGCAGCGGTGGCGAGCTGTTGGCAACACAATGTTCGATTTGATCGGCCCAAGATTTGAACTTCGGAACTCCTGCTCCAGAGGAAAATGCGTTACCGCTCAATCAACAAATAGATCAATCACATAGTACTTTTTGAATTATTTATCTTGGTAGTACTTTTATATGAGAATTACCTTAAGCGTGTTACTTAGATTATTAGCGTATATTTAGCGACTTATTGGAAATTATTTATCAAAACCTGAGGGAGTGCAATAAATTTGAAGTTAATTACAGCATTAAATTTTCATTGCTCGATTTTGCTTCTTGAATTATAGCGCAAGCGTGATCTGGCTTCAGCGCACCAGGAACCGCAGAAGCCGGCTTGTTATAATATGACCTTGACCGCAGAAACAAAAGACCCGAAATTTGAAACCAGCTTAGTTTTAAAACAATTCTGCACTCACTCACACCATGGGATTCACGCTCAGACGTAATGCAGTAATCACAATAATAGTGGTGAGCACTGAACCGTATCGAAGAGGCAGCATAATGAAAACTGTAACTTTACAATGATACTTGAATCACGGACGAAATCCAAGTTTTTTTTCGTTTATCACTATTAGAAATAGTGATGTAGATTATTGTCATTTTGGCTGAACTTTTCATTCAAAATAATATGAAATTTGTAACGACAAATTACTGATTACTTTATTTGAGAAGTAACGAATACGGTAATTTCAAAACTTTTTTACAGTAATTTTTGGTTACGTAGTATCATTACTTTTATGCAGTAATTTGCCTGCCACTGCCAATACGGGGTTAAAATAAAATAAAATAATGTATTCTGCAGTTTGATCAAGAAAGCCCTTGAATGTTTATTGAAAAGCTCCCACGCGCAGTGAAAGTTAATATGCAATTTTAGTTTAAGATGCAAGCTTTAGCAACGATAAAAAAATTATAAAGGCGGCAAATTGTCAACTATTAGCAAGGTTATTATAGATTAAGATACTAATATTGTTAGACATTTAAACTGATAGTCCAAAGACCACACAGCAATCAGCGAGAATAAATTGACATATATATATTTCGCCTATAAAGGCATCTTCAGTGTCTAAAAAGCAGATAAACTTTTTAAGTAATAAACTGCATTAATACTGTAAAATTCTATTCACGCTGTATAAAATTTGTCAGAAAATCCAACTAAACCTGGAGCAGGATAAAAACAACCTGCTATGGCAATTCCAAAATTGGAACTGTTTACAGTTGTAAAATATACGAATATGACTGAAAATGAAAAAATATGAGATAAAAATGCTGTACAGTTATAAAACAAAGAGCTATACGTAATAGAAAAAATTATCACAAGTATCCGTAGTGTCAGACTATAAAACAAGCAAGCAGAAAAAAGTAAAATCAAGTAAAACTTAATACAGTAACAAATAAAAAAAATAATAATAATAATAATAATGGAAACATTGAAAATTTGAAACCAATACTCAAAAAAACGAAGAGTCCTAAACTAGGGGAAAAGAATTGATTTAAACTCTGGGGGAAATCATTTTTTTAACATTGATGCTAGCTCCAAGTAATGCAGCCCATTTGTCTTCGCATTGATCTAAATGGAATACTGACGGTTCTTCTGCAAAGGTAACTGTAAAACATTCAGAAAGTTCAGGTTTCTCAATCAAAATCAATGGGTGACACAAATTATAGTGCTTCAGTAAAGCCGCTTTGTCTCCTTTAGCCGAAATATCAAAAGTTTTCCATGAGTTTCTGTGAGCAGTCCAACGAACAGAAAACCGGTTTTTGGTTTGTCCAACATATTGCTAATGACATATACAACAGGTAGCAACATACACACCATAATTTGTACACGATAACCTTTGACGAAGACTGAAATTTCCTCGTTTACTCTGAATTTGCCTTGCAGTAGCAACCATGGAACTTTTATGCCTGCCATGTTTGCCACAAAGGGAGCAGTGTCCGCAAGGTTGAGAAATACCTTGTGTTTGGTTGTTGCTCTGATGAAAAGCTAGCTTTCTATAGTTATTGTCAGACATTGCTTTCTATATTGTCAGACATTGCAATAATATCGCAAATACGCAAAATAATGCCTGATAATAGTTTGTCGGACATTATTTTGCGTAAGATAATAATATCGTCAGACATTCAAAGCGGTAAAAATTTCGTTCTTATCGGATACAGTATAGTGCTCGGCACATATTCGTATTAATTTACGTATAATTACGCAAGTTATTATTTTTTTGAATCATTGCATATAGGAGGATCAGGCTAGACCTCGGCCAAGGACTCGAAGATGGCTTAGGACCTCGAAATGATGATGATGCTGATATTCCCAAAGTATTACAATGTTTCGTTTGGTCAAACAGTCTTTTTCAAATTTACGATTAAAACTCTTCACAGATGACGTCATCAAAACGCTTGTGACGTCATCAATCTGATTTAAGCAATTTTTGGTTTGGAGCCACACAGCTAACTCTCATTTACAATTTGAGTCATCAGTACAGAATATAGTACGACATTTTCAAAAACCAAAAATGTGGCAATGACGTCACCAACAATGACGTCATCAGTTTCAAAGAAAATTTGTTTATACCTGCACTTGAAAATCAATTATTATTCAAAATTTGGCTCTTCCACAACTTTTGGATTGGCTGTTGGACAGTAAAGGCTCTTTGACACTAGATGGCAGACTTTAAAGGCCGTAAAAGGGGGAAGTCCCATGCCCAAAACATGGGGATTTTTTTTTGGTGGCTCAGGACATGGTCCTAGTCATCGTGCCAAATTTCAGTTTATTATAAATTTTTTCCTGGTTTCAATGTATTTTGTCGTATTTCTACTGGACTAGTTACTGAGTATAACTCATTAAGACAGTTTGATATGGTTGGTTCATGGTTAGTAGAAAGGATATCGATGTTTATATTGCCACAAATTTTATAGTTTCTTTTTTCATAAAATAATTGATTTAGGAGTTTGCAGTACTGCTCCTGAAAAGTCGTGAAATTATTTTGGGGATGACAATAAATTACACCTAATATTAATCCTTCAGCTTTTTTTATATAATGCAATTTTAACAAAGAGAATTTCAGAGTCAGGTAAACAAATGAAAATTCTGGTTTTCTAATGTAGTTCAATTTTTGACTTACATACAAGGCGACTCCACCAGCATTAGCCTTGGAATTTACATTTAGCAAATGGTATCCTTGTATGTTAGCCTGTACCAAGCCGCTGTCAATATTTAGTTTAGTTTCAGATGTAGCAATAACATTTATGAATTTCCTTGAATCATAAAGAAGTTCTTCTATTTTTAGTTAGTTCTTAGTGATAGATCTGACATTGAAATAAATTGCAGATATTCCCAAATCATTATAAGTATCATAATCCCCAGTAGCGTAACCAAGGGGGTGGGGGCCATAGGCCCCTCATTGGCCTGCAGCATAAGCAAAATACCACATTTTTAGTACTTTTGATGCCGATTTTCGCACAAAAAGCGAAAATAGCTCCACGCATAAGCACCGGCGATGAGAAATGGTCTACTTTGACACTGGATTTGAAGTGAGTTCGTCTGCAAAAACCGCTTCTCAGCATGGGTGAAAACCTTTTTTTTTGTTTTTGAGTGTTTGGTCATCTTTTATTTTTTTTATTTTTTGTTTTTTTTTTTATTTTTTGGTATTTTAAATTTTTGGCTCAAAAACCTTTTTTTTTCTGGATCAAGTTCTGTCTGGTTTGTTTGTCCAAAACAGGCCCCCATTGCAAATTCCTGGCTACGCGCCTGATAATGCCTGTTTAGCCAATCAACTGATTTACATTTAGAATTTACATTGATTAAGTTTAAATTGGGATCCAAAGCTTGAAGGCAGTCAAGCTTATATTAAGTTGTCTCATTACATCAGTTTTGGTTAAAAACATGCCTTTTGTAACGCAAGTTATGGAGAAATTGGAAAGAAAACACTGACTTCAGACACTGATAGCAAAAATATGCTATGTTAAGCTTACATTTATCCTGCACGGTTGAGCATTTGAAACATATCTGATTTTTGGATTCATAACATGTTACGAGTAGTCTTCTTTTTTCTATTAAGTCTTTTCTATATTATACAGTAGCATAAATCAGCCATTACAAAGGATTACAGTAATCTTTTAAAGTGAATTAGTTATATACATTACTACTACACAATCAAGCGCAGGCAGGGGTGCAAATCTTTGTTGAGCATTGGGGGGGATAATTTGCAATTTTACCCCAATTTTTCCCTATTTTCAACATTGGGGGGATGAACCTCGACCACCATTTTTTTCAGGTGAGCAAATTAAGTGAAGAGCAAAAAAGTCTTCACAAAAAATGGAACACTTTTTTCCCCGAATTCAGGTGAAGACCAAAAAAAAGGTCTTCACCAAAAATGGACCCAGGCGCGTAGTCAGAAATTCGCAATGGGGGGGGCTAATTTTTGGGTCTGGGGGCGGAGCCTCCAGCCGCCAAAGGCCAATGGGGGCTGGGGGCGAAGAACCCAGCTGCCGGAGGCTGGGGGTCTGGGGGCAAAGCCGCCGGAGGCACGGGGGTCTGAGGGTGGAGGCCCCGGCGCTCGAAAATTTTGTATTTTTTTGCAAAAATAGTTTAATTTTAGAGCTATTTTAATAAAAAATAATGTTTTCAAAACGTAGCATAGATATTGGCAGCATAACATGATTCAACTGGTTGCATTAATGGGCTATGTGGGAGGTGGCTAATGATACCATTGTAGTTTTCTTCTTTACATGCTGGTAAATCACAAAATTCTGTTATTCAATAAAACTCACTCGGAGTAATGTATTTTGTTTATATTTTATAAAGAAAAATAATTGGGGGGACTAACGGAAAGATATTTGAGAAAAGTGATGGGTAATTAACTAATACTGAATAACCCCCCCCCCCCCCCTTCCACCTTATTTCTGAGTTTGTAATATATTTGTTGATAAAACTTATGTTTGGCATTTTTACATTTGCGATCAAATTTGATTGCTTATTTTTGGGCATTTTTCGAAGTTTTCATTGATTTGTGACTTTTATTTTTGACAAATTAGCCCCCCCTGAATATATGTTTCAAAAGATGCTTTAAATCACTTTTTAGTCCATTCCAGCACAAACAACAGCCTCAGAAAAGATAAAAAACGTGGTATTTTCCTTATTCTGCATGAGACCTGCGCTCAGATGCACACCAGAGTCAAATTATTCGAGGGGATGCAGATGTAGACCATACTCAAATTATTGGGGGGATACAGTCAAATTATTGGGGGGATATATCCCCCCATCCCCCCCGGGTTTCGGCACCCCTGAGCGCAGGTCATGTTCGTTTTTGATCAAACTGATTTGGTTTCTTTAGTTTTTCTCACGAATACTGTACATTGCCATTAACAGTCAAAAAAATTTTGCAGTTGTTCGTTTTTGCTTGCTGCTTTGTCTTCCCGAATAATTTTTTCCGAGTAGGGGTTAGAATTTCATTAATGAAGATTTTGCTCGTGCCTTCAACCGAAAAGTTTGTTAGATCAGCATTGCGAGGTAGTTTCCTGCTATTGCGATAAATTTGATTGCGAATATCTCTACTTAACAAACGCACTATTATTGAAGGAGGTGGTGGTGTCTCCGTTTAAGATAATGAAGAAAAAAAAATAGCGAATATTAAGTTTTTATTCTAAACAAACTGTATCATGCTTACAGTGTTCTGAAAAAGTGCTTATTAACAGTCTGTAGTATAGCTGGAGCTGGATTTGAGCGTTTTTATTGGTTTTATCAGTAGTGCGCGAAATATTATGTCTTCACAAACATCTTAATTGCGTAGCATTTTGAAGTTTTGTAACATTGAAATCGCTTTCTTCCGACTAAAGCGTTTAGTTGCGTTATTTCATACATTTGTTAACGAATCTAGTTTTCCGATTTTAATTGTAATTTCATGTTTACTCACCAAGTTGCCTTGGCCAAGAGACAGCTAAGGGACATTTCAGTCTTCGAGTCTAGCTGCCTCTTGCCCACTTCTCACACACGGTGAAGGTTTAACACTGTCCCTTTTAAAACCAAGGTCAGGTCTAGCTGGGTTATATGACAAAACATCAGAAAAATTATTTGAAGTTTATATAAAAAAAACGAAGTGTCAACTTTCCTTACTGTTGAAGAAAAGCGCAAAACCATCTTCTTCGGGGAATACACCAACATTTTGCATTAGTTTTTAATGGATTTGGTATTTTAAACTGTTGTGTTAAAAAATTAACACTTGCCATGGTCCTTCAGAAAAGCGTGATGTCTTGCTGGTATTTGCTGCTGAAGGTTTTTGAACGAAAAGAACTAGTAAGCCTAGAACTGTATTAGTGCGCAGTCTGCCGCCATTACCAGCCGGAGTTGCTGTTTGCAGTGGACAACATAATTGCAGCAAATTGATTGAGAACTAAGTTATGAGTCATCGTTATTTTGTGATAACTATTGCCCATTGTGATTTCACCGTTACAAACAAAAGATTATCTGGTCAGTGCATTACCTAGTCCGCAATAGTGTAAGTATGGCGGGTAACTACAATCTTATACGCACTTGGCTATTGCCGGTTGTTTTCGTGCAAAAAACTTCTGCAGTAAATAACAGGAAGGCATCATGTTTCCTGAAGGACCATGAAAACTTTTAATTTTTCTTCACAGCATCTTAAAATAACTTCACAGCAACCAATGCAAAAAGGTCCGGCATATTCCCGAAATGCGCCTTAAAAAAGATGTTTTTTGCTTTTTTTTCTCCAACAGTAAGGAAAGTCGACATTTCGACTTTTTTTTCAAAATTAAAAAGAAGGTTTGTGATCTTTTTAGTATATAACCCAGCTAGATCAGACCTCAGCTTTAATTGCCCAACGTCAAGCAGGAGCTGTGAATACCAATTTGATAATTTCAGTTTGACCTGACCTTGAATCGAACCCGAGTCTACCGTTTCAGTAGCAGATGCTTTATCCACTAGACCACTGAGCGGTTCTTTAACCATGCCAACCTGGTAAACGAGATTTCATTTGATCTATAGTTCTGGCTTCTGATAGCCAATCATGAAAACAAGTTAAACGCCCTTCCTTGGCAAAGACTATTATTAAAGCATCTCATACAGCTCGTAGAAAGCTGCCTCCAATGGGTAATTTCTGTATGAACAGTAGATGCTTATGTAGGCATGGTGTTCTAAAGTTTTGTGTGGTTTCGAAGTAGTCACTCTATTTAAGTTCTCCAACCAATATTCCAGTACTTGAGAAATTGTTTCACTGTACTCTCATCATTGGCAAACGCGAACCGGAAATTTTTAAAAATCCCTAGCAGGGACTAATGAATCAATTGACTATTTAGGTTCCACGGTCGAAAAAATTGTCGCGGTTTCCGTATAGAACGCTGGTAAAATTTCTACGCAGTATAACCAGATGAAACCCTCTGCATTTACCGTGGAGTTTCATTCTTGGTAGAATATATTAGTAAGATTGTGACTGTTTGAAATAATGTAATTGCGACGTGCTTGCCATTAATTTTGCAGGCGAAAGTTTTAATTTTTATTCAATTATGTGCTTTCTGTCCTAAATGCTATCAACGCGCTGAAGTCCTAGAAAAGGGCCACCAAAATGGCGACTACTTAAACAACCAATGCGATAATTGGGCCAGAAAACATGCAAACGATTAAAGATTGTGATTGGTATAGAGCCTACGAATTCATTATTTTTTCATAATCAAGATGATGAGGATTAAAAATTCGTTACTCGAAACCCAAGCTACAGTTGAATATTTTGTGGATATAAAATTTCAACAATGCCAGTGTTGCCATTCGTTAGTAAACACTGTACACTTTTTCTTCATTTTCTATGTTATTTTCTTGATCTTTACGCATAAAAAAAAGGTGGTGAATGATCGTTCAATCGCGCATTTGAGACTTGATTCTGTTGTTGAACTGCTTGACTTGATCGTAATTTTCCAGCAAGTTGATTGATGTGATCCATTAGTTCTCTTTCATACCGGCCAAAAGATCCAAAAAATTCATTCAGTTCTTCGCCAACTAAAGTACATTGTAAACTTATTATTTTGAGGTTACAGCATTGAAAAACACACAACAATCAAGTAGCTGCTATACCGCAATTTATTTTTTCCGGATGAGATGAAAAAATTTTTGAAAGAACTTTTATGGCCTCATGTTTTTAAGTCGCAATTCTTATACCGGTACAACAGCAAGAATTGAATTAAAGAAAAACTGTGGCATTAACTAGAAAATATTTTGAAGCAAAAGGTAAACTGTGAATACTATATCTTAAAAATTATGAAAAAATGCTCATTACAAAAGCTAGAATTAATTTTTCAGCAATAAAACTTTAGTGAACAATTGATTTCAAATAGTTTTGTATGATGCTTGCATCATTGCTGTTAAAAGGAATTTCAAATCGCAGTTAAAAGCGCAAAAAGTTCATACATCGAAACAAATAACTCATTTTAAGCAGACATTGCAAAGAAAACTGTGAAAAGGCTACTCAGAATAGCCTTCAAGTTACAGTAGCATTCAAAATGGTCGTTACGTTTTTAGCACTTGTGGTGGGAATATAATCACCAAACAGTTTATCAATGAAGCAGAAAATAGAGCTTCGTAATCTCAACGTCATGCTGGTGCTGCGTAAGCAAAATAGTCAAAGAAATCTTTCATTATACTCGCTATATTATGCCGAAGCGTGTAACGAGTTGGCGGAACCCATCTCCGTCATTGCGCCTGGGCAACACAGCAGAATACTCAAAACTAAAATTTGGTAAAGTGTACAAAACTTTTTAATATATGATGACCTACCACTTTCAGGGGATAAAGGACTAAGTTACTGCCAAAAATAGAACAACAAATTAAAAAATAGCAGAAATCTAGCTCCTCAATAACATGCAAATTAATACAACTACGACAAAACCCTTTTTTTCACTTCAGGTTTGGTTGCTCTACAACTTGGGACCCTGTATCTAAAGTTCTGGTTAATTTTTTTTCAATTGATGGTTCTTTAAGTTGCCAAGATTGTTTTGGAATTTGATCATTTTTTGATCATGGGTTACCATTATTTTGGTTCCTGCCTCATGCTGATGGGCTTTGGAATTACGCTAACCGAGAATCCACCGAAGTGCTTTGGAAAAATTTTTTTTTGTTAAAAAATATGCAAGTGATATTTTGTCACTTATTGTATTATACTGTGCATTAAAATGGACACTTATTGCATCCTGTTATTATTATTATATTTTTTTTATTATGACTTAGTTTTTGGCATTTATTGGAAAAATTATATTTGCATTTTTCAGTATGTTTTGTATACAGTAGGTGCACAAAAAGGCTTATTTATATCATGAGTGAGGCACAAAAATTACGTATAAAATTTGACGATTTTTTGCTTTTATAGCACATTTCAATCTAACTTTTCTTACTTTGTATCATTGTAGGCCGGTTTTCCGATTTAAATTTCCAGCATTTTTCCATAATAATGTTGATATGTTCAAAAATTTTTAAGTCTAATGAAACTTCACGGCAGGGCACTTGCAATTTTTGCCGCACCAATTCAACTTTTTCCAAGTTTGGCTTTTGACCGCGAGTTTCAATTAACTTGATAATTAGATCAGCATTTGCTTCAGCGTCTTGATAAACTTCTTGGCGTGTTATCACTTCATAGCAAACCATGGCAAAACTGCAAATTAAAAAATTGATCAAAACTAAACCACCACCGCATCACAAAGTAGTGACCGCTATGAAAAGTGTGCGGATTATCCAAAACTTATCGTTTGACGCTGTGCGGTGACAGGAAGATAAATAAGCACAACAACAGCAACGTTTACAGCATATGCTTTAGTGTAGATTCTCAATAAAACTGAATTATTATTAGAATTATAATTTTTTAACGCAAAATATTTGGCATTTAAAGTGGATTTTCCCATCTTAATAAACGAAAAAAATGATATCAAGTTTTTGAAAAGAAATTCGAAATTATTATACAATCTTCGAATACGTCAGTGCATGACTATTGGCTAATTCGTAATTCCGACCGAAGGAGCTTTATAATTTTTTTATCGGTAAAAATTATTTCTTGCGGGGCTTCGTGTATTTAAATAGTAATTGATTTATTATTAACCCGGCTTCTACTTAAGATAGCTAGGAAAGTAATCAGAATTTGACTGCGGAAAGGAAATTGCGATTGTTCAAATTCGATAAAAACGTGTTTTTCTTGTTATCAACTTCAGCAGTGTAGCTATTAATAGACAAGAAGGCAATTATTAGATTTGTTTGTTTGTATCAATTTGAAATTACCCGCAGAAAAATAGCACTTTGTAAGATCTTAAATTTTTTAACTTTAATAAAAAATTGGAGTCATGATATTGCAATAGATTTCGACAGTTTGGTTTAAAAGGTTTGATTAAACTATATGGTGTCAAATGCATTGGTGACGTCATGTCAGACTTCAAAGCACATTAAAAAATTTAAACGGAAACATGTAAAATTTCCTTCGCAAAAATTATCGTCAAAGCAACGCCCCGTCACATTAACTTCTAGTCAGGGTAAAATTTGAAATAAAACAATTCACAATGCATTATTTTGGCATTTTCGTTATTTCCGGTTTTGGAGTGGTTAGAAAAAGGCAACCCCAATTCATTTAACCAATTTAAGAGACGACTTCAACTCAGATAGTCATTGAATTTGCCAAAATTTATACAGTAAGTTAGAATAAAAAAAGCTTTATTAGAATTGAATTTTCGTGCCATTAATATTTGTTTCAAATTTACTGTTCATATAATCGGCGTTTTCCACATTTTTCAAGTCGCGCTACCTTGCAACTGAAAGCTGCATCAAATTCAAAATTATAGAGTTGAGTGCAAAACTGAAAATATAAGTTGTCATAGTTTTTCTGACGCCTCGGTGAAGCACAAAACTAATTTTAAAACCCACCACCCCGGTTTTTAGAAAAAATGTGACCTTTTGTTTTCTTTACTATTATTACGATGAATAACATTTGGACAGGGCCCTCTTTCATATATTCAGGGGAAAATATCTTCTAGTGTAGTTTTGAATATCTTAATGGTATGAACGTACTGGCTTTTTTGAATTCCAAAACTGAAAATTTGGAGTATTATGTGTCCCTTCGCATGGCTCGGCGGTTAAGTTAATTGTTTTTAATGAATTAATAGCGACATGTTTTTGCTTGCAACAATTCTCACGAACATTAAACAATGATCTGGTAACTACCTGAAGGGCCACTTCAGAACACATGCCCGAAAAAAGTGATAACTTTCACTAAATACGACAGCGACAAAATATTTTTCAATTTGTGTTTATTTTGCAGTTTAGTAGAGTTCTGAGTAATAGGCCTAGCTCATTGAACCTTTTAGATTTTTTAATGAAACTAGGGATTTTTTGAATTCACCTTGAGAAACGCTGCGTCTAATTAAAGTTGTGGTTCTATGAAAGTTACTTCTAAATTGCTCTTACCTGTATACGTCCATTGAACTTTTTGGCTCGCCAGCTATATCTTTTAGGCGTTCTGGGGCAGCGTAGAAAGGTGTAAATTGTTTACTACGATCAAGAATAATTGTTGGTTGAGCATTGGTAGCCAATGCTATGCCCAGTGATCCGAAATCAGCCAACTTTATCTGTAAATGCTTTGTCAACAAAACATTTTCAGGCTTAATATCCAAATGCAAAAATGATTTTTTACGCTTTATATCATGATGCAAATACTTCAGAGCTTCTGCAATTTCGGTAACAAATCTTAAACGCAATTTCCAAGAAATTGTTGGGATTTCTTCATGCGCTACAAGCAAATTTCTAAGATTTCCACATTCGGCTTCTTCCATGATTGAAGCAAAACAGGTAGGCCTCTCATTCCATGACGTCATTCCATATGTTCTTATAATGTTTGGATGTTTAAACTGAGAAAAAATTTGGACCCGTTTGCGCGCTCTGTATCAAACAAAAAGTAAATATTTGCTGTTGGTGTTTTATTTTCAGATAGAGTTGCTAACAACGCAAAAAGGAGCAACAGTAAATATATACATAAATGAAAAAGAAAGCAGAACGACATACATTGGTTTAGTGAAGAAGACTAACTTATTGCTAACCAAATTAAAATATTTTGACGAAAAAAAACAAAAAAAAAAAACAGCAGAGATAAGATAAACTGTAACATATTACGAGACATTCCAAGTTAAACTTAAGTCCTTTTCAATCTTATTCAAAAATGTAAAATTGAAATGACTTAAGGTTAAGTCGATTTAAGTTTAAGTCATTCTATTTGATTAAGATTGAAAATGACTTAACTTTATAGGTCAAAACGTCTCGTATAATTTTTCAGTTAATCTTGTCTCTTTTTTTTTGTTGTTGTTGTTTTTTTGTCAAACCTTTTCACATCCTCCGTTTTTCTGTTCCAAAATTAAGAAATGCTTTCAAAGTTTTAATTTGAAAAGAAACAAACTTCATAATTTTATCTTTGCTGTTACACATCATTTTGTCATTAGTACAGGTGTAGTAATGCAAAGTGTTCATTTTATGCTGTTTTTGATCGATTGATAATCGCAAATTACTGTTGTTAGTAACTATGCTGCTATTTTATTTGAGTCTATATAATTTCGGTAATAACTGAAAAGGTAGACTTTTTGTACCAAACGGTGGAAATATGTAACAACCATAAGATTTGTTGCGTTTTCAGGCTTGCTACTTGTAGTTACATTATTTACAATTTTGTGTAAAAAGCAAATTACTTTACGAACGGTTTCGGCACTACAATTGTCCCTTTTTGGTTATACAATATCTAAAATACCGTGGCATATAACTTTAATAAACTCTAACCGAATAACGAACTACTATGACAAAAGCTAAAATATCTGCTGTACTGCACATTACTACGCTAAACTCGATATAAAAATATGATTGAAAAATTATCGAGAAATAATGTACATACAAGGAACGAGTTTGAGCTGAATATTTAACGTCTTGCATCTGCAAAAGCGTATTTATCAAAACCGATACTGGAATAATAATAGGGTAAATTGTACTTTTTAAATTTTGATAAACACCAACCCGCATACCAATTGTCGTATTTTCATGACTTTTGGTTTAGGAGTCAGATAGAAGGGCATTTTTGCCCCCTCCACGTGTAAAATGCGTTGGTCGAATAACCGAGTAAAATAGGGTTGATTTATTAATAAATATAAGATTGTGTTTTGCATTAATGTACATTCGTTTTTACTGTAATGTGTTTGCTCTATCATTAATAACTCTACTATTATTCACAAGCATTGCCCTTCAATTAGGGGTGCCGAAACCCTGAGGGGATGGAGGAATATGTCCCCCCCCCCAATAATTTTACTGCATCCTCCTCAATAATTTGACTGTGGTCTACATCTGTATCTTCCCAATGATTTGACTCTGGTTTACACCTGAGCGCTGGATGACGTTTGGACCTTTTTTTGGTCTTCACGAGATTCCGGAAAAAAAACTGTTGAATTTTCGGGGAAAATCTTTTTCTTTTTGGTCTTCACGTAATATGCTTACCTGAAAAAAAAATCGTGGTCGAGGTCCATCCCCCCCAATGTTGAAACTAGGTCAAAATTGGGGTAAAATTGCAAATTATCCCTCCCAATGCTCAACAAAGATCGGCATCTCTGCCTTGAATGTTTCTCTGAGGTGAATTTCGCGCAATTACGTTCGCTCAATTGTGTTTGCTTTATTATTCATAAGTTCTAATATTGTTCACTCCAACATATGAACGTCGCACTAATTTTAATTACTGGCAGTCCTGTGCTTAGCTTCTTTCATTGAAAAAATGTTAATTTAAATGCAGTGCCAGTGAAAAAACAAAACTACTGAAGAAGAGTTCTCTGAGAAGATGAATTTTGTTTTAAGATAAGCGCATATTAATACCCTTCTGATATAGTTGAAAAACTAAAAATTGTTGAGGAAATTCAAATTTGCTTGACCTAAATCTAACTGCCTTTCGTTTCAGTACAGTTGTAGATTACCATATAGCAAAAGCAAGTATTGTTTTGATAGTTTTGCAAAAAACGGTATTGAGCAAAATTATAGAGCGCTTACTCGTCGAAATCAGCTTCACTTAAAATCAAACATTTCGTAACGACAGAACCCAAAGTTTTGTGCCAACATCGTCGCACCACTCCGAAGCTTCCCGCTCCAATCACGTCAGCATTGTCCTTGCTGGTCAGAAAACTGCTAGCATCAAATTCAAAATTGATGTCTGTAAAATTGAAAATTCATAGTATCGAGCAGATAGTTTTCTTTTACTCAGCCTTAATAAGATTTTTTCAAAAACAGCAATGCTCTCAATTTCCCAGGGCGTTGAGTGTTGATGATATGATACTGCTGTTCTTAGATTGGATCACTGCTAAGTGCTTATAGTTCATATAATTGTCTGATGGCGATGAAGACAATAGTTAGTCAAACCGGTGAAACTGACAAAAAAGCTTAAACGTTTCAATGGTCTGGGCTTTGGAATACTGCAAGTCACACATTAACTATACTCTCCTATCTGTAAATTTATGTTTCATACGTTTTTACTGTTTGATTTCGTTTGAAATTTTTTAACTTCTTATTTTAAGTTTTTATTTAAATGTTATTTGTGATTTCGTTTTATTCAAAATCGATTCATTAAATTTGCTTTACTGTATTTAGTCTTGTTCGAAACAGAGATGATTGCTACATGAAAACAGTTTATCATTTTTGAGGCTTTTAATATGACTAAATAAAATAAACAACTTGTTCATTTTTTATCTATTTTTCTGTGACCTCATTAAAATACAACAAGCATCCATTCGGAGTCAAAAATATAGGGTTAATATTAACACTTTTTGATTAGAAATAATAGAGCCGTATATACCGTACATAAATTACATTTGAAAAAAGTTTAATAAAACTTGTTTCATATAGAAAATATTGTGCAAAAATAATTGTAACCATGGTATTGGTAATCCAAAGAACAACAATAAAATAAAAGAACCTTAGACAGTGAACAAAACGACCAAGTGGGCCAATGAACAGAAATAAAAAAATTCAACCAGTGTGTACCCATGGCTTACTTAATTAACACGGCCATACAGTCTGCCTTTTCGAGAGAAAATTAACAGGGTTACTTTTCGCTAACGCGTGTGACAGCTTTACTTGAAATTTTTGAAATCAACTTTGCTTGAAATAGATCCGGGTAAGAGTGTTCTCACCATGAACACTTGCGCACTCTGCACAGTCATTTCTGCGTGAACAACACACGACCAACATCTCGTTCATCAATATTAAATTATATGCAATGTGTACCAGTATTTTGATAATGGGCAAAAAAAGAGAAAATGAAGTGTGCAAAGATGCTGCGCAGCAGTTTAAGCGTAGACGAAACCAAAAACTGGCCAACAAATAAATTAAAGTCCTTTAAACAAAAAACATCGATAACATAATTAAGGTAAGAAAATTAAACTTTTGTTTTTAAAGTGCTGCAAGTTGCATTTTAACATTGCTTGTATGATTGACTTTATAGTAATCTACCTACCGCACAAGAGATATAATTCGTAATTTCATATATATTATTCAAAATTGCATCTGTTGATGAAATCTGTATTCTTCTTTAGTAATTAGCTGGATTAGTATTTTACCATAATCCAGCTTTAAATGGAAGATACTTTGCGAAATTGGCAACAGTAAAATGCACAGCCCGCAATGCAAGCAAAGCACTATGCAATTATTAACAGACAACAGCCGCATCACAAGACGTGATTAGCGAAAAGTGACCATGTTAATTTTCTCTCAAAAAGGAAGACTGTACGGCCGTGTAAATTAAGTAGGCCATGGTGCACCTGATTTAATAGTTTGCAACATCACGTCATATTTCTTAATTAAATCCGCGTTGCTTGTGCAGTGCACATTCTCTCAAAAACCAAAAACAAAAATTCAACAAATTACATTACTCCTGAAGTGAATCAAACAGAACTTATACTTTAAAATAGCTCACAGAAACACCACGTTTTTAAACCCTATTTCTTTTGATAAGATCTTAATGCTGTCATCACGTCTGTAATACTGTAGGTAATTGTTTCAACCCAAAGTGACGCAGGTGAGGCGGAGCACCCAATGTGGGAACGAACTCATGTTTCGAAGTCAACTGACTTTATCATCAGTGAAAAAAGAGTCGACACCTTGGTAGTAATTGTATGATCCCAAAATTAGCAGGTAGATTTAAATACCCAAGTTACCGGTTGGATAAAGTTTACTTCTCATACCGTAACTTCTGCTGTTAAAATGTTTCACTATACAAAAGCAAAACTAGAATTTTCGTCAAGTACTGCCCTGGGCTTGACTTCAGCTCATTAACAGGGCCGACCTGTTAGCCAAAATTTTAAATTTGGTTCATATATTTTTGCCACTAATTTTTTTATCAAACATGACACCGGTTTGTGGTTATTAAATTTTGAAAAGTGTTTATTGTGTTTCAACTGCTGATAAAATTTCATTACTTATGCGTCTTTCTTGACTTTTATTCTTTATAAAAGGAAAATGCTTTAAGATATACTGCTCGAAATCAATTTTATTGAGGAAATGAGAACTACTTGAGGTAATAAAGAGTCCCCCAAATATTTTTCCACAATTCACCTTATTCGTGAAAACACGGTTTAATCCGTTTGACTCCGATCCATAGGCAACTCTGCATTTCGCAATTTTGTTACATCGCAAAAGCATAATTTTGCAAAAATTTTTGCAGATTAAAGTAACGCAATTACCAACTGTTAGCAGTAAATAGCGTAGAACCAAATCAAAAAATTTGGCTATTGCTACTGGAACCTGTATACCTAGGCTGCAAGTATTGATCTACAGTAGGCCTTTTGTGAAGTCACCAAACTGCGAAATGCAGGGTTGCCAAAGGTATGAAGTCAAACGGGTTAAATCGTGTTTTCGCGAATAAGGGGAATTGTGGAAAAACATTTGGGGCGATTCTTAACGACCTCAAGTAGTTTTTATTTCTTCAATAGAACCGATTTCAAGCAGTATCTCTTTTAGGGCAGCCAGCCAAAATAATTATTTCGTGTAATAGATATGCTGTTACCATTAAGGGGAAGCCAATCAAGCAAAGAAGTGCATTCATTGCTTGTTTTTACCAATCTCCGTCTTCTGATTTTTGGTAGAGCGTTTTCTATTTGAAAAGCAAATCTTCTTGCTTTGTCGATCTTCTGGTTCGGAACTTGAATAACGTGATTTTTCTGAACACAGTTTTAAAAATTGTTGTGTCACCAAGTAATAAATAGGTTTTTATGCGCCACCTTTTTTGTGCGCTTTTTTTTTGCACCAACGCGTAAACGTGAGCTGTGAAATATCAGCAAAAACATTAGCACCAAAATTGTAGAATGGCGTTGAACATCATCGGATTCATCTTCTGATCTTTTGAATGATTATACTGTAGTAGCCTTGGAAAAAGCTGTTGAAAAATTGCTTCGAACTGTTTTTGCCTCGCCCGTGTCAAGAATTATAGCGAAGATGATGTTCAAAGCTGTTTTAAAATTTTGTGCCACCAAGCAACAAATATTCCGCAAACTAGCATCATCGACAATAATATTGATTGACAATTCCGGTCAATTAGAAAGCGAAATAGAATTTTTTTTAACGTACCAAGAATTAATTTGGCCAAAAATCTGTTTTAGGATAATGAAAGCCAGGAAGATTTCAAACGTTTTTGAATAAAAACGCAAAACTTCTTTCAATTACTTATTAAGTTTAAATTGGTTTAGAAGCGTCGATTTTGTTTTCGGTTTAGTGGTTTAGTTTATTTTGGATTTACAAATGTTTACAGCTGTATTGTTTGTATAATCTATTTATTTTTGCTATCTGGTTGTTGGGACGACTAATTTTGTAACTCAAGTCATAACATTTACGTCTTTCCATAAATGCATGTTTACGTACCAAAAGTGCCTTCTTTATACCAGAACTAAGTTCATCGGAAGGTGATTGAGCGATTGCTTGGGTTAAATATTCTTTTACACCAGGAAACAGAATAAATACAAATTTCTTTCCAGTGTTGATAGTTTCTTTGAATTCCTAAAATCGTACAAAAATCATCAAGTGCAGAATTACAATGCTGTACTTTCAAAGTAGTGAATATTTGTAACCCTTTTTCATATAAAAATGATTGATTTGCTTTTTTTGCGTTTATTTTTCTGTTTTTAAACAATTGTTAGTATGCTTTTGAACAAATGCCATCAATTTTTTTTACTAGAAGGTCCCAAAAACGTGGTTCTAATCACTATGTAAAATTGCTGAAATCGCACTTCCAGTGCCCAGTAAGATTAAGAAGGCTCCGTAGTTTATTTTCGCTTTTCATAGTGAAATTGCAACATCATTAAAATTAATTTCAAACCACACTACTGCCGTAAATGTTTGAAAAGTAATTACTGCAAAATTTCGTTTTTGAGAAAACAAGTTTAAAGGTTTGTTGAGGCTTTCCAGTTCTCACCAAACTTGTAGAGCGTTGAAACTTTTTTTGGTAATTGTTAAAGCTACTCTCACAATGCATGCTTAATTTCAGTTCTTTAAGGTTTTATTAAGTTGTTAATTTTAGACTTTTTTGGAAGGAAACGCACTTTTTTATGCTGTTACTTCTTTTTATTGTTTATTTGGCAAGAAAAATTTCAGAAAAAAATTTTCGAAAAGCAGTAACTGCAATTGACTTATGCAATTATACCTTAGTTGATGCACCATAAATTTTAGTGAAGCATTAAGTTCACAAAACTAGCCGAATACGTTGATTTTTAATTAAACTTTTTTTAAATCAAGAAATTTAATTAACAAGAATGGCTAGAAGATGAAAAAATTTCTAAATACGGTGTTTTATTTGTTTACTTGACTCGACTACATTCTGCATTTTGCTTAAACACATTAGTGATAAACAACCGGTTAATTTTTTTTGTTAAGATTTTTTCGGTAGCGGTAATAATAAATGTGCAATTCTAGCCTTAACAATTTTTTTCGGGAGCGTTTATGGTCACTATGATTCGTAACCTGGGCCTGCTGTAATTTTTAAATAAAACACAAACAATATTTTGCGTAGTTTTTTCTGGAGTTTTTCGGTTTAGACCCATCAAAAATTCGAATTTGTATTGGTTCTTTTGGAAACAACCATAGCGAGTATCGGTAACCAGTACCATAACCGTGGGGCTGGGAGGCTCTAACCCCAGTTCCCATTTGGCCTATTGACCACTATGCTGAATAATTAAAATACCACTTTTTAGCACATCTGGGACAGTCTTTTGCACTGTAATGGACTAAAAATGATTCAAGGCGTCTTTTGGAACATTATGAGGGGCTATAGTTTGTCAAAAATATAACTCACAAATCAGTAAAAACGCTAAAAATCAGCTAAAATTTGATCGCTGGTTAAAACATGATCAACAAACATTTCATTCAAAAAATATAAGCTCAGGAAAAGGGAGGGGACTATACGGAATTAAGGTATACGTGCAGGTAATATGGCCACCCTAAAAAAACTCTCTCACATTTCTCAAGAACTACTGGAAGGTTTCAGATCAAACTTTCCGTGGATGTAGTATCAGTTGATAGAGATCATATATTAAACAGTAACACTGAAGGTCATATGAAGTTTAGGTTTTTTGTGAGTTAACTTAAAATAAAAATTTTTGAGGTCCATATTAGATGCATATGCAGGTAATAAGGCCCAAGATTGTCAAGCTGTTTAGGAGATTTCGATAAAAAACTAATGCTTTGTTTGTGGCGTTTTTGCATTAAATGAAACATGAAGATGCTTAGGAACATTAACAGGAGGTCTTAAACATCATTTCTAAGCACTTGGTTGAATTTTAGGGATCAAAAAAGTAGCGGGCAAACGCACTCTAAATTAATGCGTTACTATGCTGTATGCAACTAAATTTAAAATTAAG
Organism: Trididemnum nubilum; assembly: GCA_963965965.1. Taxonomy (NCBI): domain Eukaryota; kingdom Metazoa; phylum Chordata; class Ascidiacea; order Aplousobranchia; family Didemnidae; genus Trididemnum; species Trididemnum nubilum. The sequence goes on from OZ014479.1 coordinate 10,712,018, forward strand.
CAATTACATTTTAAGCTTAGTTGAAAAATATCAGGTGTACTCACGTGAATGGACTAGTACAACCGCACAACCACAGATAGACTAATGTTTGGGTCTTATTACCAGCAAAGGCTCTCGAACAATTTCATAGCAATTACACTCAAGTTGAAGTAGTTCAAAACACACAAAACTGCTTAAATTAACTGTGAAACAATCTTTTTCTGTCCTGCTAACGAGAAATTGAATTTTCCGCAACGATACATCTTGTTTTTGGAAAGTGAAAAATCCCAGATTTAACAAAAAGGCTCCATTTCAAGATTTTAAAATTTTATTTCGCTGTAGCGAACTCATTACCGCACGGATCCAACCCAAACTCTTCAATCAATCTAGCATCGATCATACTCCAACTGCATGCAGATAGTAAATTTTTACTTTTTAGATCCGGAGATCGGATAAGTGGGCCATATTACCTGCAGGTACCTTAGTTAAATACCAATCACTTCTCTCAAATCTCCTTCCCTTATCTCCAGCTCAATTATACAGGGTGTCCCAAAATAATGTGTACACTGTTTAAATGACCACAACACCAACATTTATTGTTTTAAGGAAACGTTTCATAATTCAAATTAATGTCAACAAAATTTAATCCTATTTTACAAGTTTTTATTTCTCCTTGTTGTATTGAAAAGGCGTTAATTTTATTTTACTTAAGCTGTTTAACCAATGCATTTTACACAGCAGGGGGTACAAATGCTCCTCCCCTCTATCTAACCCATACAGCAGAAGTCACAAAAGCACCAAATTTGGCATGTGGATTGTTCATCAAATTTTTTGAGGAAAAATTAGTGTCTCGTTGATGACGTCATTATGGTGACGTCGTTTTGGGGGAAATGACGTTATTTTCCCAATTTTTTTAATTTTTTTTCCAAAATGATGTCACTATAATGACGTCATCAACGAGACACTAATTTTTCCTCAAAAAATTTGATGAACAATCCGCATGCCAAATTTGGTGCTTTTGTGACTTCTGCTGTATGAGTTAGATAAGAGGGGAGGAGCATTTGTACCCCCTGCTGTGTAAAATGCATTGGTTAAACAGCTTAAGTAAAATAAAATTAACGCCTTTTCAATACAACAAGGAGAAATACAAACTAGTAAAATAGTACAAATTTTGATGACAGTAATTTGAATTATGAAACGTTTCCTTAAAACAATAAATGTTGGTGTTGTGGTCATTTAAACAGTGTATACATTATTTTGGGACACCCTTTATTTATGAAAAATAGACTTTATAAATTTTATAAAAATGTCTTTATAAAATATGGATAACACCATGTTAGTTTTCTTGAACTATCGGTATATGATTTTATGATTTCCTAGTTTGTAAATAAGACAACTGAAATTTTACCATTAGGCACCTCTCATATACCGCATTTTTGCAACCAAATTAATCATGTTTTTGCACTGCTAATTTTTATGCCACGTTTTTAAAGCATTACACTTTTTTGTTTAAGAGTAATTTTATAAAAACACGAGGCTCATTTTTACTCAAGATTTTACAACAAATTAAGAAAAACACCAGCCTCAGCACTAAGAAAAAATTAAGAACAAACAAAAAAGTTAATGAATTACCAAACCCAGAAAAAATATTTGCAAGCTATACTGACTCAAAACGATAAAACTTAAGTACGTTTTAAGTATTTGCAAGCAAAATGGCAACGATTCCGCGATTATATAATGATGTGTTGCGCATTGCGCAGGCAACTGAGCAAATTTTTGGCTGTTGTTCAAAATTGAAAATTCGCTTTTATAATTTTACGATGCTTCAAAAAACGTTTACGGTGTACTCAAGATGATAAAGCATCAGGCTCCGCGCCGAAAACGTTGATACTTTTCAATGGCTCTATAAAAAATGAAGCATCCCGCTACTGCTACTATTTCAAGTTGTTGAGAGTACTTTTGTCAAGATTTTGCTCCTTGACATGTTGAGGCTCCAAGTTTAGTTACACAGTTCTTTTGAAAGCAGAAACAAAACTATTGCCAGTGTTTTGATTGACAAAAGATATTTTGAAATCTAGCCGTAGTATACTCACCTTTAAGCCAAATAAAAAAATTATTAAGACTGTACTATGTATTTTCGAGAGTGAATGTTTAGAAGCGTTGTTTTCATATACGATAAGCGATCAAATTGCAGTAAACTTAACCATTACATTTGTTTTGTCAGCACTAGATCACATTCAGAATATGCAGTTACTGCTTTTAAAGCATTTTTTTTGTCTGCAAATGGAGCACAAGGTTTGAAAAGCAGTAGGTAGCTTTACTGCTTTTCAAATATTTTTCGCTAAAACTAATGAAAGCAATTAAATCAAGAATAGCAGTAGCGGCAGTTACTGTGTTTTAAACTGATAACTTGGGGTTAAACGCGCTCAAAATGCTTTTGTGAAACACAGTAACGAGCATTACTGCCATTCAAAGTGAAAAAGCGGCTGTTAACGAGGAAATGACGTCATTTATACACAAAATAACTCCGTAAATAAACATTTTTGCTATGCTTGGATGCGATGCGACGAAGGGATGCAGAAAGTGAAAACAGCCCAAGTTATACAAAAAACTGAAAACCGGAATTTTGCAGTTACTGCTTTTCAAAAATTTTCTGCAGAATAGCTTGGTAGAAGGTCAGGGTACAAAGAGCATTAAATGAAAGAAGTAAATTACAAGCATGGTTATTTTTCTAAGCATATAATGCTTTCCAGAATAAATGAGACGTGCATATTTGTAGAAAAATCAAAAAGTTTTGATATTTACAGTAATACAGTAAGTTGTTGAAATAATAATATTTAAAAACCCAAAATAAATCAAATATGATCTTTTTTCTAACTCCTAAACGTAAGTCACAAAAAATACTAAATTTGGAATTTGGCTTGTTGTTTACCAAGCTTTTCAAAAAAATAGGTTTGGGGTTGAAGATGCTAACGTAACGGCCGTTTTTCGCAAAAGTGACCTCATTTTTTCAAAGACGTCATAAGTGGTTCAAATTTTGCCCTTAAATTTGTATTTTAAACCATAATCTTGAAATGCTCAAGTCAAAGTGATTACATCACAGAATTTTTGTGACGTAATTTAAGTTAAGCATGAGCCAAAAACCGACAAATTTTGGTGAAGTAAACAGTGTACTTCAAAATTGAAAAATTTTCTCCCCTTTAGTACCTTCAAATTTTCAAGAGTTAAATTTGGACAAATTTGAGTTAAAATCAAGGTGGTTTGAAAAAAGATTTTTTTTGAAAATATGCATCATTTTTTCGCTCAAAAAAAAACAACAAAAAACAGAGAGGTGGTATTTTTGCTTGCTCCTCGTGTAGAGTAAGCTAATAGTATACTTACCAGGTGAGATATATTTAACCTGCAATATGAGCGTATTTATTATAAAATTGCTATTCATTGCTCTTGGAAACAATAGATTTTTTCTTCAAAAATATTTAAATAAAAGACGATAGTTTTTAAATGTTATTGCAGTTTAAGTGTTTTTTTTTGTTTCTTATTTGAGAACGCCGTGTATTGTTTTATGAATGGTCACCTCTCGTTCGGCAAATAAGTTCCACTCTTCGTTGATAAACTCAGTGCTCAAAAGCATTATGACTCTGCAACTTTTCATCATCATTTCTTCAATAATTTTTTCTCGATCTAAAAAGTTTACCAGTGTAAAAGTGAACACTTGGTCAAAAAATCTCGTCGTTTCTCATTTAATCCGAAATGTTGATAACAAATCGCATTGGCACAAACAAGCAGATGATAAAATTTCAAGCGTATCAAAAATCAGATCATGCAGTTGCTAAGTTATTAGATGGAGAAGTCGTTTTATGTATTACTTGGAATGCAAAAACACAATATTACAAAACAAAGCGTTATTTTATTGTTTCTCAAGATTGACAGGCCTTTCAAGTTTCAACTCTGCCATTTGGTAAGGAAAACCACCGAACAACCGAAAATAGAAACGGTGGTGCCTTTGAGGGATCTCCTGGAGACAATTAAATGGGCATTACACCCTAATTTCTAAACTTTTCAACTAAATACGCATGTAAAAAACAATTGATTACCAACGTTTTTGTCCCAGTTTTTCATTGCTTCAGCTGGAATAGCTTTAACGGGAAATATTTTAACTTAACGGGAAACAATTAGGCTGTGGCGACATGGTAGCATCAACTTTGCCAACGTCGTTCAAACCAACTTAGTCATCAGGTAGGTCCCACGGTTAGGATGTGTTTTTGTCAGATTTCTACTCTGGCTATAGCGAGGAAGATGTCTTTTTAACAGTACCGTAAAATTAGGCTTATTGGTTTGAATTTTCTTCTTTTAGCTCCAAGATATTCGATCTGGTGCGCTTAGAAAATAACTTGAAAAATACGCCCAGGCTGATCGAATAACAGTAATAATTTTGACCTATGTCACATGAGCCTACATATAGTAACGGTTGTTCTTTGCTAATACTAGAGTTAAGCCAGGTATGAAAACGCAGAGGCTAGATTATACTTCACAGCTTTTTAGAATCAATTGGTAGGCTGCTTTACTAATGGTTGGCTAGTAGACCTAGGACCTAGGCTTTGTAGCAGGATAATAGCAGATTGGTAGTGACTAGCCTATTTCACCAAAAATTTTAAGTTAAGGAGAATAAAGCGAAAGTAAAGAATATTCTTTCACCCATTTTTTATTATTTAATTGTTTAAGGGTTTAGATTAGATTTAGGTTTGGGAAGTTTATGCGTTCTTGTAACCATAGTAATTATGATTTTCTGACATTGTCGCTGCGTCCACACCAGCGACACCTAATGGTTGATTCAAACATTACTTAAAAAATGGCAGAATAGCTTCAAGCAACAACAAAAAAGCTAAGCTAATATCTTTCGATGTAGAAGTCGAAGATTTTGAAATCAGCCTCAAAAATTGAAAAAAATACAATTTTGCTTTGTGTGGCAATAAATGAGTTGAAACTACACCGGAATGCCCCTTTAACTGGTAGGTTACAAAATTGAAACGCCAGCATACCCACTTTCCTAATTCTAAATCTACCAGTTAATTATTTTCCAGGGACAGCATCTTTTCTACTTTTGGTTTCTTAAGTGGGTTTCTATGACTCCGATGTTTGTCGCAAGCTGCTCGATATGTAGCACAGCGGTCATTTGAAAGTTGATAAGCTTACCTAGCTAGCCTAGCTGACAAAAGGTGATATACCTTGAAACAGTAGTTGTACTAGGCTTCTATATTTCGTGAGTTGGCTATCATGATAGGCATTTCCGTTCGATTCCCCAAATGGCAGTGCGTTGTTGTGTCCTTGGGAAATACACTTTACGCTAATTTCTCATTGGGGCCAATCTGTCTACCCATTGTGGTGACAAAGCCTGACGAAAGACTTGTAAACAGAACCTCCAAAACGGGTGCTTTGAGTTGGTGCGGTTAGACAGACGCAAAGTGTCTGGTTCATACGAACGAACAAACGATGACAAGTAAGTAGTGTAACTCATGGGGTGGTTCATTTATTTTCGACATTATTTTGTTATTTAACATTGTTTTACACCAGCTGTTTGACCCACGCATTTTACACGGGGACATCAAACTTCTAAATCGGAAGTCAAGGGTGCACCAAATTTGGCATGGGGTAGCTGTTCATCCAAACTTTTTAGAAAAACTAGTTTTGAGTCGATAAAGTCATCACAGTGACGCCACGGCCATATTTTGGAAAAATGACGTTATTTTTTCAGTGACGTCATAGACGTCTCAAATTTTGCACATTTGTTTGTTTTTAAAACTGGATCATAAATTGCTCAAGTCGAAAGGGTTACATCACAAAAACGTTTAAAACATGAGCTCAAGAATTACTTATATTGATTGGAAAGTGACTCTGGAAAACCTCAAAATTTGAAACTTCTCATTACTTTAGCACATTCAGATTTTCAGCGGTTATTTGTGAATTAATGTGACTTCTAGTCAAGTTAGTTCAAAGTTAAACGCTTGTTCCTGAATAGGTTTATCCGAAAAAACAAAAGCAAACGAATACTAAATCGCTAATTGAAACTAAAAAAAAAACTAAATAAATGAAAAGCATTAGACCAATACTATAGAATTCGGAGATTGATAATCTTGTGCCGCGGTAGTACGGTAAATACAATTAAAATACAGAATATCTGCAATATTGAAAGATTTTTGAATTCGGACAAAAGCCGATTGACGTTTAGTGAAACTATGCATAGTTTTCCCTTTGTCAAAAGTAAGAAATGATAAAAAGCATGCTCCGCTTGTACTTACCGTATTTACGCGATTGTTAGCCGCCCTTGACTGTAAGTCGCCCTTGATTGTAAGCCGCATGTGATAGTGTTAAAAATTTAATGTAAGCCGCCCTTGAATGTAAGCCACATTTACTGTATCGGTGCCTACCGTATACTGTATGGGTTTTAGCATATCTGGATGAGCAAGAAAATTAAAGTATGGTTACTGGTACCCGTTCTTGAATTCGCGTATGATGTAGCACTTGCGATTAGTTCTATGCCGTATCCTTAGCTTATCCAAATCACCAGACAAAGCTGAACAAAACTAACAACTAACAACTCCCTTTTTTCTTTAGAATGCACGTCATAAATGCGTGTGACAATTTTGAATGCACATCACAACTCTCAACTTCCTTGCTTAGACAGTGGAAGACATAGCATCAGACAAAATACCGTATCGGTATAGCAACAAATCGCTAAGCAAAAAAAATGTAAACCGCCCTTGAATGTAAGCCGCCCTTGAATTTAAGCCGCAAACATGATGGAAAGAAAAACTTTATAAGCCGCGGCTTACAATCGAGTAAATACGGTAGTCTACTTCTGAATAAAATAATTATTGCTGTTTTATCATACAAAACTTTTTTATTTTGTTTAGTAGAGAATGGAAACCCTTTTGATACATTATTGACGAAGCCTCTCTTTTGAAGTTTGCTATAAACTTTTTTGATTGGTGATGAGATAAGTGGGTCGGCGGAAAAGATTATCGTTTGAAACAGTGTATGGCGCAGTTTGTTATTCGCTTTAGCCAATTGAAAAATGTAGCCAAATTTCAACTTTTTTAGAAGAAAAAATACTACAATTATTTACTTCTACGAGATGTATCTTGCTTTTCGTAGTATATTTCATAACCTTCTTTTGTTAGAATCATGTATAGCTTGGGAATAAGGTCTTTGACAAGATTTAAAACATATTTGTCCGTGTTGTGGGATAAATGGAAAGCAAGAAAAACACCACAGCGATCTTCATTATCTGGCAAAACAAATCATAAAAAACTTCTTTTGACGTAACACTTGCTTTTTTGTAATTTTTATAGAAAGCAAATCATTGGCAGAGAGGTTACTTTGAATAACCATATTGCTATACCGGTTAAAAAAAAATCATTTCATTAATCATTTTACAACTGCTGTGTAAGCTGTAGACTTGTCCCTGAAAGATAGTTTTGATCTATTGTTTTTTCTACTTGCTTCATGTTTTTGTTTTGTACTGATTTGCATTCATGTTTGCATGCATTTGTTGAATATTTTTGTGTAGGGTTTAAAACGTATTGATTTCTCACCGTTTTTGTTTTTACTGTTTCTACCCTATTCGTAGCTGCGGAATGTAGTTTTAAGTAATTTTCGTCGGTGGAAATATTTCTGTTTGGTGTGATTAGATTTTCCGGCTTGTTAGACTTGGAACAGCTTTCGTGTTTAGATTACCTCATGTACATTGTTGTTGTTGTTGTAGCACATATTTATTCTCCTGTCACCGGACAGCGTCAGACGCTAACTTGTTGGACGATCCGCACACTTTTCATTACCACGACTACTTCGTGATTGGAAGAATCCGCACCTGCTTAGGAGTTTCCGATGATCCAATGTTCCTGTGGATTTCTTCGAATTCTTGTCCACTGAATTTGCTGCTTGTTCGAAGCCACCAAGCAGAGATAATCATCGTAAATCGTCTTATCCAAGGACGCAACAACGTGAACAGGATGCGGGTTGAACCTAGATCATTCGATCAGGGTCGTTGTAAAAACGACGCCTCTACCCATTTGGCCATGCTGCCGATTAATGCTATATATATTGTAGATGACTGTACTCAGTGTTTTAAGTTTACTGAGTATCCTCTTTCATGTCCTCGAGTTTTTTTAGGCCCCTTCCCGGTACATAATGGCTTTTCTTGAGATGTTTTGTTTGTATAGTTTTGACCGAACTTGAGGTTCGTGATTGTTTACTGAAACTCTGTTTTTATTTGAAAATTGGCGTTAGTCGAAAATTAGTTGTAAATTCTTTAACTTATCTAAGTTTGGCTTAGCTTATAGCTCAACGTAAATCGTCTGATAGGTAGAATCTAATTATGAATTTTTTGGAAGTCTGAACTTGAAAGCTAATGTTGAAATTGTGCATTAGTTTTATGAATTAACAATCATGAATCTTTGATTTTGTCTTTTAATTTGACAAAATGTTCTGGTGTTTAGATGGCTGCCATTTTTTAAAATTTTACTGACAATATATTAGATTTTAAGATACCTTCACCTTTTTTTTATTGCTGGCAGTCTAATTTACTGCAGAGTTTCCGTGCCTTCTTTCATACTTCAGTGGTACAGAAACAAGGCTAACTTCTGGTAATTTTGAATTACTAAGTTTCCGGTAAAGGCTAAAGTCCTTTTCTTTTAACTTCATTTTAATCATTAAAATTAAACTTTATTCAATTTTAATAACAAAAAAAAAAAAAAAATTAAGAAGCTAACTTCATTTTAATCTCTCAGATTTATTATTAGAATTATATTTTAGATGCACTAAAAATAACACAAAACAATCACAGGCTCTCTCAAACACGCGTTAACACTGAAAAGGTTAATATGATTGTTTCTAAAAACAGCAAACTAAAAACCAAAGGAAATTTTGTTGTAATTGATGAACTCAAAATCTTTTCGTATGAGTAGAGGTGTAACCATTGCTTTTAAGATTTTTTTTATCTAAATACGCTTACGATTTTCTTTTTGTGGCTACCAGTTATGAATGATTTTATTTTGATTTAACAGTTTTCCGAATGCAATTACAGATGCAACTTTTGTCAAAACACAGCTATTATATATTTTGAAGATCCAGCTATTATTTTATTGAAGGTAAAAACAACAATTTTTGCACTTACTTATTTTGTCATAAGATCCGAAATGTCTTCTGTAGAATACTTTAACATAAACAAAATTGTAGACCAAAATTGGTGGTGTGATTGCTACTACAGCACTTAAAATTATAAAAGTCAGTAAAAACAATGAAGGCTGTGAGTTGACAAGTGCATCATCATTACCTGATGAATAAAAAAAAGATTCTAAAATCACACGTCATATCGCTTGGAACGTTGAATGCCTGCTACGTTCTATTTTTCTGCAGTATTTTATATGTAATCTAGTTAACAAAACCAAACTATGTGCTGACAGTTAAAACCGCGCGATTCAACAAATTCAACACTGCTATGTGTTTAGTGTTGCAATTGCGCACATGCAGTAAATTATGCGACAATAATAATAATAATAGTACCGTAATATTTATTAATCGCTTATGAAATAATAACTTCATTGAACTTGAATTTGAATAATACTTATCCAATTGTTCAAATAATCGGAAATAATTTGCAAAAAAGATCATTTTATGTAAAAAATTACTCTCATAAATAAAAATGGTGTATCTTACAGTATTATTGTACAGCAATGCTGCGAAACACTAGAAGAAAAGATAAACTTTCTTTTTCACCAGTTATAAGAGTACTACATTTGGTTTGAAAACAGAAATCTGAAAATCAACATTTTTTTGCATTGCGGGTAAGTTGCACTATTCAAAGATACTTGGTGTTTCATCTCAATAAGTCACTTTAGAAAATCTCATATCTCAGTAACTGGCAAAAGTAGCAGGATAAAATTGGTTTCGTTGGAAAGGTAAATCCTCCAATTTTGTAGATTAATTTCATATTAGAATGATTAGAATATGAAAATGCTTTTACAAAACCAAGTCAAAATATTTTCAGACTTTATATATATGTAACTGTAATGTTGTAGAATACCCCTCTAGCTTAAATAGGGTTCAGACCTATACTGTACCTTTAGGATTTATTATAGAAACTTGATGAGATTCGAAAACCATCCACTCGTGAAATGCGATCGCATAATTTCCGTAATCTAATTCACTTACATTCCTAATAAATACAGAATACATGCTGCGTTAAAAAATTATAAAGTGTACAGATAGTAGAGCATAGTTTGACCTAGAAAAATAACCAGTGGAAAAGTAAGCCAGTGCGAAACGGTAGCTTAACGCTGAAATGACCTCATCAATTCATAGAGCACCGGTTCTTAACCTATGGATCACAACTCAAAGTTATGTCACGTAGTTATTTGAATATGTCTCCGAAAATTCGTTGACTTATTAACATTTTTCAATCAAAAATTTACCCAAATGCGGTCTTGTTAGTTTTAGGAACTAGTTTTACATTTCAAATTAATTGTGACTTTGCAAAAGCGCTTATTGCGTCAACCGGTAACGGAATGGCATTGTAAAGACAATGAAATAAAAAGTGGGAAGGGATGCTGTTTGTCAATTTGGATAACTCCCGTTTTTTCATCCATTTTGTTAAACCTGGGTTTCACGTGCGTAATAATAACTCAGCATGCCTAATTAAGCTAGATTGCTTTACTTGTGCGGAAAACAAAATATGACGTTTATGGCAACACGAGATGTTATTCTTGGATTTCGACAGGATGTGTGCTTGGTGAAATGCTTTGATAAATTGTCGACGATATAATAAGATGATGTCACAATAAAATGAGAAAAAAAACAGTGGTATCACACATTATACTTATCAAAAATTTAATTTTGTTGCGTGTTGATGTAGGAAATTCAACTTTGATTTCACCACGCATTTATGCAACCAGTGGCGTTGGTAAGGATGCTGGCACCCTGGGCGGGATTTCATGGTGACACCTTGAGGGGGATTTCGTGCTGTCATTCTTTATCATGTGACGCTTCCGCAGCCATGACCGACTTAGATAAAAATTATATCCAAATGCGGATGGAGGATGGAGAACAAAAAACAAAAAAAAGAAGGTCTTTACGGCAAATTGATGAAGTTTTAGGCTGGGTTATGGTTTCACTTCATAAAATGGTGTCACTCCAAAATGGTGACACCCAGGGCCAGCCGCCCCCTACCTAGCGACGCCATTGTATGTAACACAATTTATAAACTGTAAAAATTTTATCTCTTTCGAAAAAGTTTTTTACATACAGAAACGGGACTTAAATTTATCTTAATGTTTACTCGCTTTTGATGCAAGCAAACTCAAGGCCGTATTTGCTTGTGCAAGCATGAAAACCGATAATGTTTATAGCTAACTATTTTAGCATAAACACCTGATAAGCACAAATCTATATTATGGAGATGCCATAACACGTTGATGTCATTTTCTTACAAAACAAAACGTAAAAATTAACAAAATTTTATTTACTTGATTACAATTCGTATAGAAATTGTTGTTTCGTTAATGTTATCAAGTTGTGAAACTACTTGAGGATCTGCCGAACAGGAGTGTTCGATTGTAGTTCTGAAATGAAAAATTAAACAATATGTATTTCTTGGCAGTTTAACCCTATTTTACACAAGTTATTTGACAACGCATTTTAAACGCGCGGGCAAAAATGCCCTTTGTATCTATAACTCCTACACTAAAAGTCATCAGAGCACCAAAATAGATACCAGTATGCGGATTGGTGTCCACCAAAATTTTGTGCAAAAATCGGTCTTAAGATGATAACGTCATGGCCATATTTTTCAAAAATGACGTCATTTTTGCAATGGCATTACAGGCGGTTCAAATTTTGTACATCGTTTTTTTTTCAATATGGAATCATAAAACGTATAAATCAAGTTGGTCACGTTGCAATAAAGGCATTTGACGACACTGGCGTTAAATATTGGCCAAAAATAGCTAATATTTTAAGATATGATTTCGGAAGACTTTAAAATTGGAAAATTTTTCGTCTCCATAACAGGTTCAAAGTTTTAAGAGTTATTTCTAAATAAATTTGACTCAAATTCAAGTTAGTTAAAATAAAAATCATTTTTCTGAAAAGATATATCACGAAAAAACCAAGAGAATGGCAAAAAAGCTCCTCCGTGTAAAAAAACTGTAGTTGTGACGTAGGCAGCGAAAACGTTCACACGAAAAATTCATAAATTTATGTTGGAAAATGCTTATAAATGTACATAAAATGTATTGCCTAGGTTGGAAAATGTATATAAAATGCTTATAAATCATCTACATAGGATGGCACAAGCTTTCTAAAAAAAAATTTTTGAAATTGGACAATCCGTTAATGAGATATCGAAAATCACCACAAGATGTCAGACGAGAGTATGTAAAAATACATACATCAATTTTGAGGCCCTTACTTATGGCAGATAGTGGTTTTTGTGTCAAAATATATGTTTTTGGGATGGAAAATCTAAACTTGGGGTTTAATTAAGGCTAATTTTGCTCTAAAATTGTGTTTTGATAGTTTTTTAAAGTTTTTAGGGAGTAAATTGGGATCAAAAACTGGGGATGAAAGATTGAATAAAATTTTGAAACAAAAATATTCTTGGGTAGTATAAAGGTTCTTACTTTTTGATAGAGAATTTAGGATGACAATTAATTAGCTGTGTGTGTAAACAGATCAATTTGTTTTGCTGTTATATTGAGCTACCAAGATAGGTAATGCTACAAAAACAGCGCATAAAAATTTCTTTATTTAAGTGAAATGAAAGTATGGATATGTAAAAAGACAAATTTGGAATGTTTTAGTTTTACCATACAATGCAGCTGAGCAAATAACAATACACCCTGCATGTAACGTGTAACGAACATTAGTAGACGTTTTGGCCACAAATTATACATAGCATTATGTCGGTCTTGTTGACTAATATAATAAATGCTAGTCAATCACAAGATTGATGTTATTGTTGCAATGGTGTAAATTGGTGTTTAGTGCATTTTTGCTATAAAATACAATTTTAATCATTGAAAAAGCTTTGTACCGGGTGTTTCAAAAGTAACATACCTATGCACAGGTATTATTTCAATACAATACCTGTATTTTTTTTTTTTGGAACACTCAACACACTTTTTTGGAACTTTTTTAAACTAATATAATTCAAAAATATCATGAGCAAATGTGTTGATGCAAGTGATAAAAAATGATACACATGGGTTCATCTTTAAGTCATTGCTACTGTATGTCATTTGAAAGAATAAGGCACTAGCATTGCAAACTTACTTATAGTGCTATTGCAATTTTGCTTGGAATGAAGTTAAATGACCAGCCAGTTGGTCAGGCGCTATCGCGTTCGTCTCTGAAGTGGGAGGTCAAATCTCGGGCCAGTCAAATCAGACAGTCTTGTCAATGGCTCGCCACTGCTGCAACATTTCTTCGAAAAGAGCAGTGTTGCTTGGGCGCAATGACCCGGAGATAGGCCCCCGCAAACTCAATACATGTTACAGCGTAATACAACGAGTATAAAGAAAAGTCTGATTTTGATTTGATAAAGTTAAGTGGTAATTGAAATCACATGCACAAAAGAATATCAAGACCCTGGAAGAAAACAGCACAACTAAGTAAACTCAAAATTACTTCATACATGAGTATTGACCTAAGTGAGTAAGCAATTTAAATGTTTGATAATATTGTTTTTTTTAATAATTTCTTTGTTGTAGCCTACATCTTTTTCATATTGAGCACAATTTAAAAAGTTAATCCTTATAACATTGTGATGCAAACTTTAATTAACCTTATTATTTTATCAGTACTATTAACAGTCTAGTTTTATTAATTTTTTCAGTTATTTGATAATTATTGCATAAATTTTTAATGAATAGCCAAAAAATTAAACATTTTGCTCCGAAAATAACTTAAAAAAATAAACTATTTGGCATGCAAGGTCTAAAATAATGCATGTGAAATTGGTGAGAATGATCAAAATAACTTTGATTAATTTTAGATAGCACTTTATACAAACTTATTAGCACAAACAATCACCAGTTGATTTTATTTGGTGAAATATAGCCTAATCAAATAAAAATCACTCATGGCAACTAAACTCATAATTAAGCACTACAGAGAATCATCTCTGATTATTGTTCAATAGGGCAAATTTCTTGATTGTAATATATAGGTTAGCCATATTTTTGTTGTATAATTATGAAACAACTGAAATTGTTTTGAAACAATCCAAATTTGTATTCACACAGAGCAAGCAATAAATTCAAAATTTGAAAAAGCAAAGTAGGAATTTTTGGAAGCTTGTTTCAAAAAATACAAAATAGGTGATTAAGACTACAATTGTCATGAAAAAACAAAGAAGCGATGAAAAATGTTTATTGTCAAGACTTTAAGGCATGTTTGTTTTTTTTTGTTTTTTTTTTGTGCAATCCATCATTCCCATTTTTGGGCCTCAACTTAGCCCTCAAAATTGAAAAAAAAACTTTAAATAACAGACTTTTCTGAGAAATTATCATGAAAATAACCCAAAATTATGATTCCTTGCCCTCAAAGCATGTATTTAGACACAAAAGTTAAGTCGATACCTTTAGTAAAACTCGTAAAATCTAAATCTAAAAATTTTCATACTCGCGTCTGCCATGTAGTGGTGACTATCAATATCTCAGCAACCACAGGGCCCATTAAAAAAAAATTTTTGCAGGTTGATCAGTAGGCCAGCCTCTATCTCTAAAATGATTAATTGACTCTTTTCCAGAGGTTGGGTATGAAAATGCTCAATTTTTTTTTTGAAATATATTGGAATAGCCCAGCATTGAACTTTCAACACGCCTGGGCGAAAAAAATATTAGCAACAGCAATTAAAATCAGTTGAAAAAAAACATAACTTGCAGAGTCAAGAAGTGCAACAATAACAGTGACAACGACAATAACAACAAAAAACACTAATAAAGTAACAAATGAAGCAACAACACCTACAACAACAAACCTAACATAGATAGTTCCAACAATAGTATTACAAGCAATCGCAACAATAACAACTGCTACAGCAATAAACATCACTAAAACAACAACAGCCACAAACACAAGTCCTTTATTACCTCAGCAAAAACACAACAACATATGATATAATAAAAATAGCTGTAATAGCAGCAACTCCAGCATCAATAACAGCAACAACCACAAAAATAACAACAACACCTCTAGCAAAAAAAATTGCATTAAAAAATGCAACAGAAATAACAATTGCAGCAAATCTAACTGCACCTTAAATAATTACAACGACATAGCTTACGATATGAACTGCAAAAGCGCAACAACGTACGTGATAAGAACCGTAAATGCACTACCGCAACAACCGCCACAAAAACAACACTAGCATTAACTATTACACCAACAGCAAAAACAACAATAACAGCAAAAACTGCAAAAGAGCAACAACAACCCCCAAAGTATACAGCTTAAACATCAAAACCAAAAATAGCTGAAACAAGTTACTGCACAGCAACAATGGTTTTGCTAATTTTCTTTAATTGAAGAGATTACAGAACCTGAATGATTGCGTCAGCCAAGTTGTATTAATTTATCATGATAGGATTGCAGTTCGTAGCATATTGCAATTGGCTAAAAACTGAATAGCAATGCAGAAATAAACTTTTGTGCAATCCTAAGTGGGATACAATTTTGTAGGTAACAAAACTTAACGGTATTGAAAGCAATTACGAAGATTTGTAGCATGAAGTTTTAACATGATAATTTAAAATCGTACTTGTTTATTGTTTTGAACTGAGATTCTTTGACCAAAAAACAGCATAGGAATTTTGTGGCCATCAAGCCAAGTTGCAACATAATGCAAGGTGAACGTCAAGAACGGGATTTGTACATATCTTTTTTTTATATTTGAAGCACGTTGAGCCAAAAGTTGATAAGTAATATTTTTCAAAAAATGAGTTTTTCGTAGTTTTGAAGTTATTTACAGTACTACTAGCATTTTACTAAAGAAAAAGATTAATTTAATTTTCAATAGTTTTTTGGTAATAAACAGTTTAATATGGTACACTTAACAACAACGTCCGAATAGAAATTTAAATCTTGAATCGCGATTTTTTCAAAACAGCGAAATGCGATTTATCTACTTTTGTCAAAACGTGCTTCATTTTTGGGTTTGAAAGATCGGTAATCGAACTTTGGTTACCATTGGTAGCAAAATTTTTGCCTACAAAAATGCAGATTGGTTTTGAAACCACTATTATTATGTCTAAATCTTTGTGATCATAAAAATATCAGAAACATAATACCTGATGCAAAATATTTTTGGTGGATTTGAGAGTTCGCTTGTTGCACATGGACGGAAAGTGGTTCCATTTTCCTTGACAAATGCAAAAAAGTACTTGCAAAGCAATTAAATAGATTTATCAACATATTATTCCAAACTAGTATATAAACACTGGTGATAGGCTACTTTGTACAGTATCATTTATTCTTTAATTAGCTTTACGTTGGCTACTTCTATCCAATGTTGCCAAATTGCAATTCATATTTTTTATCGTAAAAGCAAACTAATGATAATAAAAAGCAAGATATGTTTCATTGGAGACCAAAATTTAAAAAAAAACTGTGTTTGCAAGTTTTACTTTTTGGTCCCACTTTGTCAAACCAATACAAACCAAAGACAAAAATAAGAACTGTAGCAAGTACCAAGTGATGGAAAGCCTAACAAGTAATGAAAAAGCGATGTATTAGCAATTAATATGACTTGTACATTATGATAAGTGGAGTTTGAATTCAACCGATTCAAAAAAGTGCTTGACAGCGTTGGCCAGAGCGATTATCACAACATAAGACAGAACACGTCAAAAATTTAAATTTAAAAATTTAAAACCCTACAGTCTGTTTCACCCGTAATTGGGATCATCAAATCCCGATTACGGGTATTCTATTTGAATAAGATACCCCTGATGATCCCGATTACGGGTGAAACAGACTGTAGGGTTTTAAATTTTTAAATTTTAATTTTTGACGTGTTCTGTGTTATGTTGTGACTTGTACATTATGCAAATGTAACAAAAAAATTTTAGTACAAAATGAACTACCGTATGTAAGCTCATAATAAACAAAAACTAGTACCGTTTGAAAAATCAAAACAGTTTCCTCAACTTTGTTGAAATCGTCTTCCTCAAGGTAGCCCTTAAAAGTGAAGTTGCAGTAAAATTCTGCAGTTTCTTCCATTCCAACAGATAATTTATCGTTCTCACAGTGTATGGCAAGGCCCGCAAGTATAGGTTTCTTCCTCGCTAAAATAAAATAAAAAAAGAGCACATTACCGCAGTATTGAAATAATAATAATTAATTATTTTTCAAATCCAACAGCCAGTTTTGCCCGAGTTAAATCATCAACCCAGCCGGTCTACAAATTAATTAGGCTTCTTTCTGTTTCCCAGTCGTTGCACCTGTGACAAAACGTCTATATCATTTTACTGTAGAACATTAACTATTATAATTCATGGACAATTTCAAACTTGCTCTTTTATTTCAGCTCATACAGATTTTCTCCTTACCATTCAGCTTCAGAAAGAGCAGTTTTATACCCACATGTAGTAGCATCTGTCGAATAGAGTCAAACTTCCACCGGCATTAACTGCCACCGAGTCAAACTGGCACCGAGCAGTTTTACAACAAAGTGCAATGGCAGTTTGACTATGAAGATCAGTAGCCAGGTGGCCGTTTGACTACGAGACCGCAAAGTTCTTTCTCTGTTTCCTCGTTAAAACAATTTGGTTGCAAAAAACAGTAATTCATGAATTACAAACTTTTTTTAGAAAAATTATACAGCTTTTTGCATGTTCAATTAAATTATGAAAATTACCCTGAAAATTTAACTGTTAGGTTTTTTTTTATGAAATTAGAACAAAAATTACATTAAACTTGATAAATAAAAATGAAATTGCCTAATTAAAATTACAAAGAGAAAGAGAAAAAATTTTATCTACTCTAAAACATTACGTCTCAAGCAAGCCTTGTATAATTCTCTATAAATTGTCGAGCCGTTGTAGGTAACCGCACCAACATAATAACCAGCAATTGAAGCGTGTTCTGTTTCAGTTCCAACGTTTCTAAACACGAGGTCAAGTGAATTCTGAAAAAAACACGATCGTTCGTTCGTATAAACCACGCACTCTGCGCCTGTCTAACCACATTAACGCAGAACAGTTTTTTGGAGGATCTGTTTGCAAGTCTTTCGTCACGCTGGGCCACCACAGCTGGTAGACTGCTTGGCCCCAATGGGAAATTAGCATAAAGTGTTTCTCCCAAGGACACAAAGACGCATTGCCTGCCAGTTCGGGAATCAAACCACGGGTAAGTAACCTTTCAATCACTAACCCGGCAATCTACCACTGAGCTATCCCCGAGTATGTAAGTTGACTGCTAAGCATTAAACTTGACGATATTTAGAGATTTTCGCTTAAACGTTGGTTGCATTGCAATTGCCATATATTGTATGCATCTTAATTTAAAATACGGCCATGTAAGCAGAAGCCCCAGGAAAGACTTCAGCACAAGCTTTACTTGCCAAGCAAATGAGAAAAGACCTGTCGGACGACCTAGAACTAGAAAGATCAAATCGTATTAACCCTATTTTACTCGGGTTATTTGGCCAACGAATTTGACATGAGAGTAGAGGAGGGCAAAAATTGTTTTTTTTGATTGACTTTGAGTTGATGACGTCGCGGCCATATTTTCGAAAACTAGCGCCATTTTTGCGATGACGCCACAGTCGGTTCAAATATTGTACATGTCTTTTTTGAAGCTGAATCATAAAATGCCTAATTCAAAGTAGTTTCGCTACAAAAATCACATCTTTTGACGTCATTTTAAATAAATTTGTCTAAAAAATGCTCAGATTTCGAAAAGTGACTTCGCGAAACCTCGAAATTGGGAAACTTTCCTTTACCTTGGCAACTTAACATTTCCAGAAGTTATTACTAGTAAAATTTGACTCAATGTCAAGTTAATTTGAAATAAAATTTTTTTGTTGAGGAGATTTATTACGAAAAAAACGAAACCTGGGGCAATAATCCCTCCCCTCCCCTTTTGTGTCAAATAAGGTTACGGATCTTAAATGGAATCGTTTGGGACTTCACTCAAGCGAAATGATAGAGGTGATGGAAGACCGCAAAGTGTGGCGGCTTAATCTCAAGATGCTACTCACGCAATCTTTACAAAAAAGCGGACAATGAAGAGAGAGAGATGCTTGCAATAGCAAATAATTTGATTTAAAATACTCTATACTTTCCCTAAAGGGTATTATCAATTATTAATTAAACAAAATCTTATATAAATTTTTGATCCAATTTATGACAAAAATGGGTTTTTGATTTACTGTATTTGATCTGGCAACACTGGTAAGCTGCTGGGTTGTGGAACTACCAAGTTTTCTTGCAACCTTTGGCCAAGATGATGTTTCCAAAAACTACCTCTTTCCTAATTTTACAACAATTTATGCGTTTATTTTTCGAGTTGCATAGCTTTAAGTAAAAATTAAATTAGCAAAAGAAGCAATAAAATTGAGGTGAAACGGTTAAAAGTAAAGAAAAGGTATTTGTCTTTGCTGTATATTGGTAATAACTAACAATTTGTTAAACTGTCCTAAAAATTACGCTCATAAATTGGGACGAAACTTATAGCTGGCTCTTAGGGGCTGTCTTCCTTTTTCTTTGATAAGCTAGCCTTTGGATGTATGCTTATTGCCTATGTTAATTTTACTGTACAATTGCACAATGTACAGTAACAAAACTAACTTTTTCTTATTGTTAGTTTGAATTTCCGCTTCCATCCTTGTTTTTACGCCATAGATTTTTTCAGCTAATAAAATATTGTATTCGAACTTACATCGCAATCCAATGGCAAAATTGTTTTGTTGCAGTTCTTGTGCCAAGAATAAGTTGGCGCATATTTGTTTGATTTACTTCCCAATTCATGAAAATCAAACGGTGGTAAGGTTTTTGGATATTTGTTTTCTGAAAATACCAATTGTCACAAAACAAATAATAATACGCCCACTGCTAGGACTTTTTCCTAACGCTTGATTTGCAATTACTACATAGGATCATCTTTTGATAAAATATTGTCTTTGCGTATTCTGACCTATGGGTTTTTACTTTTCAGGAGAGGTAGCCATAAACCATTCATAACTGGATACTTGACGAAAAAGCTGCCATGTCACAGATTTTGATTTTGGAATGCTTGTACTAATTTGCTGCCAGAGTACTGAAACAACTGTAAATTACTTCACGCTCCGGCGTTATACAGCAAGTATAATGAGAGACTTGATTGACAGTTGATCGAGCGGTAACACGTTCGTCTCTCGAGCGAGAGGTCTGAAGTTCAAATCCCGGGCCGGTCAAATTGGACACAGTGTTGCCAACGGCTTACCACCGCTGCAACATATTTGGGAAAGGAGCTGTGTTGCCCGGGTGCAATGGTGAGGAAATGGGCCCCAGAAAGCTCGTTACACGCTTCCGCACAATACAGCGAATATAATGAAAGATTTAGTTTTGATTTGATTTGACATGCAAGTAAAAACGCCACAATTATTTATTGTCAGATCCATTTATTGTCAGACTCTTTTGTTGTAAACTTTAAATCACGTAATTGTACTTTTGTCATACATTCTGTTTTTAATCAAAATGATGACATTTGTATTTTAAAAACGGAAATGCTGTACTCAAATCTACAATAATAACGGAAGAATTTGAGAGTTTCATGTTAATTTATAATCTTAGGTGTTTTTTTCTGTTTTTTTTTTGTGGATGAAACGTAATAAAACAACAAACTATCAAATTATAACGTACTGAACGATGTGTGCGTCCTACTAAATTGAAGAAAAGCTACCTAATATAATTCAATTTTAGCATTTGTTACTCACTAGCAAAAGTAGCGATGGTTACGGAGCATGATGTTCTTTCCAGCGAACAACTTGTCTCTCTCTCTGATACAATTGCATTGTTTATTTCGGAATTGAAAAATTCTTCGCATGTTTGATGGCCAGGCGAAATAAGGTTCAGATTATATTCAAAATACCAGCAAGTTTCTTCACGGGCTTTTTTGTCTTTGTCGCAATCGTATTTCTAAATTTAAAATTGAAGCAAAAGTAAAAAATACTGCAGTTACTGCGAGTTTCACGTAATGGCAGCCTTATTCTCGCTCCTCTGCCAGAAAGCATACATCTTTTAAAAGAAGATTAAGAAAATTTAGCAAATCTTTTCTTCATGCTTTATACAATCTTGTACACTAGTAGGGCAGACCCTTTTGGGGTCATTTTTTAATTTCAACTTGCTCGGGTGTTAGATTTTTGCCATGAGCAAAAAAATGGGAAATCCAATTTTTTTTGAAATTGGACCTCGTTTAGATTTTGCCCTCGGGGCTCTTTTTGAATCGCGGCCCCTGATATCTTGGAATACTCATAAAATTGGTATTACTAGTGCTAGATATGCAATGTTGGTACTCATTTTTGTTGTTTTCAGAGAGGATGACAATCGTAATCTTTAATTTAGCATTAGACTTACTTTTAATTTTTTGAATTTTTCTAATAACTGAAGTTTTTCACAAGCGTATTAATTTGTTAACATTTTCTTTCAAGTTTTTCACTACTGTTTGTATGAAACAATGTGTTACAGAAAAATACAGTTAATGCAAATAGCAATGATAGCTTTGATTTTATTGATTGGTATGAGCAGCTTTTGTTGTTACAGAGTATTTTTTCCGCTTTAGTGCTTTTTTTTTCCAGCAATAGTACACAATGCCTCACCAATCTGCCTTGTTGAGCCAGCAGTTCGTCCACTTGTTGTTGTTGTTGTCAACTTCACAGCTCGTCCCACAGACTGCGTATGATTTGTATAAATTAGGTGAAATGGTTGCTTAATAAATTGCTTGATATCTGTGCAACTTTTGGTTTTTAATGGAGGCTCATGCCAACACTAAATATCGTTTTTTGTGGGTAAGATACGGTAGGTGACACCATTCCCACGGCTGTTGTCTTTAAGTATGATTAGATCAGCATATGATGTTGCTGCAAAGTTACACCTGAATAGATGTAATTCTCAAACTGGGTCTCGTTCTTCTTCTTGATTTCCTTCTTCGGCATATCTGGCTTTCTGAATAACATTGACAACTTTTGCTCTTACAGTCTTGTCGTCATCTCCCAGCATAGCCAATAGCAAAGTTTCGAGATGAGCAAACTAGCAATTCTGCTGCAATGCTCTCAACTCATTTGCGCCAGAAAATAAGCTTATTTGAGCTTGAATTTCTGTAAAATGAATTTTTGATCCGTCCAAACTTGTGCTTTTGTATTTTGTTAAAATAATGTGTTTTCCAATATATACCAACGATATATTTGGCAAGAAATCAAACCTTGTCAAAACTTGATTTCTTGCCATTTTAACAAAATACAAAAGCACAATTTTGGACGGCCAAAAATTCATTTTACAGAAATTCAAGCTCAAATAAGCTTATTTTCTGGCGCAAATGAGTTGAGAGCATTGCAGCAGAATTGCTAGTTTGCTCATCTCGAAACTTTGCTATTGGCTATGCTGGGAGATGACGACAAGACTGTAAGAGCAAAAGTTGTCAATGTTATTCAGAAAGCCAGATATGCCGAAGAAGGAAATCAAGAAGGAGAACGAGACCCAGTTTGAGAATTACATCTATTCAGGTGTAACTTTGCAGCAACATCATATGCTGATCTAATCATACTTAAAGACAACAGCCGTGGGAATGGTGTCACCTACCGTATCTTACCCACAAAAAACGATATTTAGTGTTGGCATGAGCCTCCATTAAAAACCAAAAGTTGCACAGATATCAAGCAATTTATTAAGCAACCATTTCACCTAATTTATACAAATCATACGCAGTCTGTGGAACGAGCTGTGAAGTTGACAACAACAACAACAACAAGTGGACAAACTGCTGGCTTAACAAGGCAGATTGGTGAGGCATTGTGTACTATTGCTGGAAAAAAAAGCAATGAATCGGAAAAAATACTCTGTAACAAAAAAAGCTGCTCATACCAGTCAATAAAATCAAAGCTATCATTGCTATTTGCATTGCATTGCATTAACTGTATTTTACTGTAACACATTGTTTTATACAAACAGTTGTGTTAAAACTTGAAAAAAAATGTTAATAAATTAATGCGTTTGTGAAAAACTTCAGTTGTTAGAAAAATTCAAAAAATCAAAAGTAAGTCTAATGCTAAATTAAAGATTATCATTGTCTTCCTCTCCGAAAGCAACAAAAATGAGTACCAACATTGCATATCTAGCACTAGTAACTAAGGCGAGCTATGAGGAGAGTAGAGAGTTAGCTAGCCTATCGTTCTGAGAGATGTAAGATAAGATTTGTACCTTAGTCGGTAAAGATTTGATTTACAGCAATAGTTTCATTCGGTAAAGATTTAATTAATAGCTTTAGTTTAATTGGGTATAGATTTTTCAGTAACGATTTACTTACTTTGTTAGCTAGTCTATCGTTCTTCTGAGAGATGTAAGGTAAGATTTGTACCTTAGTCGGTAAAGATTTGATTTACAGCAATAGTTTCATTCGGTAAAGATTTAATTAATAGCTTTAGTTTACACAGAGCTGGACAGCGCTGTTTCGAGCTTTTAGCTCTCATCGGCAGCCCTCAGCTATCTTTTCAAAGGTATTCCCAGCTGAACAAACATCTTGGCCTAACTGGCAAACCTTATTGGCTTGCACAGGGACAGATGGTTAGTAGGGAATAAACGATTTTTCACTTGTGGTACTTTAGAAACAAGTGAAAAATCGCTGGATCCTTGTAGTAAGGACAGCCATAGGCTATCCCTACTACAAGGACTCCCCTCTGCGTGACCACGGAAATCAAAACAGCAATATCTTGGCGTCCTTCATGGTCGATTTTATTCCCTACTAAGCATCTGCCCCTGTGCAAGCCAATAAGATTTGCCAGTTAGGCCAAGATGTTTGTTCAGCTGGAAAAACCTTTGAAAAGATAGCTGAGGGCTGCCGATGAGAGCTAAAAGCTCGAAACAGCGCTGTCCAGCTCTGTGCATACTTGACTTGAGCTACAATGTGAAATATCATTGGAGCTGCAGGATTGGTGGTTGTTATGGCCACCTAACTGCCAGTGGAAGTTGACATGGCTTCCCAGGAGTCGACCATGAAGGACGTCAAGATATCGCTGTTTTGATTTCCGTGGTCACGCAGAGGGGAGTCCTTGTAGTAGGGATAGCCTATGGCTGTCCTTACTACAAGGATCCAGCGATTTTTCACTTGTTTCTAAAGTACCACAAGTGAAAAATCGTTTATTCCCTACTAAGCATCTGTCCCTGTGCAAGCCAATAAGGTTTGCCAGTTAGGCCAAGATGTTTGTTCAGCTGGAAATACCTTTGAAAAGATAGCTGAGGGCTGCCGATGAGAGCTAAAAGCTCGAAACAGCGCTGTCCAGCTCTGTGCATACTTGACTTGAGCTACAATGTGAAATATCATTGGAGCTGCAGGATTGGTGGTTGTTATGGCCACCTAACTGCCAGTGGAAGTTGACATGGCTTCCCAGGAGTCGACCATGAAAGACGTCAAGATATTGCAGCTTTAGTTTAATTGTGTATAGATTTTTCAGTTACAGTTTACTTACTTTGTTAGCTAGCCTATCGCTCTTCTGAGAGATGTAAGGTAAGATTTGTACTTTTGTCGGTAAAGATTTGATTTACAGCTATAGTTTCATTCGGTAAAGAGTTAGTTAATAGCTTTAGTTTCATCGGGTAAAGATTTTTCGGTTAAGATTTACTTATTTTGGCTAAAATTGACTGAATGATGGGTAAAGATTAATGTACTATAGACCTAATCGGTAAAGATTTATTCATTAACTGATAAATTGGTAAAGATTCATGGTTTGAAGATTTTTATCACTGGTGATATTTGTCCTTTTGACCTTGCTAGCCTTACTGATGAGCCCTTAGATTGGGCGAAACAGCTGCCTAAGGCATGCTATTGGATATAATTTTGAATTGAACTATTAGAACTACCTGTTATAATTTTGCGATTACTTTATATTTTTGGGAAAAAAATAGTGTCATGGATCTGGTTAAAATGCGATTTTTTGCCTTTCTACGCTCATGTTTATACCTGTTGTCTTAGCTATACTAACGAGGAATAAAAAACGAATGTCGATTCCGAAACAGTATGTCTAGGCTGTTAATCAAAGGTTTGATTATGCCTATACAAAACTCTGTATACTGTCTATAGCTTATTATTAATTTTCTCAGTACATTATTCTTAACAATTTTATGAGTATTCCAAGATACTAGGGGGCGCGATTCAAAAAGAGCCCCGGGGACAGTATCTAAACGAGGTCCAATTTCAAAAAAATTTTGGATTTTCCAGTTTTTTTGCTCAAGGCAACAATCTAACACCCGTGCACGATGAAATTAAAAAATGACCCCAAAAGGGTTTGCCCTATCGTTCAGTACTGTTTTTCATGATAAAGATAAAATGTGCAGCTATATACGTAGCATTACTTTACTGGTTAGTTTTATTTTTGGTTCTCTGACAAACTAAACTATTGCATACATACTGTACAGATAATTAACTGAAAACTCAAACAAAATTTTTCGATGAGTTTCATTTTATTGCATAGCTTGGCGAGATTAGTTCTTATTCCTAAAAGAAAGAAAAATTAATGCATCTAGGCATATTCTGTTTTGTTTTTTTTTATTTATTTATTTGTTTTTTATTGCTCTAGATTGGTTGTTAAGCAGAGAGTTTCATGAATGTTTCAAGTGCTATACTTTGTTATCTTTGGTAGTTGATTTAAGTGCTGTTTTCGCTTTGTTTTTTATAGCTCGAGCATGAAATTTTGCCACCAGTTTCCGAATTCTCTAAAACCAGTTTTAATAATAAAAATTGCACTTACTTTTACAACAATATAATAGTCTTTGTTAGTTGCATTTACGTTTGCGATGATGTAGGACTTATTTAGATTGCTTTCATCCTCAAACTGATATTTCAGTAGTTTGACATTATGCACAAGTTCTTTTCTGTTGCTTTTCCAAACTTTGCACTAAAAAAACTTTGCAGTAATTTATCAAAATCATCCATTATATTGCAAAGTTGAAATTAATTTTAATTAAAAACATTAATCGATTAGTGGTTGAGTGGATAGAGCGTCTGCTACTGAAACGGTAGACTCGGGTTTAATTCCTGGTCGGGTCAAACCAAAGACTATAAAAATTGGATTTGTTACGTCGCTAAGCTGCAGCGGGTACCGAACCGGGCCTTGTCTGCCTTTGTCAAGCCGGGCATCACTGCTCTATATATTGCTGCTAACACGTGACGTTTCAGCTCACACTTACAAGCCAGTTCGCTCTTTTGCCTTTTGCAATTATTGCTAATTTGCATACTTCTCTACTCGCCGTTTTTTGCCTGCTTCCTGCTAACTTTCCTTAATCTATACTCATTCTGTTTTGGACTATGGTCTTGAGTACTGCTGGTTTTTGTGCTTCTTTCCAACTGGAACTTTTTTCTAAAATTTCTTGGATCTTCTTGCAACTGGCTGGACAATTATTTTGGTATGTATAAGCATTTATTTATTGTTTTTGCTCTTTGTATATTAACGATTTAGACATTTACTTTAATGTAAAGTAACTTGTTTCCTCCCTCTGATAGTTTAGATTTATATGTGCCAGTTAGCGTCTCAGGCCCTTTTGATTGTGAAATAGTCTTCTGTTCTTAATCATCTGTAGATGCTAGAAGTTGGAACAGTCATACCCTTTAGTTTTATATTTTTTTTTTTGGCCCATTTGCTCCTATAGCCGGTTTTATGTTTATGTTAGAAACCGCTCCGCACTCCGCGCTCCCCACCGCTCGCTCACTAGCTCTGTCGCTCGACCACATGCAATTGACGTTGACTCTGGATCGTTTAGGACAAATTAGTGACAATTATAGAATCAATACAACATTGCTTTCTTATTTTTTTGTATTTACAACTCAACAGAAACCATCTTTTGTCAACGATTTGTATGAGCGCGTTTCAAAATGATGTGAAGTGTTTGCACAGCCAGTTCTAATTCTAATTCAAACCTTATAGCGTTTCACAGCTTCTCTAGTTAACTTTCAGCAAATAAAGAGACAGTGTGAAGCCTCCACTGTGTGTGGTAGACAGGTGGGTAGGTGGAAGCTTGCCTCGAAAGGTCATTTTGCTGTCTCCCGGCCGAGACAACTAGGTGTACACAATAATTACAATTACATTACTGCTCGGAGAAAGTAGTGCACAAACTTACTAATTTTTATGTCGCTATACTTAGAGTACCTTATCAGAAATATCCAGCAGCGGTTCCCAATTGAATCTGATTAAACCTACAGCAATCGTAATTACCGAAGTTTAAAATATTTATGTCCATGTCTCCGAAGCAGCGTTTTGCCTGACACTAGTTAATGAAGAGAGCAAGAAAAAGAGCGGTTATTTGTAGGAAAAAACCAAGCCGTGATTGGCTGAAAAAAGACCAATGAGGGAGCGTCATTAGTGCACAATCTTTAAGCTGTACACTAGGGTGGTCATTAAATGTATAGAAAAAATTTAACAGTAAAAAATACTACGGAAACCGACGTAAATGGGTTCCTTTCCAGCTAAAACCATAGTGTGTGAAAAATTTCGTGGATAGAAAAACATTTTGAAGCTGCACATGAGCACTAAAGTCTTTCACAATTTGTGATATATGTATGTTAGCATCTGGACGCAAAGTATTGCTGCTTAGAGGCAGAAGTATCTTAGTGTCATCATGCCACATAACTCATTGTTTCCCAGTAAGTACATATAGTGTATTTTTTTGTTCTCGCAAGAATTA
This sequence comes from Trididemnum nubilum, assembly GCA_963965965.1. Lineage (NCBI taxonomy): Eukaryota > Metazoa > Chordata > Ascidiacea > Aplousobranchia > Didemnidae > Trididemnum > Trididemnum nubilum. Next base: position 10,739,920 of record OZ014479.1, read on the forward strand.
AGCAATGCTTATGCCATGCTTTGTTACAATTTGCATGAGGAATTTCAACCTATATTCATCATGCGTTACAAGCCGACAGCGCTGTTATTACTTCATAAGCACCACCCAACGCCTGCAGTGTTATCAGGTACTTGTATTTCTGTACTAACTATCAGGCCGTTATCATAGTGCCTGGTAGATCACCCATGAGCTAGATTTCTCCGTCAGAAACTTTCGATCCAGGTTTAATGAAAACTTGTTGACCATTGAAGTAGTTAGTTGAATGAATGTCTTTCGTCATAGCATAATTTCTTTGTCCAATGCTGTAAGTAACCATTCGTCTCTTTGCATCATCAGACTCCTGCTGGTTAAAAAACCTAGGTCACTATTTCTTCAGAGAGTTACCAAAGCTGACCAGAAAAAATTTTTTGTTGCTATTGTCCCAATTTTCTAGTTATGGTAATCTTGCCGTGTTCTAAAATGTCCACGACCATTGTTGTTGTTGTTGTTGTAGCGCATATTTATCCTCCTGTTACGGGACAGCATCAGACGCTAATTTGTTGGACGATTCGCACACTTTTCATGACAACGACTACTTCGTGTTAGAGGAATCCGCACCTGCTTAGGAGCTTCCGATGATCCAATGTTCCTGTGGATTTCTTCGAATTCTTGTCCACTAAATTTGCTGCTTTTCGAAGCCACCAAGCAGAGATAATCACCGTAAAGCGTCTTATCCAAGGATGCAACAACGTGACCAGGGTGCGGGTTGAACCCAGTTGAAAAGAACATCCAACGATCAAATCTACTGTATTACAGTATTATGAGGATGAGATGCAAAACACAAACGTATGCCTTGTTCAAGTTCTGCTTCAAGCTCTAAGATTCTTCACTTGTGTTGTTGCTTCAAATGTCAGGGCATCCGTTGATCAGCCAGTGCTTGGTATCAAGATACAAAAAAAGAAGTCTTTCTTATACATGGCATGGTTTGAATTTGGGACAAGTCCGGATGATGTTGCTTGCAGGTTGAGTCTCTTCGCATTTATGTATTGCATTGCAGTAGTTACTAGAACCCATCGGGTCATGTTGGGGCCGAAATGACCAACGCCCGTAGGAAAAAGATTTAATACGCTTAAAGCAAGTCTAGGGAGGTTAGAAGGGCTCATCAAGTTTTCAGTAGGAGCTAAGATTGCATGTCGCATTGGAGATACCCTACTTGACCACTGTTGTTTCCATTTTTTTACAAACCATTGTCTACTTAGATAGCCTCAATCCCTCAAAGTCTGCTAGTAGATCTTGCATGCCTGTGGCGAAAGGTTTTCTACATTTTTAACCGCTGGGAACTTCCTCGAGATAGTTAGACGAAGGAAATGTGGATTTAGGCTCTATGACTCAATGACAGAAGCACATACATTGTCTTTTGACGTAAGATGACTTCTGATGACTACTGCTAGTGTCGATGAGTTGAATCTATATTTTCAAAAACTCTTTCTTTTATTATTTTGGTATAGATTTCCGACTACACCTCTTTTGAGGAGCTGCTTCTTCTGGCACAAAACCTTTAATTTTTGTTATCATTTGTTTGTGTAAACTAAGGGAATGCGGGCGAGTTTTCGAAGTTCACTGTGTTTCTAATACTCTAGTTGAGGCCTCTCCAATGGTCATACTTCTTTCTCGGGAAGCTAAGTGCCAAGTGCATCACATTTTAACTTTGGTGGTTTAATTTCATTCTGGAATCCTAACCGATCCTTCAATTTTGTGTTTTTAAAATTGTTAAGTTTGGTACAATAACCTCGGCAAATTTGGCAAATTTTGGTTAAAAACAAAGAGCCTAAAAATTAATTATCATTTGTTTCAAACTAACTTAGTTCACCATAAGCAAAGTAATTTAAATATAGCTGTTTTTAGATTACGTTACTGATGATAACTAAATTAGTTTGAAACGTCTAGAATGAAGATTAATTTTTGAGGCTGTTTGTGAACAAAAATTTTTAAGTATTTTTACTAATTAAGGAATCTGAGACACATTATTAGTTTGCCAAGCGTGATTAGTTTGCCATGTATTGTACAGTACAGGGTTTGACAATAATTTTTAAGAAGTTAACTGTTAACACTCTCAATTGCTATTATATTCATAGCAAACGTAACGGCAAACAACGGCTCCCTAACGAAAAGACCATTATGCAAAAAAGCAGAAATTTCACTGCTCATGTGCAACCTGTGAACTTTCATTTTTAGCCGAGATATTTTGAATATGCAGTTTTTTACCAAAAACGAACACATTTAACCCGGTTCCCGTATAGTTTTTGTAAGTATCAAATTAAGGACCACCCTACTGTACACGAATTTAGATAGAATTTTTGATAAAAGTAGCTTCAAGAGCAGATAGATAGAAAAGAGAGCGGCCTTGGGCAAGAATAGAGAATATGCTGTCATCATAATGTTTAGCACAGGCAGAATTTTGTAAAAGATAAAGCCCAACGGCTTCGTTTTTTAGTCCAATGGATTTTATCTTTTACAAAATCCTGCCTGTGCTAAACATTATGATGACAGCACGTTCTCTATTTTTTACAAGGCCGCTCTCTTTTCTATCTATCAGCTCTTGAAGCTACTTTCATCAAAACTTCAAACTCCGCACTCTGCCGACAAAAAGAATTCGTGTACAGCTTAAAGATTGTGCACTAATGACGCTCCCTCATTGGTCTTTTGCAGCCAATCACGGCTTGGTTTTTTTCCTATAAATACCAGCTCTTCTTCTCGCGCTCTTCATTCTGACGATTTTTCTCTACAAGAGTCAGACAAAAATCTGCTTCGAAGACATAAACATTTTAATCCAAGCAATTCTCAAGTTCTGCATCACCAATAAACTTTTCTAACAAAGTTTAAAACCGACTTTGCCGTATATTTCTTGACTTGGGATTTAAATCAACGGCATATTGTAGCTTTTTGTGCAGAAAAAAATTGGAAAAGGATACCGATACTAAACACTCAAACTTATGGTTATAAATTCATTTTAGGCTTTAAGCTGCACACAAAACCATTCCATATAAAAAAAAACTAGCTTTATCAATATTATGCTATCTAAGAGCAGTTTTTGTGTTTTGATATGCTGATCATCTGATTGAAAGCATTTTTCTTCATTTTTTTGCTTTTGCATTCAAAAAATACCAAAAGTTTTACGCGCGAGTGATGCATGTTAAGAGTAAACGGGTGGCTTTTACTAATGACGCACAGCAATCTTTTTAAAGTGAATGCAAAACAGCAAAAATCACGCTATCAAATAACACACGTTTTTTCGCGCGTAAATACGTGTGATCACTAAAGCGGGCCTAAAACCGTACTTCAAAGTACAGTAGTACCACGCCAGCAACTCAATTTATCTGTTGTAACGCTGACTTGAGATTAGACTAACTTTACTGGCGAAAGAGTACAATTTGGGTATAAGCAATGGTCTATGGTTAATTCTCTCAAAATCTCTTGGAAAAAAAATTGACTTTTCAACAGTAATAGCTATTTTTCTATCACTCTCCTAAACAAAAATTTCGTTGTGCTGTACAGCTGCTGTTGAGCAAGACGAAAAGCTGAAGATCAAAATTGGACAAAAAATAATAGCAGTAAGTATGATTAAAAGCTCGAAAAACAAAAATGTACCGTAGCTTTGCTAATCTAAAAACCAATTAATCCTACCTAAAAAATTAGCAATTAAAAATTGAATAAGATAAAACCTTGATAACATGTTCAAAGAAAACATGAAGACAGATCAAAATTGAAGAAAAAAGAGCCCACTGGATAGTATCAATCCAATTTTTTTTTCATGCCTACTGCAGTATTGCAACCATTTCAAAGCCGTTATTGTTTATGTTGTTGAGATTATGAACTGAGTTTATACGCTTTTTAATATTGACTAAGTTTTGCAGAGAGCCATAGATTAATAATTCCAATATTACCAATGCGCTAGCTTATTATATGCTTGCTATTAACTGAAGCAGCATCAGATAAAAACAAAAAAAAAGAAATTACTTGCTAGAAAACTTAAAAATTACAAACCTTTAGCTAATTTAAATTTTGGGACTTAACCATTCCTGAGGTTACAGGAAAAATTTAGATGATATGCAGAACAGCCAAACGTACTTTTGAGAAGCAATATCAATTAAGGTTGTTATATACAGGATGGCCCATGAGTAGGTATACAGCAATCACAATCTAAATTCTTTAAATTTCTTTTTACGTTTAATGCAGCTCGTGTATATACCAGCATTAAAATAAATCTTAATACACTTTCAAGCGAAAACTGTATACCTCTACTTATGGTCCGCATTGTATAACAACATTACGCATCAAGGTATTATCTTTACAGTTTAAACAATGTCAAAAAAAGACACTATCAAAAGAAATAAACTTACTGTATAACAATATCCTTTTTCAAAGAAAATGTTGTCGGCATTGTGCTTTATGACTCTACAATCGAGGACAAATGGCCACCTTTCATAAGCAATATGAAACTCGCTTTTTATTGAGAGTTCGCTGCAGTTGTTTTGTCTGACGGTTTGGTCTACAATAATGTGCATTATCAGTGTTTTATTTTCATCACAAATACATTTTCAAGTTAAAGCAATAATTTACGTTTTCAACACTTTGCATGATTTGTCTATTTTTTATTTTTACTACCAGCTTTTCCGAATTTATTATCTTCGGCCGCCAAAAACACAAAACCATTCATTATAGAAAAAAGACAATAAATGGTTGAACACGATATCGTATGCATCTTTCAAAGACATTTAAAAGCTTTGTACGATGTTTGATATGCTATGACTGAGATTTCCAGCAGTAAATTGCACTATATTATTAATAATGCGATAGGGGAAAGATAAAAAGTGGGGTTGCCGTTGATTGCTTCGTTGCTGATAGGACTAAAGCTTCTTTTTGCAACGAAAATGATTGCAATTTTGTAGACTATTAGTCAGCTTCAAATAAGTTTCCTTCAGCGCCATTGAGCAGGGCCTACGAAAGGAGGGTTTTGGGGTACATTGTACCGGGCCTCTGGGAACTGGAAGTTTTTATGAGTACACGGGTGTTTTCCGTAAAACTCCTCAATAAGGTAATGATGCTCTTAATTTTTTATGTAGGCCTGTACCTGGAATCAGGCCAAAATCTAGACAAATTCCGGCAAAAACTTTTTCTTGTCTTAACCTAATTTCAGACTAAAAACTAGTCGAATTTCTGGCGAAGACCTTATTTTTTTCATTTTTGTCCTTCAGTTATTTCCGGCGGAACACAATCGTAGTTATTAGTCTTCGTAGCCTCTGAAAAAATTTCTCTCAGAGGCTCTGCACTTGGGAAAGCAATTCACGGTAGCAACCTCTCCTTGATGCTTTGGTTTCAAAGAAGTATACAGCTTATTTAATTGGAAAGAAATTTAAAAAATCACCCAGAAAACTCAAAAAAAAATCGAAACTTGATCTTAACCTTTGGCTATCGATCTTAACCTTATTCGGGCTATTTGACCAGTGCATTTTACACTGGAAGGGGGGTGCCCCTTTATATAACAACTTCAAACCTAAAGTCATGGGAGCACCAAATATGGCATGCCAGTTAAAGTTAAACAATTTTGGCTTGAGTTGATAACGTTATCATTCAGACGTCACGGCCATATTTTTGAAAAATGACGTCATCTTTGCTATCATGCAACAAGCGATTCTAATTTTGCTTTTGGGTTTGTTTTTTAATATTGTATGATAAAATGCTTAAGTCGAAGTAGTTGTATAGTATTTTCGGTTAGATTTGAACCCGGTATTTTATTTTTGCAGGTTTATCACAAGTTGCTTCTTGTTTAATATACAGTACGCGCGAGCGCTTCGCATAAATCAAGGCAGCGTACAATTTAATTTTGCATTGCTTTAGAAACCGGATTTTGTATTAATTTTCTAGTTTGATTCTGATTTGACCATCTTTAAATTTGTTGACAGAACTGTTTAAAATTAATTATTAGTTTTCTAATTATGAAAAGTTACTTGTTAATTTTTCAAATTATTTTCAAGAATAGAATTCATTAAATAAAAAAGAAAGAAGACAAATCAAGAAAAAAGTAAATCTTGAACTAACACTCAGAGGTGGAGTCGAGGACACAAGGCTCGAGGCCAAGGACAGACCCTCTCAAGGACCAAGGACACAGACGCAAGTGTTCTCCAAAAAAAAATAAAAAGGTCTTCAAAAAATTTTTTTCAGGCGATCTCTACTCGAGGAAACCAAAAAAAAGGTCTTTGCAGATTTTCCGCAAGGTTTCTGGCGTTTTCCAACAAAATTTTAACGGCGCAAAAATAGTGCTGTCCTCGAGCCGAGGAAAGGGCAATTTTCGAGGACTTGAGGCTTCAAGGCCAAGACCAAGGACTTCAAGATGTGTCCTCGAGGCCAAGGACGTCCTCGAGGACTCCACCTCTGCTAACACTAACATTATGAAAAGTTAATTGTTAATTTTTCAAACTATTTTCAAGCATTGAATTCATTAAATAAAAAAGAAGACAAATCACGAAAAAAGTAAATTTTGAAGCTGTAGACGTCTAGGAATTGAATTTCTCCTAACGCTACACAGAATTTCTACATCATAAAAACTCTGTGTAACGTCATTTTGCTTCATTATGGGCCATAAAATGTTTAGATTTCAGATAGTGATTTCGGCAAACTTTAAAATTGGGAAACTTATCCCGTTACCATAACAACTTCAAATTTTCAGAAGTTATTTGGGAATAAATTTGACTCAAAGGCAAATTGAAGAGCTTGGTGCAAAAACTTGAAATGTGCAAAAACGAAGTTTTGAAAAAAAGTGTTTTTAAGTTTTAATACTTTTGAAGTTTATCCTGGGCATGTGGTAACTGAAAACCGCATTTTTTACTAATTTCTTGACAGCTGGTGGTGAAGAGGGATGCTAGAACTATTTGTCAAGAGCAAGTTATATTTGTTTGTTTATTTAAACTCAAAGTCACGTATCACCTTCTTGCACGGAAGGACGTAAGCAGAAAAATTTTCAGAGGGGGCCAACAAGAATAAAGCCAGAAATTAAGTACTGAAAATGACAGGTTTGTTGAAATTCGGGAGGTCTAGAAAAGCCCATGCAACGACCCGAGCTATTTCATCGGATTACAATCAGTACTGCAAATTATCCATTACCAGCAAATGCTTCAAAGTAGACTATTCGATTCGCCATTTAAAAAAGAAACTTGCAAAACAGTACCATAATCAGAATCAATCTATTTCAAAGCAATAAAAATTTTACATCGGCGGTTATTATATGTTATAAACTTTCGGTTGATATGCATAAATTTTTAGATAAATATATTTCGTTATAGACTAAAGTGTCTTGTATTATTTTATTCAAACCCCGCCTTGCGTATACGAAAACCATATTATAGTTGTAAGGGAGAGTAAGTGTAGACTGGACAAGGGCGTAGGCGAAATTGTTTACAAAAAAAAATGTTTCAGCGGCAGCAACCCAGTTTTCTTTTGACATTATTCTGGCATCGGTACTGGACTGTAATCTTTCGGCACGGAGCCCTTTTGATAAAATTTCGCATTTTATTGATAAAAAGTGTTTTTCAACTCCAAGCGCACTAAACGCACAGATTGAGTCTGTTTCGTGTCCCACAAAATTTTTTCCTATATTTTATCGAGTTTAAAACTGCCTTTTGCCATATTTGCAGCAACATATTTTTTAAAAAGCTAAATAATAATAGAGCCAATTAAGTGTACTAAGCTTATTTGTACTAAAACTACGCAAAGCAACAAGTTTTCAACATACCGATACTAATAATACGAAAGAAATAACGGCATATTTCCTTTTGAGAAAGAGGATGAGTTATGCTCATTCTTTGTTACAATACTTTTTCTGGTCCAGGCTTACAAAAGTTGTGCGTCTAAAATCAGTCAAGTTTTCTCACAGAAAAGTGGTTGGATCTACAATATACCCATGCGCCAAGCTACCGACTTTGGTAGAGCCGAGTGCCTTGTACCCGTTGCACCACTGTCGTTTAGGCCCTGGCAAAAATACTCAAAGTTAAAAAGCAGCTCTTAAACGACGTCAATATAATTGTAGTCGTCTAGGTTGAAAACCGAAATCGTTTATGACTTGTGATTTCTTGCATGTTTTCTTTGATTTTGTTTTTGTGCACAGTAATCATACACGGTCCACTAGTGCGATCTTGCCCGGAGGTTGTTCGGAGCCAAGTTTTCACTCCCTTCAAAGTGCTGAAAGAACGCTCCATAGCGCAAGTAGTAGATGGCAAAGTAAAAGCAATCAACAATGCATGTCGATCAGCAGGATAGAACTTACAGTATCTAATTATTACTTCATCTAACAACCTGCTACTTAACATTTTCAAGTTCGTTTCATTGCTTCCAAGTATCATACCACATGAGAGCTTCGATGCAAAAACTTTCAGTCTTATAGATGTGCTTAATTTGCTTTGCTTCGGCCTTCAAAATCTTCTACCGACAATGTAGCTGCCCGTGTAGAAGGTAACATCAGCAAGCGATTAGACACAAAATTTGAATCGTCAATAATTTTTTCACAAAACACAAATTTTAAACTATTCATAAAATTAACCGTTTTGTGGGTAGCACCGCAACTCCTTTCTAAACAAAGACCAACGCACCAAAGAAAGAAACTTAGACTATGGGTGATAGTTGAGATGGTTCCGCAATTCGATGGCTTGTTCAAGGACTCAAGGCATCGTGTGTGAAAATACAGGGGGGCCATGGCCCTCTCTGCCCTTCTTGCCAACGCCTGTGTAGCACGGACTTTCATCACGCAGAAAAATTTCTGATTTTGCATAAACGAAACATATTACAAAAACAACTGATTTTCAACATTATACGGAATCCGCTCATTGCCTAATTCAGAACCCAACACGCATTCAATCGGTAAAATGTTCGTTAAAATATTGTAAAATGTTTACTGCTCTAAACAAACGCGTACATTAAAAACAATAGTAAAAAACTTGATTTATGCTATGAATAGGGCAAGTTTTTATTGACCTAAAATTTAAAAAAAAATTGACTTTTTTAACCTAACAAATTTAGACTAAATAAATTGTTTTGTAAGAATTTATGTTAAAACAAGCATTTAATAAACAAAAGCACGTGAATTCTCAACAAAAGGAGCTAAACAAGTATATTTGGCATTGCAAAACAAATCCAGTTTTGCGATATAGCATTGCCAGCCAATCACCAGGTAGAGGAGTTAAAGTGTAAACCATGTTATGTTTTGCGTTCTCAGCTTTGAAGTTTCTGTCCTTTTCCCAAAGTTTTTTCAGCATGGAAACCTTTTCTCTACAGCAGCATTCGTGGGCCGAGACTCTCGAAGTGATCTGTAAGTAGCTGATGAAATATCTTGTCTTTGCATGTTTATTATCTTGGAAATGTCATTGTATTGCATTCATTTTTTGACGTAGTGGTTGCTGTTGCAAGTATTTTCTCTGAAGTCAAGTTCTTAAATTGCTTCCACTATACTTCTCTAATGGTGTATTTGGCACTTTCCATCGTTTCTATAAGCTTAGCTAGACATTCATATTGGCTTATGATTTTGAGAAGTTGATCGGCTAAGCTTGGTGTTCGCAAGCTATCGTTTGCTTGAGTTACCAAAACACACCCTTCAAAATTGTCCACGATCGTTTTCTCTTCAGGTAAATATTTTGCGTTATATGAAGCAGCAATTAACCAGCTTTCCCATCTTGTAAGAACAGGCTGAGGCGGGTGACCTATAGTAGCAAATCTGGCTTGTCTGGTTTTGTTTTTAACTATTACTAAGTTGACTTTTGCAATTAGCTAATCAACATCTTAGAAGTGAAATTTGACTTTCATAGCACAATTGTGCAATAAATGTGCTACGCATGTCACGTGAAACAGCTTAGAAAATGGTGATTTTAGTAATGCACCTGCAGTCACCATATATTTTGCAGCGTCAGACAATAACAAAGAAAAAGAGTTTCTGTTACTCTCAGGAGTTCTAACTGCATCGTAAACTGCTTGAGCAATGCTGTTGCTATTTGGCGCACAAGTTAGAGGTTGACAGTCCTTCTAGCAAATGACGTGTTGTGTTTTAAGATTTTCAACTAGAATATTTAAATACGGTGTGCCAGACAAAGCGCTCTCATTTCGTATCCGTTGCAATTCATCTGCTCTTAATTGCAACTCTGTTCATTTACAAATAGTTTTAGAGGGCAAACTGTGACCAATGTCACAAAAAGATGTTTGATGAGCTTATTGTTAAGCTTGGATGAAAGAATGTTAGCAGATAAAAATTTCTTGGTCATCTTTTCCCCAAATTGCTGTCAGCACTCTTTAAAAGTGTTAGCAAAGTGTGGGGATTAGTTGCTCAGATCTGCTGCCTAACGTTGTTTGGTGTTTGGACGTTTTTCCGTGACTATCAACAAAAAAAAAGTTTGCTGCGGGAAACCGTACAGTTGCACAAATTGCAATTCGTTGAGGGGGAATTTTCATAAATTTTTCAGGGAATTCTTTAAAAATGGATTGAATTTTACAAGCATTGGTAGCTTCAACTTTTGGCATCATTTAAAAATCTAAAACGCTGTTTAAATCCAAATTTAAATGCTTTTGTTAATTATTTTTGCGTCATCGTTTTGATAGTTGAATTGACAGTAAACAGTACTGTCGTCAGATTGCCTAAATTAACACAAAACCTGAAGAGGGACGATTACCACCTCCCTAAGAAAGCAGAACAAAAAAATGCTTCATTTAGGTTTGTTGGTAAAGTATTGGGATAACAGTGCCTTCTGTTTTTTGCGTCGCGTAAACTAATGCCAACAAAGATTTACAGTTCCGGCAATGACACACAGTCGGAGATTTTTAACGTAGCCGTAATAAACTTGCACACTGCACCTGGCAAAATAAACTTTTCGCTTTTTTCTTTTGCTTAACAGGCTAAGTAATAATAAAAAGGTATTTTAAACTAACCTCCCCGCCTGCGCTATACTGCATACGTTTTTACCTTAGAAATGTTTGCGTAAACAATGGTGCGCTTCCTAATTGGCATTTCAGACTCAACTATTCGATTGCAACACACTCGCATAATATTTTATCTAACTTTGACTTTTGCACCAGATTGCACCACACCCATTTGATTACGCTGGGAATTGTAATCAGTAAGGCCTAATAGTGTGCACAAGTTGGTAGATGTAATTATGTGTAAGCGTAACTTATCACTCTTATTAAAATTATTGCTCTTTCTCAATGATATTAAAAAGAAATTTTGACCAGTAGGGGACAAAATTGATATGTTGATAACTGTGTGATAAAAGCAAAAGATATTGACTTTATTGCCGTATAAAAAAATATTGACGTAACGGTAAAAAATGGACTGTTTATTGAACTACCTAATTAAGAACATGAAACGTACTCTTTCGATCCAGACTTCTTGCAAAAAATCACGTCATTCAAACTTACTACTAAAAAATTGACTTCCTTGAAAAAACTTTCCCTAGTTATGAACTATGATGTAATGTTCTTATAGTACTGCTACCTATAAACACTTTGATATGCTAATTTTATTTGTTTTGTTTTTGTGAGTGCTTAGGCCTATGTTAAATATTAAATTAGTTTTGAGCAACAATACTGAACAAAATAATCAAATTACTTACTAAAACTTTCAATTGCAACTGATTGTTGACAAAACAATGGTATGCATAAAACCAAAAGTAACCCGGAAGTAAAACGACTCTTCTCCATATGCGATGTTACGCGTTGCTTTCAATCATAATGCTGTAAACCAAAGCTGTTGTAGTTTTTTTTTTTAATTTTACTACTTATAAAATGGAAACATCTTTCAAATCATTCACAAATACTCAATAACGACTAAAAACGAAAGATTTTACATAACTGAAATCATTTCTGAGCATACTCAATATATTTTTTACTGTTGCTACAGTATTACAAGAAGTTTAACAGAGTTTTTGATTGCTTTTGTAATTTGCCGTAAAACAAAGCAATAATTCATATTCCCGTGTAATTTTGTTGTAGTGTAGTCTGTGACGAATATTGATGATAATATTGTACTGTAATTCCATCTTTATCCGCCAAGTTTTTTTAGGGAGGAGACAGCGAAGAGACTTTTTTGGACTTTGAGTAGCCCGTCTGTCTACTAAACACGGTTGAGGCTTCACACTGACCCTACTTCCTTTTTTTCGCTTAGCGTACTAAAGGGAATCTGCTGTAGCCTAAATAGTAATTCTTATATTATTTTATTTGACTCTACCAGAAACCGCACCCCAGCTTACCGTTTCAAGAGTAAACGCTCTAACCACTAGACCATAGATGACAATATATTAAACCTTGAAGGAACGGTAATACTGCATGGTTCCTTCGCTGCACCTTATGTAAATTGATCCTTGGATACTTTAGTTAAAAGCAAATCGCAAAGATATTATCAATGTTGCAATTTCAAAGCAAAAAATATTTCAAAAAATCGGCATTATATAACGTTTTGTTAAATGTATAAAGCATCATTGTAATATGCACAAAGATTAGAATGAGACGATGCTAAAAGTGCATAACAAAACGTAGTGAAAAAAATGTTGTGTTCTGGCTATTTTATTTATAGTGAAAGATGTTATTACATTTACCATTTTAAATGCATCGTCAGCAAATTTTTGCCTTTTGAAATTATTTTGATAAAATTTAAATCTGGATCTAGGTATGCAATACTTGCGATAATCGATTGGTGATGTAATAAATCTTGCAGCTGAGCGGAAGGCTAGGGAGCTAGGGATTTACCGTCTCGTTTACCTCGCTCAAGCTTCATCTAATTCCTTTTTTTGTTGTTTGAAGAAAATTGTTTAGGATCATTGACAAATTTTTACCACTTCAAAACATAATCACATACATCAAAATTCTTGTATAATAAAATAATAACCTACAGCTACAGTAACTAAAACGAGGAATTAAAAGCACAAAAAATTATCTGCTTGCACTCAACTCGTGACCGAAAGCCCGGTTTCAATTAACTCTTAGTTTGTGGATTTGTGTCTGATTACGTTTTGGTTTTTCGCAATCCTGTGACTTAAGGTAAAAAAAATTGTTTTGTCTTTGTCTAATCAGCTCTTAAGTTAGATTACTACGTACCGTATTTACTCAATTGTAAGCCGCGGCTTGTAAAGTTTTTCTTTCCATCATGTTTGCGGCTTAAATTCAAGGACGGCTTACATTCAAGGGCGGTTTACATTTTTTTTGCCTAACGATTTGTTGCTATGCCGATACGGTATTTTGTCTGATGCTATGTCTTCCACTGTCTAAACAAGGAAGTTGAGAGTTGTGACGTGCATTCTAAAGAAAAAAAGGAGTTGTTAGTTTTATTTAAGAGATTAGCCTACTGGTAAATTGTCAGTAATGAACATACGGTATACGGTAGGCACCGATACAGTAAATGCGGCTTACATTCAAGGGCGGCTTACTTTAAATTTTTAACACTATCACATGCGGCTTACAATCAAGGGCGACTTACAATCAAGGGCGGCTAACAATCGAGTAAATACGGTAATTATTGTTTTGTCAAAAAAAAGCTGTTAATTAACGCACGTACTAGGGCCGTCTTTTAAGAATCGTTACCTTGTTAGAAGGTATTCTGCATTATTTCTTTTTTGAAGCGACTTTAGATTGCCCGCAGCCAACCTTTGTTTTTTAATTTTCGGCTTGTGGATTCTAGAAGAATGCGATTTATTACGTTCTATCACTGCTCGGTAGCTATTTAATCGTGCTTGAAACCCTTGTAGCTAGGTGTGACTTGCTAGGATTGGAGTGTGCAGTGGCATTTTTTAATGGAACGTGTTTAGCTGATTAACTTGGGTAAACAGCGTTTTGCGACCTTCTTTTCTTTGGATTTAAGTAATGACTGTGGGGGAACAGTCATATAACGTTGAAGAAAGGCCCTGAATTGGTCTTCACATCGATTTAGAGACTATTTCGCTTCCTGAAATTTTGCTCTTTAATTATTATAATAAACTTCATCAAAAATCATTAAATCAAGAGTGCATGGTACAGATAGTTCAAAAAGAGAGGGATTGGGAGAGTTTGGGTTGCTCTTCTACACGTTATTGACTTTGGCAATAAAACTCTGCATCGCTGCCCTAAAGGAAACACCAAACGGTTCTGGTTGGTAAGTCGTAGCAGATCATCATTTCAAAAATTCAGCAATTAACAAAAACTGTTTGGCAAATCGAAACAGGAAGTAGAAGTAGGTTTTAAATTATAAACAAATTAATTGTGAAACTGAGGCTAAGAACTTATACAGAACTGTAATCTACCAAAATTATTGTACTATACCCATAGGTGGGCAAGTTAATGCAAAACGTTAGCTTCGTTAACCGCTAGTCCGTTAGCAAACTTCACACCTCCGTTAACGTTAATCCGTTATTTTCAGCTTTAATTAACGGAAGTTAATAAAGTCCGTTAATCCGTTAACATTTTGCGTGTAATTTAGATTTCTTTTTTTTCACTCGCTTCTAGAACACGTATTGACGCTGTTGAGCTGATTGTAAGGAAATATTTATTGTTATGGTGGTCTTTTTGTGTTTTGGAACTTACATTTTACAGTCTAATCTAATTTCAAGATAAAAACAAGTTCAAATGCACAACGAAGCTGCATGATATTAACGATAAAAACCTTAACGGAAGTTAACAAAACTTAACGGAAGTTACTTTAGTCCGTTAACAGCACTTAACGGAAGTTAATTTAGTCCGTTAACATGAAAAAACTTTTTAACGGATTAACGAGTTAATGAAAAAGTTAGCTTCGTTATTAACGGATTAACGATTAACGGACTTGTGCCCACCTATGACTATACCATTTAAGGTCACTGTTTCTTTAAAATTGCTTCAAACTAAATTGTGCATTCTCAACTCAGGTCTGAAATAGTTATGAGCGCTATGTAATCAAGGTAACGACTGTATATCACATACACTTAAACTGATGTAAAACGGTAGCAAGAAAAACTCATTTGTCAGCAATTACGAGCCTTTACAATCCCTTAATCTGAAACTTTAGTTTGCCGGCAGCAGTATGAACAGTCACGCGGGCTGCTTACCGTGCATAGTTTGTTTGTGTTTAAAAGACCTTATATCGTCTGATGCAGAACTGTGGAAACTTCAACACTCCTGGATTGAAAATGTTATTTGAGGATGGGTCTAAAACAAACTATACCCATTTGACTTCTGCGCTTTTCAAATGCTTTCAACAGTTTTCAGGATTTAAACTAGAACTTGATATAGCAAGCGGTATCAGTGAACTTCGCGGCAGTATCCAACGTTTACTGAACTTTATTAAGCTTTAAATTAGTAAACCGATTACTTTGAATGAATTTGTGAAAATCGTGGCCATTGATAGTCACATCAATAATTCAAACGAGCCCCTTTTAAATTTTGTTTCACTAACTTTAACAGCAGCTTTGTAGTTATTTGAGTTCAAAATTTATATCTCTCGAAGTTATCAAAAGTAATCGAATAGCTTCAACCAAAAAGCTTGCATAACAGTTAACACTACCACGCTGAAACTCAGCACTTTTTACGAGTTCTTAACAGTTTTTCACTCCAAAATAACAAGAAACGCCTTTTAAAATTCCAGCGTCTCACAAACAAAATTTCGTTACATCAATCAAACTTAAAGCCATGCATGATAGTAAGAACACTCTTTCACATCACAATTCAACATGTAGTTGGGATGCAGGGTGTCTCGAAATTAAAGCCCCCTTCCTTTACAGCATAAACTAAACTAATAAAAAAAATACAGTACTAAAATTATACAAATTTAAAACAGGAATTTATTTACGTTTTTTTAAAAAAGTGTTTACATTTTTGTCTCATGGCCTGCATTTCCACCACATTGCGCTATGTTCTTTAGACTTTGCAGTGTGACTAACACGGTGGATGCTCGACCAAATGACTTCCCAGTCCCTTCGCATCCACCTTGTCGCTACACTCAAATGTGTTATGTATTTATGTATTTTGCTAGAATTATTTGTTCCAAATTGAGTAGGGCAAAAAATTATGTTATATGTTATATCTCGAGGGATAAATTATATCTGAAGTGAAATAGGCAGAACTAATTTAATAGTTCACAGAGACATCACGTCTTACAATCCTACTTCATTTGACAACACCTTAATGCTGTCTCCGCGTCGAAATGGGTAATCATTTCAACCCCTAGTGACGCAGGTGAGGCGGAGCCCCCTATCGCGGGAGCATTCCCGTGTTTCGAAGTCAACTGACTTCATCATCAGTGTGAAGAGGAGTCGACACAATGCAAAGAATTTTGATCCCTGAATTAGGCTAACTCAACCGGTAAATATGAATAACCAAGCTATCGGTATAGGCTAACGTCTTCATCTCCTAACTTCAGCTCAGAGGTGGAGTCGAGGACACAAGGCTCGAGGCCAAGGCCAAGGCCAAGGACACAAAAAAAATCCGAGGCCAAGGCCAAGGCCAAGGACAGCCCTTCCGAGGACAGAACCTCTCGAGGCCAAGGACAGGAATGCTCGAGGCCAAGGCCAAGGACCAAGGACACAGGCGCAAGTGTTCTCCAAAAAAAAAGTCTTCAAAAATTTTTTTCAGGCGATCTCCAATTCGTTGGCGTACCCAGAATTTATTGGGATAAGCCTAAACCACAAATCGAATGAAATGACGTCATCAAAATTTTTCCAAAGAGGAAGTTTTTGTGGGATAAACATATCGTAGGATGGAAGATCTGATATCGCTGCCCGTTAGCACGTAACCAGGATTTTGCAAAGGGATAGGGCTTAAGCTAATAGTTCAAAAACGCAAATATTTAACTTTGGAAACATGTTGAGAAAGCTAGTGTAACTCAAAGGTATCACAAACGGGGGGTCTCCATTGGACGATTTTTTGTAATTTTTTGGAAAAAAAAAGCTATTTTAATGCCATTGAATCACATTTCGCAAATGTTCAGAGCCATTTAAAAGCACTAGATTTTTGACATTTGAAAGCCAATTGAAAAAATCAAATTGTTTGATACTCCTTTTACTTGCAATTTAAGTTTAAAACATGTTTAACATCTTGTATTTTGGAGTTAAATTTAATTGTTAGTGATCTGGTCCAGCTAGGGTGCGTTGTCTTAATTATAATGTGCATTGTCTCTTGCAACATTTTAGCAGTAAATAATAATCCACTCGAGGATTTTCCTTAGAGATTTTTGTTTTGTCATGACAATAACCAGTTATAGGAATATATGTTCGGCCAGAAGGCCCAGGCTCCCTCAATTGAAGTTCAATAATTCGTTCAATCAGCATTTTCCATGGCTAATTTTTTTTTTAAGTATTTTGTGCGTAAAAACCGGCGAGGTTGGAGGTGAATTACTGAATTGTTATTGAAAAATGGTAAAATAGATAGTTAACTTCAACTAGCCATGTTATTGTCGGGCTGGATTTACATCGCGCTAGGCCCCTGGCGCTTTGGAGATTTTCTTAACATCTTTCTGCCAAATATAGGTGAAGACCAAAAAAAGTCTTACGATTTTAGCTCGGGGCCACTAACTGATACTCAGGCTCGTAGCCAGAAATTCGCACTGTGGGGGCGGTTTGGGGGTCTGGGGGCGGTTTGGGGGTCTGGGGGCGGGGCCCCCAGTCACCAGAGGCCAATGGGGGTGAGGGGGCGAAGCCCCCAGCGCTCGAAAATTTTGCATTTTTTTGCAAAATGAACTTAATTTTAAAGCTATTTTAATAGAAAATAATGCTTTTAGAACGTGGCATAGAAATTGGCAACCCAACATGATTCAACTATAGTTGCATTAATGGGCTATATGGGAAGTGGCTGATGATAACATTGCAGTTCTCTTGTTTACCTGCTGGTAAATCAAAAAATCCTATTATTCAATAAAACTCACACGTAGTAATCTATTTCGCCTATATTTTACAAAAATAATTGGGGGAAGGGTTAATGGAAAGATATTTGAGAGAAGTGACTGGTAATTACCTAACACTGAATAGCCCCCCCTCCCCCATATTCCTGAGTTGATGATATATTTGTTGATAAAACCCATGTTTGGCGTTTTTAAATTGGCGATCAAATTTGATTGTTTATTTTCGGGCATTTTTTCAAAGTTTTCATTGATTTGTAACTTTAATTTTTGACAATTAGCCCCCGTTGAATATATGTTTCAAATGATGCATTAAATCACTTTTAGTCAATTCCAGCACAAAAAACAGTCTCAAAAGAGCTAAAAACGTGGTATTTTCGTTATTCTGCATTTTGGTTGACAGGCCAATGGGGGGCTATAGTCCCCGCTTCCCCCATGGCAACGCTACTGCTGGTACTGCGTCATATTATGGTAAATCCAGCCCTGATTAATGCATTACGTTCACAAAAAGGCTAGATGCGGGCCTGAGATAGCAACTTTCAGGACAAAAACTCTCCGTTTTCTTCGGGTTATACGTTTAAATTGGCTGGGAAAAATTGAATTGAGGGGGACCCGGAGCTCCTGGTCTTCAATATTGTTGTTAGTTATACTGTTGTAAGCGAAAAATGCTAAAAAGAAACTGAAACTGAAAAAAAATTAGGCTTTTTTGTCACATTTTGTCATTGGTGAAATTTCAATTGGGAAGGGGGCGGACCCCCTGCCCCCCTCCCCTTGGCTACGCTTATGTTCCAAGTGAGGAAAACAAAAAAGGTGTTCGCAAATTTTCTGCGAGGTTTCTTGCGTTTTCCAACAAAATTTCAACTGTTCAAAAAATAGTGCTGTCCTCGAGCCGAGGACAGGCCAATTTTCGAGGACTTGAGGCTTCGAGGCCAAGGCCAAGGCCAAGGACTTGACCTTCGAGGCCAAGGCCAAGGCCAAGGACTTCAAAATGTGTCCTCGAGGACGTCCTCGAGGCCAAGGACGTCCTCGAGGACTCCACCTCTGCTTCAGCTGCTAAAAAGGCAGACCCAATTTTTTTTTTTTTTTCTCCCACGTACTGCTCTGGACTCGAGTTTCGCGTAATACCAACGCTCATCGGCAGAGCTGACGTTCAAACCGAAATTCAAAAACTAAACTAAGCTTGTCTGCAAACCGAAATTCAAAAACTGAACTAAGCTTGCCTGTAAACCGAAATTCAAAAACTGAGTAAACTAGCCCATAAAGTTAAAATCAAAATAGGATTGTGGAACATAATCGCAATTGTGACCAAGGTAACCCGGAAAAAAAAATTAACTCTGAAAAAAAAATAAATCGAGGGATATAATTTAACAAATTATACAAAAAGACGGAAAATCAAAATTATTTTTCCTAGTTTGCACTTCTCTCACAAATCGTCACTGGTTGATGAGAATAACTTGGTAAGCTATAACAATTTTCTATACGCCATTTAACTAAGCACGACATTTCGAGATGACTACCCAACATGCTTTGGTAAAGGTTTAGGACAAAATTTAGGACAAAAAAGGCAGCCCAAAATTTTTTCGTATTCTAACTTTTTGTTATATTAACCTATCCTGAAAATTTCATGTGCTACTTTGAATGGTTAAAAATTTACTTTTGGTGGACCAGGTTGAGGGGGACTCCCATTTCGGTACCCCCGAATTCTGTCAAATTTTATCTTTCCTTTACATTTGCTTACTTTAAAAATTTCATGAGTTTAGCTTAAAGGGTTAAAAAGTTTAAAGTTTGGAGGATCCGTTTGGGGAGACTCCATCCACAATTTTTGTTAGATTTAGTTTATTTTTAATACTTACCCATTCTGAAAATTTCTTCCATCTAGCTCCAGCAATTCAAAAGCTCAAAAATTTGGAGGACCCATTTGAAGGGAATCCCATCAACTTTGCTCTCCCGATTTCGGGTGGACACTCGTCTTTCCAGATATGTAAAATTGCTCAAAATTTTAGTATTGCGCGTATAGCGGTTTAAAAGTAAATAGCTGCGGAAGAAAACAAAAACAAATCAAAGGTATCCAAGTTGTGATAAATAAACATAACCAAAAGAAAGGTGGTTGGTAGTGTGTTCAAAATCCACAAATTTTGTTTCATCAATATTGGTACTTACAGAATTATACCAGTTCAAATTTGTCCACTTTATGCCAATTTTGGGCCTTTAAAAGTCCGGTCATGTGACTGGGTGCCTCCAAACTTGGTGAAGCCTCCATAACCTCCATGCCTCCAAGCCTCCATGCCTCCAAACTTAAAGCCTCCATTCGCACGTATGTTGTGTTCAAATTTTAGCTTTCTACGTCAAGTAGTATTTGAGTTAAAAGCGAATTATTAAATTTTCGACGCAAAAAATTTCCGTTTTTACTCGGTTGCTAGTGTCTTACTTTATCATCACGTGATCAAGGTCCCCAAAGTTGGCATACATGACGCTTTCATTCATTCTTACGTCAAGTCCAAAATTCAGCTATCTAGGTATAAATGTTTTTTAGTCTTATGCAAACCAATGCTAATTTATCAAAACAGTCGAGAAAAAACAAAGGTCTAGGCGCACGAACTTTTATTACACGTAAGCGTTTTTGAAACAATTTTATTGTTTGTAATATTACACAGATAAGAAACACGCATATGATTTACTGTAGCTTTCTTGAAAGTATTGAAAAAGCGAAAAGACCTCATCTACAAGTATTGCAATAGTAGCAAACTGACAATTAACCTTTTTACAGCATAATACAGTACACGTCAAAAATTAAAATTTAAAACCCAACAGTCTGTTTCACCCGTAATCGGGATCATCAGGGGTATTTTATTCAAATAGAATAATTCTGTTTGAATAAGATACCGATTGATTCCGATTACAGGCAAGACAGACTGTAGGGTTTTAAATTTTAATTTTTGACGTGTATGTGCTGTTATGTTGTGATAATCGCTCCGGCCAACGCTGTCGAGCACTTTTTTGAATCGGTTGAATTCAAACTCCACTCATCATAATTAACCTTTTTAAGTTAATGCTTGCGTACAAAGTTCGAAACCTAACAACTATTTATTATTTTGATTTTAATTTTCGAAAGTCAGCAGTTTTGAATTGCATTCAATTCTGCTTCGGTTTGAACATTCTCTAACGACACTACGCATGCTTAATATTGCAACATTCCTAGAACGTAATTGGACCTTAACCTAAACGCATAGGCGTAGCTAGAATTTTCGATTGGGGGGCCAAACCGCAAATCACTTGTAATGACGTTATCAGAAAATTTCGAAAAAAGAGTCTTTTGTGAAACAAAAATACCGTAGAATGAAAGATCAGAAGCCCGGATCTGGGATTAGCACGTAACCAGAATTTTGCTAACGGGGTAGGGAAGACTTGAACCAAAAACAAACAATGTTGTCAAGTAAACAACAGTGTTGTCAATTGAGCAAATTTTTCATAAAAAGAAATAATAATAATAATCATAAAAATTTTAAAAAATAAAAAAACTTATATTACGTTATTAAAAAGTTGTCTGTTTTAAGATGAAGAAAAACGTATTACAGGTGTTAAAAACGTGTTACAGGTGTTAAAAAATCTTGTTACAGTTTTTTTGGGTCAGCAGCAGAAATAATATTACGAAATATACGAAAAAAAGTAAGCAACACCGTCCCCAGATAAATTATAATTTGAGATGTATCACTCTATAATGAATGCAGAACAACACTTACTGCTCAGTTGATATATCTAGACAGCATGCAGATCACTAAGACTAAAAACATACGTCCTCATTTTAGAGGATTTGTCCTCTTTTCCCTTTAAAATTAATCGTCCTCCGAGGACATTTAAAAGTAGCCAAATGCCTCTTTTTTATCATTCAGATCTTAATACGTGAGTTGGAAACCAAAAAAATTGGCCAGAAACCCACAATTTTCTGCGAGTCTTCTAGTGACTTCCTAACATAAAACAAAAAAAGGATCTTCATTTCGGCTGACCACATATTTCCGCGGTTTTGTTCGGTTTGCCATCGTTTTTCAGACCTGTTCTCGTTTTTATTCAACGAAAATATGGCCCGCCTAACTAAGACACTTCGAACACTGATATGCGACACTGTTGAACAAATTGGTGGCCAAAGCGCAGCCAACCAATCTCCTAGCAGAATCCTCACTTGATAAAAAATACGTGGAAAAGCAGGCATTCCATAAACTTTGGCGATTCAGATCCTGTCAAACGGCACTTACTAAGTCACTAATCCGGCAAGCAGTGCACACTGCCCAATCTATTTTTTTAAACACTGTTGAACCAAAACTAAGATCATTAATTTTCCAAGTTCTCATAAATTACTTACGAATTAGAATAAATTAATATTAAAAGAAATACAGCCTCCGGTAATAGATTAAAAACTAGTGCACTCTATCAAATTTGAGAGCGCCGAGCAAGAGCCCAGCACCAAACCGTAATAAAGTCAGCATGAAAACCTGTGCCAATAGATAAAAACAAAAACAACAGCAAATTGGTCACAATACAGACCTGGAATTGGACAATTTTTTCCACATCAAGTAGATCATTTCTATGCACACCACCAGAGTTGTAAACGGGCCGACTAGTTTAGGCCCGAACCCGGCCCGAACACGAAAATATAAGCCCGAACCCGAAAACTAATTTGAAGCCCAAATCATGCCCCAAAAAAAAAACGTGAGTGAAGTTAGGTCTGAAAAATTTAGCAATGTTGCCAAGTTATTTAGATTATATTTTTGAGCACCTAAAACAAAAAAGTACGTCTCAGGCCCGAATTAAGCCCGAAATTTTTGTCAACTTTAGGCCCAAACCCGACCCAAAAAGCCCTGCGCGACTTACAACTCGAGCACACACATTATTTACGCTTTCATCGACATTGGAACGAACAACCAGGTGAACACTTTAATATCTCGGATTCCTGGTGGGATCATTCACCTGTAGCTGTACCATCGGCCTAGCCAGGGGGGAGAGGGGCAGGTGGCTCGGCCGGATTTCGTTTTGAGGTTGCGACAGTTCTTCAGCGCATTATAAACGTCAGAATAAATTTTTTTTCAAAAAGCACTTCTTCAGGGTTGAGCAAGTTGAGCACTTTCTCAGAAACATAATTAGTGCGACATTTCTGATAATGAAAATGACTATAGATTCTGGTGTACAGTAAAAATGTCAGGAGTTCACTTCATTCCACATCCTTTTAGAAATCGTTAACGATTGCCCGTAATGCGATGTGTTAGCAAATTCGTGTTAAATACAGTAAATATAGTACAATTTGGCTCTTATCTAATCAAATGCTGCATTTTTTTACAAGCCCAACCTTGCTTTTTTGTTGATGTAGGCAATTCATCGTCTGTGGATCTCGTTTTTTTGTATATTTTAGTTAAAGTTTCGTGAATGGAATGACGATCAATTGATATCAGAGTTACTACAGCTGAAGCAAAGCAATCCTGAACTGATTGTTTCTGTAGCAGTTGAAGGAACAGAACAGTTTGCCGCCGTTTGCGAAAATGAAGAAACAATGAGAGTGAGTAAATTATCCCAAATCGCAATTAAGTAAATTTGATCAGTTTGAAAAGGGTAAGAGAGTTGCAACATTTTGATGATTTTAAAAAAATGACGACCCGTCATCTGCATGAACCATTTTATGTCGCCAAAGCAGAGATCTGCCGATGTTATGAGAAAAGAACACGCAAGCTGGGTAAAAAAATCTTTGATGCTAATATTTTTACGAAGATAGTAAAAAGTTTTTGCAGCAAGATTTGAATCTTTTGTGCGAGAATGCCCCAACATATCTGCGAAAAAGCACATTTATCTCTACTAAAGTCTTTCCTCACCGCTCATTTTTATATTGGATTTCTCACTCAATGGATGTTTGACTTGAAGACCACTCCGAGGGTTTATAATGTGTATTATTTAATTTTCTGACCACTGCGATATTTCTTCAAAAGCAGCTGTATTGCCCGCAGACGCAATTGCACGCCAACTCGTTACATGCTTCGGCGTAATACAGCGAGTATAATGAAAGTTTTGATTTGACATACGACAAAAGTGAATTGAACTTAATTTCCCTTCTTATCAAAAACTACCAAAACCAATCGTTAATTTTTAACATACTTGGCTCAATACAGTAGATTAGTCTAAGATATGCACACCAACCACAGCGGGTATAGCCTACTGTTTGGCTTCAAAAACCTAGGCAATCCAGCAACGTGCGGTAGCTGACTTTAACTGCACCTTTGGTTCCAGGTACAATTTTTTAATCTTTCTGCTCCCTCTTCTAAATGCTCACTCTGCACAGGGACATAGCCAGGGGGGATAGGGGGACAACTGCCTAGGGATGGCCATTTTAAAATAATTAGGTATTCTACAATAATTCCGAATCTTTTTTTGAATCCAGAATTCCGAATCCCTAACCGAATCCTAAATTTCAGAATAACACTCCGTATCATTTTGGTATTACATTAGCCCTCAACTCAGTAAAACCACAGTTTGTGTCAATTTAACATTTTAATGTATTTCTAGCCAGGTTAACGAATAAAGCACCATAGTCCATAAGCCTTAACCAAATGATTCAAGTCATTATTGAATACCCTGCAATGCCTCAAGCCTTTCCAATCGAACAGCTACTTGCACTCAAATTACTGTAGCATGCAATCTATCAGTCATTAATAGTGTGTACATGGAAACAGAAGCTTTACAAAGTATCTAATAATGCCTTGTTGCTGTGAAGAAGATGGCGTCGCACACACACGTAGATTTGCGTTTCGTAAGCTTAAAAAAAGTTTGCAAAGACTTAGCATGCGCAGTTTTGTTCTATGATCAAACCGGATTCTAAAAAATGGAACCGGTTCCAAATTGGAACCGGTTCTTAGGATTCGGTTTTCTGAAATGGCCATCCCTACAATTGCCCCTCAAAAATCTTATTTTGCCCCCCAAATAAATTTAACACCTGAGCCCTAAAATGGAGATCACCTCAAATATCGTAGTTGATAGAGGCTTTCAGGTGTGAAGACCTTTCATTTTTATTTTTTGAAGATCATCTCAAAATCCGAAGAAAATAATGGCATTTCGCACCAAAGACTTTATTTTTATTTCGAGAAATCAAAAAATAAAGAAAAAAAGAAATAAAGAAATGAAAAAAAAAAAAAGAAATTAGGGAAAAAATGAAGAAAACGAGAAATTATTTCCCCCTAAATTTTCGCTCGCCACCCAAAAAATTCCGTTCTGGCTACGTGCCTGGCTTTGCGTAAAAAGTGAAAAAGCTTTCCAAATCCGTCGGAAGTGGCAGCTCGCTGGCCAGCACAAACTAACTGAAGTCCGATAGGACATAAACATTTTTAATCTGCTTTATCGAAATGCTGGTTTCGAAATTTTGACCTCCTATTGGCTCGTGATCGCGCAAGGCCTGCATTATGATGTCATAAACTAGAGTGATTACCAACGCCAGAAAAGCATTACCACACTGAAGCACGATGTTCGCAGCAATAATTCTGATCTATAAACGCCTTACATCGTATACTTGAAGTACATATTTCTCTGCCAGGCAAAAATGGCTAAATGTGGTAAATTTTAGACTACTCTTTATTGAAACCACGGTTGCAACAGAGTTGTAAACGGGCCGACTAGTTTAGGCCCGAACCCGGCCCGAACACGAAAATATAAGCCCGAACCCGGCCCGAACCCGAAAACTAATTTGAAGCCCAAATCATGCCCGAAAAAACACAAAAGTGAAGTTAGGTCTGAAAAATTTAGCAATGTTGCCAAGTTATTTTGATTATATTTTTGTGCACCTAAAACAAAAAGTAGTCTCAGGCCCGAATTAAGCCCAAAATTTTTGTCAACTTTAGGCCCGGACCCGGCCCGAACGCGACCTAAAAAGCCCGACTCGACTTACAACTCTGAGTTGCAACTTTTTTTTTCTAGCAGATTAGTGGATTGACGGAAAAAAAATACAGTAGCTTTGATAACCAATCTGTTAACATTTTTGAACGTTAGCGCAACCGCTAATCCGCTATAATGAAAATGTTAGCTTCGCTAATTATTGGATTAGCGATTTGTGCCCACCTATGGAAATTACGTATTCGCATACGAAATGGGATGGCAATTGAATGTGTTTCTGAAGCACAAGTGAATATCTGCTACTATTAGCAGATAGCATAATCTTTAATGCAATGTTTTCAGTCACTTCTAGGCATTGTTTTTAGAGATCAGAAGGTTTGACGGTTTTGCGTAAGACGTTTTGACGCGATTAGATGTTAGGAAAAGAGTTTCGCATCAAAACGTCTTGAGAAGAAAAAAGGGCCTGTGCCAAAACTTCTCAAAGCAAAACCGGTCGCACCAAAACTTCTCGCTCCAACCAATCGCGTCAAAAGTCGCGCACCCGTTTCGAGATATGCAATCCTTTCAAATATGAGACTTTTTTGCCACATAATTCTCACTTTCGAAAAAAATTTACTGTGCTCTAAAGGAAATAAAAATCGGATTGACATGATTGTTTGTTGTGAGTTAAAATAGCTTAATCACAAGAATATTGCTGATATTTGCATTTCACTGAGTGACTAATGCCAACAGCAGCTGTTGCTTTTAACAACACATGGCAAAAATATTAATTAAAAGTAGATTGATAACTGCATAACTCTTTGTAAGTCTTTTTTATTAAATTTCCAATTTATTAATACTTTACCCGTACCTTAAATAACCTGCGCTCCATCCCCAGAAATAATAGAATTGTTGACATGGCTTATTGCCTGGATGTTTAATGCCAAAACAAATAAACAGTACTGGCTTTCCCGTAATATTGTGTAGCTGAAAAGCCAGAATATTACGCAAAAAAATTTTTTTTGAATTTTTTTTTTCACTCAAATAGAACTTAGAAAAGCGTCTGTTCAGTCAAGGGTAGCTTAGCTTTTGAAATTCGTACGGCATTGATTTTTTTCTAAAGCAAACAATTTTAAGTAACCTTTGATATTATGAACGGTTAATAATTTGTGGCATGAAACCACTGCAGGGTGACTCAAAAAAACGCAATTTTTTTAACAAATTAAGATGAAGGAGGAATAATTATTATTAAACGAATTCTTAACATGCCATTCAAAAAACAATCATGATTTTTTTAATTACTTCCTGTAAATGGGGTTCTCCTGCGTGAATGCATATCCTTTTTTGGAGAGATCATCTTGTACTTATAACGACTATATAATCTTGTGACGCGATAAGATATATGGGATTATGAATTGCTAGCTGGGGATTTTGATTCCATCTGTGGCTGCAGCTTCGTGAGAACAATCAAACTATTGTCCTGTCGCTATTCGACTTTTATCTTCGCAGCAAATACTTGTATTTGACTTATATAAACTGCATAAACATGTACTCAGCTGAAAAATAGTATTTTTGTGTAATCAGAGAAGTTTTGTTAACCACCAGCTCAGTAGATGTAATTGTATTCACGACAATTCTTGAATCGTATAGCTTTGTTTTGTCATGCGATTCACATTGGCTCCCTAGCGCACTTTTGGTCTCTTTGACTAAATCACAGAGCATTTTTCAATTTTAGCTTTCAAAATAGATGTGTTTTGTCTGGCTAGGCCACTAGAGCTAGGAGACTGCCTGTACCCTATGGGAAGAAAATCTTAAGGTGGTTTTTCTGAGAATACAATGACGCATGATAAGTTCGACAATCGATTTGGGAGCCAGAAAATTTTCGATTACTAACCCTACGCTCGGTTGACTGGCTTCATTTAGGATCGACGTAAAAGTGCCAAACATTACAGATTACATCATAAACATGTTTTTGCACTAGAGTTGCAACACTTCATGCAAATATGTGATTTCACCAAATTCTTAAACACTGTTTTAAAGCTGATTGATTCTCGTGCCGAAGGCGAGTTAGATTTGCTTTTGCAATAAAAATACACAGAAACGTACATTGATTAATGCTGGAATAATTGTACCTGTCTATCTTTTTAATCGCCTAATCCGCTTCACAAGTGCATGTAGCCTACGCCTCAGCAGATGTGAATGTCAGAACAAGTATCTTTTTCAAGTTGGGATTCATTCTATTTGATGCTTTTTCCTTGGCAATACGTAAAAGTTTTGGATGATCAAAATCGACTCCCACAAAAAAACTTTTTTACTACCAGTATTGTGTAAAATCTAATCTCCATCGCTAAATGACGTCGTCTTTGCACCTCTTCTGCAAGGATGGCAGTACGGTACGTTCAAAATTTTCGTACTACGTACCTCACACTTTGAACCGTTCCGTACCAGCGTACCGTACTTCAGTTCAATTTTTGAAGCATACCGTAGTAACGTACCGTACCCGTACCATTACAAAAAAGGAGTACCGTACCGGCGTGCCGCACTTCTTAGCAAAAATTGAGGCGTACCGTACCTGCGTACCGTAGCGTACTGTCATCCTTGATCTTGTGGTTAAACTATGGGTTGTAAAAGCATCATGGTTATTGTTCAATAAATGGTTTAAGTTTAAATATGATGTGTGTTCATTTGTGTTACTTTCCAATTATTCATAGCATTTGTTATTTTGCAGATTTATTTTGGCCGGTTATAAGAAAATGGTTCGTTCAAAATGTGACATACTTGCCCCAAAGTGTCGAACTTCAATGCTTCATAAGAGAAGTACGAGTATTCCAGATACGAGTACGAAAAGTGAGGTTTTGCTGTGTATTTTAAAGTCTCAAATTATTTGGCCAAATACACAATAGTCAAATTTGGGGCGAAATTCTTTGGCAAATTTTACTTTCCTTAATCAGACCACCCACCATTAAATCTTTGGTTGCAAAGTTGCCGACGTAAATATAAATTACAATCTGACAAATAAAATTGGAACTTGACTCAAAAGTTTGTCGATTTGTATGAACGGTACAGCAGCAACCAAATCAGAACAAAAAAGCTATCTAACACATTGTAAATTGTGTATCACCGCTTTTAGCTCAATGGCGACGATGTTCTTTGTTCATCGTCTACAAGTTTAAATATGTCGTCTAAACCTTTATGGGAAGAAAGATAAAAGCTTTGCAAATTTCCCACATTTTTCGTGCAAAACAACTCAGAATTATCGCAAATTTTTGTCATCAAAATCATTACCAAAACTATAAGGTCATTACTTACAAAAGAGCTAGCATGTCAAAATTAATTAAAACTTATGCAATATCGCAACCCATATTCTATATTAAATAAATAGACCTAGTTCCAATTGCACAAATACTTAACTTTAAAAAAATCAAAGCATGTCACTTATAATAACTCAAAAGTAAGATGCAAATTAATTTGTAGTTAAAATCTGCTATTTTTTTAGCTTGACATTAAAACTCCAAGAATAACAATTTTTCTTTAACAGTAATTTGCAATTTCTCGTGCAAACTCGAAAAGTGAATGCTTCAACCGAATACCTGATTGGGCCTCTTCCCAGCCATCTTTCACTGTATATTCTTGTGTTCTGTGTTAATAGTTTTTGTTTTAATTCTCAAATAGATAATAATTAAAATTTTGCAGTAAGATCTTCTTCGTCTGAACTTTGCTTCTTGCAATACAAATCAAATTAGTGTTTCCGCATATTCGATGAGATAACGATTGGCAATATTCATCTTGAGCTGGTAAAAAGTTGGTATTGCATCTAAAAAAATATATGAATTTTGTATGAAATTGGTTCTGATCAGATTAAAGAGTCTTGCTGTAAGTTTAATGCAGCGTTAGAAAGTGTTGTGTTATTTCGTTTTGTATTGCGCACTAGGAATTCGAACCTGAGTTTTGCGTGTGTTTCATTTCTTGCTATTGTGACCTCGTGAACTTTTGCGTTAACTTTAAACTTGTTGTTTCCTGTACTAGTGGGCTGTTTGCTGAAATAATTATTGCTTTTTTGCTTCAACTGCTTTTCCGTTTGCCCTGCAGTATTTTTGCCGTGTATTTTCCTACATAAGCGAGTGCCATTTTCATGCCTTCAGTTCACGTAAGTTACTAGCTAACTTGTTAAATCTTTATGTTTCTACTCAAAAACATAACAGATTTATTGGCGACGAGGATGGGATGCTGCATGACGGAGGTGTAGCTACGTTCGACGAAGTTCTGCTACGGGTACGAGCGACGATTTTCTACGAGGAACGAGTGATCGACCAGTGTACGAGCAATGGGCGACGGTTCGAACATCGAGAAACTGATCGAGCTAATGCAACTACAGATTACGGGTCAAAAGGAGCAGATGGAGAATCAAAAGGAGCAGATGGAGAATCAAGAACGGCGTTTTCTGAAACACTTTGAGCGCCAGGAATCCCTTCACAAGGCTCAAATGGAAGCTCTCTTGAGTGCGGTAGATAAAACTAACACTGTTGCTTCTACATCTTTTTGCAGGGCGCTACTCCAAGCTTTGTGCAGTTCGACCCGTCATCGGAGCTTTGGACAGATTACTGGGCGAGATTCTGTACGTTTGTCAGCGCTCCCTCTGTTTCCAACGATCGAAAGGCTCAGATTTTCCTAACTAATCAGTCTTCAACAACCTATAAAGTGTTGTCAAATTTAGCTTCTCAGGAGACACCCCCGTAATGCATCAACGAACTTACTATGACCGAAATTGAGACCTACATGAAGCACCAGTTCGATCCCAAACGGTTTGTTGTACGGAAACGTTTTAAGTTTTGGAGTGAGATGCAACGCAAACCGGGTGAGTCGGTTCTGGAATTAGCAGCACGTATTCGGCAAGCTGCCGCTACTTGCAATTTTACAGCTATTAAGGATCCCTTGGACGAAGCCCGGCGTACTCGTTTCATTTGCTCGATCAACAACGAAGCAGTTTTGAAAGCACTGTTTAAGGTAAAAGACGACGAATTAACCTTTTCTCGTGCAGTTGAAATCGCGGTCGAAACGGAGGATGCAGCAAAGGTTGCCAAAAGAGACTGTTTATGGTTCGAAACCAATACAGTCCGTTCACAAAGTAACTGCTAATAAATTTAGCAAAAAGACCGCTTCAAACAGCAAAGATTCTGGCCGACCTAAGGTCAAATGTTTTCGCTGTGGTAAGACTAATCACGTAGCTCCTGATTGTCGTTTCAAAGACGCTGTTTGTAATTTTTGCAAAATTACAGGTCACTTAGAAAAGGTCTGTCGCAAGAAGACGCAGCAATCTACTACAAGCCCGGTGAAGGCGATCGATGTACAGGAAGTCAACTCTATTGCCAACGGAGTTACTGCGGTTCCAAAACTAGAGGTTGTCATCGCGGTAAATGACACAAAAATGACCGTAGAACTTGATACAGCCACAGCAGCTAATTTTCTTTCTTTACAGGAATGGCAACGTTTAGGAAAACCGAAGCTCTGCAAAACTCTATGCAAATTTCAATCCGCGAGTAAACACGAACTACCGGTGCGCGGAAGTTTTGA
Source organism: Trididemnum nubilum (assembly GCA_963965965.1). NCBI lineage: Eukaryota > Metazoa > Chordata > Ascidiacea > Aplousobranchia > Didemnidae > Trididemnum > Trididemnum nubilum. The sequence continues at coordinate 10,771,175 of OZ014479.1, forward strand.
AGCTACTACTAGCTACCGTAATTGTACAACTAGCCTTATCTTTATGGTTACAGAGGTTACGGGTTTGAATCTACTGGGAAGAGATGCTATTAAAACGTTTGGCATTACCGTTGACCATTTTTTCTTTTCCACTGCTAAAGCTATTTCATCAGCAGCGATTGATCGGGATCTTCAGAGCGCTTGTTCGAAACTGTGTGACGACTATGCGGATCTGTTCAAACCGGAGTTGGGTTATTTACAAGACGTGGAGTTGGAAATAGAGTTCAAATCCGAATCCAAACCAATCTTTATGAAATCCCGCCCTGTTCCGTTTGCCATACAAGATGACTTAGCCCGAGCATACGACGCCGGAATTGCCAGAGGAGTATGGACTCCTACTCAGTTCAACGATTTGGGCACGCCCGTGGTTCCTATTCGAAAACCTCCACTCCCAAGAGATGACAAGCCAAGGTTAAGAGTTTGCGGAGATTATTCTGTGACGGTAAACCCACAGTTGGCTGTACACCGTCACCCTTTACCACTGCCAGAGGAACTGATGAGAACGCTTGGAGGAGGTTACGGCTTTACGAAAATCGATTTGGCCGACGCTTACAATCAAGTCCGACTTGGTCCAGAGAGCCGCAAGCGTTTGGCTCTCCGTACGCACTGAGGTGTTCTGTTACAAAATGTTCTTCCATTTGGAATTTCATCAGCTCTAGGTTACTTCCACAAGATCATGGATGACCTCACTTCTGATCTTCCTGGTGTTGCGGTTTATTTAGATAACATCTTAGTCAGCGGAAAAGATGCCAAGGACCATTACCACAATCTCCAACGACTGCTGGATCGCTTACATGCCAAAGGTTTGCGATGCAAGAGGGAGAAGTGCAGCTTTGCACAACCTCAAGTAGAATACTTGGGGCATATGCTTCAGAGGGATGGCATCCACAAAGGTCACAAAGGGAATGCAGTACTCAACATGCCTGCACCATCAGATGTAACTTCCTTAAAATCTTTTTTAGGTTCGGTTCAGTTCTACGCCAAGTTTCTACTTCCAAGTTATGCGACAGAAGCTGAACCTCTTTATCGACTTACAAAGAAGGATGTTGAATGGAACTGGGGGTCGCACGAGCAATCTTCTTTTCAAAGGCTCAAGAGTCTTTTGTCCAGTGACGCGGTCCTCACTCACTACAACCCTGCTCATCCATTGGGATCGCCTGTGACGCATCGAGTCTTGGAATAGGAGGAACATTCTTTCATCGCTATCCTGATGGCTCTGAAAGATCTATCGCCAATGTTTCCAAGATTTTGTCCAAGTCCCAGCGAAATTACAGTCAGATCCAGAAAGACGCTTTGGCGATTGTGTTTGCTGTCAAGAAGTTTTTCCAGTATTTGTTTGGTCAAACGTTCATCCTGGTTACTGACCATAAGCCTTTACTCGCCATCTATGGCAATAAGAAGTCTTCAGGTATGGTGGCAAACCGTTTGGCCCGTTGGGCATTGTACTTAAACCAATTTGATTTTCAGATTGAGTATCGAAAGACTGCTGACCATCAAAATGCAGATGCTTTGAGCCGTCTCCCACTTGGAGAAGATGAACTTTTTGACGAGGAGGAGAGTGCAGGTGATGTTGACGTTGTTTGTGCAATTTCAACTCTTACTTTTCAGATGGGAATATTGGATCCAGCGGCCCTGCAGAAGGAAACAGCACGGGATGCTGTCATTCCTCAAGTCATGCGTTTCACAAGAGAAGGATGGCTGCAAAAGAACAACAACGTAGATGTTGAGAAATATCGGAAACTTGCAGATTCCCTGTGCACACTACATGGATGTTTGCTGTATGGTACCAGAGTTGTGATTCCAAGCACGCTTCGCCCTCAAGTGCTCAAACTACTTCATGAAGGACACTTTGGTATTCAACGAATGAAACAGCTTGCCAGAACCGCTGTTTATTGGCCAAGTATTGATAATAATATTGTTGAACTTTGCAGGTCCTGCACATCTTGCGCTGAACATCAGAATCGACCTTCCAAACCTCCAGTTCATCCATGGATGGTACCAGAAAAGCCATGGAGTCGTTTACATTTGGACCATGCTGTTAATTTCATGGGTTCTAATTGGTTGATACTGGTGGATGCTTACTCCAAATACCCTTGTATCCATCCTACCCAGTCCATTTCTGCGAAGAGTACCATTGACTTACTGGAGCAAGACTTTTCACATTTCGGGTTTCCACATACCATCGTTACTGACAATGCTCCGTGCTTTACGTCCGAAGAATTCAAGGAGTTCTGTAAAGAGAGAGGGATCATCCACTTGACAGGAGCTCCATACCATCCACCAACCAATGGAGCTGCTGAGCGTTTAGTGCAGATCGAGTTTCAAACAAGCTCTACGGAAATCTGCGCAACTTCCAAAGAAAGCCTTGCTGGACTTTCTGCGTCAATACAGGCGCACACCCACAGATAGTGGATTCTCTTCTAGCCAGCTACTTAATGGTGGACAAATACGCACAAAATTGGATGCAATATTACCCTCACCTGCTCACATTATGCAAGGCAAGCAGACAAGGGCAATTTCTTCAAATGATGATTCGCGTCATTCAATTCACAACTTCAGAGTAGGTGATCCTTGCTACGCACTCTACTTTGGTCCCAAACAAACCAAAGATCCAAGATGGGTTCCAGCCGTGGTCGTCAAACGAACTGGCACTCGTACTATTCAAGTTCGGACAGTTCCCCAAAATAGCATCTGGCGACGTCACATTCATCAACTTCGACCACGATATCCTTCAACCGAAGATGATGAACCAGGCGAGGACTACACTTTTGACACTGACAACACCCCAAATTCAGAGCAAAACAATAATGCACCAGAATCTTCCACTCAAGATGAACCAGAATCTTCAATTCAAGTAGCTACAAACACTTTACCACATTCACCCGTTTATGGCCCTTCTAATCCAGGACGATCGACGAGGACCAGAAAGCAAAGAACTTTCTATGGTTGTGCTTTTAACTAATTATTAAAACTCTCTTCGTGTTCGTTTTACTTGTTCGGGGAGGTGTTGTGTTATTTGGTTTTGTATTGCGCACTAGGGATTCGAACCTGAGTTTTGCGTGTGTTTCATTTCTTGCTATTGTGACCTCGTAAACTTTTGCGTTAACTTTAAACTTGTTGTTTCCTGTACTAGTGCGCTGTTTGCTGAAATAATTATTGCTTTTTTGCTTCAACTGCTTTTCCGTTTGCCCTGCAGTATTTTTGCCGTGTATTTTCCTACATAAGCGAGTGCCATTTTCATGCCTTCAGTTCACCAAAGTTACTAGCTAACTTGTTAAATCTTTATGTTTCTACTCAAAAACATAACAGAAAGTAGATGTTTATGTCACTGGAACTTAACATTTTTCATTACTCTTTTATTAATTCTGTCGCAAACCTAATTAAAAAGAAATGCTTAATCAAAACTAATCCCAAATCGAACCTAACTCAAACCAAATAAAAAACGCGCGGATGAATATTCTTGATTTTCGTTTACTCTCTTGAAATTAAAATTTTCCGGTAAAATATAGTCATTCCTATTTTTCGAAAACTTCTCGTGCTTTGTTAAGGAAAATAATTCTCGCACTTACCCATAAAATTTGAATCATGACTTGCTGTACAAAGCTAATGTTGGCTGCTCAATTAATATTGTGCAATGTACTACAATGGCATGATGACTATTTTTCATAGAAAAGAACGGAAAACATTTGCGCCGCAAACGAAGATTAAAAGCAAAAAGACAATACCAAAAAAAACGAAGAAGTTTCAAAATCGTAATAACATGTCGGGTGTACCACAAGCATTGCTGGTGAATCATCACGTTGTACTGTCATGTCTAAAGCCGAAGAACGCACTGTTGTGACGTGCTTAATGTGGCACTACTAACAGTTCTTGCTTACTTGCATGTGCGTGTGGTCCACGTTGCAGTGCCAAGGTTTAACAACTCGTATTTGAATTTTAATGTTCAAGTGTGGACACTCTAGCAAGAGCATGCAAATTGATGATGGAACTTTTTGCGGTCGGAAATTTGACGTTTTGTTGATGTGTAAGACTTAAGTCAAGATTTATCAATGTTTACGTAGTTGCGGGCTTCTACGAGTGTTCACACAACCGTACTTCAAAGCTAATGCCTCGAAGCTGCGTTGCAAAATGTTTAGTTGCTTGCTTTTGTGGATTGTAAAATTTCGTGAAATATGGAGTAAGGATACTACGGATCGAAGGTAAATGCGAGCAACATCACTTTTTCCGTGATCTTCAACTTTCCCTCCTATTGGTTCAGCATGCGCAATCCTATTTTGTAAATTATGACTCATACACATTCAAAAATGCTTTACAGCGTCGAAGGATTTTGTCTTGTGTCTCCTAATAATTAAGAGCTTGTTTCAATTGTAGTTATACGATTCTTTTTTCACGAGAAACTTTTTCAATATTTGATAGTTCCGTTAATAAAACAAGAAAAACAACGTCTTCATGATCACATAAGACTCTGCGTCATCACCACCATTATCGGTAAAAAATCGGTTTTATTGGGATTTAAATAATAATATCTATTTAGGTCGATTTAGATGGGACAGTGACGCAATCAAGAGAGCAATGGAGGCTTCATCCTCCTTCTCCAGAGTCAAGTCACTAAGAAAGTTTAATTTCAAAATTCAAGCGTTTAAAAGTGTTGTTTTGGACTTTATCTGTAACTAAAGTGGGGCTTTAAGGGCTGGACAAATCAATTCTTTTACTGACTTCTAAATCTTTGCAATGTAGTTCTCACTAATGGCTCTAAAAACTTACGAAATGTGGCCCGAATAGTCTTAAAATGACTGTTTTTATTTCTAAAAATAGCACAAAAATTTTACCCCTTCGCCTCCCATGTTCTCCGGTGGATGGGGGCTCTTCCTATGCCGATCCCCGTTTGCATACGCTTGAATTACTCTGGTTTGCTCATCGTGCTACGCAATTGAGAGTTTAATACATCGTTCAAAAAAAATCAAATTTTTATTCAAGCTTCCTCCAACAATCAATCGCAAAATCGTGGTTGCGCGCCGGGATAGAGATAGGGAAGTAGCATCGAACTTCATGATTATCAATGCAAAAATATCCCTGGAAACCAGATGCGATATAACGATAAATTGAAACTAGAAATTTTCAAAATATTATCATAAACTTCGATAATTAAACTAGGTCTAGTTTCCGAAAGTATTGAGGTTAGTAATTATTTTTTTCTACAAATCAAATGTTTTGCCGTGCAATGATAATAAAAAACGGTTTTCTAAGAAATAAAATAAATGAGCAAATAAAATATAAATAAACAATCAAAAGCGCTACAATAGCTCAGTTAATGCGTAGTTATTCGAATTAAAGTAGAACATTTACCATTTTAAGCTACTGTAGCCTTAAACAAAAAGTTGCGATCTTTAATTTTTACATTTTGCACTTTTTTCTTAAAACCACGTTTAGAAAACGAACAACTTTTCTTTAACCTTAAAAGTTTTTCTAAAGCCACCGCATTCCCGTTGAACGAAAACGTCTATTTAATGAATAATGTTAATGCAGGAATTTAAATTTTCTAAAATGATGTACTGTAGGTTTGGCAGCAAATAAAAGGGATTTACATTTTTTTTTAACCTAATCAAGCACAACATAAACTTAGTAAAGGTGCCTTAAAACCTTAAATCAAACTCAAACATGCAGATTGCTTTTTTACGTTTTATCTACTTTTGTTTTTTCGGTGCTTCACTTTTGGCATACGTGGTCAAATTTTGTATCTGATTACACTTTTTCTTATAAGAACCAGTAAATTTTAGGTTGAGGCTGGTTGTTCTTAAAATTTCACGAACTTTGCCTTCTTTTTTCTAAAGTTTGTGTAAGAGTAAAGTGACACAATTTAACTTGCATGATTAAAAGTTGTCTTCTGTTATCGATCGTGATTATCGTTAGGCAACTCAACAATGGCAATACAGAAAAAGCTAAGAAAACTGCTAATTACGTACAAATGCGTTGCACTAGTCTGTGTCCTTGAATTATCTTTTTATGCCGAGACAGGCATTGTTCTAAATTGTTGTTAAATTTTGAGCAAAAAAGGGCCTCTCGTTCGTACAAAATTGTTCTTTTGAAAGAAAGTGTAGTTTAAAAAAAACTGAACTTGTATTATTGTACAATCCCGCCAATGCCTTGAGCAAATGTTTTTGAACTCTTTGACTAGCTTTAGATCAGTTTTTAATAATATGTTTGTTCGTTTTTGTATTGAACACACTTATGAAATCTTTGGAGCCTTCATCAGTAACCAGAGTTCGATTTATGAAATGTGAAACAACTGCGACTCGCTTAAAATAACGCTTTTCATTAATTTTTAAAGATGAAACAAAATTAGCTTATTCTGCGTCATTTTCACCTATTAAGATCTGAGTTTAGATAAAGTAGGAATAAATATAATTTTATCTCCATATTGCAGTGTTTTGCGCTGCTTGTATTCAAATAAGAAAACAGCTAAGTTTTTTTCAAGAAAAAATTGCAGGAAAAAATTTCCTAGGTTAGATCAACAAAAAAATTCAAACGTTAAATTTGAATCCTTTTGAATGGAAGTTTTTGACGTAATCCGATTGTGGCTTCATGTCTTTATTATCCTTAGTAAGTTTTGTTGCAGGTATTTTTATTTCAGCAGTTTTCTTACGTACATGATATGGCAAGCTACATTGCAGGCGCCTAGCTAGGATTTCGCAAAGGGGGGGGGACTGTTTTGGAAGTTTGATACAACCGTAAACGAACTTCACCCAAATTTTCATTAGATGTAAACGAGATTGAGTCGGTTTTTCTGTCAAATTTTGATGATCTCCAAAAAAATTTTCGTCAAAATCAAGGCTTTTCTGGCAGAAAACAGGTGATCTCCAAAAAAAAAGAAGTCTTCACCGACTGTGCGTGAGCTCCAGGAACAAAAATCTTCCACTATTCTGGTCCAAACAACAGCAAGTCCTTCACAGCTTCTGCTCCCAAATCCCTTTGGGGGCGCTGTTTTCATTTTTGCTGCGTTCTTAGATAAGACGCTTTGCGATGATTATCTTTTCTTGGTGGCTTCAAACAAGCAGCAAATTTAATTTAAAAAAAGTTTCAACGTCAAGTTAAAACTTGAAAAATTTCCAGTTTCTAAGTGGGTGCGGATTCGTTCAAAAGGATTACGCTACCGTCGCAGTTGCGTTAGTGGAGGTTAAGGATGTTTCAACCAATCAATCAATTACGTTAGTTTCCAATTGGAGCCAAGCAGGCTTTATGTTTTGTTGGGTCAGCCTGACGAAAGACTTGCAAATAGAACCCACAAATGGCGCTTATAGCGTTGGTACTAATAGACTGAGTCACAGGGCTTGGTTCAGACGCATAAATGATTGAATCGGCAGATTGGTCAAGCGGTAACGCTTTTGTCTCGAGAGGGACGTCTGAGGTTCATGTCTTGGGTAGGTCATATTATACACAGCGTTGCCAATGACTCGCCACCGCTGCTACCTTTCTTCGTGCAGCCCAAAAGCGCAATGACGCGGAAATAAGCCCCATCAACTCGTTACACGCTTCGGCGTCATACAGCGAGTACTTAAAAGATTGAATTTAACTGTTTTATTGCTTTAACCTTCTCGACCGCGCTCCGAACTATTTTACTGTCCGTTAGTTTGTTCAGCATTTTCGTGCGGAAATCGATTCGATGGAAACTATCCCGATCCACTCGACTGCACGATCTTCCACCGGTGCAGTTCCGGTTCCGATACCATCGTGCAATGTGCCGCTGGAACTTGTTATGACGGAACAATGTGCGATTGGGATTGCTCGTGTACTCTATAAATTGATTTGTTGCTTACAAAGCACCAATACTGCGTCAGACTACAGCATGGTGGTGTAAAGGATACGGAGTTTCAAAAAATTAATGCTAAGATAGCCCAAGTCTTGTCATATTTGTTTTATTTCGTTCCATTCAAAATAGAAAAATAACAAAAAAAAAAAACAATAAACAAAGCTTCATGGACACACCTAAATACAATTAAATAGAATAGAAAGCTGCGAAGAACCTCTCGGTTATCGAGTCAAGCAGCCACCCAAGTCATCGAGTCAAGTAGCCACCAATAGTCATCTAATTTTGATAATACCCAAATTTTATTTACATACTATTTTAGTACCAGCAAAATTTTTCAAAATAAAATGTAGTGTTACAGCGTTGCAACCTTTTCTCACTCTGAGCATTTTGTAACACCATTTCACATGGGGTAGGGGAAAATGCACCCACTTTGAATTTTAGTGATAAATCTCTTACGAAGTCAGATTCATAATCATCCAGATAAGAAGTTTTTCAATTTTGTGGTTGCTGAAGTCGCTTGAATTAGCATCCATCCGTTTCAGAGCAGACTAACGCCCTTATCTAACTGTCAGCTTCTCTCCGATTGAAAATAGATGTTTTATTGAACTGATTAAAGAAACAGATGTAATATCACAAAAAAGCCTTTTTTCAGATTTGCAATTCAAATATTAGCTTTTGTCCGCAGTATCCAATTGCAAAAACATAATCAACAGTTTAATTTCTTTTTTTGTTGTTATTCTGTAGGAATCGAGAAAATCAGGCATTTTTACAAGCACACCAATATAGTTTTAAAAAATTTGATACAGGGAAGGAGAAGCCACAAATCTTTGAACGAAAACAGAAATCACGAACTTTAATAATGAATGAACCTTTGAAGTAATATCGTACGCGCACTGAAGTTGAAAACCTACATAGTGCTTGAAGTTTACTGGATCTCTACAGGATTTATTAAAAGTATTATGGATCATATTTTTTCCTAGGGGTTCTGTTATCTTGGGGGGAAGTCATTCTGTATGAATAATATGCGAAGAAAATTTCGACTGCAGTGCTCAACAAACACACAATGTTCATACTATCATGTCTATTATATCAAAATCTATCATTTGCACACATTTCCAATCCAAGAATTGCCCAACATGTCTTAATTTTAATTGAAAAAATACAATGAGTGAAAAAATGACAAGAGAGAATTGCAAATACCTTGATCAATAGTCGTTGTCGCATGAAAACGCTCTAATTTATAGCGTTCTGTGCTGTTTTACTTTTACACCACATAACAGAAGTAATATAAGCCGACGAGAATGCAAATGAGAAAGCACGAGTTTGCTCCTAATCCCAGCACTATATATTGATCTTATAGTGCTGTCCCACTTGCCAATAATCATTCTAACCTTCGGCAGCGCTTTGTAGTAACACATTCAAATCAACTAGACAAAAAAAAAAAGATAACAGTGGTTTGCTGTTAAACTATCTGATTTTTTTTTTTTTTTTTTGTAAGCTTTAGTGGATATGTAACCTACTTCGAGAGGCAGTAGCAAAAAGTAGAACATTCGCATAAATATACAGCACAAATCCCGCAAAACTGGAACAGGAAGGTTGATAGTGATGTGACAAAAAAAAAAATAATAATAAGCGATAGAGCCAAGTAGAAAACAAAGATGACAAACTAAATTAAAACGTATCCAATATATCCAAAGAGTAAAGCAAAAAACAGAGTATACTCGTAAATGCAAGACTTTTGTGGAAAGAGAAAAACAAAATCAAAAAAACTCGGGTTACTACAGCAAAAAAATACAGACAGGGAAGAAATTACAAGACGTAATATAATGTGACAAAGATTGCGTCACGATTAAGTCCAAGTTCAATGCAGTCCAGTTTGTTGATTACCTTCAGCCCTGCGATCTCTCTTTGGATTTTGCTCTGTGAGGGTACCTTCTTTACTACAATAACTAACAGTTCATCAAGGGTATGATCGTGGAGAATGACGTGTTCTGCAAATGGATTTGTATTCTTTTATTTCTTATGTCACTTTTGCGGCTAGTCACGTCACCATCAACATTCTTGTTCCAATTGTGCCAGATTTGTGCTGTATTTATCCGTATGTTCTGCTTTTTGCTACTGCCTGACAAAGTGGGTTACATATCTACGAACGTTCGTAGAAATAAAAAATCAGTTACTTTTTTTAGTTGTAGCGTAGAGTAACACGATTATACTGAAGAACTTTTAACTAGAAATAGCTACAATTGTTAAAAGCACTTCTGTTAATTGCCAATTTACATACTATGATGGTGTCCCATTGGTGGCTTTTCACGGCTTGGAAAGCCTAATTTTGTTGGACGTTGTCGCACGTTGTCGAAAGTGGAACAGTAGGCCTATATTAGGGCATCACCAAGCGGTAATGGAAAACGGCATAACCTACTCAATGCGCAACAATACGCAAGAAAAGTAAACGCAAACCACACAAACACTAGTATAAATAATTTGATTAAAAACAGTAAAGCCTTATTTAAAATAGTAAAATTTCTAAACGTTCGGACTTGGCTATGTTCATCATCAGTAAAAGTAAAATCTAAAATAGTAAAAAGTAAAAAAAACAGGTTTAGAAATCAAAGTAGCCTCACTGCTCTCAAATGAAAGTACCATGGATTAATCATGAAGCTATAAAAATCCACAGTCAATCAAAAACTATTTAAAAAAATTAATGTCACAAGTAAAACAGCTACAAAGTACGAACTTAGACAAAGCACAAAAACAAAAAATGATACAAAAAGTTATACATATAAGAACCCGAGTTCGAGAATTAATACTCGTACTCTTAAGGTTTCTATAAAAAAGTATTTTAAGTATTTCTCTACTTCAATCGGTGGTTTGGAACTACAGAACATGATTATAATCATTAGACAGGAATTTTATTTTAGTAAAAGTTGAATCACCTAAAGAGTCGTTTTCGACGAAACAGTCACTTTAACACGAGGTTTTGCAAGTGTTTTGCTGAAATTTTTCGACACTGTTTTGTCATACGAATTAACTATTGCATCACGAAAGCTTGTCACATATATTAGTACCTGATAAAAATGTTCATTACAATCATGATGTCTTTCATGAAGAACTGATGTAGTCTTTTCATGAACACCATTGAAAAACTTCACGGTGTTTTGTATCGGTTTTTGGTGATTTCATTTTCAATCTTTCTACATGAGGTTTTGCAATGGTGTTGACGAAAATTTTCAACACCATTTTGTCATAAGTAATGGTTGTTGCATCACAGAAGCTTGTATCACAAATGTTATTACCATGCTGAAGTCGTCATAACAACCGTGATATTTGCTGTGACAAAATGGTGTTGATTTTTTTCAGGAACACCGATGCGTGCAAAACTCGATTCTTAGGGAGATAAAGCATATCAGTACAAGCTTTGCTCTTCATGATTCAATATTTGCATAAACCAACAAGGCCTGGCCAATGGTACTGTTAGGAGGAGGTTATTATTTTATTAACAAAAAATACAGCCAATGTGAATGAGAATGTATTTCGTTTCGGTCCTCTGCTGGTGTTATTGTCAAATGGCACCAGTAGAGGACCGAAATGTTCAAAATGCACTAATCTCACTCACATTGGCTGTAATTCTTATTATTAAGTCATAAGATTTTATAATAAATTAGGAAATGCATATACTAAAGCAAAAAAAAAACAAAGAAATTCCATAAAAACTTAAAAGCCAGCAGCCAAGCACAAATGCAATTATATTTTTTTAACGTTTCAGTATTTACAGTAGTTATTCATCTTAAATGAACAATGATCCTACAAATCGCACTAAGCTTTATAAAATCACGGTATGCTGAAGATGTTGTAATACTACAACGGTTGAAAAATGATGGCGAGTGTGTTGGTTTTAATCTTTTTACTATTCCAAAGTTTCAAAATCAAATTCGCGTTTCGAAGAAAACATCTTTCTGCTTTGAGGCTTCGTCTTCTTTCTTCATATTTGCCTGCTTTTACGTGAGAGTTGCGGGGCAGCAGTTCGAGATTAAGCCGCCACACTTCACGATCTTCCATCACATCCATCATTTCTCTTGGGAAAAGTCCCAAGCTACTCCATCCAAGATCCTCAATGTAATTGGTCCATCTAGTTCTAGGTCGTCGAACTGGTCTTCTCCCATTTGCTTTGGCAAGTAAAGCTTCTTTGGGGTGTCTTTCCGGAGGCATTTTGCTTACATGGCCAAACCATCTAAGCTGAAATCTTTCAATTCGAAGAGGTAACTGCTCGATGTTAAGAGATTTTCCGTTTTGTTAATGAAAGCACATTACCGTTTCTCACATAGCTAAATGCTAATAACTTTTGAAGTAAGTTGACATCCAAGTGAATTATCTATAAGCACTGAGCAGAGTAAAGTTTACATTATACTATATAGAGTTTTCATTGGCTATAAGAAAGAAAACAAAACCAACAATCTAGAGTAGTGGAAAATAATTTTAGTCATTCCGATAGAGCATCGCAAAGAGCAATGTTATATTACGCAACCATTCAAATGTAATCAAACTCCTCTGGCATTAGCGCGTACAAAACATTACATTTCCTAAAATAAATAATTGCTGAGCCATGTAATGATATGAATCACAATAATATCCTAAAGCACAACCATGACCATTTCGTTTCATGGCTAGGTTGTAAAATGTTTGACTCTTTCTAATTGCTTAGTCTTTCATTTTTGGACAGAATAAACATCACCTTGTGTTCCGCAAATTAAAGAGCCATTGATATTTACATTGCTAATGTTGTAAAAAACGTTAGAGCCTCCCATAGTTCCTTGAGACTCTGGTCTTGCTATTGTACTGTCTTGTCTTGCAACTGCTCTATTTATCCCACCAGATGACGGAACCCCATCACCACCACCGAGATTTCCTGTTACTGATATCTGTTGCGTATGAGGATTGAATCGCAACTTTGCTGTTGTTTCGACAACACCATCAATAGCTGGATCCTCGCTTTCAATATCGTTTTGGGCAGGTTGTGGCATCGTTATAGGGTCAGATTCGGAATCTGCTAGTTGACTTCCAGAGTGTAGTGCGTTGTGTGAATTGTCAGATGGTGCTGAAGCATTATCTTGCGGATCTGTATTCACGTCGGCTTTGATCAAAGAATCTTCCGAGCTTTGAGCAAATGAATCTTCTGGTAAATTCTCGATCTCTTGGAGGGAAGTATCAGCTACTGCACTTATACCAAACACTCTTTCATTTTCTTTTGTTTTCGATAGTATACGTGTTTCACTTTCAAATGATTTAGTTTGTTCAGATGTTTCTAAAAAAGTCAAATAATTTAAAATACAGTAATTATTCGAATATTGAACGGTTAAAATTATAAAATAACCATGTATTGTTGGTTTATCTCCGTCAATAATAACTTGAGATTAGCCAGTGCAAAAGAAATAAAATTTTGCTTTCGAAGAGTAATGAAATCAGTTAGAAAATATATTTTCAAGATCAACAAGCAGTACACTCGTTAGCAAAGGTCTTTCTGTCCGTTTAAGGCCGAGTTTAGTAAGCAGACAATAATACAATGTAGTTGCTGTATGATCATTTATGCCATGACAACTGTTGGATGAGATACGCATTTCCCAGCGATAGGCACGAGTTAAAACATCCAACTTCTGTCCTAAACAGAAGTTGGATGTTTCAAGGTATTATAAAATACAAAAAATTTATTGCATACCGTTATTTTAAGTTAAACAACTGGCTTTGAGCGAGACTACATTACTTGCTTAATACAGTAGTTACTGTAAATGTAATAATGGCCTTTTAGATCAGTGCACGTAGTTGCTTGGAAATACGTATGTACAGGGTGTCCATAAAGTCCGTGTACACTTCAAAAAATTTATAACTTTATTTTTATTTACAAGATTCGCATAGGCTAGGAAAAACTTTTGGTGGATAATCGGTACCGGCAAAGTCCAAAGCATAACAATTTTGTTAAGTCATAGAGCTCAGTCAATTTCTTGACCGAACTACCACCAAGCAAAACAGTCGTGCGATAAAAAAAATCTCAGTAGCAAAAAGAGATTTTTCGGCCAAAATCGTTAGTTTTAGGCTGGAGGGGGATTTGTGATAGAAATAATCTGTAAAAATGTTTAGAAAGTTTTATGTATCTAGTTTTAAGTACAGCTATTGAATAATTCTTCACTACAAAATTTGTAACAATTCTTAGATAAGCAATTTCTGCGTGTTAGACAGTTTCTAAATCAGGAATTTCCAAACAGATGGACTGGAAGGAGAGGACCATTTTGTTAGCCTCCACGTTCGCCAGATTTGACTCCATAAGGGTTTTTTTTATGGGGACATGTGAAAACAATTGTGTATGCAACCAAACCTAGTTATTTGACAGCTAAAATAACTAATGTGATTTCAGGCATTACTATAAATCAGTTGGGAAATGTTTTTAGTGAACTGCAAAATCGTGTTACTCTATTGTATTGGAAATGATGGAGGACATGTGGAAACTTAAATAAAATTTCAATAAAACCTTAAAAAATATCGATTTTCTTCTTTCAAATCCTTTTTACAAATTATTTCTATGGCAAATACAATTAAAGTTATAATTTTTTTAAAGTGCACACGGACTTTATGGACACCCTGTACTATATAAATTTTGCTTTTAACTATGTAAGCAATAAAATCATTGCACTTCAATCATTTTATTGTCAACTTAGTACTTTTACCGTGAGTAATCCTGCTTATTTTTTTTGGTTGTTGTTCGATACTGCGCAAAAAAGCCACAGCAGAATCTTTTGGAATTCTTGCACGAACGTCCAAATTTTCAGTGTTGGAAAACGGGTGGATATGCAGAAGGACGTCGAAATCCTACATAACAAGCGTCATTCGTAATTAGACGCAAAAATGATATCAGGTGATATAATAGCGTGCCAAAAATTATCAAGAAAGCAAACATACACGTCATAGATTACAGAGTAAATGCTATAAGGCCTGACAAAATTTTAAAATCTCTACAATCTACCCCACAATATTCAAATATAAATTACAAATACTTCAAAAAAAGTTTAAGTCGGAAAACTATTTTTTAATTATTTACGCGCTATCTGGCCTTATTTGCTATCACGTAAACGAGTAAACATTAAAAGTCTGGCCAGCAAACGCCAAAATATCGCCATTTAACTATTATTGAACTATTTTTGGAGGGGGTTTTAATCGCATTACTGCTGGGTTACTATGGAATTCGCAAGTAAGCTAACAGTACTATTTTCTATTGATTTAGTAAATTGGTTGTTTCGGAAATGTTGCTGGTATGAGTTGACTAACTGCAGCATTCAATTAGCATAGCCGAAGTGAAATAGAAAACTTCTGATATACCAGAACAACACAATCGAACACGCAACCAGGACTTGCTAAGATAAGTTTTGAGTTCGAAGCTGTAACTTTTTTGTTCAAAAAACGCATCCAATAGGGTGGTGTGTTGAATCTTAATAGTATCGCAGACTGCGGTTTGGGAGCGGAGCACCCGGTCACCGTAGGCAAAGAGGGTCTGGGGGCCAACACTAAATATTTTTTACTTTTTATTTGTATGCAAAAAATAGCCATTTTAACCCTATGTCGATGATATTTGGCGCGTCTTGAGAAAGATTTAAAAGAACTAAATTGCTAAAATTTGGATGCTATTTGGGAGAATTTAATTGCTTATACTGGTCAAGACTAAAGCACGTAAAAAAGCCTGCATATTTGATCTAAATTTTCTAAGTGACTTTGTTAAGCCGAGGGTTTCAGTCCCCTAAACACCCTTTTGGCTGTGCCACTGAATACTATATACATACCTTCACATTTTCCTCTGTCCTGAGATTGCAAAAAATACGTTGGTGTAAATCAATATAGCATTTTGACATTGCTGGATATTGTTTCAAAGTTTTTTCAATGGCTAAAAAAATTATCAATGAAACGTTGTTTAGTCTTTCAACTGGCTTCGACCTAATCCGAAGATGCATTATGTGTACTACTCAATGCGTCATAAGTCAAAACACCAACTAAAACTCGCTAAAAGAGTAAAAAAAAACAAAGATTCACATGAAACATTGAGTTGTAAACATTAGATGGCCTTTATGTCAAAACATACAATTATTTCAAAGATCCAATACACCCAAAACCTAATTTGCGTTTTTGAATATTTTTTTAATTAAATGCATCTGGAAAATTACTTTTTTTGCGTTGATGACGTTATCGCGGCCAATTTTTTGCAAAACGACATCAAATGTCTCGTTAGAATAAGTGATAATACTATGCCTGTTGTCTACGGTGGCCTAGAACCTGGATATCACAATATTTTACCGTACTTATGTTTTACTTTCTCGAATTTGTTTACAAAGCTGCATTCACATGGGCGATTTTTAGCTGCGAGAATCGGTATTTAGCTTTTTTTCTTTCTCAAATTGCGACTTTGCCTTTTTTCTTTCTCAAATTGCGAAGGTCACTTATACCGTACACGGCGCAAAAGTCGCCTCAGATGCTATCTGAGAAATATCGCCGAACATGCTCCCAGAAAAAAAAAAATTGCAGCAGTCACTCGCTGAGGTGAGATTTTAATCCGATGCTCGCATACTAATGCAACTAACAAAAGTCACGCGTTGTGCTCTTCGCAAAACCGAGTCGGAGAAAGAGTCCCTATCGCTCTGGTTTACTTACACGGTGCGAGATAATTTGCTTAAGTGGAGCAATCGTTGTGAGTTGGCTTGAGTGGAGCCAAGTCAAGCAGGCATTAATGCTCACAATGATGATAAAATTTAGTCATCTTTAGGGCTCGATTTTTCTCCACTGCAACCCATCTTTGATTTTGTTTTTTGTTTGCTTATAAGTAGAGCCCGCTAAAGTCAATAAAGTCACATTTTTTTCAGGGCTTTGTAACATAATTAAACTTAGACTAAAATTGGTTTTGGTTGCCTAAGAGTTGTTTTTGATAGAGTTTATCAGTTAAAATAAAGTCAAAATTTGTCAAAATCGTCTCTCATCAAAAACTTATGGAAAAACTAAAAAAATTAATTCTTTCTCGATTTTTCTGAATTTTTGAGCATCTGTCAATATTTTATGCTCGTAGTATGTTGTTTTATACAATTTGAAAGAAAGGCTTTCAACTCAAAGTTACGTAGAATTTCACAAATGTCACAAATGTGTAACAATCACGTTCGCAATATGATTGCGAACGTAAATACACGTAAAAAAATTCGAATTTTCAGTTTTCATTGTTAAAAACACTATTACGTAGTCCTATAAATCTGTTACGCTCTCTACACATGCTGTTTTTAAAATTGCATAGCTTAAAAAATTTGGTTGGATGAAAATGCTTAAACAAGCAAAATAGACAACAGCGAAAGTTGGGGAATTATGCCGCCAATATCCAAATAAACTTGGAGAAACTCCAGTTGGCGATTTACGATGCAATTTTTGCGACGTATTAGTCAAACGTAACGAAAAAAATGTTGCCGAGAGTCACAAAAAAGTAAGCTTCACCAAGCTAAATTGGTAACGACAAGCAGCTCTCATGGTAAGCAAACCTATATACAACTCGACCGAGCGAACTTCAACGAAAAAGTAGTTTCTTCATTTCTAGCAGCAGATATCCTACTCCACAAACTAAATCATTTTGCTTTTAACTCTCTGTTTGTTGCAATGGGAAAACCTTCACCTTCAGAAATGCAGCCCGTGCAAGCGTTGCTCAATTAGGGTCCCAAAAAGACGAGAATATTCGAGAACTACTTCGGAACAAAAAAGCATTTTTAATTGCGGATGAAGCAGAAGTGGATAAGCAAACATACATTAGTGCACTAATGGGCAGCTTGGATACTCCAAACGAAACATTTCTTGTTGAATGCCTTCCACTTGAAAGAGTTGCAATGTTAATTGCAGTATTATTCTACGCACTGTAGATGACGTATTGCGACAACTTGGGACCAAATGAGAAAATTTTGCTGAGCTCTTAACTGATGCTGCTCGGTACATGTCTTTGGCTGGCAAAACATTAAAGAAATTATACCCTACTTTGAAGCATGTAACTTGCATTACACTATTACTACATAACTGCGCTGTGCGAGTTCTGCTTTCTTTAAAAAAATCTTCATTGATGACGTAGTGGCGACAATAAAGGCAGCAACAATCAAACACACAGACCGCAAAAATGATTATCGTGAGGCTGATCTGCTATCACCTCCGGTCCCTGTGATTACACGATGAGCACCTTGGCTTAAAACTGCAATATACTACAGCTAAAACCTTCCTGCTGTTCGTAACATTGTCAACGATTGGATAGGTGAAGGTCTCTTAGTCAGCCGAGCAAAAGAAGCTATCAATGTAGATGGTTTGGTGCCAGTTGTGGTTCGTATTGGTCAATACCGGACTCTAGCAACTAACGTCAAGCTATTAGAAGCAAGTGACTACACAACGACAAAAGCATACGAACTGCTGAAAGATAAGCATTTTCTAGATGACCCTAGCTAAATTCAAGCTTAGTACATCAAAAGACGACTATCCAACTCTGATTTAGAAGCAATAATAAACTGTACCAACTTGGCTATTGCTTTAACCACCTACGTACTGTCGCAAAAAGCTCAACCAACCTCTGCTGCTGTTGAGCGATCATTCTCAATGCTGAGTAAACAACGGAGAAAAGACAGAAATTTTGATATCAAAAATGTCAAAAAATACATGTTAATGTATTTCAAAAATTGATTCTGACCATTGTATTGTGCGATGTTTATTAAAAAATCGTAGAGGCAGTAACATGTATCAGCTATATTTGGCAGTTTTTTTACGCGCAACCGGTGGGCAGAATGGCTCTTCTTGCATCGTTATGTCGTCATGCACCGCTTAGTTGCATATTTTATAAAATCCGTACATCAAAACCTCATACTAAGCTAAAATACGTTAAGTCAAAATAAAGTTAAAATTTAGCAACAGTGAAGACAAAAAAATTATTTTTAGATCAAAGCAAATTATAAGCCTAGTTTTAAGCCTATGTATCTGTTATATTTGTATAATGCAAAATTTCTTAACGTTTTAATTTAAAATAAAGGGACAACATAGTTGTAGCATTAGGAAATCCATCCAAGCTGAATGGGGTGCAGTAACCACGCAAAAAAACAAAAATTCAAAAAGAAACACTAATTAAAAGGTACATTACGAAAGCAATCGAACAAACATCAATATTCACATAAGACATTGCTAAAATCAGACAAAAAAAATACTAGTTGCATGCCTAAGACAGCTGTTTCGCCTAATTTTAAGATTCATCAGTTAGACTTAGCAGGGCCTAAATGACAAATATTACCGTGATTAAACTTCCGAAAAAAAACAAAACTACACCAAGAAAATGATTAAATATTTGCAGATAAAATTCTGTCCCACAGCAGTCTTTACCAAACAAATATTTAATTTAGCATAATTTGTTGGATAAAGATTGCTGGTACAGAATTTTATCTGCAAATATTTAATCATTTTCTTGGTGTAGTTTTTTTTCCGGAAGTTTAATCACGGTAATATTTGTCATTTAGCCCCTGCTAAACTTAACTGATGAGTCTTAAAATTAGGCGAAACAGCTGTCTTAAGCATGCAACTAGTATTTTTTTTTTGTCTGATTTTAGCAACGTCTTATGTGAATTTTGATGTTTGTTTGATTGCTTTCGCAATGTACCTTTTAAATGGTGTTACTTTTTCAATTTTTGTTTTAATAACATTTTAATGTAGTTAATCCTAAAAACTTGTATGAAATTATCGTTTCTTCAAGCATGTGTGACTGACAACTTCAGATTGTTTGTTTCCTTGAAAGTGTTTTTTTATCTTGTATTTTATAGTGGATCTGTGCTGTCATATTGTATGAAATCCTAAATTTTATTTTTGTTTTTATCATATTACTTTTTGAGAGCTTCTGTAGCGTTACCAGGCGCCTTTTGTCGCTGCAGAAATACTGGCTATTTTTTAATTAAACCAGCATTCAAAAATCCATACCATTTTATATCTATTTTTGTTTTTCATTTAATTTTGCTATGGTGCTACTAAACTATAGCTGTTATAAAGCACCAATATTCACAATAATATTATGAATAAGCAGCGTATGCACTTGTAAACGCTCGGCATTTAAGTACGTATAGTGTGGAGGATGAATTATTACGAGCAGTGCAAAAATACGTGAGTGACTTTAGATTAAAACTTACTCCTGGCGTTATTCCAGTTAAAAAGCGCCATAAAACCACTCAAATGTTAAAAATGATGCAACTGAAATTGAGAGCATGGCGTGAATAAAAACAGCATTTTCATGAACTTCATGTTTAATTACAATGCGGTGCAGCCGCTTTTGTGTTTTTCCAGAAAACTGTGGTTATTTTAACCTCAAGAGATGCCGGTAGGTTACAATAGCAATCTTGGGTCAAAAAAGAAAGCACACGGTAACACGTGAAAGCCAACAAAAACCAGTGAATGGTATTTCTATACAAGAATCTGGACCCAACGAGCGAACATAGGGTGTGAGCCTACACTGCCAGCACCTACAATCCCAAAATAAATCGTCCAAATGCCATTATTATGAATTCATTGTCTCAGCCATTCTAGGGTTTTCAGATTTTCAACTTGTATTTTAGTTGTGCCAGAACATTAGCAGTAACAAAAATAATTAGGTACTTACGGTAATACAAAAGCAGAACAATTAAGGTACTGTTAGGCCCGGTCTTCAGTGTGTGTAGAATCGCAATCGTACGATCTTTTCCGTAGTTTATTGTGAACAGAAATTTAGTTCTCTCGGCATACCACCTTACGATACAACTTGCCAGTGGTTAAAGCAAATTTAGGATACGCCCACGATTTTACGCACAGTGTAGACCGGGCCTTACGTGGGTACGACTCAGCTCACAAAGGGTTAAAGTCCTGCATGATTAGCTTCACAATTATCAGGTCTTGATTGCCGTATCTACAGCATGACCAGTGCCAGCATCTACAAGAAGATTATTCCTTCTACGCTTCAAACTAATTTGAAGTAAATTTAGTATCGAAATCATAATAAAATACGGTAAAAGCACTGTGGAGATTTTTGTGCTATAACCACAATAATAATTTATGAAGTAAATTTTGGATAATGGCAGCCAGCGACTTGCAAAGCATTTGTGCATTGTACCATGCCCGGGCGGCTCGTAAATTGCTTAGGATTTGCTCTGTAAACGAACGCAATAATTTGCTCTGGAGCTCTCGACACGTTAAAATTGCCCTCGCGTAAGTGATCACGGGCAAAACGATTCTTGCATCGAGTCGTGCAAAATATAATCGGCGTCGCAAATCGCAGGTATTCTTGCCAGACACGACCGCGGCAAACGAGTCTCGCTTCGTGTCAGTAACCATTCTGCGAGAGAGATTTTTACGCAGAAAAAAATTTCGAATCGCGTCGTAAAAAAGTCGCCCATGTGAATGCAGCTTATAAACTATACCCACCTTGCAAAGAATGTAGCAAATCGGCTTGTTTAGATTGAATTTTTAGATTGAAAATAGGGGTTCCATCACGTGACATAGCCAAACCAGTCAAAATAGTTGCCGCTGTGTGACAAGAAAATTAACAATGGTCAATGTTACTGCAAAATAGCAAGCTTTTTTGGCGTTGTACAATAGAACAATCCACGCAGAGAAATATCTATGCAATTACTCTAATGCAGTTTAAATACTAAAACCCGCCTTTACAATCAAAGAAGAATCGAACATTAGAATGTATTTAAATACAACACATATTCAATCTTTTTGTCTAAAGTATACTTGGCTATTCGCTTCTGCAAAAAAAAAAGTTGAGTAAGTTTAAAAGTAAGTTATTTGAAACGTTAATAAAGTTTTAATTATGTCGTAGAATAAGGTGATACCGATATTTAATGAATAAACAAATCATAATCACAAAACTAATTTGTAAAAAATTAATTAAAATTGAAGAATTGCTGTAGTATTATTTACTGTTTTCTTGGAAAAAATTGGCGGTTTTTATTTTGATGCCAGTTAAATCTCGGCTAAAAATTGTGTATTTTTATAAACATTCATTTTCAAGTTACCATGTGAACAAGTTTTGAGCAACTAAATATCTGTCCGAAATCGTGAAAAATTATAAGCGCATTTCATAAAAAACAACCTTCAACTTTTCTTGGTGCTAAAAAAACAATTGTTAAAACGGAGAATGATGAAGTCAATGTTGGGATGAAACAAATTGCATATAATCAGTTACAGATCATCAAATATTTTTAACAATTTGAGTAATGCTGGAAGTTGCTAAACACACACACCAATTTATAAAAACTACAAGAATTTAAGGCTTATGATTAAACTTACTTTCAAGCTCTTTGTCGTAAAATTGCACCATTTTCACAGCAACGTGAAGAATGCCAACAGGAAATCCACCGAGAAGTCGGTTACTAGTCGTCACAGAAAAAGCAGATGTCACAACTGAAGTTTCATTTGCTTGCTCCTTCAAAAGTAATCATTTATGTACAGTTGTGGCAGCATACAGTTGGTTCAAACAGCTACAAATATTTTCAGACGCTAAATCAATTTCACATCATGCTAAGGCGGATTTCAAAATTACCGAAGATAGCATGCTAAGGCTACTTATTTGGGGGTTTTATACATTAGAGCTCCGGTATTTTAGCTTAGGCAAATAATAAGGATTGCAAAATAAAACCATATGAAGGCACATAAATTGCAATACAAAATTGCCAAGTTGTCGTGATTACTCAATCACTGCATTCTGAATGCAACTATATAATAAATAGAGTGATACCATGGTGCGAGTGCTGCACCGACAAAAACTGAAGTAAAAGTTGCATTACCGGTACTAAACGTAACTTGGAGCAGAAATGGCAATCGCATCAAAATACGCACAAATTATGTTTTGTCGCTTGTCAGGATTTACATTTGGCAAAAGTTACATTTTTCTGAAAACTTATTTTCCAGAATTTACTCTTGTCTGAATTTACATTTGGCCGAAACTACATTTTCCCGAAAACTTATTTTCCTGAATTTACACTTGCCAGATATTACATTTGGCAGAAGTTACATTTCCTCGAAATTATTTTTTCAAAAACTCTATTTTTTACCCAGAAATTTATTTTCTAAAAACTATTTTGCATTCGAAAAATTAAGCTGTATTTTCGCTATTTATTTCTTAGAACCAGTTTAAATTAGAACTGGTTTTTAGTTAAAATCGAGTGACGTATAACAGTTAGCTTACTGAATGAGAAATATAACCAGACTTTTCAGTGGCTTCCAACCTTTTTCCAACCGTGGCCCATTTTTATTTTAAAAATTTATCATGGCCCAACTCTCATACTCAACTGCAATTTTGCAAGTTTCTGCGATCTGTCAGCAACCTCAAAAAAAGGTCTTCGAAAAAAGGTCAGTGATATAACAACCTATCTATATATTTCGTCTTTTCGTCAACAGCAAACAAGCCAACAACTTTAAATTGGTACATTTTGTTTACGATGTATAAACTTAATGTAAAATGGCTAGTGACGCAAGCACGAGGGCAAATAGACTTCAGCTCTTCTCCATTTAGCTACATCACTTAGAACATTTAATTCATGAACGCAAGCGTTTAAACGTGTCTTGGACTTGACCTGTATAGGTAAAGGAAAGGGGCTAAAGTGGGTGAGCAATTTAATTCTTTCAAACGGTCTTCGAATCTCAGCAATGAAGTTCTAAGCAATTTTAGCAATTAAGAATTTAAGCAATTAATCTTATCAAGTAGTACCGAAAACGAGCGAAATATTATTCAAATTGCTATTTTTTACAAAAAATTACAAAAATGGTATAGCAACTGGGGCAAACCTCCGGCTGTGATACGATTAAGTTACACCAGCTTGCTCAGAACGACAAGACAGTGCTGCGAACTCAAAAAAACTCGATCTTTTCGCCGAACTAGCTCTCGAAAAAATAATTTTTTTTTACTTGAACTTAAACTCGAATAAAACTGTCCCAGTTCGAGTTCGCTAAAAGAAATTTAAAGTTTAAAAAATCGTTTGAAATATTTTTTGTTGATCAAGCTTTGTAAATTGAGATTGTGTTTTTCCCAACACCTGCATGTTGTTTACTTTTTATGCGGAGGCGACCTAGAAAAACAGCTAGCATAAAAAAAGAAACGATTAAAGTGGAAAAGCGATGCAACGTTTTATCTTGAGTTAATCAAGTAACAAGAAGTTTGTCTCGTACTGTGAAATCTTTGTTATTATTGTGTTAACAGTTATCTACTCTCATGGTTCTCAACCTATAGATCGCCTAAAATTTTTTGGGGGTCGCTTGTTGTTTTCTTTTGGGGGCGTGGAGAAGCTTTGTTCTCGAGAAGAAATTCCCGCTTTGAAGAAGCTTTGTGCGCGTGTAGACTAGAAGTTAAAGGGCCGTGTATGGTAGACTACGTCAGGATATAATAGGTAGCAATATTGAAAACTAAATAGCAAATATTCATAAATATGTTCAGTCAAAACTTGTTTATACTACTTTCAACACAGTTCTGTCAACATAAAAAGTTTTTTTCTATGTAGCTTTTAATTTAACTATGCATCAATGAACATATACCACTTCAAATTTTAATTTTCAAAATCTATCTAAAACCTGACAGACTGTTTCGCCCACGAAAGGATCTTCAGAGATCCAAAAACAAAAACATACACTGAAATAAAACTGACACTGATAAAAATCATAAGTTTAATGCTGTACTGTTTAACTTAGGTAAAACAATGCGATGCAAAGTCAAGTGAGCAATCGCAAAATATAACGCGAGCGAGGTCACGGTAAAAGAACAATCAAAACTACGAGATGGTAAATACCAACTAGTGCTGAAGTGTAGGATGTGGGTTCGGTACTCGCAGTAGAAGTGCTTTGTCTGCTTGAGTTAACGCTTTTTTGCTGTTTTTGCAGCATCGCAAAATTGCGAAAGCGAAAAAAGCAAGGATTTTTAATTTGAACTCCAGCCAAAAAATCCTCAGTACTGCCTGCCCAGTGCGCAGCAACACTTTCTAATCTCAGAATTGTTCCAATTTGCTTGGAAATACTGGAAAATCATTAAAACTTCAGCTCTGTGAATCAGTACAAGATCTAGCTTTTTTTAATTTGAAATTTATTCTTTTTCGTTTGTTCTTAATTTTTTTCGTTGTTGCTGCTGAGGGTAGCATTGTATCTAATAGTTTTTAAGCTTTGAGCAAAAATGAACCTCGTGTTCTTATAAAATTGTTTTTATATAAAAAAAAGAGTGCAAATATTTGCTGTCTATTTATCACTGTAATACATAGAATTAATTGCAGAATGTAGATTCCTAGTTGCTGAGTGCTGATTGGCTGATGAATGGCAAGATAAGCTACGAAAGTGCGTGACAATTTAACCAAGGCTCCAAGCCCAAACCGTGGCCATCAGCCAGAAGCCCACAACGGCGTTTGAACAATTAGAAAACGCATTATAAAATTTAGCATATGCGCATCGCATATACCTGTTCCTGAAAAGATACAGTGACATAATCGCTGGGGCATGCAAATATCTTTCCATTTTTGAATTTGAGGATAGCCATGTTTTCTTCGTCATCAAATGCAACCAGCTGTGCGTTCGAAGTCAACGCCTGCAAAAAATACACGCGCAGATCATTACTACAAGAAATGCAGATTTTTATTCAATCTTATGTTTTAATTACACCAGACGCAGAGCAACGGCTGAGCAGTAACCCATTTATCTCCGAGTGGTATGTTTGAGCTTCAAACCTCGGACTGGTCAAATCAGACATAGTGTTGCGAACAACTCGACACCGCTGCGACATTTCTTTGAAAAGAGCTGGGCTGCTTTGCGAAAACAACAAGTAATTTGCATTGCGACGTTGCGCGTGGGGCTTAACTTAGCAAGCGACCCAGCGCGTTATTGTGAAGGTGCAATTTACGCGTTGCTTTCGTTCGGTCTCTAATACTTTGTATTGATAAGCGTCCTGGAGAGTTTGCTTTCCCCATAGAGTCATTTTTCGAATTAAACAAAAAAATTAAACGAAATTAAAATTGAAATACAAAAACTTTACTGTTTGCATGCTTATTTGCAACAATTTGTTTCTTGGAATTTCATGTTATTTCAAAATGTCGATTAAAAAAAAAAGAAATTAATTGTTTTTCTAATTCAAATTTGAGCTCAAAAAAATCATGAAAATGTTATCTAGTAAAATAGGAAGAGCTGTTAAACAAATCTTTTTGTAATGTAAGTAACATTAAAAACGTCTTACTGCTTTAACGTCCTCTGAAGCAAGAGACTTCTCTAACACTTCCAAAACGAATTTTTTGTGTCTGGCTACCAGTAAAGAGACCGATTCTCCGACCTGTAAATTACAGCAGTGCTGTACTCGAAATCGTATGCGAGTCAAAAATGTTCATGAAGGTACTACTAACTGCTACATATATCCTATAACTATACTGTACAGCTGCTGTGCACAGTATGTAGAAACCATAATCATTATAATACAGTTATGACTTCAATAGCATAAACAATATTCGTCGGAAATGTGGTGGAAAAGATAAAGACGTCACTTTGACGACGACCCAAATCGTATGATTTGGGTTCAGCTCGCACCCAGGTAACGGTGTTGCGTCCTTGGTTAACGAAGATTATCTTTGCTTGGTGGCTTTAAACAAGCAGCAAATTCAGTAGATAAAAGGTCGCAGAAATCCACAGGAACAGTGGATCACTGGAAACTTTCAAGCAGGTGCACACTGTAGATTTCACTAAACATCAAGTACTTATCACTATGACAAGTGTGTGGATTGAATCAATATTGAATAAATAGCGTCTGAGGCTGTCAAGTGACAGAAAAGTAAACATGCAACCACAATATTTGCTCAAGCCGTATCGTATCCAGTTTGCCACATTGCCGCCCAAGCGTTTCACTATCTTTTAATTTTGCAAACCCTTTGATATTCAGCGATCAATATACTTACTGTAGCAGATTGAGCCGTATATTACGACAGTCCAATCAAAACTGTAGACTCGAGTTTGAATCTGTGTCGGCTCTAATTTCAAAAACTATATAAAATTTACAGCTTTCTTGATTGGTGGTGGTGGTGCTACTCGACCCCTTCCGATGGATAAGGGGAGGGGCGGAACAGAGATGGAAACCGGTCGGGTCGACCGGCAGGTCGGGTTGCCGGTCGGGTCGAGATTCTTTGACCGGCCAGTCAAGCCGGTTGAAAAACCGGTCAAATTCTCCTTTCTGGCAACTAAAAGACATCTAAGCACTAACCGAAATGTACTTGTTTAGTTTGTCATAAATAAAACTTTTTATAAAAAATCAGTATTAGCAAACCACACCTTTCGAAAACACTTGCTCAATGGTTTCAAGCTGTGACTAATATGCTGTGACAATTAAGACATGCACATCCAGGAACGTATTTAGGGTGGAAGTATTGTGTTATGCCTCCCGACTTCGGGCCACGGCACAAAGCAAAAAAGCGCAAAATATACGTTAAAATCGCGTAATCAGATTCTAATAAAGCAAGCATGTGGAAGAGGCTTGCGCTACCTAGCATTTTAGCATCATTTTAGTCAGCTTAAGAGTAGAAGTGGCGCAGATTTCAGGTTTTTTACTACATGCTAAAATCTTGCCGCTTTGAAAAGCTTGTTTCAACTTAAATTTACCAAACTCTACACTGGGCAAGAAAGACATAGCTCTTACTTTTTTATATCTAACTAACCATGGCTTGTTCTAAAGTAGCAGCATTTCTACAAACTGCCGGGGCACTTTATATTTCAAATGTTTTCTAGCAAATGTCATAACAGTTTAGTGTTTTCCATGAAAATAACCGACGCGTTGCGTTCATCAGGATAGTTATTCATAACGACTTCGTACTACAGATGAGTTTATTTATTGGTTTGACATTTCGCTTCCCAAACCGGTAAGCTTCATCAGAACAATTTTTGGCAGTGCTGCCTTTGCAGTTACAAAAAGATAAATGAGAAAAAATAACAGCAGAAGATAGGCAACAGTAAAAACATACGAACATCACAATACTTGTACTGTTATACCCAAAAAAATTAAAATGATGGAGCAATAACATTATATGATATTAAAAATTATGTCACTGACAGCGTGAAACAAAGGAATATTGAAAAATTATGTCACTACCAGCGTGAAAAAAATTAATAATATGCGTAACAACTAGGCTGCTTCTCTAACAGTTTGAGAAAGTATGAAAGGGATCTATTGCAAAACATTATGTACTGGGAAAGGTTATTAGCTCAACAGAGATTTATATTGATTGTTCCGTCCGTATATAAGTCTCTGTGGAGCTAAAAACCTTTTCCTGTACATAATGTTTTGCAATAGATCCTTTTCATACTTTCTCAAATTGTTAGTGAAGCAGCCTAGTTGTAACGAATATTATAAATTTTTTTCAAGATGTCAGTGACATAATTTTCAATATCATATAATGTTATTGCTCCATCATTTTAATGTTTTTAGGTATAATAGTACAAGTATTGTGATGTTCGTATGTTTTTACTGTTACCTATCTTCTGCTGTTATTTTTTTCTCATTTATCTTTTTGTAACTGCAAAGGCAGCACTGCCGAAAAAGAGTTTAGTGTTTGCTGCTCGGCAAATTGCAAATAATCTGTCACCAATAGCTAAAAAATTGTAACTTTGTTTTTTGGCCTTTCGCAAAATATCATTAGAAAGAACGTCTAATAATTTAGCTTGTTATCTCCGGTGCTTTTTATTCTTGTTTTGTGCACGCTTTGCGCTGCTCAAACAGGGTATTCAAACCGAAACTTAACCAAAAATTGAGTCATTTTTGCAAAAAACGCAAAAGTTTTTTTGCGTTTTTTTTTCTGAGACCCCCGTTCAAAGTCACAAATTTTAACACCTTACCCATGCCCCCCCTTTTGAAAATTTTTCATTAGATACATTGAACAGTGAACAAAAACCTTCTGTAAAAAAACCGGTCGACCGGGCCGGTCAGAAATTGGTCGACCGGCCGGTCAACCGGCGATGATTTTGAAATTTACCGGTCGGGTCGAGAAAATTCTGACCGGTTCCATCTCTGGGGCGGAAGAACTCCGCTGAGATCCATCAGTCGGGCCACACGCCAAGGTCTGGAAAAAAAATTGAAAATAGAAAGTGTAGAACCAAACAAAAATTTGCGAAGAGACTCCGATGCAGAATGCTCAAGAAAGAAATGACAGAGATCCTGCGAAGGGAATACACAAGCACTGTAGAGAGAGTTGTCTTTATGATTGACCTAGTGGGTGGATATATAACTATAGCAAAGGGCTGTAACCGCGGCAGCAAAGGCGGAAGTGTATGGGCATGGTGGGACCAGAGTTGTAAACGGGCCGACTAGCTCAGGCCAGAACCCGGCCCGAACCCGAAAACTAATTTGAAGCCCAAATTATGCCCGAAAAAAAACAAAAGTTAAAAAATTTAGCAATGTTGCCAAGTTATTTCAGTTATATTTTTGCGCACCTAAGACAAAAAGCATGTTTCAGGCCCGAATAAGCCCGAAGTTTTGTCAACTTAAGGCCCAAACCCGACCCGAAAAGCCCTGCCCGACTTACAACTCTGGATTGGACCGATTCCTCCTGAGAAACTGGAGAAGCGTAACAGTTGAGATAGGAGTGAGAAACGAGATGTCTCTATTTGTGATACTGGGTGTAACGAGTTTTGGCAATGGTTTGGGAGAAAGGACAAGAGACCATCGCAGTAAGCAAGAGAAAATAAGCATGTTCATTTTTTTGGATTCCAGTATGACCAGTTGACCACTTACCCATTGAAAGTTTAAAATGCTTGATAGAGTATTTATAAAGGGATCCTTAGTAGGTACCCCAGAAGGAGGTCGCAATGGAGCGCAACGCTTTATCTTTCGGGTGAAACTTCAACCACAGAAATTGAACATCAGCACCAAGAGATAGGGTTCAGTCGAAAGTGACACTAACGAAATTAGGAGTGGAGTTGCGCGAAACAAAAAAACTTCCAGACCGAAGTCTTGGTCTCTGTTGACTTCTCAAAAGCTTTTGGTCCGGTTGGCACCTCACTCTTTTTACTAAGCATTTTTCTTCTAATCTCCACTTAGTTTTGTGTTTTGAATTCGCTCTTTTTTTCTGACCAAAGAGCAGTAGTCTAGTTCAGAGGTTTCTTGAGGCGCATTTTCCGTATCAGATGAAGTGTTCCCTAAGAATCTGTGCTTAGCCGAGTTCTTTTTGTCGATGATATCACCAAAAACCTCCCCAAAAGTGCACATGCTTCTCTTTATGCAGAAAACCTGGCCTACTGTTCCGTTTCCTTTGACTCACTCTAAGCTTCCGCTATTGTCCAGCCTTTCCTCACCATGCTGGAGTATGGTCTGATCAAGGGTGACTTCCACTCAACCCTTTTAAATATCAGTGCTCATTTTTCGACACAGATTTCTACCAAGCCACCTTTCAATCTCTGCTTTCTTGCTTCGTTCGTTCGAGCCTTTTCTCAAATGTTCGGGCACGTTGATTATTCTCATCCAGTCCGGCTTGATATTATTTAGCATTAACTATACGTATAACGTGAAGTATCCTCACAGCAATATACAGCAACATTGCGCAAATAAAATCTTTAGTTGAAAACCCCAAGGTCACTTTGCCAGTCAAATTAATGTGACTTGATATGATGTCAAGCATTTAACCATTACCATTGTTTTTGTTTTTCGAGTTTACGGTAAAAGTGCTTACAACAGCGTAGGCAAATGAATGCAATACAATGACGTCATTTAGATATCAGACGACTTACTTACACCAGTCGTAAAGAACATTGAGTTTGTATTTGCATTACTATAGCGGAGTGTAAAAAGTGCAATAACCGAATTCGATTGAAAAGAACTCCGAACGTTACCCACTTTAACGAAATGAATAGCTGCGAAATTTGCGTGAGCCATCGCGTGCGTAAATTAGTTTAAATCTTTATTAGCACGTAAAAATTTTTACTCAAGCCACGATTTTGTTTCCTGTACCTGTAAATTTTCGTATTTATCATCTTTGTTGTAGTAATCATCCAATAAATCTTTCTGGACAAGTTGAAGACAATTTGGAGCAACGAATGCCGTTGTATTCGTGGAAATATCCCTGCAAAATAGAGAAAATATTGAACTTTTATAATAACCCCTTTAAGATCTAAAGTTGTTACGGTATTGAAAAGTTCCTTAATTTTGAGGTTTGTCTAAGTTACTCTCAAATCTGACAATTTTTTTGGCCCATATTTAACTTAAATGACGCCAGAATACGTTTTTGCGACGTAACCATTTAGACTTAGACATATTATGATTTAGTTTCAAAAAAGCATAGTTTGAACCACTTATGACATCACTCAAAAAATGATGTCATTTTTTCAGAATATGACTGCGACATTACTGTAATGACAATATTAACCCGAAATCTTTTTTCAATTTTTGATAAACACCACCAAGCATGCAAAGTTGGTGTTTTCATGACTTTTGATTGAAATAAGACAGTGAGATATTTTGTATCGTACGTATATTGTATACTGCAGTTCAAATCAAATCAATCATATCTTTTATTATACTCGCTGTATTACGCCGAAGCGTGTAACGAGTTTGCGGGGCTCATCTCCATGTCCTTGCTCCCGGGCAACACAGCTTCTTTCAAACAAATGTCACAGTGATGGCGAGCCGATGGCAACACTGTGTTCGATTTGATCGGCCCGAGATTTGAACCTCAGACCTTCTGCTCCCGAGACGAACATGTTACCGCTTGACCAAGTGGCCGGTTTATTCATAACATTTAAGTTACACTATAGTTTATTCACTAAATTTGAATATGAATACTAACGTGAAAAATCACTATTCATCACCAAATGTCACAGCACAGAACTGCCTGGGATCAGTGGTGGCCTTAGGAAAGGGGGGACCCCTGTGCAAATTAAATGGGGGGGCCGTTTTCTTTACACACTACTTTACCATGTTTTATCTGCACTTGCAATTAAGCGCAACAATGCATTTCATAAATAACAAGACCAGAAGACCAATGCTATTGCAGCCCTAATTAAATCAAATGTTTGTTCATAAGTTCCTCAAATCTAGATCATCAACTCAATTAATTGCAGTAAATTAACGTAAACTTTCATCAATTGCTTTCAGTATGCTTGTGTTATTACAGAATATGTTTGAGTACTTAGCAATAATGTTTGAATGCTTTATACTGCTTAGCACATGATATACTGTATACGTTAGTCAAAAACCTATTACCGGTACTGCCAGTTGCTGAAAGCAGTTGAAAAAAAAACAAATGGAAAAACGACTACCTGAGTCATAGGCATAGCCAGGATTTTTGATTGGGGGGGGGGGGCCAAAACCACAAATCACATGCAATAACGTCATCAGAAACTTCGAAAGAGGAAGTTTTTAGTGGGGCAAAGATATCGCAGAATGGAAGATCAGAAGTCGTGGCCTTGTGTAGGCATGTAACTAGGAACTCGTTCAAGGAGAGAGCTTAAACCAATAGCCTAGTTAAAATGCGAAAATGTGTAAATTTGGAGACGTGCTTAAGTAAAGAAGTGTACTGTAATTCAAATGTATCACAAACGGGGGTCTGGGGGCGGAGCCTCCAGCCGCCCGAGGTTATGGGGGTCTGGAAGCCCCCAGCCGCTGGACGATTTTTCGTAATTTTTTGGAAAAAAAGTAGTTTTAATACCATTGGATCACATTCTGCACATTTTCAGAGCCATTTGAAAGTACTAGATTTTTAAAATTTGAAAGCCAATTGAAAAAATGAAGTTGTTCAGTCCTCTTTTTGCTTGCAATTTAAGTCCAAAACACGTTTAAAATCTTGCATTTTGTGGGTAAATTTTATTAGTGATTTCGCCCAGGCAGGGGAAGTAAAGTACATTCCCTCCTGCAATATTTTAGCAGTGAATAACAATTCAGTCGATTATTTTCTTTATAGATTATTGTTTTGTCTAGAAAACAACCAGTTATAGGAGTACATATACGGCCAGGGGCCCAGGCTCTCTCAATTCAAAAATTTGTTCAATGAGCATTCCCCTTACTGAAGCCAATTTTTTTCAAAAGCATTTTGTTGCATAAAAACTGGCGAGGTGGAGGTAAATTGTAATTGAAAAATGTACAATAGATAGTTATGCCTACAAACCATGTTATTGCCCGAGTCGGATTTACATTGAGTTGGGCCCCTGGCACTTTGAGATTTTTGCAATACTTTCGCGCCAAATACAGGTGAAGACCAAAAAAGTCTTATCTGAGTGCGGGGCCCCTGGCACTGTGCCATGTGTTAAATCTGTCCCTGGTTATTGCATTACATTCATAAAAAGGTTAGATGAGAACCTCAGTTAGCAACTTTTAGGATAGAAACGCTTAATTTCATTCGGGTTATGCGTTTAAATTGGTTGGCAACATTAAATTGAAGGAGCCATGGCCCCCTGAAACAGTATTATTGTTGGGGGCCCATATAAATTAGAGGGCCATATAAATATTCTTTTAGGGGGCCCATTTAAATTGGTTGGCAAAAATTAAATTAAGGGGCACTGGCCCCTGGATCAATATTGTTGTTGGGGGCCCATTTAATTATTATTGTTGGGAGCCCATTTAAATTGGTTGGTAAAAATTAAATTGAGAGGGCCAGGGCCCCCTGGCTCAATACAATTGTTAATTACTGCTGTACGGGTGTACTGTTGTATGCAAAGATGCTAAAAGAAACTGAAGCTGAAGAAACAACAGTCTTTTTTGTGACATTTTTATCATGGGTAGCATTTCAATTGGGGGGCCCTGGGCCCCCTCTGGTTACGCATAGGACCCGAGTAGCCTAACAGTAGCAAGCAAAAAAAAAAGAGTAGTAAGTTGACTTTACCAGTAAATTTTTATTAACTGTTTACTAAATCTGACTTAAAAGTTAAAAGTAATATAGTCTTGGAAAGGGGGATATGTGTAATAACACTTGGAACAAGTGCATCTTGAGGGAGAGGGTACATATGTAATGACACTTAAAACAAATGCATAAACTTTTTATCATAATTTGCTATAGTTTTTCATAATCAAATTTTTCTGCGCGCAATAGGTCAAATGGGGGAACCCCCCAGAAGTGGGGGGGCCCCTGTGCATTTTCACACTTTGCACATTCCTAAGGCCACTACTGCCCGGGATATTTGACCAACGTATTTTACAAGGAGTGCGGAGCAAACGTGCCCCCCGATGTAACTTCTAGAGCAAAAAACATTGAAAATTCAAAACTGACATGCGGGTTGGTGTTAGTTTAGTCACAAAAACGCTTTATGACGTAA
Source organism: Trididemnum nubilum (assembly GCA_963965965.1). Taxonomy (NCBI): domain Eukaryota; kingdom Metazoa; phylum Chordata; class Ascidiacea; order Aplousobranchia; family Didemnidae; genus Trididemnum; species Trididemnum nubilum. The sequence continues at coordinate 10,805,313 of OZ014479.1, forward strand.
TTTTAGTTAAATTTTGGCCAAAAAAAGCATGCTCAGATTTCGGAAAGTGACTTCGGGAAACCTCAAAATTGGGCAACTTTCTGCTACCTGAGCAACTCCAAATTTTTAGGAGCAATGCGTGATGAAATGTGACTCAAAGTCAAGTTAATTTGAAACAAAGAAATCCTCTTGCTGTGGTGATTAATCACAAAAAAAACCTTAAGGAGAAAAAATGCCTCTTTTCCTCACCTCCGTGTAGAATAGGGTTAAGCTAGCGTAGTTCCAAACGCAAAATCAAACTACAATAGAAACTGTGAGAAAAACAGCAAGAAAAAGGGACCATCGATTGATCACCTCAAAAAGAAACAGAAACTCAATAAGGTTCAGAAAAATAGGTTAGAATCAAGGGACATTAGTACTACAAACTTTTTAAGCACGCTTCAGCTAAATACAAAACAAAGTGCTTTACTTGCCGACATAAAGCAGGCCACCCAAACATGACAGCAACATTGCCGTCAGCTCCATAACCTAAAACTTTTCCATACTCTTCTCGAAGTACCTGAAGAAAAACGATATCATTAGCAAATCGGATTTTTTATTGTGAAACCAAAAAATTTGCCTATTATTGCTATCAAAGGATAAGAACTGTCCTAATGATAGGACAGCTGAATTTTCACTTCATTTTTGCCAATATTATATTCTGGTTCATGAAGTTGAGGAAATTTTAGTTTGCAAGACATTCTTCAATTCTGCAAATGCTACGTTTTCATCAAGCAAATTAAACGAAGTGGTTAATGTCAAGGTTTCAAAAAAAGGTTTCAAAAAGTGCTCTACATCAAAAGGTTAAAACGAATGTTGCAGCAAATTACCACAGTTCTAAAACATTAAAAACAATAATTTCATAAAACCCAACAATCTGTTTTACCCATTAACGGAATCATCAGGGATATATCTTTTTCATTGTTTATTTGAACAAGATATACCCTTGATGATCCCATTTATTGCTAAAACAGACTTTTGGGTTTTATTAGTTTAGTTTTTGGATGTTTTAAAACTGTCTCAATCGAGATATTGCATTTATGGCAGATATTCTGGAGGCGCTAAACTAGAATTCAACATATCCTCATTGGGAAAATGTAAAAAATGAGTGAAAAACTTCTTTAAGTTGTTTTACCACATTGTATTCACTTTTCAATGTGCTTGCAGTATTTACCTTATGCAAATCTGAAATTCCGCTATGCGTCTTTTCTTACAGCACATAAGGTGTAAAAACGATTTCACGGATACTGGATAGTTAATAGAAGTCATGGCAACTTCCCGCCAGAAGTTTTGCAAGGTTAGTGACCTTAAACAATAAGCAATACGCAGTTGCCAACCAGTTATACAGCACTTACCTGCGAAAAATTTGTCCCACAACCATAATGCTTGAATATTTGATCTGCATTTTCCGCCACAGCCAATTTTAACTGCACAATATCATGTATCTGCAGTTAAAAAATCGGTTATTTATGAAAACCAAACAGTAAGTTCAGCTAAAAAAAAACTTGCATACAGTGCAGGCTACAAGCAAAAAAAAAAAAAAAAACTCAGGAGATTGTGCTTACGTTGCCCGAAACATCACCGGAATGGAACCGGAGTTAAAATTACTGCCAAAAGTAATAATACCGCTTCACTTGCTCGGCAGAAAAGTGGCATATCTAATAGGACGATAAGGAGCTGAAGCCCCCACCCCTTAGAATAAAATTTAACCCAACTATGCATGATTTTGAACGTGTTCTGAAACTGACCAGTACCTATAAGGTGGGCTGAAGAGGCTGATTAATTTAGTTCTCTCTAATGACTTCCAAATCAAAGCATGTAGTTCGTCTATATGGCTCTAAAAACGCGCGAAATATCAATCACATGGTGTTTAAATGGTATTTACTGAAAAGCCACAAAATCTCCCAAAACTCGTATAGCCTTTATCAACGGGGTACTACGCCCTCAGACCCACTTGTGTGATCACTTAACTTTGCCCAACACGCCAGCTATTTTCGATAAGTTTTTCGACACAGACAAATTTTAGTTTTTGTTGAAAGCCTTCTTTTTCTTCCATAGCAAAATCATAATTGAGCGCCTAATTAAAGAAAGTCCGTTGCGGTTGGAACAAAATACATAAATTAGTTTGGGAAAACGTTTGTATAAGGATATCAAGAAAAGCATACTGGCACTTTAATTAGAAAGCGAAATATTATTGCCCAATAGAAATTTAGTGACCTTAAACAATAAGCAATACGCAGTTAAAAGCTAAGGTTTAAGAGCCAAAAATTTCGATATAACTTGAAGATAAGTAAATATTTATTTCTTACCATAAAAGGAAATTTTGTTGACCTTTCGTATGGCGTATCTTCCGTTAATCTCCTGATCTTTTCCGCATTTTCAGTTTTAACAGGCTTTTCAAAATTGATGTATTTGTCGGATATAAGATAACTAGAATAAAAACAAATTTAAACGGCACAAGCTTGATGTCCTTCGTGGTCGACTCCTGGGAAGTCAGAACAACTTCCACTGGCAGTTAGGTGGCTAGATCAACCACCAATCGTGCAGCCGCAAGCAGCTCGAGTCATTGGTGCACAGAGCTGGACAGCGCAGTTTCGAGCTTTTAACTCTCATCAGCAGCCCTCAGCATGTCTAACCAAAGGTATTCCCCAGCTGGACAAGACTCTTGGCCAAGCTGCACAATGGCAGAGGCTATGCATGGAATAAACAATTTTTCACTTGCGGTACTTTACAAAACAAGTGAAAAATTGCTGGGCTCTTGTAGTAAGGACAGCCATGTAGTAAGGACAGCCAGGAGTCGACTACGAAGGACATCAAGCTTGTGCGGTTTTGATTTCCATGGTCACGCAGAGGGGAGCCCTTGTAGTAAGGATAGCTTGCAAGAGCCCAGCAATTTTTCACTTGTTTTGTAAAGTACCGCAAGTGAAGAATTGTTTATTTCATACAAAGCCTCTGCCACTGTGCAAGCTCTAAAGGTTTGTCCAGGATGGCCAAGAGTCTAGTCCAGCTGGGGAATACCTTCAATTAAAGAATAAAAAGATTAAAATTGATTAACATTGAAAACAATTGTGACATGTTGTTTTCTGTTTGTTTCTCGTAATTTTGTAATAAAAAAAAACACAGCTGGGGAATACCTTTGGTTAGATATGCTGAGGGCTGCTGATGAGAGCTAAAAGCTCGAAACAGCGCTGTCCAGCTCTGTGCATCAAATTTAAACGGTAGCAATTAACACCTTATATTATAGCAAAAACTTTTCTTGAGACTTAGAAGCACAAGAAAAATTGGCACTATCTATTTGATATTAGCAAACGCGTTATAGCAGATTTTCACTATAGAAATTAAAGTAAAACTTCTATACCGAAAAAGTTTGCATACTTGTATAACAATCTTGAGTGAAAACTTCTATAAGTAGCTTTTGAAAGCATAGGAGCTATTACTTCCACAGACTCCGACGACATTAAAAGCTATTTTGAAATTCTGTATCACTAACAAACTTCTATAAGTGAAAATTTTATAATAAACCCTAACAAAGTGCCGTTTTTAGTGAAATAAAAACAAAAAAAGATTCTTTCTTCCTTTCTTCATAGCCCACTTTTCCGTGAGGGTTGCGGGGGCAGCAGCTCGAGTTTAGCCGCCACAATTCACGGTCTTCGATCACATCCATCATTTCGCTTGAGTGAAGTCCCAAGCGATTCCATTCAAGATCCTCAATCTAGTTCTAGGTCGTCTAACTGGTCTTCTCCTATTTGCTTAGGTAGGTAAAGTTTGTTTGGAGAGTCTTTCCTGAGGCATTCTGCTTACATGGCCAAACAATCTAAGAGGATAACTATTTAATCACCCAAAATCCCGCATAATTTCATAAAATTTGGATTTCATGTTTTTGTACCACCTTTTCTCAAACCATTGCTTTTCCAGGGTCATTGAAATTGCCTAATATTAACACTGTTTACTAAAATTCTGTGTAAATCATCTCGATGTTTAAAGCAGTATGTTCTTTATGTCAATTAATCATTCATATTTATTTTGCCACAAAAAAAAAGAATATAGAAATAATAATACACAATGTGTTACTAAGTGTAGACTAGGAGGGCTGGGAAGTGACCTGCCGGTCTTCCGAGTCAAAGAGCCATCCAACTTCGATTGGTCAATAGTTATGGCTTAATAACTATTGGCACGTGCTTTAACTTCAAAGTTATGTTCAATTTAACGGATTTGTCTTTTGCAACAATTTTATATCACGTTTACTACTTACTGTCAAAGAAAAGTTGGAAGAAAAAGAAAATAATTTTTTTCAGAAATCATGTCCCCTGTGAGATTAAATGTTGCTTATGTGTTCTTTTGAAAGTTGAAAAATTATCGTTGTTTCTAATTTCGTTAGGTATATCGTTCCATATTTATTCTCTCTATATTCAAAAAAATGTTCAGCCGGAAAGAAATTTTTGGTTCCATTCTTAGTCGTATGAAATTCAGATTTTCAATTAACCGATTAAATCATAAAAAAGCTTACTACTTTTTGTTCACAATCACCACAAGGAGTTTATCTGATCCTTCCATTGCTGGTACCGAAACTTCCGCAACGAAATGTTCAATGACCGCTAATCGGCCAAGAATCTAGAAATATACAATGCATTGATAATATTTGAATAAGATTGACAATGCTCTAAAAAAGATAACCGAAACGTCTCAATAAACACTCTAGTATTTTAGCTGCAATGTTTTTAATTAATTTATTTAAGAAGTCCATTTACCATGTTCCTACATTGATTAAACTTTTACAAAAGGTTGTACTGTATCTCACATTGGCTTACAGAAGACGCACTTTGTATCTGCCGTTGTGCCTGTTGCCCCGCTAATAGGTGGAGTTTCTATACACAGTAAGTTGCGTACTCTACCCTGGTGCTCATCTAATGCGTAACATTGCATATCGGGAGAATATGTTTGATTTTGCTTCTAACACCAAATGTTTCAGCCAATTTACGACATTCTAGAGCGATATGATAGTCTAGTTTAAAATTTTGAAAGTTAAACCAAGGGATCTAGCCGACCAAAAGACTAAAAATAATGAAACGAAGGATACTAATGTTACTCAAAAAATTTCTTGCATGAGAAGCAAGAGCTGTTACAGTATACAAATCATGTACGTAAACATTATGCCTAAACGTCCGTAGAAAAAAAACAATATTGATTGTGTTTTGCAATATTTTTCATGTCTGTAATGGTAACATCCGCAAAATCTTTACTCTTCACCAAAAGGTCAAACCCAACATAAATGAACTCCTCAGCAACACAAAAAGCTATACATGTTTAATGTAAGACAGAGAAAGGTACTATAACAAATAGGAGATAGAATAGCACAAATAAATATTTTTTAACAAACTTAGGCAACTCATACCTTAATTTTTTGAATAGAAGCAGCTCTTAAATAGAAACCGCCCCCAAATAGGTACCGTGCGAATTGATTTAAAAAAACTTAAAACAACAATAGAAGCCGCCGTTGAGTAGAAGCCGCAACAAGCAAAACTACTTCTTCATTAACACAAGAAAACAAAGCAAACAAGTCTAACAACATGCAACAAAAACAACTCAAACATTGTACGTTTAATTTCAACTATTGCATCAACGGTTATTTTCATCATCATTATTATCTATAATATTGATATCATTCAAGTCACTACTATCAATGAGACTTTCAGTTCCAAGACAAGAAATTTTGGCGATATCATTGGTCGTAATCACAAGAGACAATAGAATTGCAGTTGATTTAATGTTACCGTTTTTCTGTTGCTTTTTGTAGATTAACTTGAATGCTTATTGAACACTAATTTGAAGACGAAAACGTTCGTATAAAAAAAGGAACCCGCCCTTGAATAGTAGCTGCCCTCGAACAAAAACCGCATAAAATGTTGAAAATATAGTAGCCGCGGTTTCTTTTCAAGAGAATATGGTAAGTTACTATAACTTTGCTTGTGTTACACATTTATCTATTAACACCATTGCAATCAGGGGCGCCGAGAGCCGAGGGTGGGCCCGGGGACAACTCAAATATTACGTGTCTCTGGTTTTGTGCAGTCTAGAACAGGCAAGGGAAATGGCACACTTTTCTCCGGATTTTCAAGTGATCTCCAAAAAAGAAAAAAAGGTCTTTACCGAAATTGAAACGGTTTTTCTGTCCAAATTCAGGTGATTTCAAAAAAAAGATCTTCGGTATTTCATTTCGATGGGTCCTATGAACCCCATGGGCCCTCTCATGGACCCCTTCAAGCCCATGTGCCACCTTAAAGACCATGGGCCCCTAAAATCCATGGGCTACGGAGTCAATGTCCCTCTCCTGCCCCCCCTCTCGGAGGCCCTGATTGCGATTTCTGAAGTAGATCATTTCTTGTAATGAGCGCTTGTGATAACCCAAACTTACTCTGGCAAATAAATTTTTCCCAATAATTCATCCCTTATCAATTGGCAGGGTTAAGGGCCTGTTATCTTGAAAAATGAAATTTACTACACCACAAATTTTAGGCTAAAAGGCTATCCAGCTACTGAGCGCCAGGGCGCAACATTTGTATAACAGCGTATTTCAACTCTAATCCAAGTTGAATAAAAATTTTTGGAACAAAATAATGGTTTAAAGGAATAAATCGATCGAAAGTTCTCTAAAAATAAATTTTGCTGTATTTCTGCTGCATTACTTCAAAATATTCGAGAAGTCCATTGACCATGTAGTTTCATGCCAGCAGCGTTGCCGAGAGGGTAAAAGTGTCGTTTTTGCGACGACCCTGATTGCATTGTCTGGGTTCAACTCGCACCCTGGCCACGTTGTTGCGTCCTTAAATAAGACGCTTTACGATGATTACCTCTGCTTGTTGGCTTCAAACAAGCATCAAATTCAATGGACAAGAATTCGAAGAAATCCGCATGAACATTGTATCACTGGAAACTCCTAGGCAGGTGCGGATTCCTTCAACCACGAACCGGTCAATGCAATAAAAAGTGCGCAGATCGACCAATATTTAGTGTCTGACGCTGTCCGGTGACAGCAAGGTAAATGTGCGTGTCGCGATCATTGATACTTGGCTAGAGTACAACCTTTAATCTCTAGAATTGCCCACATCGGCTGAAACTAGAGAACGACTGAGATGTTAATTAACGAATCGAAAATGGCAGTTGATAGTACCTTTAGCTTCTTGAATCTCAGAAAGCAGCACACCAATTTTTAATTAAAACTTCTATTTAAGATTGAGACACAAACCAACTAACTGAGGAAAATCACTCCACTCACACCTCTTACTAAACGGCTATACGAGCCAACCCCAGATACACAAACTCGGCTTATCTGCCTACAAAACTAATACCTAAAATCACCCACTCTTAGAATATTAGAATAATGAATGAAAAACGACCCGCCTATTTATACTACGACAAAAGCTATCGAATATCCCAGAAAAATCTTTGATACTTCACAATAGAAAAAATACACGAGCTTACAATAAACAAATTATGACATAATTATGACATCACAAACTTCAAGTCTAAATATAGCAATTAAGAGTCGTAAACAACCCAAACATCGATAACTGCTAAAAAATAGCAGAATGTACTAGAAAGGAATTATCTGGAATATCTCGAATATTCTAAATCAAAAAAAGTGGCAAAAGTACTAAATCAGTCATGTACACGTTAAAATGCAGCAAATAATCATATCTCAGGCATTCAAAATTATTGTTCGTGACAATGCGCTATAACAACAGCAATATGTTCACTAAGTGTTTCAATTTTAACTATGTGTTTCAGAGAGCTACTTTAAATTTATTTAAACCTCAGTAATACTGGCAATTCAAATTATTTAAACCTCAGTATTATTGACAAGATCAATAAGTTCTTGACAGATCTGCTTTAATGACTGCGAATTGCTACCTCAACTTTTCTGTCAGTATTCTAATAAATCCAAAAAACTACAATTAAATTGTTGTAGAGCGATTAGCATAAATTTATTTATATAAACTGATAAATAATTTTGGTAAAATCTTGATACTCTTGGTAGTAGTTGGGGATTCCATCCATCTTTCAAGGTGATGTGATCCCTATCAATAATCACATCTAATCTAATTCTTTAATTATAGTCGTTAGTACAGTATTATCGAAGATTAGTGATTAATATTATGTTAGAGTACGAGAAATTACTCACTTGGGTGTGGAAAAAATTCCACCAAGGTAGCTTGATAAGATTTTTGATGTCATTTCGGATAATGTACTTTTTCCCACGTTCAAATTTAGGATGAATTAATTTCTGAAATGTGAAAAAGTGTAACGTTTAATCATAAACGGTAGACAGAATCCAGATCCGGAGTTCATGTACTCAAACGTCGTATGCACTAAACGCAAATTATAGCTTAGCCCCGCAGATAAACAAAATTTGAAAAAATTTCTTGGGCAAATAGCTGGACAAATTGCTAAATGATTAAGTAATTTAGGAGCAAAATATTTCTCTAAACATGTGAATTCAGTTTATTTTGCTGTAATAAGTTCAACAATGTAGAAGATAGAAAATTGAAAATCAGAGTAGTATTAAATTTCCGGCATTTGGCAATAGAGAACATCTTAACGAGTTTCCGTTTATAAAAATTGATATTTTTATTTTAAGACTGTGTTCGAAGTCTGGTAAAATTTTCAAGTCTCTTGACTGGTTTAGTTTGCGAGCTATCGATTATCTCGATAAACAATTTGTCAAAAGGGAACCTCTTTATCATGACTATTACGTCACAACAGCTGTTTTTCAAAATTGAAAGCTTAAAAATTTTACGCGCGGCAGTCATTGATGCAGGCAATGGACAATGCTATATCCAAAGCGAAGCTTGTAGAAGCAAAGCAGAGCGAAAAAGCTGAGCATTTTGAGATGCAATTACATTAATGTTTTGCAAAAATATAATTTGAATTGCGAAGCCAACAAAGAGCATTTTTAAATAGTAAATCAACTAAAATATACATAATTATGCAGTTAAAATCCAGAATCCAGCTTTTGATGACGGAACCATTTTCTCACTGAGAAATGACTTTCTGTTATGGTATGATATTAGCAAAGCATTCCCGTCTTTAAATCTATAAAACAACATAACTAAGACAAACCACCAAACTAATTTTTTAGCTGTCTATCTACCAAAGGGTCGTTGTTGTGATGGCCCGGTCAGTCGATCAGTCAATTGAAGAGGCCAATGATTTGGAAAAAAGTACCGATACCAGCAAGTTTCCAAATTGAAGTTCATCTTGGTTGAGGGACCGGGTCATCAAAACAACCACTAATTTAATTATGGCGTCTTTGTCGTTCATGGACCAGGGTGATTTTTTATTAATCGATTTGCGTGCTGTTTGGTCTGCTGTCGGCAGGCTACCAGTGCGAAACCATCGGAAAGAGAACAATTTTTTTGCATTGCTTGTTTGGAGCAGTTTTTGTTTTGCAGGTTCGTTTTTTTACGCTTATGCTTATTGTAGCCGGAAAGCACGCAAAGAAAGAATGAAAATATATACCGGTATTCTACAATATAATCATTTTGAGTACTTTGGAAATTACACTTATTTCTACGTCAAGGAGCAACCATTTCAGTGATTAGCGCGAATCTCTGGGGGGACATGACGGAACGTGCTAGAGAGCTCGCAAAGGCCTTTCTCGCTCGCTAAAAAGCGCTAACGAGCAAAAAATCTTCGTAGACAAACAGCCATTTCTGAGCCGTCTCGCCCAACACACGTTAAAACAGTTCGCTCGAATTTCTTCGCGAGATGTTCGTAACTTGCGTTAGTACGTAATAAATATCTCATTGTGAAGTCAAATGCATTTCTACTTCCAAATAATGCTCTCAAGAGTGCTGTATGAACTGCATTGTTATGGAAAAAGATACTATAAGCTATGCGTTATTATTCTATGCAAGCAAAATTCCTCAGCTGATGATAATTAGTATATGAACGACAGAATTTAATTATATTTTTGGATCAATGTGAAATAAGAACAACTTTTTCCATACTACAATTTTTTTAAACGACGTAAAGCGCCCTTGAGGTTGTTGGTGATAAACTCATATGTTAACAGTAACTCTAGGTCTTTAGGTTTCAAAATTTTTCAAAAGTGAGTAAGTCGAAGTACACTCTTCGTTTTTAGAAACGGTAAATCTTGAGTCGAGACTGGCTGTTTTGAATTTTTTGCCTATATTCAATCTCATTTGTTCTTGATTTTGTAGAACTTTTGAGAGTATCGATGTCAATTTTAGCGGGCATGTTTGAAACACTTTTTAATTCCCATTGCTCTGTCTGCTAAAGAGAAGGTTTTTTCTTGCTTTTGCAGCATCGTAAAATTGCAGAAGCGAAAAAGCAAGCTTTTTTCAAGTTGAACAACTGCCAAAAAAATTCTCAATCGTTGCGCAGAGCAACAGAGCTTTATAATCTTGAATAGTTGCAATTTTGCTTGCAAATACAAGAAAATCACTGAAATTTTATCGCTTTAAATCAGCACAAATTTTAGTTTCTTTGATTAGTTTGATTTTTTTTGTTTGTTTTTGGTTTATTTTGCTGCCGAGGCTGGCATTGTTTTTAATTTGTTCTTAAATTTTGAGCAAAAATGAACCTCGTGTTTTAGAAAATCATTCTTATAAAAGAAGTGTATAGCTATTTTTGTCAACTGGTACTACTCAATATTTCTTTATCAGTCGAAACAGCAAGTGGTTCTTAATGCAATTCGCTTTTTTTAGCAGTCTGATAGCAAACATGGCGACGATTTTAATTAATTTTCAGCAAAAATTCGCTTTGGTTAGAAGTTTTCAACAGTTCGCCATTACATTTCTGAACCAAAAAGATTTCTTGCACGCTTAAAGAGTGCTTCAAGATCCTCTTTAAGTTGGCGAGGAAAATGTGACGTTTTTTTGCTCGAACTGCTTTCCGCAATCGGTCAAAGCAAGTAGGCGAGAAAGAATGACGTAACGGATTTCGCAAGGCTTTTCATACACGTGCAAAATGACCTCTTACGTTTAGCGAGTATTTCGTTCGGTAGCGCCTCTTAAAAAAAACTCGTTAATTAAAGCGAACGAGGAAATTTCTGTCATGTGGGCCCTGTACCCACTTATAGACACGTCATTTTTTCAAAAAAGGCAACATTCAGCAAATTTAGATATCGCAAATACTGTCTAACTTTGACCACTATTCTTAATTTACAATTTAGGAGTATATATGCTGAAACGAACAGAGATAAACTGTAGCTAAGGTTTCCTAAGGCGGTACTAGTACAAAAAACTGCCAATTTATACACAATAATTTAGATTGAATAAATGAAAAATGAAGAAAGCTTCAGTCTTCGCTTAGCCAAGCTACTTTAAATTTAAGCTCAAAATACATGCGTTTAAGTATGTTTTGGACTTGACCTGCAAGTAGGGGGACTGAAGCGGCAGCTGGGCAATTTAATTTTTTTAAATGAATTCCAAATTTTAGTAATTTGTTTTTTTCAAATGCCTCCGAAAACGTACGAAATGTGTTCCAAATGGCTTTAAAATGTTTATTTTTACATCGCTTTTATTTTAGTTGATTAAAACACAACTAGCAACGTGCATAATTGAATGTGAATTCAACTGATTCAAAAAGTGCTCTGTAGTAGAGGCTAGAGCGTATATCAAAAACAGTACTCTTCACAAAATTTAAATAAGATTCTGTTTGAATAAGACACCCCTCATGACTCTGAAAACGGTTGAAGCAGTCTGTAGAGTTTTAAATTTTTAATTGTGACGTGTATTGTTTTATAAAAGCACAAACTTAAATCAAGACTTAAAAAGATTATGAATCAAAAAGGTGAAGCACCAAAACGTTCTTGCCAGGGAGGAACTTCCACCCCTTAATTATTATGCGCCTTAGACTGAGGTAAAAAAAGAAAAGGAAAGGATGCTCGCATCATTGCAGCACTATTGGTTAATTCTTCAATAAACAGTTTTCAGCAGTAGGCCTGCTATGTATTTATCGCTGCCTATCATTCTTTGTGTTCTCCAAGTTGATTTCGCATAAAACTAGATGGAAGCTAGTTGAGAAGCGAGCCAACTGAAGGACCGTTGCATATAGTGAATGGTGATTTTAAAAAAAAAATTATTTGCCTTTTATAAGAGAGCAATTCAAAATCATTTTCTTTTGAAGCCTTAAGGAGGTTGGAATTATTGTAAACAGCGTCAAAATATATTTATTAACCTCATCGTGACTGATCCACATTAAAACATCTCACTAGCTAAGTCTTTTGAAACTGACTATGAATTGCTGCCGGGCACATTTGGAAAGTACCAACGGTGGTCCCCAAACGTTCAAATCTTCCATTGTACTAGCTGTATTACGCCGAAGCGCGTACAGGGCCCATCTCCGCGTCATTGCGTCTGCAGACAACACAGCTTCTATCGAAGAAATATTGCAGCGGTGTCGAGTCGCTGGCAACACTGTGTTCATTTTGTGTTCAAATTGACCAGCCCGAGATTTGAACATCATATCTTCTGCTGTAGAGGCGAACGCGTTACCGCTCGACCAACTGGCTGGCTTCCCAAATGTTTGTCTCTTAAATGCCTATTAACCAGCGCCGAATTTACAAAATGGCTCTTTGGCACAGTAGCAGGGGCTCCGAAATCTGGAGGCCTCGTGCCTGAGGCATAAAACTGCAAACCTTTTTATTTCTTTGTTTGCAGCACGGTTCGCAAGCTCACCTGAAGATTTTTCAAATCTGTTTAGAATCTTTTATTGCAGGAGTATGTTTTATTATACAGCAAGATGTGAGCAAATGTTCCTTTCGCCAAAGTATTTTGAAAAAAAAAATCATTAACTCAAAAACTAGGCATGATAAACACTTCAAATTTTCAATACAGCTTGAAAATCAGTATAAACTTCAAAAAATATTTAGCTTGAGCTCGTTTTTGTTGTATGCGGATGCGTGAAAAACAGTTTTCAATATGCGATATTTAATGTTATAAAATCGTATCGAAAGTGAATTTTGTCTCTTAGGCTACACAACTTTTATTGTTTGCCTAATAAAACGACCAGGTAGACTTATGCACTATCTGGTAAAATCTATCAGGTTTCGGCAATTTGGAATGCATTTTGCCACTAAAAATCCGCAAAACATCGTAATTCGCTTCAAGCATAATAAACACATGGTCAATTTTTTGTAGAAATGAATTCGAACAGCTGCATGTTTGGTGGAACAAAATTAATGGATAAAGCCACACCTTTTTTGTTTACATTTTTAGAATTAAGATAATTTAAGCTAAGATTTTAGATAGGGTTAAATTTAAAGTTAGTTTTGGAATAAGAATTTGAGCTTAGGTTGGATTCAGATCAGAGATCAACTTTCTCGTCTTTTTTAATATAGTCCAGCGGCAAGGTTAATTATGCACAAATAGCTGCTGCATTAATCATCGGCACAGAGTTAACCCACTTTCCTTTGCACTTGATGTACACAGCCTTAAATAAGCTATGCCACTTTTTGATGTTGAACCTACTTTTGTACATCTCCAGCTAGTAGTAAAACGCTTATCTAGGATCGATATAGCTCAGTGGTAGAGTGTCGGGTTGTTAACCACCGGTTTGCTTCCCGAATCGGCAATGCGTCGTAGTGTTCTTGGGAAAAACCACTTGACACTTGTTTCCCACTGGGGCTTAGCAATCTACCCGTTAAAATGGCCCAGACTGACGACGACTTGCAAACAGAACCGAAAAAAGAGCTTTGGGCTGATAAAGTTACGCAGGCGCAATGCTTGGTTCATACGAACAAACCTGTCTGGGATAAACAAAATCAAAGACTAAACTTTACCATAGAATTTATTCAAATAATATTTTATTGAACCAGTTAGTGCATACATTTTAACCTTTGACTTCAGGATTTTAACCTTTGACTTCGTACATTTTAACCTTTGACTAAAGGACCTTGAGCAGGACGGTGTTTAATTATAATTTTACACTAAGGTAAAATTTTTGGCTTTGCTTTTCTGGTGAATAGGACGGTTCATTTTTTAACCTTATGGAATTTCTCCTGCAAAAAAAAATACACCAATACTTACCGGTGCATACTTGGCTTTCTTTGGTTTTCTTTTCAACAGATGTGGATGGATGCAAATGCTGAAATAAAATAGATATTTTTTTTTCATGCTTCAGTTCAAAATGCTTGTAAAAATACGTTACAAGACATTTGAATGATGCCATCGCTTTGTTTCGAGTTAAAATAAATTTAGAATTGATGAAAACCCATTAACCTACTTACCGGCCAATTGGTTGAGCGGTAACGCGTTTTTGGAGCCATAGGTCTGAATTTCATATCTCGGCCCGGTCAAATCGGACATAATGTTGCAACATCTCACGAGTAGTCACGACCTGAGCGATATTTCTTCGAAAAAAGCACTGTGCTTACTGCAGGTACAATAGCGCGGTTATGAGCCAAGCAAACTCGTTCCACGCTCCTCAGCGTAATAAAAAAAGTATAATGAAAGATTTGACATGGTTTGAAAATCTACTTCTTTGGTGATATAGTAACATTAGTTCGTTAGATATTTTAGATAGAAGAGCATATTTCGAGACAACTTGGTCCAGTATATCAATGACTGTTCATGCAAAAGAGTCATAATATCACTAAAGCCCAATCCTACACAGAAGATCACCATAGAATGCTTTTAAATATCAGTACCTTTCAAAATCACTAATGGAGACAATAGCCGCTCCTGCTGAAGTAAATGCAAGAATTTTTTCGAGCTCGTTTCGCAACTAAAAACATTAAATGTTGTATCGTTTATTAATCCTCGATTCTATTGCAAACATTTGTGGGCTGATTAACAATAATATCCCCCACTGAATATGTGCCAGATGATACAAAAATATTGTAATTAATCACAACCTTAAATTGTGGGGCTAGAGGCAACCTAAACGAAAGCACAAATACCATTGCCGATACAGGGATGCTTTAAGTTGCATTACCCACCACCAGGGGTGCCGGAACGTCAAAAGGGCAAAGGGGGGCAGCTTTTTCAAGGGGCACTTTCAATACTGTACGCACAGTCATTACCACCAACATTGCAGAAATACTGTCAAACAATTAAACACTTCACGAAAGCCAAAGTGCTGAGTACGTCGAATAAACAGTAAAAAATAACAACAAACGAATTATCAATTAAATCAGAACAGTCTCTACGGCAGGATGCCCTCGGAGGTTAGGGGGCAACGTCTCCAACAGCCGGAGGCAAAGGGATCTGGGGGCGGAGCCCCCAGCGCTCGGAAATTTTGCAGTTTTTGTGCAAAAATAACTTAATTTTAGGCCTATTGTAGCAAAAATTAATCTTTCAAATTGTGGCATAAAAATTAGCAGTGCTAAAACATGATTAAACCGGCTGCGTAAATGAGCAGATTGGCTATGAGGAAGGTGGCTAATGGTAAAATTATAGCCTTTGTATAACAAGCTGGTAAACCTTAAAACAAAAAAATCACAAATTTTAAACTAACTCGTCTGCATTTACAAAACAAGATAATTTTGAAGAAGGTGTTTATTTCCACCACATCCCACATCTCCATACCCACCGAGTATTTTGCTGCTAGGTCTGGACAAGAAATGGATCTTGCTCCTGTTATTGCAATGAATTTTATGCGTTACAAGTTTTTCATAGGTTAATCCGGTTTGAGCAGGGGTCCGGATCACTTGGATTCGCCTCTGGTAAAGTCAGCGTCAATTGTTCCAACTAGGGCTGCAAACAAACTTAGAAATTTGAATGTCTTGCGCCAGAGTAGCGTGACTGGGGAGGCATAAATAATTTTTTTGGGGGGGCACAAAAACTTTGTTCCCTCGAATTCGTGAGTGAAGACCAAAAAAACAAAAAAAGGTCTTCACCGCAGAATCTGCGAAAGAACGGTTCTTGCACACGAATTCTGGGGTGATGATCAGTATCAAGTCTCGAACTGCACTCCAGTGGCACCGAGCCTGTTACTTTCTTTGGGGCACAATTCTCGCTTAGGGGGGCACAGTTCTCATTTGGGGAGGCACGGCCTCGGAATGACCCCTTGGCGCCGGGCCTGAGGCAGTGCCATCGCCAGAGCAAATGAAGTGAGGGGGCACCAGCCAAAAGTGCGGGGGGCACTAAAATTAGCATATAAAAACTAATCTTCAGATCGTACATCTGCAACTATGCGCAATTTTAAAACAAGGCCGGCAGCGCTCCTTAGCTCGTTTCGTCTGTAGCCCATAGTCGCTTAAAAAATCTATCTAGAGCAATGAATGCTACCAGACGTGCAACCACAATTTTGCTAAGAGGAGTGAACCAAAATTAAATTTCTTTTTTGCACAAAAACTGCCCGATTTAGCCCCCGTGCTGAACATACTTATGCAACTCAAACGTGTCACAGATGGGACATAGTCATTTAATATTTAGTGACTGTAAAAGGAGCTTGGGGCGGAGCCCCAGCCGCTAGGCAATTTTTGTGATTTTGCAGCAAAAAAGTAGCAATTTTAACCCCAATTTAATCACAATTTTAACCCCAATTTAATCACAGTTAATCACAATTTTAACCCCAATTTAATCACAGTAGCAATTTTAACCCCAATGAAGTGAGGGGGCACCAGCCAAAAGTGCGGGGGGCACTAAAATTAGCATATAAAAACTAATCTTCAGATCGTACAGCTGCAACTATGCGCAATTTTAAAACAAGGCCGGCAGCGCTCCTTAGCTCGTTTCGTCTGTAGCCCATAGTCGCTTAAAAAATCTATCTAGAGCAATGAATGCTACCAGACGTGCAACCACAATTTTGCTAAGAGGAGTGAACCAAAATTAAATTTCTTTTTTGCACAAAAACTGCCCGATTTAGCCCCCGTGCTGAACATACTTATGCAACTCAAACGTGTCACAGATGGGACATAGTCATTTAATATTTAGTGACTGTAAAAGGAGCTTGGGGCGGAGCCCCAGCCGCTAGGCAATTTTTGTGATTTTGCAGCAAAAAAGTAGCAATTTTAACCCCAATTTAATCACATTTCACACTTTTTGAAGCCATATATGAATAACTCAATAGCTAAAGTTTTGAAGTAATTTCAAAGAATTAAATTGCTTAGCACCTTCAAACCCCTCCTTACTTCAGGTCAAGTCTAAAATAAGTTTAAACGCTGGTATTTTAAGACAAAATTTTCTAAGTTAGTTGGCTAAGGGGGCTAAAGCCCCTTCACCTTGGTTGAGCCACTGACTGCGACCTCAAAATCTTGAGTGTGCTCTAGAAATCAAAACAGCTGATCTTTGAAAAAAATATCTCACGTACCAGTAACGATTCTGCAGGCTTACATCTATCTTTCGCGACGCATCCGCAAAGGCGTGTTAATAAGACGGAATATTGCGTCAGATTTATGTGACAAAGCAGTTGGTTGCCAGCAATTTCGCAAAAAATCGAGAAAACGTTAAAGGAGAATTATGCTTGAACGTACTTATTCCTTTTTCCGTCATTGTGTGTTGCCTTGTCACTGAGTAATGTTCCAAAAACAGTATTTTGAGTAAACCTAAACGGGGGGCACAAGCATCTGTTAGGGGGGCACAGACCCCTGGCTCCCCCGTAGCGACAGCACTGGCCTGAGGCCTACAAACATTGATCGATGAGTTCTTAATTTGAAATTTTGCAGTATTCTATATCTTCGTAGCGTAAGTTTAAACTAATGGAACTAAATCGGGTGTCACAGCTCACAGGCTAACTAAATACATTCCACAAGATTGCTCTTTTATTTTATCGGTACGTTATTTAGAAATCATTTAACACACGAAATTTGTTATTATTGATTTCAATGAACTTTTTAGCGTCAATCAATGGAGAGAAATTTTGCTTCTAATGAAAGATGTTTTTTTAGAAAATGAAAATTGTACTGCAACGTAATTTGAATCGACAAAAATTTTTATTACGTTTTCTTTCGAGAAAGGGCTCTGTTGGTTGACAAAACACTAGACTTTAATTCCTCAAATGCTTCTCGTAACTCCAGTACGCTTTCGCGAGCCATCAGTTTAAACTGACGCTAGGAGGAAATGAGTTAAGTTTCATCCAATTGATCAGCTTTCACGAGCTAGCAAAAAAAAACGTACAGTGTAGTATCGCCTACTGCAAGTTGCTACTAACTTTTTGCTGTGTTAAATGCTGTAATGCACAATTGGGTCATTTGTCGGGTCTATTGTTTACAAACCATTAAATTAACTGTTAGATCTATTGCTCATAAACAATTAAATTTATTCTGCTTTGGATAAGCGAGCTTTGAGCTTAGCAAGCGTTTGCTTCGTTGCTATCGTACTGAAATGCAAAGGGCAGTACTGCCCCCCTTGCCCCCACCCGTTCCGGCACCACTGCTCATCACCAGTGCATTTTCTCGAATACTTGGTAAAAAGTATGTGTCACAATAAAAAAAAAAACATTTTCATAAAATTGCGGTTTGGTTCTGATACGGTTGATTGCATTTAAATACACGTATCTCCATTACGTTGAAAATTAGGTTTAGTTGTCACCGTTCTACATTATTTGCACATTTTTGTCGGTTATTTGTCACATGAACAAAACGTTAATTCTTCTGAATCTTACCATATTATACGCTTAAGTTCACGATCAATCTGATTAATCTATTTTTCAGATTTTTTCAACCACAAAAGAGCAAAATATATCTTTGCTATTCTCAATATTTTTTTAAAATTATATTCATATTGTGGTACGTACGTGTATTAAAAAACGCGGATCGTAATCAAATTGAAGTATAACGAGGTTCGAGTTACAAAAACTCAAATGTTTTTGTTGTCGTTGTTGTTTTTTGCAATTAAATGAGCGAGTGATCATTAGTCTTAGTCTAACATTCAATTAATTGTAATTGTAGTCACAGTTTTATTCACCAAGTTGCCTTGGCCAGGAGACGATCTACTAGTCAAGCTGTCACCTGTCTACCACACACCATTTTATTGCTAAGCTTCAAGCAGGAAAGCTGTGACTACCAATTTTTATATAGTTTTTGGTTTGACTTGACCGTAATCTAACCCGCGTATACCGCTTTAGTAGTGGACGCTCTATCTACTTGTTTATTGCGCTGTCAAATGAAACGAGCAAACTAATGCACCTCAGAGTTGTAAACGGGCGACTAGTTCAATTAAGCCCGGACCATAGGCGTCGGCAAGAGGCTATGCCCCCCTTGGATTTTCACACATGATGCAGTGAGTCCTAGAACAAGCCTTCGCATAGCGGAACCATCTCAACTATCACCGATTGTCAAGGTTTCTTTCTTTGAAGCACTGGTCTGCGCTTAAAAAAGAGTCATGGTGCTATATTAACAAAACGGTTAATTTTGGGAATAGTTTAAATTTGTGTTTCAAGAAAAATAATTAAAGATTCAAATTTTGTGCCCAATTGCTTGCTGATGTTACATCTTACACGAGCAGTTACTTTGTCGAGAAATTTTCAGGTCAAAGCAGTGCAAATTGACAATACCTTTGAAACTGAAAATTTTTGCATCGAAGCCCTCTCGTGGTATGTTAGGTGCTGGAAGCATTCAAGTGAACTTGAAAATGTTCAAAAGCAGGTCGTGAGATGAAATAATGATACAAATAATAATAACAGAAATTTGTATCGCGCCTTTCCTAAAGTGAGTCACCTCAAAGGTGGTTTACAGAAAGTCGACAAAGCAGTTTATCGAAATCAAAGCAGTTTACTTAAAAAGCAAACCAAAAATTATATTCAGAGTGTTTTATTTTCTCATTCTATCTTCTTAAACAATATCGAAAAGCAATCAAACCCCAACCTGCAAACCAAAAACGAAGAAAGAAACGAAAAAAGACAACAGAAAAACACCACTAAGAAAATAAGCGAGGGAGTATAGATGGAGAAAATAAAACTAGTTCAAAATAGACTGACTGTAGGCAAATTCTCACAGCACAAATAGAAAACGCAGAAAAACCTGAAACATTTTGTGGCAGGTAAGCTGGCCTAGTCAATTCGTTAACCATACAAAGCCCGGATTTTTTTTCCAAAAAGCCCAAAAGGGTCAATTGATACCTACAGTAGCGTAGCCAGGGGGGGCGGGGGGGCTATTGGCCTGTCAACCAAAATGCAGAATAAGACAAATAAAACGTTTTTAGCTCTTCTGAGACTGTTTTTTGCGCTGGAATGGACTAAAAAGTGATTTAAAGCATCTTTTGAAACATTTATTCAGGGGGGGGCTAATTTGTCGAAAATTTAAGTTGCAAATCAATGAAAACTTTGAAAAATGCCAAAAAATAAACCAATCAGATTTGATTGCTAGTGTAAAAACGCCAAATATAGGTTTATGATAAACTCAGAAATGAAAAGGGGGAGGGGCTATTCAGTGTTAGTTAATTACCAATCACTTCTTTCAAATATCTTTCCATTAGCCCCCCCCAATTATTTTTCTTTATAAAATATAGACGAAATCGATTACTGCAAGTGAGTTTTATTGTATGATAGGATTGTATGATTTTGAAGAGAACTGCAATGTTATCATTAGCCACTTCCCACATAGTCCATTAATGCAACCAGTTGAATCATGTTGCGCTGCCGATTTCTATGCCACGTTTTAAAAGCTTTTTTTTATTAAAATAGCTCTAAAATTAAGCTATTTTTGCAAAAAAATGCAAAATTTTCGAGGGCTGGGGGCTCCGCCCCCAGACCCCCAAACCAGCCCTCCCCCCATTGCGAATTTCTGGCTACGCGCCTGGATACCTAGCACGTAATATTGCATTTCCTTGACACTTCGCTGTTGAAATAACCCTAGTTCATTTTTTTTTTAAATCAGTTGGCAACAACCGAATTCAAAGATTATATAATTAACACTCTTTTGCATATTTAGTTTGATGCAAGTTCCTCAATAAAGCTGTAATTCAAGGGTTATAACAGGCAAGATCTGTTGGCATAGCAGGCAAAGAAGGTGTAGCCACCAGGGCACAAGTATTGTAGTAGGCGGGGTCCTGTAATGGGATAATTCAGTTTAAAACTAAAATAACGATGATATATTATTATTTCAGCTATCGGCCACATAAATTGACTAAAGTTCATACT
Organism: Trididemnum nubilum; assembly: GCA_963965965.1. NCBI lineage: Eukaryota > Metazoa > Chordata > Ascidiacea > Aplousobranchia > Didemnidae > Trididemnum > Trididemnum nubilum. The sequence goes on from OZ014479.1 coordinate 10,826,376, forward strand.
TCTGCCCGCGATAGCAACATATCATCAAGTCCGGCGGAAATATAATTCACCGAGGTCGCATATATACTGGTCGCATTATTATTCGCATATAATAGTAATAATAATTTGTAATTGTTGCGAGCTCGCAGCATTATTAACCATATAATACAGTAATATACCAGATTGATAAGAACTATTGAGTGCAATCAGAACCTCTGGATTAGCACCTCCAAAACCCTACAAAGGCAAGGAAGGCATAATAGACACAGTAAGCTTATTAGGCTAAGCAGACTTAGCAAGCTTAGTGCGCACAGTAGTAGGCCCGGTGCCAGAGTATCACGCTTGGGGGGCATAACACATTTTTATAGGGGCACAAAGTAATTTTGCTCTCAAAGTCGGGTTAACGACCAAAAAAAATTTTTATGCGACACCACGTCGGTTACTTTCATTCGGGGCACAGTTCTCGCCTGTGGAACACTTTCTTTCTTTGCAGGCCCGGGCGCCAGAGTAGCTTGATTGGGGGGAGGGGGTAGAAAAAATATTTGGGGGTCACAAATAAACTTTCCGCAAAATTTTGGGAGGGAAGACCAAAAACAAAGGTATTCACCCCAAATTACGCCCCGTAGATACGGGCCGTTTGCCTCCTTTCGAGGCACAATTCTCGCTCGGGGCACATTCTTAGCCTGGCGGGGCGCGACTGAACCATATGATGCGGATCTCGGTTCTAGCCCACAAATTCATGGGTGAAGATCAAAAGAAGGTCTTTAACATGAAATCTTAGGCTTCGTCTTGGCGTTCACTCGTGTTTTTCGTCTTGGAACGAGACTTTACTCACGCTTGGTGGGCACAAGCAGTGATTTGAGGGGGCATGGCCCCGAAATGCCCTCCGTGGCACCAGGCCTGCATAGAAGGTTTAGTAACAATAGTAGACATAGTAAGCATATTAATCTTGGTAGGCATGGTTGACGTAGTAGGCTTAGTAGATATGGTAAGCAAGTACAGTAGATATAGTTGGCAAGGTAGGCATAGCCTAGCATGGGATATAATAAAACCCTTACCCTACCATAGAGCAACCGGTGTTTCTTACACTGCTTTTACCATAAGTAAGCAATGTCTGCTGAACAATGGATTTTGCAATTGGCAGTTGAAAGTGGTACCAGAAGCTCATTACAAACAGATTGACTATTTTTTGGTTAAATAATGCCACGTAGCAGTGAGCAAGAAACAGCAGTTTTAATGCATATTAATTTAGAATTGCTGTGTGATGTCGTGTTGAAAGCACTTTTTGCAAAGTAGTTTGAAAGCCAGTTCAAAATACTTCGACGGTATCGAATTCAGAAAACGTTTACGGTCACTGTATTTATTGATCACTATATAGTCTAGAATTTGCTCTCACTATGTTTGTGGCATGTGTTCAACATCAATTCGCAAAAAACGCGTCAAATTGGAGTAGAACTGCTGTATGTTATGAAAGCTTTATACAAACAAGTGGCTGTGGGGTCAATTAACCCCTTTGGGCTTTGGCGCATAACTGGATAAAATTGCACGAAATTTGTTATCGAATTTTTTTGCTACTTATTTGGGGTGTGTAACAGCCAAAATAAATTAAAAAAATCTCAGCCTTCTATATTAAGTACGTTTTATTTATTTTAAGAAAACCAAAGCAAAAATGGTCAATTAATTCCTTTGGGTCTTTTAGGGAAGGAATAGTATAGTGGTAGTGGCGATAACAGGTCGTGGAGTCAGTCATTAGGGTTGTAACGAATTAAGTGCACCGTCTGAGAGGATAATGGTACACCATAAAATGAGCATCGAAATACTAACACTAAGCATCACAAAATATATGAGTACCCTTAAGCTTCAAAAACACTTGAGTACAAAAATAAGTTATCACCAAAGTTTTGAACTGAATTAAGAATTCAGCATTTTTAATATGTAATTGTAATTGTAATTATTGTAATTGTAATATGGGTTGGCAAATCGTTCCATAACTGAGGGCCATTTACACTAAACCTTATTAAATCTAATTGAATCTAAATCTAATTAAGTAACTTAAATCTAAATAAATCTAAAATTTACAGTATAATAATTTGATATTGTAAAATTGATCCTGCTGCTCGACATGTATTGTTAATTGCTTTAACTTTGCTATCTAGTACTTCTACCGTGGAGAGCTCTTTCAGCACTCTGAGGCGAGTGAAAACTTGGCTCCGAATAACTGCGGAACATCGAACTAGTGGATTGTGTATGATTAGCGCACACAGAAATAAAGTCAAAAAAAGCATGCAAGTAATCACCAAGTCATAAACCATTTTAATTTTCAATCTAGACGACTTCAATTATTATTAACTTACGAAGTTTAAGAGATGCTTTTTAACATCGGGTAGTTTGGCCCGAGCCTAAACGAGAGTAGTCCAACAGTACATGGCACTCGGCTCCAGAAACGTGGGTAGCTTGGCGCTTGGGTATTGGCCAAACCACTTTTCTATGAGATTGCAGGCGCACGTGTTTTGGTTTTTACTAGCTCAAATAATTATTTGTTATACAACTTGCCCATTTGACCAAATGTTTGATCACCACGAAAGGTGCGGGGCAGACAGGGCAATGTTAACTTTTGAAGTTTCTTTTCAAGGTCTTTATAAATCTAGACCAGAATAAGTTTTGAAACAAAGAGTGAACATTAGTGATTCTCTTTTTAGCAGGGAATACGCCGTTATTTCTTTGGTATTATTAGTACCGGTGTGTTGAAAACGTGTTGCTTTGCGTATTTTAATGCAGATAATACATTAAATTGTCTCTATTATTATTTAGCTGTTCAAAAAATATGTTGCAGCAAATATGGCAAAAGGCAGTTTTAAAATTGATAAAATGCAAGAAAAAAATTTTGGTGGGAAACGAAATAGACACAGTCGGTGCGTTTAGTGCGCTTGGAGTTAAAAAACGCCAAGATTTTATAAAGAGGATTCCTTGCCGGACGATTACAGTCTAGTACCGATGCCAGAATAATGTCAAAAACTGGGTTGCTACCGCTGCAATATCTTTTTTGAGAACAATTTCGCCGACGCCCTTGTCCAGTCTACACTGTAAGGCTTGCTCTGCTAAAAGAAAGATATTTATCAAAAAATTTATTCGTAATAACCGAAACTTATTACTGTACATATAACAACTGCCGATGTAAATTTTTTGTTGCTTTCAAGTAAATTGATTCTGATTAGGGTACTGTATTGCAAGTTTTGTTTTAGTAAAACGGCAAATCCAATTATCTACTTTGAAGCACTTAATGGTGATAGATAATTTGCAGAGCTGATAGTAATCCAAAAAATGGCTTAGGTTCTTGCATGGGCACTCCTAAACCTCCTAAATTTAAAAAAAATGTTTTATTTTAAGTAGTTAATACTGGCTCTATTCTTATTGCCCCCCCTGAAAAATTTTTTGCCGAAACCTTTGCCCCGAACCCGGACCGAGCCCAAAAGTATTCGCCCGAACCCGGCCGAAAAAGCCAGAAAGTTATGTTAGGTCTTATAAAAACGTTCATGCTCAATTGCTCTTTTTCTTTACCAGCTTTAGTTTGCTGTGACTCAATGAAACTGGCAGGTCCTCAACATGAATTTTTCGCTACTGTGTGGCAGCAATTCACTCACACTATCTGCTTTCCCATTAGGCCAATGCTTCATCAGCGTTTGAATGCACACAAAGCCTATCCTGGCAGCCCATCCAAACCTTCAAACTACACAAGAGGGGAATTTTTGCACTTGCCATCGTACCCTCTTCTCAGATTACAATTGCAAGGTAGCAACTTCACTCACATTATCTGCAGATTTCCCATTAGGCCAGAATCGTTTGTGGTTTGAAGGTTCGGGTGGGCTGCCAGAATAGGGTTTGTGTGAATTCAGATGCTGATGAAACAGTGGCCTAATGGGAAAGCAGATAATGTGAGTGAAGTGCTACATTACATGTTGTGAGAAATTTATGTTCAAAATCTGCTATGTAATTTCTGAATTTTCAAATCACATACGAGTAAATGAAAATTTATTCGTATGGGCGTTGACTGGCACTGTACGTAGCAATATGCTTTACTGGCAAGTAGGTTAGTTTTGGCATGTCATTGGTTTTGGCTTTTTGGGTTGAAAATTTGCTTTAGGCATTTACACAGTTGAAGATAACAAACAAGTTTGAAACATGCATATAGCGTACTTATTGTGGTAAAATGTTTATGTTATACCATAATGCATAGTGATGCTAGCGCAATGCGGTTGAGCTAAGGGAAGTTCCAGTGTGGTACTGGTCGAGAACCCTCCGTTTGGTGAACTTGTTGTCAGACTTTGACCAGAGTAGTGTGAGAAGAGAGTAGGATGGCAAGTGCAGAAATCGCACAGATGTGTGGTTTGAAGGTTCGTGTGGGCTTCCAGGATACGCTATGTGTGAATTCAAATGCTGATGAAACACTGGTGGAAAATTTAAATAAAACTACTAAATGACAAACTGTGATGCAGTAATTATAAATGTGTGTTGACAATGGTATTAATGCTTATATGAAAGTCTTTTTTCGGTTTAATCCAAAGTTATTTTGATTATGTGTTGGTAGCTACCTAAAACTAAAACAAAAGGCAAGTATCAGGCGTGAACTAACTCCGCAATTTAGTTAATCTTAAGTCCGAAACCGGCCCGACCCGAAAAGTCGACTTACTACTCCAATTTACCTAACTAATATAACGAACGAAACCATCCCCTGAGTTACTTAGGTGCAGAGGCTAACATGAAAAACGTATAATGTGGTGCAACTCATAGAGTGTTCTTTTCAATTTTTTTTTTTTGTTAGTTTCAAGCCGAAAGTATCTTTACGTGGTGAAAGTGTTCAAGGGCTTACGCGCGTCTTAAAAAATTGATCAATTTTATTTTAAAAATTCAGCAATTTTTATAACAAAGCAAGAGAAAAATAATTATCTCACCTCGAAGAGACTATTGGATGGCAATGAATGTGCTAACTGAGTTGCTTGAATGACAAAGTTGGGTAAATCTTTATCAATTTCAACATAGTCACCGACCTAAAAATATGAAACAAGACAAGCAGAATTCCATCTCAAATAAAATTGACAATGGTTTAAGTGTGAATCGAAATGTCTCCCACCGAATGTATATGGTTTATTTAGTTTTGATTAAAGCAGAAATAATCAAGAGCGATCAAAAATTAAGTGTAAAACAAAATGCAGAAGCAAAAGTCTTTTCTTCGCAGCAAGACAATACAATTAATAAATCTGTACGATAGAATTACTCTTTGACGTATAAAAAAACTTAATTTTTTAAAGAAATCTTGAAACTTTTAGGAGCATAACGGTCGAAATTTTTCCTTAATGTAAGAACAAAAACATTTGCTAAAATACAATGAAGCAATAAACATGCTTATGCTCCTAAAATGTATTTGTTGTTTAAAAATAAAGCAAAAGACAAAGATGGCTTGAAATCTGCGCGTAAGTAAGCTGCTGGTAATCCAATTACATTGCTAGCTGTTGATAGACATTAATACCAAATTGTTTCAAGTCAAAACTAAAATACTAAGAAAACATCTTATAATACGAAATGTGATGTAATAACATTTACTTCTGGACAAGAATTAGATAAATTTTTGTTGAATGGCTTTGACAAAATCAATCTTGAAGAATCTCCACAGATTCAATTAACTCCAAATTTTTACTAAAATTAGCTGTAAACATACTTGACCTAACTCAATATTAGCCTAAAAAAATCAGTTCTTTGAGATACGGTTTTCTAAAAGCACTACAAACAATTTAAACTTGTCTTCTAGCTCCCCTGATTCAAATAGAATTAATTTTTGGTCCAAAAGGTGTTCACTGAATCGTGGATTTTATACTTTAATGATTTGTATTTGTAATTACAACGTTATTCACCAAGTTGCCTTGGCCAGGAGACAGCGAAGGGACCTTTCGGTCTTCGAGTCAAGCTGCCACCTGTCCATTTGTCTACCACACGTAATAAAGGCTTCGCACTGCCTCTTTTATTGCTGAAAGTCAAGCAGGAAAGCTGTGAATACCAATTTCTTGTCTGTGGTTTGACCCGACCGGCAAACGAATAGAACCTGAGTATACCGTTTCAGTGGCAGACGCCCTATCCACTCGACAATTGATCGGTTGAATATGGTGAGGTGAGAATTGAAGCACACTGATTCAAATAAAGGAGACAAGAAAGAAGCCAAATGTATCATCTAAATTTGAGTATCACATGGAACACTTATAAATTATTGCACTTTAAAGATCATCATTTGAGAAATTTACAATTCTGATCTTTTGTTAGAATACAATATAGAGCTACGCCAGTGGTTCTGAACCGGATGAAGTGAGGTACTGCAATTTAATTATCAGTGCAGCGAATACAATAGCGTTCCGCGAAGTTGTTGTAATTTGAAGTCAGATGAACTTGTGTTAGTGTGAACTTCTTTAGTCAAAGTCAGATAAACTGCTTTGGTCGATGCGAAGATTTTCAGGTTGATTGAAGATTAACTGGGCGATTAGGTTGTTATTTGTAGGATGCCGAAAATGAAAAGGCTGAGAACCACTAGTCTAGGCTACTACAAGTGTTGTATTGAACTTCAAATTTGACGGTACGGAAAATTCAGTTATAAAATAAAAAACTCCATTAACGGCTGTTTCCTCCTAATGGACTCGTTAGGTGGGTGGAAACTAAACAAAAAAAACAACAGTAAAACACCCTCAACTCACCAGCCACGTCTCTCCCTCCACGCACCAGAAGCTCTGTGACGATGACGGATCCAAGCTAGCCCACTGGGGCTAACCGTGGCACCAGCCATGACTTGGGCCTGCGCCCGTCACATAGCTTCCAATGCGGGGAGGGGAGACGTGGCTGGTGTCTTGAGGGTGTTTTACTATCTTTTTGTTTAGTTTCCACCCGCCTGACGAATTTTTAAGGGGGAAACATCCTGTAATGGAGTTTCTAAATTTTAATTATTTTAATTTTTACTGAAATTCTTGTACCGTTAACTAGCGATGGCCAATGTCCATCGAGCTCTTTGGAAACTAGGAAGACAGTGCACAAAAACTTTCAATTTGTATTTTTTTTTTTAAGTTTTCATTTCATAAGCTACAAAACAGTGAAACTTTCATACTTTAAGATTGTTGTAAGTTTTCGCATGAACCCGGAAATCAATACACGGATCATCATCGTGTAATATCTCAAGGGCACGGGCATCGATCGTCCAGCTAAAGATCGAAAAAAAACACCAAGTTGCGTGGTGCACGCTATAATCCGTAACATATCAAATATGTATTTTATATATCAAATATATTAAATTTTTAAAGATCGCCATGATTTAACTTCACACTTTTAACATAGTTTTATGAGCGCTTAAATTATTTGAATCATTTATTTTTAGCAAGTGTATCTAAAGAAGGAGGGACGGAAGGAGGGACCTAAAGAAGGTAAAGCCCCCTTAACCAAGTAAGTCACTATGAAAATTTAGCCCCGTATGTAAGTTTTTAAACGGTTTTGAACTTGACCAGTAAGTAAGGGTGGGGATGAAGGGGCTAGTTGTTACTGGTATTTGATTCTGTCGCCAGCGTTCCGAATCTTAGCAATTAATTCTTTCAGATATGGCTCTACAAATGTGCAAAATGTTCTCCAAATGGAGGAAAAATCATAAAAATTGCTCAGAAGCTAAAAACTAATCCCACATCTCGTAGCCTCTGGGGGCTGAGGATTCCGCCCGTTGTCTGTAAGACGCAAATAAGCTTTAGCTTTGCCTTCTGCGAATTTCTAGTTACGCGCCTGGATGTACGAGTATGGACGTGTAAAACGCTGGGATGCTGTTAGGATTTCATTTCTAAAATAATAAGTGTAAAAGTAAGTGCTTACACAGTACATACTTTTGACTGCTTTCTTGAAAATACACAATGGCTATGCTGGGGTTAGCAGTTTGAAGTCCAATCACGGTTCCTATCTTTCCATATTCCTGAAAAAATGCAGCCGTGATATTTACTTATCACAAGGTCAGTTGCAAAAGTTGTTAACCCTATTTTACACGGGCTCATCAACCAATGCATTTTACACGGAAGTAGAGGCAAACTTTTTACGTCAAAATTGAATCATAATATGCTTAAATCAAAGTGGTTATGACACAAAAACGTCACATGACGTCATGTAAAGATGAGTCAAAAAATGCTCAGATTTTGGAAAGTGACTTTCGCAAACTGCCCTTTACCTTCCCAATTTCAAATATTCAGAGGTTATTTGTGAAAAAAACTACTTAAAGTCAAGTTGTTGATTTGAAATTTAAAGCTGTTTTCTAAAAGGTTCTACCTCGAAAAAACCAATGAGGTGGCAATTTTGCTCTTCTCCCCCACCAAAAAAAATATAATTAATTTGTATTTCATTAGACACAACACCAAGTATAGTGTCACCGGTCAGGTAACACTTCGAAAATCGATTTCAACATTGACTTTTTTATTTTAACTCCAGTGTGTATTGCGTAGGAGACTGCTTGTAATAGAATCGACTTCAGCAGTTGCCTCGATCATCTTGCAATCATTCTGCCGCTACGTACTTTGCAGACCAATTAACTGCCCACACTGAACAAAATGATGTTTCACTACAAGAAATTGCAAGTCTCAATGCTTTAAATTTCTCCTCAATAAGAAATCCTTACCTTATAGTAAAGAAAGAGCGTACAAAACCGATCAGTGGCCGAATGGATAAAGCATCTGCAACTGATACAGTAGACTCGGGTACGATTCCCCGTCAAGTCAAACCAAAGACCTTAAGAATTGGTATTCACAGCTTTCCTGCTTGACTTGAATTAATAATGTGCAGCGTCCACTGCGTGTGATAAATAGATGAGCAGGTGGCAGCTTTACTCGAAAACCATAAAGGTCCGTTCGCTGTCTTCTGGCCAAGACAACTTGATTAATAAAGATGCAATTACAACTACAATTGAAAGATAGTGGACAGTTTTTTTCGCTCACGACATCAATTCGTTCATAGCAAACTATACCGCTCTCATCAGTTCAGTCCATCCTGCTTCAACAACTTGCTTAAACTGGCGTTGTTTCATTTCTTCTCGTATTTTCACGTTGTATCCGAGCTAAATAAAGTTTTAAAAAAATTGGTTTTTTTAAGGTATTATGAGCAAGATTAGTCAGCATAATTAATCATATATGTGATCAGTAGTGGAGTGGATGGAGCATTTTCCAGTGCAATGGTAAACCAGGGTTCGATTTCCGGTTGGGTCAAACAAAAAACCATAAAAATTGGTATTCACTACTTCTCTAAACGTGCAGCATTATAAAGGACAGTGAAAAGCCTCTATCGAGTAGGGTGTAGACAAATTGGCAGGTGGCAGCTTGACTGAAGACTGAAAAGTCCGTTTGCTATCTTTTGCACTAAACAACTACGTGAATAAACATGTAGAAAAAACATGAAAAAATATAAGACCATATATAAAGTCTTCCTTATCATACATAAGCAAGAATTGTATTTCGGTTACGAACTAGAGCCCAATTAATGTGATGAAAGAATTGAAAAAACAAGGATTTCCGTTTGATGTTTGAAGAGTTCAAGTTGGTCTTAAAAGTTAAACTAAAAATCGAGTTTAATTTTAAGTTAAATAATAGTACAATGCATTGCTCTTGGGCTAAAAATACTCGCTTGCGACACTGCTCTTTGTGTTTTCAGACTAAGCCTACCAAATACTTTCACGAACTTACTGTTAGCAGAACAACACCAAACTTTGTACCTCTAATCTGGAAGTTGAAGGGCATTTAATTTTCAACGAGGAATTGTATCGAGCTGGATTTCTACATATTATCATAAGGTTAAATAATCAAACTAAATATTTGCAAAAAACATACTCGTCATAAAGTTTGCATATATAAATAAAAAAAAAATTGTTATGATCTGGTTAATTTGCAATTCCTTGTCTTTCCACGCTCATGGGCATACCTGTAGTCCTAGCTATACTGACGAGGAATGAAAGACAAATGCCGATTAGGAAACAGTATGTCTTCGGTGTTAATCAAAGGTTTGATTGTGCTTACAAGATTCTGGACTGTCTACGAGAATTAGCAGCTAGATGCAAAGCTGCTATCAGGAGATATATTTATTTCAGTTTAATACAATGGTATAACATTAATTTAGTTCATAAAAAACGTAAATTTTCGTTTTTAAGATCAAATTGTTTTTTTCTATCTTTACCAGAGGGCAAAACGTCAAAAGCACAACATAAGTTTAACAGAGATAAAATCGTCTTACGGTTTACAAAAACGTACGTGATAAATTTTTTGAAACTTGCAAAATTTCTAACCACAGAAAGAATAGAGCTATATTAATCTTCAAATCTGAAGTCCAACCTTTATATAGGCTCTTCACCATTAGTGCTTAGCAGCAACGAACAGTCGAGAACTATTATGTACGTTAGACCAATGAATGAAGCAAAACAAACTTACGGTATTTGCTCAGGAGAAATTTCCTTTAAGCTGGATTGCAACTGCAAGTACAATGTAAGCAATATCAGTTGATATAAATATTGTTCCCTTTAGTAATATTGTACTCTTTAATTTTGACTTGGACTCGACTCTTTTTTGTGATTAGTCACAATTACCCTTTCATGGTTAAAAGAAACAATATGTAACACAATACTAATCTGCAACCAAAACGTAATATCTACACAAAATAACTGATTTTCCTAAGCAGAAATTTTGGTACTTCAGCTTTTAATACACAAGCCTGATTGTAGCAATTACAGAAGTTTTTTAGAACCCTCGTCATTTTGCAGGGATACTGCAAATTTTGAAGAAAAACAAAACAACCAAAGCTAATCTACAGAACTTTTCCTGTATTTTTTTCTGGCTAGGCTTTGAGGAAAATGCAAGAATTAATGATCTCAAAAGCACGGTATTAATAAAAAAAACGATGCAATTATAGTCTCAACCCGAAGTGTCAATCATCATCATCATATTTATTTATTTACCAAGTGACGTAATATCACAAGAAAAAAAAATGCGACTTCCTCTAGGTCTATCAGCAAAGCATCGAAACATGCAATTTCTTTAAAACCAACACACAAACTTGCAGAGTCAAAGCGATATTTAGTCACTTGGTGAGGAGACAGCGAAGGACCGAAAGGTCATCTAAGTCTACAGCCACCTCCCTAATATTAGCATATTAGCAGTATATACTAGGTATTAATAACATAAAAAAATGCAGTTATAGTCTCAACCCAAAGTGTCAATCAAGTATATTAGCAGTATATTACTGTAGCATTCACAGATCACAGTGCACAAGCATTTGTACTGTTGCATTTTTTACTATAAGATTAAACACACACCAATGGGACAGGTTTAAAAATCTGGTGGCAAGCAATATAATTTTATCTCGAATGGGTGTTTTTAAGCCAATTATCCCGGAAACGGTAAACTTGAGTTCGAATTTGGGTCGGGTCAAACCAAGCCTCTAAATGGGCATCCATAGCTTTCCTCATAATCTTTTGCAGTATGACTCCATGACCTCCAAGTTTGTTATTCTAACTTGTTTCACAGCAAAGCAGCTATGCAAATAGCTTGTAAGCTGCTCGAGAACTAAAATTTGTAACATTTATCTAAACCTTGGCAAACGGTATAATTGGGAGGAGGCTAATATTTTAATCATAAAAATCACAGCCAATGTTATTATAATAAGTTTATTGCGAACGTTTCGGCCCTCTTCTGGTGGCATTTTCAACGAACAGTAAAAAACTTACGAGAATTACATCCTGGTATTAATTGAAATGTACATGGCCTTTTTTTGTTTTCATTTCAATCAATGCCAGGATGTAATTCGCGTAAGTTTTTTACTGTTCGTTGAAAATGGCACCAGAAGAGGGCCGAAACGTTCTCAATAAACTTATTACCGTAACATTGGCTGTGATTTTTTTGATTAAATATTATCTAAACCTTTTGTCTAAAGTCTAGGCATTATCCTTTTTGCTGTTGTAGTTGTTTTCGTTTTTTTTTTTGCATCAAAGCAAAATCAAAACCATTCTTTATCCAAGAAAACGATACCAAAGTCCAAAGCATTGTTACTCTTACTATCTGGTTGAATTTTGGTACCGATGATTGTCTACTTGTTTTCCTGAAATGCATGCAATATATGCTAACAAGGCTGTAAGAAAAATTAAGTTTCAAATTTGCTTGTTGCATACCGAAATAATTGTGTTCCGATAACTTTGATAAAAGGCTTGTAACAAACGAGCGTCTCGGTCCATGTTCGAGATGCTTGCGCCCTTCAAAGTATAAAAATCTATTTTATTATGATGTAATAAAGTTTTTTGGTCATAAAACAAGTAAACTGTGAAATTTCGATCACCCCAAAAGAAAAATACAAATACGCTTTGGGAATGAGCACGCTTCCTCGTGCTTCTATTCTCCCTCAGTAACGATCCTACAAATCAATTCAATTTGTGTTATTGTGCTTTTAATTTGCAAGTAGATACTTCACTTTAAATATACAGTGTTGGACACAGAAGGAAACTATCTGAAAAAGTTTGTTTACAGCAAGACCATTATCAAAAAATGTGGGCCAAACAATCTGGTACTGATTACTATACGTAGTTCATTTTCCATGGTAAATACCAATTTGAGCATGAAATGTAAAAAAAGATTACCTATAATCATACTGTAATCCAATATTTGCATGTCACGTCTCGGATAAAGGTAGATAGATCAATATGTGTTGCTGTATTTTCTTACTGTATAAATAATTACTTGAAGGATCTCAGCTGAAATCACTTGGTACTTCTTGAGATTTCCTAGCTTAAGTGATAAAGACCTTCAAGAGTGACTATGTAGATGGCCGCGTTATGTGTTACTGTATGCATCATTACACTGAGGATTTCAGATGACATTGTTTCGGACTTCACTCGAGCTTACTTAAGTGATGAAAGACCATAAAGTGTGGCGGCTTGATCTCAAGCACGTCCCTGCAGCACTAATACTGAAGAAAAGCAGTTTATGAAGAGATAAAATATTAGTTAACACAATAACCGTTACCGTTACTTACAGCGTTGCTATGCAAACTACCTTGAGAAACATTTCGCGAGCCTGAAAAATAAAATCATACTTAAGCACCAGAAATTACACAAACGCCTTTAATAGCTGCATGGCCGAAAGGGTAGAGGCGTCGTTTTTACGACGAACATGATCGCATGATCTGGGTTCAACCCGCACCCTGCCACATTGTTGCGTTCTTGGATAAAACGCCTTACGATGATTAATTATCTCTGGTTGGTGGCCTTTGAATAAACAGCAAATTCAACAGACAAAAACTTGAAAAAATCCACAAACATTGGATCACTGAAAGCTAGGGCGGATTCCTCCGAAACAAAACAGTTATTGCAATGGAAATTGTGTGGATCATTAAATGGTTGGCGACTGAAGCTGTCCGGTGATAGTATGATTCTATTTAATTGTTGACTTTCATGCCAATATGCTGATAACGACGTCATCGTAACGAAGGCATCGTCTCAATAAATAACTTCACTAACAGCATAAACTGGAATACAAGCAATTTATATTGCTAAAGCTATAATGTTTTTACGGTACCGGTATTTAGCGTTTCAAGTTGAGTGAATTGAAAGACATTTGTGAACATTGGAACGTTGATGGTAGATTTAATTGATGGTAGATTTAACATTGATGGTAGATTTAACATTGAGGTAGAACATTGATGGTAGATTTAACTTTGGCATGAGGGTTGGCATAAAGCATTTATCTAATATTTTCCAAAAAACTTGGTTTTGAATTTATGATGAGATCATTATTATCATACTGAAGTCATGGCCAAGTTTTGAAAAAAATAGTGCCATGTTTCACTGACGTCACAGCAGTTAAAACTTTGCATAATTACGTCTGTTTTTGAATACGCATTTTAAAATGACCAATCAAAATGACATCACAAAAACGTCTTCTTACTTCATTTACAGTAAACTAAATTTAGATCCAACTGCATAGTGCACATACTTGGGTGCAGTGGCATTGACAAATCTTAAAGCATCTATTTAAACTAATTAGAGATAAGCAAACTAATTGGCCAACCAGTGGTAGAGCCAAACAATGGTCGAATGAATAAAGCGTCTGCTACGGAAATGGTAGACCCGGATTTGATTGCAGATTGGGTTTAACCGAAGACTATAAAAATTGATATTCACGGCTTCCCTGCTAGACGTTCACCAAATAAAGGCAGAGTGTGAAGTCTCCACTGTGTGTGGTGGACAGGTGGCTGCTTGACTCGAAGACCAAAAGTTCTTTTCGCTGTCTCCTGACCAAGGTAACTTGGTGAATAAAATATAATGACACTTAAAATAGCGTCTTTTGTGAATAAATTCTATCCAAGTCAAGTTGATTCGATACAATAATTTTTCTTGCGAGATTAATGATTAAAAAAACTTAAGAGTTTTTTTTGCGCCAAATTTCAGCGTAATTCAGCCAGATGAGGTATTTTTTGTATCATCAGCATTAAACACAATGACAACCACATCATCAATCACAGAAATTTTTTTTAGTTTAGAACAAGAGACTCCTAACCTTTAAATATTTTATTTGAATTGATAGATATGACTTGCGTTTGCGATATCGTATGTAGTATATATATGAGCCCTGAGTTGGTTAAAACGAAAATTCGATTTTATTCAAGCACAGAGCCGCAGCCAAATGCATTGTTCTGGTAAGATTCATTCAAATATACGAAGACCAAAAACGGGTTAATTTAGGCTAGATATAAAGTGAAGTCCAAAATCAAGATCAACGGCTAAAGTAATAGCTATTTTGATCCTAAATGTGGAAGACGTTATTTTTGGCAAAACTACACCCAAATTTTTTCAGGCGTAAAGCCCTACATGGACCATTGCCCACCTCTCTAGCTAAGGCTCTGTCCACACCGCTTACCATACCTATTTGAGAGTAAAATTTTACTTAATACAATTCATCGACCGACATCAAAAAATAATGAATCTTTCCTAAGCTTTAACTCTTTTATACACAGGGTAATTGACCAGCGTATTTTACGCGAAGGGGGCAAAAGTGCCCCCCAATCTAACTTCTAAACCAAAAGTTATAGGAACAACAAATTTAGCATGCGGTTTGGTGTTTACCTAAATTTTGTTGAAAAATGGGTTTTGAGTGGATGATGTCATCATTGTGACGTCACATGCCGTTCAAGTTTGTGCCTAAGTTTGTTTTTGATACTAAATTTTAAAATGCCTAAGTCAAGCTAGTTACCTCACAAAAATACCTTACTACGTCATTTGAGTTAAGTATTGGAAAAAATGCTTAGATTTTGGAGAGTGGCTAAGGAAAAACCTGAAAATTGGAATACTTCCAGTTACCTCAGCAACTTCAAATTTTGAGGAGTTACTTTTATATAATAAATTTTGACTCAAAGTCAGTTTGATTTAAAATAGAAATCTTTCTTATGACGGGATTTATCACAAAAAAAAAAAAACGATAGGGTGGCAAAAATGCCCCCCAGGTAAAATAGGGTTACGTTTCATCAACCAGTTTTACCCTCATAGATTCAGACAAAAGCTCAGCTGAGCAATGTGCAAATCGTGTTCATTTTCATTAATTAAGCCTTACCTGATACCAGCTCGGGTGGAAGAACCAATCGCATTGGCAAGTTGAGATTCAGAGATACTAATTGTGCTGTCATACTCGTAAATACTTTCGAGATATTTCAATAAAATTCTAGCAACAGTCCCTTTAACTAAAACACTGCAATTAATGTAGGCTACTCTAATAACTGACACATCTAGATTCATTTAACCAAATTTTCGCTACCGCTACTTTTGCGTATAATGCAGTGGTAGACAAAATCAGTACATTTTTTGCTTTGCTGCATGCATGAACGAACGTAATACAGAAGCACGTTTCCTATATGCTTCTTTGTCGAAAATTTGCAACTTCTTGCAGTTTGCTTGTAAAAAGCTATCATTGCGACCGCTTTAACCTGTCTCAGCTATTGACGTAATGACTACTATCGACCGTTATATTCAAAGTTGTTACGGTTCATTAATTACACTTACAGAACAGTCGCAAAACGTAAGCACGTTTCAAGTTCTATAAGTGTTAATCACTGGGCCGCAGCTTTCAGACTTGATTTAGGAAAGTCAGAACCAATATCTTCATAACTCGGCTGCTCGCCTATCGCAATGATTAATCAAGAAATTCGTTTGATTTTTTACAACAATGTTTTTATCATAAAATGTTATTATGGAGGGGTTCTTTCTTCCAAAGTTATTTTTTGACCACAAAAATAGTTTAAAAGTTCGCTTAATTAAGTTGTAGTTTAACTTCACACAAACTGCAATTTTCATCGAATTTTAAATGAGCTCCAAAAATAACGAAAAAGGTCTTCAGTCTGCAAATGCTGCAGCAGTTTACACCTTATTCAGGTTCCGTCCTTCGGGACCAAATGCGTTGTTTATCGACTACTTCCAAAAAGATGGGAAGTCACAGCTGATCCTGAGTGGCGAAGTGCATTCCAATAAAACTTTTCTCGTACCAAAAAGGCGGACAGCAACTATGCGCTCTCTGTGATGCTAATGTTTATAAAAAAATGTTTTTAGAAAAAAAAAATTGTTGTCGTAGCGGTAATATTCAGTCTGCTTGTTTGGTCTACCTATAACATTGTTGACCGAATGCATTTTGTACCTCACAGTGACATCAGCGCAATTTGTATCAAAACTATTTTGATGTGCACAAAAAATACCGTTAACAACACAATTAGGACAAACTAACAGAGTCTTCAATTATTTGGATAAAGGTCTATAATAAACAGTATTTTGGGTGAAGACTTTTCGTGATTAAGTAACCGTAACAACCAGTACTTAAATTGTAGGGTGGACGCTGGGGGACGCGTCCCCCCATCGAGAGTTAGCGTCTTCCCATCGAGAGTTGAGCGCTGGATGACCAGAGAAAAAAATAGCCAGCCAGGACTAAAACATCCTACAAATTTCCTGCCGAAAATGGTCGCAAATTGCGGCGAAGACCTTTTTTTTTGGTTTTCACATGATTTCGGGGAAATATGTCTTCAATTTCCGGCGAAGACCTTTTTCTTGTTTTTGGTCTTCATTCAATTTCGGCGACGGAAATACATCATTTCCACTAAACTTTTTGTAAAGTTGTTCAAGGCTGCAAAAGCGTCCCCCCATGCAAAATTTTGCAATTGAAGTACTGGTAACAACAATAGCAATATCGCAATTCTGCAAATAATTTATGAGTCAAACTCAGAACCAGGGCTGCGAACTCGATCGATTTTTATTCGAGTTCAAGTTCGACTTCAAGTTCAGCCCATTTTAGCAAGTCCAAGTTCAAGTTCTAAAATTTAATTTTTTCTAGTTTAAGTGCGAGTTCGGCAAAATTACCGAGTTTTTTCGAGTTCAAGTTTGAGTTTGCAACCCTGATACTTGCGCTGTTTTTCTAAATCGCCACGACATAACAAGACTGTGAAGGATATGCACTTATGCATCTGTTACAAAAAACGCAATCTTAATTTACACGGCTTGATCAACAACAAATATTTTTCCGACAAATTTTTAATTTAAAATTTCTTTTTAGTGAACTCGAACTCGAACAATTTTATTCAAGTTCAAGTTCGAGTTCAGAAAAATTATTTTTTCGAGTTCAAGTTCAAGTTCGGCAAAATAACCGAGTTTTTTAGAGTTCGAGTTCAAGTTCGAGTTGGCAGCCCTGCTCAGAACTCACAAAATTATTTCTTACTGGCTTGGACTCTTTAATTTATTGATTTTTCACCACGTAACATGATATAATATATCTTTCATCTAAACTTTTTTTTTTTCGGATTACATGAGATAGTACGGTTATTACGTTATTCAATCATATCAAGGAATAAATATGGTTTAAAATTTCATTTCCGAAATTCTGAAAACCGTGCGATATCAGCTCTCCACACGTTATGCTCCGGTGGCTCACTAGTAGCCAGGGTTGGAAATATCGATTAGTAATCGATAATCGATACTACATTCTTTGCTTTTCTATTATCGATTATCGCAGATGCTTTGCTTTCAATTTTTTCTATCGATTATTGCCTATTCTATGCTTTTTGCTTACATTTTATCAATTGGTAGAATCTTTAAACTTTACTTTTGTTCTTGTTGAGTCTGCTTACGTTTGCATCGTTTCGTTTCTAGTACTGCAATGATAGTTTTTCCTCTCACAAGTTTCGTTTAACGGTCAACACGGCAAAATTTTTTCGTACATCCTTATGAAAAATAGAATAAAAATTTTTGTTCGCATTTCGGCATCGACTACTAATCTTTCCTTTTTGTTCCTGATATCTTTGCTTCTTGGTTCTTGACTTTAGCCTTTGCTTTTTGTGTGAACTTTCGATTCGTCTTTGCTTTTACGCAGCATCGACTTCCAACCCTGCTAGTAGCCAAGAACATGCTGTAGAGAAGAGGAACATTCTGTTATTATTTAAATTATCGATAGCATTGTTTAAATTACCTGTAGTGTTATAAAATTATCAATTATCAAGAATAGATATTTTGTTCCGTATAAGACTGATTTCAATTTGACCTAATAAAATTGAAAAAACAAAAACAATGCGCTCTTGCTTATTGTGTCTAGATTGCATCAAGTTAGTCCAAGAAGGGATGAAAGCTTGACACAAAGACAAAAATAAAAATAAAAATTACGCGAAGTAGAAAATCGAAACGTCTGGGCAGAATTTGCCCAATGGACGGAATCGAACGAGCAAACAGACCAAGAGTCTGACCCAGTAGTGGTCTTAGGAATGTGCAAAGTGTGCAAATGCACAGGCCCCCCCCACTTCTGGGGGGCCCCCCATTTGACCTATCGCGTGCAGAAAAATTTGATTATGAAAAACTATAGCAAATTATGATAAAAAGTTTATGCATTTGTTTAAAGTGTCATTACATATGTACCCCCTCCCTCAAGATGCACTTGTTCCAAGTGTTATTACACATATCCCCCTTTCCAAGACAATATTACTTTTAACTTTTAAGTCAGATTTAGTAAACAGATAATAAAAATTTACTTGTAAAGTCAACTTACTACTCTTTTTTTTTGCTTGCTACTGTTAGGCTACTGAGGTCATATGCGTAACCAGGGGGGGGCCAGGCCCCCCCCAATTGAAATGCTACCCATGATAAAAATGTCACAAAAAAGACTGTTGTTTCTTCAGCTTCAGTTTCTTTTAGCATCTTTGCATACAACAGTACACCCGTACAGCAGTAATTAACAATTGTATTGAGCCAGGGGGCCCTGGCCCTCTCAATTTAATTTTTACCAACCAATTTAAATGGGCCCCCTACAATAATAATTAAAAGGGCCCCAACAACAATATTGATCCATGGGCCAGGGCCCCTTAATTTAATTTTTGCCAACCAATTTTAAGGACCCCCTACAAGAATATTTATATGGCCCTCTAATTTATATGGGCCCTCAACAATAATACTGTTTCAGGGGGCCATGGCTCCTTCAATTTAATGTTGCCAACAAATTTAAACGTATAACCCGAGTGAAATTAAGCGTTTCTATCCTAAAAGTTTCTAACTGAGGTTTTCATCTAACCTTTTTATGAATGTAATGCAATAACCAGGGACAGATTTAACACATGGCACAGTGCCAGGGGCCCCGCACTCAGATAAGACTTTTTTGATCTTCACCTGTATTTAGCGCGAAAATATTGCAAAAATCTCAAAGTGCCAGGGGCCCTACTCAATGTAAATCCGACTCGGGCAATAACATGGTTTGTAGGCATAACTACCTATTGTACATTTTTCAATTACAATTCACCTCCACCTCGCCAGTTTTTATGCAACAAAATACTTTTGAAAAAAAATTAGCTTCAGTAAGGGGAATGCTCATTGAACAAATTTTTGAATTGAGAGAGCCTGGGCCCCTGGCCGTATATGTACTCCTATAACTGGTTGTTTTCTAGACAAAACAATAATCTATAAAGAAAATAATCGACTGAATTGTTATTCACTGCTTAAATATTGCAGGAGGGAATGTACTTTACTTTCCCCTACCTGGGCGAAATCACTAATAAAATTTAACCACAAAATGCAAGATTTTACACGTGTTTTGGACTTAAATTGCAAGCAAAAGGAGGACTAAACAACTTAATTTTTTCAATTGGCTTTCAAATGTTAAAAATCTAGTACTTTCAAATGGCTCTGAAAATGTGCAAAATGTAATCCAATGGCATTAAAACTACTTTTTTTCCAAAAAATTACGAAAAATCGTCCAGCGGCTGGGGGCTTCGCCCCCAGACCCCTATAACCTCGGGCGGCTGGAGGCTCCGCCCCCAGACCCCCGTCTGTGATACATTTGAATTACAGTACACGTCTTTACTTAAGCACGTCTCCCAAGTTGCACATTTTCGCATTTTAACTAGGCTATTGGTTTAAGCTCTCTCCTTGAACGAGTTCCTAGTTACATGCCTACACAAGACCACGACTTCTGATCTTCCATTCTACGATATCTTTACCCCACCAAAAAATTCCTCTTTCGAAGTTTCTGATGACGTTATTGCATGTGATTTGTGGTTTTGGCCCCCCCCCTCCCAATCAAAAATCCTAGCAACGCCCATGACTCAGGTAGTCGTTTTTCCACTTGTTTTTTTCAACTACTTTCAGCAACTGGCAGTAATAGATTTTTGACTAACGTATACAGTATATCATATGCTAAGCAGCATAAAGCATTCAAACATTATTGCTAAGTACTCAAACATATTCTGTAATAACACAAGCATACTGAAAGCAATTGCTGAAAGTTTACGTTAATTTACTGCAATTAATCGAGTTGATAATCTAGATGAGAGGAACTTATGAACAAACATTTAATTTAATTAGGGCTGCAATTGCATTGGTCTTCTGATCTTGTTATTTATGAAATGCATTGTTGCGCTTAATTGCAAGTGGAGATAAAACATGTTAAAGTAGTGTGTAAAGAAAAGGGCCCCCCCATTTAATTTGCACAGGGGCCCCCCCTTTCCTAAAGCCACCACTGGTCTGACCGTACTCTTGTGCCTTTAGAAAAATTAAATCCGGGTAATATTTTTTTCGCAGCAGGAATTTTTGCTGGCAACTTTGTATTGGTAAACTGCAACAATCGTTTCAATGACAAGCTTTGCCAGCAAGTTTACTTGAAATCTTTTGCAAGCCAATTTTGCATTTTATCCAAAAGTTTGACTTGATTTTGCGTTCAAAAAATCATTCAATGTTAAAAAGTTGCAGATTAACTTCGGCTTTTTCTTCAGTTTAAATAAGTTTTTATTTGTTTTTAAAAATGAATAACGAAAGACCAGAAAGACCTAAATTTCTAGCTCAAGCTTCATGTCGGTTTTGCAGGCTACTAATTGAAGTTTATTGCCCGCATTGCAACCAACCAATTGAAGGTTTTGGCTTCCATACAACTATTATCGAGTTAAAGTCTACCAATGGATGCTGATAAACCTGCACAGCGCACAGAGAAACGAGTATATTAGCAGCAATACTGCTTCTGAGCTTTCGAAAGTTAGACATGACAGAGTAAAGTCATCCATGGAGGACCTTAAATACGCAGGTCGGTCATATTTTGAATTGAACATAGGTTGTGAATATGGGTCGTTTCATCCTACTGCATTAGGAAGACAGCTTTTGGAAAAAGATCTCATCATGAAGGTTGAAAATGGAGCAAAAGAGGAAAATTTTCGAACTTTGTACTCTGAAGACTTCGTAAATTTGGCATTCAATAAAAAGTGGGTTAAATGGTGGTCCATTAAGCTTGCATGTGGAAGAATCACAGAACTATACGTGGTACCAGGTGAAAGCGAAGGTCAATGCAAGGTGCTGCGCGATTGGCTAACTGAATTAAGCAAAAATCGTTATGCGTCACCATACGCAAAGAAAATGTTGTTAACCGTGGGGTTAATCAAGCCTGGTGACATTACTGAAATACTTAAAATCAAAAAAGGAAAGGACTTTCCGAAAGACGATAACGAATTACGCAGTTTCTTGTTTAGAGTAATCGACAATTATGTAAAGAATTATAATTTGCCTCCTACATGATAAACTTTGCCATGATACTCAAATTACTGCGGCCAAATGCATGCCTTGTGTTGTGTTTGCTTAAACGCGTTCAAGATGCGTGATGTCGAGAAATAAACTACTCTTTTTATTTGCGGTGTCTTTTAATTGCAATCTGTAGCAGTACTCAAAAAGACCAGCAGAATCAAATAAATTCAATACAGTATAAACAATGAAAGCAATCATACCGCTTGCTATTTATTATAAATGGTCATTGTTTGACACTTAGAAAATACGAGTTAGGGAAAAAATTTGATTGCAGCTGGAAAAAGTAGAAGTAGAAAAAGTAGCGCCGTGGGCAGGGCTGGTTCTATCAAAAGATCCCCTAATTTAGAAACGTTGCACTTTTGTTGTGATATTTTTGTTTAGCTGATACATCCATCGCACGCGATTTTAGGGTCAAAGCAGGGACGTGGAGAAAAATTTTGGGATCACGGCACAGCAAGAAGATGAGGATGATTTCTTCAGCTCAACAACTTCTTCTTATTCCAGAATTAGAGACCAAAAAATGCTTTGTCGGACTCGAATCTATTTGTTTTACCGTGAATACTACAAAAAGGTCACCACTTCCAATTAATTGCATTGCAGGTTCAATGGGATTGTTGTTCCTTCACGCTTTTATGTAGGGTATATGCTTAAAATGAATATTCAAACCGTTTGCACCCAAAAAAAAATTGCTGCGCCTGCTTGCGGGTACTCGTATTCGTCTCACCTTTGCTTTCAACGACTTTGATAAAACCCATTAAATCCGAAAAAAAAAAGATAAAATTTGTTTGATGATTTCGTTTCATATGATTGTTTGCAGCAATTCAAGCGAGTCGACCAGACGCACGGTAAAAGCGCTAATTCGAAAACTTGAGGTTAGAGTTACGCCCCGCTACCGCTACTTGCGGACAGTAGTTGTGAAGCTATACCCAACATTTGTTACAACTTTTACGTTTCTCTGACAATTTTTTGTCTAATAATAATTTTACAGAAATTACTAATATTGAAAATAGTCAAATTATTGTTATATTTTTTAAGATTCTTCTAGCATATTTTTCGAAGTGCTTGTAGCTTTATTCGCTCAGCCCGTTCGAGATTCAAAACGTTCGTCTCCAATACGTACAAACGCTTATTATATCGTTACATATGTTTTTGATTTAAATTAAAACACTTCAAAACCTTGGCCAATTAGACACTTGAGTAGTTTGACTTAGTGAATTGCTAATATGTTTACTCTCACTAACATGCTTCATCAGAGTATCAGCATTTCAGGCTGGTTCTTGCTCGGGTTGTTGAGAGATTTTTCTTTCCAATTCTCTTTGCGTTAACATTGGCCTGATTGTGATCAGTTTTTAAGGCGCGCCACGAAGAGGGTTAGTGACTTATTTTCCTTACTTGCTCATTGCTCCAGAGTTGTAAACTGGTCGACTAGTTCAGTCCCGAACCCGGCCCGAACCCAAAAACTAAGTTGAAGCCCAAATCATGCTAAAAAAAAAACGAAACTTACAGTAGGTTAGGTCTGTAAAATTTAGCAATGTCGCCAAGTTATTTTGATTATATTTTTGAGTATTTAAGACAAAAAGTACCACTCAGGCCCGAATTAAGCCCGAAATTTTTGTCAACTTCAGGCCCGAACCAGACCCGAAAAGCCCGGCCCGACTTACAACTCTGCATTGCTCAAATGCTTCGTCATGCAAAAAGGAAGTGCTGAATTCCAATAAAATTTTAACATTTTAAAGAATCTCTGTTGTAAATGATGCAACATGGAGCGCATTCTAAAATCAGTCAATAATTTTTTAAAACTGCTAAAAGAAGTTGATTCAAAATTCCATAAAATGATAAAATCGATTGCGGTCTCAAAAGATCATGGTCAGTTTCTTATTTGAATTAAATCAATCTTTTTGATCTCAAATATTAATTAACTACACACTTATCTTATAAATATAAAGTAAAATAATTTTCCATCTTATTCAAATGGAATAAATCTTTTTGATCAGTTTCTAACTCAAATAGAATCAAGCTTTTTGATCTTAAGCATTTGAATAATCGCACTATTTCGTACTTCTTTTATCGGGTATCCGGACACGAGCCCTAAAAACCCGAGCCCTAAAAGAGACGAGCCCTAAAAACACGAGCCCTAATGGACATGAGTCCTAAAGTACACAAGCCCTAACGGACACGAGTTCTAAACTACTCTAGTCCTAATGAACACAAGCCCTAAGGAACACGAGTCCTAAAAAACACGAGTCCTAGAGACATGAGTCCTAATAGACACCAGTCCTAATAAACAGGAGTTGTAATGGACACCAGTCCTAAAGAACAAGAGTCCTAATGTACACAATCCCTAGCGGACACAAGCCCTAAAAAACACGAGTCCTAAATACACGAGTTCTAACGTACACAAGTCCTAATGGACACAAGTCCTAATGGACACGAGTCCTAAAGAACACGAGTCCTAAAGAACTCGAGCCCTAAAGGACACGAGTTCTAAAAGACACGAGTCCTAAAAGACACAAGTCCTAAAGAACACGAGTCCTAAAGGACACGAGCCTCAAAGTACACGAGTCCTAAAAGACACGAGTCCTAAAAGACACGAGTCCTAAAGGACACGAGTCCCAAAAGACACGAGTCCTAAAAGACACGAGTCCTAAAAGACACGAGTTCTAAAAGACACGAGTTCTATGTTTCGGTTTTTTCGTTTGTGCGCAACCCCTGCCATATATACAAAACGCGTTATTCTTTTTAGTGACGTAATTTGGCAACAGCTTCAAATCTTATTGTATCCGCTTTCTTTTTCTAGGTATCCGGACACGAGCCCTAAAAACACGAGCCCTAAAAGACACGAGCCCTAAAAACACGAGCCTTAATGGACATGAGTCCTAAAGTAAACAAGCCCTAACGGACACGAGTTCTAAACTACTCTAGTCCTAATGAACACAAGCCCTAAGGGACACGAGTCCTAAAGAACACGAGTTCTAAAGACATGAGTTCTAACAGACACCAGTCCTAATGAACAGGAGTCCTAATGGACACCAGTCCTAAAGAACACGAGTCCTAATGTACACAATCCCTAACGGACACGAGCCCTAAAAAACACGAGTCCTAAATACACGAGTCCTAACGTACACAAGTCCTAATGAACACAAGTCCTAATGGACACGAGTCCTAAAAGACACGAGTCCTAAAGGACACGAATCCTAAAGAACACGAGTCCTAAAAGACACGAGTCCTAAAAGACACGAGTCCTAAAGAACACGAGTCCTAAAAGACACGAGTCCTAATGGACACGAGTCCTAAAGAATACGAGTCCTAAAAGACACGAGTCCTAAAAGACACGAGTCCTAAAGAACACGAGTCCTAAAAGACACGAGTTCTAAAGTACACGAGTCCTAATGGACACGAGTCCTAAAGTACACGAGTCCTAAAAGACACGAGTCCTAAAAGACTCGAGTCCTAAAGGAGACGAGTCCTAAACAACACGAGTTCTAAAAGGCAAGAGTCCTATGTTTCGGTTTTTTCGTTTGTGCGCAACCCCCTGCCATATACTGTATACAAATATATATTTTAGTGACGTAATTTGGCAACAGCTTCAAATCTTATTGTATCCGCCTTCTTTTTCTACAATGTCTTACATTTCAAAATTAGCCACGTGTAGTGTTCGCAATCTTAAATTTCAAAATTAGCCACGTGGAGAGTTTGAAACCTGGTTTGACTTTCTTCGCAATATGGGTTGTCATTCTGCACTGCAGTCAATCTTGCTGTCTCGTCCATCATTTTGACAACCTTTAAATTTCGCTTAGCTTAAAATTTACTTTTTCTCTCTTTCCTGGTTTGGCCGCCGAGCTAAGTTTGTAATTTCACAGTTTCGCAAAATGCAGATGAATGTTTAGAGCGTAGACCAGATCGTACGCGCATTTTCGCTTTTGCCGATTTTGGCCCAAACGTAATTTTGGCGTCTAGATTTCAGTTTAGTTAGCGACTATTTTTTAGTGTTTCAATTTTACATTAAAAATTTTTTTCGTAAGCTATTGGATTAACGCTAATATTGAGTAGCTATATGTGATCTGCTATTGGGCTGAGTTCTTATTTATCACTAGTCTATTGGGAATTTTGATAATGTTCTCTGCTGTTTATTTTTTGGAAGGCTTTATTTCACCGGAAATTTTCATCTAGTTTTTTATTAATTCTGACTCAAATCTAACCCAAACTCAAATACTTACTCTAAAACTATTCCCAAATCGAACCATAACCCAAACCCTAACCTTAACCCTAATCTTAACCCCTATAAAAGCAAATGAAAAAAGTGCGGATGAATATTTCTCGTTTTCGTTTTATTCTCTTTAACTTGCAAATTTTCGGTGAAATAGTCACTACGTTATTTTTTCATGTTCCCTGTTATATTTGATTTTGATGTTCTTCCCTGTTTTTAATTTTTAATTAAGACACTTCGAAATAAAACCTAACCCTAACTTTAACCTTAATCTTTACCCTAACCCAAACTTATAGCTGTAATAATAAAAATCAAGATGCTGGAAAACGAGTGACGTCACGGTAATAGTTTTTTATTTAATCGCTTTCCCGATGCCAAGTCCCGTCATTAATTTTTAAAAAACAATATATTTTCACGGTGAGAATAGTTATTTGTTGGAACTGGAAACTTTATTTATGCTAGTTATTGTTGCGTTATATCAATAAATGCTCTTAATAATTTTTTTAAAAATGAGCAAAGCCACAAATTTTTAAAAGAAAATAAATCTTAGGACTACAAAAGCAAATTTTTAAACACTTTAATATTTAAAAATAAGTTGGTAGGCTACAACATGTTTCATCTTTAAATTTATAGGAGCGGGGACTAGCCTTGCATAAATCACAAACTTTTTAAAAGGTTTCTTTGCAAATGCTCGTAAATCGAATAAAATTTTTCGCCTATATTTTCCAAAAAGTTGCACCATATGTAAGTTTTTTACGTTCGATATGAATACCTAAAGTGAAAGCGGTACCCTTTAAGCGCTTCCGCTTCCACATTCCTGCTTTTAACACCTAAATATTCGGTTGGTGCACTTGGAAAAAAAATTAAAAATAGGCCTAGCTCTTGGACGATCGGAATTTTGGCATGCATCATATAGGCCTACCTAATTCTTTTTTGTAATGGTTAAGAGTAAATTAAGCCCGGTATGAAAACACTGTTGGCTTGATTAGACTTTGCAGCAGGGCTGCCCAACCCGTGGCCCGCGAAGCTGTTTTGTGTGGCCCGCAAGGCTTTTTTGCTTGATTTCCTTATGGAAAGGCTTACTTAGCATTTTCTGGCTAATAAAAAGGTCTAAACCAAAACCTTCTTCTGTTTGGTTTCGTGAAATCAGTTCAGATTTGCGGTGAAGACCTTTTTTTTCTTTTTTTTTCTTTTTTTTTTGATCTTCACCTACTTTTTGCGACACATTCCCGTAACACTGACTGAAATCAGCCTCGATTTGCGGCGAAGACCTTTTTTTTTATTTTTGGTCTTCACCTACTTTTGGGGACAGACACCCAAAATACTGGCCAAAGTGAGCACCGATTTTGTACCACAAACTTGCAATTATTTGGAGTTTAATCTTAGGAAAAATGCATGTGGCCCGCAATAACTTTTTTCCCGTAAATGTGGCCCCGTACCAGTAAAAAGGTTAGGCAGCCCTGCTTTACAGCTTTTAAAAATCTACTGGCTGGAAGGCTACTTAACTAGTGGTAGGTTAGTACGCGTAGGAGCTAGGTTTTGTGTTAGGCGTCTTGCAGATTGACAGTGAATAGTGACAAGCCTATTTCACCAAACACTTTCAGTTAAAGAAAATAATACAAAAATAAAGAATATTCGTCCATTTGTAGCGTAGTCCGCTGCAATCGATCCAGAAAGTATCACAAATAAGAAAATATCTCAAATCGATCAATGTAGACGTCTACGCACTATGAGTACGTGTATTAATTGTAATATTGCTTTCCTAAAAATATCGTTTGCATTCACACGAGTAATATTTAATTGTAATATTGCTTTCCTAAAAATATCGTTTGCATTTCACTTAATGGCTGATCCAAAAATTATTCAATAAAATTTGCAGAATTGCCACGAAGAACGGTAAACGATAATGCAAATATCTTTGAATGTAGAAGCCGAAAAATTCTAAAATTGCTGTAGTCTCAAAAATTAAAAAATCCGATTTTGTTTTGCGTGGCAATAAATGAGTTAAAATTATATCTTACTGCCCCTTTAAATCATAATATAACTTCGCCAGATTTTACGCTATAATCTACTTAGAAAAAAATTAGCAAGAGAAATGCTTATTGAACAAAGAGACGTAGAGAATATTATATTTTCAGGCGAGTTGTTATTGCATGCGTTCTATCTTTTCGGCCGCTACACAGTATAGAAGAACACACGCAAAACCAATTAAAATCAGTACAATCGAGGCAGATTTTATACTATTTTCAGCCCAGCAAGACAAAATTTTTGCTACCTTGGAATCGTCTTACTGAAGATCACCAATTCAAAATAACAGAAAGCGCTAGCTATAGTTTATGTCCGATACCGTGTTTGTACCGTATTGAAACGTTTGTACCGTATTGCGCGCCGTATTTGTACCATTAAAAAAACTGTTAAAAACTTTTTTAACTACAGATTAAGAAAACAAAAAAAATAAAAAAAACGTCTAAACTCTTTGTAAATTAGATCTTTCTTTATTGCCAGGTTTTTCCAAAAAAAAGCCAGAATAAAAAGCTTATTTATTTCTTATCTAATTTTTCAACAAAGATTTAGCCTAATAAAATTAACACATCACAGCAATCATTCAAACTCGAGGATCACGCACCATAGCAATGAAACGCTATGCAAAGTAAGTGCTCGCTGCTCTTGCGCGCACAGCGATCAAGGATCAAAGTTTAATTCTCGCTGCCGCTACCAGGACCCGCACTTGAATGGTGAGACCTTTTTTTGGTCTTCAGTTGTATTGGCAGGATATACCAAAAGTGCCAGGAGCCCCGCGCTGTAATTTCCGGCCCTGGCGGCAACCGCAATTTTGCGTGTGCTTGCGGTTGCTTCAGAAGA
This sequence comes from Trididemnum nubilum, assembly GCA_963965965.1. Lineage (NCBI taxonomy): Eukaryota > Metazoa > Chordata > Ascidiacea > Aplousobranchia > Didemnidae > Trididemnum > Trididemnum nubilum. Next base: position 10,855,523 of record OZ014479.1, read on the forward strand.
AAAAATCTTTTGTGTTCCTTTAGAATTGTGCCAGGCCGTCCCTGGTCTTCATTGTACGTGAAATGAACATGACTGTTTTATGCTATCTTTTTTAATTTTGTTGCCAGTTATTGTGTTCTAGATTTTGATTTTAGCTACTATGGCTGACAACATTCAATCTCAGGACCTGGGCTCTTTGATGCTTGATGACGGCCCGTCATCAATTATTGACGGGGTAAATGTTGAGTTGGATGTAATGAAGTATATAACTTCAGTTTAAGGAAAAAAATTGCTCTGTTTGGGAAGCTTCATCATGCATAAAAGCAGAGAGTATCAAAACACAGAGTACTGGGAGTGTCAAAATAAGAAAAAAACTAAGTGTAAGTATCGCGTTCATGGCGTAACCGACCCAATAAGTAACTTTAGCTCAACGGAGCATGGTAAGGAAAGAAAAACCACCCTGAAACCCTTTCAAGTGGCAGCTGGTCAAAGTGTCAAGGTAAAAACAATTTTTAATCGATGCATATGCAATAAAAATTTTATACCACATACAGCAATAGAGAGTCACACCATGGTGGTCTGCAATTCCAACCCACCAGAAATCATAAAAGAAACCGGCGAACGCAATCATTGCGCAAATTTTGGCGCGGTAGATTCAGAAGAAGCTGTCAACAAGTTTTTTTTCTAACTTTGTCGACCCAGAACCATTCCATAACAAAACTTTACTCCCAAAAAGTTGTGGCTCATAATCAAACCTGTGCTGTCTGAATGTTCTTAAGCTAAAGGTGAATTTACACAGTATCCGTTTTTCGTCCGTTTTTTTACGTTTTTGCTTCTCCGTGACAAAGTATGCGATTTTTCATCAGCATTTTGATAAGTCCATATCCGCACTAAGTAGACTGTTGCATATAGATAAAAATTTTGTTCAAAAATTTTGTGTATGAACCATAAGAGCTATATTTCAAAATAAAGCTGTATCCTTTACAAAAAATTTTTTTCGAAAAACTTTTCTCCAGTATGTGACAGTTTGGTTGGTGCGAATATGGACATACAAAAATGCGGATGAAAAAGGACATACTTTTTTATAGAGAAGTAAAAACGTAAAAACACGGACGAAAAACGGATACTGCGTAAATCCGCCTTAATGAATTATTGTGCCTCGTTTAAAGAAAAACGAATTTTGGGTTTCCCTCAAATGATTAAGCGTGAGCAACGTCGTACACTTTGAAACGCATAGGCGTAGCCTGGATTTTGGGTAGGGGGCAAACCACAAATCAAACGCAGTGACGTCAACACAACTTTTCGAAAGAGGAACTTTTTGCGAGACAAAGATTTTGTAGATTGGAAGATCAGAAGTCGTGGCCTGTTTTGACACATAATCAGGATTTTGCTATAGGGAGAGAACTTAAACCAAAAATAAAAAATGTAAATGAGAAGACATATTGAGCAAACTAGTGTAACTCAAACGTATCACAAACGGAAATCAGGGGGCGGAGCTCCCAGCAGCAAGGCAATTTTTGTAAAATCTAGCTGTTTTAGTGCCATTGGATCACATTTTGCACGTGTTTACAACTACATGAAAGAACTAGATTTTTAACATTTGAAAGTTAATTTAAAAAATTGAGTTGGTCAATCCTGCTTTTGCTAACAATTTAAGTCCAAAACACGTTTGAAATCTTGCATTTTGGGGTTAAATTTTGTGAGTGATTTTCTCAGGTATGGGAAAGCAAGGTACTTTGACTCGTGCAATATTTCAGCAGTAAATAGTAATCCATTCGAAGATTTTCCTTGAAGATTTTTCTTTTATCATGAAAATAACCAGTTGTAGGAGTACATGTACAACTGGGGGGCCCAGGTCCCATCAATTTGAATTCAATAATTTGTTCAATGGGCATTTCCCCTACGTAATTTTTTTCAACAGTATTTGTTGCGTAAACACTGGCGAGGTGGAGGTGAATTGTAATTTAAAAATGGTATAATAGATGGTTATGCTTACTAAACATGTTATTTCCGAGCTGAATTTACATTGCGCGGGGCCACTGGCACTTTGAAGATTTTTACACCATCTTTCTGCCAAATATAGGTGAGGATCATAAAAGTCTCACCATCTGAGCGCGGGTCCCCTATCTAGTACTGTGCCATATTAGAATAAATCCGGCCCTGGTTATTACATTACGTTCATAAAAAAGTTAGATGTGGGCCTGACATAGCAACTTTTAGAACAAAAACTCAGTTTCTCCGGGGTTATACATTTAAATTGGTAAGCAAAAATTAAATTGAGGCCCTCGGCCCTTGGTCGTCAATATCGTTGTTAATTACTGTTGAAAGCGAAAAGTGCTGAAAGAAATTGAAAAAACAATTGGCTTTTTTGTCGCATTCTTGCAATGGGTGACATTTAAATAGAGGGGGGGCTCCTGGGCCTCCCTCCTGGCTACGACTATGTTGAAACGTACAGCTAAACCACTCAACCGTTCACTAAAATTACTCAGTTTTGTATCTGCAATCAAAGTGTAATTATCTTAGAGTGCTACATAAATACGAGTATATTGTATTAGCAACTTCTTTGAAGATTTACAACTAAAAACAGTCGCTTGAATACTTTGACTCATACCGAGTTTAAAAGCTGTATTAGACTAAACATTGACGACAGTAATTCTTAACAGTGTTATGTTGATAACAATAGTAAAATAACTTTTTCCAGTAGTTGCAGTACGCCCGTACATACATTAATTTTACTATGATTTTTCAGCATGAAACGAAAAGCGTCTACTTCTTGTAATGCACCAGGACAAATCTATGGTGAAGAGCTTTCTGAAAGACCGCTTACTGAAAGTGCCGCATTGCTTCTTTCATCAAAGAATGCAACAAAAAAAGCGATTAGCAGAGCAAGATCAAAGTCAAATGCAATTGTTAGTGTTGTTAAATGCTTATTTGATTCGTTCTGCAAGTAAGCTTATTTATAGTAAATTCACAATATGCCGATCTTAAATGGTGGCCGTGATCGTGAGGTTTTCAATCTTTCTCTAGAGACGTTTGCGTTTAACAAAGTTTTTGACTTGTTAATAAACTTTTTTTATCATTTTATTGAAGCAAGCTAATAACAAAGAGCCAATTAATCCGAAAAAATAAATAAACTTTTATTCTCGTAAAACACAATGATATGTTACAGACAGTGGCGGATCTAAAAAATTTTGGTGGGGGGGGATTTTAAGCACAAACTCTCAAAAATTCGGATGTCTTCACCGAAATTGAGAGTGATTTTTGGGCCGAAATCGGAAATTCGAACGTTTTTTCCGCCCAAAATCAGGTGGTCTCCAAAAAAAAAAAAAAAAAGGTCTTCACCGAAATTGAGAAAAACCCCCCATCCCTCCCCCCTAAATCCGCCCCTGGTTACAGACAACACCTTGCCCAGCTACGGTAAAGGATCTTCAACTTGGAGTTGTTAAGACAGGAGACGACCAGCTGTTTGTTGTACACGACAGCGGGAGTGGAAGAGCCAGGCGTTTAATAGTATTTGGCAGGAGGGAAAGCGTCGCTGGTTTAGCTGCGTAAGTTCAGGCCAATTTTTCTAACTTTAGCTACAAGGACTTTATTTTCTTCGCTCTGCTCGTTTGTTATTGTTTTTTCTCGCGCTTTTTTGGTAAACAAGATCTTACATTTTCTCTAGCACTCGTGAACAGCTCGCTCCAAATGCTTCGGTCAAAGAGTCAATGAACTACGCATCATTTGCAGCTCTCATCAAAAACTATCTTATTCTACGAGATAAATGATGCCTTGAATTATTTTACTCCAAGCTTTGTAATGCATTTAGCGCGAGTCAAAAACAAAAATTCAAAAACTACTGCTGTACAAGTACAGACAGGTATTCGTTATTCTACTCCTTTTAAAAAGTTCCAATTTCGGCGCTTGAATAGGTAGATGAACGCGTCACGCTAACTAATTTAGATGCGCTTTGTCACGTGACTCAAGTATTAAGTTCACCGAGATTTTGACTTGCGACATGTGTGATTCACGATATTGATTTTTCAGATCTGAAGAATGGCATGCCGACGGAACTTTTCGAACAGTCCCAAAAATTTTCTATCAATTGTACACTATTCACGCCGTTATCAGAGGTGCTTCTCAGCCCGTTGTCTATGCGCTGCTTACTCATAAAGATTTTGAAATGTATCGTGAGTTATTGCAAGTAAGTTTGCTAAATTTTTCGTTTTGGATAAATATGTGAGCTAATTTTATTGGTCGTTGTTTTGGCTAAATTACAGTAAATAAAAAAATGTATTTCAGATTTATTCGATATGCAGTACCATTCATATTTTCGTTAATGCTGTTTTATTGTTAACTATGTAATTCCAGCTCCAAAGCAGCTGCAACTTGTAAACAAAACTCTATTTATTCGCTCTATATTTGTAAACTTTTAAAGATTCGCAGTTTCCCACCTGTTTGCTCTGAAACAAAATATGCTACATCTCTCTTGATTCTACGTCCAAACTTCCAATTTTCTGCTCTGCACGATAGATAACATTGCTTCATTTTCGCTGAAATTTTAGAGGTGCGAATTCATAAAATCAGCACGAATTAAGGTTTTTTCTAGGTTAATTTACATTCCAAAATTAGAAAAAAGCACTCATTAATGCAATTGCTAAAACATAAAAATATTTACAGTCAGGCTCGTAGCCAGAAATCTACAATGGGGGCGTCTGTTACGGGGGGTCTGGGCCCCCAGCGCTCAAAAATTTTGTATTTTTTTGGCAAATATTAATTAATTTTAGGCCTATTTTGATAAAAATTAATGCTATTAAAACGTGGCATAGAAATTAGCAGTGTAAAACGTGGTTATACTAGTTGCAAAAATGGACTATACGGGAAGAAGCTATTGCTAGAATTTAAGTTATCTTATTTGCAAGCTGGTAAATCATAAAATCCTATACCGGTGGTTCAATAAAACTCTCAAGCAGTAATCTATTTCGGCTATATTTTATAGAGAAAGGTATAATTAGGGGGGCTAAGGGTAGGAAGTTTAAGATAAGTGATTGGTAATTAACTAGTAATGAATAGCCCCTCCCCCTATTTCTGAGCTTATATACTGTTTATGAAACCTATCTTAAGCATTTTTCAATGAGCGATCAAATTTGATTACCAATTTTTGGCTATTTTTCAAACTTTGTTCTGATTTTTATTTTTTACAAATCAGCCCCCCCCCCCATCCCCCAACACCTAAACGATTCAAAATATGTTTAAATCTTTTTTGAGTCTATTCCAGAGCAAAACACAGTCTCAGAAGTCCTAAAAACGTGGTATTTTTCTTATTCTGCATTTTGCTCGGTAGGTTAGCCCCCCCTCCAGGCTACGCTACTATTTACAGTACAATGGATTTAGTGAAACTATGAAATACAAGATAGTAAATAAGCACTTTTTACGGTCTGCGCAAATTATGCTAAAAGTTTTTTAGTATGCCAATATTTTTCTAAGCGCTGGTGCTGAAACAAACGGAGCCTCGGATGAACCCAAAATTTGTTATCGTGGATTTTGAACAAGCAGCTATTAAAGCTTTCAAGGAAGTGTTTTCAGGAAGCCAAATGACTGGATGCCTGTTTCATTTGTCGCAAAGCATTAACAGAAAAATAAATGAAAAAGGATTGAGCAGTCAATTTCGAAGCGATGAGGAATTTTGTTTTCAAGTATGCTGTTTGTGTAACGGAAAGCAGTTAAACTATGCTCAAGCACGTTTTAAGGACTGTTTTTCAAGGGTTTGAACGTGTTTAGAAATTGACTTCTGAATAGGGGGGACTGAAAAGACAAGGGAATTTAATTCATTCATCTGGTTTCCAAATCTTAGCAATTTGGTTGTTTCAAATGGCTTTAAAAACTTGCAAATTGTGATCCAAGTGACTAATTTTTTTTCCGAAAAATTGCTTTGCGGCAGTCCCTGTTTGTGATACTTTTGGGTTGCACCAGTTTGCTCAGCACGCTGTCAAATTGAAATGGTTTTCAGAGAAAAGGATTTGAATTTTTCGACTCAAGCTCTCTCCTGTAGCAAAGTCCTGGTTACGCGCCAGCTGGTTATACCAATTTATGATCATATCAATGTACCGTAATTTCTTCTACTGCATTCGGGTAAATTTTCTGTTGCAGATGCGCTGTTTATCTGCTTTGGCGTTTGTGCCGGTAACATCTGTTCCGCGGGCATTCAAAACTTTGATTGCAAGTGAAAAATGGCCGCAAAACGCCAAACCAATTGCGCAATATTTTCGTAGCACTAACGTAGGTAAGCAACTAAAGCACTGTCATAATAATTAATATTTGCTTTATGCAATTTGAACCATATTTGCAGTATATGTTAGTGGTGCACTATACCTATACTGTGCATATGCAGTAGGTAAAAAATATTAATGCTTAAACTGTAATTAAAGGATGATGTTAGTTAGAAATAGGAGCACAAAGTAACGTAGCGGCAAAATTTGGACAGACCAAAATAGTGACATAAACTGAAGATGTCATTCGTGTATGAAATGCTATGTTCCTACTACGAATTTGTGTTCGTCGGTCAAACTCAATCTTAACGAGGACTGAAGGCAAAATCAATACAGTTATCCAAAGTTAGGGCAATCGTATTGGATTAGATTGACGTTATCTCCATCCTTCTGACCCAGCCGTTCCAGAGATATTTTAATTCGAACACAACGTAGGTGTTTCTAATCATAATTTTATTAGTAACCCTGCGTGATAACATCGGCGACGCCACCGCAGTTCTAATTGAAGGTAACGTCGCAATTAGACGATGCAACAAAAGCCTTTTATAACTTATACTTTGGTTAATATGGGACTCTGTTAAGGCTGGACTATTGCATTGAAACGACAGGGTTGCCAATGATTATTATGCTAGAGAGGCCACTACGTCGTGTTTGAAGTAGAATATCTCTGGTGTGACTGGGTCAAGAAGGATGGAGTCAACATGAATCTGATCTACTACGATTGCCGGCATTGCCCTAACTTTAGATATATCCATTGATTTTGCCTTTAGTCTTCGTTTAAGTTACACTTAGCCGAGCACAAACAGCGATTAAATTTCAAACAATGAGCACTTTGCGAATATGCTGCTATGAAACCGAAGATTATTATGCTTATTGTTTTATAAGAACAAATATTTTATAAGAACACGAAACTCAGTTTCGCTCAAAATGTAACAACAAATTATATTTTCATGATATACGTGTTAATTTTCATGTTAAAAGCGCTAGTAAGCAATCAGTTAAACTTTTTTTTGGCCTTTTCTGTATTGCCGTTGTTGATTATTACAGCAGTAATCGATAACAAAAAAAGATTGCTTTTAACCAAGGAAGAACAACTTGTGTCACTCTATTCTCCAAAAAATTAAAAACAAGTGAGATTGAAAATTTGTGAAAATTTAAGAACAGCCAACCTTAACCGAAAATTTGCCTGTTCTTATTTAGAAAGGTGTAATTTGCCTTAACTCGATAAAAATTGAGTCTAATTATTCCAAACGCCTCGCGCCTGAAGCTTTGCTAATTAATTTACGCCCCAAAACCGATCTGATGGTGATTGATTGCCAAAAGCGAATTCTGTATATCGCCATTTGCCATTAATCTCATATTTATTTTAAAGTTTATTTGGCGGTTAGTGCTTATTCAAATTTTCCGCATCATAATTCAGCCACTAATCTAAATCATTTTTTGTTCTTGACAAGTTGACGCTCGCTTATTCTCATATGGTATAGTATGTGATATAATTTTTTCGACCAATGACAATGGGCTTCTGCTCAAGTACCTTGATACGCTTTTTAATTGCAGGGTTAGCAAAATTGTCTTAAGATCTAAGATCCAAGGTATATCTTTTAAGATGGATTGTACTGCAGCAGCTCTAGTTTGTACAAAATTTTTAAATATTTTTATAATATTTTGTAGTTCACGCCGTGATAAGTTTCAACCGCGTGGTAACAGACCAGGTGTCACTCCCCATGTTTCCACCAGAAGTATGGAACTTATGGGAGCGAGTAGATGGCTTTTCAAGCCGAACGAACAATACAGTTGAAGGCTGGCACCACGGCTTCAATACCTTAGTCGGTGCTAGTCACGTGGGTTTTTGGCGATTTCTCGACGCTATAAAGTAAGTAAAAAGTGCAGAGTAACGTTATGTTGGAGTGAGTACAAACAACAAATTATCACAATGACAAAAACAATTTTAATAAATTTTAGGCAATATTTAGCTATAGCAACAATATAAAATCGATCTGCCCGTTTCTTCTATAAATTGATTGTATCATCAGGAGTATAGTGCAATATCCAAAAAGTCTGTCAAATTTCTTTTTTCCTGTGTCTACTTGCTCAGATATTTAAAGTCATCCTAAATTTTATTTCGGTGGGGACTTAATAAAGATAGTTTAACATTTGAAATGCGCAAATTCATCTTTTTTCCTGAGTCTACTTGCTCTAATATTTCAAGTCATCCTAAATTTTACTTCGGTGTGGACTTACAAAAGATAATCTAACATTTATAATGTGCAAATTCATCGTAATTACAGAAAATTCAAGCGACGCAAAAAAGCTTGGAATTTAATATCGAGTTGTAAGAAAATTGATAGAGTGCACGTTACGTCATCGCGCTGCTAGTCAAACCGCTGGACGTCAAAATCGCGGATCGGCGCTTTGTAAATGGATGCAAAAATACTGATAGTGAAGATATACGGATTATTTTCGAGCTCTAAATCGGTTGATTCTTTGTAACATTAAAGTTAAATGCTACATAAAAGGCGGTAAATCTGGGTTTTTGTCTGCTTTTTTCAGTGATATAAACTTTGCTTCCTGTCACGTACTGTAATCCATGAGAATCATGTAGTATACATGGTGGTAGCTAGCTTTGGTTATCAAATGCAAGATTTACTATTGACGGCCCGGAAATAGAACAGTTGTATCTCCTTCATTAGTGACAAATTAACTCATTTTTAAACTTTTGTAATTTCTTAAGTTTATTTTGCATTTGATGTTGTCATTAGCGGCTTTACCGCTGTGGTTGCTAGGAGTTAGAACGCAGAAGCAATTGTTTTCATTAAATTATTTCGTAGAGATGTCATTTAAATTTTAAACCAATGATTTAACCGCCCTCAGTGTTATGTTGATCGAGCCTTAATTTACATCTATTTCAACTTGAACTGATGCTGAAAATTATTGTTCATAAATAGTGCTTAAATTAAACGTTAATCTGCCATGTGGTATTGCTGTGGCGTAGAATTTTATGCATTTTAGGACATAGCCGAATTTACGGTGTGAAACAAAATTAAAAACCGGGCAAAGTGGACAATATCAGACACAGTGGACGAGGAGATTTCACAAAAGGCATAACTTTCTAGACCCGCTGAGTTATATAAGCTGCTTAAATTGATCTTGGTAACTTTCAACTAAGCTAGGCTATCTACAAAAGTTTTAAGTTTACATTCAAATTCTTTAAATACGCCCACTGAAGGAATTAGACATTGATTTACAGTAAGGTTCGATGCTTTGTCTTGGCATTTTGACGTCCAATCGTTTTGGCGGGGGAAAAACTATGACGTAGCTGCAATCCATCAATAAAAATTATTAAGGGTAGAAGTACAGTGCCAACTGCAAACAAGTCGTCGTTGATCTGAACGCAGATTAATGGACTTATTGAAAAACGGTAGTTGATGCTCTACGCTTGTTAAAACGATGACATAATGCGCTCTTTGTGGTTTTAGCCCGGGAAAACTTCTCTCCTTTTTGATGATTTATCGCAATATTAAAGATCAGCTGTTGCTGTAGTTTGGCAGTTCATAATGGATGTCGTTTATAAATTCCTTACGATTTTGGGCTGATAAATTTTTTTTTTTCTACGTACAAAATGCTTGGAAAACTTTCTAAATAATGTTTTGATTTATTGTGTCATTTTAGTGTTTGTCGTACTCGCAAACGGACATTATTTATTAGGGCGTCTTGTGTCGAATTTAATTTTCTAAGGACATTTTCATTTTTATTGATGTTGATAGCTTGCAAAATAGGTAACAGCTAGTTAATGATATATAAATTCCATAGCAGAGCTATTTCTCTTAAGAAAAAAAGAATTTCAATTAACTTAGATTGTTTTAGTTGTTTCGTATTGTCAAAGTTTTATCTGATAAATAATGCAGTAAACGTTAGATTCAGAAAAGTTCGCTAACTGCGCAACACCACTTCTCTGCATTACTGATTAATGTTGATAAACCTTTGTTTGTTATTTAAAACCGTTTGCAATACTGATGTGATAAACAGTTCGTCATGATTTCTCGATGTTCTCCCTCAAAAAAGTTATCAATAGTGAGCATACTCGTAATCACCGCATATAGAATTTTTTTGATTATTTTTTTGTTTTGTAACAGTACATGAACTTGACTGGAAAGAAAAATCGTATCGGTCAGTGGATGGCCGGTATTCTAGTTAGGTTGGATTCATACAGTATCTGTTTTTTATCCGCTTTTGCCGTTTTTTTACGCTTTTCTTCTTCATGAAAAAGTAATGTTCTTTTCAATACACATTTTTATATGTCGTTGTCCACACTAACCAGACAGTCACCTACTAGACAAAACTTTTTCCAAAAATTGTTTTTTACGAAGGGTTAAACAGCCCTATTTTGAAATATCACTCTCATCGTTTATCCTAGGCGCAGCCAGGATTTTTGATTGAGGGGAACCCAAACCACAAAACGTGGAGGTGAAGACCAAGAAAAAAAAAGTCTTCACAGTCCGACTTCGGAGTTTTGTTTGGGGGGGGAGGCGGAATTTTATTGGAGACCAGGAGACCAATTTAGAATTGAGGGGGACCCAAACCACAACTTATATAGTGAAAACCAAAACAAAAAAAACAATTAGAACAGGTCTTCACGGTCTGAAGAGCTGAATTTTTTCCGAAAAAAAGGTGCAGAGCAAAAAAAGGTCTTCACGGTCTCATGTCAAGGTGAACACAAACCAAGAAAAAGAAACTGATGAAAGAATAGCTGTGATGGTCACAAATTCATCATTGTTGGCATTGCCATTGAGGGGGGCTCTCCGCTGGCTACGCCTATGTCATTTATACGCTAAATTTTTGAACAAAATTTTTAGCAACATGTACAGTAATAACACTCTACTTAATGCAGATAAGAACTTATAAAAATGCGTACGAAAAAAAGCACACTTTTTCAGGAAGAAGCAAAAACCCAAAACAAAACGGACAAAGACGTATATTATGTAAATTCGCCTTTAGTAAGTAAACACTTTCATTTTGCGACCAAAAATTACGCTGTTAAAAGTTTTCTGCGTTAAAAACGAAAATTGTTGATTGTCAATCTTCTGAAACAGTGCTCGATGATATACAAAGTAGAATCAGAGCAAAATATTACTATAAAATCACAGTGAAAGGTTTAAAGCACAACAGCCCGTTTCGTTTTAAGGACTCGTCAGGTGCTATAATAGCACCTGACGAGTCCTTAGGACGAAACAGACTGTTGTGCTTTAACCGTTTAATGTGATTTTATAGTTGCATTGAAAACGATAAATTTATTGTTTAATTGATTTTGTACGGCTTTGAACATCAAAAGATATGGCTTTTCGTAAACGGTAGTTTTTCCATTTCTCACCTTAAGTTTTATTTGTATTGTCGCAGAAAAGATGAAGCTCAACAACATGTGGAACGTATCAAAATAAATCACGGCGAGCCAGCAAGCAAACGGAGACGATCGTATGAAATCAAAGACCAACGGCTCCGAAATGCAGCAAGCTGCTGGTCCTCACGCCCTACCCTAGAATACTTGCTAACAATTGCCCGTATTATGTATAGTTAAATACATATCCTGTTTAAAATCCCAAATTAAACAAAATGTTAAATTTCAAACAATTCTAAAATATGCCAAAGTTTGGAAAAATAGGGCAGCCCCATTGGCTTGCACACCAAAGCACTAAATATAGAGTACAATGTCTCTCTGATGTTGGAAACTGTACTAATTTGTATCAACTTTTCCTGAATCTTTTTTAGATTTCATTATTGAATTAACTACAAACCATCCGAGTTCTTTTTGACGAAATTAAACGGGCACAGATTGTCTGAAAATTAAACTTTGGTTGCAGTCTACGTTCCCTCTAAGCTGCGCTGCCGCGCAGATAGCCTCGAAACCCTGCGCAGTACTTCACTTTTCCGCGCACTGCATAAGTGTTGATAAGACAAGGTAATAACGTGCTCTCAATCGGAAGCAAGCCCCATAATTTAGATTTCATAAAATTATTTTACAAATGCAAGGTTTAAACAATAAATCCGAAATTCCGGACTAAAATGGAACCAGAATGCGGCGAAGACCTTTTTTTTTTCAGTCTTCACTTAAGTCTGAGAGGCAAAATTCCGTAGTAAAATTTTTGAACTTCACCTAAATTTCGGAACAAAATTCCGAAACTCCAGACTGAAAGAGAATTAAGTTGCGGCGAAGACCTTTTTTTGGAGCTCACACAGCCTTTCATTCCGCACACTCCAAGCAAGCTCTGAGAGGGAACGTCGTTTGCACCAAATCCAGTGATGAAAGAAAACTGAAGTTTCTTTGTTTGCAATAAATCCAGTAACGAATATCGTAGCTAAAGGAATTTTTTTGGAATTGAAACTGCCAAAGCGCAGTAAAGTTGAGAGAACTGCATTTTAAATTTTCAATGGAGCCTTGTGATCATCATAATTTTTCAAATACCGTGGAGAAAAATTTTTTAATTGTAAGAAATAAAGAAATCAAATCAAGAGAGTTCAAGATCAGCGCAGAAAAATTTTTCTTGAGAAATTTGTAAAAATACGAACCTTACGTAACTTACAACTTTATGCCGAACATTCTGCTTTTTTTTGATTTTAACAAAGATTAATAGATATTTTTGAAATCACCAACTTACCTGAAAACGATCTATGACATAAGAGCGCAAACAAAAGAACAAAGAGAGACATTATCCTGCGATCTGAGCTAACACTTTTGTGCTTTGAAAAATCATACCGCCACTTACTTACATTATCAAAAAATATTACTGTATCTTGCCACAAGCATAAATATGACATAATCATAAAACTTTTTTTTTAATTATATTTTGTATGTGGGGCAGGGGGGGCAATGCCCTCCCGATTTTCGTTTTTGCCCGCCCGATTTATTTCTTGCCCCCAACGGTATTTTTTGGGGAGGATGAAGTTGTTTTTTTTGGCCGGAAAAAACGTTGAAATTTGTGATTTCCGTCAGAAAAAGCCTTCGGATTTCGGCGAAGACCTGCAGGTGGAAATATTTTTGTTAACTATGAACAGACGAGCAACTTCAACGCTTTATAAAAAAGCAGTAGCTTGATTCGCTATTTATTGAAAAATATAATTTAGTTTGAAAGTTTTTCGCGTAGATTGTTGAAGTATAGTACTTGGAAAAAAGCAGAAGAGGCTCAAGCCTTTCGCCCTAAAAGTTTTTTTTTAATAATAACAGTCCAGTTTAGAAGTTAAAGTTTCAAAGAATACCTAAAGAGCTATCCAAATTTTATTTTAAAAGAGGTGCTCCGATTGAGGTGTAAATGTTGGGTTCCATACTTCCATTTACCGGCTTTATGGTGATCTACTTCATGTGTTTAGATTTGTCAAAAACTTTAGTTAAATTGGTTAATTTTAACTCAAAACTTCAAAGCATGTAAAAATGTTTATTAGGAACTTCAATATTGTCCTCAACTTTCTTCGACCTATTTTTGGCTGAAAACAAAACCCTTAGACCCGAGCTATATAATGATTGATGCTTGGTAGATGATACCACAAACATAATTTTATGCCATTTTATACTTCAAAAAATTTTCGCTTTACTAAATAATTATTCTTTATATATGCTACAAAATCTGATTGCGTGTCCTGCACTACGGTTATTTTCAGCGCCGTCTGAAAATACCTACTACGGCCCTGCCTACCTCATATAAACTTACTGAATTTCTTAACATTTTAATGCAGGAATTGTTCTTTTTTTATTGCACACTCCGAGTTTCGTGCACATTAATAGAAGAATAACTAACAAACCACCTTGCTATGAAATAACGTTACTGCAATCAATCATACAGGGCGTCCCAAAAAAAATGTAACACTTTTACTTTGCAACTAAGTTTTTATTTTAGTTTGAAAATAATAGTGTTTTTGCCAATAGATAGAGTACATTAGGGAAATTTTTTCCTGAAAAAATGAAGTCATAATTCCTACTATGAAGTCCAATTCAGTTATTTTTGCCTTCAGCACTGATCTCTGCAGTGAATGAAATGTTCGATGTGTCCTCCATTTCGATTCATGCAGGCATTTAGCCTGACAGCAAAGTTTTCAACGACCCGTTGGCACATCTCGTTTGGGATTCTCCTGATGAACTGGGTGATCTCAGCCTTTAGTTCCTGAACAGTTTGGGGATTATTTTTGTAAACATTTTCTTTGGCATAGCGCCACAAAAGAAGTCCAAAGGGTTAAGATCAGGTGAGTGAGGAGCCCAAATGTGTTCCGTCTTGAATGAAATTAAACGGTTTTCAAATTTTTGCCGAAGAAATTCAAGAGTGTCCTTGGCAGTGTGTGGAGTAGCCCCATCTTGTTGAAACCACTGTGTACTGAAAGTAATGTTCTTCTCCGACAAAGGTTGGTACAGAGCGTCTGAACAACTCTTCTGTAAATCTCTTGATTGATGGTTACTGCATTCTCATCCTCATCTTCAAACCAAAATGGTCCAATAATTCCTCTGTAGCTTAAAGCACACCATGCAGTGACCTTCGAACTGTGAAGAGGTTTTTGGGTAATGAAATCAGCAGGTTTTGGGTAATGAAAAATATTTATTCCCCAGAAACGATAGTTGCGCTTACTGACAATGCCATTAAGGTGAAAATGTGCCTCGTCACTGAACCATACATCCTTTATCCATTCTTGATCTCCTTCCATTATCTCATTAAACCATTCACCTATTTCCATTCTTCTTTCCATGTCAAAATCTGTCAATTTGTGTGTTATCTGTACCTGATAAGGATACAGATTCAGATCCATTCGCAAGATTCTATGGATAGAGTTTCTTGTTAGTGCAAGCTCCTGAGAACCTCTTCGAATTGACTTTTTGGGACTTTGAACCACAGAGTTTCTGACTGCGTTGACATTGCTTGCCGACCTGCCAGTTCTTTGTCTGCCTGATAAATTTTTCCACTTGGTATTGAATCATACAGCGACTTGGTTTCGCTCTTGTTTCAAAATGAGCTGCAAACCGTCTTTGAGTCTTCACGTAGGACTTGGTTTCAATGTACCACTCCACAATTTTTGTCCTTTGCTCATATGTGTACACCATCTTGGCCAAAATATTAAAATATTGGTGTCAAACAATTCTCCTATTCTTAGCTAGTCACACCTGAAAAGATGAAAGTGTTAGAGTAAAGAATACAAAGCAGAGACCAAAATAAAAGTGTTACATTCTTTTTGGGACACCCTGTATAATAGTATATATGTAATAAATATTTGCAATCAATCAAATTGTAATAAATAATAGGCCTAGTATATTTGCAATCAACTATTATAGATATTTGTAACCTCAAAAACTATTTTTGAAACCATCGACAATACGATAATATCAGTAATTGTAAGTCAAAACATTTCGTATCATTTAATTTGTATGTAAACTTTTAAAACATTTTTGTATAAGTAAAGGCTTATAACATTGAGCATTGGAATTACTGACACATTGTGTTCTAAATATTATTTGTGCGTTTTTCGGATTTATTTCATTCTTGGTTCCATATAGATTACACGCATATAAGCAGTAAGAAAACTTGCAGTTCTAACGATTTGTTTTGAGATGAAACGGGCATCATAACTGAGTAGATATTTGGAGATGTGTTATTGTTTTTCAGTGGTTGTTTTAATTTAAATATCACGCAATGGTACATGCGACGCTGTGGAATGCAAAGCGTAAGTTAAGAGTGGTCGAGTACTTTCGAGCTGAAAACTGTATGTATTACATTTCTTAGTTTTGGTAGATGATCTGTTTAAAATAACGCCTTATAAGAAAACAATTAGATCGCTATTTAGTTGCCACGAGGTATTCTTTCTTTAATGGTTTAAATGATAATCTAAGAACAAAAACGATTGCCAATATAGAACTAAGCATAACAATTTATTAGACGCGTTTCGCTTTAACTTAAAGCATCATCAGTAGAATGAATTTGCAAAGTAAGAAGCACGAATTTACAGGGTGGGCCAAAAAAATGTTACCACTTTTTATATTCTAACCATTTTCAAAATTACTAAGACTTTTGTTTCATATTCCTGCTCTTAGGAGAAAGCAGGGAGTCAATATAAATAACGTCATTTACCAGCAAGATGGTGCTCCTCCACATTGCTCAAATGTCTCACTGGATTTCCTCAACGAGTACTTTCCTGGAGATAGACTCATCTCACGGCGTACGAACAACCCATGGCCTGCCTACTCTCCTGATCTTTCTCCCGCAGACTACTTCCTATGGGGGTACCTGAAGGAGAGGGTGTACTACAACAATCCACAGACCATTGAAGCCCTGAAGACCAACATCTGTCAGGAAATTCGAAGAATCCCTCTTGAGATGTGCGGCAATGTCATCACAAACTTCAATGTGCGTGTTGCAGCTGTACTCTACAGAAGAGGAGCTTGGATAGAACATGTTATCAATTATTGAACTGTGTAAGAAACAAGAGACAAAGTGAAAAGACTTTGTTATCAAATTTTAATTGGATATTTTTGTTAAACAACTGTGAAAAAAAATTTCGAATAAATGTTCATTTTTAAAATTTGTGTATGGATTAAAAGTGGTAACATTTTTTTGGCCCACCCTGTATATACAATAGCCACCCATTAATTCAGGTGGCCACGGCACGGCTTAAGATTTGTCATAATTGAATAAAAAAGCGACAGGTCATAGGTTTAAACACACAAGAAAACACAGCGGAATAGCGACGTCATTTTAAACAACAATTTAAAACAATTAAGCATTGAAAAGATACAGGGGCAAAGATTGATTGTCGACATTCAGTTGCGGTTCTGTTTTGGAAATATGTAGAGTTTCTTTGATGTGTAATTTAGTTACGTGATTACTTCTGTCCAAAATTTTGGGTGAGTCAAAATTATTTACGTGGTTGGGATTATTGAGCAAATGTTTGCAAACTTCAGAATCTTCACACGTGCGATGTTCATTGAGGCGAGTAATAACTATTATTACTCGCCTCAATGATTTTATTACTCGATGTTCATTGAGGCGAGTAATAACTATTATTACTCGCCTCAATGATTTTATTACTCGCCTCAATGAACATCGCACGTGTGAAGATTCTGAAGTTTGCAAACATTTGCTCAATAATCCCAACCACGTAAATAATTTTGACTCACCCAAAATTTTGGACAGAAGTAATCACGTAACTAAATTACGCATCAAAAAAACTCTACATATTTCCAAAACAGAACCGCAACTGAATGTCGACAATCAATCTTTGCCCCTGTATCTTTTCAATGCTTAATTGTTTTAAATTGTTGTTTAAAATGACGTCGCTATTCTGCTGTGTTTTCTTGTGTGTTTAAACCTATGACCTGTCGCTTTTTTATTCAATTATGACAAATCTTAAGCCGTGCCGTGGCCACCTGAATAAATGGGTGGCTATTGTATATAAATTCGTGCTTCTTACTTTGCAAATTCATTCTACTGATGATGCTTTAAGTTAAAGCGAAACGCGTCTAATAAATTGTTATGCTTAGTTCTATATTGGCAATCGTTTTTGTTCTTAGATTAAGCAGAAACTCCGACCGTTATGCTTCTAAATGATAATATTTTCAGCTAAATTAAAAGAAGAAAATGAAACGTATTCGTCCCAAATCCCTATCTTCAGCATTGTGTAATGAAACTAATGCAATAATATGAAAATTTTGAAAAAAAAACATTCAAACTTCAAACAAAATAATTTTTAGGCAGAGATTATTTCACCGAAAACTCTTAGATTAGAAATAAAACGATAATGAAGAATAGTTATATGCCTTTTTTACTCACTTTTTAAGGTTTAAAATTAGAATTTGAGTGACGGTTTGGTCTTTTGAGCTAAGTGTGAGTGGAGGAATTTGAGTTTGGGTTAGAATTAACTAAAAATTAAATAAAAATTTGTGGTGATTTATACTCTTTTCCTTAACTTCATTGCCGATTAAAAAATTACAGCTATAAATCAGTTTTCTAGACGAAATGAGAACTTTTTAAGGTAATAAAGAGGTGCCCAAAACCTTGTTCCACTATTTCTCTTATCAATAAAAATAAATCTAATCCGTTTGACTCCGCACCATTGACAATCCTTAGTTTCAAACGTTCATGACATCAGAAAAAAATGTCTTTGGAAAATTGCTTTCAAATAAGAAACGCAATGTTCGATCACCAAAAAAGAAATTGCAAATTGATAATTTTTGCAGAATATAAGCAACACGATGTTTGATCATCGAACATCGCGTTCTTTAATCTGCAAAAAAATTTTGAAATTTTATCCTTTTCTAATGACACGAGATTTTTTCGTGTTCTTGTAGCATGCTTTGCCAGAGGAAATACTGAACTTTGACCCTTAAAACCATCCAAATGTTTTGATACGTAGTTAAATCGGTTGGTCAAAAGAAATTGATACTAAGACGCATCTTCAAACGGATCGCTTTTTTTAGGACTGGCATCCTTTAGGACTCGTGTCTTTTAGGGCTCGTGTACTTTAGGACTCGTGTCTTTTAGAGCTCGTGTCTTTTAGGACTTGTGTCTTTTAGGGCTCGTGTACTTTAAGACTCGTGTCCGTTAGGGATCATGTACTTTAGGACTCGTGTCTTTTTTGGGCTTGTGTACATTAGGGCTCCTGTCCGTTAGAACTGGTGTCTTTGGGCTTATGTTTTTTAGGGCTCGTGTCCGTTAGGGCTTGTGTACTTAAGGGATCGTGTTCTTTAGGACTGATGTCCGTTAGGACTCGTGTACGTTAGAACTGGTGTCTTTTAGGACTCGTGTATTTAGGACTCGTGTCTTTTAGGACTCGTGTCCTTTAGGACTCGTGTACTTTAGGATTCGTGTCTTTTAGGACTTGTGTCTTTTAGGGCTCGTGTCCATTAGGACTCGTGTCTTTAGAGCACGTGTTTTTAGGGCTCGTGTTTTAGGGCTCGTGTACGGTATCCCTTTTATCGTCATTTTGTACTTCTTTGTATGCTGCAATTAACCAGTTATTTATGCGATGATTTATCCTAGTGAACCAAATTCCGAACGCTTCAATTTTTTTGTGGCATGTGTTTATGATGTATCAGCGTTGTTCCATATCTGCCTCGTTTGAGCGATTCAGATTTTCAAAACGAATGGTTTTCTATCTTTTTTATCTGTTGGCACGCGAGCTTAAGTTGGTTCTTTTTTAATCAAATTTCAATGTCATTAAGACAAAAGAGGCAGATATAGAACCTATAGATATAGCATGTTTTGGCCGTGGCAAAACAGTTTTTTAGCGTTTTACAGTTTTTGGTGTTTTTACAGTTTTTGGCAGTTTTAGAAACTTTGACTTAACAAATTAATACGAAGAATTAATAACACAATATCGGTGTGCAATTTAACATGAAGATACAGGAGTCAGATCAACGCGACGATTCGTCCTCCATCTCCCTCAATTAGAGTGACGGCTTCATTTGCCATAATTGGTGACCCCCGAGGCGCATTTCTTTTCGATTGTCTTGTCAAGCAGCAAAGAAGGCAAGAAGTTGTTTCGAATCCATTGTACTTACCAGCATGTCATTTTAGGACAATATTTTTCCGTCAAAAAAATTTCAAATCCCAAAAAGTTTCAACTAAAACGAGCAAAAACGTTACGCTCAATAAAACTTTTGAATTAGAAGAAATGTACCGTTTTAACAAATGTGGCAACTCTGATGTCCCCAATAGATTTGCAAATTTTCCCCGCCCTCTGTTTGATTACACAAGTTCAATTTCTAATGATTTTAAAATAAACTGTGTTCCTGGGCCTTCCAACTCCGTTAACACCCAGTTTTGACTTTACCTAAATTTTGGCAAGCTTCTCCAACAGCGTGGTTTAAGGTAGCAGAAAGTGTCTTTTCACTAAAAATACTTGTTTTGGAGCACATCAATTTCCACGCCTCAGTAAGTGCTCTAGATACAAACCATATCGAAAAAACTAAGCATGTTTTAGTTACGGCAAATTTGGCCAAACCACACTCAAATCTTAAACAAGCCCTATGAAAAACCTTCAAAACAAGCGACGATTTCAAACTAAATAAGTTGCTGTCTTAGCCAGCGCTTGATCCAAAAACGACCAACCGAACTTCTACTGGAAATGCAAGCCTTGCTCGGACAAATTACCCCCTTAGACCCCGCTGCTAAGTCCCTACTTAGAAAATTCTTCATCGACAATTTGCCTCCACAAATTCTACTCATTCTGGTAGCTCTGCCGGGGCTATTCCTGGAAGCTCTGCCGGATCCATCCCTGATCTGACTCCTGTATCATCATGTTAAATTGAACTCCAATATTGTCTTACTAATTATTCTTGCTAATTTATTAAGACAAAATTTCTAAAACTGTAAAAACACCAAAAACTGTAAAACGCTAAAAAACTGTTTCGTCTCGACCAAAACATGCTATATCTTCACGTTCCATCTCTGCCTCTTTTGTCCTAATGACGTTGAAATTTGATTAAAAAGGAACTAACTTAAGCTCGTGCGCCAACTGGTAATAAAAGACAGAGAACCATTCGTTTTGAAAATCTGAATCGCTCAAACGAGGCAGATAACGCTGATACATCACAAAAATATGACGCAAAATCAAGTTGAAGCGTTCGGAATTTGGTTTACTTGGATAAATCATCCGATCAGAGTTGTAAGTCGGGCCGGGCTTTTCAGGTCGGGTTCAGGTTCGGGCCGGGTTCGGGCCTAAAGTTGACAAAAGTTTCGGGCTTAATTCGGGCCTGAGACGTGCTTTTTGTCTTAGGTGCAAAAAAATATAATCAAAATAACTTAGCAACATTGCTAAATTTTCAAAATTAACTTAAATTTCGGGTTTTTTCGGGCATGAATTGGGCTTCAAGTTAGTTTTCAGATTCGGACCGGGTTCGAGCTTATATTTTTGGGTTCGGACCGGGTTCGGGTCTGAACTAGTCGGCCTGTTTACAACTCTGCATCCGATAAAAAATAGAGTTGACTGCAGCATTTGCATGCGCCGATCATGATCAATTCCTTCACGCCACAGTATCAGCAGCAGTAGCAGCAAATTTTCAGATTTCGTTATACGCTATACTCACTGCTACCAGTTGGTTATCGCGTTTCTTAGTCAGAGAAAATTTTTGGAAAATTATGCTGTTTGTTATGTCGCTAAATTGCATACGAAATGCAGGCTTGCCAATGTTACGGTGTCAAACGGATTAAAACGCATTTTTGCGAATAAGGAGAATTGTGGAAAAAAGTTCGGAGCACCTCTTTGCTACCTCAAGAAGTTCTCATTTCTTCAATAAAACCGATTTCGAGCAGTATCTTTTTTAATTCATTAGCACCCTTTTTGTTGTGCAATCATAAAGTTTTATTTTACGTATATATCCTCCTCTATTGTTCGTTTGGTAAAAAGTTTTTCTTGAAATTGAAACCGTCCGACCCTAAAGGTGAATTTAGGTAGTATTCGTTTTTCGTCCGTTTTTTTACGTTTTTGTTTCTCCTTGACAAAGTACGCGATTTTTCATCCGCATTTTTATGTGTCCATATCTGCACTAACCAGACAGTCACATACTGGACAAAAGTTTTCCGAAAAAAATTTTTTGTAAAGGAGTACAGTTCTGTTTTGAAATATCGCTCTTATCTTACATACACAAAATTTTTGAACAAAATTTTTATCTATATATAACAGTCTACTTAGTGCGGATATGGACTTATAAAAATGCGGATGAAAAATCGCATAGTTTTTCAAGAAGCAAAAACGTAAAAAACGGATGAAAAACGGATATTGTGTAAATTCACCTTAACATTGTATTTGTTTAGACTAAAAGTAATAAGGCGAGTATTAGACAGTGTGAGTGAAAAAATACGGATGGTAACCTTGGGAAAGTTCTACATGTGTCAGAGCACAATGCTATTATCTAAAAAGTGAATTTCTTGCGGTTTATTCTACAAATGGTTGTTAGAGTTTTTCAGAAAAACATTAAAAGCTTTTCTTCCATGCGCAACTGCTGTTCGAAAGGGATCTGAACATGAAAATAAAACAAGTTGCTGAGACTGCAGTCGTCTTGGCAACACCTGATTAACAATCATAAAATTTTGGATTTACAACTCTTAAGAGCTTTACTAGCAGGGGTGCCGAAACCCGGGGGAGATGGGGGGATATATTCCCCCCAATAATTTGACTATGGTGTGCATCTGAGTGCAGGTCTCCACTTGAATTTGGAAAAAAGTGTTCCATTTTTGGTGAAGAACTTTTTTTTTGGTCTTCACTTAACTTGCTTCCCAGAAAAAAATTGTGGTCGAGGTTCATCCTCCCCAATGTTGAAAATAGGGCGAAATCGGGGTAAAATTGCAAATTATTCCTTCCAATGCTTAACAAAGATCGGCACCCCTGCTTACTAGAAACATGTCATCAAAGATAGATATTTCGTTCCGTACAAGACTAATTTCAAGTCAACCTCCTAAAACCAAAAAACTATGCTTAAAACCAAAATACAAAAACTATTTTAATTGTAAGTTTACTTGGGCTAGTTTACTCAGATTTTGAATTTCGGTTTGCAGGCCAGCTTAGTTTAGCTTTTGAATTTCGGTTTAAACGTCAGTTCTGCCGATGAGCGTTGATATTACGCGAAACTCGAGTTCAGAGCAGTACGTGGGAAAAAAAATTAGGTCTGCATTTTCAGCAGCTGAAGTTACGAGATGAAGACGATAAACTTACCGATACCTTGGTTATTCAAATTTACCGGTTGAGTGGCCTTATTCAGAAATCAAAATTCCTTGCATTGTGTCGGCTATTCTTCACACTGATAATGAAGTCAGTTGACTTCGAAACACGGGAATGCTCCCGCGATACGGGGCTCCGCCTCACCTGCGTCACTAGCAGGCGCGTAGCCAGGATTTCGCAAAGGAGGGGAGGCTTTTTTTGAAGCTTGAAACAATAATGATTGAACTTGACTCAAATTATCATCAGTCTTAACCAGATTGAGACGTTTTTCTGTCCAAAATCAGGTGATCTCCACAAAAGAAATGTTTTCGCCGAAATTTAGAGCGTTTTACCGTCCAAAATCAGGTGATCTCCACAAAAAAATGGGTCTTCGCCGAAATTCAGAGCGCTTTTCTGTCCAAAATCAGGTGATCTCCAAAAAAAAGGTCTTCATGTGCACTGAGACCCACTTCTACTCGTTGACATCATCTTAGGATCTTCTCCTCTCCTACTCTCACCCCAATTTCGTTTGGGGGTGGGGCTATTTTCGTTTTTAGAGCAAAAATCAGCCTCAAAACTGCTAAAACATGCTATTTTGCATACTTTTCAGGCCAATGGGGGGCTATAGCACCATTTGCCTCCCCCCCCCTAGCTACGCTACTGGTCCCTAGGGATTGAAATGATTACCCATTTCGACGCGAAGAGAGCATTAAGGTGTTGTCAAATGAAGTAGGATTATAAGACGTGATATCTCTGTGAACTATTAAACTAGTTCTGCCTATTTCACTTCGGGAATAAAAAACAATGCGTATTTGCTAATTGTTTCTAGACTGCATCACTTTAGTCAATGAGGGGCTGGAGTTTTGTACAACACCAAAGTTTTTAAAAAATTACGCGTAATAGCAAATCAAAACCACTGGGCGGAAAGGAACCAGCTAGCAGTCGCAGAGTTCGAACTTTTTCCTGTCCCTTTAGGCGTTTTATTTTTTTAAATTTTGCGCATAACTTTGTATTGTTTAAACTGTAGTCAATCTTTTCAATAACAAACCTCGCCAGCAATTTTGCTTGAAATTGCACGTCAAAACAAAAAATCATTTAGTGTTGAAGCGTTGCAGATGAACTTCGGGTTGTCTTAGTTTGAATAAGTTTTTATTTATTTATTTAAAATTGCGTAATGAAAGACCAGAAAGAGCTAAATTTTTAGCTCAAGCTTCATGCCGATTTTGCAGGTTACTGATCGAAGCTTTTTGCCCTGCAACCAACCAATTAAAGGGCTTGGCTTCCATACATTCATTTTCACGTCGTCGTCTATCAATGGATGCTGATAAACCTGCACAGCTTACAAGGGAAAGAGAATATTAGCTGCATTAATGTTGCTGAAATTTTAGAAAGTATCCGTAACCATGATAGAGTAAAGATGGCCATGCGGGAACTAAAATATGAAGGTCACCAGTAGCGTAGCCAGGGGGGCGGGAGAGGGGGGCTATAGCCCCCCCATTGGCATGTCGACCAAAATGCAGAATGGGAAAAACACTACGTTTTAGCACTTTTGAGACTGTTTTATGCACTGAAGTGGACTAAATCGTGATTTAAAACATCTTTTGAAACATATATTCAGGGGGGGGCTAATTTGTCAAAAACAAAACTAACTAATGAATGAAAACTTTGAAAAACGGTAAGAAATTAGCAATCAAATTTGATCGCAAGTGAAAAATGCTAAACATAGGTGTCATCAACAAACATACCATAAACTTAGAAATAGGGGGGGGCTATTCAGTATTAGTTAATTACCAATCGATCATTTCTCTCAAATCTCTTTTCACTAGCCCCCCCCCAATTATTTTTCTCTATAAACTGTATACGAAATAGATTACTCCGTGTGAGTTTTATTGAACTATTTGATTTTATAATTTACCAGCATCTAAACAAGAGAACTAACATTTTACCATTCACCACCTCCCAAATAGCCCATTTATACCACCAGGTTAATCATGTTTGCACTGCCAATTTCTAAGCCACGTTTTAAAATCATTATTTTTTAATCAAAATAGCCCTAAAATGAAGTTATTTTTGCAAAAAAAGGCAAAATTTTCGAGCGCTGGGGGATCCGCCCCCAGACCCCCGTGCCTCCGTCGGCTAGGAGCTTTGCCTTCAAGCCCCCAAAACAGCCCCCCCATTGCGAATTTCTGGCTACGCGCCTGAAGGTCAGTCGTATTTTAAGTTGAAGAAAGTTCGTGAGAATGGGTCACCTGAATTTACTGCGCTAGGAAGAGAGTTTTGGGAAAAAGATTTCATAAAGAAGATTGAAAATGGAGTAGAAGAGGAAAATTTTTGAATTTCATTCTCAGAAGAGCTGGTAAATTTGGCATTCAATGAAAAGTGGGTGAAATTGCAGCCCATTAGGCAGGGGTGCCGATCTTTGTTGAACATTGGGGGGGATAATTTGCAATTTTACCCTATTTTCAACATTGGGGGGATGAACATCGACCACGATTTTCTTCAGGTGAGCAAATTAAGTGAAGACCAAAAAAAAGTTTTTCACCAAAAATTGAACACTTTTTCCCCGAATTCAGGCAAAGACCAAAAAAAAGGTCTTCACCAAACGTGGAACAATTTTTTTCCACGAATTCAAGTGGACACCTGCGCTCAGATGCACAAAAGAGTCAAATTATTGGGGAAATGCAGATGTAGACCACACTCAAACTATTGGAGGGATACAGCCAAATTATTGGGGAATATATCCCCCATCCCCCCCCCCCCCCCCCCCCCCCGGGTTTCGGACCCAATGCCATTAGGCTAACATATAAAAAAAATCACCGAAATATCTGTGGTACCAGGTGAAAAAAAAGGTCAATGCAAGAAGCTGCACAGCTGGCTTAATAATATAAAGAAAAATCGTTACGCGTCATCACATGCAAAGGAAGTGTTATTAACCGCAGGTTTAGTCAAACCTGGTGATAGTATTGAGTAGGGTTACCATACGTCTTCTTTTTAATGAAAAATAATTTGTCCTCCGAGAACGTTAAAAAATGCTCAAATGTCTTCCTTTTCGGCATTTTGAACAGATAAAACATGTCCACTCACGCAGCCTTTTAGTGTATTAATATATCATCAGTTAGATCATTAAAAGTACGTCTATATATCGCGCACGCGCTGTAGGGCATCCGGTTACTCTAGGACAGCCGGGGGTGTTTACAACGTAACAAATTTCTCATTCGATAACCAATTGTGATGCAATCGTCGTAGCCATTCTACTGTAAGCTAAGGTTTGTTAAGACATCCAGATCCAGTTCAGAGTTAACTGGCCTCTTTTAGCACGTGCAGTACCATTTAATTGTTTAGCGAGCTGTTAAAAATCGCACAGTTTTACTTCAGCATTTTATACATCTTATAAGCTAATGTTGAACGTATTTTTTCCTTGATACAGCCACAATGGTCAAAAGAAAGAGAGGGATTTCTTTTTGATTCAATTGGAAGCATCTTGAAGTTGGTGTACAATTTCAATGATGCTACGTGCAACCAGTTTTACGACATTGTTAAAGCTGATTCTACACTACTTAAGAAAGTTTAGGAAACGGCCAAATACTCGTGGGCTAAGTCGAAAAGTTAAATGTAATAACACTTTGACCTATAGCTAAAACAATTGTTGCTTTTGTTTGTCTTTTGCCGTATAGGCGATGCAGAACCACCAGAGGTGGGCACATAGGCGTAGCCAGGGGGGGGGGGGGCCCAGGGGGCCCGGGCCCCCCCCCAATCAAAATACCACTAACGACAAAAAGTTATGACAACATAGCCTGGCAATGTTTAGTTGCATTTTTTTTTTCAGTAATTAACAATAATATTAATGACAACAAGTGAGTCCCGGGGCCCCCAACTAACAACCAGGGGGCCCTTACTAACAACTAGGGGGCCCTGGAATTCTTAACCGATAACCAGGGGGTTCGGGACCCCTAACTGAAAACCAGGGGGCCCATAACTGACAACCAGGGGCCCCAGGGCCCTTAACTAACTACCAAGGGACCCTAACCAACAACCAGGGGGCCCTTTAACTGACAACCAGGGGGGCCCAGGCCCCTAACCGACAATCAGGGGGCCCCTAAACGACAACCAGGGGGCCCCAGGGCTCCTAACCAACAACCAGGGTGCCCCGGAGTGCCTAACTGACGACCAGGGGGCCCCGGGGCCTCTAACTCACAACCAGGGAGCCCCAGGTCCTTAACTAACAACCAGGGGGCCCCTAACCAACAACCAGGGGGCCAGGAGCCCCCTAACCGGCAACGAAGGGCCCCGGACCCTCCTAATTGACGACCAGGGGGCCCCAAGGCCCCTGACCAACAATCAAGGGGTCCTGGAGTCCATAACTGACGACCAGAAAGCCCCGGGGCCCCTAACTCACGACCAGAGAACCCCAGGGCCCCTAATTAACAACCAGGGGGCCTGGGCTCCGAACCGACAAGCAAGGGGCTACGGGGCCTCTAACTGGCAACCAGGGAGCCCAAGGGCCCCTGACTGACGACCAAGGTTTCCGGGCAAGGGGTCCCTTAATGCAAATTTTTAACAATTTATATGCAAAACCAGTGAGAAATCTAAGAGTTTTGACCTAAAAGTTGCCACCCCAGGCCCTCGTTTAACGTTATTATAAACTTAATTATTTACAGCTAAAGTATTGCAGGAGGCAATGTTCGTTACTTCCCCCTATAGACCAAATCACTTACAATTAAGATTTTACATCATAATGCAAGATTCTAAGCGTGTTTTGGGATTTAATTGCAAAAAGAGGATTGAACAACTAAATTTTTTTGATTGGCTTTGAAATGTTTAAAATCTAGTTCTTTGAAGTGGCTCTAAACTCGAGCGAAATGTGATCCAATGGGATTTAGATAGCTTTTTTTCCAAAAACTTACATAAATCGCCCAGCGGCTGGGGGCTTTGCCCCCAGACCCCCATAGCCATCGGCAGCTGGGGGCTCTGCCCCCAGACCCCCGTCTCTGATACGTTTGAGTACACTAGCTTACTCAACACGTCTTCCAAGTTAGACTTTTACACTTTTCAACAATTAGTTTTCGCTCTCTCCCTTTACCAAAATCCTGGCAAAGTGCCATCAGGCTACGGCTTCAGATCTTCCATTCTACGATATCTCTGCCCCACAAAAAATTACTTTTTCGAAAATTTCTGATGACGTCATTGCGTGTGATTTGTGGTTTGGGGCCCCCCCAATCAAAAATCCTGGCTACGCCTATGGGTGGGCAGCGCAAGTCATAAAAGTTGCGCCGCAAGCGCACGTGCAACTACTCTGAAAATCTTGCGCCGCAAGCGTTTCCACAAGCCCAAAAAAATAATTGCGCTGCAAGCGCAAGTGTGGTGTTTTGAAATTTATAATTCTAATTGACTCACTGCTCAAACTTCACTTGGTTACGATACAAAACCAATATTCAAAACAAGGTATGCACGCTGCCTAACCAGAAAACAAAAAATTATTGATTTTCTTAAAAAAAAATACAAGCATTTGAAAATGCGCATCGCTTAACCTATTTGGGCAAAGAACATCTTTATACCTAACGAAAAAAAGCTATCAGTACTCGCACTGAAGGAACCACGGTGTTAAAAAATTCCACAAATAAAGTCTGCATGTGATGGTAAGCAAACGACTTCGGAGTCACTTTTTTTTGTAATGGCTCTTCAAGGAAATCCTTTACGAGCTTCGATACATATTTTGTTCTTCTGAAGCAATTAGCATTACTCTCTGACAAATGGAGCACGCAAAAAACTCATCCTGTTTTTGTTTAAAGAAATTGAACCATCTAAGTTTTACTTATAAGAGCTTTACCAGTGCTGTCACTCCTGTTTGCAATATCTTTCAAGTTTTCCCGGACTAGCCGGACTAGCAAAAAAGTTGTAAGAAATAGTTTTTGTTGTTTCTTGTTTTTGAATTACGGTACAAAAGGACTGTCACGAGCAACGCGGTTAATGCCGCAAGC
This sequence comes from Trididemnum nubilum, assembly GCA_963965965.1. Classification (NCBI taxonomy): domain Eukaryota; kingdom Metazoa; phylum Chordata; class Ascidiacea; order Aplousobranchia; family Didemnidae; genus Trididemnum; species Trididemnum nubilum. Next base: position 10,884,390 of record OZ014479.1, read on the forward strand.
AAGTTTAAGATTGTTTGAAAACGACTGGCATATTTTTAAAAAGGCAATTACAAAAACAATTTTTCTGTTTAAAATTTGATTTTACAACCATTTTTTAACTTACTCATTGGATTTTTTTTTTTTTAGATTAGCAAAAAATATTTTAGAGAGAAACGTTTCAGCGAAAGATGACTCCTGCTGTAAATCCAATAGAAGTATTGTAAGCAGTAGACGAATGGAATTTCCCATGACGAAGCTTTTATGAACCTACCCCGTCATAGGCGTTGCCAGGACGGGGGGCAAAACCGTCCTCCCCCAACTGAAATGCCAACAATGATGAAAATAATAACAACCAAGCGTTATGTTTTCTTCAGTTTCAGTTTCTTTCAGCATTTTCGCGTACGAAAGTATACGTGTACTACAGACTAACATTAACGACCAAGTAGCTGGCCTGGGCCCCCTCAAATCAAATTTTTGCGATCCAATTTAAGTGTATAACCCGTATTCATCAAATCAAATCTTTCATCATACTCGCTGTAATACGCCGGAGCGTGTAACAAGTTTGCGGGGCCCATCTCCGCGTCATTGCACCCGGGCAACACAGCTCCTTTCGAAGAAATGTCGCAGCGGTGGCGAGCCGTTGGCAGCACTGTGTCCGATTTGACCGGCCCAAGATTTGAACCTCAGACCTCACGCTCCAGAGACGAACGCGTTACCGCTCGACTGGCTGAAAACTCTACCTCACAAAATGACGTACATGTGCTACCCGTATTCATGACAAACAAAAATTTCCCGAGGCAAATATTTGATTGATTAATTACTGCTAAAAATATTTAGGGGGCACTGTACTTTGCTTTTCCAATCTGGCTAAGCAGGGGTGCCAAAACCCGGGGGGATATATCCCCCCAATAATTTGACTGCATCCTCCCAAGGATTTGATTATGGTGTACATTTGCATCCCCCCCAATAATTGGACTATGGTCTGCATCTGAGTGCTGGATGATGTTTGGACTTTTTTTTGGTCTTTGCGTGATTTCGGAGACAAATATTCTTCAATTTCCGATAAAGACATTTTTTGCTCTTCACTTAAATTGGGGACAACAGCTGTTCAATTTTGGGTGAAGATCCTTTTTTTTTTGGTCTTCACTTGATCGGCCTTGAAGCATGTTGAACGTTTGTAATATTTGATTCACGTAAAGAAAATCGTGGTCGAGCTTCATCCCCCCAATGTTGAAAATAGGGCAAATATGGGGTAAAATTGCAAATTATCCCTTAATGCTCAACACAAATCGGCACCACTGTGGCCAAGCCACTTACAAAATTTAACCCCAAATTTTAAACGATTTTAAACAAGTTTTGGACTTGATCTGTAAGTAAAGGAAAGACTTACCAATTTGATTGTTTCAATTTGCTTTCAATTCTTAAAAATTTAGTTATTTTAAATGGCTCTAAAAACGTGCGAAATGTGATCCAAATGGCATTAAAATAGCTATTTTTTCCAGAAGAAAATTCCAATAAATCACCCAGCGGCGGCCCCCAAACCACTGTCTATGATACGTTTGGACTAAACTAGTTTGCTCACCACGTCTCCCAACCTAGACAATTTTGGAAATCTTTTTACCTTTAGGTTCATATCCTTTTTCTTTAGCAAAACCCAGGTTACATGCTAACCCAGGCTCCGGCCTCTGATCCTCCATTCTATGGTATCTTTGTCCCGTAAAAAGTCCCTCTTTTCGAAAATTTTTGATGACGTCATTACGTGTGATTTACAATTAGGCCTCCCCTCCCCCCCAATCAAAAATCTTGGCTACCCTTATGCACCTTGCCAAAAGTTTTTTTGTCAACTTTAATCACATTTGACTGAAAAACAATCATTCATAATCGTGTTTGACTTGCGCTTGCGCAATTGCGCTCAAAAATGCCAAATACTTGCGGCGCAAGCGTCAACGCAACCGTGTAAGAATAATTGCGGCTCAAGCGCTATCGCAAGTGAAATAGTTGCGCCGCAAGCTTGCGCCGCAGTTATTGCAGCGCAAGTGCCCATCTCTGAGAACAACTAGCTGTTAATAAATTTCATTAAAAAGGTGTCCTCTTTTTTGGTGATGAAAATATGGTAACCCTAGTCTTGAAATACCTAAAATCAAAAAACGAAAAAAATTTCCGATAGATGATAACGAATTATGCAGTCTTTTGGTTAAAGTGATGGACAGTAATGCAAAGAAGAAGAATTTGTCTGTTACGTGATGAACTTTGGCATGTTGTTCAAATTACTGCAGCCAAATGCATGCTTGTGCTGTGTTTGCTTTAACGCGTTCAAGTGCGTGATGTCGCATAGGCGTAGCCAGAGGGGGGGCAGGGGGCCCGGGCTCCCACAATTGAATTGCTGCCAATGATAAAAATGTCACAAAAATACTATTGTTTCTTCAGTTTCAGTTTCTTTTAGCATCTTCGCTTACAACAGTACACGCGTACAGCAGTAATTAACTATAATATTGATCCAAAGGGCCGGGGCCCCTCCATTTAACTTTTACCAACCAATTTAAATGGATCCCCTGCATATTTAAATGGGCCCCCAAGCGCATTATTGATGCAGGGGGCCCTGGCCCCCCAATATAATTTTTATCAACCATTTTAAATGGGCCCCCGAAAATACTTATTTAAATTGGCTCCCAACAATAATATTGACCCAGGGGGCCCGGGCATCCTCAATTTAATTTTTGCCAACCCTTTTAAATGGGCCCCCAACAATAATATTTTAATGGGTCCCCAACAATAATATTGATCCAGGGGGCCCGGGCATAGCCAGAGGGGGGTATGTAATTTTTGCCAACCAATTCAAAAATGCCCTCTACAACAATATTTAAATTGCCCCCAATTTAAATGGGCCCCCAACAATAATATTGTTCTAGGGGGCTCGGGCTCCTTTAATTTAATGTTTGCCAACTAATTTAAACGTATAACCCGAGTGAAATTAAGCGTTTCTATCCTAAAAGTTGCTAACCAAAGGCCTCATCTAACCTCTTTATGAACGCAATGCAATAACCTGGGACAGATTTTACATATGGCACAGTGCCATCGGCCCCGCGCTCACGTAAGACTTCTTTGGTCTTCACCTGTATTTGGCAGAAAAATATTGCAAAAATCTCAAAGTGCCAGGAGCCCAACTCAATGTAAATCCGGCCCGGGCAGTAACATGGTTTGTAGGCGTAACTATCTATTGCACATTTTTCAATAACAATTCACCTACACCTCGCCAATTTTTATGCAACAAAATACGTTTGAAAAAAATTAGATACAGTAAGGGGAATGTTCATTGAACAAATTTTTGAATTGAGAGGGCCTGGGCCCCCTGGCCGTATAAGTACTTCTATAACTGGTTGTTTTCATGAAAAAAAAGTAACCTCTAAGGAAAGTATTCGACTGGATTGTTATTTACTGCTAAAATATTACAGGATGCAATGTATTTTACTTCCCCCTACCTTGGCCAAATCACTCACAAAATTTAACCCCAAAATGCAAGATTTTAAACGTGTTTTGGGCTTAAATTACAAGTAAAAGGAGGACTGAACAACCTAACTTTTTCAATTGACTTTCAAATGTTAAAAATCTAGTACTTTTAAATGGCTCTGATTACATGCTAAATGTGATCCAATGGTATTAAAATAGCTTTTTTTTCCAAAAAAATTACGAAAAATCGCCCAGCGGCTGGGGGCTTGCCCCAACACCCACCTAGCCTCCGGCGGCTGGGGGCTGAGCCCCAGACCCCGTCTGTGATACGTTTGAATTCCAGTACACTTCTTTACTCAACACATGTCTTTCAATTTAGACATTTTTGCATTTTAGCTATTGGTTTAAGTTCTCTCCTTGAACGAGTTCCTAGTTACGTGCCAACACCAGGCCACGGTTTCTGATCTTCCATTCTACGATACCTTTGCCCCACAAAAAATTCCTCGTTTGAAGTTTCTGACAACGTCATTGCATGTGATTTGTGGTTTGCCCCCCCTCCAATAAAAAATCCTGGCTACGCCTATGTGATGTTGTGATATAAACCCAACCCTCTTTTTATTTGCGGTGTCTTAGAATTGCAATTTACAGTATTCAAAAAGACAAGCAGAATCAAATAAATTCAATGCTGTATAACACATTAATAGCGTTACACAATAACAGCAATGAAACCATTTCGCTGTTGATTATAAATGGTTATTGTTTAACCTTAGACTCTTTATTAGTAGCCTGGAGACAGACGCGCGAAGAAAAAGAGAAGAGGATTGAAGAGAAAAGCTGCTCTCGCTGCGAAATTTTTTTTGTATTCACGCTAATTCAACTGATTTGATATATTCTTATAGAGCGAGTGAACGAGAAGAAAAAAGTCACATATTTTAGAAAAATGAACCGTAAAGAAAAAAAAAGATAAAACTGTCAGCTTCCACTCTATTGATAAAGAGACTATGGTTTGACACTTGGGGATTAGTTTTGGAAAAATTGAACAGCAGCTGGAAAAATCAGAAGCAGAAAAACTCAAAGCAGCGGCGATGGCTGGTCTGGTTCCGCTGAGAGATTTCCTAGTTAAGAAATCTACTTTTGTTGTGATATTTTGTTTTGGTGATGAAAAGCGCGCTGTTTGAAGCCAAAGCATAAAACCCAAATACGATGAGAGAAATTTTGGGTTCGGTCGGAGCACTGCATAAAGACGAGGATGATTTCTTCGCAGCTAAACAGCTACTTTTTGTTTCATAATTAGAGACAAAAAAAAATGCTTTACGGATTCGAACCTATTTTGTTCTGCCAAAGTTAACGTGAAGATTATAAAAAAGATCACCATATTCTAATGTTATTATAGTGTTAGAATGAATTGATTAAAGACAGTAAAGCCTTATTTAAAAGGTTAAATAAAACTTTACTGTTTTGAATCAAATTAAATAAAACTGCCGTACAATCAGTACCGAATTGAACTGATTTTTGTTTCTTCGTGTACACATCCACAAAGCGATAAAAAAGCAATGTTGCAATAACTCATAGCTTCATAACTGCGCGCTCCGTGGGTGCTAAGCAGCAAGAGAAGGCTGCAAATTCGGTTTTCAAGTCAGACAGCCACCCAAAGGATAGGCCTACGAAAATGAGCAATCTATAATAATGTGGCAACAAGAAAGAGAGCGACTATTAAGCAAACCAATATTGGTTGAATACATAGTTTTTGTAATGACGTTTAAAGTGATTAGAGGATTTATTTTTTATTTCAGAATGTTTCATTATTTCAGTTTACCGGCACACCGTTCCTTTCACGTTTTTGGACAGAGTACTTGCTCAAAATCAATATGCAAACGATTCGCTCCCCCCCCCCAAATGCTGCGCCTGAGTATCGGTACTCTTGTCTGCTCATCTCTCCTTTCAGCAACCTTGATAAAATCAATTACTTTACCACCAACGAAAAAAAAAAGCAAATTGGTTTAGCAATTTTAATTTTCAAAATATTACGGACTTCATTATTAGCAGCAATTCAAGCAAGCCAATTAGACGTGCAGTAAAAGCGCAAATTTTGAAACTTTAGGTCGGTGTTACGCGCAACGGCGCCACTAAAGCTACTTGTCGACGAAAGTAGCGGAGCTTCATCTGCCGCTTGTTACAACTTTATACGGACCCCTGACTATTGTCTGAGGTTCAAATCTCGGGGCGGTTAAATCGGATACAAAGTGTCAACGGTTCGCGACCACTGCGACATCTCAAAGAAGCTGTGTTGCCAGGGCGCAATGACTTGGAAATGTGTCCCGCAAACTCGTTTTACGCTTTGGCGTAATACAGCGAGTATAATAAAAATTTTGATTTTATTGCTATCATCGAAAATGGTGAAATTGTTGTTAATATTCTTCTTCTTCTTTCTAATATTCTTCTAGCATAATTATGCTTCAAAATGCTTGTGGTTTTATTTGCCCAGCCTGTTTAGTATTTAAAATGTTCGTCTCCTATTCGAACAAAAGTTTATTATATCGTTGTTTATGTTTTTGAAGTTGAATCAAAACACGTCAAAACCCCGACCAACAAGACACTTGAGTAATTTGACTAAGTGGCTAATAGTTTACTCTTACCAACTTGCTTAATCAAAATATTGGGATTTTCAAATGTGCAGTTACAATTTCAGGCTGGTTCTTGCTTGGGCTGTTGAGAGATTTTTCTTTGCAATCTGTAACGCGGAGGGCTGACCCTTTGCGTTAACATTGGCCGGATTGCGATCATCAGTTTTTAAGGCACATCGCGGAGAGGTTTGGTCGCTTATTTTCGTTAATTGCTCATAGTTCAGTCATGCAAAAAAAAAATTGCCAAATTCTGATAGAATTTTAACGCTTAAATACTGTCTATTATAGTTAACGATGTTTCTTTGCTGACATGCTTTATTATTCATTGATTGGCATGCTTCAGTTTTTTTTACTTTCTGTATCTTCTTCTTTTGCTCATTGATAAAAAGTTCATTTGGAAATAGTGAAATTGATGCTGTCCCATCATAGACTATTTTTTATTTGGAGTACAAATAATATGACCTGTATTCTACAGGGTGGGCAAATACAACTCTTTATTTTGATTAGGAAAAAAAAAAATTGTATACAGTGCTTACAGTGCCGTCGCCATAGCGAACAAAGTGAGGGGGCACTGGCCGAAATTGGGGGGGCACTAAAATAAATTGAACTTTTGCATATAAAAATTAATTTTCAGATCTTGCACGGCTTTAAGTATTCGCAATTTCTTTCATTTGGAACTCTTTTTATATGGCAGAAGTTATAATGTAAAAGTATAGTAGACTAGGCAAAGACGCTTTTGATTGAATGCTACTCTTGAATAGACACCGCTCTAAATTACTAGAGAAAAAAAAAATGAGTAGGCTACTGTACATGGTAGTCAGGGACGTATTTAGGGGGGGGGGCATGATGCCTTGGCCCCCCCTTTGGGGTGCCAGTAATGCATAATTAAGTAAGAATAGTGCGCAAGATTTAGTAATAGCCCCCTCTTTGGAATTTGGGCGTAAAATTTGTGCACAAAAACGGGCTGGATGTAGGTGAAGACCTTTTTTGTTTTTGGTCTTCACCTAAATTTGGGCAGAAAAACGGACTAATTCTGAGTGAAGATCTTTGTTTTGGTTTTCATTATTCTCAAATTTCCTGCCCCCCCCCCCCCCCCCTTTGAAAATCCGGCGTACGCTAGTGATGCTAGTATACTTTCGTCTTTCATTAGCACCTTTTTTTGCTGTGCATTCAAAGTTTTTTTTACTTTCTGTATCTTCTTCTTTTGCTCATTGATAAAAAGTTCATTTGGAAATAGTGAAATTGATGCTGTCCCATCATAGACTATTTTTTATTTGGAGTACAAATAATATGACCTGTATTCTACAGGGTGGGCAAATACAACTCTTTATTTTGATTAGGAAAAAAAAAATTGTATACAGTGCTTACAGTGCCGTCGCCATAGCGAACAAAGTGAGGGGGCACTGGCCGAAATTGGGGGGACACTAAAATAAATTGAACTTTTGCATATAAAAATTAATTTTCAGATCTTGCACGGCTTTAAGTATTCGCAATTTTAAAAATTCTGCATTTACGTCTTAAAAACTATAAGACTCGCAGCGTTTCTTATGTAGCTTGTTTTCTCTGTGACCCATAATCGCCGGAAAAACCTTTTTATAGCAGTGATTGCTACTAGACACGAAACCAGGATTTTGCTAAGAGGGCTGAGCCCAAAAAATTTTTTTGCACAAAACTTGTCTGATTTAGGCCCATGCTGAAGAAACTGATGCAACTCAAGCGTGTCACAGACCTGGCATAGTCACTAAATATCTTGAAATGACGGGGGTCTGGGGGCGGAGCCCCCAGCTGCTGAGCAATTTTGGTAATTTTGCAGCAAAAAAATTGCAATTTTATTGCAATTTTACTCACAATTTGCACTTTTTGAAACCATATAAATAACTGAATTGTTAAAATTTAAAAATCATTTCAAGCAATTAGTTTACTCAGCCCCTTCAGCTCCCCCCCTTACTTCATTTAAACGCTAGTTTGTTGAGGTTAAATTTTCTGCAAAGAGGGCTTAAGCCCCTTCATCCAGGTTGCGCCACTGACTGCGACCTAAAATCTGGCGTGTGCTCTAAAAATTGGAACAAATGGTTTTTGAAAAATATGTTTTCACGTATAATTGTTTCAAGTCATAATCCCTAGCGAATTACCGGTAACGATTCTGCAGGCTTACGTCTCTCTTCCGCGACACATCCGTAAAGGCATGTTAAGTGTCAGATGCCTACAGCAGTTGGTAGCCATCAGTTTCGCAAAGAATCGAGAAAACGTTAAAAGAGAATTATGTTTGAACGTATTAAACCAAAATGGGAGGGCGCAAGCAGTGGTTAGGGGGGGGGGGCACGGCCCCCCTTGCCCCCCCGTAGCAACGGCACTGAGTGCTTATAATCCGTTTTTCCTCTCCCCAGTGCTTCCCAAAACACAAAAAAACAAAAACAAAACAAATGAAAGGGAATTAATAAATGATACCGTAGGTTTTCCAAAAAATTTAATATGCACTTTATGTAGTCCACTCTCCACACCCACCTAGATTTGTAAAAAAATTTTTTTTTAAAGTTTTTTTTGTATGTACAGTATGTGTATTTTGAGAAGCTTTGCTTCTTTTGAGCAAAACAGACCTAACAGTTGTTCGGTGAGAGAATGAAATGCGGAAGTTTTGGGAGTTATAGCGGAAGTGGTAATTTTGCTATTTTCTTACTCACTGATTGGTTCTAGTTTCTGCTATTTTCTTACAGCAATCCTATATTCGAGTTCAGAGATTTTTTAATTTTGCATCTCAAAAGCTTTCTAATTCCATTTAACTTTAGATTTTGATTTGACTATTGAGCATCCAAAATTGAGCATCCGTGACTGCATTATTGTAACCTTTGCAAATTTAAAGTTTGGAAAAATTTTTTGAATTGGAAGCTTGGTAATTTTTATTTCCCGCTCATTTTTACTGAATTCTAACGTTTATGTTCTTTTTCATCAGCTTTGAAAAGAAGCAGGACGTAATTGGGTTGATCCCAAGTAATCCCATGATTTAGTGGTTAATATTAGAGAAAATTGGGTTTAATCGTCAGTTTAGATCGCCAGCAATGAAAATTCTGTAAGGTAATTGTTTACCAAATATATTTTTGCGATTGTTTGAGTGTGACTAACCACTAGTTCAATCAATTTCTCTTTATTCACCAATAGACGAGTAGCCTAGCCTATAGCGTGTTGGTTAGTTAATAAGCGTTTGCATAGCCAAAAATATACGTATTGCTTAACAATTGTTGTGACTTTAGATCTATGTTATTTTTCCGTTGAGTAGCACAGTAGGTTAAGCCAGCAGCTGATAGCTGGGCCAATAACTTTTGAATAGGCTAGTCTAGGACTGAGGACTTTAGGCTGTTCAGTAATAGAAGTGATTAGTGTTACATTACGTAAAACCCATAAAAAGAATAAGAGAGCAAAGAGTGAGGGTTCATATGCTCATTTACTCTTTTTATTTTCTTAAATTATCGATAGGGTTTGGGCTAGATTTTTAGTTTGGGTTAGGATTAACATTAAGAGTTGGAGGTTAGGGTTGGGGTTAGGGCTAGGATAGCAATTTTCTTATTCTTACGAAACATAACAGCAGCCTCTGCCTTTAATATAACAAGGTAAGAAGTTGAAGTAGCTTGCAATCTAAAGTAGGTAAAAGTTATTGCTTTCATTTTACTATAGCCAGGTTTTTGCAATGTTTAGTCTAATCATTGGGCTATTGGAATGTTCACAACAATCAAAGAAATGCTAATAAAAGTAAAATTGTTAATCTCAGTTTATTCATCTAATGTAACCCATTAAAAAATTGCTTTGTGGTTTCTCTAACCAATAGAAATTATTTCTGTACCCACACAAATCTGGCCCCAAGGTTGCATTCAGTGATTATGCCAATAGTCAACAGTAAGCTGCATTTGCTGCAAGTTCAATCTGGTTAGAGCCATTATGTCAAATCTCAGTTACCAATATATTCTGTATTAATGAGTATGTTTGAAGTTGGAGTAAGTCTAGCAATGATGATTTACGGTATATATTTTCTGTAGAATATTTCATAGTTTCATTCAAGTTTTTCTCTTTACAATGCCATTGGTTTCAAAATCATTCTGATTAGTGGAATGTACAGTTTATAGTGGGCGTAAGGAAATGTTTGATTTGATGTCGTTTTCATCCTTTTAGCCTGTTAAAGATTGTCACTGTTTTCAGGATAGGCTAGCTGAAAAACATTGCTAAACAACAATTTGATTTTACCTAGAAATAACAAATTAAAAAAACGACAATAACCAATAAAACAAAGTACAATTTTTTTTGAAACCAAAAAAAAAAAAACAGCAAAAAAACTTACAGCATTTTTTTGTAAAAAAAAAGTTTTTTGTTTGCATCACTACACCTACCAGCCCCACATCAGAAATTTATTTCAAATTCTTCTACTGATTGTTGTTGTTGTTGTTGTTGTGGTCTTCCAGGAAAGGAGTTAATCTGCATGTGGAAATAGTGATCATGACTTAGCAAATTCAATCACTGCTGTTGTACTGCAGTGACCTCGGCTTGAAACAGTAGCTGTTAACCACCCTTAAAGGAGGAAGTTGGGCAATTCAAGTTTGTGTTCTTGGCTGGTCATTCATGTGGGCCTTTATTCATGTTTGGCTGGGCCATTATTCATGTCTTTGACTTAATGCCAGGAAAGGCATAGTTCAATCCATGCTAAGGAAAGTATCATGCGGCAAAGATGGATCACAAAAAAAGATCGCTTATAGAGGCAGTTATTGGACTTAAGGGTAGAAACTAAGCTCCCAGCACTTAGACATTTTTACAACATTTTTCAAAAATGTCTCAGTTTTAATGCTATTGACTTAAGCTAGGGGGCTCAAACTAGCTTATAGCAAACTTAGTGAATTTTGTTAATGACATGACCAAATTGGAATAGAGATGACACCCTTCCAAACCTTATTAGTTACTATATGAAATGTAGATGGCTTTTTCTGTTTGTATAGATTTGTGGTATTCTGAGTTAAGCGATGCAGCAAAACCTTTGACACTACTGGTAAAAAATATAACATGGCATGAAATCTTCCCCAATACATGTATAGCTATACTGTATTTAATAGTTTTGCATATTTTTTTTATTGTGCTCACCCAAAATGGAAAGAAAAATAGATGAAACATGGAACAATGTATCTCCTTTAACATGGTATTGTGTGTGTTTTTTAAGGTTTAGGATGTAATTTTCCTCTTGTGCGAGTGACATCAAATTTAAAACATCAAAATAACAAATGCGACGAAATTTTGGGACAACTCTAAAATCTAAATCATTATCCTATGTTATGCTCTGCTTCTGACTTGTTATGGTAATTTACTGTATCATAGCTTACAAAATATTAATTTGTTCAATATAAACATTTTAAATGTTCTTTCAACTAATTTTTTTAGAATTTAATTATTGCTTAAAAACCAGCAAAAATGGAATGTTATGTAAATTCAGCAGAGTACTTGGATACTTACCATACTAATTCTGTTATTGCATTCAGTTTGTAAAAAGGTTAAATAACTGGGGTTGCAACTTTTTAGAACAAAAACCTGAAATTCTCGTGCTCTAGGTTACATTTAAATTAATTGGTTAAAAGTTGAATTCAGGGGAAAGGGAAAGTGGGATTTCTGGACCTCGTCTAGCGTGACTTGGCAAACAAGGATGGAGAAGGTGCTAGATGCGCCACTAATGGTCACTAATTCTGTTTTTGCTCTAAGGTTACAAATAGTTTTAATTACATGGTGCCCGGAATTGCATCTTTTTGGACATTCATGCGTTTCACGTTTAAACTGCGCAATAAAAATTTGAACTGGGCTTTTCTCTGGCCATGCCACTAGCCACTGCAACTATTTACACATACTGTATCTTGGCTTCGATTGCGGAAAAAATTGAAACTCATTTTAAAGTTGTTTCGACTTGGTTGTCGATAACTCGTAATGGCATAATTTACTTTTTCGTATTTTTTTTTGTGGGTTGCTGTGGAACCAGAAAAAAGTTGCATGGTTTTGGTGTTACTATCTCAGTCCAAATGCAAGTTGTAACAGGCCTTGTTGCAGTTCAATCATGAGTAATGTCAAACCAAAAGTGACTGTAGACTTGGTTAATTGTGAATTGTTATATTGAGGACTTATCCCATGTTACATTCAGCTTGAGATTCAGCAATGATTTTGAGGATACCTTTAGCTTACTGTTACCTACTGGTAGTCTGTACTTTAATCTGGAACTACCACAATCAGCAATTGATGGAATGAAATCGGTGGTAACACCAAGTGTGAACAAGTTGCAGATAAGATGCACCAACTTGTTTCTTTATATAGGTCTATACAAATATTAAGGCAGATGAGTAGGCTAGTCTAAGCTGTCTTTGGTCTAACTTGTACTGTTTCCTGCTTACTGACCTTGCAGGTCAGAGTATGACACCAAATGACTACACTGTAAGCTATGGAATGGGGGAGTTTGGAATTAATGCTTTCCTAAGCCAAGCTGAAATTGCCTTAAGCAAGTTATTTTCTGGATTTACTTGAAAAAAAACACTGTATGAAACAGGTGAAACAGCATCAAACAAGATTTTTTAAAAATTCCCAATTACCGGTACTGCTTGCGTTGCAATAAAACGCAAGTAAAAAAGATTTTGCATGCTTCAGCACAATTATCGCTATTACGGTAACAATCATACACACATCATTAATAACAGTTTGCAATTAACTCTTGTTTATTGCACACAGATTTGTTTGATACTCAGAAGCATTTGTTATTTATTTTGGCACAAATTGCCAGAGGTGGAGTCAAGGACGCAAGGCTCGAGGCCAAGGTTAAGGACACAAAAAAAATCCGAGGCCAAGGACAGCCTTTCCGAGGACAGACACTCTCGAGGCCAAGGACAGGAATGCTCAAGGACCAAGGACACAAGCGCAAGTGCTCTCCGAAAAAAAAAAGGGTCTTCACAAAAATTTATCAGGCGATCTACAAAAAAAAAAAGGCCTTCACAAAAATTTTTCAGGCAATCTCCACAAAAAAACGTTTTCCAAAAAATTTTTCAAATCCTCCACAAAATTTTAACAGTTCAAAAAATAGTGCTGTCCTCAAGCCGAGGACAGGCCAATTTTCGAGGACTTGAGGCCTCAAGGCCAAGGACTTGACCTTCAAGGCCAAGGACTTCAAAATGTGTCCTCGAGGACTCCACCTCTGCAAATTGCTATCGTTGTTTTTTTTTTTACCTGATGAATATTTTACCACACTTGCCAGTTAACTGCTTTTTTTTGGATATCACAAGCAATATCCGGTGCTGCAAAAAGACGTTGAAGTTTTATTATTTGATAATTACACTAGGCCTATTATTATTTTAAAAATATTAAGCCTATATTTTTTTCAAAAAAGTCAAGTTTTTTAAAATGTGCTTGCAACCAGAGGGCAACGTAAGGGCAACATAGATCAATGTTTTTGTTTACATATCAATTGAAATGATTACAATCAAAAAATAAATTTTGGTTGGTGCATGATTGAAAGAAGATTACCTGTTATGTTACATTAAAACAACACTTTTACACTGACATACAGGTCTGTGCAAAGATTGTACCAAGGTTGCTGAATGAAAGGACAAAAGCAGTGGCGTGTGCAAGTGTCTCAAGACATTTTAGAGCTACTTGAAACTGAACCGAACTTGCTGAAAAGAGTTGTTACTGGCGATGAGTCATGGGTCTAGGGTTACGATCTACTCACCAAACGTCATAGCTTTGAATGGAATAGTGCATTGTCACCATGACCCAAAAAGGCCAGGGTGTTCAAGTCCAAAACCAAGGTGATGATGATCGCTTTTGTTCTTGTCCATGGAATTGACCACACAGAATTCTTTCCACAAGGTCAAACTATTAATCAGCTCGCGTACAAAAACATTTTGCGACGTCTGATGTGCTCAGTGAGGGAGAAATGAAGAGAACTGTGGAAAACGAGGTTATGGCTGCTTCATCATGACAATGCTCCAGCTCATTATGCTTTGGAAATTTGGGAGTTTCTTGCCAAAAAAAAACATTGCTGAACTGGAGCAACCACCCTACTCTCCAGATCTGGCCCCGTGTGACTTCTTTTAGGTTCCCAAACTCAAGGAAGTCTCATCAAAGGAACTCGTTTTTATGTTTCAGAAGTCATTAAAATAGCTGTGATGAGAGAGCTCCGAGCGATCTCGGAGGAATCCTTCCAGTAGTGCGTGGAACCGTGGCAGAGGAGATTGGAAAAGTGCATTCAAGCCCAAGTAGATTACTTTGAAGGCGACATGTAAAATTTACTTGTCAAATAAAATAGAACATTTGCAGACCCAGTCTTGTTACTTTTCAAACACACTTTGTATTTGAGAATCATAAGAATTTAAATGTTTTTTCCAAGAAGTATATTTTATGAATTTTTTTCAAAAATAAAAAAAATTAAAATTCATTTAAACCATTTGTTTTGGGCTGGGTGAGATATCACTCATGGTAAGTAAACATTTGATGTCACTTTTCTGATGGGCAAGTTGTTGAAAAAAAATTGTTTTTTAGTTTTTGGTATGGTAGAGTACTGTATTGCCTCCACATATTAAGCAATGTAACTGCAGAAAAGTTTAATCTAAGAATTAATGCACTACATTGAAGTTAATGTGTCAACAAGTTAATTATAAACCACAGCAACAGTTTATTGGCAATTTAATTTTTAAATTAAATGGCAATCTTACAATATTGACATGATTAGACTTTTTCAATCAATAAACGTTTCATACAACTTTTTTTAAATTATTTACAGTATATTCATTTGTATTTCGTCCATGGTTGATAATAGAATTTCAAAAAGTGCTTGATAACAAAGAGTTGGAGCAAATATTTCAGTAGATTATCACAGTATTAAAACACCAAAAATTAAAACCTATTAACTTCAAAAGTCTGTTTCACCCTTAAATGGATCATCATGGGTAAATTTAGACAAATTAGAAAGTAAACTGTTTAACTTCAAAGCTGAAAACCTAAAAATTTTAAGGTTGAGAAGAAGGTCAAAATTTTGCTTAAGGTTTTAATCACAGATCAACCAATCGGACACAGTATTGTCAACAGCGTGCTGCCACTGCTACATTTCTTCAAAACAAGTTACATTGCTCAGGTGCAATGACGCTGAAATGGGTCCCACAAGCACGTTACATGCTTTGGCGTAATAGAGCAAGTATAACTAAAGATTTTATTTTATTTAGATTTATCCCTAATGATTTTGTTTACGGGTTAAACAAACTGTTGGATTTTATAGGTTTTAATTTTTAATGTTTTAATACTGGGATAATTTACTCTGTTCATTTTTATTTAGTCTTATTTTTTCTATCTTGCTTATGTCCAATAATTTTTTGAGGTTGTTTTTCATACATTTTACTTAACAATTTTTTCTTATTGCTTTTTGGTATGGCTACTTGTATTTTTGAGGTTTTTAGACTTGCATTTTAAAGTTAAATGCTATTTCAACATGTTCACTTTTTGGAAAATTTTATTTCCTAGCACGGACGTCTGCAACCTGCTGTCTGCAGTTCAAAATTCTGTGGTGCATAAATAGATAATTTGTTAGTTCATCAAATCAAATACTTTTAAAATTTTAAATAATGCAGCTTACAGTAGCTTAGCAAAATGGATAAAAAATTTGGTCTTATGATGGTATTCTTAGTCAGTTGCTTTTGGATGGCAGTAGTTTGTTCAAATCCTGATATTTCGTGCACTCCGATTAAAGAATTGCTGACAGAATGGATTGTCACGATATCTCTTTCTTATCTTGCTGACAACTCGCAGAATAACAAGTCATCGTTAAACATGCAGTTGGTTGTTCCCTACACCCCAAGTGGATTATTTGCAGCATATTATGGTAAAAAAGCATCAGCTTGGGAGTTCCACTCTGCTATATTGGACATTGCTTATGCTACTTACGATATTCCCTCAAAAGGATTTAGAATTAGACAGAGAAAGCAATTGTATAAATTGGCTAAAGCTGGAAGCTCAAAAATAGCTCGCAAAATAATGGGATCAATTTTGTCTGACATAATTGAGGAATACATAGGAGAAGCAGATATTTGGCAACAAGCTCATTGCATTTCTAACAATCATATCAATGAAATTCGAAAAGCTACTTTTGTGGAATTTGCCAGGTAAACAACAGCGTAATTTGTTGAAAAGTATGATTGCCTAGGTTAACATGTGCTCAATTGTTATGATTTAAATTTTTAGAGCTTCTAAACTGTTGATCAGTTCTGTACTAGAGGAGTAGTTTTGTTTTTGAAAGCAAACAGTTCAATATTTAGCTTGTACTACTCTATTACAGTGCTGGTATGATTATGGTTTGGATGGCTTCATTTCATTGAAAATTTTGATGGTTTATTTTTTTTTGAATTCTGACTCCAATCCAGCCCAAACTCAAATCTTTGCAGAAAATGATCCCAAATCTTAACTAAACTTTGATCTTGACTTGTGAAAAATATGGAAAATGCATGGATGAATATTTTTCATTTTCATTTTACTCTCAGTAACTTGCAGTCACTCTCTAATAGTTTTCTCAGCTTGATGGTTCAAATTGAATTTGCACAAAAAAAATGTGCTCAATGTACAAAAAATATCATAGGTAGACAGTACATTGAGTACCGGTACCGTATTTTTCGTACCATAATGCACACTTGATTATAAGATGCACTAAATAAAATGCAACTTAAAAACCTCTAAAAACTGTAAAAAAGCTCTAAATAGCTTTGCATTAAAGGTGAATTTACACAGTATCCGTTTTTCATTTGCATTCGTCCGTTTTTTTACGTTTTTGCTTCTCCTTGACAAAGTATGTGCTTTTTCATCCGCATTTTTATAAGTCCATATCCGCACTAAGTAGACTGTTACATATAGATAAAAATTTTGTGTATGAACGATAAGAGCGATATTTCGAAATAAAGCTGTACCCCTTTACAAAAAATTTTTTTCGAAAAACTTTTCTCCAGTATGTGACTGTCTGGTTAGTGCGGATATGGACACATAAAAATGCGGATGAAAAAGCGCATACTTTGTCAAGGAGAAGCAAAAACGTAAAAAAACGGACGAAAACGTACGAAAAACGGATACTGTACATTCACCTTAAGTGCTGAAGAGAAAAAGATTATAGCTTAATCCATATACTGCATTTACTAAATTTTCAGTTTCTCAAAATTTTTAGCATTTACGTGCGCCTTGTGGTCCATAAAATTTTGTACAATTTGCCAAATTGATTTATTCAAGGAGTTCCTTTTCAGAGCAACTTCTTATAAAAATCAATTTTACCTAAAAAATTGAACCTCACTTACAATTAAAAACTTTAGCCTCGCTTGAAATAAAACCTCATTTTCATTTACCAGAATTTAAACCTCACTGGATATAAAATTTCACATTCTCCTTGAAAAAGTTGAGTTTCACTGAAAGAAGATCCTTGTTCGGCTTAAAAGCTTTTTTCTGAGATACATTGATGTTTATCCAGGTTACGTAATGAAGTGGGAGACCTCATGTTCAGTCGGTTTTTAGAGATAGGATTGGGGTCAACTTTGGCTTTTGTTATTGATGACACCGGAAGCATGTCTGCTGAAATTCAAGCTGCAAAAAATCGAGTTAATGTGAGTTTATTTGATCAAAAATTAATTTAATTAGCTAGCTTATAGATTATATTTTTTGCTCTGTTCTAATTTTCTTTCACTACAGTAAATTTAATTTAAAGTTTGATTGGTCTTTACAAGCAAGAAACACTATGCAAACTTAAAATATAGTGCAGTTAATCATGCAAAAATTAAAAATAATACAGCTAAACAAGCAGCTTATGTAGTTTTGCAGTGATAAAATGTCTACAAAGGGGATGTGAGGTCTTTGAGTCTGTAGCCACTTTTGTGACATAAAATTATTTGAAAACTGCTGCAAACGTGTGATTTATTGTGTGTCTAGACATCATTTTTCTGGTGGTTTTTAAATCGCCTCCTGAGACCCTTAAGCAAGGCCCAAAGTGTTGTGATTGCTTATTTGCTTCTGTTTTGCTCCATATCATGTACGTCATATTTGTTGGCTTGTAACAAATTTCAATTGCCTTTTTTTCTTATCTTTTCTACACATTTTGATGCAAAGAAATTTGCATGTGATGTAATGTAGAGTCTCACAAATTGTGCAACAATTTGTATCTAGTAATGTAAGTACCACCTCAATGGTTTCAACTTGACAACTTTTTTCTGGTCCTGTTGGTAGTCATGTTGTTGAAGTTCTGCTACATATTGCATAAGGCAATCATGTTTATTGTTATATATTAGGCAACTATTTTCAGAAAATTTTTGACAGCGTCCAAAACACTCTTGATCGACCAAAAGACTTTGTACTTGTGCCTTTTAATGATCCTAACGTTGGTCCTCTTACTGTGACTAGTGATCCTTCGGAATTCAAGGCTGCCCTAGCCAGGTAAGTGTGAAGTTTTTTCTTGTTGGCTGGGTTTTTTACAGTTAGAAATTTCTTACAGTTATTTCTTACAGTTAGAAAAGAACCAAAAATTTAAGTACCTATTTTACTCATGACTGCGTTTTTATTCTCAAGTTAAGTGCATCAGACGAAAGGTGCGTTTACATTGGATGCGAAGCAACACAAAGCGATGCAAAGCAATCAAAATTTTATGTCATCAAGTTTTTGCGAAAGGTTGCAAACTTTGCAAGCGGTTGCTTAACTAGACTTAGATGAAGTTGTTTATGAGTAATTGGCCTATTTTAAGCAAGTGACGTGAGCGACCACTGGCAAATGTGAACCTTTGCTTTGCTTTGATTCTCGTCCAGTGTAAACGCTTCTAAACATTTTACAAAATTTAGTGACATGGGTGTGGAAAAGATGCTAGGTTTTAAATGATTATGTCCTGTCCATCAGAAGTGGTGAGGATGCAACTGCCAACTTATTTTAATAAATGTATCAAAATCTAGCAAATTTAATGCCTTTCTTCAGAAACATAAAAAATAAAAATGCAATGCAGTCTTTTTCTAAGAACATAAATTTTTCTTGAGATATTCTTCTGAAAAAGTTTTTATGGTTATACTCTCACAGCTAATCAGATTTATGTTAGGATATTTTCACTTTCATTGACATGCGACATTATTTTGAATTTAAGCTAAACTGCCCAAGAGTTTTTTCCCTGCATGCACCGCAGTAAAATAGCATAGATATCTCAAGCGGTTGATGTTTTATATCAGTGTTTCTGAATGCCATTCTTTTTGCATCTGGAAAAGGGTTAGACATTTTTTGTGTTGGTTTATTCTATGCATTGCTTTATTAGGCTGTATGCTCATGGAGGTGAAGACATACCTGAAAAATGCATGAGTGGATTAATGCTTGCTATTGAAGCAAGCCGACCTGGTTCTACGCTTTACGTTATTACCGATGCTCCTGCAAAAGATTTTCGTTTGCAAGTTAGTCAAATTGTTCTGAAAACATTTTTCTGCAGTACCGGCACCTTATATGATAAATTGTTGTGATTCGTATTTTGCTAATAGATACTTAGATAGTAGAATGGGCCAAACAATTTTTTGTTCAATTTCTCATCGTAGTAACAGTAGTTTTGAAAACTCGGATGATTGCACACCTAACATATTCATTTCTATTATTTTTTCTTGACCACCACTGTAACAGCAGATAGATCTTGTGTAACACAAACTTCGCGATTATTGCATTAACAGAAAGTTGTCTACTGAATGTAAAAAGTAATTTGATTAATAATTATTTGCAGCTCAGTGAAATAAATCAGGGAGTTTTGTTTTTGACAAAATTTTAGCAATTAAGAAATGATTTTGTTGTGAAGAAGATTCATGACAAAAGAAGATTTTGCTATATTGTATCATTCATTTTATAATGGCAAATAATCAGTCAAGTCGTGCATCTGCATGTTTCAACTTGACTTCAAAGCTGAAACGTACAATAAATCCACAGAAAAACAAAAAAATGGTGAAATGTGTATTATATACTAATTTTTGTTGGCCTTAACTCGAACTCCAAAAATTTAATATTCTGCCAAACTTGAACTAAAAAAAAAAAAAATTCAGAACTCAAACTTGAATTCGGGCTTGCTAAAATAGACTGAAATCGAACTTGATCTTGAATAACAATCAGTCGAGTTTGCAGCCTTGCTTTACAGAGTAAAGGTTTTAATAGGAGTTGAAAATGTGATTTGTCGATCAATTGGTTCGGTAATCAGTTGGGTTGGAGGTGAGATTGGTCAGTTGCGTTCAGTTGACGTCTTGGCTGCTGTCGTCTAACGCTCTCAGTGTTGTGTGGCCAGTTGACATATTTTGCTTTGGTTGAATATTTACTTTATTGTTAAATTCAGTTTATGGTGATAAGGTTCACTTATTTTTGCTTATGTTGTGACCGATTGAAATATTTTTTAGGACAGCGTGGTGGCAGAAGCACAGCACGAGTCAATTACTGTCATTTTTATGCTGACCAATGCTTTGCCTGATTGCAAAACTTTGCAAAATGCGAAGCACTACAAGCAATGTTCTGCTCTTTACCAACATGTTGCAGCACAGACTGGTGGATCGGTAAGATGCTGTATTTGTGAACTAATTGAAGTTTTCTTTATCGCTACAAGTTGCTGTATGAAATTGTTGATAGTGCCAGGGGAAATTGGATTGATTTCTGGGTTAGTAGTAATTGCTAAGTTAGATTGTGGATATTAAAACAACCCTTGAGTTTACGTTTGATTTTTTGATTCTTTAAAATTATTTTGTCAGCTAAGTGAATCATTTTCTGTAAATAAAAATAATTTTCAGGCTGTCTAGTGTGTCACTATTTCATTTTTTCATTATTTTCTGAATAATTTACTGATATTTTTTGAGATTACTTGATAATTTGCAATAAATCGTGAGTATTAGAAATGAAAACCTTTTTTTTTTGAGATCAACTAAAAAAACTGCACAAAGACTTGTTTTTTGGTAACACCTAAAAACACTTGCAAAAACTACACGAAGACCTTTTTTGACTGGTCTTCAGTTCAATCTTTTGGATTAGTAGCTGTAAATTGTCATTATTAGTCATTATTAAGACTTGAAAATTGTCATTATTTGACATTATTTTATGTTCAGCAGTCATTTTTTATTCATTTTTAATTCAACGACTTGACAGCCTGAATTTTTAAAACTAACTAACATAAAACTGCTTTAACATTCCTGAAAAATAACAGTAACTGATAATGATACCGGTACTGTATTTTGTTGAATGATTACAAAAGCCACATTTAAGCCCTGTTACAAAAAAATGCATTGCAGTATGGGGCGCCGTTTGGAAAAATATTATTTATTTTGTAACAGCGCTTTTTTGAGCTTATTTACAATGAAAATTGTCCGGTATATACATATGCAACAAAATACACTCTAAGTTGGAACAAAAAAAGCCTGCAAAATATATCGTAAATTTCCCATATATATTTACGACAAAACACACTCTAAGTTGGAACAAAAAAAGCCTACAAAATATATCGTAAACTTCCAATATGGATATATGACAAAATACACTCTAAGTTGGAACAAAAAAACACCTACAAAATATGTCGGAAAATTTCGATGTGGTTCATATGAACCAAGTCGGAAGTCAAGCGGAGGTATCCCGTGACTTACGTGACGTAATCTCGTGAACAAAACAAATGGCGGGATACCTGAAGCAGCATCTGGACTGGAAACGCGAGAAGAAAGCAGCGCGTCGGCGGACAAGTTGAGGCCTGCGCAGTAGTGCGTCTGCGCATCTGTGCCACTATCGCATGTAA
Organism: Trididemnum nubilum; assembly: GCA_963965965.1. Classification (NCBI taxonomy): domain Eukaryota; kingdom Metazoa; phylum Chordata; class Ascidiacea; order Aplousobranchia; family Didemnidae; genus Trididemnum; species Trididemnum nubilum. The sequence goes on from OZ014479.1 coordinate 10,906,230, forward strand.
AGAAGTAGCTTTCTAATTTCCACTTTAGATTTCTTAATTCTTTGTACTGCAGACATAACCACAGTACTGTATACTAGAGGCAATAAGAGTAGTTTCGTTATTAACAGCGCAATAGACTACATCAGAAATGATCAGTTTTAGTAAGCTGGTAAGACAAGGCGATTTGCTGTTGGCTAGCTGAAGTGAAAATTGTGATTTTAGGTATAGTATCAACCAAATAAGTTCGTACACTAGAACTGCGTCGGCTAATGGATGAAGAAGCATATTGTTTAAAATGAAAGACAATAACAGAATTCGTTAAAACTTTGGTGAAATTACACCGATACAAGCAAGCATTATCACTACCGGAACTAGTGTAATATTTAGCGAAGACCTATGATGATACTGTTGAAGCAATAAAAGATTGTATATTGTACTGTATTGGATTAAAAAACGCATTCTAGATTAAATCATTTTTCCCAGTGCTCCACTGTTGTAAACAACTGAAAAATAAATGTGCAATTATCTGATTAGACATTACAGTAACCGGCCAGTTGGTCGAGCGGTAACGCGTTCGTCTCTGAAGCGGGAGGTCTGAGGTTCAAATCTCGGGCTGGTCAAATCGGACACAGGTTGCCAACGGCTTGCCACCGCTGCAACATTTTTTTGAGAGGAGCTGTGTTCCCAGGGCGCAATGACGCGGAGATGGGCCCCGCAAATTCACTACACGCTTTGGCGTAGTAGAGCGAGTACAATGAAACATTTGGTTTGAGAAGTTATAGTAGGCCATCACTGGGTAAAGGTAGTCAAGCATTTAGTCAAAGCTAGGTATTGGCTAGGGAAACAAGATAAGAAAGCACTGCTAGTTTTGTGTGTCTGGTTCGCAAAGGTTACATCAGCCCATTTTCGCACGTCTAAGAAGTTGGAGTTCTGAAACTTTTCTTGAGTTTAAGCTCGTCAAACGATCGAGTTTGAGTTGAGTTTGCAGCCGTGAGTGTTGCTATACTAAGCTTTAAAATGGTATTATTTGGCTTTGCACAGTATGTTATTTAAGCTACAATAGTTGTGATAACCAAAAATGTGTGCGCCATCGAAAAGTTTCCATGTTGTATCGTCATTTCTAATATATATATTACGCAAAAATTTCCAAACTGTAAAAAAATTTACAAAAAAAAATTCAAATTTACTTAGTCAACAGGAGCATAAATTAGCATAATGTTGCGTTCCAGCGTAGTAAATTATACACCTGAGCCGTTGTGCAGCTTCTCCACTTAATGACATTTCTTCATTGATATAGGCTATATCTTTTATACTTCTACATGCGTAATCATTTCATTATATATTATATGTGATTTCGATTCTCGTGGGATGTTGTTAGGATTCAATCTAGAGAAGTAATGGACCTCCTTATGGAGAAATCTTGTACATGATTTCGGCTACAATCGTCTTGTTATACTGTAGAACCTTTCTTTAATAATCATACAAAGGCTGGCTAATCAATAGTCAATGGCTAAATTGTAGCGTGCATAGTAATTCATGATTCGGCTACTTCTTAAGTTAGCCTTAGCTCACTGTTACAATATACCCTCAAAAAGCGTAGGCCATTTCCAAAACTTGATAAACTGTTATTACCTTGTGTGTTTTTGATATTCTGGAAAAGATTATTGTAGTACACGTAGGTTACTGTTCCTTGTTGGTGCTGTTGTTTGTTCGTTTCAGTGTGAAAATAGTTCGTAAAAATCTTGTAAAGAGTTTGTGTAGCGCCTATACAGGTGGAGCAGCAAGGCCACAACTAGGGGGGGGCAAAAGGGGGCGGCAACCCCCTAAACAAAGATTTCGCCCCCCTAAAAGTAAACCAACCCAAAAATTTTGGCCCCCCCAGAATGAAATTTTGCCCCCTGACAACAGCGTTCTAGTTGCGGCACTGTGGAGCAGCCATGCTCCAATTCTGTTTTGTGGATTGTATTTTATTGTTAGTGAGCATTATATAACTTATATCGTTCTTGCTGCTTCTGCTTTTTTCCTCGATCTTTTGCTAGTTTTTGTGTTGTTGCTTTGTGTTTTGGTGGTCGTAGAATAAAATACAAAACTAAAAAAATATATATATATTTCATGCAACATGTAATTATGTAGCCGATGCGTGACCAAACACAATTCGATGGAAAGTTTTCATTGTGATAACTAACAAATATGAAACTTCTGCAAACTGCATCAGCAAAACAAAAATAATTGGTTTCAAAACCATACAATTGCTAAAATAGAAGAAAAAAATATTGCCCCCTACAAGCTCTGCGTTTGCCCCCCTGAAAATTTCGGTCTGGCTACGTGCCTGATTAGCAAGCTTTTTTATGTTGCAGGAATCTAGGGTCTAAACCTAACTTGATTTTAAAGTGTGTGTTCTAGTTAATACCAGTTTTATTAATTGTGGTTAATTAATGCTCAGCTCTTAACTGCAGGTCTGGTTATTCTGGTGAAACAAAAGATCCCAATATCACTGATATATTTACTACTGATTTGTCTCTCTCTGAATTGCGGCTTATTAGCTGCTGAAACGTTCTACAATGTCGATATTCAATTTTGCTATGTCACTAAAAGACTAAATTAATGATTTGCTGGTATTACTCTCAATATAGTGATATAGCAATCGCTGTTAAATTTTTTGTGTTACAGTATTTGTTTGTTATGTTTTTATGCTGATTAATGTGCTTGAAAAGCTACTTTTGAGAATACATAATTGTTACTTTTTTATTCTGAGTAAAAGTTACATCATGTTTATGAATGATTATTGTGTTTGAAAGCATTTTATTCCTGTGGGCCCTTGACATGGCTGGGTAAAAGCTGTTAAATGATTGCAAGGTCGAGTTGATTTGTGAATTGGTATTCGCGTTGAATATCGATTTCAAGGTCATTGCGTTTGCTAATTAAAATTGTGGTACGGAGTGTTACTTTATGATTCGCTAAAATTTTCGTTTGTATATCAACGAGCGATGTTTTTAATTTTACGCTTGCCACAAGTCAATAAAAATGTTTTAAAGTTGCAAATTTGTGAGTATATCGTGTGGTCCCCATCTTTTTAGTAGGGTTTCGGAAATATATCATTTGCCAGTTAAACTACTTTTATGCAAAAACAAAGAAACGATTCATCGGCAAAGTCAACTTGTTGACTTCGGCCTCAACTCGTCTGCGCCGCGATTTTAGTTTCCAGTCCAGAAACTATTATTAAGAAGTCCGTGCCTGATGTCTTGAACACAAAGGTAACCGCAAACATATCAACGATGCCAACTCTGCCAGAGCTTCCACAACACAAGAATATCGTTTACATGCTTGCGGTTACCTTTGTGTTTGCTCACGAGATTATGTCACGAAAGTCATGCGATACCTCTGCTTGACTTCCGACTTGGCTCATATGAACCATATCGAAATTTTCCGACATATTTTGTAGGCGTTTTTTCTTCCAACTTAGAGTATATTTTGTCATATATCCATATCGGAAGTTTACAATATTATTTGTAGGCGTTTTTTGTTCCAACTTAGAGTGTGTTTTGTCGTAAATATATATCGGAAACTTTCGATATATATCGGAAATTTACGATATATTTTGCAGGCTTTTTTTGTTCCAAACTTAGAGGGTATTTTGTTGCATATTGATATATCGGACAACTTTCATTGTACGTAAATAAGCTCAAAAAAGCGCTGTACAAAATAAATAATATTTTTCCAAACGGCTCCTCATATTGCAGTGTATACTAGGAAATATAACAAGTCTGCAATGTTTAGCAATGTGGCGCAGTCAAGGCAAATTTATCAACCTGGTTTAATGGTAATTAAAACCGCTATAACAGGGCCTTGTACCTTGGTTATGCTGTCCCTTGTGTAGCATGCAAAGTGAAAAGTTATAAATGTTGCTCATGCTGAAGGTTAAGAAAGTGTCAATTGAACACCAATTTTTAATAGGTTAAAAATTTTAACTAGATATACCGGTATTATTAAACCCATTTGCACTCTTTGAAATTTTGGTTGCAGACTTCAATCATAAGCTAAATAATTGGCTTTTTTGCCAAAACTTGTGTTTGGTTGATTAGTTTTGTTCGTAGTGTGAAAGTCTTTCCACGAACAAGGTGATACTTTTTTTTTACAAGATGATACTTTTGGTTTCAAAATTAAAAAAAAATGAACAATAGTCGAGGTCCATTTTTCTTTTTTAGAACCGGTAAATCTTGAGTTGAGACTAGCTGTTTTTATTTTTTGCCGATTTTCAAGCTCATTTATTCTTAATTTTAAAATTTTGAGAGCATCTATGTCAATTTCAGCGGCTATATTTGTAAGACTTTTTGGTTCCTCGTATCCGGCTTTTGCAGCAGCATTGTAAAATTGCAAAGGAGGAAAAGCAAGCTTTTTTCAGCGGCGGAACAACTGCCATAAATATCTTAATGCTTGCGCAGAGCAACAGCGCTAATTTGTTTCAATTTTGCTTGCAAACACAATTGTTTCAATTTTGGAATTGTTTCAATTTCGCTTGCAAACACAAGAAAATTACCAAAATTTTATCGTCTTGAATCAGCACAAAATTTGGTTTCTTTCATTGATTTTAATTTTTTTTTTCGTTTGTTTTTGGTTTATTTTGCTTCCGAGGCTGGCATTGTTTTTAATTTGTTTCTTCAATTTTAAGCAAAAATGAGCCTCGTGTTCTTAAAAATTGTTCTTATAAAAAGGAAGTGTATTGCTATTTTTATCAACTGGCGCTACTCAATTTCAGTCGAAACAGCAAATGGTTCTCAATGCAGTTCGCTTTTTTCCGAGCAGTCTGATAGCGAGCATGGATTTTAATTCATTTTCTACAAAACTTCGCTTATCTAAAAGTTTTCAACATTTTGCTATTTACTTTCTGAACCAAAAAAAGAATTCTCGCACGCTTAAAGAGTGCTTCAAAATCTTCGTAAAGTTGGCACGGAAAATATGACGTTTTTTTACTCGAATTTTATCTCGCAATCGATCCAAGCAACTACGCGAGCGAAAATTACGTTACCCAGCTTCTAAGAGCTTCAGATACACGTTTAAAAATAATCTTTTGCTTTTCACGAGTATTTTGCTCGGTAGCGCCTCGTAAAAAGTTGTAGTTATTAATGTGAACAAGGAAATTTCTCTCGTGTTCCCTGATCTCTTTTCAGAGGCCACATTGTGTAACTGAGTATACTTCTGTTATGACCTGAACTTAATGTAGTAGTTTATTACCATTTTACTTGTGATAATTTTTTTAAGGTGCTTGTGGTTCCCAAACGAGCAATTTTCAGAGTGACAGAAATCGTCCAGAACAGTGTAAAGCAAGGCGTTGTTGTGATTAAGAATTTAGAAATCACAGGTAATGATATGTTTTATCGATGACTCAACATAAACTTACCAAAAAGTGTTGTTAGTGGTACAGAATTTCAAAATAGCGTTCAATAGCGTCGGAGCTATCATTTCCACTTTTTGAAATATGGGTAGCCTTGAAAAAGGCTATTTTAGATAAAATGTTTTCGTCCAGCTCTCTTCATGAATCTACGCTGGAATGAAAAAAAATAAAATGCAGTGGTATATATGGAGGTTGACTACATTGAAATGACAATGGGTTGCTATTATGACGTAAAATGCTGCAAAAATCACCTAAAATTGCATAAAAGTTAATGCAAAAGTATAAAAAATATAGAAAATGTCTTGTCGTTCTCTGATTGGTCAAAATTGGTCATTCTGGCAATTTGATTGGTGGAAAAATATTGTTTCGGTTTCGTCGGAAAAGTGAAAAAAAAATTAATGTGAAGTTTGGAGTGAATAAACGAATTCCTTTATTGATGTAGGTTGCTTCCAGAACTGATAAATGGAACGAAGTTCTTGCTGTAGCCAAAATGGAAAATTGTGCATCGTTGAAATGTTTGGCACATTCTTCATTCTCTCATTAATGCTGTCCGATTGCAGAATCACAGTAAACACTAGGGGTGCTAGTGATTATTAAGGGTGCTAGAATCACAGTAGACACTAGGGGTGCTAGAGACACTAGTGCTTGTAGTTAGCCGTTGAATGATCAGCTCCCGTTTTTAGATGTTTTAATGGAGAAAAGCAATGTGGGATTTTTAACTTCTGTTTTCAAAAAACCCACTTTTACCGGACAGTACTTTCGCTGGGATTCGTATGGGCCTACAAAACGTAAAACCAACTTGATTGAAACACTTGTTCATCGAGCATTGATGATTTGTTCAAAAAGTAAACTGCAGCATGAGCTAGAAAACATCGGCTCGCTTCTACGGAATAATGGATACCCAGAAAGCATTATTCAAATCACCATGTCTAAGAAAATTGGGCTTTTTAACCGTAAACCAAAAGAAGGACTGCAAAAGTGTGCAGTTTACTTGAAGCTCCCTTGGATTGGCAAACTTTCTTTGAATTTTGAAAAGCAAACCAAGATTGCAATCAACCGATGTTACCAAGCTGTTGAACCTCGCATTGTTTTTACAACGAGAAAAATTTTGCCTGCAATCCATAAAGATGTTCTACCCTCCCTTCAACAAAGTATGGTCGTGTATCAATACGTGTGCCGCTGTGACTGTCGGTACGTGGGTCGAACTTCCCAAAGATTGCAAGACAGAATTAATCAACACATTCCGAGATGCATAAGAAGTAACAAAAGACCAACGAAAAATCTGCCTAATCGAGAATGTAAAATCACTAGCACCCCTAGTGTCTACTGTGATTCTGCAATCGGACAGCATTTGTTAGAGAATGAAGAATGCGCCTAACATTTCAACGATGTACAATTTCTCATTTTGGCTACAGCAAGACCTTCGTTTAATTTATCAGTTCTGGAAGCAACCTACATCTATTCCTTACAGCCTATTCTCTGCCGTCAAAAGAAATTCGTTTATTCACTCCAAATTTCACATTACTTTTTTTCACTTTTCCGACGAAACCGAAACAATATTTTTCCACCAATCAAATTGCCAGAATGACCAATTTTGACCAATCAGAGAACGACAAGAAATTTTCTATATTTTTTATACTTTTGCATTAACTTTTATGCGATTTTAGGTGATTTTTGCAGCATTTTACGTCATAATAGCAACCCATTGTCATTTCAATATAATCAACCTCCATATATACCATTTTTTTTTCATTCCAGCGTAGATTCATGAAGAGAGCTGGACGAAAACATTTTATCTAAAATAGCCTTTTTCAAGGCTACCCATATTTCAAAAAGTGGAAATGATAGCTCCGACGCTATTTAAAGCTATTTTGAAAAGGTATTGTAAGAATTATATTGAAACACTTTCAAATTTACCGCTAAAATACTTGCTTACCCTCGACAGCAGTTTCTAAAGTTGAGGTAAAATCTTTGGCTGAGTCTCTTTGAAATCAAATGTTTCATTATACTCGCTGTATTACGTCAAAACGTGGAGCAAGTTTGCTGGGCCCATTGCGACGTCATTGCGCCCAGACAACAGAGCTCCTTTTGAAGAAATGTCGCAGCGATAGTTAGCCGTTGACAACATTGATTTTGAAGAAATGCCGCAGCGGTAATTAGCCGTTGACAACATTGAGTGCAATTTGACTGGCCTAAGGTTTGAACCCTTGACCTTTCGCTCCAAAAACGAACGCATTACCGCTTGACTAACTGGTCAGTCGATTACCATTTCAGTCTTCCTATGCTTTACGACTGTACTAACTCACAGCATCAAAGATGCCTGCATCGAATTTTAGTTGTTCATGGTGTTTCAACGTGCAAAGCTGAATTTTTTTGTCTTTCAGTGCTTGTTGCTTTGACTGATTTTCTAGTTTAGAAAAATTTAGGCCGAATATTGTTCAAATGTCCCGTTCTTTGCAGATTCAACTAAAGCATTGACTTTCCCTGTAGATCGTAGTATAACAGCAGTGGAGATTGAAGCTAAAAGAAGTTGCGGAAGTATGTCAGTTGTTAGAAGCAATGGAATAATAAGTGATCTCGAGCAGTAAGTGCTAGTACTTGAAGCTCAAAATTGCTGCTAAATGGAAAGGTAGTAGATTTTGTCATTTAAAAGGAGAGGAAATTGCTTTTTCAGTTTTAGAAGAACGTAGTCATCAAAATAAAGCCAAACCATTGAAACACACTGTTCCATACTTGGCTTTCGAGTTGTTAACGTTATTTTGGAGCTCTACTCTTGTGATGTCATGCTGTACAACTGACTAAGCGCTCTGTTTGCTCGCGAAAGGGGAGAAAGAAATCAGCATTGCATTCAATCAGACCAGCTCGCTGTAATATGCCGAAACAAACAGCAGCATTGTAATTTCATAGCTTACATTTAACAGTTTAGTTATTTCAAAGCGACTCGATAATAATGATGCATTGGCATTTTGTCTCGATTTCTAGTTTCGCTGTTTCTTTTTAACTACCGACTACAATATTTTCTGTTTTTTCAGAAATAAAACAAAAACCAGAAATTTTTTCTGTACAACTACTTTACACCCATTTTGGCAATTTTTTTAATTAATTGCATGCAGATTAATATAAAGGCTTTCTTAAACAATGCTTGTAATTAGTTACAAATAAGTTTGTATCTGGTTTAATGTCAGATCTTTCGGAATTGTTCTTGTTTCTATTCCTGTGAACAACAATTATGGTGAGTGGAAGTTGCGGCTGACTGCAGGCCAAGGTGGTTGTGAGGTAAAAATCTCTGCGCGATCAACTTTTGGATTTATTCTAACTACATTTGCAAAGAACTCCTATGGACCAAATGAATCCTACCAGGTTTGGAAAAAACTTGAAATATTTGTCTTGAAATCTTATTCGTTTTGTTGCGAATGTGAACTTTTACGAAAACATATCTTTAACCCCCAGCTTTGTTACAAATTAAAGTTTTTGAAACAATGTTGAATTTTTTTTTTTTGCAAATGATTTAGTTTCAGAGTACAACAGTAGTACAGTATGTATCGTCATTCTGCAGCAGATTTTACTGAGTTTCGAGCCAAGTGAATATTCAGTAAGGCAGAAACTGGGGGTCCAACAACTAACCGCGAACAAACTGACCGCGAAAAACTAACTGCAAACGCTGATTGGGTGAGAAGCGCGATCATAAAAACATTTTACTATCTCCAGAGCTATCTTGCCCAAACCCTCACTTTGTGACGAATCACTGTGACGAAACCGTTGGTTTGCTGTCAGTTTGTTCACAGTCAGTTTGTCGCGGTCAGTTGACCTAGCTCGGGAATGGACGTATAAATTAATTTACTTGTTTACGGTGCTAAATCTTTTTTTAGTATGAAAGTTTGATAAGTGCAGGCTGTCAAGTGTGTCATTGTTTTATTTTTTTTCAATTTCATTATTCGTTAATTTGGAACCGTTGTCTTTACTTCATTATTTTCTAAATAATCTCTGGTATTTTTTGAGAACACTCGATAAATTGCAATAAATCGTAAGTCATTAAATTGAAATGAAGACCTTTTTTCTTTTTTTTGAGATCACCTAAAAAACCTTGCAAAAATTGCACGAAGACCTTCATTGACTGGTCTTCAGTTTAATCTTTTGGATCTCTTCCACTGTCCCGGTTTTCTGTCTAAAAAATGTGTTGAGTCTAATAATATAATTATAATGTACTTGAAAAGTGTCATTATTTTATGTTCAGCAGTCATTTTTTATTCTTTTTTTAAAATTCAACAACTTGACAGTCTGTAACTGTAAAATCACAGTAAAAGGTAAAAGCATTACAGTATGTTACGTCCTAAGGACTCATCACTCATCAGGAGCCACTAAGCTGTAAAAGAATTATTATAAACTAAAACGTCAAAATTCTTTAAAAGCTAAAACTGCAAAACATTGAAGAACCTAATTTAATTGTGATGTTTTGACGTTTGCAAGCCAGAGTTTTAATGCTTGATCGTTTTGCGTGCTTTAAAGGCTACTAGCGCGGAAGCCTAGGCAAGAGCCACCAGAACGGCAACTACTTAAAAACAAGCATTGTGAAAAAGTTATCCTCCCACAGGATTCGAACCTGCAGCCGTTGGATTACTGGGTCACTGCTCTACCACTTGCACTGGAGAGGATGTCTCTTCGCATGTTTAATTTTGGCTATTTAAATCAGGAATGTGGTAGCGAAAACCATTTCAGCTTGTCTTTGTTTTTGTGCCTGCATTTCCCCGTAAGTTTTAAGTTTTTGTTGAGAGCAGTAAGTTAGTCAGCTAAAAGAATTGCGAGTTTCTAAGTCAAGCATAAATTGCAAGATCGAGACACGGGTTGGTAAGCAGTGGCGCGATCAGCAATAGATCATTTAGTTTACAGGCTCATGGTCAGAATCAACAGCATTCCGAAATATATTTGAGAATTCCGTCGCATTTCTTTTCTATCGTTATTTGAAGGAGTGGGTGTGATTGCAATAACGGGTCTTGAATTCCGTTTTGATGCACCCAATATAATGTTTGGAATAGCCGTATGATGTTATCGAGGCTTTGTAGATGACAGCTTTTCGCGGCATTCTCCATTTAGCGGGCAATTGGCTGAGTTGCTGCAGTTGCAAGGAGGGATGGTGGTCTTTGGCTCCTGTTTGTGACTGAAAAGGTTTTTGTGGCTGGATATAATTGTAACCATATTGGGCATGCAGCTGCAGCTGACTTTTAGGGTATTGCGGTTGCATACTTCCGTAGATGGTGGTGGGGGGAAGTGCTTATCGGCGAGCTTTTAGGAATTCTTTGCCGATGTTGTTGTTGACACTTTCGCTAAAGGGTGGATTAAACCGTACTGTATTGCGCTTGCTTTTTCTTCTGTATGCGCGGGTATCTGTAGCAAATCCTCCATGATAACCACTTGTCTTCATGGCGATATTGTACGAAGTGGCGGCCTTTGCAAATTCCTCGCGGTCGCAGGAGCGCTCAGATAACCGCTTCGACAATAAGCTGGCCAGTTGTTTTTTAATCATTGGCGGGTGATATGATCTCGCATTGACGTAGAGACCTTACCTACCCGGGTCTCGATCTTGCAACTTTGCCTGATCGAGAAACTCGCAGTTCTTTTAGCTGAGAAAGGTACTGTGCTCAACAAAAGATCAGAGCTTATGGGGAAATGCAGGCAACACTAATACAAGCTGAAAAACTTTCGACCATAGTTTTTATTTTTTAACCAATGTTTTAATCAGTGCAGTATTTCAACGCGACAGCACCGCAACTTGCGGTCTGTAGAAGAGTTTTAGCTTAGCAGATTTATCAATATTATACAGTTTTAGCTTTAAGAAAATTTTGATGTTTTAGATTATAATAATTCTTTTACAGATTACAGTAGCACCTGATTAGTGATGACTCCTTAGGACGAAACAGACTGTTGTGCTTTTAACCTGCTACTGTGATTTTGTAGTTGTATTTTGCACTGATTTTTGTTTTGTATATCATTGAGTGCTGTTTCAGAAGATTGACTATCAGCAATTTTCTAAACGTTTGATAACTTGAAAACAAGATTTAAGCAAAGCCTTAACCAAACCTATTTTACACGAAGAGGAGGTGGGCATATCGGCCCCCTTTCGGTTTTTTCGTTTCCATCAACAAGAAGACTTATTTTAAATCAACTTTTCTTTGCGTCAAAATTATCACAAATGACTCCTGAAAATTTCAAGTTGCGAAGGTAGCAGGAAGTTTCACAATTTTGAAGTTTTCCGAAATCACCTTCCTAAATTTGAGCATGTTTTGGACAATATTTAACTTATGATGTTATATAACGCTTTTGTTGTGCAACTATCTTGACTTAGGCTATTTATGATTTAGTATCAAAAACAAATCTATGTACAAAAGTTGAACCACCTGTAACGTCATCGAAAAATGACGTCATTTTCCGAAAATATGGCCGTGACGTCACAATGATGACGTAACTCAAAAACACATTTTCAAAAAAAAGTTTTGGTGCTACCAACCCGCATATCAAATTTGGTGTCCCAATGACTTTTAGTTTAGGAGTTGATTAGAGGTCAGTTTTGCACCTTGTGTAAAGTGAGGTGGTCAAATAGTTTGTGTACAATAGGGTTAAATGTTGACTGACTGGTTAATCGTTTAGTCCGGCATAACCTTGCAAAATGATGATAAATGTTATAGCTCAGCAGACGTTTTATGCCAGCGAATTCGCATGAAGGTGAGATTTGTTGAAGTACATTATAGAAATATTGCTGCTCCACTGACTGTCGTTTTTGGGTTTGGTCTTGTCACCAAAAAAGCGAGCAAAGAGTATAGGTTGTTGATTGTTGAACGATTTTCCTAGTCTGCAGAAAAATTACAATATCAGTTGTGGGCATTGTGGCAACTTTCTGGGTAGTGATAATGCTACACCTTACCGGATCTGAAATAAAACTTATATTGTTTTCAGACGCTGTAGCCTACCTTTTTTAGTTTTGTTTGTACCGTCATCAGCAACGCTCAGTGCTATTTATTAATTAGATATTGAAGGGCAATCCATCACCGCAAGACCAACTCCGCTTCGTAATTGATCGTTACGGGATAACAAGGAATCAAAATTTCATAATTCGACTAGTTGATGAAAACGAAAATGACTTGAGCAGCGTAATAAGTGACTCTTTAGCAGTGGAAACAGTTGGAGCATTGCAAGACTTTCGCTCGTTTTATGTTATGGTAGAAGGAAGTGATGAGCAGAGTGAGTCCGAGGTCGAAACTGGTCTTGTCGACTGGCCGGTCGCGTTACCGGTTGAAACACCGGTCAAATTCTCCTTTCTTGTTACTAAAAGACATTTAAGCACCAACAAAAATATACATATATATTTTATTGCAAACAAAACTTTTTATAAAAGAACAGTATTAACAAACCACGCCTTTTGAAGGCACTTGTTGAATGGCTTCAAGCTGTGACTAATATGCTGTAAACATTAAGACGTGCACATCCAGGAGCGTATTTAGGGAGGAGCATTGTGCCATGGCCTCCCCCCCCCTTTTGGGCCACGGCACAAAGCAAAAAAGTGCAAAATATACGTTAAAATCGCGTAATCAGATTATTACAAAGCATGCATGTGGAAAAGACTTACGCTACCTGGTATTTAAGCGTTAAGTGAAACAGCTTGAGAGTAGAAGTGGCGCAGATTTCAGATTTTTTAGTACATGCTAAAATCTTGCCGTTTAGAAAAGTTTTTTTCAACATAAACTTACCGCATTCTACTTCGAGCAAGAAAGACATAGCTGTTATTTTTTTATATCTAACTAGCCACGGCTTGTTCTAAAATAGCAGCATTTCTGCAAACTGCTGGAGCAAATTATATTTGGAATATTTTCTAGCCAATGTCATACCAGTTTAGTGTTTGCTGCTCGGCAAATTGCAAATAATCTGTCTCCAATAGCTAAAAAATTTTAACTTCGATCTTTTCTTGGCTTTGTGCATAATATTATTAGAAAGAACGTTTGGTTTGTTGGCTTGTTTTCTCCAGTTTTCTTCAGTTTTTTTGGCTTATTTTGTGCCCGTTTTGCGCTGCTCAAAACATGTCTTTCAAACCAAAATTTAACCTGAACAGATCTTAAAATTGAGTTATTTTTGCAAAAAACGCAAAATTTTTTTTCTTTTTTTTTTCTGAGACCCCCGTTCCGAGTCACAAATTTCGACACCTTACCGATGCTTTTCCCCCCCTTTTGAAAAATTTTCATCAGATGCATTGAACAGCGAACAAAAAAAAACCTGTAAAAAAAGCGGCGACCGGGCCGGTCAGAAACCGGCCGACCGGCCGGTCAACCGGCGTAGCTTTTGAAATTTATCGGTCGGGTCGAGCAAATTCTGATTATATTTCCATCTCTAAACGGAGTGTCATGTTTTGGTGAATTTATAGTTTAAAAAGAGGACTGAAGTCAAAATCAAGGAGGGTATCGATAGTTAGGTCAATTGTTATAGATTAGATTGGTGTTGCCTTCATCCTCCTTGACCAAGCCATTCTCGAGATACTTTACCTCAAACACCACGTAGGGGTATTTATTATTTCATTTTTTTTTGGCAACCCTGATTAATAACATTAGCAACGCCATTCCAGCCTGTTCTATCGTAAAGCATCGCTGCAATTAGGCTACTGCATTGAGCCGTTTCGCTGCACACTTATCAGTTTAAAAATCTGAGTTGGATGTCGAGTAGGTTGGATATCAAGTAACTGTACAGTAGGTTGGAGTGAACAAATTTCTTGTTTTTCGTTTGGAACACAATAGTAATAAGAAGTTGCTCTGCAGCAATGCTTTTATAATGGTACATAAACCAATTAAAAATTTCAAAGTTTTCAGGTGCCCCCAAAGCCGTAAAAAATTGATGTTTTGCTGATTTTTCAAATTTTTGCATTAACGGAAATCGTAACAAACGCAATTGCCTCGCTCAGTTTTCGCAAGCAATAACCTTAAAAAGCTTTTTCCGCGATTTTTATTTGCAATAGAAAATTTTTCATTCGTAAATCGAAAACTTTCAGGTGCCCAAAAAACAACGGAAATTGGTCATTTTTTTTCTATATTTTGCATCAATTTTAGTTAAAATTTAACAATGCAATAAAATAAGATAGTTTTTGCAATAAGAGTGTTTACCTACCAAGCTTCAAAATGGTGCATTGATAAACCTTATTACTTTTAATCTAACTAAACGCTGAGGTTCGTTCTACTACACTGGACATAAAATTATGCGCAGTAGTATAAAATGATATTGTTCGTTTGTTTAAAACAATAAGTCGGTACGCTAGGGGCACCGACTTCCCATCATGCAAGCAGCTAATCGGTTAAAATAAAATAACATTAAAAGCTTTCTGTCGCTCCGTCAATGTAAAGCAAAGGATAACGCTAAAGCAATTCATTTGTTGGCATTTGACGCTCCAGCCAACTACAAAGGCCTCTACAAGTCTAGTTTCTAATATTTAGATTACTTTTTTTTTTTAATTTCATCAGTATTTACTGCTGTTCCATGGTATCTTGGTACTTGATTACAATGCAGTTTTATCGATTTTGATTTCAGTTCTTGGAATAATTTTTTTCTTGCTCTTTTACTGAAAACCATTTTTGGGAGCAACGTGAGTAAAATAAGTAGAGCAAATGGTAGAAAAGTAAAATGGCTCGAAAAGGAGTGAAATATTTTCTATGGTGATTGCTGGTCAAACTTGCCATGGGTTTGATCTATTTTCGCACTATGATGATATATTTCCTGTCATCAAAATAATACTTTCCTGCAGAAAATGTTGGAAGCTATTACAGTAACTTGTTAGTTTTTCACTATTTTTAACAGAAATTCACAAAATAGTGTAGGTGAAGATTTTTCACGTTTTTTTTGTGACGCCATCTTAAAAATAGTAAAAAACTATTTTTTGTTTCATACTGTTTACAAATGTGGTTCATGTTATCCCAATGTGTTGTGGCCTAATGCTATGAAAACCGTATTTTACAAGTTACCGTGATAAAATGTACAAATTCAACAAGGAACAAATCAACAACGAATTAACACCGAACGATTTTAGCAAAGGAGTTTCTATTACACAGAAAACAAAGACATAAAGACGCACCCCGCCGTGCAAATTGAATATAACAACAAAAGTTTGCCATGCGCGCCTAAAAGGGGAAGGGAGGCTTGAACAAAATAATAACGCAGTTTGTTGAAAAATTGCCTCGGGCAGGGTACTGAACAAACTGGTGCAACTAAAACGTATCACACAAGGGGGTCTGGGAATGGATTCCGTGCCGCCTGGTAATTTTTGTGATTTTTTGGGAAAAAGTAGCTAATTCAGCGCCAATTGGAACAAATTACACACATTTTCAGAGCCATTTGAAAGAACTAAACTACTAAAATTCAAAAGTTGTTCGAAAGAATTAAATTTGCTCTGCCCCTCACCCCTTACTTCTAAGTCAAGTCCAAATAAGAGTCAAGTCTAAAACACGCTATGTTCTACATAGCACACGCTATGCTATGTGCTATGTTCTACGTGATTTGGCTTGCGTTCCTGATTGCGCCACTGCTTTGTGCTTACAAAGATTGTTGTATTTCAAAACAGCAACTCTCGTTGCATATCACAAAACTTACAGCATATCACAAAACTTTTGTTGCATGCCACATTTTTCATTAAACGCCCGACAATCTGAATCTATTTTTCTTTTTTAGTAGTCATTTAAAGAGTATGGTATTATAACACAACCGAAAAGTTAATTATTTAGTGCTGGTTCTGTCCCAGTCATCCTGCTTATGCTTCGCAGTCTGCTCAAAACCAGGGATATTTTCACTTGTGAAACAATGGTGTTTTTAACCACAAAATTTGTCGTGACACGAAAAGAAACAGAAGCAAAAAATCATTAATATATTGCGTGCTTAACAAAAGCGTCAGTATTTTAAAAAAAGCTTGTAACTTTTTTCCGTACCGTATTTTTTTAGTTCAGCTTTTATTTCGGCAACATCTGGCGGGCCGGATGAAATCAGCTTGTGGGCCGAATCTGGCCTGCGGGCCGTAGTTTGGTGACCTCTGGTTCAAAAAATAAACTAAAATATCTTTTTTTGCGATCACAATTTTATGTCTAGTAGACCGGACCTTAGTGTTTATTTAGATTGAAAGTAGTAAGGTTTTTCAATGGACCGTTTTGAAGCTTTGTATGTAAACATTCTTGTTTTAAAAACTATCTTATTTTATTGCATTGTTGCAAAATATAGAAAAAAATGACCAATTTCCGTTGTTTTTTGGGCACCTGAAAGTTTTCGATTTACGAATGAAAAATTTTCTATTGCAAATAAAAATCGCGGAAAAGGCTTTTTAAGGTTATTGCTTGCGAAAACTGAGCGAGGCAATTGCGTTTATTACGATTTCCGCTGATACAAAAATTTAAAGAAATCAGCAAAAAAATCTATTTTTTACAGCTTAGGGGACACTTGAAGACTTTGAAATTTTTAATTGGTTTATGTACCATTATAAAAGCATTGCTGCAGAGCAACTTCTTATTACTATTGTGTTCCAAATGAAAACCAAAAAATTTGTTCACTCCAACCTACTGTAACAGTAGCCTAGCAATTCCAGTAAAAATTGTCTAAGAATCTAAGCAGTCTCAATAAACAAACGTCTAAGAATAAGCGAAACTAAAGCTGGTAGACCATTATTTGCAATTTATTGGTTGGAAAAATTTACGTTTAGGTCCCCAAAATATACAAATACGGTAGGCCTACTTCAGGTACTCTTAGTCTTAATGTAAGGCATGGGTTCGGGGTAAATAGACTTCGTGGTAAGCTATGATTCGGACTAAAACGTATCCGACTGCTTGACTTTTACTAAAATTGCTAAGCTTCACTTAAGTCTATTCTTTTTCCTAACTTTGATATGTTTTGCTGACCTAGTGTGCAATCGCTTATCGTTTGCGTCATTTAATGTTCAATAGTTAACGTGTTTTCTCGCCTAAAGGCTACCAGCGAAGAAGCTCTTCTCCCTAGCTTTTGCGCTGGTAGCCTTAAGCTAAAAAGCACGCAGGCGATTAAACATTTGTATATCTTTCAGATGGAAATTTTAGTCGTGTTATTTCTTCATTGTTCAAACCTTCACTTGTTGAAGTCACCTGTGATTTCAGTGACGTCATATTTCAACCTGGTATCGATATCGATGTTGACATCGTTGTGCACAATTACGGCCCGGGCGTAAGTTTGGGTATTGTGTGACACTTCAGAATATGTTCAATTGTTCGTCAAGCAAAGATTAGGTTAAAATATAGATGATGATGCTCTAATGTAGGCAAAAACTTTAAAAAGTTACCAAGAATCGAATAGTTACCTAAACTTAAGCTACTCATGGAGGACGTTTTGTTGAAAATATGTTGAGTAGGTATGCACCAACTTAGATTAATTTTGATCGGAGAATTAACGTAACTTTTAAGAGAGAATTAAACAAATGGCCGGGCAAATTGATATAATTATGAAGTAATTCATGAATAGTGTTTTTGAACTTAGAATTAGAAATTCTGTATGTTTTAACCTAATGAGTTAGTTCATCGGTATAGAAGGTAGAATATTGATAATCCACATTGGTGCGCACAACCCTTAAGTGAAGACTAAAGGGAAAATCAATGGGTATCTAAAGTTCGGACAATCGCATGAGACTAGATTGGCGTTGACTCCGTATTTCTTCACCCAACCGTTCCTCAACTTCAAACACGACGTAGGGGCCTGTAATGTTATGATTTTTATTGGCAACCCTGACATTGATAGCCTTAACGACGCCATCTCAGTTCTCTAGCCTAAAGCAGCGCCGTTATTAGGCTACCTTACATTGAGTCGTTTTGCTGCGCACTAATCACTTTGATCTTGTCAGCAGAATAGATCCGAGCTGGAAAAAAGAGTAAGCTGTTTGGTAGCCTAGGCAACAAATGTCTATGAACAAGCGAAAGTAAGGCTAGCAGAGTAGTTGGTATTGGCCTTTGTTTGCAACTTAATTGGAAAAGTTTGTTCTTTGGTCAAAAAATACTGTAATCAAATGCAATAGGCCTACTTAAGTACTGTGGTAGTCTTATTACCAGTGATGAGTGTGTACTTTGTAGCCTAGTAAGTAAAGCCTTATTACGTGGCTTGACTATGATTCAGCCTGAAATGTATCTAACGGCTTGATTTTACTGAGATCACTAGGCTATCAAACAGTCTATACTTTTTACCAGCTGGGATCTGTTGTGCTGACAAGATCAAATTGATTAATTCGTAGAGATACGATTAAATGCAGTAGCCTAATAGCGACGTTTCTTGAGGTTAGAACTGGGATGGCGTCACTATAGACGCTGAGACTATCAACGTCAGGGTTGCCAATAAAAAATATAACATTAGGGGCTCCTACGTTGTGTTGGAAGTAAATATCTCTGGAACGGCTGGGTCAAAAAGGATGGAATCGACGCCAATCCAGTCTAATACGATTTGTCTAACTTTAAACACCTCATTGATTTTGCCTTTAGTCCTCGTTTAATGTTTTAGAATATACTACATTAAATGCTCGCATTTGTAAGTTTGCAAGTACGCTTCGCGGTTGCCAGTAACGTATTCTCGTTTGCCTAGTATTAGCTCGATTGATTTATGCTTTTGATCAGGTGAGTTATTAGCGTATTTGGTGCTAGCATGGTAGATCTGAGACATAATTTTCTGGCTTGTTAAAAATCATACATGGTATTTGCAACGTCTCGCTGTCGCTGCACCATGTCTTCAAAAAAAAAAAGTGTAGTCCGTGCGCAATGTCGCACAAATTTGGCAAACTTTGTGTCGCATAGTACGATATTAGCATTGTCTGTTTTCATATTATACCGGCCAGTTAGTTGGTCGAGCGGTAGCGCGTTGTCTCTGGAGCGAGCGGATTTTTTTGCGTCGACCGGAAAACTTGGAAAACGGTCAACTCCTAAGCGGGTAAGGATTCGTCAAAATAAAAGCACTACCGTCGCTTCCTCGTGAGTGAGGTTGAGTATGGATCAATCAATCAGTCTCAGATTCAAATTTCAGATTGGTCAAATCAGACGCTGTGTTGCTAACAGCTAGCCACCACTGCGACATTTTTTTTTGAAAGGAGCTGTTTTGCCCAGGCGTAATGGCGTAGACCTAGGTCCTGCAAACTAATCAAAGTAATCTTATTAATATTTTATGTATTGAAGGATGACTTTTGGTTTATGACGTCTGATATCAAGAAATTTTCGCGAGTGTTGCCTCCTTTTACTAAGCGAATAAACCAAAACAAAACTGATCATTTCACTATTCGTTTGTTTGCACCAAAAAACACTCCCGACGGAATTGCCAGTGCAGTCACAGTGACAGGTGAATAAACGATACTTACGTTACTTTTTTCGTTAGCCATCCTGTCAGTAAAGTCGTAACTAGACAGGCCGACCCAACTGAGTGGCTTTGATTATGTTTTTTCCTGACTTTTAGTGTATGTATTTCAGGAGAAAACTATTTTCACAGTTACCAACAATGGTAATAGCAAGCTATTTAATTTACCTAAGATACAGTTTTGTCCGAATCAACAGTCCCTCTAACAACAGTCTGCGACTTTAATGTGCGGAATGTTTAGGCCCCGGGACTATCAGGTGTCTGGAATTTTAGCACCCGAGGTAAAACTTTTTCTCCTCTGGTGCCTAATAGTCCCGGTACCTAATCAACCCGGCGGCGTCCCTGCGCATAATCAGCGGTGCCTAAACGTCCACGTATGTAAGTCACGGTCCGCTCTAGCAACGACCACTATGCAGATGGGCACGAACCAAGTCAACTGATCGCAGCTAACTGGCAGCCAACATTACAGTAGGATTAGGGTTAGTTTGCAGTCAGTTGGTTCTCGGTCAGTTGTTGTGAATTTGATAGACAGCCAGAGCAACTACCAACACTGCTGCTAACAGTAGCACTGATCACGATTTGTCTGTGGTCACGTTTTTCTGTATCACTACTCTTCAGTGCTACGAGAAGCAGCTACATTTAAGCTGCACTAAAAAGAGTGGTGATACCTCGAAACATTTATCTGCAGATACAATTGTTATGAAATAGTTTGCCTAACACAAATCTATTTCGGTTAATTGTTAGATGTTGAAAAAAACATAGAGTTCCGAAATTGCTTAGAACTAAGTAATAAGTCTGAATTTAATTCAATATTTTGAGAGAACGGCCTTACATTTGTTTTTACCAATCTATATTTTTTCATTCCAGATTGCTAATAACAGCATGAAATCACGACGTTACCGTAGGTATCTGATACCTACGGTAACGTCGTGATTTCATGCTGTTATCAGCAATCTTTTTGTTATGTGAATTTGCTGCGCCTCATCGAAATCTTCATCTCCTTCATTCATTTTGTTCACATTACCCTTTTGATTCTACCTTTTTGTTCACAATTTGAGGCGCAGCTAATTGACATACACAACAAATCAGAATCTCAATTGATAATGTCCTTCTTTTCTCTCCACTATTATTTTTTTTGAAACTAGATTCTACCCAACTTTTTTTAGGCATTTTGTATTTAGCAATATACTGCACATGTATGTTTTCTGTAGATTGTTTTTCTTGTCCTTGTGTTCAACATGTCCAACTTTTTTGTGTAGTACAAAAGAATTTTGTCTGATGAAATTTAATGAAATTGTAAGTTCTATCACCAATTCAATTAAAGGCTTTATAAACACATTTTTAGCTCGTGGATCAAGCACTGACTCATTTCAATATGACGTCTGCGATGCTGTTGTGGGATTGAAGAAGCGACCGAGGATCGATTCACTGCAAGTTAAAGGAACAGTGAACTCGAGGTAGGATGCTCGTTAAATCTGGTATCATTTAAATACGATGCTTGCCGACTAGTGGTCGAGTGGAGAGAGCGGTTACTCCTGAATCGGTAGAATTGAGTTCGATTTTCGGTCGCGTCAAACTTTCGGTCTTTAGTCAAATTTTGGTCTTTGATCAACCAAAGAGTAAAAATTGGTAGTTTCAGCTTTCCCGATTGACTTTCAGCATTAAAAGGGACAGAGACAGCAATAAAAGCTTTGCCGAACCGGACAATTTGTAACGTAAAATAAACTCGTTGTACTTGATTGCTGAGACGACAGTTTCAATTAATATATTGTAAAGAAAATTGTCTTAGACGGATGCCTGAATGTAATTGCAATTTAAATTTATTTACCAAGTTGCTTGGGCCAAGAGACAGCGAAGGGACCTTTCGGTCTTTGAGTCAAAAAGTGGGTAAGTTGAAGGCTTTTCACGCTGATGTTTACGTTACGGTTGTAACTGTTCTCCACAAGATTTATAGCACATCTGTTCTAACTGTTGTTAAAAATTATATCTTAGATTTGCGGAAACACTTGTGACATCAGTGGTGACAAACAATGCCGACGTTGGCCGTGAAGCAGAATTTGACGTCTTGCTTCCAGTTGATGCGTTTATCACCAACTTGACAATGAAAATCGACGATCAAACAATTGTTGGTAATGTAGAAGAAAAGAGAAAGGCAAAGAGGATTTATGATAAGGTTAGAAACTCATTAAATTTTTGTAAATTGGTAAATTTTATTTTTTGCATTTGTTACTTAGCTAATTGCATTTTTTTTAAATGCTGTAAATTCGAAAAAGGTTGTTGTTTCGCCGGCATTATATTACTGTTCACTCGTGCAATATCTATCTAAATCATATTTGATATTTTAGTTTGTGGGTTGTTGCTATTTCTACGTTAAGCAACGCAGTTTCATATAAAGTGAGCCACGAGTAAGCAAACGAAGAATTAGTACAGTTTAGCGGAGTTGCGATCTCGGTGTGAACTTTTTTATTGTTGTTGCAAGCGCTTAATTTGGTAAGTTCGATTATGTTGCAGCTACAGAGTTTTCACCACAACTATTGCTGCAGTTTGGTAAATTCGTCTGAAGTTAAACGCGTTTCTCCCAGTAAGCTTTCGTCTATTTCGAACAGTTCAAACAGTTTACAAAACACAAAGACGATTGAGCGTAGATGTTAAGAATGTACAGGAATCTTGCGGCGAAGAAGCAGACGATGACGACGGTTTTCTAAAAAAATAATACAAACTAAGTTCTAAGCCTACGCAATAGTAAATTGAAGTTATCGTTACTAAAGTATTAGGAGATCTTTAAGTTATGATTTATGAGTTAAATAAGAGTTAAACGGAGCTTATCAGTATTGCGAATACAACAACGCACTCACCAAACTGTTTACCGATCCAAATTGCTGCTGAAAGATTGGTAAAGAAAGAATGCAGGTTTATAAACAACTTTGAAGTTATGCCGTCATTGGATTGACGCGAGGCTTCGAAAAACAAAAAAGCAGGTCAAATCAGCAAAGACGCGTAAACTTCTAGAAAGGTCAATAGTTGAAATAGTCATTGCATGTAAATTAAATTTGAGCTTGGATGTAACAACGACTATTTTAGCAGCAGTTGGTAGTTGTTCTGGTAGCGTTTCTGCATACTGCACATTGGTTGATTGTAGATATTGATTGATATGGTATGATGACCCGGTGCATCAGTCAAGAAAGAATTCAGTTTGGAAAATTATGTTGCTTTTATGAAAAAAAGAGTTCGAGTTGTATGAAATAGTTTTATACTAAAGTTGTTTATTGTCCCTAAATTTGGAATATATTTGTAGTCGAAAGAGCTTGGGACGGCAGCAGGTCACGTGGCAGCACGTGATTCGTCGACTCGAATTTTCAAAACAAGCATGTTTGTGGAGGCAAGAAAAGTGATCATTTTTGAACTTGCTTACCAGCAGTTATTGGGAAGAGTAAGTTTGTTTTTTTTGAAACAAGACTTTCGTAATTTATGTTTAATGTAAAAAATCATTGCTGTTACTGCAATAGAATTAAAAGGATTGTCATTTGATTGCGAAATAAATTTTTTTTGTGGTCGTTACGTATAAAAAAAGTGCAGTCAAATACGTCGCAAATATAAGAAATAAGCGGTAATCTAAGTAATATTATCCACCCAACAGTATCTTTCTAACTCTTATAAAACTTTTTTTTAAGCCATTCAAGTTCCTTACGAATTTCCGTAAAAGAATATCAACTAGCTTACAAGTGACCAAGAAAAGGTTAAGGAGTCACTGTGCTTCAAGTTTGTTCTTCTTTAATGGATCTTAAAACATGCAGTAAAATTCTGCGTATTCAAAGCCAGCAAGCAGAGAGAATGTTACGTAGTCGTTGATCTCAACAACCCAGATGGGAATCGAACCAAGACTTTGTTATCATGGTTAATTGATTATGAAGGAATTCTTTAGCCCACTAATTCGGTCACATCCCCGAGTTGTTTTGCCATTAGAATGAAACAGATCAGGGGTCGAGTGATAAAGCCTCTCCTACTGAAACAGGAGATATGGGTTCGATTACCGTTTACAACTTTGTGTTCACAGCTACCATGCTTAACGTTCCGCACTAAAAGGGACTGTGTGAAGCCTCCGCCGTGTGTGGTAGACAGGTGGGCACTGGGCAGCTTGAATAAAATAAAATATGATTACAATTTAAACTAAAAAAATTCAATCGCTAGAGATAACAACGCTTGAGCTCTTGAATTGGTTGGGAAAAATTGTTTGATTTATTTACTGTCTGTAGAATCTATGCGGCTGTAATGCATTATGTATATTCGCCTTGCGGCAAAAGTTTTTTTAATAGCCTATTTTAGGAATGGGGAAGATACCAATATGCGATCACTTTAAAACCCGAGCAACCTGTAAGAAACATTAGCGTCGATGTCTATATTGAAGAGGAAATTCCATTTGAGTTCGTTACTGTATCACCTTTCAAAACGGAGCAAGCTAACGTGTTGGCTGATGGCCCGCCTCCTGGGACTGACATTAAGTTAAGGTTAGATATAATGTACTTTTTGCACCTTACCAGATCAATGCTAATCGGTCTTACAAATCGTAAAATGTTTTTGCAACAAACTGTAACAAAAGAACTGTTTTGCTCTTTTGGATCCTGTCAGTTGCATGTAAACAACCTTGGAAGCTGACTTCGGTTACAAGTACTGCGCAATAAAACAGTTTCAGTCAAAAAGTTTGTTGAAGTTTTGAATTATGTTTTGGTCTCAATTAATCCACCCAAAAGTCTTTGGTAACTCTAATCAAAATGTTAATGTTATCAATTTTTTTTTAAGTTTTCTTGGCCAGGAAACAGCAAAGAAGCTTTTAGGTCTTTTTAGTCAAGCTGCCCTGTGCCCACCTGTCTACCACACACGTGGGATGCTTCACACTGTCCCTTTTATTGCTGAATGCCAAGCAGGGAAGCTGTGAATAGTAAGTTTCATAGTCTTTGGCTTGAACCGACCGGTAATCGAACCCGTGTCTACTGTCTACCGTTTCAGTAGCAGGCATCCATTTGACCACTGGTTGATTGTTCGTTTTAGCCAATTACGGCTCGTTTTTCGATCAAAAGCCGGTTCCCTTTGCGTTCAATTTTATCAATAGCCAATTCCTGTTCATCTTGACTAGTGTCAGGCAAAAAGCTTCGACGACAACGTGGATAGTCTGAAAGCAATATTTAAGTTCACTATCACCAAACAACTTTTTAAATCTCAGATTGTTCAATTTAAATAAATTTGATTATATATTTGCAATGACACAGTGAAAGCAAGCGGTCTGCTCATGTCAGCTACCATCCAACTTTAGATCAACAAACCAGATACTCACCTCTAGGACTGGCAGGAACTTTTGAAGTTGAATACGATCTAAAGCGCACTGTTAAGTATGGCGACGTAGTACAAGCAAATGGGTGAGTTTATATTAACTTGTACCAGTGTTTTGCGTTGTGATTCTGTTTGCTCAGGCTTGCATGAAAGATCATTCAATATCTCTATAAACTTGCTACAAGATTAAAACAAAGAAAAAATGGTTTATCGCTCAATCTAGTAAGTTTTTACAACATTGCAGGCATGTTTAGTTACTTTTATAACAGAAAATATGTTTGAAATTGATATTGCACTTGAAAGTGATAACTGATAAACATATTTTTTTGCGTTTGATTACTTTTCAGTTATTTCGCCCATTTTTTCTCTCCTCCTGAACTTGCTGTTATTCCAAAGAAAGTTATTTTTTTGATTGATACTTCTGCGTCAATGCTCGGTTATAAAATCGAACAAGTCAGGGAAGCTCTGACTGCTTCTTTGCAGGGTCTTAACGAGCACGTGAGTTACTGTCACAGTTTTGCGATTCTTTAATGACATATCGATGGTAGTGTTTGTATTAGGCAATGAATTTTATTACAAGCCAATAAACACTAAATACATAAGGCAGGGTAAAGCAATGAAATTAGCAATTGCGATGTGTTTCGACCTTCCTCAAAGGTGTCATAGAACAACAAATGCGAAAAAACAGTCTTAAAAAAGGTCAAAACACGTCGCAATTGTTGTTTGCTTGGGTTTTATTTTGTTTTGTGTATCTAATGTTGATTGCCTGTTTTGAAATTGTTATGAAATTCATATGCCCCATTTTCTTGATTTCAATTTTTAATGTTATTGACTG
The DNA here is from genome assembly GCA_963965965.1 of Trididemnum nubilum. Classification (NCBI taxonomy): domain Eukaryota; kingdom Metazoa; phylum Chordata; class Ascidiacea; order Aplousobranchia; family Didemnidae; genus Trididemnum; species Trididemnum nubilum. The sequence continues at coordinate 10,932,119 of OZ014479.1, forward strand.
TGGCTGAATTGATCTCAGACTGGATGTCCTTATGTAGCACTTAACATTAGTTTGTTATGTATATATATACTGTATATGCTCATTTGTTTAATTACAGTTAGGTCATAATTTTTTTTTTGAATATGATTTTTAGCAAAGGCGACTTTTTTTTACCGTGAAAAATATTTTCAAAGGTAGGACAAACGCATTAGTTTTTGAGAAACGCGAGCTACTTAGGTTTTAAACATAGTTTTTTAGCCAAAAATGCTTTTTTTTCTGTCCCAAAATGTCTGCTGCATGTTTAAAACTTACTATCTGTCTGCTGCTAGTAAATAACGTTTAAAATTTACTATCATATCATAAACACATACCGTAAAATTCATACCATAAAGACATTTTATTTTCTATTTTTCTTCATTCAGGATTATTTTAACATTGTGTTTCTAAACCACGAGGCTAAAGCATGGAGGAGCAATGTCATATCAACTATTTCTGGCAACAACATACCGTTTGCTATAACTGCAGTGAAGAATATTCGACCAAACGGTGGGACTGACATTTTGCGAAGCTTCCAGTTGGCATTTCGATTGATGAAACCACATTTAACTCTACTACAAGATCCAGGTATTTTTGCAAAGTTGTGGTATTTTGTGTTTCAGAATCAATATGAAAATCGATCACATTTTTTTGGTTTAGATGTGTGTGCTGTGTAGGTTTGCTTCAGTTTTGAACTCTGGCATGAATGCATGCATCAAATGGTGCAGCTCTTTCCGTTTAAGAAAGTCGTTCGTGGTGCTCGTATATAAGTTTCAGTTTAGTAAGTGTCATTAGAGCGACAGTTGGTTTTTGGAATATTTGAGACTCTGCTACTGACGAAGTGACTTTGTCAAGATGACTGTTTAATTTTTATGGACTGAATTTATCTTTATAGTCGATAAAGGCATTCTAAATGTTTAGTTAATTCAAATAAAAAAGCAATTTAAATTGATTCTATTTGAATAAGACACACAGGATGTCTTTGTAGGCAAAACACATATTTGTCGTTAAATTCACCCTGATTGCTGTGTGATCACAAAACTTTTCGTTAGATTTGTAAGTAGAAGAGCTATCCTAGAATTATCTGAGATTTACCGCGAAAGGTCGCATCAAAACACTAAAAGATCTCAGAAAAATCACAGAGCCAATGCAACTGAAAACATTTTTGTTTATTGCTTAGACGAAAATAAGCAAATTTAAAATTACGTCATAAAAGATATGTTTGTATGGTTCTTAGATATGTGGTTCTTTGTAAGCTTGTAAGGTAGTCTAAACTTTCTGAAGTGGAAGTGAATTGTTTTTACAATTTTTAAAAAGCGTGGTATAGTACCAAATTAATTAAGACTGCATATTAAAATATACTGTGTTTTGAATAGTGTTTTGAACTAAACTTTATTGTATGGCTTATTAGAATTCAAAGTACTGTCGAAGATTTTCTTGTGTTATGATGTCATCATGCAGAAAAGAAAAAGTTCCTCAATTGTTGACATATTACAAAAATATTGATTTCTCAACTAGCTTTTCTTTGCTTTACAGAGAAAAAATATATAACGGACAAATAGCACTTCAGAATATTGAGTCACCATCATTCAAAAGTTGGCCCAGTAAAAATTTTGCAATTCGGTTTGTTTTTCATTCGTTTAATAATGTCGAAGCAGGATATTCTGACACGTCGACTTGACGCGAGACAAATCGACCCAGGAAACCTGACGGCAAGGACGTCCTTACCCCAAAGCTCTGAGTCTAAACTTTCGCGCAGCGCTTTTTTTTCTTTTTACCGCGCTATGCTTTTTTCCTCAAAACTATTAACGTGCGATTATTTTGACGTAAGTATAATATTTTTCCGTTAATAGCTAACTTTATAGGAATCTTGTTTTGCAGAAACAACTCAAAAGCTAGTCGTAGTTTCGCGGGATAAGTTTTAAACAACAATGCTTCGATTGAACGTAATATATTTTGCTATTATCAAACAACCACGCAGATATTTCATGAACAATGATCTATGTAGTTTATGTCAGCAATAGTTTAACGGTAGACAAACGTTTTAAATTAAAGTTGAAATTACGGCTAAGAATGAAAATAGATAAAAACTACAATAGTTTGTAATTATCCAATTAATCAGTTTCTCAATGGGTGCTTTATTTAGTTTTAGTATCAATTAATGGAGCTGTTAGTTTTTGCAATCGCATTTTTTAACTTTAAATGACTTTTTTGTCGAAACCTTTAATGATAAACTGAGAATTGCAAATGTTACATAAACTGAAAACCTTCATGCAATATTTCTTCCAAGATATGCGTTGTTTTTCGGTAGAGAAACCTACTGCGAAAAAGGCATGTTTTTATCTACTTAAACATTAAAATTATAGGCAATAACATTTAAATTCGCTGTGGCGGTTCAATAATTTTGGTTAATTACTGCTTCATACTTGGTGCAAAATCGTGAAATAAAGTTTTAATTGGTACAGAATTTTACGTAAATACAATCATCAACAACAGGATCACTTAAAATTGCTGTTAGTAGAGTTATTGTGAGTTTTTAAAATTTAACAGATTTCAAGATTTCTGACTCCTAACCACCAATAAAATTTCAAAAAAATTTTAACGGCTTCTTTCAAGCCCAAATGCAATATTTTAACACTATGTAGAACATGGCTTTTGAATATGAAGAGGGATTGATGCACTCTAATGTACGTTAGTCGTTAACTAACAATTTCACTCGACTTTAATAAATCTCACCAGTCATTGCGATGGAGTGGATTCGAATCAGCAATGGCGGAACTATTTTTAAAGTGGGAGGCCCAAAAGCAGTGACCAGTTAGTTATCTTTGGCCTCCAACAGCGTATATTGTGTGGCTAGGCGAGCAACTAGAATTTTGCTAAAGAGGGGACTTGAATCTAAGGTTAAAATTTCTTGTCCAAGAAATGTCTCAATTTTAGATGTTAAGAAAACTGACTCTATCACCGACGGGAGTTATGGGGCAAATTTTGTAATTTTTTGGGAAAAACTAACCGTTTTAACGTTGTTTAAATCACTTTTCGAACGTTTTTTAAAGCGATTTGGAACAACTAAACGGCTAAAATTCGGAAGCAAGTTGAAGAAGCCCCCTTAAATTTTTATCAAAATGTGTCCTTTCTCTATTCAACGTTGTTTTTGGCGAGTAACACCATAAACGACGTTCCAATGAGTTGATTCTGGATCATTTGACATGTGTGATTGTAAATAATATTGATAACGCATTATGGCTTCAAATTTGTGTCGTGATGGTAAATGACAACATTGAATACCATTTTTAGCAACAAAAACAAAGAAAATTTGAAAAACGCTTTAATAAACTTGTTACAAAAAATCGTGATGAGTAAGTAAATGGGTTATTATTTGAGAAAATATCGTAAACATCACAGTTGCTAAAATGAGCTCTATTAAACCTAAACAGAAGGCATCTTACTCCTAACACGAGTATCACAATCGGAAATGAAATCGATCCTGTGGAAGGTCGATTACACGTCACAAATAAACCTATTTTGAGTAATTGGCTTGAAGGTCAGTTCATAAAGTATAGGGCCCACTGCCCCCACACCCTGTAATTAATTGAGAGTCTGTGTTTTTTTTTTGGTTTCGCTATCTATAAGTTAAAATTAAGTTGCAAATTTATTTATTTAAAGGTACAATTTTAGAAATATAAATTAGGGCCCCCAAGGGCCCCTCTTGAAATATGGTGGGGGGTTGGTACCCCGATTCTGCCATGTATAGTTTAAATCCCACCGCTGTCACCATGTTGAGATTCTTCATTCTTCACCACTGCATGCACAATTACATGCTTTGCTATCTTGGTTTGAATGTAATTCAAAAGATCAGCTAACAGCATAGTAGTTCTATTGAATGAATTATATCGCGTCAGTCAGTCCAGTACAAACAAGTAATGTACCAAATGACGTCTTTACTCATTATCAAGCAACAAAGTTCATCAATTGTTCGTTTAAAAGTAGTGGAAAGGTCGGAAAAAAATTATTTTTTTGGTAAAGTTAAAGAAATCCAAAGATTTCATCTCAACAGTCTTCCGAACGGCTTTTTCTTTGAGGATTAAACAACTTTTCGATATTGAGCTGGAAGCTTCTTTTTAACCTTTTTTATGTCTCCAAAATTTTGTTCATTTGGCAAAAACAAATGCCCCAATATTGGGAATCGATGGATGATTCTGGGAAGGCTTTTCGTGCAAAATTATCAACAACAATATTGCAATAATAAAATTTGGATTTTGTCCTCCGCAGGAATCACTCCACGCAATCAGCTCACCATCATACTTTGCTGTTTACGAACATGTAAATACAGCTAGCATTATTTCTCTGTTACAGCGTGAGGCAACTACTTCAGGCTTGTGCGATTATGTTTCTTCGATACATATTGCCATGTATCGAAGATAACATGAACTTAAAACAAGTTTAACCATTTTTTTTGCTTAATCTTAAACTGCTGCCCTTGTAACTCTCACGGGAAATCGAGCATTGAAGAGGAGGAAGGTTCAACTATGAAAGTTATAGATCACATGTATTGCTTTGAAGTTTCAAATACCAGTAGTCCTGAGATTTCAGTTTCTACTGGCGCTTAACAAGGCTTGTGTTGATACTATAACATTACAGTAGCTTTGCGTATTTGCTTTGGGAAAGTACATTTTCAATTTTGTTCTAGTGACTTTAAAAAAATGATTTGTGCGTTTTTGGTTATGATGCACTCAGTACTGTAAACCAAACATTTTCAAGAGGTAGCTACGGTTGAAAGAGGAAAAGGGATGTAGAAAATAATTTATTAAACTATAACATATAAGAGAGGGCGATATTTTGCTCAAAATGTTAACGTTTCTAAACATCTTTCTACTAACGTTTTATTACAGATATATAGTAGTTTATTAGTGCTTTTGTTATATAATGGGACTGGAGCTACTCGGTCATTTAAAGGTTTACCTGTGCAGTTCACCAGCACTGAATTAGCAATTGGTTCCGTATGCGGTATATTTGTATTACGTGTCCAATTTGTCTATCAACTGCACGCTCGTTTCCTAGCTTTAACTGAACGCATTTAACATAATTAAACATTTTGAAACTGCTATACCATTACAAAGAATTAATAGCAATTTGCATCTACGATTACTCACTGATGTATTGACGGCTTTGTGGTCCTGGGTATGACGTTAAACTGCATCCTTCTTCTCCTGAAATCTGGAGTTTTTACTCAGGTAAACTCCAAAGAAAAAAGTTTTGTGAGTTTATCGCGACTTACCACAATGTAAGCATGTTGCCTTTCTTTTTTTCATCATGTTGTATCTCTGATACCGAGCAGAACCGATGGCCTACTTCTAAATTGCCGACATTTTTGACAACTTCATCGATGTACAACGTCCCATAATTTTTTTTTCATTGTTTTCAAACTCGGATCTTGAAAGTTTTTGATGAAACTGTTTGATGGAAATAATTTTGTTCATATTTTTAGAGCATTTGTAACAGTATTTTTTTTGCAGAGTTTTTCTAGACGTAGTATGTATTGGTTAAAAAGAAGCGGAGTACGATTTAATTGATCAATAGAATTTTTCTGCTTTACTTTGTTCAATATAGGTTTATTGCAAAAGTGCGTCCTCCAAAAGTGCAGCGTTTTTTCATCTGCTTTTGTGGGTCAAAGCCAAAATCTAAAATTTGATGCTGTATTTATGCATGGCAGAACAAGTGAAGCAATGTTTTAAAGCATTCGGCGTTTGAAGTGCCACTTCCGAATTTAGGAAGGTTAGTGCCACTTCCGAATTTCAGCTGTCTAATCATGATTTGTATAACTTTTTTTTTTACGAGCTTGTATTTGTATGATTAGACAGCTGATGTCCACTAGTGGTAACCGGTTTCCGAATATCCGTTTGGGAATGTTCTTTTCCAAATACCAGTCTGCTTGTGTTCGTAAAATGTTTTCTTACAAATAATAATTAACAGCTGATGTCCACTCTGCTCACTGATGGGAAGACACAATTAATTTCATCTGGAGCTTTATAGCAAAGGTTATCGCGTCCGACTACAATGCAAGTGTGCTGCGTTTTTTTTTTTTTGCTGGTCCACAAGGGTGCTTCAATTGTTCATTTGTGTTTTTCAATCTCTCTAATACGGAGACTTCGACGAACAGATGTCCTGTACCCCAATTTGCTTGTAATTTTGGTAAATAATATTGGCAAACTACGTACCAAAAATTTTTGTTTTATTGTTTCCAAATTCAGGTCTTGTAAATTTTGTATCGAGGTGTTGTATGTTTGTTTGTTCTTTTGGATTGCAATATATGGGAATGAAAAGCTTTTCACTTTTTATCGACTGTTGGTTTACGATTTTCTACGGTTTTTCCGGAGTTTTCACTTCTTTCCGTTGTTATTGCTACCAATTTGTAACACGTTTTTATTGATTTGACATCACTTGTTCTAAAGCGGGGATTGTCGAGGTTCACGAACTGCAGTTTTCTGATATCCGCTAATATCCGTATGGGAAAGTTCGTTTTAAAATACTAGTCGGCTTGTGTTCGTAAAAAGTTTCACAATTCATGCTTAGACAGCTAATGTGCGTTGTCCACTGGTGGTAACCAGTTTCGAAATATCCTTTTGGGAAAGCTGTTTTCGAAGTACCGGTCTGCTTCTGTTCGTAAAAAAGTTTACAAATCATGATTAGACAGCTGATGTCCATTGGTGGTAATCGGTTTCCGAATATCCGTTTGGGAATGTTCTGTTCCAAATACCAGTCTGCTTGTGTTCGTAAAAAGTTTCACAATTCATGATTAGACAGCTGATGTTATAGAGAAAGGATTGTAATAATTCGTGATTGAGGAAATCAATGTTTTTGTGAATTGTTTGAATGTCAACATACAAAAGAAATAAGCTATTGTTTTGTGTAGAGTTATCGGGTTGTTCATTACCAAGTATCAGCAAGTTTCAATTTGTCGAATTGTACAAAGCAGAATTGAAGACAAAATGTAACACGAGAAAACGGTTCGATTCCTTTAAAAGCGGTTGAATAAAAAACAACAATACTGCCATGCAGTCACGTAGAAAACTTATTTACGATCACATACTATGTAATATTAAACACACAACACGTGATAGGAGAAACATAAGATTTGTCAAGCTGATTTAGTTTTTATCAGACAAGAATTCGATATGGTCAGCTTTTATACCATCGATATAGCGAGCGTATTCACTACCGTCAATCTTCCACGGTGCTTTTTTGCCAGATTGCTTGACCTTTTTTCTAAAGGAATTAAACTTTGTTTTTTGAAGCTGCAATGCTCGCGGCAAATGTTCAGTCACAAACACATAACCAAGAGATTTCTGCAAACAATTATAACTTTCGTTATAGGACTCTAAATGCTTTATGGATGAAAAAATCAACTGTTTATTCTATGAATTATTAGTCAATTTGATTATCACGGGGCGCACAACCTTTCTGCTGAATCCTGTGACCAGTGCTGAGGTGAGCGATGCACGTCAGCAAAATTGATCGATTGAGAATTTTAAATTTTTTTAACGTTTTTAAGATATTAAGCATCAATTTTTCGTTTCAGATTTGGTTTCCCAGACTTTCAGCGAGTTTTCTTCCAGACCTGTATGCGTGTAGAATATGCGCGCGTACTTACGCTTGGTAATTTATCGATAGGTGGAAATACGCGTACTATTTCAGCTTGCATATTTACGTGTATATAAAAGGGTCCACGACAACTGACCGCGACAAACTGACTGCGAACCAGCTGACCGCAAACAACACCGATTGGCGGATAAGGGCGATTCTAAATATATTTTTACTATCCCCAGAGCCATCTTGCCCAAACCCTCAAGTGACGAAATTACTGTAACGAAATCGCTGCTTCGCGGTCAGTTTGTCGCGGTCAGTTGACTTGGCTCGATATAAAATGCTTTCAAAGCCATAATATAAATGACTTGTCTGTTTGACAGTAAGTTTTGTTTGATTGTTATTGTCGCAAGGAGACTACGCGGCCGTAGGAAACGGGTTGTTCAATCTTTTAGCCAAAAGAGAAGCAGTATGTGGCGCTTACTACGCGTTGATGCAGGAGTTGAGGTTGGATGATGAAATATTGCAAAAGTATTTTTGATATGATCTCGAACAATTTTCTAAATTGCTTGATGAAATTACAGTTCTTCGCCAATTTAGTGAAGTGCTGTGCCCGAGACATCGTCTAGCAATTGTTTGTATAGGATAACCAAACTTAATTAATTGTTTTTATCTCATTATTAAATAATAACAGTGCATAAATGAGAAACATTGAATAAAAATGTTGAACTAAACTAAAACAAAATAATACTAATCAGTAAAAACTTATCACTAAAGCTGTGAATTACAGCGGCGATTGCCAAAGTGGCGAAGAAAAAGTGCCCGTTTCTATAAAATATTTTCTAAATCTCGTACAGTAGTTTGCTCCGGATATCTTCAGAAGGAGCAGTGGTCGAGTTTTGGGGCAGCAGCGGTTGAACGAAAGGCGTTTGTGAATTGCATATTTTTTTTTTTGTTCCAATTCCTTTTATGCTTAGTAATGCCTAGTTGTGGCTCCTATGTAGTCTGATAATTTTCGCTTTTATGTCTTAGTCAGTCAGGTAAATAAGAGTAAAACTTGAAGTTGGATGGATGGTGATGAAAGTTTTTCTATATCAGTAACACCAGTCCATGTTTCAAATCGATCATTACAAACTTGAAGCTGAAATCAGGGTTCCCACGATCGGGAAAAGTCGGGAAATAGTCGGGAATTTTGTAAAGGCATTTCCCGACCGGGAAAAAGTCGGGAAAAGTGCGTGGTAATGTAGAATAAGGATGGAAAACTGTTTGGCAAAAATAGCGCACTGCACCTTGTAGAAACTAACGTGATTGGAGCGAATGAATATTAAATATCCCGTTTGTCTTTCTAATACCTTTATTAAGCGCATAAAAATAGTAATAACACACTTGGCTGTGTCGTGATAAAGCTTCAGGAACGGTGGTACTGCCGATTTATTTCGTCACAATACAAGTTCAACAAAACTTATGAAACGAAGAATAGCGTGGCATACGCAGACAGCAGGCAACCGATTAGCAGAAAACAGAAGAAGGATATTTCAACAGCTGCTGCATCCGAATGAAGTTCAGAGATTATTAATCTACTACACGTTAATAATGCACTGATAGCCTACGGTAGGCTGTCTGCCTAGGCAATGTTTGGCTTTTAAGTGAAGTTGAGAGATTTACTAGCCTACGTGCTAATAATGTGCTAATAGCCCAAACAGTATTAGCTTGCAGTAGGCACTCTGCTTAAGCGTATGATTAGCTGTAAGAAAAAGCCCTTGTAGCAAAGCATGCATGTCAGCTTACGCTTTTAGCCAGTAGCTTGGTTAGGTTGGTCTTTGTTTACCAGCCTACAAATAAAAAGGACCCCTAGTTCATATTTCACAAGCTTGAACAGTATAAGCCAGTGCAATACCGGTTGCCTACTGCTTGGTTGCTTTTAGCCAGAGGTGGAGTCGAGGACACAAGGCTCGAGGCCAAGGACACAAAAAAAATCCGAGGCCAAGGACACAAATGCAAGTGTTTTCCTACGAAAAAAGGTCTTAAAATTTTTTTTCGGTCGATCTCCAAAAAAAACGGTCTAGAAAAATATTTTTCAGCCGATCTACAAAACTTTAACCATTCAAAAAATAGTGCTGTCCTCGAGCCGAGGATAGGGCAATTTTCGAGGACTTGAAGCTTCAAGGCCAAGGACGTCCTCGAAGACTCCACCTCTGCTTTTAGCAACTGACAACGAAGTTAACCAGATTGCCTACAACGTGCAAAGAATTAGTGTTTCCCAATGCACCAGGGCTTAGGCTACCATTGCCAAATCAAGAATTCTAGTCCTTTAGTAGTGGATACTGGATATAGCAGCCAGTAGCGTAGCCAGGGGTAGGGGATAATTTGTCAAAATTAAAAATCACAATCAAATAAAAACTTTGAAAAATGGCCAAAACTAAGCAATCAAATTTAATTGCTAGTTTAAAAATGCTAAACCTAGGTGTCATCAAGAAAGATATTATAAACTTAGGAATAGGTGGGGGGGGGGGTTATTCAGTATTAGTTAATTACCAATCATTCCTCTCAAATTTCTTTTCATTAATTAACCCCCTCCCAAGTATTTTTCTTTGTAAACTGTCGACGAAATGAATTATTCCATGTGAATTTTATTGAACAATACGATTTTATAATTTACCAGCATCTAAATTTTACCATTAGCCACCTCCCAAATAGTTCATTTATGCAACCAGTTTAATCATGTTTGCACTGCCAATTTCTATGCCACGTTTTAAAAGCATTATTTTTTTATCAAAATAGTCCTAAAATTAAGTTTTTATGCAAAAAAATGAAAAATTTTTGAGCGCTGGGGTCTCTGCCCCAGTGCCTCCGGCCCCCCCAGACCCCCATTAGCCTTCGTCAGCTGGGGGTTCTGCCCCCAGACCTCCCAAACAGCCCCCGCTTGGATATGACCATTGAGCCCGTGACCTAAACACAATGCCGCATTGCCACCATCTTGTATCAATCTAAACACCATTAACAATCACGTAGCAATTAAGAAATGTCCGTTACTAGAGGCTATTTATTCGTCTTCATCCACGTAACGATTGAGTTCTGATGAGTCAGTTTTTGGATTGTGTTAAAATAACTGTAGTTTTCTGTATTTCAGATGACTAGAGCTTAGTTTGTTTTAAGCAAATTTAGGTATGGAAAAAGTAGGGAATTTTTTGTTGACAAATGCGTGGGAACCCTGTGAAATGGTTCTTGTATTTTGAAATTTTTTTGAACTTTGTAGTTGTTGTTTTTTCGCCCTATTCAAAGACCTTTCTGTTGTGCCTATTTTTTTTGTATCGTTGCAGAAGCAAAGTACAGCTTCAAAAATAATTTACCTATGCAATGTCATGTTATAAGTCTTGAAAACAATGAACATTTTATGACGATATTTTGGGTGAGCCAAAGTGAAAGTTTTGTGTTCCTTGTATCAGTAACACCAGTCCATGTTTTCAAATCGTTCATCATAAATTTGAAGCGGAATTGGTTCTTGTATTTTGGAATCTTGAATTTTGTTTCGTTTTCATTTTGCTTTAAAATGGCGGCCAAAGACTTTATAGGATGCCTATTTACCCATGTTTATTTTAGTAAAAAGGATGCACATTTGATGACGATGCTCCAAAGAGCTAAAAATTATAATGTTGTTTGATAATGAAGCTTGAAATATATTTATCGGGATTTCAGTTTAATGAGACAGGCTCCTCCGACACAAGATTTTTTTTTCAGGTTGAAGTTTTGCTCTCCAGTCCTGGAGCATCTTCAGAACAGTGACACTTTTTAGTTTGCAAAAACCAAAATAAAATCAATTGGAATACCACTAGAAGGAATATGTGACATAACAAACAAGAGATGTGCAGCATTTGTGTTTGAAGGTGCAAATATTACAGAAAAATTATTTCATCAAGTTTTTGCAAAATAATTCTTCAACAAATTAAAAACAAATGAATTTGATAATTCGTGAAAATTTCTGAAAATCTGCCTCAACCCAAACTTTAATGATTTTCACAAAAAAAAAAACTTCTTGTTTTTGCATGTTGTAATAGTAACTTCTTTTGCACTCACCGCAGTTTTTGCCCACCTGTGGCTGCTGTATGGGGTGCAAATTCACATTTGCGTCATGTGTGCAAGTAAATGGCACGCACGCATTCCGATAGATATAAAACAGACGAACAAGCGGTGCAAGAGTGATTTTTCATCTCAGTCTTTTTCAAAGTTACAATGAAGCCATTTCTAATTAATGGACGCTATTCGAGCTAATGTAGTTGGCTTTAGTTACATTATTTGTAAAGGTGAGCGCATTGAATATTTCGTTTTTCAATATTTTCTCCGATTGGTCTTTCAATACCTAAATGAAAATAATCATCATCGATATCTTACTGCAATAGGCTACTTGAATCTAACCCGAATCAATTAAAGCCAACATAGTTTAAATGAGAAATTGCTGAAGTTCTTCTGGTGTTCTAAGTTAGCTTTGAGAAATCACTCAGGTGCAAAGCAAAACACTAACTTTAGTGCTAACGTTTCGGTAGTTAGAATGAACTAGCTTCATCAGAGCACTGTTATCAGTGGTATTAGCGAAACGCCGTCAGCTTCTGATAGCAAAAAAACTGAAAAAACAATCCCACAGATTGCTGTAGTAGAGTAACTAGCGAAGAAATTTAAAGCAAGGCTCCGATAAAATTCATTGTTATGATAGGCTACGTCATACAGGTAAATGTAAAGGTGCGAACAAAAATGAAAAAAAGCGGTTCTTGTGAAAATAATTTCTCCAAATTAACATTGCAGCAAAATACGTTAGAACTAACACTAAAAAAGATTAAACCAGAAGAAACTTAACACTGAGAATTAAAAAATTTTCCATAAACAGCAGGGAATGATAACCCATTGTTTCTATTGAGCTTTTGGGCTGTATATAAATGTACCAATTTTCAGTAAAAGGACGCTTCGAGTAATCATGTTCCACTTTTAAAATTTTCGACTTCAGACCATTCAATGAGGTGATCATTTTTCAATGAATGCCGGCAAAGTGCTGATTTCTAGGGCCGTTGAAATTTTATTGCTTGTAGGTGTTCATTCTAGATTTGAGGTCCCCTTTGGTTTGTTAGATAAAAACAAAAGCACATTTCTGACAAAAAACTTCGTACACCAAATGAAACTTTTCATTATTTATTTGATCCACCGGTTTCCTACAGTATTTGCTTGATTTTGTCCGATACGCCTTTAAAGAAGGGTAGGGTTGTAAATCCATAAAAAGTTAATCGAATACGAGCTGGCTTTTCGGTTTTGCTGATAGAAATGGGATGGGTAAATCTAGCAGTAAAACCATTGAGAGTCAGTATCTTCTTGGTGAGATCAAGATGAGATTTGCGTTCAGGTGATTTTTGAATGCAGAAGTCGATTCGGTAGTACGAAGTTCTAGCAACAGCCAACTTTTGATGTAAGGGTTGGTCGAAGTCGAATTGTAGATAACGGTCGAGGTGGGTGGGTTTGTGATATATTGTGGTCCAGAGTTTGCAAATAGCAGTACGGTTGACGTGAACATCCAAAAACGCTGAGGAGCTGTTGTCCTCCATTTCCAGTGTAAACTTAATATTGGGGGAAAAAGAGTTAATATGATAGTGAAAGTCATCAATTACTGGCGATTTAGTGTACGGTTGACGCGAACATGGTTAAAGTCGTCAATTTACTCGATTTCCCCAAATATTGAGTTCACACTAGAATTTTTAATTTGAAATGCCTGGGATACAATTACGTTACATTGTTTGAATGGTTACCAAGATTGAAATTCCAGAATTCAAGTTCAAATTTTATGGAATCAAGTTTTAAGTACAGTCGCATCCAAAGTAATAGGACAATATGGTAAATTCTTCAAAAAAAAAAAAATTTTTGTCTGTACAGTAAATTGTTGAATTTTGAACTCATAGTATTTTTAAAAACCCAGTACGATGACTGAGAACAACGGTTCTGCAATAAAACATTTGCACTGGAAATGAGACAACACCTTCATTATTTTGTGCATCCTACTTTACATTCTATATCAGCTTTCTGCAATATTCTGGAGTGATTTTTTTTAATTCAGAATTCTTGTATTGATTTTTATAATTCTCTAGCACTCGATGCTTGTTTTCAAGCAATTTTATTCTTCACTATAATCCATAAGTGTTCAATTGACACAGGCCTGCAATCTTGCGCGCCAGCCTGGTTGTCTACTGTACAAACAACATCCAAAACTTTTTATTTTCCAATGAGAACGTGTCGTTTGGTTTTAATCTTATTACCATGCACAAAACGCACTGTTGATGTTTTCAACATCAGAGTAAGCCTATCGACTTTTCGTCCACAGAAACGGAAAATCAAAAACTTCATTTTATTTTCTTTTGTTGAAAGCGAGAAGTTTTCCGTACGAAAAACAGAGCAAAAAATCCGTTTTTAATGAGAACATGCCCTCGCAACGAATAAACGTTCCGTTTTCGGAACTAGTGTAAACCGCTAGTGAAGCTGTTTCTAAAACCCAAGTTTGTCCTCGAATTTATGCAACATATGTTTGGGAAGCTTGATTAATTTAAAACTAAAGACCAGAGGTGGAGTCGAGGACACAAGGCTCGAGGCCAAGGACACAAAAAAAATCCGAGGCCAAGGCCAAGGACAGCCTTTCCGAGGACAGACACTCTCGAGGCCAAGGACAGGAATGCTCGAGGCCAAGGACCAAGGACACAAAGCCAAGTGCTCTCCAAAAAAAAAAAAAAAGGTCTTCACAAAAATTTTTCAGGCGATCTCCAAAAAAAAAAAAAAAAAAAAAAAAGGTCTTCACAAAAATTTTTCAAGCGATCTCCGCTAAAGAACGTTTTCCAAAAAATTTTTCAAGCGCTCCACAAAATTTTAACATTCCAAAAAATAGTGCTGTCCTCGAGCCGAGGACAGGCCAATTTTTGAGGACTTGAGGCCTTGAGGCCTCGAGGCCAAGGCCAAGGACTTGACCTTCGAGGCCAAGGCCAAGGACTTCAAAATGTGTCCTCGAGGACTCCACCTCTGCTAAAGACCTTGGACAAATTTTAGTGATGCCGAAAATTAATCAACTGTTCTAAGCTACTGTAAATTCGCAAAAAAACAAAAAAAACTCAATCGTCATAAACAACTGCGAGCAGGGTTCCCACGCATTTGTCAACAAAAAATTCCCTACTTTTTCCATACCTAAATTTGCTCAAAACAAACTAAGCTCTAGTCATCTGAAATACACAACACTGCAGTTATTTTAACACAATCCAAAAACTAACTCAACAGAACTCAATTATAACATGGATGAAGACGAAAAATAGCCTATAGTAACGGACATTTCTTAATTGCAAAGTGATTGTTCATGGTGTTTAGGTTGATACAAGATGGAAGCAATGCGGCATAGTGCTTAGGCCATAGGGTCAATGGTCGTATCCGAGCGGCTGCTATCAGGCGCGTAGCCAGAAATTCGTAATGAGGGGGCTGTTTGGGGGTTCTGGGGCGGAGGTCCCAGCCGACAGAATCTAATGGGGATGTGGGGGCGAAGCCCCCAGCCGCTGGAGGCACTGGGGCGGAGCCCCAAACGCTCGAAAATTTTGCTTTTTTTTGCAAAAATAACTTAATTTTAGGAGTATAAAAAAATAACACTTTAAAAACGTGGCATAGAAATTGGCATTAGAAACATGATTAAACTGATTGCATAAATGAGCTATTTGGGTGGTGGTTAATGGTAAAATTTTAGTTCTCTTATTTAGATGCTGGTGAATTATAAATCGTATTGTTCAGTCAAATTCATATTGAGTAATCCATTTCATCTACAGTTTACAAAGAAAAATACTTGGGAGAGGGCTAATGAAAAGAAATTTGAAAGGAATGATTGGTAATTAACTAATACTGAATAGCCCACCCCATATTTCTAAGTTTATAGTATCTTTGTTGAGCGTTGAGGACACCTATGTTTAGCATTTTTACACTAGCGATTAAATTTGATTGCTTAGTTTTGGCCATTTTTCAAAGTTTTCATTTGATTGTGATTTTTAATTTTGACAAATTAGCCCCCACTCCCTGAAAGTATGTTTCAAAAGATGTTTCAAATACTATTTAGTCCATTCCAGTGCACAAAACAGTCTCAGAAGTGCTGAAAACGTGGCATTTTTTTAATGCGTTTTGGTCAACATGCCAATGAGGGGGCTATAGCGTCCGGCCTTCCCTGGCTACGCTACTGGCTGCTATATCTATTACTACAGAATTAGAATTCTTGATTTGGCAATGGTAAGCACGGATACGCTGGGAAACACAAATTTCTTGCACATTGTAGGCAGTCTGGTCAACTTCGTTGTCAGTTGCCAAAAGTAACCAAGCAGTAGGCAACCGATACTATGGCTCCTTTTTATTTGTAGGCTGGTAAACATAGAATAATCTAACCAAACTACTGGCTAAAGCGTAAGCTGACTAATCTTTTATGCATGCGTCGGGTGAACAACTGACAAATCGAGATACATACAGTAGGCCTATACCAGACTAACTGCCGGGATCTGCAGAGCCTACTGCTATTTCAGCGTTGGTGCCAAAGACATATGATAGAAGTACAAGTATAGTCTAGTGAATATATTCTCAGTAGCTCAACTGCTGGAACCGGTGTGCTTTGCTACAACGGAGCTTTTTCTTACAGCTAACTATAGGTTTAAGCAGAGTGCCTACTGCAGGATAATACTGCTGTGGGCTATTAGCACATTATTAGCGCGTAAGCTAGTAGCCTAAATCTTTCAGCATTAACTTCAAAGCCAAACATGGTCTAGGCAGACAGCCTACTGTAGGCTATCAGTGCATTATTAACCAGGCTAATACTGCTGTGGGCTATCAGCACATTACCGGTATTAGTACGTAAGCTAGTAAATCTATTAGCTTTAACTTCAAAGCCAAACATGGCCTAGGCAGACCGCCTACTGTAGGCTATCAGTGCATTATTAACGTGTAGTAGGTTAATAATCTCTGAACTTCAATGGGATGCAGCAGCTGTTGAAATAGCCTTCCTCTGTTTTTTGCTAACCTTTTGCCTGCTGTCTGCGTATGCCACGCTATTCCTCCTTTAGTACTAATAGGATACCGGTACTTGAATTCTTACGTTTGCTTAATTGCCATTGATGTAATAATACTCTTTAACTACAGCATAATGATACTCTTAAATTAAAGTTTTGTTGAACTTGTATTGTGACGAAATAAATCGGCACGACCACCGTTCCTGAAGCTTAAACACTACACATCCAGGCGTGTTATTACTATTTTTATGCGTTTGAAGTATTAGAAAGACAAACAAGATATTTAATATTTATCCGCTCCAATCGCGTTAGTTTCTACAAGGTGCAGTGCGCTATTTTTGCCAAACAGTTTTCCATCCTTATTCTATACAAGCACGCGATTTTCCCGACTTTTTCCCGGTCGGGAAATGCCTTTACAAAATTTCCGACTTTTCCCGATCGTGGGAACCCTGGTTCGAGGAAACAAAATAAAGCAACTTCCGGTGATTAGAAAAAATGCCATTGAAAAACATATGCAGACTGTGTTGAATAATTCCGAATATATAGTACAATACAGGATAGGTGTCAAGTTTTTTGACCGTGCTTTTTGACATGTTAGTATCAAAAATTTTCTAATAAACTAGTATTGTATTTCTGGTCCCAAGTTTGGTTGATCCAAGAAAACATACTTAATATTAAAAATTGATTCAAGTTTTGATGAAAACATCAAGTATTTCGTAGGGTATACAAGCATTACAAATTGATGTCGGTTTTTTTTGCTCACTGAGCATAGGCTGTTGCTAAAATTTACACTTTGCCATTTTAAGTAGTCAATAATTTTGTATTAAACATTACTTTTTTTCTGGTTGAAATGTGCAACGCGCAAACTTACATCTCGCTGAAATTAATGAGTTACATCAGAGCATCGATGAATTACCAAAAGCCTACGTAGTTGGCACCAACTAGGCCGTTGCAACCTCGATACCTACCCTCCACAGAGTTGTTTGTGCGGCTGGTGAAAGTTTTCAGGCGGTGAAGAGTGTTTTAGCAATCCTGTTAAAACCGAGCTATGCTCACCTGACCATCCCTGGACATTAAACTGATAGAAATTATGAAAGATTAATTTTATTACTAAACATGCAACAAAACTGGTAATTTTTATCGAAATTAACTTGCTGGTTCATCCTTTTGTTAATTTTTATCGCAGCGAAGTGATGGTTTGTGAAACTTTTAAAATCTATTGACGAGTCGTCTCAAGTTGATTTAGTTATTGCCCAGTTTTCCAATTTTTATCAATTAAAATTATGTTTTAGCTTGAGCCATTTGTTGGGGTAGATTCCAAAAAGCGATAAGTTTAGCCTAACGTCTGTGGTCTTGGTAATATATGATGTTCTAAATTTAAAACTTTTTATCGCTAGGTTTTGCTGACATTGTTTTAGCTTCAGAAGTGAGCTACTGGGCATGCTATTTCTTAACATCCTAAAAATAATTATAAGCATAGAATGGGATGGAGTGGAAAACGTTTTTTTATCTTCCATCTTCTCAATTTTTGCTTGAGGTGCAGCTTACGCCGCATCCCTATCATCACCGAGTGCCTGCATCCACATTGAGCACTTTGCCTCCTTAACTGTCCCTAAGGCTTTTACTCAAGTCTTTATTCGTTTCCAGGCCGTCAACATTTGTTTAAGGTCACGATTTTATTCCTTTTTGTCGTAATGGTTACTGTCTTAGATGGTATGGGGTATCTACCCATACCACGGCACCGAAATACCTTTTAAGAGCACGCCCACCACTGCCTATTCACTGGCTTTTCGTATGCAACTGCAAGCGTTCTTGACAAAAAACATCGATGCATTTTCCAATCAGATTAAATCAATTTGTTTCAATGTTTCCAAAATCACAAGTTTAATCGAAATAAAAAAAAATCCAAAAACTTGCTAACTTTGAAAAAAAGTCAGATGAGTTATTACATACGACAATCAAATTTTCTTCTAAACTCCTTTCTGTCGTTGAACAATTTTGTTTTCAACACTTCTTCTGGAACTTGTATTTCTGGATTTTGAGACCAAAATTGCCGAATTTTTATCTGAACGCCTCCTTTCTGTCGTTTAACAGTTTTGGTTTCAACACTTCTTTTGGAACTTGGATTTCTGGATTTTGAGACCAAAATTGCCGAATTTTCGTCTGAACTCCTCCCTGTCGTTAAACAGTTTTGTTTTCAACACTTCTTCTGGAAGTTGGATTTCTGGATTTTGAGACCAAAATTGCCGAATTTTTTGTCTTAACTCCTCCTTCCTGTCGTTATACAGTTTTGGTGTCAAAACTTCTGGAAATTGGATTTCTGGATTTGGAGTTGAAATAGCCAAATTTTGTTATAACCTAAATAAAACACAAGTTCAGATAAATACGAATTACTAACAATAATCCATACGACTTAGGTTTTATTGCTAGGTTACACCAGTTCAGCTTAATTAATTAATTAATTAATTCTCTATTTTCGTACCTGAGATGCAGCTCACCCTGCCTCTCTGGCATCTCAGATTGCCTGCGCTCATATAGAGCACTTTGCCTCCATTACTCTCCGTAAGGCTTTTATTCAAGACATTCACTTCCACGCCATCAACATTTATTTAAGCTCACGATTTTATTTCCTTTGTCTGTAGTAATGGTTACCGTCTTAATGGGCTTCAAGCTATGCCATCGCACCGGAGTATCTTTCTTGGGTACGCCCACTACAGGCTATTTTGCTGTACCGCAGCGGGTTAGCTTCGCTCTTTAGTCTTGTCATCTATGACTTAGGCCTGCGGACTTAAGTTGTAGAGTACATCCGAGACCAAGGGCTATCTATCAAGTAAACTTTTTAGGCTCCTCGCAAATACACTTTCAGTTATGTTGCTAGATAATTGTATATTCCCATTTATGTATACCGTCCTACTTCATTTTTAGTTAATATTCCGTTTGTTTTATTTATACCCCCTTGTCATATGTTAACAAGTTATTCTTTTTTCAGAAAGAGGGTATTGTTACTACGTTTCCTGATTGTCCGTTACGATGGTTCGAAAATACTTTTTCGTTGACAAAATTTTTGCAACACCTTCAAAAACGTGTGAATAGATCAAAAAACACCTGTGTAAAATGTTGAGGGTTCTATCACAACCGAAATATTTCGCGCATCGAGCCCAAAGTTTGAATTTTTGCTTAAATGCGTATTTTTTGAATTTTTAAAAGTGTGTTTTAAATAGACCCAATTCGTTTGCAACCCCATTTAAAGTTTTGTTTTGCGGTATAACATGTTAGTTGTGAAGTTGAATTCGATTACGACAACAGTAATGCTTCGCACAACACGTGCGAATTTTGATAAAAAATAAATAAATAAATTTTCACGCTTTTGGCTGGTCAGCGGACTTAGTGCAGATCAATTGTTCCTTAAAATAATAAATATTTTTGATCTTTTTCTTTAATTAAATGACGTTTCAACCTCGTATTTTCACTGAATAAAGTAATTAGCTTCGAAGAAAAATTGGAAAGACCTTTGCGCTGGATTGTATGTCAGCTTCATGGCAAAGAATTGCCACTCAGTGATTTGCTAATTTAATTGGTTGAAAAGACCAGTGGACTTGTCAGTTTACGGACTAATTGGTAAACTGCTTTAGAAATGAACTTTGAAAACCTTTAGATTGTTGATTTTGAACTAATTCTTGCAGTCGTGATTAACATCCAACGAAAAGATTTCCATTGATTTATTGTTTTCAGATCAAAGTTAGTTGTTGGAAATGTACAAAGCTGTGTTGACAGGCGTATGCAGACCGCAATTAACATCTCAAGAGCCTGGGAAAATGGCACACATTCGGTGATTGACTACTGCACCAAAAGCACTCCGATTATACGCTTCAATAAAAATCCTGCCGAAACTTTAATACTGCTGGTAGTGCAGTATGTAATGCTAATGTACGTTCCTAGGTGGCTTAGCTTAAAATTAAGCAGCATCATAGTATCCTTCACGCCTCCTTGTATGGTTTTAAAACAATTACAAAATATCGAAGACTTATCAAAATTTAAGAGATATTGTGATACCTGTGGTGCAACGCAATGCATACGGCGCTCATTCCGAGTCCATGTTATGTGCAATGATATCAAGCACCAACGAAAGTCATTAGGAACTTTGGTGGAGAAAAATTCTGCGCAGCTGCGAAAAAGTTCATCCAGCAACATCCAAATTTTTTAAAGTCCCACAGCTTAATAGCAATGCTAGCAATTACACAGTCTCCGAACCCGTAGTCCTATTCACCACGTGCACTAAAACAGATGAAATTAAAGAAATGATCAGTGAAAAAAAATTTATTAATTTAGAAGTACCTTCTATGCCATGTCATTCACAAAGCGTAGAGCGTGATATCAAATTGGTGAAAGAAACTACTTGCGCATGTGATCCCCAAAATAGGGAAGGATACATTCTAAACAAACTCAAATTCAACTAAGAGCGACTGTGCCCATAGCCGTAGGAGGCAGGGGGGCGGTCGCCCCCCCATTCGGTTCGAAACGTCGAAAAACGTCGAAAATTTGGGCAAATAGTCTATTTATTTGGGCAGTTATTCTGTTTATTTGGGCACATGATTGGCAAAAAACCGTCTCAGTTTCAGTGATGACCTTTTTTTTTTTTTTCGGAGAACACCTCAATTTTGACAGAAAAACCGTCTCAATTTTGACAGAGAAAGGCAAGCTATTTTTCGGGCAGAAGTTTGTTGCCCCCCCAAATCATTTTGAGCTCCTACGGCCTTGACTGTGCCTTACTTCAATTCAAAATCGCAGTGGAAGTCTTTAAGTTATTTCCAGCATAAGTTTGGGTGGTTGAGCTGGAGTGGGATGGGACTCTATACCGCCCACTTCCACGTGGTGAGGGCTGGGATATTTTACAAGCAAATCTATAAAATTTCTTTGATGAAGTATGGTAAGAGCCGGTAAGATAATGTACTTTTTCAACATTGTCCCAAATCGTTAAAATTAAAGCGTTAGAATTGCAACAGCTGCTGGATTGAAGTTTATATCAAACATCAAATAATAATAAAAACAGCAATAAAATTGATGCAATTAGTTGAGTCGAACAAGTAATTACTTTATTGAGTGATTGAATTACAGTATATACGGGATTGAAACGCCGTTTAATTGAAGAAAAAGATTGAAGATATGTGGTGTTTTAAGGAACAATTGATCTGCACTAAGTCTCCTGATTTGTCAAAAGCGTGGAAATTTATTATTATTTTTTATCAAAATTCGCACGTGTTGTGCGAAGCATTACTGTTGTCGTAGTCGAATTCAACTTCACAACTAACGTGTTATACCGCAAAACAAAACTTTAAATGGGGTTGCAAACGAATTGGGTCTATTTAAAACACACTTTTAAAAATTCAAAAAAAATACGCATTTTAAGCAAAAATTCAAACTTTGGGCTCGATGCGCGAAATATTTCGGTTGTGATAGAACCCTCAACATTTTACACAGGTGTTTTTTGATCTATTCACTCGTTTTTGAAGGTGTTGCAAAAATTTTGTCAACAAAAACGTATTTTCGAACCTTCCTATAATGTCGATATCTTATGTTGGTTCTTTTAACTTTTTTAATCACTTTACTATGTGATACCTAATGTGTTGACAACTGTATGCAAAATTGAGAACATCCGGATTTGGACCTCTTCGAGTCGTTTGCCTCTGCAAAAATTCATGTGTATTATTGTTCAAAGGTAGGGTATTGTCCTTTTCTTGAAAACCTTAACAGTAAACTAGCATAACCAATTCCATGCCCAAGGTCGATTCCTGCTGCTGCTTGGCCTGAGTGAGGTGATCGTCGTAGTCTACGATCAATTTTGTCAGCTCCACAGTGGTTTTGTTTTTTAGCTCTCATCACTGTTTTCAGCCCTCTTAAAATCTATTAAGAGAAAGCGACCAGTGCAATCTTTGATTAAAAGTGTACTGCACTCAATACCAACTTCACTACTCAAGCAGATTAGACATTAGCCGATGATGAAAACGACAATTTGGTTAAAAATCGCGTCGTCCGTTCACTTTTTGCTCAGGATTCATTTATGCGCACAAAGCAAACATTTTGCGTCTGTTTAAACAACTATAATAACAACTTTCTCAACGGAACCGCGCTGTTTTTTTCTCTTTTTAGTACTTGTGTCTAAGACGATACAACGACAAAAGTATACGCATACACAATATTTTCAACTTGTTCTGGCTGTGTATTTTGTTCAATGGGCGGAGGAAGCTATTGCCAATCGCCAATTTACCCGTTTGCGTTGTGGTGTTTCTTCTTTCTCAAGCTTTTCTTACACCGCCGATTTCTATTCTCTTGCTAACAACGTCTCTCTGAATAAATCAGACCAAAATCAAGCTAAAAATTTTTTTTTTGTCAGCGTTGTTGCAATAAATTTTTTTTGCGTTGACTTCAATGGACAAACTTCGACTCGGTCAAACTTCAGAAAACTAAATAGGATCAACACGAGCGGGAAATCATTTTGACCAATCAGAATGCGACAAGAATCATGTGGTACCCAAAGCCAATCGTCACAAGCATAAATCAGGTCATCAGGTGTTTTTCAATAGGAACCCAGCAGCGACACAAGAAACCAAAAATTTGCAAAAAATAAGCAAAAGATAAGGTTTTCATCGCACTGACTATTCATATAACCAAAAATAAAAAAACAACAACACCAAAACAGGTGATTGGATTGCCACAGCATTAACGCAGATCAGATCAAGACAACCAACCATGCACCCTGTATGAGGTCGCTAACACCTGCACCTAACATTGTAGTAAAGGTGTTTCGACGTCTGACCCCAATTTTACGGTTTTGCAATGATATCAGGTATTGTGTAGTTCGCGTTTCAAGACATTAAATCAAACGTAAAAGCAAATTTAGGCATTTCCACAATCCGACGAAGCAACAAGAGTAATTTCCATACAGGTTCAGAATTATTTTTGATCTTGTGTATTAGAAATAATGGAAAATATCGCAAAGCACCAGCTTTGGCATTGGAGTTTTTTTCAAGCAATATTTATCGGCAAGGCCTTAGATTTGGAAGTTGTTGAATCATATTGGAAACTTTATTCAAAGTTAATGTACTACTTTATAAGTCAACCCCTATAAACATAATGATATATAAATATCATATCATTAGATCCAATTCCATTTAACAAGTCGTGAGCATTACAAGGAGCTCAGGCAGCATGCAGACATATTAGCTTGATAATGCGTTTAATACAGACCATTGTTACGTAATTTCACAAAGATTGATCAGTTAACGTTCAAGGTTGTTTCACTTCATTTATGCATTCTTCATGTGTTAGTGCCAACTTGACTTTTGCTTATAGAGCGCTTTCCGAGAACTGTAATCCTGTGTAGACCGTAGATGTATATAAGGAATAAACAGTGACGTGCGGTGAGGCTTCTAGTTGGTGAGGCACAATTTTCTTTTCACACACATGTCAATGCCGCAACTAGAACGTAGTTCTAAGGTGGGCAAAATTTGTTTCTGGAGGGGCCAAAATTTTTGGGTTGGTCTAATTTTCACCAAGTTCTCTGTTGATATCCAAAAAAAAGGTCATCGCGCCAATATGGTCTACTTTTCTCCGAGGTCTCGGTTGGTTTCAAAAAAAAAAAAAGACACCATCTTGAAACTGCTGCAAGGGTAATAAAAGTTTGGATGGGTATGTTGGGCAGTTAGGGGGGCGCCGCCCCCTTTCCCCTCTAGTAGCGGCCCTGACACATGTTTGCAAAAAAATTATTTAAGACAATGAATGACATGCAAATAACTGTTTTCACAGCCATTAAACGAAGATCAAATTTTTCGATAATTAATTACTCGTTTAGTCTCTACTGTTCACTTAAAGCCAAATCAATTCTCCAAGTTTCGAAAATCTATAACGGTGGCCAATTATTTGACTTTGAATGTGGACAGGATGGAATTTTTGATTCTTGCTAAGTCACAAAAAACAGGTTTTAGTCCCAACATTATTATTTGCTAAAAATATAAAAGCACAAATGACGATTTTTATTGCGCAACCACTCTTTTCTTGAGTACGGTAGTACTCTTTCTGAAACGAGGAATTCTTTGGTACTGATGCCTCGAGCAAATCTTTTAAACCGGTTTTCTTGTAGCTAAAACTTCAAGTTTAGTTATGGAAAAATCTCTCAGCTTTAAGACTAAATTTCCTTCCATTTTAGTTCATTTCCTCGTAATTAATTGTTTTTATTTCGCTAGAAAAGTAACTCGTTCAATTTCGCAATGAACGAAAGACTACAAAAAAACTGCTTTGACTTTTTCTTATTTTATGACGTCATAGGTGAGGCGTGCCTCAAAATCAGATTTTAAAGCATTATGCGTTGTCCGCGATTTGTCTGAGGGAAAAAGGCATACTTTTATTTAGTTCGTTTATTAAAATTTGTTTGGCTGAAGTGAGGCACAATCGAAAATGCCTCACTACGCATATTTCAAGCGATGCTCGCTGGCGCGCATAGAGAGATAGCAATTAACCGAATAGTTTGGGCGTTTTAATGCGAAGAGCACAACATAATAGCAGTGAATACACAAAAAGTAAATATGATAAAAGTTGGTCAAGTTTTTATGAAATATTTTGATTAGCGTGAAAACATTTTCTTGTAATTCTATACTTTTATTTTGTTTTTCTTTGCACAGTTCTTCAGGTAAGGCCGCCGCAAGTCCCTGGGAATAAACGACTCTGTAAAATGTTACACATGAGCGAGAAGGATGATACAAATAATAATATGAATAATAACAGTGCATAAATGAGAAACATTGAATAAAAATGCTGAATTAAACTAAAACAAAATAATGCTAATCAGTAAAAACTTGTCACTAAAGCTGTTAATAACAGCGGCGATTTCCTAAGTAGCGAAGAAAAAGTGCACGTTTCTCTGAAATATTTTCTAAATCTCGTATAGTAGGTTGCTCCGGATATCTTCAGAAGGAGCAGTTGTCGAGTTTTGGGGCAGCAGCGGTTGAAAGAAAGACGTTTGTGAATTGTATTTTTCTTTTTTGTTCCAATTCCTTTAATGCTTAGTACTGCCTAGTTGTGGCTCCTATGTAGTCTGATAATTTTCGCTTTTATGTCTTAGTCAGTCAGACAAATACTTTTTTAGTGTAAAACTTAAAGTTGGATGGTGATGAAAGTTTCTCTATATCAGTAACACCAGTCCATGTTTCAAATCGTTCATCATAAGCTTGAAGCTGAAATGATTCTTGTATTTTGAAATTTTGTTGAACTTTGTTGTTGTTGTTTTTTCGCCTTATTCAAATAGTTCCAGAAGCAAAGTATAGCTTCAAAAATAATTTACCAATGCAATGTCATGCTATAAGTCTTGTTGAACAATGAACATATTATGACGATGTTTTGGGTGAGCCAAAATGAAAGTTTTGTGTTTCTTGTATCAGTAACACCAGTCCACGTTTTCAAATCATTCATCATAAACTTGAAGCTGAAATGGTTCTTGTATTTTGGAATCTTGAATTTTGTTCGTTTTCATTTTGCGTTGAAATGGCGGCCAAAGACTTTATAGTATGCCTTTTTTCCCATATATTTTTAGTAGTAAAGTATGGCTTCAAAAATAATTTACCAATAAAATGTTTGAAAAAGACTGGCACATATAATGGCGATGCCCCAGAGAGCTAGAAGATTGGATTGTTTAATTTCTTGCTGTATCATTCTTTTATGATTGCATCCTTTTCAGTTTCATGGTTGAACAATTTCAAAGTTTTTGGTCTCTGAGTCAAATCTTCGATTTTTTTTCACTTTTAACTTTTAGTTCTAGATACTCTTGGTCAAATATGTTTTCAACTGCATTCCAATAATTATTGAACGCATTCGACTTTTATCGATTGAGTCAGTTTGAGCTGTGAGTATATCTACGGTCTTTCACAATGCATCGAGTTTGTCATTGTTGGAGACCCTTGTAGCTTACTGTAGGTTTTGCCAGTTATTACTTTCAACTTGGCATCACGCACCTCCAACTAAGAGCACGTGTGTTATCCGCGTCTTTATTCAAACAAATGACGTTCAGTGTTGATTAGGTTTAATAATTACAATCAAACTTCAACAATTAGTATTAAATAAATGTACTGTATATTTTGAAAGCAGTTTCAAATCCACTTCATGATTATTGCAAGAATTGGCATTTTACCATAAGTGGTTTACAATGGCTTTACTACACGTAGCTAATTCCTCACACCTTTTCTTTCTTTTTGACAACAATGCTGAGGTTTTTGGATAGCGATTTTGCCATATACCAGATGTCAAACTGCTTTGATAGATTGGGAAAATCCTTTTATAGCATAGGTATTGGCTATTTGTGTATGCTGGTCCGGTTCCATCTGTCAAAATTTGAAATCCTGCTTCCTAAAAGTGTGTAAATATGAAGGTTTTCATATAATCTGTTTAATAAATTTTTCTGCTTGCAAAAGAGCTGTTATGGGGTACTATTTTATTGATTGTAATTTTACTACTCTACTGATAATCAAATGAAACAGCATCAGTCACAAGCCAAAAACTTATATCACCCAGGTGTAAACATGATGATGGCTGCTGTCTTTAATTATTGGAGATGCCTTTAAAGTGGATTGATCGGAGCGTCATCCAAGAAGACTTTGGCAAGTCTCTTTCTATCAGTTCGCCATAAAGTCCGGCACGTCCGGTACTGTATTTGTTTCCTCTGGCTCAAGGACAAGTTCCCGTCACGCCAATCTTGAAGTTGAAACTTTCCCACTCCACTCTTCCCCCACTTTTTCTGAATCTTCAGAGAGGGATAGAGATTTTTGAGGGTCACGTCGAGCTGTTCCACCAACGATTGTGGCCATCCTTGCGTGTGAGCAGCTGCAGCACACTCCAATAACTGGCGATACCTCTGTTCCTCAACGCGCGAAAAGGTCAAAAGAGTATCACAAAAAGACGGTGTCAGAGCCTGAACAAGTTCACCTGGTGTGAGGTTCTCATCAGAATCGCTCCTAGCTCGCTTCAAGTCTTCTACCAGAGAGCGATAGCTTTCTAGCTTCCGAATTTGACAATTCTGTTCCCTTGTCCGGTCGACTACTCATAGTAAATTCGACTACTCATAGTTGACTACTTATAGGTCGACACTCATAAGTAAACTCAGATCATTTTGAGCAATATTCACGAACTTGGTAGATTGAGGTAGATCTACCTCCGCTTCCGCTAGAAGCCTTAGCTCAGCGAGCTCGTAACCTCTTCGCTTAACACGGTCGTCCGCTGCAAGCTTTATCTGGTATTCATTGGAATGTTTAACTCGCAGATGCTGGCTAAGCCCCCTCTGAGATCCAAACTCAGCATTGCAATGCTCACACCGTTTCTTTCCTGATATTTCGACCAGTGGCTCCGCTCGTGGCTGTATGTAGGGGGTCCCTCGTGGCTGTGTCGAGGAGCTTGCCGGATCATGATGGTGACTGCCACTGGTCTCGGTGTTCGCACTCAAAACTATTGGTGATTGATCTGGGAGTCGGACTTTGCAACGGGGGAAGTGACATGCAACTTGTGTCAGGCGCTCAAAACGCCTGCCACAACCCCGACAGGTATAGCAAATCACTCCCGCATTATGCACTCCTTGCAGATGCTGCTCCACGTCCTTCCTTAGCTGAAGCTCACGCCGCATCTCTGACAATTCAGAGTGCCTGCACCCGCGTTGAGCACATTGCCGAGTTCGCCTCAATTACTGTTCGAAAAGACATCATTCATAACCTTTTCCGTTTCCGGTCCCGTCAACTAAATTCCGCACATTTTTATCTCGAAAACTTTCAGCAATAGTTCTCTCTTTAAAATGGGGTATCAACCCAGATCACCGCACCGGAATATCTTTTAGGGTACGCCCTCTACAGGCTATTCCGGTGTACCCATGAACTGGTTTTTGGAACGGGTACGAAAAGGAGTAGTGATATGCATTAATGGTCTACGATCCAAATTTTATGTGCAAATGTCGAAGAATCTTGTAACGCAAAATTAGAAAATGCTATGCTGCAAGGACATGAAATGTAATTAGCACCAGCCCAGAATTTAAATTACCTTCTAGAGTTTGCTTAAAATTGTAATGTGTGAACTCTATTTCTGTTTTCTACATGGAAGTGTTTACATGTTTCCTTTGACAATTGGATCACAACATTATTTACTCTAGCGAATTTTGTACAAAATGCCGAAATGAGCCTAATGTTGCATGCTTGCATGGCCAGTTACCAAATTTGTTTGATTTTTTGCCATATGCCCATTGCCCAACATGTCTACTGACTTGTACGACTTTTTGCCATTTGTCTTATATTTTGTCCAAATTACTGACTTTTTTTGTTTAGCTGGCAGCTGATTTTGATGAGAGTCTGTCATTGCCTCGTCGTAATCTTTCGTGAACCGATTACAGTACTTTTCTGCTTGCTGCAAATGATCTGCAATATATTTATGTAGACCCGATGTAGGTTAGGTATCTTACCTGTTTAAAATAGGCCTATGTTTATCACAGTAGCTTGAAAACAGGTCTTGACATTCGCAACGGCAGCTGGCAAAAGGCTCTTCCTGGAACCTCAACTAATGCATGACAAAAAATTTGGTTGCGGTAGTTTTTCTGCATTGCACTTTTGCTAAAGGTGCTCTCTATTCTCGTTGTTAAAGAGTGAATTCTCTATAACTAAATGACTTGGGCCAACATGCCATCTCCTTTATCTAGCATTATGCTGCATTGACTTTTGCCAGCAGTATTCCCTTGTTTCATTGAAGAAATACACCAGCAAACATGTTGCATTACGGTATAAGAATATCTGCTAAATCTGTTGCAGCATGGAAGATGTGTTGGAAATTGCTAATTTTATGCAGGTAATTAAAATGCGCAAGACACTTGATAAACAAACTCGATTATGATAAATAGGAACAAAATGCAAACCAGAATGGTCAATGAAATCAAATGGACAAAGTTTAACGAAATGCGAGATTAGTTAAACAAAGTTCTAAGTCTATTATTTCGTTTTCTGCTTTCCAATAGACTGCTAGTTTTTTTTTTTTTTTCCTTTTCAAAGGAAGGTGAACGAAAATTTATTTGCCACAAGAAAACATGGACAAGTGGTTGGTGACCTACACAGCTCATCGAAAGTTTTTTCACAAAGTTTGTTATAAGTTTTAAGTTTTTTCGGTTCATGGCATATACGTATGATATATCTCTAGCGTGAGGAAGTTTTACAGCAATGAGTCTATTTACCTTTTGACCGTGCTTATAAATCGGATTGTGTTAAAGACGATGGATGTCAGCCAACGCCATTACGATGTTGCAGGCGCCCCGAAGTGTGCAAAAACAGCTCACCTTTTTCCTGCGGTAATTTTGTGAAAAACTCTTCAAAAAAAAAATTTAAGGCAAATCTGATGAGCTTTACCTCTAGCAGTGCTACAAGGGCATTTTTTATTCTAAAAATGCCCTCGCGTGTAAAAGTTTTAAGGAAGCGATTAGTAAATCATTTAATTTTTGAATAAATGCTTTAATTTCAGTTAGGTCCATTATAAAATGCAAGTAATGAGTGAAATAGAAATGTAATTAAACCAAAAAACTGTTTTAAATACCTTTTTTGCCTTCATTTAACACCTCATTTTGTCGTATTCGGACAATATTTTTAGTATATTTTTTTATCTGTTTCAACTAATTTGAACTTGTTGAAATAGGAAAAATTTTTTTGAATACATATTGATAACTCAATTGACTATAAACACGGAAAGAGAATGACCAGCCAAGAACTAGACCGAAAAACCTCAAACATCTTGCGACCCAAAGTTCCAACATAATAAATTTAAAATTTACATGCTTAACGAGGAAGAATTTTTTGAAGTACTGTATTACTGCTACTACTTACTGACCTATTCAGCTCTGAAATACCTTCATATTCAACAAATTTTAAGTTAGTCTTAGTAGCTAGTTGGCTACAGATGATAAAGCTTCCGGAAAAATCACTTATGATGCAATAATTTAGTTTCTTGAGATTAAGCCAAGTGAAATGTAAATAGTACGTTTATTTTTGACATAACTTCAATAACACACTGTGAAACACTAAAGACAAAAAGGAAACAGTGATATCCTGGTGAGAGGCTGTGTGAGAATAATCCAGTCATAGTGGAATTGCAATAAGAACGCTATGTTGGACTCCGCCTCATCTGCATCTCTTGTAGTTGAAATGATTACTCATTTAAACTTGGAGACAGCATTAAGGTGTTGTCAAATGAAGTAGGTTTGTAAGACGTGATGTTTGTTGACTATTAAATTAGTTCTGCCTATTTCACTTTAGGAATAATTTAATAAGAACTTCATTTTGACAGATTTAATCACCGTGGTGCAACACATTTTTCGACCCTCCACCTAACTTTTGGTAGCATCGTATCTTTCCAACCTCTCTGTAGAATGTCAGATGCCATGTCCCTCACTGATCAACAGTGCCATTTAAAATTTTTGATGGGCCCTCCCCTGGTTATGCTGGTACACTAGAAATCATGATCATGCTGATTCTCTTGCTAAAGTTGAGCCTTCCTGCCTAGTGCCCACTGCAATGGTTTCTTGTTCTCTCTCCCCTACCATTGCTGAAACCCATTATACCCTGTGCCACAAGTGGAAACGTCACATTTCCCACTCCCATCTTAATTGTCAAATTCTTCCCGGTTTTTTAGTGCTGAGCAGAATTGGTCCTACCTCGCGTTTTACACTGTGAGCGTTTCCGCTTTAGCTGCCATGGTTACAACCATTTACTATTATCATACCTACGCAAGATAGTTATAAAAACTCTTCCTGCAGTGCTGTTGACAACATCTATAGGGGTTTCATCATTTTTTTGACTGTCTTGCCTCACAGCCGCTATGCAAATTTATATTTGGCTCTAGTCTATATTTTCGACTTTCGACCTTCGGTCCAAACCGTGAGGTATACCCCAACGGCTAGGACTCTGCGAAGTTGCTTTGCTCCCCCATCCAGCATTCCTCAAGAAAGAGTTCACAGCACCACCATCTTCCACAACCCACGCTTTTAGAACCACAGAGTTTGAGACGGTTGCGAAATCATAGAACAAGAATTATTTGTCACATTAATTTGACAAGAAAACGTTCAGGCAGTAAACAAAAGTTTTCGCTAGCGATTTCTTAATTGTCCTAAACAATTTGGTAAGCACCAACATGGTTTCAAGAGAACTTTCGACACATGAATCAAGTTCCGACAGTACAAAAGGAAGTAGCTTGCTTTGGTTATGTCCTCACGTATCATAGAGAAATTGCAAAAAAAGAAAGCCAAATGCTGCAAATGTACAATAAGTTCTTACAAGATACCGTATTAAAATTTGGCTATAATTTTATTATTGGTGGCGTTCGGACTAATGTTTAGCTATTGCTTAGCAGTATACAAATAATAACCATTCCATAATTCACTAAAAACTGTATCTATTGTTTTGATTATTAAAAGTCTTTTAATACGTGTTCAACTGTTCATGCATCACAGATCACATCGCCAAGTCATTTTAGGTGTCGAAAATGGCCAAAATCTGATTTTTCCGAAATAAACTTTGGGGCAAAGGATGAATAATCAACTTCATAGGCTCCATATTGCATCCTCATTGCTTTCATTACTTGTAATTTATAGTCTGACTTGTTTTGACCAAGTTGCAACTAAACACACATGTAATTTAGACTGCTTACTTATGTTTTCTTCCAAACGGTAGACGCGGTGCATATTTGATATAATCATATTGCCGTGCTAGAGGTAAATTTGATCCAAATGATCTGAAATTTTAAACTGTGGTGTTTTTGTACAAAATTACCACAGGAAAAATAGTTAATTGTGATTGGACCAAGTTAAATTTTTTAGAGGGAGCTTGCGACACCCTAACTGACATATACCTTGGTTTCAGCTGAAGCCCCGCAAAGAGAAAGTCATTGAAATTTTTCTGGGTATCTTGGTTGGGCCGTACCAAATTTTGGTGACTCACTTCAATTTTTTAGGAACTCTCCCAAAAGTTGTGGTTCAACTATCAATTCAATTTACCACCAAAATTTTTTTACTGAATTTTTGTTTTACGCCTCAAAATGCGTTTCCATGGCAACACGACAAAAATTGTAAAAATGGTCATAACTTTGCAACTCCTCATGCTAGATGCAAGTTTTTTTTTAAAGATGCAGAATACCCAAGTTCCTATCTGCTCGCAATACATTATATCAGTCTTACAGCTCAATTTTTTTAGTAACATCAAGAAAACATATTGTTTGCTAATTTTATTGAATTTTCTGTGATATAGCTCATTGCATAGAGGCGTTATGGAATTTTTGTGGTAATATATAATAATTTTTTATTGGCTATGCTGTTATTAGACTATTAAACTAATTATTGGATTAGAACAAATGTTGATTGTTTCTTAAGGTGTTTACTGTGATAGGATAGCTAGAAATGTGTGTTGAAAAGCAGTAAAATCATGGCATAAATGTAATGTTTAACTTACGATTGTTCACTGCTGTATTTTGTTATTTTCACATCTTCTTTCTGTAGGCGTTGAAAAATGTTGAAATTTCAAAAATTTGGCTGCTCTCGGCCCAAAAAAGAAAATGACTTTGACCGAATTGCGTTTCTCAGTAAAAGTGCCTTTGCAGTTAAAGATGTGCTCAATTACTCATGAATTTTAAAAGTTAGCATGCTAAGCTTCAATAAGAAATAAAAACATTAATTTAAAGCAACAGGTGCTGCTGGAAAGACTGCTTTTAAAGTGAAGGGATGGTGCGTAAACGATAATTTTGACTTTTACTATATTAGGATTTAATCAAAAAATTTTGGTATCACCTGGTGCATGCCATGCATTGGATTGATTTTTAGAAACGCAAGTAAATCAGCACGCAAGATTACTGCAGTTTTTTGGCTTCAGTTTTTTCTTTTGCTGTTAAACATTCATTCTTTTTTTTTTTGGGCTCTTTACTACTGCACTAATCTTTTCAAGAATTTTTTTGGATTTCAATCCTTTTTCATGATGATGTCTTTTTAAGCTTTTAATGTTGTGAGCATTAGAAGTCTTCTAATGTCAGGTTACTTGATATACATTGCTTTTAGTTTAACCACAGTCTCTATATTAGTAGTCTGGAAGGCTTGTAGGAAAGGCAGTGTCAATGGTTTTAAAATTGCGCCACCTAGTAGCGGAGGTGGTAAGGCTGATTTTCTTTCTGCATTGCAGGTAGTTCAGCATAGGGAGTGCAAGGAGATGAGAAGGAAAAAAGAGATTTATGTACTCTGAAATGTATTTTAGGCAGAAATAAATCTTACTATCACTATTAGTTTATGGAACTTAGCCTATATGTTGCTCAGTTTATGGTACTTAGCCTAATACCCTTGGTTATTGCAGAGCAGCCTACTGGCTAGTATGCTGTACCAATATGGTTGTCACAATAATATAGTTGCCTGCCTTTTAGCACACATACATATAAAACAACAAAAAATTATACTATGTAGTCCAACTCATCAGTTATTTTATTGTGAATAGCCAATAACCTGGTGTAAGAAACTGTTCCAATACTACCATTAATACCACTTCAGTAGGCCTACTAGTGGCTTAACACAATTTTTTTACATTTTGTTAAAATTAAATTTTGTTATTTTAGCATCACCAGAGTATCCTTACTTGGGGTTCCATTGCATCGTGGCCTGGACAGGGGTTAGGGCATACACTGATATATCGGTAACAGTTACTAATATCAACTGGCAAATATCAGTTGAAAGCTGTCAACTTGTTATTAGATATACTGATTAAATGCTGTTTTGCATTTTTTGTAGTCTAGCTATGCTGCCAGTACCGTATTTGATTAAACAGTTATTGGTACGGTTTGAGCTATTGGTTATTGGTACGGTTGACCTAAAGACTGCTAACTATAGGCCTACCATATATCTTATGGTAACCTGTATGTGTACAACAAAATTAAATTTGTACCTGTTAAAACGAGTTTATATTAATTCGATGAGTTGTTCTTAAGATTCACAATTATCACATCTTAAATCATTTTAGAAAATTGATTTTTGTAACTGGGTAGTTAATCACTAACTGGCACCAGTAAACATTTTGTCTAGAAAATACAGTTTTATACCGTATGATGGAAGGACTGTAACGCCTTGCATAGTCGGTTTTAGATTGCTGCAACTCTGTCTGTCTTGACCACCATTCTCTCAAGAACACATTGTTCTGCTTTCTTTTGCTGACACTCTCCAAAATCTCTGCACATTGCTTACTAACCGTTACTCCTTTTAAAATAAATACCTTTTCTAGTTCTTTTAACCTGCAAAATCAAAAAATAGATTTCATTGGCATAAGCATGTGAAAAATGAAGACTTATGATGTTTTAGATGCAATATATTCATCAAAATATATCTAACTGAAGTGCTGCATTGCAGCTTGCTAATGTATGTTATCCAATTACCGCTTTTGCTGCATCTGCCAACTTGCTTCTAGTCTTTCTTTGCTAGCCTTTGAAATAGCAGAAAATTTAGATAGAGGCTTAGCTCGAAGTCTAGCAATTCGCTTTTGTTGTCGATCTTGCTGGGATTTTTGCATTTTCCACAAGTTACTGCACTTACGGCAAACCTGAGATTTATCGTTGAGAACAATGGCCTCACAAGATTTGCTGATATATCTAAAAAACAATAGCTTTGATTCAAGTCATCAAAATGAGCAGCACTACTTACTTATTCTTTTCTTATTAAAAATTGATCAGACATGCTGAAAGCTGGTGAAATCAGTTGCTACCAGTTCAAAGAAAACTGACCTTTAAATCACACCTACAAAAGCTATGCATATCCCAGCCAGAGTTAGGCTTGGTAAATTATACATATGAATAAAAAAGCTAAGTTGCTTAGACTGCTACACTTGATTCCTGCAAATAAGATACCAAATTCAGCATACATACGATATCTAAGCCACAACATATGCCTGCTTTGAACATACCGTGCAGAAGATCCTTCCACCAACCTTAGTGGCACATGTAACCAGCCATCCTTCCTTAATACAGCATCATATCCTGAACAACTACGAAATCTCATCAAAAGATTTAACGTTTCTTCCAAATTCCAGTGCTCCATTGAAACTTGATTACTCAATTCTTCACAATATAGACCATTTTTAGCAATGCTAAACGACATTTCTCCATTGCCAAGTTCAGAAATTAAAAAACTTAGTGAAGCAATTCCATGTAAGTCAAAGTTTTCATAATATGTCAGATGCACAAATTTACTTTCCACATAAACTCTCCAATTTGTAAGATTGAAGCTTTTGAACTCAGCTAAAATATCAAGAAGACTCAAAATCGATGAAGATTCTGGTGCTATTTTGTCTATATCATCCGTTGTGCATGTATTAACTGCAGCATTCTGATATGCATGTGTAACTCGCTCCCGTCGTTTTTTAATTATTGACTGATGCGACTTTACAGGCATATTTGCAGAAGGAAGACAACCGATTTTGATCCAAGATTTTGTCACAGTTCTTTGAATGTCATCATCACTAAAGTGTTTTTCACAAATAAATGCTTTTCCCAACTTCACCCTTTGCTTGAACCTTATATCATATCGATATTTGAATATCACCTAAAATTTAGCAAATTTTAAATTGAGTTTTCATTAGCATTTTCACTTTTTGGGCATTAACAATAACATGTTGCTTGGATTGTAATCTCAATTAGATTAATATTGATGCACATAGCTTTATGTAGAATAAGTTACAGGTAAGGTAAATGTAGTAGTTAAAATGGTCGAAGCAGCCTGACATTGGCACCTTATGGGCAGGCTTATGAAATAGCCTACAGTTAATCATTTAACCTGCCAAGTTTTGCCATGCAGGCTAAATGTGGATTAACTTCTTTTACGACTAAAATTTGTTTAGGCAATTCAAATTAAAATATACTTTGGCATTTTCTTGAAATTTTATCGAAGTCCAAAGCTCTTAGGCTAAAATTTTCGCAGACCATGGACATTAGGTACACTGTTCAGTGTTGTTACTGGGTTTTTTTGTTGTTACTGGATTCAAGTAATATCTAAAAATTAGGTAGTAACAAATTAGTGGTTTAAGATTCTCTGTAGTTGATTTTTATGTTGAATCTCGGTTTTTATCTGTGCACATTCTTAGGCACACACCTTTTTGTGACATTATATGTGTATATAGGCTAACATCTGACATTGAAACCAGGCTTAGGTACTAACACCTTAGGCTATTTGTGCTATGCACAGAAAATTGAACTTTAATTTGAAAATAAAATTTAGGCTATACTAACCTGATGAAACTTGTTAGTCCATTCTTCTGTTGACATTCCTAATCGCTTTTTTCCATTAGGAACTTGATAAAGCTTAATTTTGTTACTTAAAGCACTATTGCAACCAGGCAAACAACAATATTTTCCAGTATATGTATGCCTTTTTGAATTTGACATGTTGTCCCGTACTGTACAGTTAAAACTTGAATGACTTACACAACTCTTTAATCTAAAAACAACTTAAAAAGCTAGACAACTGCTAAGGATAGGCCTATAGCTGCTAGGCTAGCCCTGAGTCGACTACATTGCCAATCTAACTCCGTTACATTGAAATTGATTGGGTGCCTTAACCAATACAATTTCACCAGCCTATTGGTTTGGCTAACTATCTAAGCTAATTGGTAACCAGCCTGAAGCATTCAGTTAGCCCACTGTTTTTGCCAAGTTTTTAGGTAGGCCTAAGTTAACCTGCTACCAGTACCAGGGTTATGAGTACGTAAAATCCTCTAGAAATAAAATTAGGCCTCTATCATATATAGCTTTTTTATTTGAATTTCTTTAACTGTAAACTTTTTGATACTACTTTCGCTCACTTTTATAACACTTCTTAGCCTAAACTCATATCGATTACACTATTCTCGAGCGTTTGCAAGACGCTTTACCACCTCCGCTGCTAGGTGGCGCAATTTTAAAAACCGTTGACACTGCCTCGCAAAAACTTACCATTGAGTTTCCAGACTACTAATATAGAGACTGTGGTTTAACTTTCCAGATGCAGTACAATATATTTGTTTACATCTTTCTAGAAACAGTTGTTTTGACTATCGAGCTGGTCTGGTTTTCCAAAGATCGTAGTAAAGCTTGGTTTGTATCTTGTGATGCCAAGTCAACATCAAGTTTTATCCATCAATTCTTCACTTTGAAAGCAGACTTCTCAGCAGCGCATGCTGCAGTATTTTGTTTCTTTTGTGGGCAGAAAGTAGCCAAATCCTAAATTTTTAAACAGTTTTAAAGCAAAGAGAATTAGGTTGTTTTCTTAAATAGTAATATGATGCCTACCACTAGCATGTTGGCTTACGAATGCTATGCGTATTTAGTAAATGCTAAACCTAGGCGTAATAAGCATGGCATTGTCCAAAGCCAAAATACTATGCCTGTTTAGAACTATTGCAAAGAATTTAGATGTGAAAATAACAAGAATACAGTCAGTGATTACAAGTAAGTCGATAAAACATCAACCAGTTAAGTGCGCATGACGAGTATAGCAGTCATACACTTGTGCTCTTTCATAACGTAGCACAAATGCGTTGCACTCTTATACAATGTTTGACAATCATTCTCCACATTGCATTTAAGCGACGTGCGGATTCGTTCATAAATATAATCGTTCATAAAAATAATCGTCCCTTTATTCTGGAGAAAAAACAAAAATCAGCCCGATTCATCATGATTTCATCATCGTCATCAACAATTCATCATTTATCGTAACCATGACTTACTGCTGTAACGGTTTTCCGCTATAAAAAAATTCGAGACACTTTTGCTTTGAAATAGGTATTACAAAATGATTCTAAACGTTTTTGGCTGCTTATGATGTAACTTCGTTTAAATAAGTTGTTTTGTCGCGCTTGATACAGTATATCTGAATACTTCAAAACCATGCATGCATCTTCGGTTCAATCTTACCTTGACTTTGAACCGCATGGCTAGAGTATGTCTTTCCACTGCTTTCATCAATATGGAGGACCCCATCTGATCCAATGTTGTACGTGCCTGGAATATTCTTCAATTGCTTAGTGTGCCAAAATGAACAACAAACATGCCTCATTCAATCATTGTAAATTGTTACAGCCATTCTCCAATTATGCAATATAAGCTTCTACCTCAAGTGTCATAGAGCATTTCAAGAAGCAAATAAAAAGTTAAAATGTGAGTCTGACAGTTATTTGGTTATAATTTTTTTGTTTTGTTTTTTTGATCGAGGCTGCCAACTTACTGTAAAATGTAAGCAGCATTTATACGACAATTTTTCTGGAGAAAATTAAACCATATCCTTTCCTTCCCAACAAAAATGCTGCATTCACCCGTAGAGCACCTTTGTATCAAGTATCAGCATTAAAACTGGCAACGTGAAATATTGTTTGACGTACAGTTACAAAACGACATTTATGATTACGAGAAAGATTACTGTGGATTCATTCATCTTCACAGTCCTCACTCCTCAGTGCAGTATTGCAGCGGATCTCAAAACTTTTATCCACGCACTGATATGTTGGTAATTAAAATAATAATTCTAATACAGTCATTTGTACAGCGCCACTTCCTGCAAGGTAAAAGATCAAAGGTGCTTTTTAGAGTACAAATTCTGTTCAGGAATACGAAAAAAATAGCATGCTATAAGGCAACAAAAGCTAGGTGCACCACAGCTGGAACTTGTGCTAAGTTGGTAACTCAGGTGGCAGTTACATTTATTTTATTCATCTGTCCCAACTATGGCTAAGTTTTTTGACGTCAATAGTACAAAATTTTATTAAATAAATAGATTGTTTTCTTCTAGACACACATCATAAAGCTTAGCCATACGTACATGGTAGAAACGCAGTAATTAATGGTTATGTGGCACCATATTTTGTGGTCACTTCAGTAGACTCGACTTTGCCAATAGAAACGAATGTACTATTTAGACTTTTGGCAGTCTTGTAGTGCGGTTGTATTGGTATGGTTTTATATAGCGTGCTGCCAAATTCTATTAATGACTAAGCTCTCAGACGCCAAAATTACAGAATTTTAAATAAACAAGCAAAACGTTTTCTCTTGCATACGGCTACGTCATAAAAATTAGCCACAAGTGGGACATGGTAACGCGGTGATAGGCTTTATAATGATGGTCAACGGTGCGTTTATTAAACATGAAATATAACTAAAATTTGTTTGACTTACGGTCATAATGAGTTCCACCCAAACGAGTATGGTCGCCATAAGTTGTTTTGCCAAAACTCATTTAAACATCCCCCTCGTACCTGTTGCGGGTTCCTCCCAGCTCCGCGTTGTCACCATGAACTTTACCTAAATCATAATACACAATTCAACTAAATAGTTAAAGGGGTGGTTACTGCCATCGTATTAGAAACAGGTTGCTTACAATTTAATAAACTAAACGTATTTATCGCTTTTCGCTGGACACTTCTGAGGTTGATAATAAAAACCGGAGACAGTCTTGCAAAGGCTCGCCATGGCTATGACGTAAGAATCAAGGTAACCCTAGCGAATGATGCAGAAGGTCCCGCCATTTGTTTGCGTGATTAACTAACGAACACTACGCGTAAACCTCATTCAGCGATCTCGCGAGCTTTGCTGATCTTAACAAACTTCATGTTGGATTTGCTTGAAAACTCAAAACTTAACGTATTTCGCGTTTTCCACCAAACTGTGTTATTCCTTTTCCACCAACTTGCGCGTTTCCTCCGACACTCTGTGCAACTATACCAGAAACGTTCGCCTGCGGCCCTATGTTTTGCTGGTTTCTTCCGCCGCCATTAGCTTGATTTTCCTCGGCGGTTAATTTTTTAGATTCAGTAAGTGTTGAAAACTCAAATTATCTTTGTATCTACAATGGAACAATGCAAATTTTGGGATTTAATGCATATTGAAGAGAGTAACGTCATTTTAGTTGTAAAAACATTAAATCATACAAAAAGGTGATTGCGTCATCAATGACGACAGTGTATGCGGTTCTGTTGCATTTTAATCTATTCTTTATTATACCAAAAAAAAACAAACAAGTGTAACAATTCGATATATTATACTTCTACAACGAAAAACGCAAACTAACCAAAAAACTAATATATGGATAAAAATTCTACAGAGATGGCATGAAATTATCAATATGACGTCACAAAATCAGTTTTTAACTTTTTGAGCTAAATAGTCATCAACTAAACCTTTCGCGCAGTAGCTATTCTTCATTTTAGTTTCATTTACAACATATAATTGAAGCACATTGTTGGTTTTACAATGCATTAAAGTGTTAGTGGAATAGGTTGTTGTATGACGTTCCTCAATTTTCTGCCAATAAATTCCTAATATTCGCGCAAACGTTTTTCTCCAAAAATTTATGCTGATTGCGGCAAAATCTTTGTTTCATTTTGCAACTGGTCTATTACTATTCAATTGCTCCTCAAATTCACGCTTGCTAATCTCTCTCAGCAATAGAAACAGTCGAACATGTATCGAGAAATCACAAATATGCCGGTGATTTAAAATCATTTTTGTATCAATAAAGTCACTTTTTTTTTTTGCACAAACTGTAATTTTTGCCAAACAGTGGCTGTTGCGTTGCTCAAGTTTACATTTGTGTTGAGTGAATGGCACACGTTGCTGTAAATCAAATAAAACAGACGGACAAGTAGTGCAATTGTATTTTTTCTTTTTCCAATTCGTTGTAAAAGTTATGAATGCCTATGTAGTGACCGGGCGACTGTACGTCGTGTGAAGTGTTGTTTGGTCATAGAAACCTAAGTCGTTGTTATCCAGTGAATCATGTACTTCCTTGGTTCACACGGATAACATCGAGCTGGTATCACTTGGCCGGATATTTCACGCGACCTACGTGGTATTTTTGTTTGTGCTTTAGTAACCATTCACACTTATTCATAACGAGGAAATCTTTGCTTGACGAGCTAGTCTAGGACTCGCGTGCGCTCCCACACACCTATTTATAGCTCTTATGTACCTGATAATTTTCCGCTTTTATGGTTAAGTCTGGCAAATACATTTTTAGTGCAGAACTTAAGAGTTGGATGGCGATGGAAGTTTTTCTATATCAGTAACACTAGTCTATGTTCCAAATCGTTCATAATAAACTTGAAACTGAAATGGTTTTTGTGTTTCAAAATCTTTTTGAACTTTGTTTTTTCTTGTTTTGTTTTTTTTCTGCGCCTTTTAAAAGACTTTTTAGTGGCATTTATCCCGCATAGTTGCAGAAGCGAAGCACAGCTTTAAAAATAATTTATCAACACAATGTTCCGGTGATGCTGTAAGTCCTGAACAATGAACATATTATAACAATGTTTTGGGTAATCAAAATGAAAGTTTTTTGTTTCTTGTATCAGTAGCACCTGTTCATATTTTCAAATCATTCATCATAAACTTGAAGCCGAAATGGTTCTTGTATTTAGGAATCTTGAATTTCGTTTCGTTTTCATTTTGCGTTGAACTGGCCGCCAAAGAATTTGTAGTATACCTATTTACCCATGTTATTTTTGTAAAAATGATGTCCATATGATGACGATGCCCCAAAGAGCTAAATAATGTTGTTTGATAATGAAGCTCTGAATATATTTGTTTGGATTTCAGTTTAATGAGACAGGCTCCGACACAAGATTTTTTTTCATGTTAAAGTTTTGCTCTCCAGTCCTGGAGCATCTTCAGACCAGTGACACTTTTTAGTTTGCAAAAATCAAAATAAAATCAATTGGAATACCACCAGAAGGAATATGTGACATAGCAAACAAGAGATGTACAGCATTTTTGTAAAATTTCACAGAAAAATTATTTCATCAAGTTATTGCAAAATAATTCTTCAACAGATTAAAAACAAATTTAGTAATTCGTCAAAATTTTTGAAAATCTGCCTCAACCCAAACTTTAATGATTTTCACAAAAAAAACAAAAAAACTTAAATGACACAAATTCATTTCCGTGTTTTTGCATGTTGTAGAAGTAACTTCTTCTGCACTCACTGCAGTTTTTGCCCACCTGTGGCTGCTGTATGGGGTGCAAGTTCACATTTGCGTCATGTGTGTAAGTAAATAGAACGCACGCATTCCGATAAATATAAAATAGACAACAAGCGGTGCAAGAGTGA
This sequence comes from Trididemnum nubilum, assembly GCA_963965965.1. Lineage (NCBI taxonomy): Eukaryota > Metazoa > Chordata > Ascidiacea > Aplousobranchia > Didemnidae > Trididemnum > Trididemnum nubilum. The sequence continues at coordinate 10,974,902 of OZ014479.1, forward strand.
TTTTTCATCTTTTCAGTCCTTTTCAAGGTTACGATAAAGCCATTTTTAATTAATGGACGCTATTTAAGTTAATGTAGTTGGCTTTAACTACATTATTTTTACAGGTGAGTGCATTGAATATTTCGTTTTTCAATGTTTTCTCCGATTGATCGTTCAATACCTAAATGAAAATAATCATCATCGAAATCGATATCTTACTGCGATAGCCTACGTAAATCCAACCAGAATCAATTAAAGCCAACGTAGTTTGAATAAGAAATTTCTGAAGTTGTTCTGGTGTTCTAGGTTAGCTGTGAGAAATCACTGAGGTGCTAAGCAAATGATTAATTTTATTGCTAACGTATTGCTACTTAGAGTCAAGTAGCTTCATCAGAGCACTGTTATCAGTACTATTAGCAAAACGCCATCAACTTCTGATAGCAAAAAATAGAAAAACGATCCCACAGATTGCTGTAGTAGAATAACTAGCGAAAAATTCAAAGCAAGGCTCCGATAAAATTCATTGTTAAGATAGGCTACGTCATACAGGTAAATGTAAAGGTGCCTGCAAAAATGAAAGGAAGCGGTGCTTATGAAAGTAATTTCTCCAAATTAACATTGCAGCAAAATAGGTTAGAACTAACACTAAAAAAAATTGAACCAGAAGAAACTTAACACTGGGAATTAAGAAACTTTCTATAAACAGCAGGGAATGATAACCAATCGTTTCTATTAAGTACTTGGGCTTTTGAGCATAAAATTTTGGCGTCAGACCAATCAATGAGGTTATCATTTTTGCAACGAATGCTGGTAAAGTGCTGATTTCTTGGGCCGTTAAAATTTTATTGCTCGTTGATATTCCTTCATTGTAGATTTGATATCCCGTTTCGTTAGTCCGATGTAAGCAAAATCACATTTCTGACAGGCAACTTCGTACACTAAGTAGGATTTTTTATTGGAATTTGTTTGATCTTTTTGCCAATTGTTAGAAATGGTTTGAACGCCATTTTAAAACCGGTTTCCTACAGTATTCGCTTGGTTTCGTCCGCTACGCCTTTGATGTATGGTAGGGCTGTAAATCCAAAAAAAGTTAATTAAATACGAGCTGGCTTCGCGGTTTAGCTTATTAAAATGGGATGGGTAAATCTAGTAGTAAAACCATTAAGTGTCAATATTTTCTTGGTGAGATGAAGATGAGTTTTGCGTTCAGATGATTTTTGAATGGGGGACTCGATTTGGTGGTACAAGGTTCTAGCAACAACCAACTTTTGGTGTAAGGGGTGGTCGGAATCGAATTGCAGATAACGGTTGGTGTGGGTGGGTTTGTGATAAATTGTGGTCCAGATTTGGCAATTACCTGTACGGTTGACGCAAACATCCAAAAACGCTAATGAGCTGTTATCCTTCAATTCTAGTGTAAACTTAATATTGGGGGAAATAGAGTTAATATGATGGTGAAAGTCATCAATTAACTCGATTTCTCCCAATATTGAGTGCAGACTGGAATTTTTAATTTGAAATATCTGTTATACAATTACGTTACATAGTTTGAATGGTTACCAAGATTGAAATTTCAGAATTCAGGTAGTAAATCTCGACCCTAGAAGAAGAAGGGCGTAACTCCAAAATTGCAATTTTGAGATACAGCCATTTTAAAATTTTTGTGTATTTGAAGTTTGAATTTTAGATGGTTCTTAGAACATATTAATACAAATATCGTTTTGTGTATCATGAAAATGGTGACGAATTTGAGATACTTATTTCTAATGGAAACAAACTTATTTTTTTAGTTTGTTTTATGATAAAAATATGAGATACGCCCTTCTTGCACAAATTTTTTTTTTATTGCTGTTATTTTTCAGTTTCCTACATTATGACTTTGTTGAAAAACACATCTTAGACAATTTTCAACGTCTCAATTTGATTAATGTGAATACAAATTAGCAACACAGCTCTGAAAAAATGTACAAGGCTTTAATGCTACAAAAGCAGTTAAAGAAACAATGTTTTGAGTCAGTTAAGTATAAAAATACTGTTCCAAAAGAATCACAGATATTCAGTGTCAGCTGAAGCATCACCAGTTATTTTCAGGTCGGTGTAAAATTTTCGACTGTCCCTAGAAATGAGCGGCAACAAATCGAAAAGGTCTTTCTTCTTCTTTTCTGATATAGGAAGAGTTTCTTGGTGTAGTTGAGGAAAGGTCCAAGAAACATTTCGACGTCTTACATCTCTGCGCAGCACAGAAAATGTTTTTTGCTCATCAGTACAATCACCCATTATAGATGTTACATACTCCATTTTCCCTATATTTTTTCCGTAGTATATTCTTCTGATTTTTAGCCATCCCACTGGGTCACCATCTTCATTTTTGTTTCGATTGATAAGGATGTTGTTGGAAAATAAGTGCTTCACACTTCTAAAGTCAGTTGATTCCATAGCAACTACATTGAGCTTTTCCTTTCTGTGAATAGATTTGACAGTGGTTATCCAATCTCTTGGGATTTCAATCTCTGCCATTGTTGTTTTTTTGTGCTTTTCTATGATGGCATGTATGGTGTCTGCTTCCATGTGGGAGTGTCCTGATTGGAAATAGGTGTGAGTAATTTTGATATTTCTAGACGAAGCCAAATGCATTAACATTGTAGACAGAGGATAATTGCGATTCTGACCACCGCAGCAGTCACTGTAAAGCCTGACGTCTTTAATTTCTGAGGATAAGCCTTCTATCCATTTCCACAAACAAGAACCTATCTCTTGCGAACCTCTTCCAGCTATGGTTTCGTTCCACATGAAGCAATATGCTTTGCTGCCATTTTTGGTAGTTTCATACACAGTTAGGTTGTATACTGCCAACTGTCGTTTATAATATGCTATGCCAGTGCGCAGTAATGGACATGGAAGCACTTTTTGTAAATCGAAAGTCGCCATTATGCAATCGTCTGACTGTTCAGCATGCTCCTTGTCTAGACGTTTTTGATGGTGTACTGCATCAGCTTTCGCCAGATGGCTTTTTGAGATTCTAGAATCTTTTTCTCTTCTTCGTTGGCAGTCTTCAGAGAAGCTTTAATGGAATCGCATTTGTCACACGTATCTTTTGTTGGTGGATGAAAAGACAAATTAAAGTTTTCGTTGAAAACTTTTCGATACGTGTGATCCTTTGTTGGAGTAATGTTTTCAGCTCTGCATTTATCGACGTACATGCGGTACATTTGAGAAATGGTAAGAGAGGGCGACAGATACTTTTTGCTGCTTTTTGTCCGACAATAATGACTCTCGTACGATGGAAAGCTTTCGATATGTCGCTTGATCCGATTAACATCTTCTTCCGGCACTTTTCTTTGCTGGCCATGCTTTCCTCTTTTATCACCAAGTGCTATGGATGTGTTACTTGTGCTCTTTTTCTGCAAAATAACTCGAGCTTTTTTCTCAGAAATTGCAAGTGTTGTTAGAAACATTGATTGGCATACTTGATTTTCTGGTTGTTGATCTATGAGAAAATACTTTACTGTATTAGCTCTTCTGCTAGCACCGTCCGTTTTTGTACAATGCTTTTTGTCTCCTATTTGCATCAGTCCTGCAAGTAATTGATTTTGTTCTTGGCTGTTAAGCTTCCCATAGAAATCAAAAAATATTTCTTCTCTAAAGCTTTCTGGAAAACGTTCACAACATTTTCTTCGGCAAGTCGTTGGGCATGGGCTACCAAGTTTTTTTGCAGCAACATTTTTACCGGTACTTGAGGAAACATATTGGTCACCTTTTGTTCTTCTGCTTTTTTGAACGTTACGCTTCCAGTTTTGTGGCTTTTTTAGTCGTTTTCTTGTTCTTGTTGTTGGAAGAACTTCAGTATTGTTTAAAATCTCAGTGTCATTTAAAATATATAAAAATTACATAAACTAAACATCGACATAAACAAAGCATTTTCAACAAATGTCAGTGTTTGAAACTACATGTATAAATTTGAAGTAAGCAATTCATGAGCGATAAGTTGAGCATTAAGGATTGGCAATATTTTGATATTAACCCATTACTTTTATTATTCTGTAATTTGTAGAAGTGGATGGTAGAGGAAGTTTCATAACTCCTTGAGTATCTGATCGCTGTATTTCAAACTTCACTTGACTTAAATAAAGTAAATGGCGGTTAAACTTACCAGTTTCGCTAGAAATCGACATAGAATTTGGCTCATAAGTCTTATCTACGTCAGAATCATCAAGATCTTCCAAATCGGAAGCGTTATCATCATCATCAAATATCATATTTGCTGCCTGGGATATAGATAATGTACGCCCACTTCTTTGTGCTACCTCTATGTCACTTTGTTCCATCTAAAATTTCCATTATTATTATTTTTGACTTATTATTATTTTTCCAACATTTCACGAGAAGCATACCAGTCACAAGGCAGTAACAGTAAAGATTTAACAAGCCCGTGATCACTCGATGTTTTAGAAAACACTAGGGAAACCAGTACGAACTTAAAAAATGCTAAAATCAAACCAGCACCAAACATTTTAGCATTATTGTGATTAGGCTAACACAAAGTAATGTTCTATACAGTACAGTGTATCTTATGCTTATCATATAAACGAAACAATGCTATTAGCCGTAAACAGTAGAATACTCACTGATTTATCTTTCGGTTCCATATTGGATTCCAATTAGAAATGAATTTTAAAAACAAAGGTCTTCAGAAAACAGCTTAACTGTTTCAAATTATCCAAAGTAACCCAGCAGTCGTAACTTAATATTGAACAACGTAACTGTATCTCCTAACTACCAATAAATGACTAAATCTAAAATAAAATTATCAAATTAAAATAATATGCTGATTTATAGTGCAATAAAGGGCCGTGCGGTTTTATCTTGTCTTCTTATGAGGTGAGATGTAATGAACCGAAACGTTGTGCATATGCAATCTCATCACTTTCTCGCAATGCAGTGTTGTCTACTGTGATGAAACAACAGCACCATTCAATAAGCGTTGGGTGTAACACATTCATACCGGTACAAATATCAGTAGTGCCAGTAGGCAGCCTGTGTATACTGGCACATGCTAAATGGACATATAGAGCTAACTGCAGGGAAAAACTTCAAACTAACAGTCCTCGAATAGAACAATAACCGCTAAATTAACACTAAAACGCATTCTAACTCCCTGAATAAAAACAATCTACCTCACACTTTAGCTTGCACGTGTGACCTGTGAGACAAAGATCTTAGGATACTAAATCTTGCAGAGTAACCGCTTGGTGCACTAGATCCATTAAAATAAATTAATTCACGGATTAGGAAGGGAAATAGCACATGTAGGACTGAAAGCATAGTATTTTCATATACATACTCTATTCCTGCATGGATAAGCAATGTTTTTGAATTTTTGTAGATTATTTGCTGACAGTAGAGTATATTCAACAATCTGGAAAGAGTGACAAGTGCTTCCCAATTGATATCTGTTTTAATTCCACTTTGGGAGCGAGACACTTAGCTACCAAGTCGATGCTACAAGCACTAACAAGAATTTGACTGAAAGCGTAACTTCAAAAAACTGAGCATTAATTTAGTGCAAGAAGGGCTGAATTTAAGATACGCCCTTCTTCAACTCAAACGCATATCAAAATATCAGCTACGCCCTTATGCAACTGGAGCATAGCGACGGGTATAATCGAGTTAGAAGTTCCGCCGTTCTTGCATTGGAAAGGCAGGACTGTTTAGAATCACCATTTTGAAAAAACTCAATTTTTAAAAATCCATAGTTACGCCCTTCTTGTACTAAGGTCCTCAAATACAGTCGTATCCAAAAAATAAGACAATATGGTTAAAACTTCAAACAAACAAAAAAATTTTGTCTTTACAGTAAATTATTGAATTTAGAACACGTGATATTTTAAAAAACCCAGTATGATGACTGAGAACAACGGTTCTGCAATAACTATTATTTATGTTGCATTGGAAATGAGACAACTCTTTCAATATTTTGTGTTCCCTACTTTACATTCTTTGTCAGCTTTCTGCAATATTCCGGAGTGATTTTTTAACATTCAGATTTCTTGAATTGCTTTTTATAATCTTCTAGCACTGGATGTTTGTTTTCAAGCAATTTTATTGTTCACTGTCATCCATAAGTGTTCAAGTGTTCAGCTGACACAGGTCTGCAATCCTGAATGCCAGCCTGGTTGTCTACATTTATAAGCAACATTCGAAACTTTTTAATGTTCAATGAAAACGCGTCTATTGGTTTTATTCATATTATCATGAACACAACGCATTGTTGGTGTTTTCAACATCAGAGTAAACCTATCGACTTTTCGTTCGCCGAAACGGAAAGTTTGAAAACTTGATTTTATTTTCTTTGTTGAAAGCGAGAAGTTTTGCACGCGGAAAAAAAGGTAAAAAATCTGCATTTAACGAGAACATGCCTTCCCAACGAAAAAACGTTCCGTTTTTGGAACTAGTGTAAGCCGCCTGGCTTTTGTTAGTGAAGCTGTATCTAAAACCCAACGTTTGTGCTCGAATTTCTAATGCAACAGATGTTTGGGAAGCTTGATTAATTTAGAGCTAAAGGCCTTAGACGAATTTTAGCGATGCCGAGAATTAATCAACTGTTCTAAGCTACAGTAAGTTCGCAAAAAAAAAACAACTCAATCGTCATAAACGAGTGCGAGATGAAAATAAAGCTACTTTGGTATTTGGAAAAAATGTCATTGAAAAACGTAACGCTATTACCAAGTTTACACGCAATCGATTCAAAGTTAAATGGATTTATCATTTTGTTTCTTTTTTTTACAGTGCTCTGTTTCGCTCTTTTTCTCTGTAGTCAAGAAACAAAGGATAAAATCGATTTAAGTTTTGAATCGATTGCGTGTAACTGCGCTATATGTTAGGTGATTCCGAATATACAGTTTAATATAGGATAGTTGTCATCCGAATATGCATACAGTACATAAGCATTACCGCCGAAAAGACTCTTAGATACTTTATTCTTGCTGATGGATTGTTAATAATCAAATAACCAAAAAACGAAAACAAGAATTTAGCAAAAAAAAAAAACGATTGCATTGAGCAAGTTAGTAAATACTGATTTTGCTTAGAACGCTATAAATTTAAATTCTAATGTTCACTTTGTATATAAAATCTGAAAAGGATTATAAGTTTGTACATGCTTACAGCTCGCTGAAATTTGTAAGTTACATCAGAGCATCCATGAAGCACCAAAATCCCAAGTAGTTGGCACCAATTAGGCTGTTGCAACGTCGATACCTACCCTTCATAGAGCTGTGTGCGGCTGGTGAAAGTTATGAGCCGGTGAAGAACGTTTCAGCTATCCTGTTAAAACCGAAGCTTGGCTCACCTGATCATCGCTGGACATTGAACCTATAGAAATAATAAAATATTAATTTTATTGCTAAATATGCAACAAAGCGGATACGCATTAACTTACTCGTTTATCCTTTTATTTGTTTTTATCGCAGCGAAGTGATGGTTTGTGAAACCTTTTAATTCTAGTGACTTGAGTCGTTTCAAGTTTATTCAGTTATTACTCAGTTTTCCAATTTTTGTCGATTAAAATTAGGTTTTAACTTAAGCCATTTGTAGGAGTTGATTCCGAAAAGCGATAGGTTTAACGTAACGCCTGTGATCTTGATAATATATGATGTTTTAAATTTAAAAATTAAAATTGCAAGGTTTTGCTGACATTGTTTCAGCTTCAGAAGTGAGCTGCTGGGCATGCTATTTGTTAAAACCCAAAAGTAATTGTAAGCAGAGAATGGGGTGGAATGGAAGACGATTTTTATCTTCCATCTTTTCAATTTTTGCCTGAGGTGCAACTTACGCCGCATCCGTATCATCTCCGAGTGCCTGAATCCGCATTAACACATTGTCTCTTTACTTGTCTCTAAGGCTTTTATTCAAGTCCTTTTTCGTTTCCAGGTAGTCAGCATTTATTTACGGTCACAATTATGTTCCTTTTTGTAGTAATGGTGCTGTCTTAGATGGTATGGGTAGATACCCCATACCATCTAAGACAGCATGGTATCTACCCATACCATCTGGTATCTACCCTTACCACCACACCAAAATATTTTTTAAATGTACGCCCACCACGGCCTCTTCACTGGCTTTTCATGTACTAATGCAAGCGTTCTTGCAAAAAACAGTTATACAATTTGCAATCAGATAAATCAATTTGTTGCAATGTTACCTAAAATCACTAGCTTGATCGGGGAAAAAAAACTTAATAACTTTGAAAAAAAAAATTATGATGAGGTGTTGCATACGGCGATCAAATTTTCTTCTGAACTCTTCCTGTCGTTGAACAATTTTGTTTTTTACACTTCGTCTGGAACGTGAATTTCTGGATTTTAAGACAAAAATTGTCAAATTTGATGACTTAAATAAAACACATGTTCAGATAAATACATATACCTCGCAATAATCCATACGACTTAGCTTTGATTGCTAGCTTTAGTTCAAATTTGCACCAGTTTAGCTTAATTGTTTAATTTCTCTAAATTCTTGCCTGAGATGCAGTTCACCCCGCATCCCTGGCAGCTCAGAGTGCCCGCGCTCATATAGAGCATATTGCCTCTTTTACTGTCCGTAAGGCTTTTGTTCAAGTCCTTATCCGTTTTGAGGCCGTCAACATTAATTTTTTTGAACTTAAAGTTTCTGTTTTCTCTAAAATTAAAAGCAGTCCTTCTTGTCACTCAAAATAAGAAAAACTGAGCGTGCTTGAAAACTTTGAAAAGACAAGGAATAATTTTGTGCAACAAAACGGCAGCTGTAAAGAGCGTTTGTAGTTGCAACAATTGATTGCCCTTAAGCAGCTGCAACTAAAACAAAATCAAAATATAAATAAGTAAAACAAAGGCCAAGGGTTCGCCTCCAGCATGCGACAAAACAAAACAAAAAACTATCTGAAACTAAAGAAAAAACATTTTAATTACCAATGCTGGAACATCTGTCTTCTCTCGGCAGCACATTCTCATCTCTATGACTAAAACTCGTTGCTGAGATAATTTCAAATTTACGGTAGTTATAATTTTATAACTTTTAAACTGTCAAATTGATGTGAAAACGGATGTAAAAGTTTTTCAATAGAATATGAAATTTATAAAAATATCATCGAACTATGACCCTTCTCTTTCGGATTCTTCTGCACATTGTTGAGATTTCGCAAAGTGAAATTACGTTCCACAGATGTTCTCACCCGCAGGAAAGGTAGATCAGTATCAACCAACCAGATATAAAAATTGATACGAAAGCGCTGATTTTACTCTTGATGCTTACGGTTAATCTTAAACCAAACACCTCTTCATTCTGTTGTCACTTATCGAAAAACAAGTTATTAACATTTTAACAAGGTACTAAATTCGTGACACGGTACTAACTTCTAAAAAAATTGATTTGCTTTGACCTGGAGGCTGGTATAAACTTAAATCATTTTTAGCAAACAATAAGATACAATACGTCAATACTTAGCTCCACATAATAACTGAGGCAAATTCAGATTATAGTAATAAAAACAATTTAGAGACTATCGGTTTTCAAGATAACACCAACAATTGTCAATGCATCTGACTAAGAGCCATAACAACATTCTAAGAAAAAACCTTTAGAGAAATATCAATATACAACTAAGTCTACAGTAACAAGCAATAAAATACAGGCATCAGGCAGTGTTAACATTCTCAAAAGCTAAATTAAACTAATATGTTATACGAGTACTGTATGATTTCACACGTTTCTTAAAAAGAAACAAATTTTTAATTTTATGCAGAGAGTGGCAACCAATTTCATACCTTGTACAAAATGTACAAGTGATGCGTACAAAACATGGATTGGGATGTTGCAAAGTTAAATCAAGTCACGTTATTTCGAAAGAGGCGCATTATGATGTTACGTCTTCTAGTTCCACATAACTTGATACAGTATTTTTTTATGATTGTTGAAGCTGTACTATTCGATGTCGCTGGTTGAATGAAATACACTTGTTTCTTTGCCAGTAGAAGCTGCATTTGTTTTCTTACTTTATGACTTGACGCTTCTGATTGTCAGTCGATGGATACTGAAAAAATGGATAGTGAGTCATTTGTTCTTGCTGATTAACCCAAGACTGTGAAAGCAGTTTATGAAGCGATGCGGGTGAAGAATATCCTGACTTTATTTTTCCTGAAACTTTAAAAAAAAGAGAGTGCATTCTAGAAAAGCGACCTGCTGTTAGTCTCCATCTTGAACCCATTCAGTGGAGTAAAAACCGTCAGTCTGTTTGTACGTAAGAGATTTCTGTAATATAACAAACTACAGCTTACATTTAATTGAACGTTTAAACGGAGACTAAAGGCAAAATGAATAAGGGTATTTAAAGTTAGGCGAATCGTGTTTGACTAGATTTGCGTTGACTTCATCCTGTTTGACACAGCCATTCCAGAGATGTTCAACTTCAAACACGACGTTGGGGCTTCTAATGTTATATATTTTGATCATTTTTATTCGCAACCCTAACGTTGATAACCTTAGCATCGTTAGTGACGCCTTCCCATTTCTAACCTAAAGCAACGCTGGTATTATGCTACTGCATTAAATCGTTTTGCTGCGCACTATTCAGTTTCATCTTGTTAGCACAACAGATCCGAGCTTGTAAAAAGAGTAGACTGATGGTATCATCGGAATCTCCCAGCTATCAGATACATTTCAGTCTAAATCATAGCCTATTCTAGCAATAAGGTTTCTATGACTGGCTACAAATTGATCATAAGACTACGAGCACTTGAATAGGCTTATTGTTTTTGCTCACTGTAGGTCTGTTTTGTGACCCTCTAATAAACTTTTCCAACTAAGTTGCAAACAATAACCTACTACTACAATAACTCGACTAGCTTTACTTTTGCTTGTTCTTAGACGTTTGTTACCTAGGCTACCGTACAGTCTTATCTTTTTTTTCAGCTTGGATCTATTCTGCCGACAAGATCAAACTGATTAATGCGCAGCAAAACGACTCAATTCAGTCGCCAAATAGTGGCAAAGCTTTAGGTTAGAACTGGGACGGCGTCGCTAACGACGCTAAGGCTATCAACGTTAGGACTGCCAATAAAAATTATTAAAATTTAAGACGTTTTAAATTCTACGTTATGTTTGAAGTAAGAGATCTCTTGAACGGCTGGGTCAAGAAAGATGGAGTCAACGCCAATCCAATCGTATGTGATTGGCCTAACTTAGATACCCCGAATGATTTTGTCTTTAATCCTTGTTTAAGTAAAAATTCTTCGAGTTACAACAATAAAAAGTTTAAGTTATGGTTTGTGTTTTACTAGTATATGCGTACTTTGCGTAGCTAACCAGCTCCAATGTTAAAAATGAGATTTCCATCAGATTGCGCAATGCACATGTGTAGCAGATTCGGTTTTAAATCGACTCTGGTAAATTGGGGCTTTAAAGGTGTCCCGGAATCCACCCAATTGTGCTCCATCACAAATGTACTATCTGATGACGAACTTGCCGGTTGTGTTAAAAACAAAAATTTTTGCTTGTTGAAACACCACATAGTGACTGGTATTATTAATAAAAATAATCCTATACTAGCTTAAGCCGTTTAATAATGAATTGTTTGTGTGCAGATTTGGGGAGTTCCCAAAGTGTTGCCCTCAAATGTTTATCTTTGAAGTTTTGGAGTTGGAGCACCCTGCGTCATAGGCTACTGGGTTTTCATGCAATAATGCCATGCATTGTTCACAAAAAAACATCGATGCAATTTCCAATCAGATTAGACCAATTTATTTCAATGTTGCCTAAAATCACTAGCTTGATCGAAAAAAATTAATAATGTTGAAAAGGAAAGTCAGATGAGATGTCCTTTGCGGCGATTAAAATTTCTTTAGAACTTCTTCCTGTCGTTAAACACTTGTACTGGAACTTAAATTTCTAGATTTATTTAAGATACAGAAATTGTCGAATTTCATTACAGCTTGAATCAAAACATAACTTTTATTGTGTGGTTTAGTAGAGTTCACTACTTAGCTCTGTCAGTTTTCAAGAGTGAAGAAACAACTTGCTTTCGTGTCTGAAGATTAATTAGGGACTATTTTTCTTTTTCATAGATAAGCACGACCATTCTTTTTGCGATCTACGACATAAGGGCGTACACATTAGGGTGCAAAATTAAATACTCATTAATCAAGTTCGGTTCTTTGATTACGTAATATTTTCCAAAGCACGAAAATGCTAGCGCAGATTGAAGATTTACGTTTCTGCGCTATTATGTCCCTACGCCCTTATGTCCTGCTCTTTTTTGTCTGCGCCCTTATGTCGGGTTTCGTTCTTTTTGACATTTGGTATCAATAAATTCTGATAAACTAGTACTGTACTTTTGGTTTCATGTTTGGTCTCTCCAAGAAAACATTGCCACTAATTTTGAAAATTAATTAAAGTTTTGATGAAAACATCATGTATTCTCAATTTATACAAGAATCACAAATTAATTGCCAACTGAGCATTGTTGTTGCTAAAACTTGCACTTTAACATTTTAGTTCGGCACTTTAACTTTAGTTAAGTTGCGGAAGTTACATCAGAGCATCGACGAAATACTAAAAGCCTACGTAGTTGGCATCAACTAGGCTGTTGAAGCCTCAGTGCCAACCCTCCACCGAGTTGCTTGTGTTGCTGGTGAATGTTTGGAACCGGTAAAGAACGTTTCAGCAATTCTGTTGAAACTGGGCTAGGCTCACCTGACCGTTGCTGAACATTGAGTCTAGCCAAATGTTAGTTTTATTACAAAACTCGCAACAAAGCGGTTAATTTTCATTGAATGTGCATAGCCAAATAAGCACAGCCATAGCGGAATGAAAGTAAGCACAGCCAAAACTGAGGTGCTTCATTTTTCATGGAACCCTGATCAGTGCGTGTTGCACGTGAATGGAGCGATATTGAAGCAGATAGATAAGTTCAAGTATGTTGGGGTTGCATTCACGAGTGACAAAAGGCGAGACGAAGAACTAGATACCTGAAGAGGCAGGGCTAGTGCAGTAATCCTAGCTTAGCACTATTCGATTGTCATAAAACGAGAATTGTCATAAGAGGTAAAATTCTCAATTTTCAAAACAGTTTTAGTCCCACATTCTCACTTATGGTCATGAATCTTGGGCAATGACAGAAAGAATGCGATCTCAAGCGCAAGCGTCCGAAATGAGGTTTTTACGAAGAATCGAAGGAGTTACACTGTTTAACAAGTTGCATTGCTCAGAAATTGGAAAGATCTCAGCTAAGATGGTTTGGCCATGTAAGCAGAATGTCTCAGGAAAGACTTCCCAAACAAGCTTTCCTTGCCAAAGCAAATGGCAGAAGACCAGTTGGACGACCTAAATATAGATGGACCAAAATACGTTCAAGATCTCTGATGAAATCACTTGGGACCGCATTCAAGCGAAATAATGTATGTCATGGAAGACAGTGAAATGTGGCGGCATTATCCCGTGCTTCTGCCCCCGCACCCCTCACGAAAAAGCGAGCAATGAAAAAAGAAGACAATTTTTTATTGAAATTACAATCATGTGATTGTGTTCAGCTGAATGCTAGACTCAACTAGTATGTAGAACAATTCCGTTTTCATATCTGATTCTTATTTTTAGCCCTTGCACGATTTAGGATTAACCGAAAAAAATTTCATTTTTTATAGGTATAAAACACAACAAACAAGCGATTTTCAGTAGATTTTTTTAGCAAATACATTGTTATATCTCAATTTATGAGAAGCATTTTGTTTTATAAACATTGCGTAACAAAGGCACCTTATGTCCGAAGACGCAGACTTTTGGATGTCAAGTTAAGTTTGTTGTAAAAGGTTATGTACCAACCATGGTTTTATCACTTGAGTTGACCTTGACCATATTTAACTAAGTACATAAAAACTGTTGTTTTTAAGAAGTTTTTAAAAAGTAATTAACGAAATTGGCAGGATTTCACTGCAATGTGTGTTCATGAATTTAGGTTTACATGGTGCTAACTGCTGTTTAATTTTTTACACTATTACTGAAATCAAAATACTGTATGAGTTATTACTTCTATTAACATTTTGCAAACGCATGCAATTTAACTAGTCATATTCGTAATTTTTTATCGGTTGTATTTTAAAAGTATTTTTGTCGTTTGAAATTTTCAATCGATATTTGGTTGAAAATGAATATACTCAAGTGGTCAAAGCTTGCATCTGACTCTTGGATTTGATTTTCTTAACTTCAATGGTTTTTGCTTACCAGTGCCCACTAACAGTTTTCACATCGTTTTGGCGTGTTTTATTTTTTACTATATTCTCGATTTGTAGTTGTTCCGAAACAGCAATTGATTTTTAGTTCTTTGTCCACGGAGAGATACTGCATTAAAGTTTCCTGTGACTTTTTTTTTGCATTTTGCTTCGGCACTGTGCTTCGTGCTAAAGAAATAATAACTCTTTGGAAAAGAAACGGTATATTTTTGAAGATTTGTTGTTTTATGCTTTTTTGTGCAATATATCACGAATATTTGCTTGAGCATTTCTTGCTCTCTAGAAAGGTTTCCTTAATTTTTTTGGTCTCATTATTTGTCCAAAATGGCTGTCTTCGACTGTGATACTAAGTTTCATATTGTTAAAATTTTTTGTTTTGATTTTTAATTCCGAGCTTTAGTACAAACTATACCTAGATTAATACAAGGTTGTAGTGCGGTAACTCTGATCAAGAGGACAAATGATAAAATTCGCCGTTGTCACTCACTCACTCACTGTTCAGCATTTAGAAAACAAGTTGATCATGTTATAATTATTGGCAAATATGAATGCATTTCATTTTGCTATAAACAGCTGCTCACTGGTACAGATATATGTCTCTTTCTCAGAATGAGATCTAGTCGCTGCTAGCACAGATTACAAAAGTGCGTAGTGGAATAAGTGTTTGTTTTGCGGTCAGTAAACTGACTGATTTCTTTTAATGAGTGCAGGCAAAGTCAATGAGGTATTGAAAGTTGGGACAATTGCATTATATTAGATTAGCATTAACCCCATTCTTTTGGACTGCGCCGTTTCAGAGGTATTGTACTTCAAACACAAGGTAACATTTCCCTGGATTTTTAGCGCAATGTTACAAACTTTATTGGCAACACTGATGATGATTGACGTCGCCATAGCTACGATCTGAATTCGAACGCAAGGCAATGGCATCCAGCGGTGATTAGGCTAAACTGAATAAAGTGCTTTCGCTGCGAAATAAATTAAGTTAAACTAGTCTGCAGAACGAAATATTTATTGGTTCGGCGTTAGCAATATAAACACAATAAGAATAAGAGGTGTAGACGCATAGAAAATTCAATAATGAGGTGTAGACGCATAGAAAATTCAATGATGTTTGAGGCTGTAGGAAGCATAGAAGAACTTCGCAGCTTTCGAGTGAAAGTGGTCTCTGACATTTAGCAATCCAACTACCAAATAGCCACAAACTCAGAAAAAGAATAAAAACAGAACCGAGTTGGAAATTAGCTCTCATTAATAATAGTACAAGAATGCTAGGCTTACTGTTCTAAGTATACTGGACCTAGTAGGCATAAAAAGCATTACCTAGTCTGCTAGTAGACATATTTGGCAAAGTAGGGCTACGGTGAATAGAGTTTATGGTCAGACGGTTAGAGTTTAAAGTTATGGCTGTACAATGCCATACTGTGCTGTATTGCAATGCCTGTTTAGTACCGGTACTTTTTCCTACTTGGTTCTGTGTTGCTGATTGGATTAAGTTAATTTATTACGCATCGAAAGCACTCAATTCAGTATAATCTAATTAGCGCTGAGTGCCATTGCCTTACGTTAGAATTCAGGTCGTAGCTATGGCGACGTTAATCAATGTCAGTGTTGCCAATAAAATTTGTAAAGTTGCGCTAAAAATCCAAGGGAATGTTACCTTGTGTTTGAAGTACAATATCTCTGAAACGTCGTAGTCCAGGAGAATAGGGTCAACGCTAATGTAAGAGTATGATTAAAAGTATGATTAAAACCCAGAACGGGTAAGAGTATGATTAAACATACAATTTTGTTGCATACTAGCTTTTGCTGCCTTGTTTTTCGATGTGGGACTTAAGTGCAATAAATGGAGTTGCTACCGGTAGCATTGTTCTTCATGAAATGTAAAATGTTACTTAAACCTTTAAAATCTTATCGAAACCGCACTGTTTTTTCTGTTTTTCTGGTACCGGTATCTAAAAAGGTTAATCGACGAAAGTAAGCATGCAAAAGATTTTCAACTTGTCGTGGCTGCTTATTTGTACAATGGGTAGAGCAAGCTATTGCCGCCTTCCTGTTTGCGTTACCACAGGTCAAGATGAAGACAACAAACCATGCTCCCTGAATGAGTTCGCTAACACTTGCACCTAACATCTTAGTAAGGGTATTTTGACATCTGATCCCACTTTGCGCCTCTGCAATGATGTCTAGCGTATTTCAAGACGTCTAATCAAACGTAAGAGCAAATTTAAGCATTTCCACAATCCGACGAAGCAATGAGTAATTTTCATAGAGGTCAGAATTATTTTTGATCTTGGGTGTAACGAATAGCACTGGCCAACAAAAAAATTTTGGCATTTGAGATAAGAGCGGTTTTAGGGTTTATTGGGGGCGCTGAGTGTGAAAATGACCTTATTTTTTCAGATTGGCTCTAGTTTTTGAGATATTTTAATATTTAGGTTTATTTTATACCGTTAGTGACTACTTTTAAATGAACATTTATATAAGGCTGGTCAATGAACAATATGTTAGTTTAGGGTAACTGATAGATATATGCCTGGAAAGAATGGCTACTGAGCCTATGCTGGCAAAGCTCTTAATTTGCGGGATAAAAAAAGGATACTATATAGTAAACATACTGCAATCAACGTCACTAAAAATACAAATACTTGTATGGGTCCATTATTTGCAAAACAAGCACGTCACATTGGCTTGCAAGTCCAATTCCATTTTAACTGTTCATCTGAAGGAAAGTTCGCTTGTACGATTTCCGCCTATGGCTTTGTTCGGTACAATCCCGGATCAAAGTCCAGCAATAATCCGCCATTATGTGAACGTCCCAACGACCTTGATATCTTTCTTCCATTGTCCTAATGTCTTGATGGAACCTCTCCCCTTGTTCCTCGCTAACATCGCCAAGATTGCCTGGGAAATAGTCTAGATGGCTGAATAGATAGTGAAGTTTTATGCTCATCCTTGCGCCAAGAGCTTGAAAGTTCTGAAGCATCACATCCACAAGGATCCGGTAGTTGGAAGATTTTGTGTTACCTAGAAACTCTCGTATCACTGAGACATATGAGCACCAGGCAGCCCTCTCGACTACTGTCATACGAGCAGTGAAGGTTTGATCTTGCATTAGTTTTCGAATTTGGGGTCCATCAAAGATACCTCTTTTAAGCTTTTTTATGCTGAGGCCGGGAAAGGTTTGGGCGATGTAATTAAAACAATCGCCATCTTTATCAAGAGCCTTCACGAATTGTTTCATCAGACCCAGCTTTATGTGTAGTGGTGGCAGAATAATGCGATCACGATTTACAAGTGGCTCATTGATGATATTTTTATCTCCGACTGCAAGATCTTGTTGTGATGGCCAATCCTTCTTTACCCAGTGCTGATCCGTAGCGCGATATGATTTGCACTCGGCCATGCCAAAATCCACAAAAAGGTCTGGAACCTGAAAAAGTTATTAATTAAAAAATACGTTGCTAGCCTTACTAGCGCAGCAGTCCTACAATTTTCCAAAAATCAGTAAACATTTATTGAAATAAAGAGAAGCTCTAGCGATCGATAAACGCAAACACCTCGCTAACCATGTCTTGTCTTGTTCGTTCGGTACAGCAAACATGAACACCGCTGAGTCGCTTTTGGATAGACTGCAAAATTTTTGCGGAAACAATGCATCTCTCGAGTCGAGTTTTGTAAGTTAGGTCTCAGAAGACACCAGCTTCAATGATTTTGTCGACTGATTTAGAGTGATTGTGTTAAGAGGCCAATTCTCGTTTCCCATCTTTTCATTCACTGCTTTGCTTCCATGTGGTTTTGAGTAGGAACTTTGTGACGTTATTGCTCGTGATTTTTCAATCAAGCTGCTGGAAAAAAAAGTTGACAGGTTTATTTCGGACTCGAAATGTTGCATTTGATTATTTATCAGGGCTGGGGAAGCGAAGTTTATTTTTTTGAGGGGGTGGAGAGGTGGAAGAAGCAGCAAAAAGTTATTTTAACACAAATTGATCTTTGACAAATTTTTAGTACATGCCTATTAAACAAGTTTATTATGTTTAAATTTTTTTTTAACTTTAAAATGTCAAATGAGAGCTGCTAAAAAGTATTTTACGGGGGCGTCGTTCCAGCTGTCGGGCCTACTTTGAAAATGAAAGCGAATATCATAACCACTGTCGTACATGGAACTAGCTCTATAAGACGACTGGTTTAAATCAGCTCAATCGTTTACGTGCTATCATGTTTAGATCAGTTTGTACTTGTTTTTCAGCCAGCATTATTTTAGTCATAGCGACAACACAATTATTTAAGTTGAAGAGAAGATTCAAACATTCATTAAACGCGGAAGCGTCAGCAGCTGTCAGTGGCGGAACCTAGGGGGGACTGCAGCTCAGCTCCCCTTTTGCCAAGTCACTACGAAAATTTAATCCAAAATACTAGCGTTTAAACGTGTATTGCCTTGATCTGAAAGCAAGAAGGGCTGAAGCAGTGAAGGGCTTTTAACTCTTTCAAATGACTTCCAAATTTTAGCTATCTAGCTCTATCAAATTACTCCAGAAACAAGCAAATTGTGTCCCAAAAATGTCGTTAAAAAGGCTTTATTTTCACAAAAATCCCAACCAGTCTCATGTTGCGTTTCTGGATAAGACGATTTGCGGTGATTGTCTCTGCTTGGTGGCTTCGAACGAGAAACAAATTCAGTGGACAGTAATAGGTTGAATGTATCTACAGAAGCATTGGATTATTGGGAACTTCCGAATTTCCCAAAGTACTTGTAGCAATGAAATTGTGCAAAACAGCGTCCGATGCTCTCCTGTGATAGGAGGATCGAATATGCAACTACAACAACTGTAACAGTATGGAAATTGCATAGAAATAACAATGATGCTGATGAATAATCAGTTCAGGATATTTTGTGCAAATGTATAGTGCTGAACTGCTGGTACAAAACCTTTACAATCTTATAGTATTATAAAATTGAATTCAATGCACCCAACAACTTTTAAGCTCCATATCGATATTTGTGTGGTAGGTGAAAAGGAGCTCTGAAAGCTGCTCTAGGCCTACTATAAAGTTTTTTGAACGTTTTTTTCTTTTGTTTTTACTGTTTTTGTTTGCGATGAGCCTCAACCACTATTCAACCTGGGAAGCTATAAGACAAGTGGTGACGTTCGCCGGACACACTCTACGCACCAAAGATCTTTTTCATTCGATCACATTATACTAGAAAAATGGGGTACTCGGATCGACAAAACTATTTTTTTTTCTTTAGCCCACTTTTCTCTTGAAAATTTTTTGGGAGTAGCACCCTTATTTTTTCCTCCAGAACAGATTTCCCTTGCTCCGCCTTTGGATCTAGTGGTTTACTGTCCTGCAGTATGGCCGAGAGGGCAAAGACGTGTTTTTACGACCACCCTGATCGCCTAATTTGAGTTCAACTCGCACTGTAATTATCTTGTGGTGTCTTTGAATAAGACGCTTTACAATGATTATCTCTGCTTAGTGCCTTCAAACAAGTAGCAAATTCAGTGGACAACAATTGAAAGAAACCCACTGGAAAATTGGTTTTGTTTTTTTTTGGCTAATGGAACAAAATTGACCTTGTCGCCCGAAGAGTCCCTTGAGCAAGGACGAAACGCGTCGTGACGGCTCAAATCCATTTATTGTCATTAAATCATTATTCATTTTGTGAAACAATGTCCCAAGTGCTCTTGCCCTGAACCCCCTTAACTGAATTTAATCGTATATATATGTATATCGTATATATATAGCTATAATTGTATATATTCTTTGATCGTATATATCGGAGCTTCCAAAAGTGCCCGATGGTTTCGCACAGCTATGATGTTAAAGGGGGTTAAAGCGTCCACCTACGATTTTGTTCCAAAAAATAATAAAATATCAAAAACATATCTTCACCAAATTTCAGCTTTGTACAACTTTTTGTTTGTGATATATTTTAATCTGAAATTTAGATCTCCCAACATTATTGCCAGTTAAAATGTAGTTTTTTAGGACTTGGAGTATTCGACCTTCTGTAACTTGTAAACATATTCTGTTACAAACTTACAACAATAAAATTATGCTGAAGTCTGGCATTTAGGTGCTTTCAAAATAGTTGTGAAATATTCATTACATTAGTTTAGAAAGGTAAAACTTTAACTGGCAACACTGTTGAGGAAATCTAAACTTTGAAATGAAATATGAAATATCTCAAAAACAATATAATTTCGTAAAAAAGCTAAAATTTAGTGAAGCTGTGTTTTAGGTTATTCTTTAATTTTTGCTAAAAACTCTACAGCTGGATGCTTTACTCTCTTTTCATAAAATTAATCATTCATAGACCATACTTATTGAGTCTGTTTCATCCTTTGCCTCATCAGGAGGGTATCTGCATTATAAATCATAACACTGTTTTATAATGCAAGTACCCTTCTGATCAGCGCTCACCTGTAAAATAATGCATGGGGGAACGCTTTCGCAGCCGTGGCCAGACGCATTTGGAATGCGGCAACAATTTGGTGATAATTTTGCCCGAAATTCGGATGAAGACCAAAAACAAAACAAAGGTCTTCGCCGCAATTTGTTGGAACATTCAGCCGAAAATTGGCAATTTATCAACCACTTTTTTCGTCTAAACGTCCTGGACGCTTTAATGTAGTAGCGGTGGGGGGAAGGGGACGACGCTAAATTTCTATAAGGTGACGCTAAATCTCGATGGGGGGACGCATCCCTCTACAATTTAAGTACTGATCTTGTTGAGTCGAAAAGCAATTGATTGCCTTTAGCAACCTCTAATATTAAGGTGGTGTTTTTCAAGTCGAGGTAATTTTTAGAGGATATTTTCTAATAAAATAGCCGTTGGCATACTCACTTCTCTAGAAAAATGTTTAACTTTTTCGTTGTTGAACCAGTTGTAGACTCCAATTCCGTAGTAAGGGCCCCACAAAACGATAAAACTCAGCGAAACTAATGACGTCAAAGCAATCGTGTTTCGTTTAGCACAAGCAACTGGACAATCGTTTTTAGAACTTCTTCTGCCATTCATTTCTGAATGAAAAGGAAACCAATGTTGAGCCTGAAGCATTTTACTGATGAGTTGTTTATTGTGGTTATGTACTGACTTAAACTGCAGTGAAGAAGATAAAGTTGTTCTGACGAGACCTGCGTTTGCATAAGAAAATATATCGTGATGCAGTCGATCCGAATGACTAATTAAGGGATAAGGGTTTGTTGGATTTAAATTTATTTTTGCAGTTTGTTGGATTAGATGAAAATCAGTAGACAGTGCCAAAAAATTTAAATCCAACAAACCAGGTGAAATTTAACACTACTTGTCAATTGTCATGTGAACGTATTCTAAAGTAGTTTACATGACGTCATAGATCCATTTCATTAACTAAACAAGAATGATAAATCAAAGCCAAGGAGTTAAAACAATCAGCAATCATTCCAACTTATGCACTGCGGTACTGCAAGTAGGTTGTTTTTTTTCACTGGAACTCATTCCTTTCACCCAAAATACCACCATCTAGGCCAAGGGTGGGCAATTACTTTCCTAAGTAAGCCGGTTACAGATAATGAAATTAGTTACTGGGCGGGATGCCCAAAACTCAATATTGAAACATAATTAAAAGACAATTTATTTACAATTAACTAGCGTAACAGCTAATGCACTACGCGACGCTTTTTTTAGGGTCACATTAAGCCCCAAAGCAAATAGGGGCTAAATGTAGCCCTAAACAAGCAGTCAATTTTCTGCCACGTTTTTTTAATATCTTGCATCTCATTCATCTTTTCGACCTTCATGCAAAATATTAGCCAATACAACCAAAATTTTATTGAGTTATTTAACTTCACAGTGAGTCATTTCCCAAACCTTTAAAACTTGACTGAAATCCGATTTTTGTTACTTACTCTTGGATGGCTGAAAAAACTACCTTAAGTTTCTTCTATTTTCTTGATTTTTCAAATGGTAGTTGGCAAAATCATTTTCTATGACTGGGTAAAATTGTGGTATTTTACCATAACTATTTTTTATTTTATTTAGAAAATGATCGGGGTCATTGAAATTTTTTGAAGAACACCACTCTGCAACACCCAGAGCACCACTCTACGACACACTATATTACAATTTTTTTGACAATAAAAAACTGATATTTGATTATGTTGTAATAATTACCATAGCTAAAACTTTAAGCTTACGCATGTAGATGTTATTTTCAAACCAACCACTGTAATAAAAGATTTGAGTTTGGGTTAGGATCGTTAAGGTTAAAGCTAGGTTTAGAGTTAGGGTTAGGTTTAGAGTTGGGGTAATAGAGTGGAGTGAAAAAAATTTTTTTGGAAATTCAAAAAAGTGTAGTTTGGAAATCCTGGCAAATGGTCTAAAAATAGAAAAAAAATCGACTTAAACCAGTTGCCACCTACAGTGCTGTTCATAATTCAGGAGCCACCTTGCAAAAACACTCGTTTTTTGGGTTCCAGGTTTAATTTATACTATTTGCTATAATTATATATCTACATGTTATATATTTTTGTGAAGGGTTTGTTGCTGGTAATGTTTCGGCATAATTTTTTTTTGAAAATAATTTTAAAGCCAAACTGCCCCCCATTACGTGACGTCATGCCAAAAAACTCATTTCCTTACTAACAGCAAATATGCATTACAGTATTGGTGTCAAAAGCAATTAAAGGAATAAGGATAGTTTATCGGGTATTGTAACAAGTTTAGGTCATGTCATATTTACTTCATGATTTCATCGCGCGTCACTCATTATGACGTCATAATTTATGAAATTTTCTTGGTTTTATTTAAAGCCTAAAAGCAGCATGACATTTTTTTGCTAAAATGTCAAGTTGATATCGTACCTGTAATAAAATTAGGAAAGATTACAAAATTGTCAAAATTATTAACACTCTTTTTACAGAATAGTGGCTCTGAAAAGAGCCGTTTGATTTGGCAAGGACTGATTTAGTATTTTGTTGGCCATCCATGGTTTTCGATCACCATTTTGCATCGTCGAGGAAGTGATTCAACAAGTTTGTTGAGTTCTTCGGGTGAAATCACTCGAAACCAAGCAGCAATGACCTGTTCGATAAGCTCTCTTTTCGTCTTTGGTTTATTCTTCCCAATTATGCAACTAACTCGGTACCACAAATTTTCAATCGGGTTTAAATCAGGAGATTGGGCTGGCCAATCCATTCGTTCAATTTTATGGGTCCTGTACCACTGTTGGACTTTTTTAGCACGGTGGCATGGAGCATTATCGTCTTGAAAAATCCAATCATCGTCGGAAAACAAAGAACGTGCACTGGGTAACATTTTATTTTCCAGCACATCGATATACTTTGTCCCGTTCATCATCCCAGACACCACTTTGAGCCTACCAATACCATTTGCAGCCATGCAACCCCATACCATAATTGACTGGGGATGCTTGATGGTCGGTGAAATACAATAAGGCCTGTACTCTTCCTCTGGTTTTCTTCTCACAAAATTATTTCCAGCATGGTTGTTTACAGTAAAAGTTGACTCATCACTGAAAAGAACTTTCCTCCACTTCTCTATTGGCCACTTAACATGAGAGCGTGCCCAATCTAATCGGCGTTTTCTTTGTTTTTCCGTCAAGAGTGTTTTTTTTTCGAGCTTTACATCCTCGAAGACCATTCTCCAGCAACCTTCTCCTCACTGTTGGAGCAGACAATTCAACGCCACTACTTTCCTTTAACTCTCTGGCCAACTCTTTTGAATTCAGTCTCCTGTTTCCTAAAGAAATCCTGACCAAAGTTCTATCAGACCTCTTTGTTGATTTCCGCTTCCTTCCAGATTGAGGCTGACATTTCGCATCTCCTGTCTCAATCCACCTCTTTAACACTCCTTGCACTCCTTTACGAGATGTACCAGTCTTTTTTGCAATAAATCTCTGCGATTTTCCTTCATTGTAAAGATAAATAATCACTCCTCTCTGTTCTGCACTAATCGGTTTGAAGCCCATGATGACTGAAACTGAATAAAAAGGTTGAACATCCAGAAAGTCCTGAAATTGCTCCCATTATGACGTCATAGGGAGCAAATCGTGGTGTGATCATGATGTGACCCAAGATGTGACCTCAGGTCATCAGAATACACAATAATTACAAACATAATTTTTCGATTTCATTTTGCTAATTCGATCATTGCAACCATGTTACCAATATAAAAATGGCCCATCAAAGTGACGTCATGCTTAAGGGGTGCATTTTGGCCCCAAATAATTATTTCAAAAAAAATTTTTTTTCAGTAAAATTCTCGTAGCAAACCCTTTACAAAAATATATAACTTGCCCATATACAATTAAAGCACATATCATAAATTCGACTTGGAACTTACAAAATGGGCAATTTTGCAGGGTGGCTCCTGAATTATGAACAGCACTGTACCATGGGCTGGCTACCCCCCCAAAAATTGGTCGCGGGGGTAAAATGGCCATAAAATCATGTTACTTGATAACCGCTAGTCATAGAGACCTGATTTATAGCTCAAAAGTTGCAGAATCATCATGCTTCTATGAGTGCTGAGAGGTCTTTCGACAGTTTGATTGTGGCAAGAATGGTGTAAAATTAAGGGTTTCATTCGACAGTCTTCAATTTCAGAATCGGACAAATGTCTAATAGCTGGAGGTTGTTGCTGACAAATTTCCAAATCAGCCAACTCATAGTATGTGTCTGCTTCCAAGTTTAAAGTAGGAAGGTGAAATAAACGAACTGAGGTGTCGTTCTTGCGAAGTGAAAGAACGTGATTCACGCCCTTGTCTCGAACAGCTTGATCGTCATCTCCTAACATTGCGATCAAAATGCTTTCCGGATGGCCAAAAGATCCATTTCTTTGAACAACATTTTGATCTACTTGTCGAAGATCTTGATTTGTCAGACTGTTAATTCTTTTGATCAAGTTGAAAAAAACTTTAGAACCATGTGTTAGTTGGCTGTATAACTTGATTTCAAACCAAGTGGGAAAATAAACAGTTAAACAAAAGTTAACTAAAATTTCCAAGTTCTGAGGTGGTTCATCAAGTGACACGTAATACCGCAAAATTCTACAACCCAAAGTCAACCATCTTGAATGCACCACTGGGCCAACTTCCAAATATTGTAGATCATCATCACAATTACCAGTTATAATTGCCAAACAGATTTTGTAAGCGTAGTATTGATCTGTACTCAGGTCATCAATGACATGAGGTGGAAGTTTTGGAAAAGAAGAAATAGGGACGAACACTTGCTTAAACTGAGTTACTGGCCAACTTGATACAGGACCCTGTATTTTTTTACCTATTGGTCCGGCAAATGTATCTGGACCACTTGTTGCCCCATCCAAAGCAGCAAACACATGTCGCAAGGGAAGTTCATTTGTGTGTAGTAAACACACAACCCACTGAAGAGGTCTTTGTAATAATTCTTCTAAACTTCGAATGCATCCATTGTGTTTGCCGGTTATAGAAGCAGTACCGTCAGTGCCAACTATTGCAAGCTTGCCTTCCAATTCCGTACCACTGAAAGAATCAAACAACTTTTGGGCAATTGTTCTACCTTTGCCATCTTCAGGAGAAAAGTGAGTAAGGTAAAAACTTCCTGGCTCACCAGCTACTGTATAATGTTCTTCCAGTTGAACAGACCGATAATGCTTCTCATTTGGACCTTGTGCAACAATTTGGGTTGCATCTTTGCGGCCATCCAAATACACTGCGTTCACCAATCCAAAGTTTTGTTGCTCTTTGCTCCAGATTTCGTTTCGGCATCTCTCACGCTCTCTTCGTAGTTTACTTCGATCAATGATGCGTGTTTTATCATCTTCAGTAACTAAACCAACATCCACTAGGACACTGTTAGCAACTGCAGCAGCTGCTCTATCCGATAGCTGGTAGCGTTCACAAATTCTGGCAAGGTTTGGCCATTTTTTGCGATTTTGAATGGATGGATTTGGCATTTCCGCTAAGAACTGAGAAACTGCAGATGATTGTGATGTGTCTGTGCTTGTTGATGCCAAAGATTCGGACTCCGAGACATAATCAGTAGTTGACATAGTAATAATTTCATTTTGGCATTGTGAACTTGGGGCATTGACATGTGATTCTGAACGTCGTATAAATTTTTGGTCAAATGAGGTCAAAGGCAAAGCTACATCTAAACATTTTCCAATACGCCGACTCTTTTGATCTTCATAAAATACAAAATCTTCATCAGTCATTCGTAACTTGTGGTCTTTTTCCAAACGTCTTCGTTGTTCATTGTCATTGCAAAACACGTCGAACAACTTATCTATATCTGACAAGAACTCCGCTTCTTTTTCCAAAAAAGATGCTCCACGTTTTTTTTGGGATACCGATCAAGTTTGCTGAAAGCTACCACCAGTGCCTGTACTTTTTTAGATATAGTTAAGTAATGTAATGGATAAACATTACACCACACCCATCTGTCATGTATTACTTTAGCAACATCATTTGCAACGTCCACAGTTCTAAAATTTTCGAATTGGATGATCCTCTCTAACACTTGACATTTGGTGGGTAGTATACCGGATGGAAAGCTTTTACTTCCAGTGAAAGTGTATCCACTATGTAAAACTTCAACGTTGCTTGCACTTCGCCTGGTTGTCATAGCTATAAACTACGGTGGTTATCAAGTTATTTCATTAATAGTACTAAGCACCTAATTACTTATCTACAAAGATTCTATTTCAATTTACTTCAATTCTATTTCAATCTACTTCAATTGCTGGTAAGAAACCACTTCGTAATCAATGCATTGAGAAAACGTTGGCTCGTTTGGGCACTACGATTTTTCAGTTACGGTAAAAAAGATAGCCTGCAAAAGAAAAACTTGAAAAGAAAAGTTTTGTACGGCAACAAAGGAAATATCTTCAAAACCCTATTTCACAAATTTTGCTTACCATCTCGTTTTTTTTGAGATAAATCCTTTCAAAGTTTTAAATCAATTGAGTCAAAGTTTATTAAAAATAACTTCTGAAAATTTAAAGTCGCAAAGAAACGGAAAGTTTCCCGATTTTTGAGGTTTTTCAAAGTCACTATCCGAAATTTTAATATTGTTGGCCAATGCTTAACTTAAATGTCATCATAAGACGTTTTTGTAACGTAACTAACTTGACTTGGACATTTTATGATTCAGTATCAAAAACAAACCTATTTACAAAATTTGAACTGCCGGTGACGTCATCGGAAAAGTTACGTTAGTTTTTAAAAATATGACCGTGACGTCAGTATGATGACGTCATCAACTCAAAACTTTTTTCTAAAAACTTTTGGTGAACATTAACCATCACACCAAGTTAAGTGTTTTGATAACTTTTGGTTGAGGCATTTTGCCTCTTCCTCACTGTAAAACGCGTTGGTCAAATACCCGGTGTAAAATAGAGTTAAATTAATTTTAATCAAGACAGGAAAATCGATGTAGAATTGTACCATTACATGATGTGCCCCCAAGCAATTGTTGGTTTCCATTTTGAAAGCAATTTTAATAGAATTGCTGGATTGAAATACCATTGAACATTGCTGGATACTTCGTAATTACGTGATCAACAAATTATAGGGTTTTGAATTTTTATCTGTGGTGTAGACTTCTAAACGAATAAAAATTTCTTAATTTTTCTATTTTCGCTAGAGCCTAGCTGCAAGCAATATTTGCTTGCAATGTTATACAAAAGAATAGAATTGGCATTGATTATAATGGAAGATACTGCAACAAGCACCAGTTTTGGCTAGCATTGCCATAGTATCAAATATCAAATTTATCAAATATAGTATCAAAATTTTTCTGACAAACTAGTACTGTATTTCTGGTCTCAAGCTGGGTCGCGGCAAGAAAACATTGTAAGTCGTTGGTTTGAAAATGGTCTAGTAATATAACGGAACGCGCGACACAAGCGTCGGTCAATCCAATAACTATCAAAAGCAAAGAGATACTAACTGATGCAGCATTTCTTATAGCGTGGATTAGACTACAATGTTTTTAATTTACGGCATAATGGCACGAAATGCTTAATAAACGGCAAGTTTGCATGACCTCTTGTTTATTAATCTTTGAGATTTCAAAAATACGTTTTAAATCCAAAATTGAAAAACATGTTTTAAGTGCATTAAACCGAAAGTTTTCGGTTAATTTTTTAATTAGTCTACACTATAAACGCTACTTTTTTGGTTGCACGGTTCTACGACCTATGTTCCTCAAATACTTTCCAACAACAAAAATCTCGTTGAAACCAGCAGAGCACTGCTACACGTCGTTGTTTACTGCAGCACCATGACCCATGTGCTCAAAGAACAGCTGCTTTTGTACTACACTCATTCCAGGATCTGCATGAATTGTTGAAGCTCTGTGTCTCACTGCTGTCGCAGACAGTGTTGTTGATAGTCCAGCTTGCTTTGTCACATCATTGGTAGAATGGTATCCAGCTATGTGGTCCAACGAATCTTTTGTACTGGGAAAAAGAAATTTGTTGGACTTATAATTGCTACATTTATCTTTAGTTAACCGATCACTTAGCATATCTTGTGCTGGGAGAATTTCTTGATTCAAAATAACGGGCACCAACTTTCCACTGTCTTTTCCAAATAAATATAAATAGAGAAGTTTGTCCTTTTTAAAACCTCGTTTCTTTCCTCGTCAGAATGAATTACATAACCAAGCTACTAGCATCAATCCATCCTTTCCTCTTAGTGCTTGTCCATTCTGAAAAAAGTATTCTGGACAGTTCCCCTCCTCTTCGAGCATTAAACGATCTAATTCGCGTAACAACAAGATTTCGCAAAATCAATGACATTTTCCGATTCTTGTGTTTCAAGTTTCAATTTTTCATCTGTGGCCATTGAAACATACAAGACAAGCTTTTTTACTTTTTTTTTGGGGAGTTGAGACGGCTTTCCGAGAAATTCTTTTTGCCTTGCAACTGTGCCAATTTTGCAGGTATGAATATGTCTTCAAAAATAAAGCCACACATTAACAAATTTGTCCCACTGGATAACAAAACCGTCTTGCTTTTGAATGAGATACATTCAATTACTTTCACAACTCTTTTAAATACAGTACGTTACCAATCAATGATTTCATTTCAATTTTATCTTGTGACACGGCGTTTATTACTTTTCTTAATGATGGAAAGTTATTCTGAACGAAATCCAATTCGGTTGTATCGTTTCCATTCTCTTGCAACTAAATAGTACAAATAGGGTAGCGAGCATTCTCATATATTGCGTTACGATTCTTTGACCATCAACCATTTTTTCTTTCCTCACCCCAGTGCTCGGGTAAACGTTTCGCCCTAAATGCGGAAGCATTTGGTTTGTTCGGCCAAGTTTCCTACTTTGTCTTCAGCAAATTTTGCAACGTTGTGTAGAAATTTTTGGTCTGCATTCTCTTCTGATTTCCCAATCAGCTTATGGTTTTTGTTCTTTTCAGACATCTTATTTTATGCTTATGAAAGCATTTAAAAAAATTTTGCAGTCAACACATATTTTTAAAGATCTATTCTTTGGCTTATTCTGCTTTTTTATCTCGAGCATGCAATCATTCTTTTTCCCTTTTTTATCGACTAGCCATTAGGGTGTTGCAAACACCCTATAAAAATTAAAAACTTGTTTGTTTAACCTGAACTATTTTTTGGTATTGCAGTTTGATCAATAGATCATGAATACCAAGTTCAAAAACTTTCATCAATGTTGACCTTCCCCGCCAGGCCAATTTTAACGCCAACTTTTCAAAACTTGCATTTTTGCCACTAGAGGGCGATATGTATAAGTTGTGTTAGTGAGCATGTTTTTTAAAGATGCCCCATGTTAGTGTCCATCTTTGAAAAAGAATTGGATCAAATTGAGTTATCCTATTCAGTGATATTGCTATTTTATTGCACTTTTAAGAAGCGTTGGTGCCACCACGTGGTGAAAATTAAAGTTGAATGTAACAAAATATTAGGCCTTTTGATGTTTGATTTTAGGCATTTAATCACTATTTGAGGATATTTGTATCGGTAATGTGCTGTTGTAATCCAAAGTTGATTGAAATTAACAATATTACTGTGTCTAGGAGTTGGTCATTATGAGTACTTGATTTCAAACATTTATCAATTTGAGCTAATTTTTTGGATTTTCAACTGTACTGACTTGATTGGCAAAGCAATACATTCTTTCTATATTTTGAAGGGCCAAAATTATTCAGCAACAATGCAGAAGCACCACATTAAACAAATTGGAAAGCACATTTTTCTAAGATTGTTTTTCTCAACGAATACACAATTTTGTAGATTTTCTTACACTTGCGGCGGTGAAGAAAAATCAGTAACAAGCTTGATCCCTCTTACAGTGGAGTCATTGCACACTCGCAAGATGTAGAGTATAGATATAGTATGTATCCTTTGCCATGACATAACCCCACACAAAGTTTTTCTGAAGTTGTTTTTAGCATCACCAGTCTACGAAATTCTGCATCAAATTTTTTTAATAACTCACCGTCAGCATTTAAAGTCACATTATGCCAACGGAAGTTCCTCATCCCACGATGCTAAGGGAGCAAGCTCTCCAGTTAAATGCCAGGTATGTCTCGCATTCAAGAGCGGATCTATTTCATTCCGTGGTAACAGCACAAACTAGAAATTATTGAGCGTTTGTTTTGGAAAGCAACAGGAAAGACGCTAAGAACCCTATGATCATCGTGTCAAGTAACCACTCTCTTTATCAGAGAGAAAATTCATGTCAGTATCATAGAAGTTTTTGATTACTTTGTCTTAGAATTGCAACATTTAAAAATTTTTCAAGTCTACAGCCTGTCATAAGCATATACTGACCGCATCTCTACATGTGCACTGAGACCTGTCGATAACAAGAAAAGAAGCATGTAAACTGCATGAAAAAGTTCATGTAACAAAATTTGAACTTTTTAATCAAGAATACTCTGCAGGAATGCAATTCTAGATCTTGACTTCCTGATACTAAATATACCTCTGTAATTAATTTTGTGCAGAAACAAAGAAAGTGAAAACTGCTGTGAGTCAGCCACCTGCCTCATAGCTTGCCGATCAATAGTTTTACAAAAACAATTGTAAAATAAATTTTTAGTTTTGTTGTATTAAAACAATATACAAATTTAGCTACTTTAAATCTGAACAATGAAGCACATTCCCCAAACCAGTCAATAATTCTTTTAAAAGTTCTAAAATTTATTGAAAATTTTAAACCGAGAAAATATCGATTTCGGTCTCAAAAGACCAACAGTTTATAGAGACCAACAGTCCTAAAGAGTCTTAGAGAATTCAAAACGGACAGAAAGTACAAGTTCAAGTTTGTTTATTGACGCCCCTAAATAAACAAGAAAACAAAAACAGATAAAACCAGAGAACGAATAGTGTTATTATTAATGAAGAAAGCAGCGCCTGAGTGATAGCGAAGGGACCGCGAGGTCTTCCAGTCTGCAGCCACTCTAATAAGCCATAATAAAAAATATGGCATCTTTTTTCGAGCTACAACGAACTAACATAAAAGAACACAAGAAAGCAAAAACTAAAAAAAAAAAAAAAAAGACGAAACAAGAGCTACAATAGTATTGTGCTGGCTAAGAGTTACTAAAATTTAGTATTTTTATAAAATAATTTAGATAATTAACTTATAATTTTTGGAAGATGATATACGAGTAATATACAAGCATTATTCAAGTCGCCACTTTATAATTTGAAAATATAGACACAAGAAAATTACACAAGGAGTTCAAAAGAATTTCTTTGCTTTCTTTTAAAAACTTTCTAAATGAGAGGTCTATAGTATTATTGGGAATGGAATTCCAAATTTTCGCCCCGGAATATTTAATTGATTGCTGCGTTCTTTTGGTTTTGTAAAGAGGAATTATTAAATTCAAGAATGCCGTAGTACAAGTTTGCCGACTGAGCAAGAGTTTGGCCGAAGTGAAATAATTATTAAAATTTAGAGATAGACGCTAATTGATTTGATTATGCATAAATTTGGCAGTCTCAAATTTATGTAAATTTTGTAGGTTCAATAAGTTAAA
The DNA here is from genome assembly GCA_963965965.1 of Trididemnum nubilum. Classification (NCBI taxonomy): domain Eukaryota; kingdom Metazoa; phylum Chordata; class Ascidiacea; order Aplousobranchia; family Didemnidae; genus Trididemnum; species Trididemnum nubilum. The sequence continues at coordinate 11,007,163 of OZ014479.1, forward strand.
CTTTTGATAAAGAGGCAAAACATTTGCTTTAAACTTTGTTACAACCTTGTAACAACTTTAAACCTTGTAACAATAGGGTGGAGTGAAAAAAAAATTTGAAAAAAGTGTAGTTCTTAAATCCTGACAAATACCCTAAAAACCCCCCAAAAAATGTTTTAGGGCTGTTGCCACTTTAGGGGGGCTAGCAACACCCCCAAATCTGTTTTAGGGGGGCCAATTTACCCCAAAAGGCCATAACTTGAGAACCGCTTATCGTAGAGACTTCATCTATAGCTCAAAATTTGCGTAATTGCCATGTTTGTATCAGCTCTAAGAGAAAGTTTTAGTCTATTTTAATCACAGAAAAAGTTATGACCAAAAATGTGGTTTTTCTGCCATTTTGTTGAAAAATCATGTTAATAAGCTTGTGTTTATGCACTTATCTGCCCACATAGAATCTAGATTACCGCCATTATTACAAATGAGATTGAAATAGGACAGATACCAGTTAACGCTGATGTATATTTTACAACATGCTGTAGACTAAACTTAAGAGAAATGTGGAATATAAAATAGCTATTTAACCAGCAGAGAAACTCTTCACCCAAGCATTTTGTCTGCATTTCTTATGAAGCAAGATGTAATAAGTTTTACAAACAGAAGCAGTTTGGTGTACCGAAATGCATTTCAAATAACGTTTATCTAATTACAACCACTTACATTTAACAACATAAACTTTACGCAATATTCAATAATATAATGACGTTTACCCATGTAGGTATACAATATCAATTGAATCTAAAATGTAAACCCAGAGGCATAGTGATAAAGAATTTTCCCATTATAAAGCAAGATTCATTGCAATTTAAAATTTTATAATCCACACACAAGGGTTCTATTAATAAAAAAAAACACTAGTCCGAAAAGATACCACGCAAGTTTGTCTGTACTGTATACCTTCCCTAGTTTACACCATTCCATTGCCGCCCAGCCGCCCACAAACATTAAACATAAGTAAGCCCGCTTAAGTTTTCGATTATCCGCTACCTACACAAAATAAAAAATGTCAAAACTGCATTTTTGTATTGAATGTTTTTAGAAGTTTACGAGATTTAATCTTCTGCCGAATCATCCCATCTCTTCGTGCAAAGCCTTCAACTTGAGCTGATGCCTCTGTTACCAACTTTACATGGCGTTCCACAGACTGATTATGACATGGATGGTCAAGCTTCAATGGCCTTGCTCGGCATTGTTCAATTTCTGTATCCGTTAAGTGTTCAATTGCAGGAGGCTGATGTTGCCAGGAAGTCAAGTCCACCATCTTGTCAAACGAAGTGGCGGTTAGATTGATTACTGGCACATTAAATGGGCGTACCGACAGAGCTGAGGATGTATCACAGGTTAATTCTGAAGAATGCTCTTCATTAACACTCATAGCAAGGAGATTCGACGAATCAGCTGATGTTAATTCTCGACGAATTGAAAGAACTTTGTTCACTCCTAGCATTCTAATTTTCTCATCATCATCTCCTAACATTCCAACCAAAATATTTTCCTGGTGAGCAAAAAATCCGTTTCGTTGCACCACTTTTAATGCAGTTTCCCTAACGATTTCATTTGGAACATTAAGAATTCTTTGGACTAAATTGAACAAATTTTTAGAACCACGAGTTAGTTGACTATTTGACTTGATTTCAAACCAACTTGGGAAGTAGACTTGAAGACAAAACTGTGCTAAGATTTCTAAGTTAGAGGAGGGATTATCCATGGAAATGTAATACCTAAGAATGCGACAACCGAGGGTAAGCCATCGCGAATGAACTATGGGACCAACTTTCAAATATTGCAAGTCGCTGTCAACAACTCCTTCGATTACAGCAGAACATATCTTATACGCATAATGCTGGTCAGCACTCAAATCTTCTATGACAGATACAGGCAACTTTACAAAATGTGGATTTGGGATTGATTTAAAATGAGCAGCAACAGGCCAGCTTGAAACTTCTCCATTTAGCGATTTTCCAATTGGACCTGAAAACGAGTCGGGGCTCTTAGTGGTACCATCAAGCATGGTAAAAACATGCCGCAATGGAAGTTCATTGGTATGTAACAAACACACCACCCATTGCAGTGGTTTGTTGAGCAGCTCTTCCAAACTTCGAATGCAGCCATTATATTTGCCAGTCATCGATGTAGTGCCATCTGTGCCAACTATGGCAAGCTTATTATGTAATTCCGTGTCAACAATGTTGTTGAAAATCTTCTGTGCAATCGTTTTTCCTTTGCCATCCTCGGTGGAAAAGTGTGTCAGATAGTATTCGCCAGGTTCTCCAATCAGTGTATAATGATCTTCAAGTTGTACCGATTTGTAATACTTGTCATTTGGTCCCTGGATGGTGACTTGCGTGGCATCCTTTCTGCCATCAAAGTAAATGGCATTCACTAGCTTGAAATTTTCTTGCTCCTTCTCCCTGATTTCAGTCCGACATCGCTCTCGTTCTCGTCGAAGCTTGCTGCGATCAATAACGTAGGTCTTGTCGTTTTCCGTTATGAAACCCAAATCCTGCATTACACTATTGGCAATCGCAGCAGCAGCTCTGTCTGATACTTGAAATCGTTCGCTCATTCTAGCAAGGTTGCTCCACTTCATTCGATTTTGACTAAATGACTCTGCATCCGGAACGAATTCGGAAGTAGTAGAAGACTGTGAATGCTCTGTTTGCACTGAGCTGCAATCTGAGACATAACCACAAGCTGACGTGGAAGGGGCGGCAGTTTCAGTAGAAGAACACGTCGGTTCTGTTGATTGAGGGTGGCGCCTTAAAAACATCTTGTCAGAAGAAGATAAAGGAACAACAGTATCCATACATTTGCCAACTCGTTCACTTTTTTGATCTTGGTAAAACGCATAATCTGCTTCTGCCATTCGTAAGCCATGCTGTTTCTCCAGATTTTTTCTCTGTTGATCATCAACACAAAAGACATCAAACAAACTATCAATTGTCTGCATAAATTCGGATTCTCTTTGCAAAAACGTATTTCCTCGTCTTGATTTTGTCCAACGGTCAAGTGAACTAAATGAAGCGACTAAGTTCTGAACTTTTTTTGATATTGTGTACTTATGAACCGGATACACATTGCACCAAATCCATCTGTCATGAATTTCTTCAGCTATGTCATTTGCTACGGTCTCAGTCCGAAAATTTTTTAAATGAAGAATTCGCTCTATCACTTGTCGTTTTGTAGGCAACACACCTGGAGGAAAGCTGTCGCGACTTGTAAATGTATGGCCACTATGTAATGTCTTCACTGTATTTGAACTTCTTCTTCGCATTCTTTAGAATTCAAGTCAATTATATACTACAACGTGATGGCTTAACTGAAAATATTTTAGCTAAATTCTGTAAAATAAATACAGTAAAAGTAAAAGTCATGTTAGAATTTATACAATAGACGATTTTATGCTAGGGCGCAAAATGTTTCAACTGATTTCTGTTTTTCTTTTCTCACAGATTTGGTTTTGCTAAGGAAACCAGTGGCTATCAAACCAGCTTCAACCTATTTGTAATAATGCCTGTAATCTAGATTCTATATGGGCAGATAAGTGCATAAACACAAGCTTATTGACATAATTTTTCGATAAAATGGCAGAAAAACCACATTTTTGGTCATAAGTTTTTCTGCGATCAAAACAGACTAAAACTTTCTCTTAGAGCTGATATAAACATGGCAATTACGCAAATTTTGAGCTATAGATGAAGTCTCTACGATAAGCGGTTCTCAAGTTATGGCCTTTTGGGGTAAATTGGCCCCCCTAAAACAGATTTGGGGGTGTTGCTAGCCCCCCTAAAGTGGCAACAGCCCCAAACCAATTTTTTTCGGATTTTTAGAGTATTTGTCAGGATTTAAGAACTACACTTTTTTCGATTTCGAAAAAAAGTTCTTTTTCACTCCACCCTATTGTAACAACCCTGGTTTAAACTTAGTTACATAAAATGAAGTTACTGCGTAAAAGATTAAAAACAAAAGCTCAGTGTTGTAGTGTACTCCATGTTTCATCATTGATGAATCATCTTCACAAAATCATCATTATTTGTACTTCTTCAGTCTAAGTTTGGTTCTCTAGATCTGCCCTGTCAACAATTACGTTAAATTTGTAAATGCCATCATCAGTTTTTAGAATCGAAAAGTCTGAGGAATATGAGTTTACTGAATCTCGAAAATGAGTACCAGCAATGCCTCTTATCCCTTAATTTTGTGAGAATTTTAATTTTTGCATTTAAGCAGGATTCATGGCTACCTGTATTTTTGTACTCTATGCGATTATACAGGGTGTCCATAAAGTTTGTATACAGTTGCTTTTAATCAAAAAATGGCACTTGTTATAGTGTTTGTAAAATTCTGGAAATGCTGTAACAAGGAAGTCAATCACAACAAATGTTCAAATTGTAAGCCCTCGGCTTCAATACACTCTCGACAACGAGACAACACACTGCGATAAAAATAAGTACACAAGTCATGATCAAAGTTAGCAAATGCATCAATGACAAATTGTCTAAGATCTTCAATAGATAGTCAAACGCGTTGGAGGATCTGTACTAAAGTGAAGACACCAATTGCGAATCACATTCTTCGCGTTTTCAGTTTTCCAATATTTCTTCAAAGCGAATTTATGCTCTTCCAAAGTCAGCTTGCGTGACATAATTGCGATAAGATCAGAGCAACTGCGTCTCGAGTTTTTAAGAATTGCTGGTAGGCAGCAAATCAATAAAACTATATATTTTCAGAACTGACGCCAGACTCTCTTTTGTTTTAAAGTGATGCTAGACCAGCTAACTAAGAATGTCTTGTGACATTGTTAGGGATGATGACTGCAAATTATTCTCTTGTTGACATGCTAACTTACTGTATACAAACTTTACGATACTGTATACAAACTTTACGGATACCCTGTATGTTATGCAAGAAAATTGAGATGCGATTTTGTGAAGTGGTGCAGAGTGAAGCGACAAATGCGTTTTTGTTTTTTTTTTGCAAAAAAAATCAAAAAATTTCAAATTTAAACTTTTGGAAAACTGGCGTTTCAAATCTCGAATTCACGAAGTAGACAGTGTGGCCGTTCTGATACAAATCTTTCGATGTTGTTGCACAAGCAATAATTGAATTTTCCGAAGTTGACATCATAAAAAAACTAGCTGTTTGCCAATGAATTCTTTTACCAAGTGTATCATTTTCTTATCACATATTATGGTTTATGGTTGATTGTAACTAGTAAATTGTCCAGTAAAATGTGACAAGTAAATTGCCCCTCATAATAATCAATTCCCATCATAAAATTGTCTCACATAATAATTGATTCCAATCATAAAACTTGAATGCGTAATAAAAATTTGTAATATGGAAGTGTATAGTCAGTTACAATGATCATTGATACTTTGTAGCTGTACACTTGCACGGTACTAAAATTAGGCTGATCAGCGGGAATCTCGACCAAGTCTCCATAGCATTACCAAATGGGAAAGAATTGAATTCACATAGGCAGCAGAGCCTTTCATTACATTTAGGTTTATTATACAATCAGTAAAAAAAAACAAAAATACTCAATACTGTGGCAAGCTTATAGTACTGCAAAAGATACCAAACTTTTGCATTTCTCACAAATTAGGCCTACTGTCATAACCAAATACTGCCTTTTTTAATAGTATAGCAACTGTAATAACTGTATTAAACACAAACCTGCAAGAAAATAACTGACGTGGCATATTCAACTCTACAAAATTCAAAAACTGCAATTAAATAAGCAGAATCAGCATTTGGTTGGGTATCAGTATTTCTTAAACAAAATCAAATATCTTGCAAAATTAAATATCTTTAGCTCAAACTAGTTCAATGCGACTATCATCAACTAACACGTTGCTGCAAATACCGCAACATGATTTAAGCATGTTTCGTACATTCTTTCATTTGTAGTGATTGTTATGCTTTAACACGTTGCTACATAGTTAGCTCAACAAAAATTGCATATTTCAATTTTTTCACATTCTTGACTCATTAGTCAAGTCAAAATCACTTAAAAAATAAAATTCATTCTTCTGTTCTTCAGGGTTTAAAAATGATCCATAACTTTTTTTGTTGAAATTCTTAGTTTCAGCTAAAAGCTGACTTTCTATGGAAAGCATTGCAAGAGCACTTAGCCTTTCATTGCCTGTTGTGCTTCTCGAAAAACTGATTCTTTTCAATGTAGAGAAACATCTTTTACTTTCTGCAGTAGTCATGGATGTTGTGATCAAAATTTTGAGCAGCTTTGAAACTTCACAAAAAGTAATTGATAGATTCAAAGAATCAATCAATTGCTAACACTCGGTTAAACCTGAAGCAACTCAAATCGTCTCTTCGATCCAAAACATTTAATTCACTTTCCAGCTTGCATTTATTAAGTATTGGATAGTGAAAACGGCATTTTCAAGCAAAGCCTCCTCGTATATTGATGAAAACAATCCGATTCAAACAGTAGACTAGCTTCCAGATGCCCTGCAAAGGTAAATCTTTTTTCACATTAAACAAGTATGACATCACATATTTCTTTGGCAGCAACACTTCTTTCTTCATTGAACCGAGGTCTATTGATGTTAGCTTGTTCAGGTACATTTTAACTTTCAACTAGCATTCCTTGTTGATTGAATATTCGTTTTGAACGACTGCACTGCTTTTAAGGCTTTGGAAGTATCAATTCCTCTGGCTTAAATTTGACTATAAAGGATGTCCACATGTGGCGTAATTTTTGAAAAAAACTCTTACCAAACTAAAACTCCGAATCTTTAAGCAGTCGCTTAATATCACCAGCTGCACAGAGAATTTCTCTGAATTTGCAAGCTTCCGATTTGGTGCGGCATTGCAAAATTTCTTGTTTGAACTGATGTACCTGATTTACTGTTCTGGATTTGAAGTTCCATTTAGTTGACGAGTGCCTAGGAACACGTCGCCCTTCAGTGGCATTCCATAATGCATTAGTGCGTTGAGAAGACTTTGAAAAAAACTTGAAATACCTGATAAGTGGTTAAAAAAATTGTAGCTCGAATATGTGGACTAGCTGTTTTTTTCACAAGCGAGTTAAGCTGATGAGCATAACAATAGAGAAAATGAGCATTTCTATAGACTTCTTTTACCTCGTTTGCACTCTAGAATTCACCCCACTTAACACAGCAGCATCATCGTAAGTTTGAGCAATCAATTTTTCTGAGTAACTTCCTATCAATGGTTCCAGTTGATCAATAACTATTGCTGATAGAGTTGCAGCTGTTAAATTAGCAGGATTGAAGAATTCCCAAAACCTTTCGACAGGTTTGCCATTTCTCGCAGAACGAAAAACAAGCACAACCTGTGACTTATTTGAAACAACAGTTGTTTCTTCTGTCATAACAGCAAGAAAATTTTCTTCCAAAATATTATTTTGAATGGTCTTAGAAATGCCTTTAAATACTGAATTTGATTCCAAGTGTTGTTTTAAAATTGGTTCGTAGTCACTTATAAAATGTAGCAATCAACGAAGCACTCCTGGATTGGATAAATCGGTAGACTCATCATACTCTCTCAAAGGCAATTTACTTTTTCCGCAAAATTTAATGCAATCAATGATTTTGGACAATATAGCTCGATTTTGGCGTACTTTTTTATTATGTCTTGCAATCGTGAGCTGATATCCAGAATCCAATTGTTGAACTACATTGACTCTTCCTAAAAATGACAGTTCAATCACATTGTTAACATGTTAAACAGAATTTTCAAGTCTTTTTTTATTTTAGCTTGAATAGCTAGCTTGTAAGTGATTCAAATCTTTAACTCCACCTTGCGTCCAAGCTCTATCTATACAGCAATCTTTAAAGCAATCTATCCCCTATACAGCAAGCTCGGAAAACAAAACAGTTAGTTTCTTTCTCTATATCCTGTGAGCCAATCATGTTTTTGATATAAGTCAGCATTGAACTTACGAATATAAACTTTTCGTTTACAGGTGCTTGGAGATGAGGTAATCAAATCTGGAGTTTGCCTTGCTTTCTCTTTAATCTGTAGTTTTTCCGCTTGAGTTTGCTGAGAAAAATCTACAGTTTTCAAATTGGAAACAGAATTTGAATTGCTGTTGCTACTTGCTGCCATTCAAAAATTCATATATTTCACTTTCTTGGCCTAATATGTAATAGTAAGAGCTGTGTATTAATCCACTTCATTACAACAAAAATAACATCAGCGGTACTGTTATAAGTATATTTTCAATATAATGACCAAAATTACTGCTAAGAAAGCTTTCTGTTATTTTAACTAGTTCTCATTCAGATTAACATCAACCAATTTAGTGATTGTAATCGAATGAAGTGAATTAATGATCAAGACATGTAGTTATTACTCTACAGCCAAGATTTAGTGCTTTCTGTTTGGTTTTGGTTACTTGAATAAACCAAAAAAAAACAACAGAAAACAATATATAGGCTGCCCACTTGGGCACTCACAATGTGAATAAAAATTGACTTAGTGGTGACCCAGCTTCGGCTATTCTTCTATTCATTGACTCTAATTTGCATCGAAAAACTGTTTCACAGTATCAGATGTTTTGACCTTCAATAATTTCTAAACCAATAAACTGGGTTTAACTTATTGTAGTACTGTATCTGAGTACAGCTTATAGCAATATTCTTTTGTTAAAAGACACGCATAAAAAATGCAAAAAAAACCATTCGACTTTGACCTGTTGACTAACTGCTAAATATGCTGAGAAAAACTAATGGAAATACAAAATTATCTAATTGTAATTTAGAGCATCAACATGTTCAAACACCTTACCTTATTCAAAACTCAACTTAAATTACAATGAGAAAGAGTTTTATTTCAACTGATTCAAAAAGTGCTCAACTGCATTGGCCAGATCCTACATTATCATAACATTAATACTGTGCATTAATGCAGTACACGTCACACTTAAAAATTAAAAATCCTAACAGACTGTTTCATTTGCAATCAAAAGTCATCCGAGAAGTTAATTAAATGAATTGATCCTGATTATGAGTGAAATAATCTGTGGGGTTTTATATTTTAATGTTCATAAGTCACGTGTACCTGTCTACTGTATTTATGATCTGATTCAGTTGTACTGTACCTAGTTGGGATTTCAATTCAATCTAACCAGCACCGAAACCATAGCCTAATGCATATCAACTCATGAAGACAATTCCAGTTTTATCGTTTGTTTAGTTATTCACTCATGAAGACAATTCCAGTTTTATCGTTTGTTTAGTTATTCCCAAGCCAACATGATAAGTCTAGCTCAAAAATTGACCCTGAATTTTTTTCTCAAACTTATTTCTATGTAGCTACTGTGTTGGCACTAGCCTACTTTTAAATCACATCCTGCGGTCCTGCACTAATTCTGGAACCCCTTTTAGAGTTGTTTTAAATCAGTTCATTTTGCGTTGTAAGAAGTTTTTTTAAAGTACAAAAATGCAGACTTATGAAGTTAGATAGGCTGTAGCAAACTTTACTGATCCAGTATCTATTTACCTCATACAAATCTGAAATATATCTCTCCTGCTTCACCTGGCCTATATCAAAATGCCTATGTAGTGATCGGGCGGCTTAATGTCGTGTTAAGTGTTGTTTGGTCATGGGAACCTAAGTCGTCGTCGTTATGCAGTGAATCCTGTACTTCCTTGGCTCGCACGAACATCATCGAGCTGGCATCACTTATCCGGATATTTCACACAACCTACGTGCTATTTTTGTTTGTGCTTTATAATATAAACTTTCTCTCTAATTCATAACAAGGAAATCTTTGCTTGGTGTGCTAGTCTACGACTCGCGTGTGCTTCCACACATTCAAATACATACTAGTAAACAAGACAGTGTATGACACCACACCACTACTGTAGCACATTTCAAAGATTAAGTACGGTATCTGTAACTCAGCTAAGTGATATTGAGAGTGTACAACATGCCTGACTAATCCTACACTAACCGCTAAGTGACTAACTAATTTACTGTAAAATAGGCCTTGCCTAATCAATATGACAGTCAAACAGCACACTTAACAAACTTATTTATGGTAGGCTACGGGTACCAGCTTGATTCTTTGGCTTACTGTCCTATGCAATGTTACCGGTACTTAAAAACAATCTTTTTCAACTGGCCTAATTTCACAAACTATTTTAGTTTAATTTCCAGCATTTGGAACTAAGCCTATGGTATAATGCTGTTTCGGGCTCTAGCAGCTTGGCCATCATATCTTGATAAAGATAAGTAAGACTATGCTATAATCAAACCAATTACAAGAGAGATTTAGTTATAAACTAACCTTGCTCAATTATAGCCTAGTACAAAAGCTTTTGATAAAGAAATTCTCGTCCACCTATCTACTCGCTGACAATTTCAGTTGAGTTAGGCTAGTTAGTCATATACCTACTGATTAGTGATTATCCTTTAACTTAAATCTAATCTACAAAAGCTTACTCAATAACAAGTTACACTAGGTACTCCAACCTAATATTTTTGAAAGCAGCACAAACTGCCTCGCTGAGTACTAACTAAAAACTCTTCTATTTCAAAAAAATTTTATGCTTATTTTTGATCTGAAAGAAAAGCTATAAAAGTAGCAGCACACCTGCAGTATTGCCATGTTATTGGAATGAATTTCATATTCCGTTTTTGATTTTTAGGTTTTTTTTTTCAACGATCGAACAAAATGCGATTAAAGTTTTTACATTAAAAAAAAAAGTTTCTGTTTTTGCTTGGGGATTTGCTGCAGCACCGCAGCACATATAAGCAAGCCGTCCCTGCCCACAACAATTACGCTAACTTCATTTAAAATTCAACTCGTTTTTTAAGTCAATTCTAAAATTGCTATGGAACTGTTTGTTTGTTTTTTAGATTGTCGAGATCGATTTTATCGTGCAAAAATAAAAATTAGGTTTTCAACATTATTGAGGCTGGTCCTCGCAGCCATCGGTGGGCACAAGTCCGTTAATCCGTTAATAACGAAGCTAACTTTTTTTTGAACTCATTAATCCGTTAAAAAGTTTTTTCATGTTAAACGGACTAAATTAACTTTCGTTAACCTCTGTTAACGGACTAAATTAACTTCCGTTAAGTTCTGTTAACTTCCGTTAAGGTTTTTATCGTTGATATCTTGCACCATTCATTCATCGTACCGGTACAAACCAGTTTGCACTGGTAGCACTTGTTGCGTATTAGCACGAGTTTTATTGAAGAAAGCGAAGAAAGGAGCTTTTTTTTGTGACAAATAACAAGCTGCAGCCTCAGAGGTCTATTAATTATCGCTGTTTGCAATTTTCAAAGATTTTCCGATCGCAGCTTCGTTAGTGCATTTAAACTTATTTCTATCTTGAAATTTATGGATTAGACTGTAAAATGTAACTTCCAAAACACAAAAAGACCACCATAGCAATAAATATTTCCTATCAACCAGCTCAACAGAGTCAATACGTGTTCTAGAAGTGAGTGAATAAAACGAAATGTAATTACATGCAAAATGTTAACGAATTAACGGACTTTATTAACTTCCGTTAATTAAAGCTGAAAATAACGGATTAACTTTAATGGAGGTGTGAAGTTTGTTAACGGACTAGTAGTTAACGAAGCTAACGCTTTGCATTAACTTGCCCATCTTTGCTCGCAGCCATTATGGAATTGACGTAATGACACAACAGCTGAGCTTCCGCTTCATTTTTATCATTGTTTTTATCCGGTACTTGAAGTCGAAAGAGAGTATGTTAATTAAACATTCTTCTCTTTCATGTTTAAATGAAACATTTTGGGTCGTGCAGTTAGTATTGCCAACGAAATTTATAGGTAGTGCAAGACTAAGAAAGTCTTTATGCAGATGCTGAACTTTTTCGTATTGTGCACCATTGTTATAACTGGTTCTGTTTGAGAAACTAGTCCTTAAATGGTTGAAAAAGTAACTAAACATTGCAAGTGTATAGATAAAACTAGATAAAGCTAGTGACAAATTGGTATCTGCTGTTAGCTTTGTTATTCGTGGTTATTTTAAGCATGTAATTCTCTACAAGTCAATGTAATTATACCGCTTATAAAACAAAGAATTTGATTGTTCAAACACTAAAAGCGATTGTTTGCTAACTCTGTTTACCAGAAGCAACATCAATAATTAACAAAGAAGATAATTTATCCTGATCTATAAATAAACCGGTCCGTGAAGACCTTGGAAAAAGAGATGCTCCATTAGGCTTCAAAAAAAAAGTTGTGCCATATTGTTCCGTCACAAACGACACACAACTGGATTGATGTGTGAATGTTCATGTACAGCAATAGACCTTGGTGGAAGGTTATCTGCTCGGTTCTTAGTGAACTTTGGTGAACGGGGAAGCTAAAAAGAAAGCTTTATAGACAGAACTAGCATAGCTATCGAAGAACAATCAATAACTCGACAAGGCGAAGACATTCGAGTATCAACTATCGTCATTACTTTAAGACTTTCATCTATATTGAACACATTTAAATGGTGATCTCTCTCATTTCTCCCGGATGATACGCAGTTACCACGAGCTAGTTGGTTAATGCCAAGTTGACAAGTTACATAAAAACGTAAACCTAATGTATTTTTATCGCTTTGTTGTGATGATCCATTTAAAACAGCACCATATTATGTAAATTTGCCTAAAATTATTTTACATTTGTGACGCTGCAATGACTTAAAACTGCTGTTTAATGTGGTATGTACAATGTTGTTGAGACATTAAATTATTGTTATATTGATTTTTATTATGATGGTTACGTGTATTCTGACTACTTATTAAAATTTATGTTTTTGAACTATCTGCCAAGGAGTGGTAGAGATGCAATCTCGTAAACAACTGAAAACAGAGCTGTTGAGGGGAAGTAAGCTTGGATTTTTATGGAGGGTCCGTGCTGTCTTATAAGCTTGATCCTCGATCAAATTTTGTAAAAAAAAAATTGAGAAACGCGAATCAATTTTAATTTCGGGGAAAAGCAGGCGAATTGGAGTGAAGACCGTTTTCTTTTGTTTTCACTCTAAACCTGAAGAGTAAATTAGCTGCTTGGTTGTGAAGGGCTTGTTTTTGTTGTGGTTCCGTACTCGGGCTCAGAATTTCTCTCAACAGCCTTAAGATGCGGCGTACACTGCGCGAAAAATCGTGAGTGTACGAGCGTATTTTTATTTTAAGTAGCAATTTGTTAATGCTCGTCACTCCGCCTTACCAGTGTACAAGTTGCAGTAAAACAAACTTAGGATACGCTCGTATGCCCACAATTTTCCGCTGGTGTAGACCGGGCCCAAAAATTACAGGATTGCTGAAAATAAATGAGCAATGCGATTCAAACGGTGATTTTTTCAAGATTCAAATTCTTCTTAAATTGTAATTCAATTGATGCCCCAGTGAACCAGTAATTTCCTTTTAAGTGTTTTTTTAAGCGAGGCACAAAAACGTTGAAAGCTAATCAAAAGTTTTTCGTAAATAATGATCTTAGTCCAAACCCAAAAATTGACTCCCAAAATTACCTTATGCTCTAATGCCAACCGGATACATACCGATGGTCAGTTTAAAACCCAATTTCAAACCCAATAAACGTTTTCAAGTGATTCTTTGACTTGGAAATTGCAGCACGCGTTTGAATCGGAAATTTTACTGCTTTCTGGTCTTGAACCTCGGGTTAACAGAAGGCACAAGAACTTTACTAAAATTATTCTTCACTTTTGATGCTGGATAAAGTGTTAATTGCTTGAGATTTTTTAGTACAGGGTGTCCATAAAGTCCGTGTGCACTTTAGAAAATTTATAACTTTATTTGTGCTTGTGATAGAAAGGATCTGTAAACAGGATTTGAAAGTGTCATGTACCTAGTTTTAGTATAACTATTGAATAATTCTTCATTACAGAATTTATAACAATTTTTGTATAAGTAAAATTTATAAGTAAAACTATTTTCTTTGTTTTTCACAATTAATTTGAATCCCATGGCTTCAATTGAGGGAAAAGTAAACTGCGTCCTTTGGTTGGCTGAACTGAAATCTACTGTTGCTGTACAAAGAAAGTTTAGAATTGAAACAATAAAGAACCGCCTCATAGGAACACCATTGCTAAATGGATGAAAAAATTTAAAGAGACAGGCTCTGTTCATGATAAACCACGGTCTGGTTTTTCGTGAATTACCACGGTTTTTCGTGAATTGCAAAATCGTATTACTCTTTGTATTTCTAATGATGGAGGACATGTGGAAACTTAAATAAAATTTCAACAAAACATTACAAAATATCGATTTACTTCTTTCAAATCCTTTTTACAGATTATTTCTATTGTACACAAAAATAAAGTTATAAATTTTTTAAAGTGCACACGGACTTTATGGACACCCTGTATATACAGCAAAGAGCCAAAACTAGAACAAACATTTTATTAAATGTTCCGTGATATTTCTTGTTTCACTATCAGCTGATGTTTCATCACAAGCAAGAAAGCACAGGAAAAAAAAAACAAAGCATTGGTGAAAAAAGTGTGCTTCAATTTTTTTTATGTGCGGTTGCATATGATAAGTTGTGCAATATCTTGTATATTAGATATGTAGAATAGATTCAAATAAAGTGTGTAGACTTTTATGTAGAATATCTTGTATGTTTCAAAGTTTAGGTATGCTCTAACTTGCTGTTTCTTGTTTTTTGTTCAATGCAATTAGCTTCCTTTTTTACGTATTGAAGTAAAGAATTTGAGATTGTAGGTAGTTTTTTTTGTTTTTGTAGATGCAAATTCAGAAGATATTTCATCGAACTCTGCTCAAGACAATTTTCACTTTCAACAGAGGATGGCAGAAACATATGGTTATGAAAAAATAATGCTCTTTCTCTCAGATGGAAAGTAAGATATCTGCTTCAAATTAATTTTACCCTACAGTATCTGGTTACGGTGATAAGTACCAGTGCAGCCACGCCTTGTGATTTTTCATTAGGTTTGGTGATTGTTATTTAAATTTATCAGTATCGTGCTTTTTTTAGCAATCCTGTGATTGTTTTAAAATCTTGTGATTTCATATTTGTTTTTAAGCGATCTATGGTCTTGGTTTTAGAATTCATTTAATTTTTGGCTTCAAGTGTGAGGCGATATGCTTACTTTTGCTCAAAATGTAAGCGTTCTTCAAAAAAAAATTGTCTTTCATCTCTTGCCAATATTTGGTGGTCTTTTTCAACGTAGTTATTTGGCAGAGCGCCTGTTGTAGCAGTGTGAAATACGTTAATGGCTTAAATCACTAAAATTGCAATGGTCTTTTCCATCGTGTTTAGTGGGAAGGTTTCACGTGTCGAAGTACGCGTAATTTTGGTGCGAAAACTTTGCCATAACTAAGTTGACTAAATAAAATGTACAAGTTGTGATTAAAACCTCAATTTCGGCTTTCCGTCGTTAGCGGTTTCACGCGCTCAGTTGAAAATATTTTGAAAAAATGGTAAACAGGCTATTTTCAACAGGTAATCCGGAAGAGCAATATGACTGTTGCAGGGGTTTGAGGTAATAGCCAAAAACTAGCCTGTCAGATTATATTGAACTTTCAATGTTGTGTTTCAAATCACGTAGTTTAAATTATCCTAAAATTTAATTTGCAGAAATGAAATAATTATATTGCCGTTAATATTTTTTTTGCTTGTGGTTTTCTAGTACGCTTGCCAGGCAGATTCTTGGAAAACAGGATAGCCAGTGGTTCTCAACATTTTATGGTTTGGGGGGGCCCTTTTAGAGACTCTCAACCATAACACCAGCGGCCCCCTGCTCAGACAACGTTGCTACAAGCGCTTGAAATTGGTAGCCAGTTTTAATGCAAGAGTCTAAAAACGTTCTAAAATGTCAGACGATCGCCGCCCGTAAGTGGTTAATTGCCGTTAGTAAATCTTTCGCTCGTGGCCCTCTGGTCAATTTCCCGTGACCTCCAAGGGGTGCCAAGGACGTCCGGTTGAGAAACCCTGGGATATCCCTACCCAACAAACAGTCAGAAGTGAAATTTGGTCAAAGCTGCTAAAGTAATCAGCTTGAAGCTTCTCAAAAGTTGAAACAATGTAAGATTTTTTAAAATGAATAAATACTGTATCTACTGTAGTACTTTATTTGTTCAATTATATTTCTCAGCAATGAATTGCAGGCAAGATATCATGATGTGCTACATGTAATTATGTATATTTGCATAAACATAGAAAAACTGAAAGAAAAAACAACTCGTGTCAAAAATTGCAGTTTTGTAGATAGTTTTGCAAAAGGGAATTGTCTACTTCGGTGAGGTGCACGGTGGTTTCCAAATGGGTCACTCTTGCAGGATGTAGGTGAAGGTTTGGACTTCAGAACCACAGTTGCATGCAGGTTCACGGTGGTTTCCAAATATGGCACTCTTGCAGGATGTAGGTGTACTGGTGTAGGTTTGGACTTCAGAACCACAGTCACATGCACTCGTTTCGGAGAGGTCCCAATGATGCGTGTCGTCGGCAAATCGTCCAGATCGGCTGCGAAGTCCGTTGAGCTGAACCTATTGCTTGCGTGGAAGTTTGCAACCAGAAAGCTCTTTCGACCACTGTGGGGTAGACTCTGATAATATGAGTGGATTTGAATGCATGATATTTTTATGTTAGCCTTTGAAGTTAGCAAGCAGCCTAGCATCTTTTGAATGCAAATCATCTAATTCCATCATGGTGAAATGTTATTTCTGCTTTCAGCAATCATATTGAGGCAAGTTGATAGGGTCTTGTGTTTGTAGTAGTTATGATAGAGGCTGCAGGTTAGACCTGTCCAAAAAAAGGCAAGTTTTAAAATGTGAGAAGGTCCGCACGTTTTCCCGTTGCATTACCTCTTAAAACCATCACATACGAATTTTTAATCGGATTCATCAACGTTTACAGGTCGCGCAAAGCTATTTTCAGAATTTATGAACTAATTTTTAGCAACCGCTAGATGGCGCAACTGGTAACAAGAGTTCAAATTGATATCTATATGCGTTTTAAGTCAAGGAATGTGATGTTTATGTTATTTGGCTTGGTTAGTTAGCAACTGAGGCACATCAATAAACATAACCACACTAAGGGTCGGATGCACCAACTTTGGTTAACTTAACCGCCGGTTAGCGTTAACCACCGGTTAGGTAACCGCGAGTTAACTTAACTACAAATCCATATGCACCAACAAAATTTCGTGTCCGGTTAGGTAACCAAAATTTAACCAAGCAAACTGCGGTTAGCCACAGGTCAACTATTGTGACTCGGCAGAAACATCATTTTCCGGCAAGTTCAAACTAATTCTTTGATTGAAAAAGAGTGGAATGAAGCAAAAATTGCGATGATTGGCTATTTAGAATACAATTTTTTAGATCGAAACATCGTTTGGGAAAGATTAGCGAACTCTTCGCAGCGTTTCTTTTCAAGAAAAGATTGAAGGTCTGATTTGCACTTTAGGCCTAGTACTGACAGGTGCTAAACAGAACCAACCGTTAACATAAAAAATCAGTGAAAATAAAAAGGATTCGACTTAGCAGTATTCCCTCTCAGATTTTGGCTGAAACATTTTGCATGTTGTTAAGGTTCTAATGAGGGAGCAATGGGCTTGAGAGAGCGAGAAGCAAATTTTTAGCAGAAATCACTGAAGGAAGAAGCATGAGTCTACTAGTAGGCCTATAACATCAAATCTAATATTTTTTATAGGCCTACTCGCTGTATTACGCCAAAGAGTGGAACGAGTTTGCGGGGCCTATCTCCACGTCATTACGTGTGCGAGCAAAATAGCTTCTTTCGAAGAAGTGTTGGGTTGGTGGCAAGCTGTTGGAATCACCGTGTCCGATTTGACCGGCCCGAGATTTGAACCAGAGGTCTCCAGAGACGAACGCGTTACCGCTCGACCAACTGTTAACATATGAATTAGGACTTTATACCAGATGATAGCTATAAGCATGGATCTGTTACTTCATCTACTATGCTTCAGTTTTATTAATTTACAAAATAATGTGTATTTTCGATTGTCGCCAGAACCCTGGTGTCACGCTCTACTATCCATGTACCAGCAATGCCAGCGATAGTTATCAATTCAATAGTTCTATACTAACAGATCAGTTAGTTATTACGCTAGATCTTTATCTACACATAGTAGAAAAGAAGAACAAGCATATGTAATTACATGCTTTGTTAATAAGTATGCATTTTTTGTTAAATTACAGGTTCATTTATGTATGTATGCAAAATTAGAAATGGCTTATCGCAATGTTGTTCGTATACTAGCTGATGCGGATATGGCGGAAGAATTAAATTCTGTTCCAAGAGTCATACGAGATCGTTCAAACCCATTTGAAGAATTCGATGATGGAGAGTTCTTTGATCGGTTTCGCTGGAGCAAAGATTCCGTTCAGTGTCTTTTAGAGATGATAAAAAGCGATTTAGAATACACCTCACTAAGAAACAACTTCATCCCTCCAATTCTCCAACTCCTAACAGCTCTACGTTTTTTTGCTACCGGTAATTTTCAAAGAACAGACGGGGACTTGGTTGGCATAAATCAAGCTACAACGTGTTGAATAATACATAAAATTTCAAAATCTATTGCCAAGCGTAAAAATAGATTTATTTCCTTTCCTGCAAATGACAAAGTAAGAGAAATCAAACGGGATTTCTTTCAGATTGCTGGTTTTCCGAACGTTATCAGATGCATAGGTGGCTCTCACGTGCCTATTGTCTCACCAGGTGGTGACCAAGCTAAATTGTACAGAAATCGGAAAGGGTACTTTTCCATTAACGTTCAGGCAGTTTGCGACGCTAAACTGTGCTTTACAAACATTGTCTGTCGTTGGTCTGGATCAACACATGATGCCAGAATTTTCGACAACTGCTCATTGTGCTCAAACTTTGAATGTTAATTGGTGAATGGTCTACTGCTTGGCGATTCCGGATACGCTTGTCGAAAATGTTTAATGACACCCTTACTGAGTCCTTCTGGCAGCAAAGAAAGAAATTTTAATGTGGCTTACATTGCTACACGCTCCAAAGTTGAACGCATGTTTGGTGTGTGGAAGCAACGTTTTCGTTGCTTAAGAATCCCACTGAGAACGCGACTCGAAAACACTCTAGTCATTATTGTTGCAACTGCTTGTCTACACAATTTTGCATCCCGAAGAGGAGAATTTCTGGAAGACGAGGATAATGCCCAAGAAAGCAATGCAAGCAATGGAGCAGACACAGGTGGAGTTGACATTGCAGGAAATGCTATGCGGCAGCAAATTATTAATCAATTTTTTTAAGAAGTACACAGTGCAGTATTTCAATGTCGCTTTTGCTTTGTGATTGGCTGTATGTTATTTGACGCAAGAATTACAAAACATAATTTCGTTTCTAAAAGACCAGTAGCATTTTTATGACAGTTTCCAATCAGTTTTTAATCGTAACTAAGGCGATTTTTTGAGACCTAAAAAACTTTGAAATGTGATTGTGTTTTTGCAAAAATGTAACCAAAATGTGACTTTATTTGAAGAACAACACAAAAACCAAAAATAAGAACAGTTTATGCTAAAAAGCAATAAAATAGTCTCAATTAGTGCTTATGTTGTGGTGCATGCACATTGCACATATAGTACTCGACATTCCGGCAAAACAGACTGTGTGGCAAGATAAATTGTGGTGGCAGTAACTAGTTAAAGGCGGTGAATTATCCAGCCAATTTCGGTGGTTTACAATAGCTAAAATTGAACAATAGTTTTTGATATTTTTTGTATTGATGTTGGGGCTGCGGTTGCAAAGATATTCAACAAATACAAAAAGATATCCCCCAAAAAAGTTTTTGGAAACTCTTGAGTTTTGTTCTTCCCACCAAAACCACAGTTCTCTAAACTTTTAGGCCTACCGTGGTTTTGGCGCAAAGAACAAAACTCAAAGTTACTAAAAACTTTTGGGGGGGATATCTTTTTGTATTTGTTGAATATCTTTGCAACCGCAGCCCCAAAATCAAAACAAAAAATGTCAAAAATAGTTCAATTTTAGCTATTGTAAACCACCGCAATTGGCTGGATGATTCACCACCTTTAATAGTAAATAGTTTAAGCAAGTACTTGAAAATTCAAAATTAAAACATCACAAAAATGCTTATGCATTATTGAAAGATGTAAGGCTTAGTGGGCTTTACATTTAGTACATAAACACTTCGGTGCATTATGCACATTGTAAATTATTCCAATTGTAGCAATGAAAGATCAAGAAGTAGAGAAATTAGGCAAAAAATAGCACAAAAAATACTCTCACCTAAAAAATTAAATGTAACCTAAAAACAAAAAAAAAATGTAACATGGTGTAATCTTACAACTTCTTAAATACTGATCCCACAACTGTAAAATTTTGTTTCTACGCTTTTTACATTAATTGGAGCCCGCAAAAAAAGTAATTTTTGCGACCTTAAATCGTCTTATCATTACATAAGCAATAGACCAAGACTGCAAGCACAATCCTGCAAGCAATGATTAACACTGCAACAAAAAAGCACAAGGAACTACAAATCAATAGACCAAGACTGCAAGCACAAACCTGCAAGCAATTTTTAACACTGCAACAAAAAAGCACAAGGAACTACAAATCAATAAACCAAGACTGCAAGCACAAACCTGCAAGCAATTATTAACACTGCAACAAAAAAGCACAAGGAACTACAAATCAATAGACCAAGACGGCAAGCACAAACCTAAAAGCCATTATTAACACTGCAACAAGAAAGCACAAGGAACTACAAAACAATCAAAATTTAACATTGCATGACAGTTTTTAATCATACGAAATAGACCAAGATTGCAAGCACAAACCTGCAAGCAATTGTTTACATTGCAACAAAAAAGCACAAGTAACTTCAATGCAATCACAATTAACCATTATATGAGAGGTTTCAATTAGTTTTTAATTAATTATAAAGCAAGACTGCATGCACAAAGCAATGTTACTGTAGCGCAAGAAAGGCACAAGTAACCAACGATAAAAAACAATCAAATTTAACAATTTTCTTTTCCAGCTTTAGCAAGTTTCAAATCCAAAATTTTCATTTTGTGTTCTTCTTTCATGACAGCCATTTAAAAATCATGTTCTTTTTTCCTACAATCTATCTCATTTTGAATCATTTTTAACTTTAATGCTTGAACAGGATCTTCCGAAACTTTTCTCTTCTTTTTAGAAGGTACCAAATTTTCTTTTATTTGTGTTATGGGTTGAGTATCAACTACAAGCATGTCCTCTTCATTTCCATCTGCAAAAGAAAAGAATTCCATTTTTTATGGTTTTAAGCAAAGCATTTACCTGATAAAGTTTGAAGAATGTTTGTTGTTACCTTGCTCTAGATCTTTTTGTAAAAAAATTAAAAAATTTGGATCAATATCACACAATACAGGGTGTCTCATACACTTTCAATTTTGATTTGCTCTTCAGCTCCTTATCATAGGGCATTCATTTCTTCAGAGAGCATAGTGTGGATAAGTAGTAAAATTTAGGTATGGTTTGCATTTTTCATTTACCCACAGAATGACAAGGAGATTAACCCAACAAATGAGGTGCAAAATCGCTGTTTGTCTAGAAGCATATATATCAGCAAGGCAAACTCAGCGCACCTTTAACAGGGAATTTTTAATAGGGAATTTAGTTTTTTCCTCCCAGAGTTGAGAAATGATGCCTTGGTTAAAAACTGTTTCTTTCAGCAAGATAAAGCTCCTGACATTATGCCAGAAAATCCCCAGCATACTTTAATTATTTGTTCTTCGATAAATGGATTGCGTGTAGACGTCCTTTGGAATGGGCCGCTCGTTCACCTCACTTTACCACATGCGATTTGTTTCTTTGAGGTTTCCTTAGGAGTAAAGTTAACTCCACACAGCCTCAAAACCTTGAAGAGTTGGAACAAAAAATTAGAATATTATGTGGACTAGTTACACAAGATTTATTGCAAAGTGTCGGGCAAGAATGCATCAAAACGTGGCTGAAATGTCTCGAAATTACCACATTGAGGTGTAATATTTTGTCAACAAGTAAATTCAACGTGATATGACGATGGCAATCTGTTTCTAGTAGTTTATAGAATATTTTTGTAAACTCTTGACAAATTTGAATCAGCCATTAGAGTGTTAAAGGGTATAATTACTTTTGAGACACCCTGTACAATAATTATCTTTATAAAAAAATTAAAAAAAAAATTCATAAGCTGCACTCTGTAATATGTGGATAGATATTGTTTTATGTTGCCTTAAAAATGCGCAATTCCAACAATTAGGGTATATTCAACAACAGGCGATAAAATTTGTACACTTTGCGACCAGAAGTCTGAAAGGAGCCTTAGTCTTCAGTTCAGGAAACTTCTGCAGATGTAAGCAATTGGCTAAATTAGGAATTGTGATTAGTAAAGACACTGTGTTACAATCAAATAGTGCCATATTTTGGTAACAGTTCTTACAGAATGGTGCCTTTCACATATTGCTGACAGCTTTTTTGAAGTTCACAAAGTTCTTTTTAGAATTCTGTTTTGGTAAGGAATTCTTGAGAGATAGTAATGTGTAAAAGAATTACGACTTTACTGTACCCGTATATACGTAAGTTGTTGGTAACAGTCCTGAACTGGATTGACATACCTTCAACAGGATTTGTGAAATCCAGAATCTTCATAGACATGCTTTCATCTGAAACTTGTGGTTCTTCCACCACTGTATCATCATCAAATTTGTTTTCAAGAGGATTAATCTGTGCCGGAATTATTCCTAAATAGTAAAATGCAAGTGTTTACATAATTCGTTAAACACATTAGTTTGCAAAACCATACAAAATATTTGGTCAATTGGTCACACCCATTGTACACAATATATGCTGAATTGTACACAGTCATACAATCAGTTGATAAGTTTTACTGCCATGACTCTAATCCAAAATAACATTCTATAAAATGCTGTGCGCAGCTGCTTATATATTTTAAATATGGAAAATTTTTAGTTTATACATGATAAAAACTGGTTTGAATCAAAATTCAATATTTATTGTGTAATATTTGCCAAACATTAATTATAATGTACATTTAAAGAATCTTTACAAAAATAAACATCAGAGGTGGAGTCGAGGACACAAGGCCAAAGACACAAAAAAAATCTGAGACCTAGGCCACAGGGGCGGCTCGCCTATGTGTGCTGCGGTGCTGCAGCACCCCAACCAAAAAAATAAACTTTATGTTTTCAAAATCAAATTAAAAAACGTAAAATTTCAAACCCATTTTGCTCTATTGCTGACAAAAAAACATAAAAAATTCAAAAACAAAAACAAAAATTGGTTATGTGATTGATTGCGATGACGTGGCAACACTGCTGGCTTTGCTGCTGCTTTCACAGCTCTCCCTGCAGATCAAAAATAAACACAAAAAGCTTTAGAGCTCAAGGAATTTTGAATGCGTTCTTGGCAAGGCAGTATGTACTGCTTTCTTGGTAGCACAAACTTTTTCTTTCACCGCGACAGTTATATCGTACTCGAGATTTTCATGCTCCGCTGATGTCGTGCGTTACCAAGCTAAAAAGCTGAACATATCTTATCACTGAAATGTTACAAATTACGTAATATTATCCTACGAGTGAAGTGTTACGTTACGTAACAGCAGCCACTGCCTTCAAAAAAAGTGCTGTTCTCAAGGTGAGAACAGGGCAATTTTTAGGTACTTGAGGCTTCAAGGCCAAGGACTTCAAAATGTGTCCTTGAGGCCAAAACGTCCTCGAGGACTCCACCTTTGATATATAAACATAATGTTGTAAAAAAACATACCTTCTACTTGGTCCAATATAGGATCTTAAACATCTTTGTTTGCACCACCACCAGTTTGAAACTGGCTTCTCCTTCGCGAACTACTTTGGTCTTTTGCTTTTTTTTTTTTTCTCCAGAGTTGTTGCAGTTGCTCAGAATTTCTAGCTTGTTATACGTTGGAGTTGTATAGTTCTGTGACGTCTTACCAGGCTTTTTTTTTTGCATGCCAACAATTGAATCCGTTTTCTTATTTTCAATAATGTTCTTATACTTTTCAAAAATAGATAAAAAAATTTGCTTGTCTGTGTCACTGTAATTAGATGACCTTTTTTTAGAGCTTGAATCATTTACAAGCAATGAGTGAAACATATTATTAATTGTAAAGACTGGCAGTGGTAATTATGGTGAAAAAGTATAAAATAAACTTAACTCGGAAAACTTTATATCCTACTCACTAGATATACTGTATAGTCTGAAACAAAATTTAAAGTGAATGGTACTGGTATACAACAGCATTATTTGTACAAGTTGATTAATAGCATCCACCCAGCCAAAATACAATTTGAGCACCTAACAATATTGCAATCAAAAATTACTGGGTGAGTTTTCTGCTTTTAAGCAATTGTAAAGTAAAGTTCAACTTAACACCAACTCTAGCATTTTCACATCGCGAGAAACCAACTGTAGGTGTCTTAGAAGAAAAGACAATACAGTAGTAGGTTATTTTAACTAATTTGCTATGACATATCACTTGGCTGTAGAAATCTCTGTTATTGCAGATTGAAACAGCAAACAGGACCCAGTCTTTTCTTTCAGTAAACATGGAAGGTTATTATACACTGGTCAGCTGGTAGGCTACATATATTGACGGAGAAGGCTGGATTCTAGGCACTGGTTCTATACTATCAGGTATCTGATATACGTACCGTACCAATTACCGTACCGGTAGGCCAATACCAGTATCAGTACGTATCTGGTATTAATACAGCCCACTATTTGCTCCAAAGTGGAAAATAAGAAAAAATATAAAATTTTGGGGCAACTTATCCAATTTTTGGAAAAAAATCAATTGAAAACTTAATTTTGATCAATTTTAAACAGAGGCTACGGTTACGCTAGCCTACCTAAGAATAAGAAAATCGCTAGGTCCTACCCTAGGTCTAACCCCAACTCTAAACCTAACCCAAACTCTAGCCCTAAACTAATGTTAATCCTAACCCAAACCCTAACGAAAACTAAAAAAGTACCAGTAAATGAGCAAATAAGCGCTCACTCTGCACTCTTATTCTTTTTATGGGTGCTACTGTAACATAACACTAGCCACTTGCTAGAATATTGAAGGAAAAACTGTTCCACCTCACTGGTAACTTGGGTACTTCACAGGTCAGTAGATAGGCTACCTACTGTATAATAAGCCGCTGGCCAGGAAGAGAAACATTAGGCCAGCCACTTTCAGCTTTCTAACTCAGTGTTGACTGATCATTCTTACTCAATTTAAAACAATAAAAAAATTTGCAACTTTTTTCTTGTTTCAAATCCAATTATACTAGTCTATGGCTGCGACTACAGCAGAAACCAAGCCCTGGAAGATATGCTATATGCTCCTAGGCCTATAGCTGCTACTTTGCGGTGTTCATACATCCCTTAGATTGCTCTCTTAAGCATCCATTATCCCAATCACTGCCATAAACCTCTGACTCTGCTAGCACTTAACCAGTGGTTAACCCACCTTAACTGCGGCGGTTAAATTTGCGGAGTTAACCATCCGGTTAACGTTGGCGCATAAGAAATTTTTCTTAACCGATGGTTAACCTGTCGGTTAAGTTAACTCTTGGTTAACTAGCGTTGGTGCATTCGACCCTAACAATAGCAATAATATTTGCCAAAATGGCAACTTTGCATCACTTGCAGGCCCACACACACAATGTAGTTATTATATAGCCCTGCGGGAAGAGCAATAGCGTACATTACACGAATATATTAGCTGTAGCGACCAAGTAGTCCTGCCAGGCAAAAGATTAAAGAGGTGATAACTTTTAGAAAACGTATGTTGGCTGAAGGCGGCCCTCCAGGCAGGATTTATTACCATACTAAATAATTTGGAAAACTGGAAACAGCGATACATTTGTGCCATAAATGAGACTTATTCTGTTTAGTAGCACGGAGATAAACATCTTAAAGTGATATGTTTATACCGGCTATTCAGTGAAAACACTGACGGCCGATCACGACAGAATATTGGTCGGTTTAACCTTTGTTCGTAGAGTTTCAGTGATTTTGATTAGGTTTGTAATTTATCAAGTATTCGTATTTCAATCAGTGAGGGTTATTTCCAGCATTCCATTCATCAGTGGCACTTCAAAAAAGAAGATAGTTAAGCGGACTTGAAACAAAACGAATTTTTTCTTGATTGGATATCCAAGCAAATCTATTACTGGCTGCAAGTTGCCCACTATTAAGGCAGTTTTTAAAGTGCTCTTGCACGAAAAAAATATACCGAAGAAAAACAGGAGTACAACATGGTCTCAAGCTGAATATGTAGTGGATCGTGTACTGGAGTTTTGGAGAATGGCCGGCATTAAAACGATTACAAAAACAATTGTTTTATGCGGATACAAAAAAAAGTACAAGGAGTGGTTCGATTTGACAAAAAGCAAGAGTAGGATTCGAGATGTCGGCGGAAAACGAGCGTTATTTATTTCGGAGTTTGACAAACTCTGGGATATTGGTACCAAAAATGCTGTTGCAACTATATGTGAAAATCGGTTGTTGACAGTTTCGGATAAGGAAGAAGATATTGCTTTTTATGCCGACCAACAAGGCATGCGGGAAGCAGTAATGGCAGGCAAGGACAATATCTTTTTGCCAAGAAGTTGTTCTTGTAGCGCTGTTGTTGTAGCACATATTTATCCTCCTGTCACCGAACAGCGTCAGACGCTAACTTATTGGACGATCCGCACACTTTTCATTACCAGGACTACTTCGTGATTGGAGGAATCCGCACCTGCTTAGGAGTTTCCGATGATCCAATGTTCCTGTGGATTTTTTCAAATTCTCGTCCACTGTTTTGCTGCTTGTTCAAAGCCACCAAGCAGAGATAATCATTGTAAAGCGTCTTATCCAAGGACGCAACGACGTGACCAGGGTGCGGGTTGAACCCAGATCATTCGATCAGGGTCGTCGTAAAAACGTTGCATTTACCCATATGGCCACGCTGCCGATGTCAAGTGATTTTTGTTGCGCTAGAGACTTTGTGCGAACAGTAAAAGTTGTAAACAATGCAACGGAGCGGGTGTGAAGCTCAATATTGACTGTGCCGCTATAATTACTGATGATGTTCAGCAAAAACACCATTTATTGCAAGCAATAAAAGCTCATCGAGAACAGTTTCCAGATTTTGCAAAAGTAACTCTTGAAAAAATTTTCAGTAAAATGTCAATAATTTGTGAAATAATGAGTTATGATTGGTTGACTGGGCAATTTGCACAGTGATTGTAGAGAAACAAAGGATCTTAATTTTTTGTTTGGCAATGCGAAATCCTACACAATTTTTGAAGTTTTGTTTATGCAAACCACTGTATGGTGTGTTCAGAAGTGTGAATATTTTTAGTGTTAAAACGCCTTATGTTTCACAGTTTCATCTGGCAGGGTGCCAAAGATGTCTTAGCAAAAACTAATGCTACTCCTGGTCTCATTGCGTTGATTGATGTGCCTCAGTTGCTAACTAATTAAGCCAAGCAACATTAAAACACAATCCTTGATTTAAAACGCCTCTAAACACCGTTTTAAACTTTTGCTCCCAGTTGCGCCATCTAGCGGTTGCTAAAAATTAGTTCATAAATTCTGAAAATAACTTTGCGCGACCTGTAAACGTTGATGAATCCGATTAAAAATTCGTATGTGATGGTTTTAGAGGTAATGCAACGGGAAAACTTGCGGACCTTCTCACATTTTAAAACTCGCCTTTTTTTGGACAGGTCTAGCAGGTACACTGAAAAAAAAATCTACGTGTTTTTGCATGGAGACAGGTTGTTGCATGGCGTGTAAACTTTACGCTTCTGCTGTATTACTTTTTAAGCTACTTGTTACGTATTTTTTACGTACCTAATTTGTAAATACTACAAAAATGCTGAAAAAATTAATAACTTTAATTGCAAATGAACTTGCAGTTTACAAGTATAATTACTGTAAATTTGGTACAATATTTCAGAATTGTGATATAATTTGCTATAAACTGTAAGTAGTACATGCTATAAACTAATAAATGTTAAAACAATTTTAGTAAAACTTACAAAATTTTTGCGTTAAATTTACTAGTCCTTACTATGTAATATTTAACAAAATTTTACGTGCATAGTACGTAGAATTTCTCTTCGTAAAAAGCGCGTAAATTTTTGGTAAATTTTTTTTACTGGAATTGAACGTAATTTTTTTTACGCTAGATATTCCCATGCACGTAGCATTGGTAAACATTTTTACTAGTATTGCTCGTAATGCGACTCAAAAATACGCACACAGTGTTCATATTTGATATATCGGTGCAGTGAACAAGCAATGAAACACAATAAAAATTGAAAATTGCAATATAAAGTTTTTGAGTATTCCGCGTGAGATACTGCCAAAAAATAGTGCCTTTATAGCGAGGCAGTAGCAGATCTGTCTATCTTATGGTATTGTAAATAACAAAGGTTTAAGCAGATGAAGTTTTTGGTTTTATGTTTAATGAAAATCAGCAAAAAACTGATAGCAACGTTGCTTCAAGCCGGTAAATAGTATACAGCGTTTGTTTCAAGCCGGTAACAGAGTTTGCTTCAAACCAAAAGAAAAGAACGCACATTACAAAATATCGATTTGCTGGTGTAGAAAATTTGCCCTGTATTATAGTTACAGACTTACTGTAGCTGCAAGCAAAATTTTTCGAGGGACACTTCCCTTTTTTTCAATATGGAATTTTTCCCAGCAGAGTCAATATTCTTGGAGGTAGCTCCTTTTTTCTTCATTTGGCTTGATTTTTTGTCAGAAGAAGAATTTCATCGATTCGAGCAATATATCTGCATTAACCCTATAAAGACTAAGCGGGGTCGATTATCACCCAGTGGTTCTTTCTTTCAGCATATCTCAGAGATTAATCGCACCAACAATTTGAAATTTCTTGACTTTGTCCCAAATTTAGTTATCATTCACTTACCAAAATTTGAAAGTGTTATTACTTGTATTTTGAAAGTTATTAGCAATTAATTAACTGTATGTTCAATAAAACTAGCTTTAACAAGGTTTAAGATAAAAAAGAGAGAAAGTTTTAGGAGCGCAGTGTGGGAACTGGCTAAACTAACAAAGTTTCACGCTCACTGAGATTGAAGAATGCAGAGAAGGATATCAAAAGGTCACGCAAAAGTTACTCGATTAATCTCCTTATGTCAATAATGATCAAATTTGCTTTGCTAGGAAAAAGCTTTAGAAATCATCATTTATTAGTCCGGTAGCGAAAGCCAAATATCCTGTTAAAAAATTTCTCGCTGAAAAAAAGCAAAGCATAATTTCTTGATTTTATTTGCTGTATGTTTGTGTATATTGTTATTGTTGTTGTATATTGTTATATTGTTCAAATCAAATTTGTGTTCGACGTATGTTTTAATAATTAAAATAAAGACCGTAAAATTAACGACCAATTGGTCAAGCGGTAACGCGTTTGCTCCTGGAGCGAGAGGTCTGAAGTTCGAATCTCGCGCCGTGTAAAAGGAACACACTGTTGCCGACGGCTAGCCACCGCTGCGATTTTATTTTGAAAAGCTATGTTGCCCGAGGGAGATGGGCTACGTAAACTCGTTACGCGTTTCGGCGTAATACAGCGAGTATCATGAAGATTTGATTGGACATTAAAATTAGAGTGCGCCAGTACGATTATTTGCCAGTCTCTTTATCAATTTTGCCGCAAATCAGCGCTATAAAAATAAACAAACAAAAACTTTTGTGTAAAAGTCAAGGAAACATAGTGATGCCAATGTCATAACATAGTAATGTAACAAAGTTTGAAAAAGGTTTGCCAAACAACAATTTACAAAAACCAAAGAATTTATAAGACATGTATCTTGAGAGTTGTTACTATAGTAGTGAGTATGAATATTGGCTTAGAATGTGCGCAGTAAATAGATTAAAATTCCTATATTGTATTAAAAATTATGCTTTTTTTGGATAATATCACTTATAATTATGGGTGGGTAAAAAACAATTAACTTTAGAAACAGAAAAGCGCGGTGGTGAAGAAGATCATGAGCTTTAAGCCACTTGATGCAGCAATACACCAACAACAAGGCCATAGTCAGACGTGTTGTGTACTCAAGGGTATGCAATTTGCAGTTGAGGTTCAATACATTTCGTCGGACACAAGAAGGCTGAAAAAGAGAAAAAACTTGAGGTCGATTTCATTCAAAGATAAGGCGAAGACTAACCAAAAAAGATTCTCCGCATCTAAAATTGAAGCTAATATCGCTAAGTTGTAAAGAGAGGAAGTAAAAAAGAAAAAAATTTGTCAAAAGGTCGAAGTTCTAACATTTTAACCCCGAATCCTATCATAAAAACGTGATGCCTGTTTGTTAAAACCGTAAAATTATGAGCATCAGCAGAAAAAAATAAATGCTTGCAATTTAAAAATTTACTTCACTGCTTAACTAGTTAAAATTGTCAGTTCAAATGATAAATCGAACAAATCAGTCATTTTTAGGCATTTGTTAGTATAAAGTTCTGCAGTATCTTCAATATTTCTGACGTGATATATTTTTCAGTATCATAACGAGCTTACAGTATAAGCCGTTAAAGAGTATAGCCAATTTTTAGTAAATAGGTAAACAGTTTGGTTCTGCTTACGCAAAGAAATGATTATTTGCAAGCTTGAATGGGGCCAAAATCGTTTTATGTTTGAGGCTGAACCCAAATGTCATACATAATAATTTTAAATGCTTTTGATATGATTATTTGGTGTGTTTTAACTTAGCCATGACTGCTTTACTAGTTTGGCTGATTTTTGTAATTTGGAATGTTTGCGATAATTTTTTTCCTGTGTGTTCTACGATCTCCTATTGTCACCAGTTTATTTTGTTGTTCGCGAGTCATCAGCTGCATGACGTCATAATTACGTTGCAATTTGACTTGACTTTGTTACTATAAGCTCGTATAGTTTGGATTTCTCTGAATATTCGAGCGCTTTTGCCGTTAGTATAAATAGGTGGGTTTTTCTACTCTATCATTCTAATAATTCGAGGATTCTAATAATTCTAGCGTTCTGAATATTAATTTTGTAGATAGTTTTGCCGAGATTGCGTATCTGTGATTGGCTTGTTTTGCGTAGTGTGCGATATAATTGGTGGATCGCAATAAGTTTTAGTGGAGTGATTTCCTCAGAGACAATTTGTTTTGTTTTGAATCTTAAATAGAAAGTTCTTAATTTCAGATTAGTGTGCTGCTTTTTGCAATTTAAGAAGTTTAACTGAACTATCAACTGCAATTTTGATTCATCAATTAGCATCTTAGTGGTTCTCTGGTTTAAGTGGATGTGGACCATAATTCTGGAGATTGATTAAAGGCTGAACTCTAGCCAAGTATCAATATCGCGACACCAAATGAATTGCCAGAGCTCATTTACAACAATTCCTAGAGCGTGCTACATATTATTCGCTATAAAACTATAATTTGTTTTGGAAATTAACTCTTTACTCGGCAGTGAATTAAGCGGCGAGGATTTATCCAAAGTATTAGATCGTCATTCTCACTTCCTCGTGATTGAAGGATAAGGAAGTATGGTACACTCAGTCATATAATGTTTTGATGAAAGAAGAACCAATCGGTAAAAAGTTATTTTACGGTGAAAACAGAAAATGAAATCACAATTGCTCAATCAACTGATGAGTGATTATGTTACCGTTTTAATCATTAGCACTTTGTTGAATTAATAAAATTTTCAACGTTATTACGATAGAAATGGTAGCGAAAGAAGGGTTTGCTAAACGTAATAATAGTTTAGGTTTATTTCACCCAACGCTACGAATACGCGCAGGCAGGAAACAGCAAAGACCAATTGATCGCTGAAGTCTATATTGTTCCTACAAGCAGCATTATTCCACAAAGTTCAAATCAAATCTTTAGTATATTTGCTGTATTACGCCGAAGCGTGTAACGAGTTTACGGGGCTCATTTCCGCGTCATTGCACCCGGAAAACATAGCGCTTTTTAAAGAAATATTGCAGCGATGGCGAGCCGTTCTACAAAGTTTCAAAATACAACATTAAATAAAAAGAATTATTACTACTGTATGTCTGAATTATTAATATAGGAAACGATGAGGTAGTTCTGAAACTACGCGATTAAAAACGATTAACAATAACTTTGCTTCTAAGCGACTATTTTTACAAATATTTAATACAGTAATACATGTTGCGATAGATAATCAAAAAAAAATTTTTACGCGTCATATTGTGCAGTACTCAAAAAACAAGATGTCTCTGCTGCTTTCTCTGGCAACAAACAATGCTGCTTATCAAATTAATTAGACATTCATTTTTTGTGTCAATTGAACAAATATTAATCGGTTTATTGTAGCTTCATGACATACAAAACAAAAGAGGATTATCTTCTGAAAAAAGAAACACAAAAATTAAAAAAAGCGTTTAATATTGGCAATGAAGAAAGCCGCGAATAGGTAAAGGTTTTGTAAAATTAAGCAAACTTCATTTAGGAATATTATTCAGATTAATTGGAGTGGCTGCCCTGTTTACTACGAGTTCAACAAGCTCAGTTAATTTGTTTGTCAAATTTGCACGGTTGTTTGAAATTCAGTCATGCTGAAACAATCCATCAACTTATCTGGTTGTTTTGATATCGCGTAAAAGAGAAATCTTTGTTTCTTTTAACAACCCTAATCGATAATTTCTTTCGACTGAGCCATCTCATAATTAATGATTATATCTTGAAAATGTTAAAGCATGATATCAAATAAAACATTTTTGCAGAAAGACTATTAAATTTGCTACACGTTGCAGCTTCAAATTTTTTCTACGTGGCGTAGTTCATGAGATACAGCCGCGCAAAGTTCTGGGGTCGATTCTGCAAAACCTTAGGCCTGGGAAAAAAAAAAAGGCTTAGTTCGAATAGGGTTAAACAGACATTACGTTAAAATCGCAAAAAAGAGTGATGATCGAAATGTAAAAATATTTCTGTACAGCAACAGTGTAGTGAAGCATTCGAGTATTAATATCATTTTTCTCCGACTTGAAAGAACAACATATTTGTAAAAAACTAATGATTTTATTTTGTTTATGTACCAGAAAATGTTGGGAGTTAAGTTCTCTAGTTCAAAAAGTAAGGCCTATATAGGGTTTTGGTCCCATCGTTTCCGCCAGGTAGTACAGGCGGTGAAAAACTTATTTAAAGGCGGTGAATCATCCAGCCGATTTGGGTGGTTTATAATAGCTAAAATTGAACAATATTTTTTGTTTTAACTTTGAGGCTGCGGTTGCAAAGATGTTCAACAACTACGCCAAGATATATCCCGAAAAAAGTTTTTGGAATCTTTTAGGTTTGTTTTTCACGCCAAAACCACAGTAGGTCTAAATAGTTTAGAGAACTGTGGTTTAGGCGGTAAGAACAAAATTCAGAGTTTCCAAAAACTTTTTTCGGGGGATATCTTTTTGTATTTGTTAAATATCTTTGCAACCACAGCTTCAAAATTCAAACAAAATATATTAAAAATTAAAGTTTAATTTTAGCTATTTTAGACCACCGCAATTGGCTGGATGAGTCACCGCCTTTAAAACAGCTGTCTTTGAGGGTGCTGGGGCTGCCGAAAACTTTTGCTTTATTTCGAGAAAATACGTGTTTGTTCCTTAGCCAAAACGAGGATCAGTTGAGTTCACGGTTCTGTTGTTCTGAAATATTCCCATTTGTCCTATCAGCGTGTCTTTTTTTCACGGTTCACTTGTTCTACGAATATGTCCAACCAAA
The DNA here is from genome assembly GCA_963965965.1 of Trididemnum nubilum. Lineage (NCBI taxonomy): Eukaryota > Metazoa > Chordata > Ascidiacea > Aplousobranchia > Didemnidae > Trididemnum > Trididemnum nubilum. The sequence continues at coordinate 11,040,919 of OZ014479.1, forward strand.
TCAGTCGAAAAAGCATGACTGCAAACAATCTTCTCAACAAGAGAAAACTTTTTTTCTTTGATTCTTTTCACTTTTTCTCCGCGGGTCTGTTTCGCGTTTACGTAATAAAGAGTTTATGGTTTAATAGTAAATATTTCTGCCATGAAATTTTTTATGCAGTAATGTATTTTTTCAGCTGATTCAAAAACTACATGCAGAAAAAACGTAACACTTACATATGAAACATAATTTACGCAAATTTCATTGTAATATTTGTTAATTTTGCTTAATGATTATAAGTAAATAAAATTACAAGTTGCCAATGTTTGTAATTTGTAAAAAATCATTGTAGAATAACTGCAAGGTTTGCATAAAAATTACGTAAAACGAAATATAGATCGATGTATGTAAAATTTATTGCATTTTACGATTAATGTTGAGTAAAACTTATGTAATTAAAATTACCTGACGTCAATTTTTGCCATTTGTAAAAACTATTGGTAAAAGAAGTGTAAAATTTGCAAACTTTTTTTAAAGTGTACCGGTATCCTGCATGGTAGTTTAATTTGTTGTGTAGGCCTACTGGATTGTGTTAGGCTACTGGTGTGGTATCAGTCTATCACGTATTGTAATCAAATCTTAAAGAGATGCTGCTCGAAATTGGTTCTATTGAAGAAATGAGAACTACTAGAGGTAATAAAGAGCTTTTTGCAACTTTTTTCCACAATTTCCATTATTTGCAAAAATACGATTTGATTCGTTTGACTACGTACCATTGGCAACCCTGCATTTCGCAACTTTGTGTAATCACAAAAGGCCTAATGTAGATCAATACAGATGTTTTCGGTCTATTGGTAGCCTAGGTCTACAGATACCAGTAGCAGTAGCCAAATTTTTGGATTTGATTAGGCTACTCACTGCTACCCCTTGGTAACTTGTAGGTATTGCTGTAGATTAAGCCTACAGAACTGTATTGTAGCGCTAGTTTCTGATTACAGATCTGATATTATCCTACAGCATACAATATATTGTGATTTTATTGCTTGTTGTACAATAACTTAACTTAGTGAAAAAGAGTTGGTAAGAGTAGGAGCGATAAGCCTGGCTGGTGATGTTTTTGGGCTGCTATAGTAGGCAATAGCCTAAAGTCTTTGAGAAATGCAGCAAAATCAATTGCGAAATGCAGGTTCGTCAATCAGGGCATGGTATGGAATGGAATGGAAGACGATTTTTCCATATTCCATACTGGCAATTTTCTTCCATTCCATTTCCATTCCATACCTAAAATCTTCCATTCCGTATTCCATTCCATACTAAAATTTTCTTCCATATTCCATTCCATACTTTCATACCAAAGAAATTTTAGACTGAATGCAATGCAACGTATATTTTGTTGCTTTGCGCCTTTGCAATGTTGTAAGCAACCGCTCGTGAAGGTGCGCCAACAATACCAAGATGCAACAACCGGTATCTGGTATACATATTGCTCATGGTTTAATGCATAGGTGTAGCCTGGATTTTGAATAGGGGGGAGGGCTAAATCGCAAATCACATGCAATGACGTCATCAGAAGTTTTAAAAGTGGGACTTTTTATGGGACAAAGAATGAAAGATCAAAAGCTAAAAGCTTGGGGTCTGATTTGGTTCGTAACCTGGATTTGCTATAGAGGAAGAACTAGAACCGCAAGTTAAAAATTTTTCTATCCTATTAAAATTGAGAGACGTGGTGAGTAAATTAGTGCAACTCAAACATGTCACAGAGGGGGCATGGGGGCGGAGCCCCCAGGCTGCTGGGGGATTTTTTGTAATTTTTTGGGAAAAAATGGCTATTTTAATGCGATTCGAATCACATTTTGCACGTTTTCAGAGCCATTTGAAACAACAAAATTTTTGATCTTTGAAAGCCAGTTGAACAAATCACTCCCTTTACTTCATGTGAAGTCCAAAACACGTTTAAAATCTTGCATTTTGGGATTAAGTTTTGTGACTTGGCCCAAGTCAAGGAAATTAAGGTAGTTGCTTTCTGCAACATTTTTAGCATGAAATAATGCACTCGAAGATTTGCCTTTGACGATTTTTGTTTTGTCATGGAAATAACCAGTTTTAGGAATATATGTACGACCAGGGGCCCAGGCACCCTCGATTCAAATTCAACAATTTGTTCAAAAAGCATTTACCTTAGCTAGGTTTTTTCAAAAGCATTTTGTCGCGTGAAAACTGATGAAATGGAGATGGATTGTTATTTAAAGTTGATAATTTAAAGTTATTTAAAGTTGGTACATTAAATGCCATAAACGGTTACTAATCAAGTTATTGTAATGTAAAAGTTAGTTGGGGGCCTAAAACATATTATTGCATAAAATAGTTGGATGAGGGCCTGAGATTGCACCTTTTAGGACAAAAACACTGGATTTCTCCCGGCTTGTACATTTAAATTGGTTAGTAAAAATTTCATGGGCCCCCTGGTTGTCACTATTAATATTAAGTTATTGCTAATTGCCGTTGTATGCATGTACTGTTGCACTTCAAAAATGCTAAAAGACTGAATAAATAGGCTTTGTGTCATCATTTTTATCATCGGTAGCTTTATTCGGGAGGGGGGTTAGGCAGGGGGCCCGGACCTTCTGGCTATGCCTATGGTTTAATGATTACAGCACTACTTTGCTCTCATATCAACTAGAACATTTACCGTGATAGAAATACCAAGTTTTAACACCAAAAGTAATTACTATAAGCTTAAAAACTAAAAATATAAATAAAATTAAGCTGAAACGGGGATGAAATACTAAATACAAGTTTTCGTGACGATGTAAGAAAACAAAATTTAGGACTAGGCAAATTGTCAGCCTCAAAATAAAAAAAAAAAACAGCAAGTCAAATCTATCAAGGTCGTCAACTGTAACATCAATGCTGCAATTAAATTGTAATGTACTGTTCTTACAACGATGCATTACGTACACTGTTAGTGCAATGTACACAACCAAAGTACCGCGATTTGTCGACAAATACTATGCGTAGATATTGAAGTTGAATGCTTCTGTGACAATATTATTTATCACTACCCGACATCGGTATATATTTTTCTGTAAATACAATGCACAAATCTAGTATGGAATTGGTATGGAAGTATGGAAGATTGTCTTCCATTCCATTCTTGAAATCTTCCATTCCATTCTGGCATATTCCATACGGAAATTTCCGTTCCATTCCATTCCATACAATGCTTTGTTGTCAATGACACGAAGTCAAACGGATTAAATTGTTTGTAGTTTCACAAATAAGGGGAATTGTGGAAAAAAATTTGAGACATCTCTTTATCAGATGTGGAGTAGAGTGGTCCATATTTTATCAACGTTTGAAAGTTTTAAGTCGCACCCCTTCAAGTTGTGTCATTTCATGAAAAAATAACTTGTGTAAAATTTTTTTGAAAAATTTTTACGTTTAGGGGTTGCCCAAACCCCTCAAAAATTGGAAATTTTGGTATTTTTTGCATTTTGACTTTGATGTATTTTTTCATCAAAAACTGTGATAATTGATGTTTAAAATGATTAGTCACCTCATATTTGTCAAAATTTGACACTCGGACGTGTTGTAAATGCAAAAATTTGTGGTCATTTGATTTCTACCTCTATGAAGCGCTATAGTTTAAATCATGAAAATCGTTAATATTGAGTAGTTTTTTACCCGAAACAATGGTATTGATTTCTGGAACTACATTTTCAGCAATGGGTGTTCCAAAACTTTTATATAATGCTGTTTTTATGTGTGGAATAGCTGTACACTTGTTTCATTGCCCTTCACAGTGATTTTAAAGCTTTTGCATTTAATTCACTTTCATTTTCGGTAGAACAAACAATTACTATGTAGTTTTTAAATAGTTTTTGCTAGACGACAGTATTATTGTCAGATTTAGTAGCCTTTAAGCAGAGTTGACATTTTTCATTTGGTTGGCATTTTATGGTTGAATATTTACTATTTAAATTACCTATCTGTCTTCTAGTGCTGAATGTCAAACAAAAAAGCTGTAAATATTCATTGAGCTTGACTCAGCTTCAAGCTAGGCATTGACGACGCCGATGTTCAAGTTTTGAGCTTTCATGGTAAATGACTTGAAGTTAGTTAGTCACAGATCCATATTAAAACTGTTTTCAGCAAAGAACCTACTGCATCACCAAAAGTTTAAGCTTGTGAGCTCAACTTTGCCTTCACAAAAAGTCTCACCTTTTTTGCTTTGTATAGGCTATCCGGTTTTCTCCAAAGCAAAATCTTTTCGCAGTTTTGGAGTTCCAGTAAAAAATAATCATAATAGTGGGAGCATCAATGCAACATTGTAGAACTGTTTTGGAGTGTTTGGTTTTGCCACTGTTGTACAACATGCAATAGACACTACAATTGTAATACTCCTGACTTTAACACTACGGTAGGCAATTGTGTTTCACAATAAATGCTTTGTCAAATTTTAAAATATTTCCCTCGTCAAGTTTCAAATAAAAGCTGAAAACAAAGACATTCAACATTGACTTTTTAGTGCTGCAGTCCAACTTGAAAACAGTGGCTATCTCATTAGTAGTATTTTCAGTCAAAGTTTTGTTTTATCTAACGTTGTCATACCTGACTGCAAATTATTGTAATTGTTCACAAATGGCTTCAATAACAAAAGTTAGTATTGGTCATAATTCTGTACATCTATTTTTTTCTTTTGTCTATTTTTCTGACATTTTTTTCCAGTTTTGTTGGTGAATCATTGTGTCTGTTTAATGATTATAGCAAAAAAATTAAAATTGCTTATTTTTCAAAATAATTATGCTCTACTGTTTCTTCAAGATATTAAGAGCTGCGACATTTGTAATGAAGCAGGTGCAGTCCAACTTTTTGCAGAATTTTATACTAAATGGAAACGCTTTTCTTTAAGAAAGGTTTTAAACTTTTTATTATTTTTAATTTTAATCTTTCAGTTACGTTGTTAGTCAATGTGGTGTGTAATGATAATTTAATCTACTTTTATTTTATTCAAGTTATAACTCAAAATTGTTCAGTTTTATAATCATGAATATTGTAGCCTGGTAGTGATTTTTCACTCCAGTCCAGAAGTGTCAAATGTGTTAAATAGTGATTTACTGTGTCTTTGTACTAATATCTGAATTTAGTTGTTTGTGAATTTTAAAACGTTTTTACCGTCTTTTAAAATTTTAACTGCTTTGCATGGTGAATAAAGTGACAAAGTAAGCAATTTTAAGTCTGAAGTTCAATCATTACAATTACAGTCAGTGTAATCAGATAGAACTAGAAAGCCAATATATATCTAACCAGTAGAAAGTTAGTTCTATTTTTTACTGAGGTTACTGTTATTGGTAGAGAAGTAGCTGCCGAGCAAGTCCATTAGTATTGTTCCATTCTCATTAGTCACCACTAAACCAAAAAACTACATACAGCACTTATAATAACAATAATTGGACTGGGGAAGAAAGCGTTAGTTACATGAAAATGTGAGAACTAACAACAGTTTTATTTAGATGCTTGAGTAACAATTTTCATATAAAAAAATCTAAATGTTTTTTTTGTTAGGGGCATAACCAAAAACTTGCTAAGAAGAGGAGGCTTGATCTTACAGCTAAAATTCGTCTGTATCTTGCAAACTTTTAACTTCCTACTAAACATCGATATGCGCTCCGCTAGCGAATAAGAAACCAAATGCAGTTTTAGAGGCTGACTTTTCCTCAAAGCAATTGTTGGTATTACTGTGCTAAATTGTTGTCTTTTGATGATAGTGTCAAATTATGCAAAAATTGCAATGTTTTTTTCCTTTCTCCAACAAATCAACACCGCAATCCATTGCACAATAAGCAAAAAATCCACTACATTAGTCTACTGATGACAATTCCAGCTTTCAGTTTCACTCATAGCGTTAACATTAGGAGTCTTCATAAACAGCACAAATAGCAAACACAAACAACTGTTTAAGCTTACTACAGGTATCATAACATGCTTGCCTGAAAAAGAAAAATCACATTAATAAAACAACATAGTTTATGCTTTAAATGTACCTGTAGACTAGCCTAGTGGTCTACATTCTTCAAACCATAATGAGACATGGATGGTGAAAGGGTTAAGGATTTGTTAACTGAGTAAACACCTACAGTGAACTTTGGCATCTGCTTCCAGCGTTTTGGGTTTCTGCATTAAAACCCAGAACTGTCATCATCAAAACAGATTATGGCAAGTTTTCAGTGAAAGGATTTAAACAAAAGCATTGATAACTAGTACATAGGCTAGGTACTACGGGTCTGCGACATCCTGACGTGACCGACCTGACGCGAGAAAATTCACTTCGGTATTCTTGAGGCCAGGGACATCCTGACGCCCAAACTCTAACCCTAACATTCTCCCTAACCCTATTGTCAGGATGTCCATAGCGTCAGAATTCCCGGGTGAAAAGTCTCGCGTCAGGTCGGTCGCGTCAGGATGTCCTGCTTCGAAGTACTACAACGTTTTTGAAGAAATGACTTGTCTTTTCATTTCCAAATTCGATCTGCTGTACTTCGTTTTTCCCTTATACTTTACAAACTTTTTTCTCAAGATTGTTTTGTTACTTAAGCTATTTAGTCTAGACTCTTCTTCACGGTTATCGCGTGATAACATAATACAAACTCAATCTTCGTTTTAATTTCAGCGCACTATGACAAAACAAAACCTGTGATTACTATAAAAGCGCTTCAGTAATAAAGTGCACAACGCTTTCTGCTCATTGAATACATTTTAAAAGTAAGTTATTAAAATTCGCCTATGAAGCGACCAGTTGCGAAGATTAGCAACCACTTGCGAAGGTTGGCAACCTTCGCGAGTGACGTAAGCGACCACTCGCGAAGGTCGCCAACCTTCGCTTCGCGTTGCTTCGCGTCCAGTCTAAACGCACCTTTAGACCAATGGTTGGCTGTAAGAGAAAGCTGCCTTGCAGTAAGAGAAAGCTTGTACGCTTTCTGCTTAGGCCTGTGGTTGGCTGTAAGAGAAAGCTCCCTCTCTTAAACCTCTTTTTTTGTTAGAGTTGCTAAATTTTAAAAAAACTGAAGTTTAGATGTTAAAAAGGCACTTTTTTATTTTAAGATTTATCGTTAGAAGTGCACATCTGATTTTTTTGTATTCGTATTGTACATGTAGTGCCAATTTAGATAAGCAAAGACTGCCCCCTTTTCCCCTGATTGGAGGAAATAAAAGTCAAGGCAGAAGTTGCACTCCCCTGCCACGCTTTCGGCTTCCATGTGTACTTACTTGTTATTTTGTAAACTGCAGAATTATAAGCATTTCAGAATAGTCATTCATTGCCCTTAAAATGTTTTTTGTGTTCAATCTAGTGCAGCATGTACCCCTTCTACCCATCTAATGCGGAGTAGGTTATACTTCATACTTCCACAACAAGTAAACTGCTTGACCTTAATTATGCCAAATCGAGAATTCTAGTCCTGTAGTAGTGGATATAGCAGCCGCTTGTATACGACCATTGAGCCTGTGGCTTAAACACTATGCCGCATTGGCTCAATCTTGTATAATTTGAAACACCATGAACTATCACTTAGCAATTAAGAAATGTCTAGTACCTTATGGCTATTTGGTCATCTTCGTCCATTTAGCAATTGAGTTCTGTTGAGTTAGTTTTTGGATTGTGTTGAAATAACTGCAATTTTGTGTATTTCAGATGACTAGAGTTTAGTTTGTTTTGAGCAAATTTAGGTATGGAAAAAGTAGGGAATTTTTTGGTGACAAATGCGTGGGAACCATGTTTGAATATACAGTTGTTTTCCATTTTCTGTGAACGTTTCTTTAATTAGGTTTTTATTATAGTGCCCATTTGGCATTATGTTGTGGTATAGATCAATGATTTTCAACCGGTGTTCCGCAAGAATTTATTTGGTTTGAAATATGACGTAAGAGCGTAATTAACTTTCATGCGGGGGTAGTATTGTCATTGTGGTGACGTTTTGTTGCGCAATAATAAGGTAATTTAGTCAGCATGTTTGCCGTTTGAAATGCAATCACTGTTTGTTAGCCTTAATTTAAGTCTTAAAATGAGTTGATTTTTTCTTGGTGTTCCGCAAGACTTTTTAAATACAAAAAGAAAGGGTTCCGTTGTTGGAAAAAGGTTAGAAAACTTTGGTATAGAAGATCTTGTGCTGGGCAAGAAAACTACTGTAACGCTTTGCTTTGATGTTCGAAAAGCAAAGGAGTCGTTTTTTACAATATATTACATTTTTTGCAACCGTAATCGCATGATCTTAATTTGGCCCGTACCTCTTTCACGTGATAGCGTTATTGCAAAAGACCCTTTGCTATGATTTTATCTTCTTGATGGCTTTGAACAACAGCAAATTTATGTGAAAAAAAGTCAAACGTCGACTAGAAAACTTAGAAAATGGTCAACCCCTAAGCGGGAAAGGACGATTCGTCCAAAATAAAAGCGCCAGACGAGAAGGTTTAATACGATCAAGTAATTGATGTTCTTTAATTAACAGGTTTTTGTTACCTGGTTGGCGTTCAAACGATGATTGAGTATTTGGTGCTAACTTTAATGCTAAATACGAAAATATATTTAATATTCATATTTCAAATGCAATCATATTACGAAAACTTGGGTATAATTGATTGCTACCAAATATAATTGAATAGATGAAGCACTAGATTTACAGATTTATTGCTTGCAAAAAAATCAATGCATTGTGTTGAGTAGCTAGGCTGCTATTTTGGTTGCCAAGACCAAATTTCAATTTTGATTGTTGGGTAGGCCTATCTTTTTAGAAAATTTGACTGGCAATTGAGCATGCTGGATAACAGCAATCAACCAAATACCGTATTGATGGCAATTGCTACTATTTTTTCTCTGCAAAAAAATTTTTGGCCATTTTATGTGAAGCAAATTCAAAACAACATCGGGAAATTCAATATAATCTGACATAGGCTATAGGCCTACTATAAGGCTATTGCTTCATGCGCCCCTTACAGTCTTTGTGTGGTCAAATTTCTAGAGAAATGTATTTTGAAGAAATAGTAAAAAGGCTGTATTTTCCTACTAACCTGCAAAACTCCCTGAAGGCAGAGAAAAGTCGAAATTTGAGGCTTTTGTTTCGTTTAAGCCGGTACGTTTATTTAAGCCAACCCAGTTTTGGCGCAAAAATTGACCTGAAAAGTCATGTGAAAGCAATAAAATCACGTGAGACCCTTGTATAGACTGAAGCTCTAATGGGTTAGAAACTTTCAAAGTCAAAATCACGACATAAAGAAAAGGCAACTCAACTCTCGCATCTTAAAATGCATCAATTTTATCCGAGGCCGATAAGTAGCAGAATTAAGTTGAGCGTGCCCAGTTATCCATCCACTCACCCACTGATAGGTGTGGGCGACCGAGGTGTCGTTCCAACTAAGCAGTTAAAAAAACCGTATTCGTTTAGTCTTTCGTTTAAACATCTGTGCACTAATCAAGTCAACTGACCGCTGCAAACCAACTGATCGCCAACATTTGGATTAGTTGGCGGTCAGTTGTCGTGGACTTTCTGTCCAGCTTAATCTTTAATATTGTTCAGGGCGTCAACTGGTGAGACCGATCCTGACAAGATAATAGAAAAAGTGCTAGATTTAAACCAAGGAAGAGTTCGAATCAACACACTCGGTTTTGGTCTTTTTGCTGACATGAATATGTTACGACGAATCGCTAAGCTTAATCGAGGAAAATCGAAGAGAGTTTTCGAGGAATTGAATGCTGCTCAGCAGGTAGCGTTAGTTTTAGGCGCGCAACCAGAATTTTGCTTAGGGGGAGAGGATGGAGGTTTTGCTAAAAAACCCGACTAGTTTATGGCCGGACATTTAGTGAAAACCGAAAAATGTATGCTGAGTTTTGGCCTGATTGCAGGTTTGGGTTAAATTTTCTAAGTAATTTGGCGAAAGGGGGACTGAAGCTCCCCCCCCCCGCTTGGTTGCGCCACCGGTCGTTTTATAAAAAAAAAAACGCTGCTAATAGTGTTCAAAAGCAATGCATTACAATGCGTTTGTTTTAACTTTGCTTTATGCACCATGTGCAACGGCAAGCTGTACACAAGTTCGCTAAAAGCTTTTTTCACACTAGCTTAGTTCATGTTCAGCTTTTGTTGATTTTTTGAAAGTATTGATTTCCTTTTCGGAAGTGTTGTTGTTTTAACCAACTTAGTTGCTTGGTCAATTTTGGACAACCATTTTGGTGTTATTGTCATCCAGTGATATCAAGGCAGTGGTGAAGTTTGTGGTCTTGTATCTACTTTGCACTCCACTCGTAAGCCGCAATTGTTGCCAATCGCATTTGTGCATCAAGGATCCAAACCGTTTGATGCCAGTTGGCAGACGTCTGTTGTGACGCAAACGTTGCAATAGTTAGTTTTGAAAAGAATTGATTGTCTGCGATGTTCATGAAGAAAGATTTTTCACCTTAGAACCTCATAAATTAACAGACAGTAGCTTCGGAAAAACAAATCAAGGACCATCCGATCAAATTAAGCGTTTTAAAATGTTTTCTTACAGTTGGTTGCCCTAAGAATAGCATATTATTTGTTTGAGCTACTGCCAATATTGTGGAAGCCAAGTTTTTCACACGTTTTGGAAAATTAAAATATAGTGCTAAAGTTCGGGCAAAACAAAAAGCGATTTTAGCTAATATTGCAATATTTCATTACGCACTAGCAAGACGAAATTGAAAGTTACCGCCCGTACTTGGTTTAATACTGATTGCTCACGATTTTTGAAACTTTAAGTATATTATTATGTCAAATAATTATTATTAAAGCGAGTCATTATAATTATGTAATAATTGTCTTGCTATTATACGTCATTATCGGCAAGTAATTTTGGTGTTGAATGCCTCTGCCTTTAAACTTCTGCTCGGCAATTTTGGCTTCCGGAACAAGAGATGATTTCTCTTCGCATATTTCTGCAAATATTTCACAAAGGGACGATTTTTAGCATAAATTTTTTTTTTTTTCAGATCAAAGGCTTTTTTGATGATGTCACGAATTTGCTCTTGACTGACGTCAAAATGATGTACCCGGAAGATAGGGTCAGCTTTTTGACTAGCTCTGAGTTTGAAACATTTCCAAGTGGAACGGAACTGGTTGTGGCCGGAAGTTTTCTGAAAGAATTGGACTCAAATTCAAATTTGGATTTGATTCCAGTAAAGGTAGATCTAGATGTCGAATATGTATTGCAGAGTCGTTTAGGTCTTAGGCCCAGTCCACACTAAGTGTAAAGTCGTGAGAGTACAAGCGTATTTTTAGTTTATTTAAATAAAAATTTTGGTACGCCCGCCATACTGCCTTAATAGTAGCAGCGCACAAGCTCCCATGCAGTTATTTAAAACAAGCTATGGAGATGTATAACTTTATATGAAGTTGGGGTTTTCAATGAATTGTTAGATTTTTGTGTCCTTAGAGCCGGTCTACACTGTGCGTATAATCGTGAACGTACGGAGCGTATATTTAGTTTATTTTAAACAGAAATTCGGTACGCTCGTCGTACCACCTTACCAGCTATAACTGTCAGTAAGTTGAAATAAACTAAGAATACGCTCGTGCGCTCATGATTTTACGCCTAGTGTAGAACAGCCCTTAAAGTTAGGTTGTGGGTTTTGTGCTTTTGCAGGTTTTACGAATTATCTCTACAAGAAACCTACGGCGTAAAACCCATTTTTTTGTATTTTTATTCGAATGGCGTTGTTTTTACGACGACTCTGGTCGCATGATCGGATTCTACCAACACTCTAGTCGCGTTTTTGGTTTTTTTAATAAGAGGATTTACTATGATTATTATCTGTGCTTGGTGGCTTCAAACAAGCAGCAAATTCAGTGGTCAAGAATTCTAAGCAGGTGCGTATTCTTCCAAACACGAAGTGTTTATCGCAATGAAAAATGTGAGGATAGTCCAAAATTAGCGTCTGACCTTGTCCCCGGTGACGGGAAGATAGATATGCTCTGCAACAACAACAAAGTATCTTTTGTAATTTTAGTCCACAATATTTTGCTTTGCTCACACACGGATAGGTTTTCCGACATTGTATGATAACCCCATGAATTAAACGAACTTGAAACCACCGTTGCTTTGCACCAGATGACTCCTCATATCAAACACTGTGCGCAAAAGACCGGAAAGCAAAAGTTGCTAAAATGAATGGCTTTGCAGAAATTAATAAAAACATAAGTATGAATATTCACGAGTCAGCAAAGAAAGGCCACGGTGCCATTAAATCCTAATGTTTTAGGCAGTTATACCATACCTGATTGCCAAGTATTGTTGTCTTTTGGGAAATCCGCTAGTCATTAGATCGCAAAAGGTGGCCAATAAATAATTATCAACACTGGCAGCTGGTACGATGATGGGGCAGCCACTATCTGAGTGAAAATTGTAATTACATGTTTGTTTACCAAGTTGCCTAGGCCAGGTGACAGCAAAGGGACTTTTCGGTGTTCTAATCAAGCTGCCTTGTTTTATGGTCTTGCACACACGGTGGTATGAAACTGATCACTTTTCTCGCGGAATATTTGCTTATCTCTGGGTTTTAGGCTCACGCTTTCCGTTGAACCTTGCGTACAGACAAAAAAGCATTACATCTTCAAGAGAATAGTTTATGGGTTTTTCAATTAATCAATCGTTGTGGGCCAGTTGGTCGAGCGGTAACGTGTTCGTCTATGGAGCGGAAGGTCTGAGGTTCAAATCTCGGGCCGGTCAAGTCGGACACAGTGTTGCCAACGGCTCGCCACCGCTGCGACATTTCTTCGAAAGGAGCTGTGTTGCCCGGGCGCAATGACGCGGAGATAACTCAAATGTTGATGCTGCATTACTTCTTTAATTTTTGTGTGTAGATTCAAGGAAAGAGTTCCGACGAGGTTTTAGTAATTAAATTTGACCTCAATCCTGCGATGCCATCGCCCTTCATTATGAAGTCACAGCACAAAGTAAATATTGAATAAGTGCAATGGAAAGAAGTTGAACTGTAATTGATGCCAGGGTTCCAAAAAAGTGGTCAATAACGTTGCATTAGATCGAGCATCTTCATGATAATAGATTTTAAAATCTAAGCTTAAAGGCGTATTAGCCAGGCAGTATCAGACACGTTACTTAAAAAAAAACTTGTTACTTTTTTAAGTGACGATAATACTGAAAAGTAACTAGCTTCTACTCACCAATATAGCCTAGCTGGCACCATTTGCTTTTAAAATCGTAGCAAATAACCTCTTCAAGTCATCTTTCTGTGTTACAAAATTTCCGTTTAGGTAACATATGGCCTATATTTGCTGCAATTTTCAAAGCTAGTTGTACCAGGTTGATAGCGTTTATAAGCTTACTTACCCTTATTGCTTGGTAGAGCTGGTTTGTTTTTAAGATTTCAAGTTTTAAGTCCTAAATACGTCACTAAATTTTTTGGTTGCGTGGTTACTGGTTATATTTTGTTACGTTTTGTGTGTTTGAATTGGTGAGAAAAATTTGAAAAAGCACTATCCAAATTCAAAAACTACAGATTGTAATTACATTTTCCAAATTTGTTTTGCTTTGAAAACAGCGTTCAAGCAACTTAGCGTTTTTGAAATCTTGTTCTTTCACGCACATCAAAGACTCGACGCTGTCTATGCTAATGCTGAGCGCCAAGCATAGAAGCTGTAAATGCTAATTTTTTGGTTTGACCCAACCAGTAATTGAACTCAGTCTGGCGTTTCAGTGCCAAATGCTTTATTCACTGACTAGATCACTGCTCATTTCAGTCATGGAGACTTGGCCTATACGGCAAGAAAAGCAAATTTAGCCTAACTTTGCTGTGGAAGAAGTTTTACCTGCCAAGAAGCGGATTCATGATTATGAGCACTTTTTTTAAGTACAAAATTGTTTGGAAGACCAACGTTTTAATTACTATAGGTTTCTCGTTTTACTGAAAAACTATGGGCATTTTTGCGGGTAAAAGATTTAATGGCACAAGCAGCCGTTGAACAAACTGAAGAGGAATCAATTCGAATCAGAGAGGAAGTTGTTAATGTTTCCCTGCGGTAAGCCAAAGGTTGTTTTTTTTCTATTAACAGTATAGCTTGTGATGTTTTTTTTATTTGCCGATCTATATAATTTCATAATATCAAAAAAACTGTTTGTTGTAGCAAAATGGTATTTCAAGGAATGTAAAAATGACTGTTCATCGCTTTTTTTTAAAGTATGTTTCGGGTTAGAAACGTGGTTGGAAGTAAAAAGCTTAAATTACAGCATAAAAAAATTGAGCAATCTTATATTAAAGTTTCAAGTAGAGTAATTACTGAGGTGCACTCGAGCTTTTAGCTCTCATCAGCAGCCCTCAGCACTTCTAAACCAATAGTATCCCCTCGCTCGCTCAGCTAGGCAAACCACTATTGCTTGCACAATGGCAGAGGTTTTACAAGGAATAAGCAAACAGTAAAACCACCAAAGTTACCAATTACCTTCATTTTCGTTATGAATTATAGGGAGTCAACCATGATTGACATCAAGCTTTGTTTGTAACTGAGATGTTTTAAAAATTTCACGGTTTATCTTGGAAACTCTGGTGAATGACATCCTTTTTTCTCATGTTGCTTCGGGAGACGAAGTAGTGAAACCGCCAGATTTGCCCATCCCACCTACCAAATCTACGAATCTTCTGAAATATAAAATTAAATCTTTCGCTATACTTGCTGTATTACGCCGAAGCGTGTAACGATTTTACGAGGCCTATCTCCTCATCATTGCGCCCGGGCAACACAGCTTCTTTTGAAGAACTGTAGCAGCGGTTGCGAGCCGTTGGCAACACTGTGTCCGATTTGGCCGGCCCGAGATTTGAACCTCAGCCTCCCGCTCCCGAGACAAACGCGTTACCGCTCGACCAACTGACCGGTATCTTCTAAAATAGCAATTTTCAATTTCGCGATGCTTCTTGTATTACATCTTCACTCACCAAGTTGCTTTGGTCAGGAGACAGTAACTGAGTAAGTGAGTATAGGGACCTATTGCAGTCTTTGAGTCAAGCTGCCATTTGTCTGTCTCACACGGTGAAAGCTTCACACTAGAGCTTTTAATGGTAATCGTCAATCAGGGCAGCTTTAAATTCCACAAATTATGGCCTTCAGTTTAACCCGACCGGAAATCGAACCCGGGTTTGTACCGTTTCAGTAACAGACGCTCTACCCACTCGACTACTGATCATCTTGATCTACTTAAAAGCATGGTTAAAGAAAAAAAAATCAACCTCCCCAGGTCCTCATATTTTAAATGTTTTTATTGAATTATGCTACGAATTGCCGGAAAAGTTGCGCTCGTACGGTAATTTCGGTTGGACACTTACAGAAAGTAAAAACACGTAACAGTTATTGTCATTTGTATAGGAGTTTTAGAATCGGTTAGGAAAAGCTGATAATATACTAGGAATCGATTGAAATAGATGTGAAATGTTGAAAAAATGACTGGTTTTGACTACCAATTAGTTTTTAGTATCGCTGACTAATTTTGCTTTTATAATACTTTTTATTGGCTACCATTCCGGTTAAACGACCAGTTTTATGTCCCGAATTATTTCCTATCATTTTAAATAACGCGTTCACCCCGATTTTTGGACCGCGACAACAGTTTTTCAGTCCCAACTAGCTGTTTTGATTTACGTAACTCGACTTCCCGTTGTGCTACCCTCGTTTTCGAAGTTGTCTGAATGGTCTGTGATCACCGCGGTTCAAGTAAAACTATCTTGAGAAAACTAACGCGTTTTAGCAATTTGCGTAATTAGATACTGTTTTCGGATGAAATACAGTCGCGTTTTCGAATTCAAATTATCACGCAGATAGTTTGATCCCGGTAATGCGACACCCCGTTTAAGACAACCATATTTTTTTAGTTTCTATGGCGGTCGTGATACCGGGGTTCCATTATGCTACGCTCTAACATCTGTATAAACTTGTAACTTGACTAATTGTCATGTACTTTTTGGTCTGAGTTAAAATTTTTATGCCGCTGTCTGTGACCTATATATATACGCCGACAATTTTGACTTTCGGTTTTGGTTTAGATTCAACTTGGTTACCCCGTACACATCAATGCTTGGTACTTTTTGGTCTGAGTTAAAATTTTTATGCCGCTGTCTGTGACCTATATATATACGCCGACAATTTTGACTTTCGGTTTTGGTTTAGATTCAACTTGGTTACCCCGTACACATCAATGCTTGTGCTAAGAGAAGGTGATAAGAGAAATATTGAAGAAGAATTGAAAAAAGAAGATGAGCAGCTTCTGTCCGCTCTACTACCAGAGTCTGCTGGTGAAATTATTCCAAGTCATCCATTTGAGGATTATTATGATGAAGTTCCCGGCACTCACGGTAATTATCCAGAACCAAGATTTGGATCTGGAGTATCTCGACTACGGCCAGGGAAAATGTTAATGATTTTCTTCACAACCGTGTACTTGATTCTGAATCTTCCCGCTTTATGCAGAGCACTTATTCACCAGTAACCTCCTTATCTAACAAGGCGGATTGAACTACAACTGTAGTAGATTGCTATGTGTCAAATGCTAAACTGTTATGTTTTATTTTACGACAACAAATTAATTAGCCTATCTTGTTTAAAATATCTTTGCCACTTTGTGCATCTATATTTTTATCTAAGAATGACAAAGTTTATACAGTATCAGCTCTTTGCCTGTATAAAGAAGTTTTAATAATGTTCTGTATTGTTCGACAACCATGTGAGTTTTGTTATTTTCAAATTGAAGCCAAAAATCTTAACTGATAATTCTAGTGATATGTTACGCTATTTATTAAGCGTTTTGAATATATTTTTTTTTTACTTCACTCTATCTGTAGTTTTCTTGGAAGTTACACTGTGTAAAAACTTAAATTATCTCTTTGCAGTTGGGCGGGGAGAGTTTTACGCCATCATTCTGGAATTATGTACAATTTGTACATCTCTGCGAAGTTTACTTCCCGTGAGGTCTAACGCAATGGTTTTCAACTTTTTATGGTTTATGGCCCCTTTCTAGAGACTCTAAATACTAGTTGCCCCCTGCTCAGCAATAGCATTTTCTGTTTGTTTCAGTCGTCTATATAAATGTTTTGTCTGTATAAATCTTATTATTTTACTTTTGTATGTTTTACGTTTATCCAGTCTGTTTTACTTTTGTATGAACACCTCTAAAATTAGATGTGAATTATATGAACTTCGATTACAAAACAATAATCCTAAAAATGTATGTCTATAGTCTAAACAAAATCAGAAACAAACAAAAAAAGATATCTTAAAGTCATGTCGGCTTCCACTGGCAGTTTGGCGCCATTTTCAACCACCAACCTTGTAGCCGCAAACAGCTTGAGTCATTCATGCACAGAGCTGGACAACGCTGTTTCGAGCTTTTAGCTTTCATCAGCAGCTCTGATTAGAACTGAAAGCTCAAAAAAGGGTTGTCTTGTTCTGTGCATGAATGACTAGAGCAACTTGCGGCAGCAGGGTTGGTGGTTGAAATTGCCACCTAGCTGCCAGTGAAAGGTGTCATGACCTCCCGGGGATCGACCACGTAGGACGTCAAAGTTTTTTCGTTTTGATTTTTGTGGTCACGAACAGATGGGGAGCCCTTGGCTGTCCTTATTATTGAAGCTCATCGGTTTTCCACTTATTTTGTGAAGTACCGCAAATGAAAAATCGATTATTCCTGTTAAGCCGCTATCGTGTACTTGAGTAACGTTCAAAACTTTGAGAGAATAGAATTGGTATTTTGCTATTAAGTAGGGCAAGCTTTTTCAAGTCAAGTTTTTAGTACTAAGTAGGAATGAAGTGATTTTGCAAAAACTCTGAATAGTCAGTTTCATATTCTTAATTTGATTGGTCAGTCAATAAAACGTCAATTTTTTACCGTTTGGTCTATATTGTTTTTATTAGGGCAATAAAGTAAATTCTTTGGTAAGTATCTCCCATTTTTCAGTTGATCACCCATAAATAGCAACAGCCCGGCGTGTACCCAGATATGTACGACTGTGGGTGTCTGAAAGCGGAGTCCTCAGTGTTCGGAGATTTTGCAATTTTTTGCAAAAAACTATCCTAATTTTTAACCTATTTTGATAAAATTGCTGTTTTTAAAACATGGCCTAGAAGTTAGCTTTGGCTGCAAAAACATGATTAAACTAGGTGCGTAAATACAGGCTATGTGGGCTGGGCTAACTTGATTGTAGAATTTCAATCTTTTTTATTACAAGCCAGTAATATTGAATCCTATAATTCGAAAAAACTCGCAAGTATTAACCTAATTCTTGTGCGTTTTTTAAACAAAGATAATTCGGGGCAAGGGCCTAATGGAACGAGATTTGAGAGAAGTGATTGGTACTTAACTAAATTAAATAGACTACTAAATACCCTCCTCTCCATCCATAATTTGTTTAATGAAGCTTACGTTAGGCATTTGCATCAAGCAATGAAACTTGATTGCTTAGCCGTTTTTAAAGTTTTACTAATTTGTGTGCTTTATTTTTGACAAATATAATAATAATAAAAGTAATTTTAAACCAAAAAGTATCCATATTTATAAAAAGATAAGAAAATACATTGAGTTATAAAATCAGGCGCGTAGCCAGGATTTGAAAAAGGGAGGGGGGCTTTTTTGAAAGAGACAACTGAAAGCAACCTTGCCCCAAATTTTCATTGCTTTCGAATCAGATTCAAATGGTTTGTCAGAAATTGAGGCGGAATTTTTGCCCAAAAGCAGGTGATCTCCGAAAAAAAAAAAACTTCACCGAAATGGAGATGAATTTTCCGGCGAAATCGAAAATTCAAACGATTTTTCCGCCCAAAAGCAGGTGATCTCCAAAAAAAAAAAGGTCTTCACCAAAATTGAGTTGGATTTTCCGGCCGAAATCGAGAATTCAAACAAGCCCCCCCCATGGCTACGCTACTGGTTAAACTAAAAGCAGTAAAATATACAAGCCAGTTTAACTGTGAGAACAAGCATTATAACTTAAGTATTATCCTAACTTTCTGTTAAAAGATAATTAAATTACCTCGTTGAGAGACTCAGCTGTCACTTTATATTGATGATTGGCTCATTAACTTAGCGTAGAACCGGTACAACACCGCATTAAATAAATCAGCAAAATTTGCATAAATTGGAAAAGCATATTACATTAATAGGTTAATCTAAACAATGTATATATATAAAGAAAACTGGAATAAACAAACTGATTTAACTCATTGAACAAAAGACGTAATGTTCACCACTGTGAAACATGTAAGTTAGAATGTCATTTTTGTTACCAGGAAGAATAACAAAGAAGTATCGTATTTATAGTGCTAAAAATATAGGCCGCTTCAGGAAAATGCATCATTTACCAGTGTAGAAAATGAAGTGTTTTTGTGAACAGTTTACAGATCAAACATAGCAACAATATACTGAAAAGAAACAAAAATATCTAAAGAATGTCATGTGGCTAATATGAATCATTTTCATTTTTTCAAAACAGTTTATTGCACAATACAAAAACAATCAAATAATGAATTAAGTTGTAACATGAATAAAATATTAGCTCTTCCCCTAAATAAATGGTTTGATAATGGTTTTAAACCACTTTGAAGTCCATGTCACTTCAAAAGTCTGCTTCAAAAATGCGAAAAACGTGATATTTTCCTTATTACACATTTTGGTCTACAGGCCAATGGGGAGGGGACTATGATTAGCCAGATTGAACTCTCAAAACTAGCAGAAACTTTATCGGCTATTCTCTGGTGCCACAAAATATTTGGTGGCTGCAGGTGTAATACTGAAATCTCGATTCTAGCTGTTATACTTGCATGCCTTGCACTTATTGTGTTTTGACGGTCAGATCTCATTTCGAAGATGCTAATCAGCTAATTTTCAGAGGTCAAATTAGAAAAAGTATGAACAAAACCAGTGAAGTCAAATTCCTACTACTGTATAAGTTACCCTCTAACGACTGTTAATAGCAGATGGGGATCGGGGAAGCAGGTTAAATGCTACTTTACATTCAAAAAGAATTAACTTGAAGTGAAAACGATTGTGAAACGTTTTGAAGAGTCTAGTGTTTTGGTAACTGAAGCAAAAGTTAGTTCAAATTCCTGGTTTAGCTGGTCAGATCCTCAATATCAAAATACAGCACTATAGCATCAAGATTTTGCGCTGTCTTTATGTCGTTCACCTGACGATTAGCTTGCAGTGTTACTCACTGTTTGTCGCACTACTTTAAGTATACCAGTGAATGAGTTATCGTACCATAATTTGTGAAACATCTGTAATAAATCAATATTGCGTTTGCTAGTTAAAGATCTGTATATCATCCGACGTTTTCACCCATTCGATTGGAACAACCGACGCTCGCGTGGTTGTTCCTTTGTTTTTACTTAGCCATTTTCCAATTAACAAGTGCGAAGTTTTTAACTTACAGTATGCTGAATTGCTGATATCCCGAAAACGGTTAGATCTAGCTTCATGCTCTCCTCCCCCAGGAAACCCCAAAATCATTTTTTAACCGCTTAAGCTAGAACGAAAGTTTTTGCTCACAGTTAATATTTAAAGTTTTGGCAAAGAGGTTGATTTTGAATACCAGAAAAATTAAAAGTATTAGCAACTTCGCAGCATCAATTGACATATATTTAGTTTTTTATTTAGCAGTAAAATATATTGTAATAAAAAATCGAACGTTTTTGGCCCAGAGCAGTTAAGCCCTCATCAGGATAACAAATCTGAGTTAAAAAAATAAATTTTACGTATGGTTTTTACAGTATTTTGTTTTAATGTTTTTTTGTTGTTCAGATATGTTATCCTAACGAGGGCTTTACTGCTATAGGCCGAAAACGTTCGATTTTTTTATTACATTATATTTTACTGTCAAATAAAAAACTAAATATGTCAGTTAATACTGCGAAGTTAATAATACTTTCAGTTCTCCGATTGATATTTTCGAGAAAAATATTTTGGCATAGTTTGAATGTGCCATCCTCATTGAAATACGAGTTTCGTAGCTGTTTAGTGACAATTATTTTGCGCCTTTGATGACAGCAAACTCTCAAGTAATTTTGGCAGTGGCTAAAATAAAAATCAGAAATACGTGTCCTCTCTAGCTGCTTAAAACGCTTCACCTGCTTCAACTAGAAGTGGCCTAATCTAGAAACTGTTTATTTGGTTTAGTTAATATGAACAAAATTTTTCATTATACTGGCTGTAATACGCTAAAGCTTGTAGCGAGTTGGCGGAGCCCATCTCCACGTCATTGTGCTTGAACAACACAACTTTTTTCGGAAGAAATGCCGCAGCTGTAGTAAGCCTTCGACAACGCTTTGTTCAATTTGGCCGGCCTGAGACTGGAACCTTAAATCTTCCGCTCCATAAACAAACGCGTTACCGCTCGACCAACTGGCCGTTCAGATTCATGAGGTTAATAAATATATTTCGACGCTGTTAGGGATTTTAACCTTTTTGAGGCTCCTGAACAAGATGGTTTTGAATTGCTCTTTTTTAGGAGAAATAAAGAGCTTTTTTGAAAATATTATTCAACATGCGTAGGTCATTCACTGGGCTAGCTTGCTTGGCAAGCTTCTTTCTGGTTTTTCGTCGTTTTTAATTCAAGGGTTAATAGATATATCAAGGCTGCCACGAAATTAAACACAATACGATTTCCTGCATGAGAATTGGGATTTGCACTTTCTGAATGGTCTACAAGAGTGTGAAGTTTTCTTTTGCTGATGAAAGATTGAGCTGTGTCATCTGTAGCATCATCAAATATGTGCTTCGAGTATGCCAAGGTGGAAAGTTGAATTACAATATCAGTCACTTTGGGTCGAGTTTTAGGCTCAGTTTTCCAGCATTGGTGCACGATTGCGTTTAGCTCCTGAAAAATTTCTGCATCACTGCTATTTTTGTTAATGCTGTTAGCGACAGAAATAATGTCGGACTTGTTTAGTTTTTCACCTCGCGACTTCATTGCATCGATTATAACTTCGGGAGATACACTACATTCACTAAACACTGGTTTTCTAGTGATGATTTCACAGCCAATCATTCCGTAACTATGAACATCCATGCCGCAAAATTTTTTGGTGGTTGGATTCTTCAAGTATTCTGGCGCTGTGTACAGGGCCTGTGAGAGGGGGGTTCAGGGGGTACATCGTACCCGGGCTCAAGGGGCCCGAAAGAGTTCAGGTTTCCGCGTTAAGTTTTGGGATCGACCATGACACCGTAATCAAACTTGCCTACAGCAAAAATATCAGTCAGCCTATTCAGTGCAGGTAATTGGTCGCTATTTTTGCTACACAGCCTTTAGGGCATCCAGTAGTGGTCGATTTGATTAAAAAAAGACGAAAATGTATCAAAAGCCATACACTTGCACCGAAACTAACGTTTTGTTACATTTCTCTGACTTGAGATCCCTAATTCTACGGGTATAACAATGCACGAAGGCCCACATTTCCAGTGATCCAAAAGCATTTCAACCTCAGAGAGCGGAGTCAAAGTTGACATACTATACTACTATCATTTAGTAACTCACTCTATCTGTATGAGTTTAATAGGTATTTGGGTTTGTGAAGTCTATGATTGCAGATGACTTCTTAAAACTTTTATGAGTAAAATATTTGGATTTGCAGTGTTAAAGTCATTATATTGTGTAATATTGTGTCAGTGTCATCATCCCCCACTTCACATACTTTCTTTCATGTACATCACGTTTTCTGCTCGTCAATTTAAGCAAGTTTGGTGCTGGGATGTTGATTAAATGCTGTATTTTACCCTCGAGAAACATAAAAAGTGCTAAAGCTTCCGGGGCTCCGCCCCGGACCCCACTGGGGGAGCTCACAGCGCTCCCCCAAACCCTCTAGCTGGATTTAAACCATTTTTATGTCTAGTTGTGTTTTTCATAGGTCCTAACTGTATGCGAATGTCGTTATTCCCTCACTTTTAAATGAAGATCTACACCGATCGGATAAAAAATGATTTAACGGCATGGGCCCCAATAAGGCTTGGGGGGTTCAATAAGATTTGGGGGCCCGGTATTGACCTTCGTACCCCTGGAAAATTTTCTCTCTGAGGCCCTGACTGTGTAGTATGCAGTGTGCTGAGTATTTTCTTTCCCAATTGTTAATGAAGTCGCTCCTGTAAGTCTTGCGATTGCTGTTGCTCCAAAATCTGCTAATTTTATGTTGTTTTTCTCCAAGTAATACATTCTCTGGCTTTAAACCTCCATAAATGAATGATCTTTTGGGATCATGATAATGAAGATAGTCTAACGCTTCTGCAAGCTCAATGGAAAACCTTGCTCTGATCTTCCATGGTATTAGTATGCCTGA
Source organism: Trididemnum nubilum (assembly GCA_963965965.1). NCBI lineage: Eukaryota > Metazoa > Chordata > Ascidiacea > Aplousobranchia > Didemnidae > Trididemnum > Trididemnum nubilum. The sequence goes on from OZ014479.1 coordinate 11,064,222, forward strand.
ATCTAGCATTAAAAAACTGTTCATGTCTCCACATCGGATATATTCCAAGATTATCACAAAGGAGCAAATGCCCATCGGTGCGGTACCGAGCACGCTAACAATGTTTTTGTGTTGGATTCTTTCATGAATTTTAGCTTCAGAAATTTGGCGATTCATTGCTTTTTGATCCCTATGTGTTAAACAAGTTTTACCGGCCACATGTTGTTTAGCTTCTTTTCTAAACTATTACTATCGTACTCCTTAATCTTTGCAAACGATCTACTCATAATTCTTACATACTGCAATGACTTGGATTATTATCAAAACCTGGTAGTTGCTTTTCAATTAATGTTTTGCAAAATGCACAAGCAGAATTCGATTAAGGCGGCGTTTACATATAGGTTTGACCACTAGGTTTCGTACCTGGTGATCAAACCTAGTCCCGCTTACATATGACGAAAGAAGTTGTTTACACATAGCGGTTTTGACGACAAGGAACGAAACCTTACGCATGCGTGAAGGGTCAAAAGCAGCGAAAACTAGTTTACAAAATCGGTTTTGAAACCTGCAGTTTTCGAGGTTTTCAGACCTGAAACGCATTAAAAGCAGAAAGTCCAATTCGAGCGCCGCAGCTGTTTTCTCTTCTTGCCTTAGTCCCTCACAATACCAATCATGTGATCAAAGTTTCCTTGTCAAAGCGTTTACACAATGAAGTTGGACAATTGGCGTCGCGCAACCAGGAGCTAAAACCGCTTGAAAAATAAAGGTGCCAAACTAGGTTTCACGATGTGAAAACTCGTTTACACATGACTAGAGCAAAGTTTTTATTGACCAAAAATTCAAAATAAAATCACTAAAAATTGACTTTATTGACCTAAAAAAATTTGAAGCGAGTAAAAGCTATTTCTTGAGACTTTTTCAAGATTTTATACTAAAACAAACATTTAATTAGCGAAAGCACACGAAATCTCAACAAAATTTGCTGAACAAGTCTATGAGTTATTGCGAAATAAGTCTCTAAGTATTGCGATAAACAGTAACAATACAAGCTAAAGTGGATGAAGTGAAGTATAAAATCATGATAGTGATGTTGTACTTTGATTTTGAGAGGCTGACTAGCTAAACCAGACGTTTGAACTAACTTTTGCTTGAATTACCAAAACACCAACCCCTTGAAAACGTTTCACAATCGCTTTTACTTCAGGTTAATTCTTTTTGCATGTAAAGTAGCATTTAACCAGTTTCAGCGGTCCCCATCTTGTAAAAATAACCTTTCGAGGGTAACTTTGAGTAGCGAAATTAGCTTTACTGGTCTTGTTTTTATTTTTACTATTATTATTATTATTATTATTAAAGGGCAGCGGTGCAAGTGAATCTGCTACCAATTAGGTAAAGTCCACCTACACATTGCGTAGGCCTCATTTGGGCCCATTGCAATTATAGCTGCTAAGTTGCTGTATTTTGTTTGGTTACTGGTCGAACTCAGAAAGCCTTCCAGCTTCCTTTAAGTACGTGGCCAGTTTGTTAATGTTACATTTCGTTACCACATTGTGAACAGTGGTTTTGGTAGTTCCAAAATATTTAACACGAATATCTTGGTAAACTTTACAATTGTCTACATGATGATTTGGTGTTTCATCCTCTAGGCTACATTTTGGACACAGGGAAGACTCAGCACGACCTGTAGTTTTCTTGTGCCGCTGTAGATTGCAATGCCCAGTCAAAACTTGCACTACTCTATTCAGTTGAGGCCTCTTAAGGTTAAGGAGACGTATAGTTAGTCGTGAAGACGTCCAATCTACAGTCTCCTTCATCCTCAAGCAGTCTTTCCGTTTATTCCACATAGATTTCCATCTAACTGTGGACCAGTCCATAACCGTGCTAACACAACTGGCATACGGAACTGTAATAAAAGGTTCAGGACCATACATTATTGATTTAGATCCTGATTTGGCTACATAGTCTGCCACTTCGTTACCATGTACCCCTGCATGTCCAGGAACCCAGGCAATACTGACGTGGTTTTGTTTGCCTAACTGATTTAGGCTTCTGATGCAGTTGAGCACTGTAATTGATGTTGCAGTGCTCTTTATGAGTGCTTTGATAGCCGCCTGACTATCAACCAGCACAACAATATTTTGATTGTGCATTTTTTCCAAATGCAGGTTCTTTGCCACTTCTGAAATAGCTAAGACTTCTGCCTGGAACACGGTGCTGTGTATTCCAAGGTGGAAAAATGCTTGTTTTGGGGAGTTGTTTGGGTATTCTGCGTAAAAACCCGCCCCCACTCTCCCATCTAGTTTCGAGCCATCAGTGTAAACCCTGATAGTGTTGTGACTTAAAATGCTTTCAGATCTGATAGCATTCTGTTTATCCATGATTTGACATTCGAAGTTTCTCTCGAATACCTTTGTTTTCTTTATTCGGTCAGCTGGCATTTGCAGCAGAGGTAAAAATCTTCTAGCCTCATTGCAAATATCAACATGACTTTTCGTTTTCCCAAAGGAGCCAACGGGCTTGGCATGCCAGTGTCCACTCACAGAGATTCTGTATGACCCTCGCACTGCTTCGGCCAACAAGAATTCCTCGATGGGAGTAATGTTGAGCAGTATTTCCAGAGCACCAGTAGGGGTGCCAGGAAAAGCTGATGAAATCATTAAGCAAGCAAGTCTCTGTACCTTTGTGAGTTTCCTCACTAGGTACTTTTTGTTGAGACCGCCAGCCCAGGACACACAAGCGTACGACATGATTGGACGTATCACAGCTGTGTATATCCATTTCATAATAGATGGTTTTATTCCCCAGGTTTTACCCACAATTTGTCTACATTGCATTAAAGCCGTAGTTGCTCTGCGGGTAATTCGGGTTATATGTGGTTTCCAAGTTAGCTTGCTATCCAGAGTAACACCTAATAGCTTTGCTTCCTTGGAAAGTTCGAGCTTTGAACCGTTCATTGTCAAGGAACCCAAATCTGGATTCCGTTTGTGAGTGAACAGTACAATTTCGGTTTTCTTGCTGCTGAACTGTAGCTCTTGTTCCGAAGCCCAGTTTGCAGCAATATTTATTGCTTTCTGGGCCATACCTCTGATCCAAAGCATATCAGCACCAGTGACCAATATTGCTAGATCATCGGCGTAGGCTTGAACATAAAAGCCCCTGCTACGTAACTCTAGCAATAGGTTGTTTAAAACACAGTTCCATAGAAAAGGCGAAAGGATACCACCTTGTGGGTTCCCCTTCATGACTTCCCTTTTAACTTTGTCTCCATATAGTTCTACTTGGACTGTGCGATGTCTTAGCAAATTCTCTATCCATGAGGTGAGAATCTCGGACATGCCCAGCCCTCGCAGAGCCGTGGCAAAGCCACGGAAGGTGACATTGTCGAAGGCGCCGACAATATCCAGGAAAATACCCAAAGCCGGCTTTTTTCTAACAAGGCATTGCTCTACACGGCGCACAAATTCATGCAAGGCAGTTTCCGTAGAAACACCTGCACGAAATCCATACTGCGATGCAGAAAGCTTTGCCTGCACGTTTTTGTCATCATTAATATGATACAGAATTAGTCTTTCCAGCCATTTCAGTTGGAAAGAAGTTAAGGTGATCATACGGAAAGATTTAGCTTCGAAATAGCTTTCCTTTCCGGGTTTGGGGAGAAATATACCTGTGCCTTCTTTCCATGCCATTGGCACATAACTGTGTCTCAGGCATGCTTGAAAAATGACGTGGTAATATTCTTTTAGTTGGTTCCAACCTTTCTGTAACAGAACAGGATAGAGCCCGTCTGGCCCTGGGGCTTTGAATGGTTGGAATTCGTTGATAGCTGCTTCCATACGCTCGAGTGAGCATATGCTAGCAATCATTTCAGTGTCTTCAGGTCTCACGAATGGGTTATCCACTAAATCAGACCTGGTTGTATGATTTTCTGTCTGCTGGCTACCCGGTGACAAGATATCTAGCAGATAGTTCATTGTTTCTAGAGGAGACTTAGTGAATTCTCCGTCGTGTTTAATTACGTTGCTAACACGCACCGATTCATTGTTTCGAATAATCTTAACCAGCCGAGCTGTTGCTGTTAGACTACTCGTACTCTCCACAAAGCTGCGCCATGAATCGCGTTTCGCTCTTCTGACTGCTTTTTTAAAATTAGATAGGGCAAGCTTTTGAGCCACCCAATCATTTTCCTGTTTTGTTTTAATGGCTTTTTTCCAAGCTCGGTGAGCTTCTTTTCGAAGACTTGCTAGCTCAGAGTTCCACCAGATGTTATCTTTCTTACGAAGTGACTTGCGCATCGGGCAAGCAGCTTCATATGATTTAGTTATCACTGAATGAGCCTTGTTTACCAGCACGTCAATGTCTTCTATTGATGAAGGCACTGGTACTGGTGGTAATATTCGTTCATTTAATTTTTGTTCTAGTTCGTTTACATACTTATTCCAGCACGTGCGACGGACATTTCGGAACATTTTGGCTTGTTTTTGGATTTTGCTTTTGACCTGGAACCTAATATACATGTGATCCGAGAATGATGACACGTTGCTAACATGCCAACCAACTACTCGGTCCCACGCGCACCGGTTCACCAAGGTTAAGTCCAGAACCTCTTCACGTATTTTGTTTCTGTAAGTTGGTCTATTACCTACATTACAGAAATTCAGGTCTGCACTAACACAAAAAGCCAGCAGATCCTCTCCTCGAGGGTTTATATCTGAGGATCCCCAAATAGTGTGGTGTGCATTTGCGTCGGTTCCTACTATAGTAGGAATTTGTTCATTTTCAGTGAATATTAACAGATCCCTTAACAAAGTGGGTGGAGCTGGTTGTTCGGCTGCCATGTATGCCGATACGAAAACAAAACTATCTCCTTTTCGGCACACATTGTTAACTCTAACCGCCACAATATCCTCGTCCGAGAACATTGGAATTAGAGAACAGCTGAGATCAGGAGTAGCGTAAATGCATGCCCGAGGGCGATTACCCTTTTCAATACCTTGAAAGAGGTTCCATCCCCGTAGCTTACTCCTGATTTTGGTGGCATACGTCCATGGTTCTTGAGCTAACACTAACCCGGAACGTACATTTTTCATTACTTCACTCATGTTGTAGCTTGCTGCTTTACATCTGTGTAGGTTAATTTGCCAACACTCTAAATTATGAGAGCATAACTTATGTGCCGTAATGGCTTTATTTGATTTATCGAGTTGTCCGCTGTAATCCTGAGCCATTCTTATCTATTTGATAGATGTTCTCAAGCAGAGCGCTTTATTATTAGAACAGCTGATATGGCTACTTCCTTACTGCAGAGAAAAGCTCTGACCTCTATGCACTAGAGGTCGCCGGCTTCTCTGTATCTGCCGAAGTGCCAGGCTCAGCTGTATCCATAACTGCCTCGCGAGTTTCATCGTCCTTTGGCGATCGTGATGACGTCTCTGGGTTCTGAAACTGCTTGGCACTTTTCTTCTTCTGGAACTGCACCCGACGATAACCAGCATATGGGTTGAAGTGCAGTTCCTTCAGCGTGGTTAGCGAAGGTTCCCGGACGGATACTACATGTAGCACCCCTCCGTTTCCCTTCGCTTCATGCTATGCTTCCAGATCCCTTCGACAGATTTTCGCATTACATCGGGAAACCAGCGTAAGGGTATCTGAAATGCTTAAGCCTTCATCCTCTGGCTTTATTTTTACTAATTTGAACTCTGAAAATTAGCTGATTAATACCGTATTACGAAGTTTAGAGCAGGGTGTCGAACCGAACCTGAACCCGAACTGTAAACCCGAATGAACCGTTTCATTTTGGTGAACCCGAACCGAACCTGAACCAGCAAAATTTTACTTCAGTGAACCTGAACCAAACCTGAACCCTCAAAATTGTGCTCAAGTGAACCCAAACCGAACCTGAACCCCTAACAAAAGTAAGAATATATTTTTCCACATCCGGACGCCGCTGGCGCTGGTACACCCACAATAAAAGCAGTGGTGATCATCAACAGGATCAGCAATTTTTCCTTTTTTTTTCTGGGCGAAACGAGTAACGAAAGTTAAATTTTAAGTCAATGAACCCGAACCGAACCTGAACCAGTAATATTTTACTTGAGTGAACCTGAACCAAACCTGAACCTCGAAAATGGTGCTGAAGTGAACCCGAACCAAACCTGAACCGCTAAAATATTTTGAGCCGGAGCTGAACCTGACCCGAACCGTTATTTGAAACGGTTCAACACCCTGGTTTAGAGATAACGAGACTTCTCGACTTGAATTAGCGAGCTGTTTTCGAGCGAGATCGCTCGAAAAGCAAAATGCTATTATGATTTCGTCTCGGTGCAACAATACTCGAGCGAGCTCGTAAAAACGCAGCGGCGCTCCAGACACGCGCAATTAACGTAAAAATGCGTAGCTTGCTTCACATTTTGCAAGGATACGTGTAACTTCTAGCGGGAAAACATGAAAGTACGTCAGATTTTTAATGAATGCTTCGAATTTCAAGTGGGAGATTTGAAATATTAACAATTTTAATTAATGAATTTTTGCGGGACAAGTCTAGGCGGCAACAATTTTCCAACATTAGGTGCTAACCGGAAACCACAAGGTCATTGATTTTACATGCTTGTGGACAGCGGTGTAAAGTAACGAAAGTAGCTCTACTTTTAACGTAAATTATTTTGGTTAAAGTAATTATATTTTTGAATACTTTCTACTTTCACTTGCTTAATTTTAGAGTGAAGTAACGCTACTTAAGTAGCATTTTGCTTCAGAAGAGTACAAAGTATTGTAGGTTTAAATTTGAAGCACAGATTTGTCGGAACGGTGGTGTTTTCTTCCGGCTATTGTTCAATTATTTAAGTAAGCAAAAATTTTTTGAAATGATTCCTAGTAAATTTTCGCGACATGATTTTCAAATCTCGAAGTTTTGTTGTTGTTCTTTTTGATTTGAATATAATGACAAAAACTTGTATCAATTAGTAATTCATTACTTCTTGAGAGAGTGAGGGGTTAAAAGACCGAGCACTATGTGGCTGTGATGTGAAGGTAGTCGCCATACAACAGTTTATCGATTGAATAATTTGTTTATTTTGCTTAATTACTTTCAGAAATACTTGTACTTAAATACTTCTAAAACCACTGCTTTTTACTTTTATTCAAGTACTTTTTGGTCAATGCTTTGTTCTTTAATTCAAGTACTTTTTCGTTCAAGTAACAAAACTTTTACTTGATTACACTTTTCGAGTGCTTTTTACTCCACTGCTTGTGGACTACTTTTTGCCGCTTTCGCAAATTTTCAGCACGGCTTAAAACGAAATTTACAATCGTCGTAAAACGAAATTTGCAACCTTTGCAATCTTCGTTGTTGCCCAAAAACGAAATATGCTGCCATTCTCGACCAAAATTAAAGCGCTGCCATGCTTTTGCCTTGTTTTTAGCAACTCGAGATGCTTACCGAGCACTATAAAGTCCTCGGAAAGTTTTGACGTTTTTCGAGCGAGTTGTATCGCTAAATGAACTTCATAATAGCTCGAATTGATTTAGCGGAATGACTCAAAGTTTTTTAATTCGAGAAGCTAACCGAGAAGAAATCGTAATACGGGCCCCCGTCATAGCGCAATTGAGCAATACGTTATGTACGACGCATGTCACGTGAAACAGCTAGAATACAGAGATTTCAGTATTGCACCTGCAGCCACAAACAGGGCATGGTATGGAATGGAATGGAAAATGGAATGGAATGGAAATTTCGGTATGGAATATGGAAGATGCCAGAATGGAATGGAATATGGAAGATGCCAGAATGGAATGGAAGACAATCTTCCATACTTCCATACCAATTCCATACTAGATTTGTGCATTGTATTTACAGAAAAATACATACCGATGTCGGGTAGTGATAAATAATATTGTCACAGAAGCATTCAACTTCAATATCTACGCATAGTATTTGTCGACAAATCGCAGTATTTTGGTTGTGTACATTGCACAAACAGTGTACGTAATGCATCGTTGTAAGAACAGTACATTACAATTTAATTGCAGCATTGATGTTACAGTTGACGACCTTGATAGATTTGACTTGCTGTTTTTTTATTTTGAGGCTGACAATTTGCCTAGTCGTAAATTTCGTTTGCTTACATCGTCACGAAAACTTTTGTGACAATGTTGGAACTTATTTAGTATTTCATCCCCGTTTCAGCTTAATTTTATTTTTAGTTTTAGTTTTTAAGCTTATAGTAATTATTTTTGGTCTTAAAACTTGGTATTTCTATCACGGTAAATGTTCTAGTTGATATGAGAGCAAAGTAGTGCTGTAATCATTAAACCATAGGCATAGCCAGAAGGTCCGGGCCCCCTGCCTACCCCCTCCCGAATAAAGCTACCGATGATAAAAATGATGACACAAAGCCTATTTATTCAGTCTTTTAGCATTTTTGAAGTGCAACAGTACATGCGTACAACGGCAATTAGCAATAACTTAATATTAATAGTGACAACCAGGGGGCCCATGCCCTCTCAATTTAAATTTTTACCAACCAATTTAAATGTACAAGCCGGGAGAAATTCAGTGTTTTTGTTCTAAAAGGTGCAATCTCAGGCCCTCATCCAACTTTTTTATGCAATAATATGTTTTAGGCCCCCAACTAACTTTTATATTACAATAACATGATTAGTAACCGTTTAAGGCATTTAATGTACCAACTTTAAATAACTTTAAATTATCAACTTTAAGTAACAATCCATCTCCATCTCATCAGTTTTCACGCGACAAAATGCTTTAGAAAAAACCTAGCTAGGGTAAATGCTCATTGAACAAATTATTGAATTTGAATCGAGGGTGCCTGGGCCCCTCGTCGTACATATATTCCTAAAACTGGTTATTTCCATGACAAAACAAAAATCGTCAAAGGCAAAACATCGAGTGCATTATTTCATGCTAAAAATGTTGCAGAAAGCAACTACCTTAATTTCCTTGACTTGGGCCAAGTCACAAAACTTAATTCCAAAATGCAAGATTTTAAACGTGTTTTGGACTTCACATGAAGTAAAGGGAGTGATTTGTTCAACTGGCTTTCAAAGATCAAAAATTTTGTTGTTTCAAATGGCTCTGAAAAGTGCAAAATGTGATTCAAATCGCATTAAAATAGCCATTTTTTTCCAAAAAATTACAAAATATCCTCCAGCGGCATGGGGGCGGAGCCCCCATGCCCCCTCTGTGACATGTTTGAGTTGCACTAATTTACTCACCACGTCTCTCGATTTTAATAGGATAGAAAAATTTTTAACTTGCGGTTCTAGTTCTTCCTCTATAGCAAATCCAGTTTACGAGCCAAATCAGACCCCAAGCTTTTGATCTTTCATTCTTTGTCCCATAAAAAGTTCCACTTTTCAAAAACTGATGATGACGTCATTGTATGTGATTTGCGATTTAGCCCTCCCTCCAATTCAAAATCCAGGCTACACCCATGCATTTAAACTGTGGTGGCCGAGCCATTAATTAATATATTTATCCTTGTGTTTTGTCTGCGGTGTCCGGTTGTTGGCACATACCGCTCACTGCAATGGGCGGTATTGCATAATGAGCGAATATTGCAAGACAAAAGGAATTTAATTAACCGTGTCTTTGTTTTCGCTTTTCTTTTTTTGCTTGCTGTATATATACCGCTGCTTCGCTGTGTAAAAAATTAATTGAATTATTACGTGTGAGGATAATAAACAATTACGTTGGTTTTGAGACTCGTTTGCGCACGAACTCACTAAATTGGTGCCCCGAGTGAGTCTGCGCTGAACCAAAGCTTCAGCAAGAAACTTTCAGAACATTCAAAAAAAAAAAAAGTGAGAAGTGAAACAGTAATATTAAGCTGATAATTGCTCAACCTCTCGAAAAGAGTTCGCTAAAGAATTCGAGTGAAGAGTTCCAGAAGAGTTCCAAAACAGGACAAGAACTTTTCAAAACTATTCGTGCGTTGTTCAAAACTGCCCAGCTATTCGAAGAAGCGTTGTTCGAGTGACCAGAAACGGAAACCGGAAACCTGAAGAAACTTGAAGAAGAAACTTCTGACAAAAAAACGGTACAGACTTTTAATTCATTTTTCTCGCATATTTACTAGTAAAAGTTTTGCTTATTCACCTGTAAAAATTTTTTCGCATATTTACCTGTAAATTGTTTTGCTTATTTATGTGTAAACTTTTCAAAACCCGCTCACCCGGTAATGCACAAATTACCAATAATACCGTATAATTTGAGAAAACGTTCCACGAAACAAAAACCTTCAAAACTAAAACCTATGACCATTCCAACCCCAAGTACCTCCAACCTACAAGACGCAATAATCCCCACAACTAACTCTCTCCCATCACCAACCAGCACCTCGCAAAATATCCAGTTATCACCCCCTATCTCAACATCCCCATCGGTGAATCCACCCAACCCTCCTACCACTAACTTTTCTCTAACACACCCCGAGCCCACTTAGCACTCTCAAGTTCTCCTCAAAACTTATGCACCGCCCTTCCGACTGTAGAAAATTTGCTGGCCTCGGAAGACCAGTATGAAAAGGAATTTCTGCAACATCCCCCTATCGAACCCTATGCACCGACCACTTCTACATGCAACGAACCCATCATTTCGTTAAATCAACCAACCCGCTCCCCGCCCATTCCAATTACCACCAATGCCGAACAAAATCTTTCTGGTCTTGAAACTTGGGCACGAAATTTGCCTTCACCTCAAACTTTTCCCCAATTAAATCAGGCACTAACATTTCCCAATGCGCATTATGCTTCTAGACAACCTCCCCAGTCAAACTCTCCTTGGCTAAACCAGCAACCCGCGCCGTTCACTCATTCAGCCAACGTTTCTCTACCGCCCTTATGGGAATCAAACATAGAGCTCTGGTTTTCTACAGCAGAACATGCATTCACAGCGAACGGCATTTTCAACGAACACAAACGTTTTTCCTTAGTCCTAGGAGCCCTTGACATTAAAATGATCCAAAAAATTCAACATGTTGTTCGATCACCCACTAGTTACCCGTACCAAGATATAAAAAAGGCCCTGATAAAAGCCTGCAAACTAAATGAAAACGACCGCTTGGATATTTTGTTTAATCGAACTGAACTAGGCGACCGCAAGCCCAGTGAAATGCTAAGCGAAATGCGTCAATTACTGGAAGCATATGACGCCAATAATGCACAAACCAATGCGGTTCTTAAAAAGCTTTTTCTCGATAAGCTTTCTCAGCAAGCTCGAACCATTCTGGCGGCAAACTTAGAGACGAATCTTGATGTCTTGGCCCTACGTGCCGACGAAGTTGTAGCAGCACTATCCCAAACCTCAAACCAAACCGACGCACAGCAGCAGTTAATAAACGAAATTTTTGATCAAAAACTAAACAAAATTATCGAGACACTTCAGGCCCCAAACACGACTACGCAGCACACTCCTCGACAACCTGGAGGCTACAGAACAAATTATTACAATAGCCGATCTCCTTTCTACAACAGATTTAATGACGCTCCCCGACAAATGTACAAGCCCAGATTCAATACTTACAACCAAAACAGCAATTTTCAGCAACAAAAAAACTTCCGGATTCGACCTCGTGGGTCGGCGGCGTCGAATCGGAAGTAAACACCGGCCCACTCTTTACTATTTACGATAAAATCAATAACATCACATTTGTAGTCGACACAGGATCAACAGTAAGTTTGCTCCCACAAATCTTCGACTCTGAGACTTACAACGGACCACAAGACCTTCTGGCAGTCAATCACACACGATTAACAGTCCAGGGATTAACAAAGTTAGATGTGGACTTGGGCCACTTACAGCCCTATCCCTGGGTATTTAGGGTTGCTGATGTTCCGTTTGGAATAATCGGTTGTGACTTTTTAACCTTTCACAGCTTTCAGGTAGACGTTAAAAACAAACGTTTAAGCGAACCCGAAAGATCTGAGTTCAATCCCCCACACGAGGATACGAGTAGCAGAGCAGACGCTGCGATCACTACTGGTTTCGAACATTGCTCACAATCTTTTGTTTCTCATCCTCCCATCATTGAGCAGCACGAGACTGATATGGCACCTTTCGAAGAAACGCTCAATGTTGAACTTGAATTCGCCAACCCAAAAATTAGAGAAACAAACTTCGAGCTAAAATCGCAACGGCTGGATAGGGAAGCCAACTCAGCTTCCGCCGTCCAACAAAGTAAAATAGAGCCTTCTACCAAGCATGGTCCCACTCCACTGTCTCTCGAAAAAGGACAAAACACAGTTAAAACAATAAAAGTCTCAGTTGAAACACAAACAGAGTCGCAACTCCCCGATGTCGATATCTCACCAGCTGAATGTCAGTCATGCGAGAAGGCAAGCAAAACTGCCAAACCTCCCGCAGAAACATTTGCAGTTGTGCATTCACTGAATGACAAAACAATACGTCATCCAGAAACCAAAAAAAACAACACGCAATCAACCTCGACTGACGCCTCAAAGGTTGAGCAAATCCCGGCACTAGAGCTGAAAACTACCGCTTCACAAAGAGAAGCACCTGCTTTACAAAACACGCTCATTAACGACTATGCAGAGGTTTTCCAAAAGAACATTCAAACAACAAATTTCATGCATAACACTAATCATCACATCATAACATCAGGCTCACCTGTCAAGTCTAATCTCCGACGTTTGTCTCCCGAAAAATTAACATTCGTTAAGGAGGAGATCGCTCAACTCCTACAAGATGGCATAATTACCCCATCTTCGTCTCCGTATGCCAGTCCAATACACATTGTTCCAAAATCTCAACCAGGAAAGTTTCGAATGGTTGGAGATTACAGGGCACTAAACACTACAACGCAACCTGATCGCTATCCCCTACCATTCCTTAACGACTTCGCTGACATGCTACATGGCTACACAGAATTTTCCAAACTAGACTGTTACAAAGGCTATCACCAAATATCAATGGCCGCGGAAGACGCTCATAAAACAGCGATCATTACGCCTGTTGGTCTGTACGAGTATAAAATGATGCCGTTCGGTCTACGAAATTCCGGAAACACCTATCAACGTTACATCGATCAAGTTACTCGCGGTCTGCCCTTTTGTTTCGCTTACGTGGACGATGTCCTTGTTGCTTCACACTCTTTTGAAGAGCATGAGCATCACTTACGACTACTACTTGATCGCTTTAAACAAAACGGTGTGACACTAAACAAAGAAAAGTGTGAATTTGCAGTAACTAACCTCACATTTTTAGGCCACCACATTTCTACCAAAGGATTTGAACCAATCGAACAAAAGGTACAGACAATCACAAATTTCCCAAAACCCCAAAGCATGAAGCAACTCAGACGATTTTTAGGGATGATAAACTTCTACAGACGTTTCATTCCAGGGTGCGCAGAAACATTACAACCATTAAACAAAATGTTGTCACGGGGTAAAAACAGCAAAAAGAAACTCAAATGGTCTGTAGAAGCTGTTTCAGCATTCCTTAAAATTAAACAAAAACTGAGCAATGCAACATTACTTACCTTCCCCACTCCTAACGCCGAAACTGCCATCTTCGTGGACGCAAGTGTTTCCGGTTGCGGAGCAGTTCTCCAACAGAGAGCTGAGAAAAGTGATGCTTGGAAGCCTTTATCATTTTACACTCATTCTTTTTCTTTGACCCAATCACGCTACTCCACGTTTGATTGTGAATTATTAGCCATATATTTAGCTATCAAGCATTTTCGTTACTTTATCGAAGGCCGAACCTTCACTGTCTTCACTGACCATGCTCCACTTTGCAAAGCTATATTTTCACGATCACAGAACTCCTCTACGCGCCAGCAGCGACACCTTGACTTTATCGCGCAGTTCACAAGCGATTTACGCTATGTCAAAGGTGAAAAGAATGTCGTTGCTGATTGCTTATCGCGCATAACCGCAAGCGTATTCGAGGAGCACGAAGCAATCAACTTCTTAGAAATAGCAGCTGCTCAACAACACGACCCAATTATAGACCATATTCAAACATCCAAAAATTCACTAAAACTCGAATACAAACCACTGCCCAATCAAGGCGTGTCAATCCTAGGCGACATGTCAACTGGAAAGTTTCGCCCACTTGTACCAGAGGCTTTCCGCAGAAAAGTGTTTGACTCATTCCACAGCTTGTCCCATCCTGGAATCAAGGGGACCCAAAAGTTGATATCGAGGAGATACACCTGGCCCAGAATAAAAGCGGACGTAAAGCAGTGGTGCCTGTCCTGCTTAGCGTGCCAACAGTCCAAAGTACAACGGCACACAATGTCACCTTTACAAGCATTTGTGCCACCGTCACAAAAATTTCAACACATTCACATAGACATTGTGGGCCCTCTACCAACCTGCGACCACAAATACCTATTAACGATAGTTGACAGATTTAGCCGTTGGTTCGAAGCCCTTCCTCTGAGGGACATATCAGCTAAATCTTGTGCTGACGCTTTTGTATTACACTTTGTAGCTCGTTATGGTGCCCCCTCTACCCTCACAGCAGACAGAGGCAGGCAGTTCATTTCAGGTCTATGGAGAGATTTGGCTAAATTTCTAGGGTGCGAACTCATAAACACAACATCGTACAACCCCAAGGCCAACGGGATAGTCGAGCGATATCACCGAGTACTGAAAGCCTCAATCAAAACTCAAAAACAGCCTAGCGACTGGTATTCCAATCTTGGATGGATTCTGCTAGGACTAAGGACCACTATACGCAACGACATGGATTTCTCCCCGGCAGAAATGTTATACGGTTCATCACTCAGAATCCCTAGAGAGTTCCTTTCCCCTCAAAAAGAACAATCTCATATTGAGTACGTGCAACAACTGCAATCTTTCGTACAAACTCTAAAACCGACGCCAATTAGAAAGCATCTCCCACGCTCAGTTTATGTTGATCGGAAGCTTTCAACATGTTCTCATGTTTTTGTAAGACACGATGCCGTTAAAATAGGCCTTCAAAGACCTTATGATGGCCCGTACAAAGTGTTGCAACGAACTGACAAATATTTCAAAGTTAACTTAAACGGAACTGCAGATAACGTGTCAATCGACAGGTTGAAACCTGCCATCCTTTTATCGGATTTCGAAGATCATACGTCATCAGATAACCAAACTAAAAAGCCGCAGCACAACACGAAATATCAGCAGTTGAAACATAAAATGCCTTTTCACTTTACAGATCGCAGCCAAGATACTCGAACGGCTACAGCGGTTTCTTCCACAGGCAGGATCACCCAAAAAGGCCGTGTAATTCGCGCACCAGATAGATTCCACTTCTGAGCATGGCATCAGGAGATCTTTCAACTTTCTTTGTTTGTTCGTTGCCTTTGCTGCTGTGCATTGTACAGGCCAGTGGTGCTGGCTTAGTGTTACCTATATGCCATGAAAATATGATCAAAGGAGAATTTTACATTCCGAAGCCTTTGCAGTGTGTGCGACACAACACGACTTCTATTATAAATTGTAGTGCTGACGTATATTACCCTAGTGATAATTTCATAAAAATACCCATCACAACTTGCGAACTTTACAAAACGACTTCAGAAACAACAACTTACTTTTTTGGTGCCAAAACTAACGATAATCATACATATCACTTACCGCCACCTTCCGTTGCAGTTTGCTCCGAATGGGCACGTACTTTAAAATCAAATTGTTGTGGCAGATTAGCACAAATATCTGTCATATCGTGGGCAACCTCTAACGGACCGGCAATGGTCTACGTCTGGCCCACAACACACAGAGAAACCGTAAGAAATGCTGTTGTCTCACGAATCACAGGAATATACGACCACTTACGCAAGCAATTAACTTCACCATTAAACTTTTTATCACATTGTGCAATAAGAAAAGGGTCTTGCATAACAGGAAACAGAATACACATTTGGGAAGTACCTAGGAAGTTAGACTGTCCCCGAGTTACAAAAATAAAAAAAATTCATAACGTAAAATTACATCTCAATAGTTTAAAGCAAGTCTATCGCGCTGAAATCAAACAGCTCGGTATAAGTTTGCATTCACAAACAACATGCCCTCCATCAGTATTCACTTGTTTCCCAAAATCTTCAGTTTGTGATCCCTCTGGAATTATTCTTGTACCCCATCATTGCTCCTCTCTGAAAAGCCTACAAGTGACTAAAAGGCCCGTATCTAAACCGCCTACTTTTCCTTTTGTTCGATTTCTTTAAGAAATGACAGATACAATGCAGGAAACAATAAACAAATTAAACTCTGATCTAAACTTTCAAGAGTGCCAACTTCAATCTCTTTTCACTACTTTATACTCCCTTGTGGGGCGGCAATACCCTGGGCAAGTTTTAACCTCTCTTCTCCGCAAACCAACCGCAGGAATAACCGTAGGTGACGTGTTGACAGAAATCACTTGCATAAACTCCAACGTAACCCTTCTCCCAAGCATGCGCCATGGAAACGTGTTCTCTTCCCGACCCCTAGTACGAATCCTTGGCCCAAATTCAACTTCACAAATTGGACAAGTCTACAGAGATGGGAATGTCTACGTTGGTGTCCGCCTTATTGAAAATTTTGTACCCGGCAGAATATTCACTTTCCTAATTCATGACAAATTCTACACTTTCTCCAATTATACCCTCATTCATTCCGACGCAAATGTTTAACCCCTTTCTCCAAACCTAGCTCCTATCAACGCGCATTATGATACCATCGATTTTCAATCTTTCACTCACCTTTTTCCTTCGTCCACTCTTGGTTTCGAAGATGTTAACTCGCTCCTTCAAACCATAAGCGAAACCAACATGATGAGGGATCAGTTATCTTCCCTCTTTCAACACACAGACACTTCCACTAACACATATAAACCATCTTATATACTTGATGCCACTACCTCTTCCATCCAAAATGTGTTTATGCAACTAATCTCATCTATCTCCAACCCCTTCATAAACTTTTTGGTCACCACAGCCTTTGTATTGTCGTTAATTTGGTCCATAATTTTGACAACGTGGACATTACGTATGTGCGTGTCATTGTTGATCAACAAAGTGAAGAATCGGACCCATCCACCTAACAACAATGTCCCTGAAGTGTAAAAAGTGCTTATTTTGTGTTGTGTTTCGAAGTACTTGATCACTGATGCGTATTCATTTGTTCAATAATGAAGTTCCTTAAATGTTCTTTTTTCACACGTTGTTCATTGTTGGTGCTCTGCCCCACTTTTCTTTTCGCCGACTGATGTGTATGCTGGACAGCCTCGGGAGGCTTTGTCGTCCATCATGCCCATCATTCTGGGGGGAAGATCTGTGGTGGCCGAGCCATTAATTAATATATTTATCCTTGTGTTTTGTCTGCGGTGTCCGGTTGTTGGCACATACCGCTCACTGCAATGGGCGGTATTGCATAATGAGCGGATATTGCAAGACAAAAGGAATTTAATTAACCGTGTCTTTGTTTTCGCTTTTCTTTTTTTGCTTGCTGTATATATACCGCTGCTTCGCTGTGTAAAAAATTAATTGAATTATTACGTGTGAGGATAATAAACAATTACGTTGGTTTTGAGACTCGTTTGCGCACGAACTCACTAAAAAACCATGAGCAATATGTATACCAGATACCGGTTGTTGCATCTTAGTATTGTTGGCGCACCTTCACGAGCGGTTGCTTACAACATTGCAAAGGCGCAAAGCAACAAAATATACGTTGCATTGCTTCCAGTCTAAAATTTCTTTGGTATGAAAGTATGGAATGGAATATGGAAGAAAGTTTTAGTATGGAATGGAATATGGAATGGAAGATTTTAGGTATGTAATGGAAATGGAATGGAAGAAAATTGCCAGTATGGAATATGGAAAAATCGTCTTCCATTCCATTCCATACCATGCCCTGGGCCCACAAAATACTTTTGGCATCACGCAATAATCGGTAGATAGAATTTTTGCTAGTTTCACTTTCAAGAGGCTATAGCCCTGCCCCCCTCCTATTGACCTGTCGACCAAAATGTGCAATAAGGAAAATATCAAGTTTTTCGCACTTCTGAAACAGACTTTTGAAGTGATGTGAGATTTAAAGTGGTTTAAAGCTACTATTAAAGCATTTCTTTTGGGGGGATAGCTAATATTTGTCTAAAATAAAGCTCACAAATCAATAAAACTTTGAAAATGGCTAAAAATAAGCAATCAAGTTTGATCGCTTGATGCAAAATGCCTAAAGTAGGCTTCATCAAACAAATTATGGATAGTGAGGGGTTATTCAGAAGTCTATTTAATTTAGTTAAGAACCATCACTTTTCTCAAATCTCGTTCCATTAGGCTCTTGCCGCAAATAATCTTTCTTTAAAAAACGCACACGAATTAGGTTAATACTTGCGAGTTTTTTCGAATTATAGGATTTAATGATATTACTGGCTTGTAATAAAAAGACTGCAATTCTACGATTAAGTTTGCCCAGTCAACACAGCCTATATATACGCAGTCAGTTTAATCACGTTTCACAAGAAAAAGCTAATTTCTATGCCACGTTTTAAAAACAGTAATTTTATCAAAATCAGTTAAAACTAAGTTATTCTTGCAAAATCTCGGAACGCTGAGGGCTCCGCCCCCCCCCAAACATCTCCCAATTCCAGATTTCTGGTCATGCGCCTGGATGTTGCTACTTATGGGTGATGAACTGAAAAACGAGTGATAATTACTAAAAAATTTACTTTGTAACTCTGTATACAGAATATTGACCTTAAAGTAAAAAATTGACTTTTTATTGGCCAATCAAAATAAGCAGTAGCGTACGCAGGATTTTCGAAAGGGGGGTTAGGAAATTCAGAAAATTTGAGTATAATGAAGACCAGAATTAAAATTTTTCAGCCCAAAACCAAGTCCGTTTTCCTGCCCAAAATTAAGTGAAGACCAAAAAAAAGGTCTTCACTCAAATTTAGTCCGGATTTTTTGTCCAAAATTAGGTGAAGACCAAAATAAAAAAAAGGTCTTCGTTCAAATTTAGTCAAGTTTTTGGCCAAAAAAAGGTCTTCGCCCATCGTTTCTGTGCTCAAACCATCTGCACAAGTTACAAAGGGGGGGGCCATGCCACAATTTTGCATACTATTCTATGCTAATTAAACTATCCTGTTGACCCAAGGGGGGGCCATGCCCCCCTAAATACGACCCTGAAAATAAGAATATGAAACTGCTATCCAGAGTTTTTGCAACAAATCAAATCATTTGAACATACTACTAAAAAATTGACTTGATTGAAGAAACTTGCCCTAACCATGACTGAAGTGTCGTTCCTGATCGCAATAACCGCTATGCGTGAATGCAGCCTCAGTTTTTGCAGAATTTAGTTGGTGATTTATTTTTTGAGTATTACTGTCTGCTGTACAAGCGCACAGTGCAAACATTGTATCTACCACCGATGCTTTTGCTTTAACATTACAGTGCTCTTTCACAGGGGCGTACGCAGGATTTTTCAATGGGAGGATTTTTTAAAATGACATCAAAAGTTTGTTCGCGATCTATTCTTTGGCGAATAAATAACTAAGTGCATTGTCGCAAGATTGAATCAAATTCGCACAGTGCGTAATGTAAATAAAACTTTTCAAACGAAAAACAATTAAGCATTAGACATACATCTATAGTTAATATCGTAAGGTTACTACTGAACGATGAAGAAAAAATTGCTCAAAGCAAAAGCTACAAAAAAGCATATAATTGGGACTTCGCGCGAGCGCGTAGTAGGCTACCATTGCTTTGGTTCGCGAATTTTGGCAGATGAGGATTGATTTGCTTATAACTAACAAACGGTAAAACCTACAAACTTGAAATTTGGACTTAACATAACAATTAATAAAAGCGTCTTGTGTGCCAATTTTGGGGATCTTAGGTCACGTGATCGTGAATTGAGACACAAAAAAACTTAAAAAACCGGTTGTTTTTGGCTTGAAAAGTTATTAAATCGCTAATAATTCCAAAACCACTTGACGCCCAAAGCTGAAATTTGGACGCAATGTGTGTGCTATAAATACTTTATGCAAACCAAGTTTGGGGGCAACCAGTCACGTGACCAAAATTTTACCGGCCAAAAGTGGGCAGAAAGTGGACGATTTTGAACCGATATATCTCGGTAGTGACCGATATTGATGAAAAATGGTTTGTGATTTTTGAGCACACTATCAACTGGCTTTCTCGTTATGTTCATTTACCCCAACTTGAATACTATTTTTCTTCTTTTTTATCTTTTTTCTTACTTTTTTTTTTCTTTTTTATTCTTCGTCTCCGGCTACCTACTTTTAAACCGCTAAACGCACTGTATTCAAAGTTTGAGCGATTGAAGATATCAGGGAGGACTAGTGCCCGACTGAAATTGGGGGTGCCAGGTAGGGGGAATCCCCCTCAAACAGGTCCTCCAAAATTTTGAACTTTTAACCATTGAAGCTGGATAAATCACAGTTTCGTAATGGGTAGATATTAGAAATAAACTACACCTAACAAAAATTGGGGGAGCCACAATGGGGGTTTCTCCCCAAACGGGCCCTCCGAAATTCAAACTTTTTACCCTTTTAAGCTAGATACATGAAATTTTAGGGTAAGTAAATATAAAGAAAAGATAAACTTTGACAAAATTTGGAGATAAAAAAATGGGGGGTCCCCTCAAATGGGGCCAAAAAAATTCAAACTTTTTAACCACTAATGCCAGACACATAAAATTTTCAGAATAAGCAAATATTACAAAAGACCAAATTTGAAAAACTTTGGGGGTATCAAAATGGGGGGTTCCCCCTCAAACGGGGCTGCCAAAATTTTGAACTTTTAAACCATTAAAGCAAGATAAATCAAATTTTTTGGAGTGGGTAGATATCAAAAACAAACTAAACCAAACAAAAATTATGGGTTCCAAAATTGGGGGTTACCCCCAAACGAAGACCTCTAAAATTCAGCGTTTTTAGCCTTTAAAGCTGGACACTTAAAGTTTTTAAGGTAAGTGAATTACAAGAAACATAAAATTTAAAACAATTTGGAGTACCAAAATGGAGGTTCCCCCTTAAATGGGGCCGCCAAAAATCAAACTTTCTAACCATATATGCTAGACACATGGAATTTTTAGGGTTGGCAAATATGAAAAAAAGATAAAATTTGACAAAACCTGGGCATATCAAAATAGGGGGTATCCGTCAAACAAGGCCGCCAAAATTCCAGCTTTTTAACCAGTCATGCTAGACACATTGACATTTTCAGAATATGCAAATATCAAGAAAAGATAAAATCTGACAAAATTTGGGGGTACCAAAATGAAGGAATCCTCTTCAAACTAGGGCGCCAAAACTCAAAATTTAACCACTTACGCTGGACTTATCAAGTTTTCAGTATAGAAAAAATGAAGATAAGATAAAATTTGACAAAATTTTGGGGCACAAAAAATAAAGGGATCCCCTCAAACAAGGACGCCAAAATTCAAAACTGAACCACTCACCCTGGACTGATGAAATTTTTCAGAACAGTTAAATATGAAAAGATAAAATTTGTAGTTACCACAATGCGGGTCCTCCTCAAATGAGGATGCCAAAATTCACACTTTTCACTTGTGTAAGCTAGACGCATCACAATTTCAGGATACACAAGAAAATATGAAAGAAAGATAAAATTTGACAAAAAGTTTGTGGCACCAAAATGGGGGTCCTTCAGAATTCAAGCTCATCAAGCATTCAAGCTCGAAGTATGAAACTTTTAGAGTAGGCCAAAATACAAGAAAGATAAAATCAAAATAGATAAATAAAATATCACTAATTTGAAGTGCCACAATTAGAGAATCCTCCTCCAACGGGTCCTTCAGAAGCTTTAACCACTTAAGCTAGACTAAAAAACGAGAATCTCATACTATAGGGGTACTCCAGTTGTGTTGGCACCTCCCCCCATTAACTACAAAAGCTAAACAAACTAAATCTATTGATAAGTTAATATGAATCAAAGATTAAAGATAACAAATTTTAAAGGCAACATTGAGGAGACTATGCCAAATGGGCTCCTTCAAATTTCAAAATTTTTATTACAAAGTACTCCAGCTAGTCATAATCAAAGAGAACCGGTAGGCTAATATAAGAAAAAGATAAAACATGCCAAACTTGGCAATACCATGTTGGACAATTAGCCCTTAAATGGACTTTCAAACTGTGCGTTAAATTCTTGCAATGAATTGGTATCACAGAAAAGCAGAAAAGTAAAACCTATGGGATTACTGCAACATTTAACACGTTGAAGTACTTGAGCTTCATGGCTTTGTTAGATTTAAGCTGTATGGTCGAGTATCTTTACTAAACTGTCGCTGATGATGTTGAAAAAATCTTTTCCTTGCTCTTCAAAGTTTTTGAACAATTTTATTAAGAAAGCTTTTGTGCTGAATAATGGATGTAATACAATATACTGTACAATATCTAATATGTTGGTCGTTGGGTCGCACTGCTAAACAGCAGAGATGGAGTACTCGAAGACGTCCTCGAGGACACATTTTGAAGTCCTTGGCCTTGGTCTTGGCCTCGAAGGCTCAAGTCCTCGAAAATTGCCCTGTCCTCGGCTCGAGGACAGCACTATTTTTTGAACCGTTGAAATTTGGTTGGAAAGCGCCAGAATCCTCGCAGAAAACTTGCGAAGACCTTTTTTTGTTTTCCTCAAGTGAAAATTGCCTGAAAAAAAATTTTTTGAAGATCTTTTTCGCCTGAAAAAAATTTTGAAGAACTTTTTTTTGAGATTGCTTGAAAAAATTTTTTGAAAACCTTTTATTTTGGAGAACACTTGCGCCTGTGTCCTTGGTCCTTGGCCTTGGCCTCGAGAGGGTTTGTCCTTAGCCTTGGCCTCGAGCCTTGTGTCCTCGACTCCACCTCTGCTAAACAGCGTTCTCATAATAAGAATAGTTGTAAAATGCGTGCTTATTTTTGGCCGTGGATAGTGTTAAGTTTGGCTGCTGTAATAAAGTCGCTGAAATTTTAAAGATCGCTCTATGTTATTTCATAATAAAGAGAAAAACTGTTAGAACTCCTCGTAGGTTTTAGATTAACGTTACTTGATTATTTTGATAACTTTTTGAGACCTTTAAACTTTGAGAGCGAATGACCTCCAAGCTGTCAAAATGAACTAAAAAGAGCGCAATGAGCGAAAGAAGTAAATGATTTTTGGTAAATATTTGTTTGACTTTAAACATTACCCCTAGTGTTTTGGAAAGCATAGAGTTGAGTAAATAATTATAAGTTTTCAATGTGAAGTCATAGTAAAGTTAGACTCTGTAATATCACTTATAAATTTATAAGAATTTGATTTTTTGTTTATAAATTTTGTGTGCGTACGTATCTCTTTCAATGCTAATTGCTAAGGCAGGCATTGTTTAATTTAGTTCTTAGATTTTGAGAAAAATTTGTCGAACTGTTCATACATGTGCTGGTATAAAATTCGCTTAGAAAAACTATTGCAGTGGGCTAGTTGGGGTGTAGATTTGATATTTCGGATAGCGTGTCAAATTTCTGGTCAAGATAACGTAAGTTGCAAAATCGAAAAATCATATTGGCATTTTCAGATCAAAAGTTTTTATGAAATTCGAAAGCGATGTATTTCAGATGTGATTATCAACAACAATAAACAGGCTTAAACGCAATTGTGAAGTTCTTTAGTTCAGTAAGTTGAATACTTTCGCGAAGTACCCGGACCGGATATCGCTTGTGATGTCATATTCTAATTATAAACAGTGAAAAGTTGCCAGACGCGTAGCCAGAAATTCGCAATGGGGGGACTGTTTTGGGGGTCTGGGGTCGGAGCTCCAACGCTTGAAAATTTTGCATTTTTTTTCAAAAATAACTTAATTTTACGGCTATTTTGATAAAAAATAGCGCTTTTAAAACGTGGCATAGTAATTGGTATTGTTCATTGATTAAACTGCCTGCATAAACGGGCTATGTGGAAGGTGGGTAAAATTTTAGCTTTCTTGTTTACATTCTGGTAAATCATAAAATCCTATTGTTCAAGAAAACTCACACAGAGTAATTTATTTTGTCTATATTTTATAGAGAAAAATAATTGGGTAGGGGGGCTAATGGAAAAAAATTTGAAACAAGTGGTTGGTAGTTAACTAATACTGAAGAACCTCCCCCCCCCTATTCCTAAGTTTATAATATGGTTGATGAAACCTATGTTTAGTATTTTTACACTAGTGATCAAATTTTATTACTTGTTTTTGGCCATTTTTCAAAGTTTTCATTGATTTGTGAGTTTCATTTTTACAAATTAGCCCCCTTGCCCCTAAATTTATGTTTCAAAAGATGCTTTAAATCACTTTTTAGTCCATTCCATTGCAAAAACCAGTCTCAGAAGTGCTAAAAACGTGATATTTTCCTTATTCTGCATGTTGGTTGACAAGCCAATTGGGGGCTATAGCCCCCCAGCCTACGCTACTGAAAGTTACTCTGACTTATAATACGACATTTCAGATTTCAGTATTACACTTACAATGTTGCAATAAATAGCAAAAAAATTATTTACTATGATTAAATATTTCGTATTATTGTGAGAGTAAAGATGGAGCTTATTTTGTTTTCGCAATAAGACGATATTTTGAACGATATACGTCGGATCAATAGGGAGAGTAGTTTAAACCCCCACCCACCTGTGTACACCTTTGCGCATAAGTGAGCTATTTGGGCGGTGGCTAATGGGAACTCCTCAGTCCTCTAATTTAGAAGCCGGTAAATCATAAAATCATAATTTGAAAAAAACTCACAAGCATTCACATTCTGTAGTTTATAGAGTGAGACAGTGGGAATGGAGGGGGGCCAATGGAACAAGATTTGAGTAGATGAAAATTAACTAATACTGATTAATTAACTAATGCTGAAACCCCATCTCCATATTTTGATGAAGCCAATGTTAAGCATTTTTAGCGGTTAAGTTTGCTGATTTTGGCAATTTTTTAAAGTTGTTACTGATTTGTAAGTTTTATCTTTGACAAATTAACCCCTCCCCCAAGAAACTCTAAATGTTTCAAAAGTTACTTTAAATCATGATGGAGTCCATGTCATTGCAAAAAAAAAAAAAACAGGCTCAAAAGTGCAAAAAACGTGATATTTTCTTTATTGTGCATTTTAGTCGACAGACCAATGGGTGGGGTTGAATCCCCAACCCCCCCCCCCCCCTGCGTACGCCCTTGCTCTTTCATAATCTGTAACATATTGCATTTTGCAAACCAGAGAACGTCGTTCACTCAGTGGCGCAACCACGGAGAACCAAAAGGGTTGCGTATTTTAATCAGAGCTTTGAACGCGAAAAAACTCAATCTTTTTGCCGAACTTGAACTCGAAAACACAATTTTTCTAAACTCGAATTTGAAGTAAGTTCGAGTTCATTAAACAGAAATCTGAAGAGTAAAAAATTGTCGAAAAGAAATATTTTTGTTGATCAACAGTCGAGCCGTGTAAATTGAGATTGCGTTTTGTCCGCAGCTCCATGTCGTTCATTTGTTTATGGCAATTTAGAAACTATGGCAGCCAAGAAAATCAAAATGTGCTAACAGCACACGATTATGTCGAAAACAAGTAGACTTTTATTTTTGTAAGCCTAAACTCGAACTCAAAAACTTGATATTTGTAATAAACTCACAACTATTTTAATTCGTAATGGCCATTTTACTTGCTTTAAAAGACTACATTTCCAAATCTGTAACCACAAATAGAATAACATAAGATAATGCTGCAACTTTAAAACAACAGTACTTCACTCGTGACTGGCAATCACCGAATTGAAACTTACATATTGAAGACGCGAGGCACAAACAGAAAAAGGCACAAGCGCCCAGCGCTTCTCGACTTAACACGAGCAATTTAAGGGTCCACGACAATTGACCGCGACAAACTGACCGCGAACCAAATAGCACCAATTGGCTGAGAAGGGCGATCATAAAATTTTTTTACTATCCACAGAGCCATCTTGCTCAAACCCTCACTTTGTGCGAAATCACTCTGACAAAATCAGTGATGAAACCGTTGGTTCGTGGTCAGTTTGTTGTAATTAGTTGATTTGGCTCGAGCGATTAATGTAAAAGGCAAGTTTCACAAAAGCCAAAAATTGCGACATTCACCCCGATCGAATAATTCTTCACGAACAAAACGTTATACAAAACACACTGTTACAATCCATAACGAATAACAGATTGTCGCAATCGGCTCGAACGACGTAGCTGGGTTTCTGGAGAAGTATTCGGAGCCTGTGATGGTAAAGGCTCATCGCTCGTCGACGGCAAAAAGTCAGATCGGGCACATTCAAGTGTCTCAGTGTTCTCTATAGACATTTCGGTAGGATCGCTGCAATCACTATTGAGTAGTTGAGAATGAGGTGCTAAATCATACCCCGATACAGTAGTTTTGCGGCTATTATTGAGCCTAACATGAGCATATTGTGGGTTAGCTTCAATTAAGACCATGCAACGTTCACAAGCAAATCGCTCTTGCTTCTCACGTGACGTTTTACATAAACCGGGGCTGGCCTAAGCCAAGTGGGCATAGTCAGTTAGTTAACCCATTTGAAAATTTTCGCGTATGTGAAAACATGCCTTCGTGTGGTGTGCAATTTGTGGCTTGCACAACAATGATCGCAAAGAATGTAAAACATCAAAAACTCACAGTTTCCCAACGGGAGATAGGTAAGTTTTTCACCCTAAGCTCCAGAAGGACGGACTTCCAAATTACCCCGTTAAATCTTTCTACTTGGCCGTTTCCCTTACGATTGTACCTCGTAGATTGACTAGTAGGAATCCCCTTTTCTCGTAGCCATTCTTTTAATTCGCTTGACATAAAATCGCTACCTTGATCAAGGTGAACAAACCCAAGGGCGTTGGCAGAAAAATTTTCAGAGGGGGGCCAGTAAGAATAGGGCCAGTAGTAACAACTAAAAATGAGAGAATTTTTGAAATTTGGGCGGTTTAAGAGAGAGTGTGTAAAAATCCAGGGGGGCCATGGCCCTCCCCTGCCCTCCCTTGCCGACGCCCATTAACATACCCCAGAAACTCAAATAACGAAAACAAATTGCACAATTTTTCAATAATAGTTGACGCTCTCATATCAACATATAGGCACACGAAACGAAATCGAGTCAATTCCCACACTACTTTATTCTTTATCTTGTCTAACTGTCAGATATTTTTTGAGTCATGAATCACTTCAATCGCTATCTTTAGGGGCTTGAGGACAACATCATTGTTTTCGCAACCAAATTGACTGCACTTATCCGAAAGCTCGATTTGTGAATAAAAAACATCGAGAACATACAGTTTGGAATGTTTGAGAATATGACGTCACTTGGAGGGGAGCCTAGTATTACATTTGTTCAAGAAATTACCGAACGTCTTTTTCTATTGAAAGATGAAATCAAGCATAACTTCTTCAATGATGATGATGCACAAGCATGCAATTGCACTCAGAATCCACGCACGCTAAGCCTGATGATATACCAGTGTGAACTGGTGAACTAGAAGAACTAATCGATTTGCAATGCGATGAAGGTGAACAGAAGTTTAAAGATTTCACATTGGCTAACTTCTGGTTAAATGTAAGTTCCTCCTATCGAACACTAGCGAAAAATACAATTATTCATCTTCTCATATTTCCAACAACATCGGAATGCGAACAAGGGTTTTCTACTTTGCTTACATTCAATTCGAAAGCAAGAAATTGTCTGCTAAACCCAGAACACGATTTTCAATGTTCAGTGAGCAAAATATTTCCACGGCTAGCAAAATAAGTAAAAGAAAAGCAAGCGCAGCCATTGCATTGGCTTACAAGTATTTATTGGTCGATAGATGATACATTTTACTTTTTTATGTCTACGTATATGTTCATTGTTTTTTGCTTTTGGAAACTTTTTAATTGCGTATTCGTTTACTTCTTTGTATTTGCAAGTTATTGGGTCTGTTAAACTTTTAGCACAGTTGGTTATTTATGCCATTAATTATGGACAAACGCTATTCAAAGGTAGGTGGTGAGCGCTACAGAAGACGTTCATAAGTGGCTCAGAGCTAGAAAAAATTTGGAAGCCCCTGTTTTATACGAAGTGAATTAGCAGACTTTAATTTTGAAACTGGCAATGTGTTCTTTTATTACAACCCTCAGTTACGTGGGCCAGTAAATTGTTTTAGCGCAAAATTTAGTATCAATGACATTGAAGGTACTTACCAAGTGTTGTCATTTTAGGCAACCAGGGCAGCGAACTGATCGATTTTTATTCGAATTAAATTTCTAAGGTTCAAGTTCAGCCTATTTTAGCAAATCTGAGTTCAAGTTCCAGTTTTCTAATTTAATCTTTCCGAATTCAAGTTCGGCAATATCAAATTTTTCGAGTTCGAGTTCAGGCTGACAGAAATGCTCAGTCATCAATTAATTATTTTACATGGCTTAATCAACAAAAAATAATTCTTTCCGACAATTTTTTGATGTTTTAATTTTTTTAGGAACTCGAACAGCTTTATTCCAATTCAAGTTTGAGTTCAGAAAAATTAGTTTTTAAAGTTCGAGTTTGGCAAAAACACCGAGTTTTTTCGAGTTACAGTTTGAGTTTCCAGACCTCTAGGCAGAGACATTTCTCACCAAAATAACTTTTTAGAGAATGTTTGAGCACCAACACAACATGTTCTACGAATAGCAGTAAGTTATTATAGCAATGTTACCAGCACGCGCCACTAATGGTAACAATAGGGTGACCGTGCGGGCATCTAGGTATAATAAAATCTTCACAAAAGAATTAATCACGCAAAAACTACATCGTACTTGCAGTAGCGTAGCCAGGAGTGGGCTATAGCTTCCCAGTTGCTTGATGACCTAAATGCACAATTAGAAAATTCCACTTTTTGCGTACTTCTGAGGCACTCTTTAAAGTTATACGAACTTTCAAGTGATTTAAAGCCACTTTCGAAGCATTTGCCAAGGAGGGGGCTACTATTTGTTAAAAATAAAGCTTATAAATAATAAAAACTTTAAAAAATGACTAAATATGATCAATCAAATTTGATTGCTAGAAGCAAAATTCTTACGTAGACTTCAGAAAAGTGGTGCTTTGGAATGGAGGAGAGGCTTTTCAGCCATCAATTTAGAGTTCAAGAAGATCAATCACTTCTCTCAAATTTCGTTTCATTAATCCTTTCCCAAAATTATATTTTTTTAAATGTAAACAAATTAGGTTGAAATTGTAAGTTTTTTATTTTGTTTTGTGATTTAACAGCAAAAAGGCTGAAAATTTACCATTAATCACCGCCTTTATAGCCCATTAACGCAGCAGTTCAATACTGTTTTTTTTACTACCAGTTTCTATGCCACGTTTTAAAAACATTAATTTTCACCAAAGTATTCCTAAAATTTAGTTAATTTTGCAAAAAAATTGCAAAATTTTGGAGCGCAGAGGGCTCTGCCCCCAAACCCCAAAAATATTATCCCCCATTGCAGATTTCTGACTCGCACGTGATTACATGCATTTACAACTGGCTGCTTGGGCGGTAACGCAAGGATAAAAACATCATAGTAATACATTGTAGGCTACACAAAGCGGAATTTTTGCTGTTTTTTGTAGGGGATGTTTGTTAATGATAGACAAATGGAAATAATACATCAACAACAAACCTACTATACCAGCGGTTCCCAAACTGAGCGCCACGGCGACCAGGTGTACCGCGAGACTTTGCCCGGGGCGCCGCGAAAGATGTTGCATTTGTCGTAGGTCTCCGCGTACTTGGTGTTTGGTGTCGAGTCTGCTCTTTATCTCGAAATTTTATAATGGAAAAACACTGTCTGGAAGATTAGCTTGTAAAAGAATTACGTAATAATGAGGATTAATTTACTCATATGTGGTATATTGTATAACAATTGTACCCGTTACAATTAAGTACTGTAATTTGTTTCAAAGCAACCACACTGGTGCAAAAAATAACACATTCCGAAGTGTCAAACAATATCTGCTGTAAAGCATTGACAACTTATTGGATTCGTGATGAACGCATTAGTTACCAGTACTTAACCCCAAAAGAGGCAGGTGGTAGTTAATGTAAACAAAGAAAAAGGCAAGAAAGAAGACAAGAAAATACGACAGTAGTTATCTCAATTTTGGCTTTACAGTCACGGAAAGGGAAGGCGTTAGGCATTCGCAATGCGTTGTTTTTTGCAAAGTTTCAGCCGCGAAATGTATGCTACTCAGAAACTAAAACGCCACTTAACAACAAACCCCAGCAACGTAATAATAATAAAAACACCTATAAAATAAAATAAAATTGTTAAAATAATGCCCCCATTCCATCTCGCTGTTTCACCGTTAGGCTCTTCAGGGGGGTGACAGCAAATCTAAACAGTAAACTTAAGGTAGAGTCTGGGCGATTTAAGAATTAGTAGAGGTTAACCAAATAGAAAATTGCACGTATTCCAGAACCCGGTCTGGCCGCCGGGGTCGTAGCAATAACCGTCATCGAGCTCTTTGTTTGGTTCGCAACCATAACACCTAAAACCATAGCAACTTATATGGAAAACCACACGAATTTTGCAATATCCAGCATTGCTCCGCGCTGTGATAAAATGTGCGTACAGCAACAAGCCATGACCACCTAGAACAAGCTCGCACCTCACATTAAGTGCATACACTTTTCAGTATTTTGCATTTAAACAATAAACATAATTAAAAAAATTTTTTTGGTAAAACTTAAAATTTGCAAATGTCGGCTTCATTACGGCGCCGCGAGTATAGAAACGTTTTTGAAGGGCGCCTCCAACAAAAAAAGTTTGGGAACTGCTGTACTATACAGTGCGTGAACATAAATCACTATATAAACTGCAGCAAACCATATGACATTCAAAGTTCAAGTTTTGTGGAAAATTCGTATTCACTAATCACTTCACAATTGCGTTTTGAGAAAAATAAACTGCAATGTACCAGCACAATGTTTTAGGCTCGGTCTAGTCTTGACATACTGTACAAGTCCAACACTGACAGCAATTCCTTTGTTTATTGTTTCAAATTATTTTACGCTGAGAAAGCATGACCCCGGCCGAACCAAATTATTGTTTCGAAATATGCAAGCAAAAGAAAAAGAGAAAAAAAAACAGCACAAACACTAAAAAGGGTGACTGAATTTTAGAGCTGAACTCTAGCATAGCTAAATCATCAAAAAACAGCAAAAAGCCCAAGTCTAATTCACAAAAAAAAAACAAAGAAAACGACTAATATTAACTTTTGTGAGTAATCACTTTGAAGAAAACCACAAAAATAATATTTACTCTAAGCCATATTTGGTGGAATATAGCAAATGATTTTACATTTGAATAAGTCTATAGTTTGGATTAAAAATGCGTAATATTTTTTATAACTGCAACAACTCTGAGCAAAAAATTTCTAGGCTGGCTCAAACATTTCTAGGCGTGCTCAGCACCTTCTGGTTTGTTCTTATCTGACTACGGCTTGAGCAGAAGTAAACTTTTAATACTGTGAAAAAATATTTGCGACGCATTATTTTAGTTGGTTTTTGCTAGCTATTCTGAAGGAAATCTCTCATTGATCGCTTTTTTTAAACCCTAGATACTCAAGGAAGAGTTGGAATTTTGTTGGTTTTGGTGGAGGCTTGGGTCTGAAGTAGGTTATAATGCGTAAATTTGGATAGACTTTTTGCATAACTGCAATAATTATCGCCACAGCAATTGTGATCCCTAAAATCCATTTAACAATTGGATTTTCCTTTAACCCATCTTTCTGCGTTTGGTCCACATGTGTTTTTAGGTGTCTTTGTTGAATTAATGAATTCACTTCTTTATTTGTTTTTGTATCAAAGATTTCTTTTGAGCGTGCCATTTCGTCAAGTCTCTCCTTGATAGCATTTATTTTGGGCCGCTCTTCGGGTTCAGTATTCCAGCACTCTTGCACGATTGCTTTTAGCTCTTGAAAAATTTCTTTGTCGGTGGGATTTTCCTCCAACATGTTAGCAACTTCTTTTAAGCAATTGTTGTTAGGTTTTTCTCCTCGTGCCACTATCAGAATGACCAGCACTTCGAGCCGTACTTGACATCCATCAAACACTCTTCTTCTAGTGAGGATTTCATAGCCAATCATTCCGTAACTGTAGACATCCATGCTGCAGCAACGTTCCTTAGTTGGGCGCCTCAAGTACTCAGGCGCAGTGTAGTAGGGTGTGTGCTGTGTGTTCCCTTCGCCAACTGACAATGAACTGTCAATCGTCAGTCGAGCAATTATTGCTGCTGCACCAAAATCAGCTAATTTTATGTTCAGCTTGTCTCCAAGTAATACATTCTCTGGCTTTAAATCTCCATGAATGAACGATCTTTTAGGGTCATGATAATGAAGATAGTTGAGTGCTGCTGCAAGTTCGGTGAAGAATCTTGCTCGAAGTTTCCATGGTATTGGTTTGTCTAAATCTTGCTGCAAAAATTTCCCTAAATCTCCGTAAGCTATAAATTCCAAAATTATTGCAAAGCAGTTACCTTCCCATTCCGTCGTACCCAGCACACGAGCTATGTTTTCGTGTTTGATTCTAGTTAGTATTTTAGCTTCTCTTTTGGCTGCTTCTTTTTGCTGGCTAATACTTCTTTGGTTGTCTCCACTAATTGAAAATGTCTTTCCTGCAACGTGCTTTTTAGTGTCTTTGTGATAATAAAGCTTAGTAGCAGCGAAGTTTCCATACCCCAACAACTTTATTTCTTGCAAGCTGCTAAAAGAGTAATTCTTGATGGCAGAAGACTGCAGCATTGTTTGTCGCGGTACATTCTCGATAAAATGATTTGCAGCGCTAGTTTTGAATGCCTTTAAGCAAATACTTTTCTTCGTTAATCATTATCGTTACTAAGCCAGAAGTATTTATCATTAATCAGGCACGTAGCCAGACCGCAATTTTTGGGGGGCATGCGCAAAACTTGCGGGGGCAATGTTTTTTTACCTAAGACGATCTTCAAAAAAACGTGTTTTCAGTTTGAAAAGCCATCATTTTTAACAAGTTTTGAGGTGATCTCAAAAATAAAAATAAAATAAAACAAAAAATAGGTCTTCAGTCCGAAAAAACAAAAAGCAAAAATTCAAATTTGAAAAAACAAGCTAGCGTAGTAGGCTAGTCAATAAAGTCATACAACAATTTTTCTTTCCATCTCAAAATTCAAGCGTTCAACTGAAATTCATTTGGGAGCAAACTAAAATTTTTGGGGGACAATTATCCCCCCCCCCCTGGCTACGTGCCAGTCATTACTAAAATTACAACCAAACCGATATCATCAACGATATGTGATGGTCCAAACTCGACGCGTTCCTGAATCCTTAGCAGGTGAGTAACCATAGTGGGGCACTAACCTAATTATTTACAAAAGTAGAATTTCAATATACTGTAGGCCTATGCTGCATGTTTCGGGCTTTATCATATTGATACAGCAGAGGTCGAGGAGGGGATTATATGGCGAAAGTTTTTTCATCTTTGAGGTTTAATTAGTTTTTTAAAATGAATTTTTTCAATGCAAATTCTTTTTACCAGATTTAATTCGAGGATGTTCTTTTGATTTCTTCCTCTATTTCAAAGTTACAGCATTGTATTTTTTGAGTTATCTGAGTGCATGGGTACATCTAACTTCGTGGTTTAACATGAAAATAAAAGAAAATAAAAAATAACTCTAATTTTGACACGCTATAATATTTCTCAACAAATCTTTAACGAATGATATTTCCATTAAATAAAAGGTGTAGAAATAATATTGAAAAAAAAATGATTGGCCGTCGTATCAGGCTAATCTTAGCGATGTTTTTATGCTAGCGCAAACTGGCATTTTCAGCACGGTTGATATACATTCTTATTCTGCACATGATGACAAGTCGAAGGAGTGGGGGTTAATTTCGAAACCCCATGTTTAGTTATTTTAAATTAATGTATTTAATCTGCATTTTAACAATATTGTTAATTTTGCACGCAGCTAAATGTGCATTTGAATAGTATTTTTTTACCACGTTAATTTTTTTGGCCACTAGATGTCCCATACCACTGTAAAGTAGTTTTTGCTAAGCCAGGCGCGTAACCCGCCTTTGCTAAGGGTTAAAGAACTTGAACGTAAAAATATACTTGTCTGCTTTTCACAAACGGTGGTTTGGTATCTGGGGCGGATCTCCAAGCGCTCGGCGACTTTTGTGATTTTTCGGAAGAAACTGCCATTTGGATGGCCTTCGGCACTTTCGTAAAGCCAGTAGAAATAACTAATTGCGAAGATTTCAAAGCACTTTGACAGAAACAAAATATTTAGCTCCTTTATCCCATTTTACTTCCTGGTCAAGTTCAAAACACGTTTGAAACTTTCAAAGCATGCATATTTGGGGTAAATATCTTAAGTGACTTGGCTAAGGGGAGACGCCCCTGCTTTGCCCCTTTTCCTGCTTACGTCGCTGAGCATTGGAATGCTGTTTTGTGAAATGCTATCGTTTAGATGGTTTCCTCCCGTGATGAAATTATTAAGATATCATTGTTTCTGTTTCAGGTTTTTTGGTTTAAAATTTACTCAATAGGAAAGTTAAAAAAGCTAATTAATAAAACAAAAAATCAAAAAACAATTGTTATTTGTTTACACTGGTAACTCTGGGCTTCTAAAATTTAGAAGCATTTATATTTAACGTGCAAGCTGTTCATGCGTTTTTGTAGACTGGAGGTATTGTTAAAGACCATCAACTGTTTTACCTTCCACCAACACAATTGAACGCTTTTTGGATTGATTCAAGTCAATGGTTTTGCGAGATCTTTGTCAGGCTGAGTCTAACAACAACACTAAACAGTACAGCTGCTAATTGTTTAACCCCAGTAGAAAATATTAGGTCTAGGCGTCTTTCCCAAACGCAACGACGCAATCGAAACAGAAACCACTAATTCTTTATTACAAAACCACCGCTCTATCAACTATGCTACTCGATGTCACCATTTAGTTGGAATGTTGAACGGTTCTAACCAATTGGCCGCCGACCGTCGGATCAAAACAACTGCTGCTCCACAGCAAGATCACCGGCCCCGAACAACGGCATATTCGGCGCTTGAAATCAAGACACACCTTTTTACCAGCCGCTAAAGTTGTAATGGCAGACCTTGACCAACTATCAAGACATCACGACAACAGACTGGGCGGATCATTCCTGGAACATTGACTGGGGCAATGGCAACACTAGACTCCATCAGTTCTACCGCCAAAAATGCATCACCCAAGAAGCTTCTGGGTCCGGCTGAATCGTTATCCTGCTTACGCTTTCACAAATCAAATCATATTGTTTTTATTTGAGAAGATGATACATGCATCGTTTCATACTTTTAAAATACAATAAATTTCAATCGAATAAATTAGAATGTTTTTCGGGTAAAAGGCAGCGAAATGACCTAATCACCACCGATCAGTGGTCGAGTGGATAGAGCGTCTGCTACTGAAGCGGTAGACTCGAGTTCGATTCCCGGTCGGGTCAAACCAAAGACTATAAAAATTGGTATTCACAGCTTCCTTGCTTGACGTTCAGCAATCAAAGGGATAGTGTGAAGCCTCCGCCGTGTGTGGTAGACAGGTGGGCAGGTGGCAGCTTGACTCGAAGACCGAAAGGTCCCTTCGCTGTCTCCTGGCCAAGGCAACTTGGTGAATAAAATGTAATTACATTACATTACATAATAAGGATTGTCCAATTCCAAATGAAGAGACGTAATTGTCAAGTCTGCATTGCCTCTCACAACTCTGATACATTTCTATTGAGTTTTCAAATACAGCTTCAAAACGCATAACACAGTTTACTAGCGTATTTCCCTATCGTTGGAAGTTTTCTGTACATACTAAAAAAAATCACGAAATAAACCGCATTTTGGCTTTCAAAGTTCAAGATTTGAGGAAAATTCGTATTCACTTCACAACTGCGTTTAGAGAAAAATAAACTGCAGTATACAAAAACAAAGTTTTAGGCTCGGACTACACTTAACATACTGTATAAGTGTAGCAACTAACAACCACTCCTTTGTTTATTTTTTTCCAACTTTATTTTACGTTGAGCAGGCATGATCCCAAGCGAATCAATTTTTTGTTTCAAAATATGCATGCCAAGTATGCCCTTGTACCGCTTGCACTATGCCAAGTGTAAGCCGAACCGTAGAAATTAAAGTATAATCACAAGTACAACGCAAAAAGATCTACAAAAAACAGCATAAACACTTAAAGGGGTTACAGCTTTTTACAGCTGAACTTCAGCAGTGACCTAAGAACAAATTTCAAAAGGAGGGGCATGGAATGGGTCAAACGTTGTAGCAGACGTCGGAGGTCTAGAGGCGGAGTCCTCAGCCGCCGGAGGCCAATGGGGGTCTGAGGGCAAAACCTTCAGTCCCCGCATCCAAGATTTTTATAATTTCTTAAAGAAAATAACTCATTTTTATGACTATTTTAGGTTTTGATTTTGCTTTAACAGCCACGTCTTAAGCAGCGAGAAACACACAAAATGAGCATAAAACAACTGGAGGGCACCAGCTATTTAGTCATCTTTTGTTGTGGTATAGCACGTAATTAAGGACAGGAAAGAAAACAAAAGTTTCCTAGGCATTGGTGACAGATTAGTTATTTGCAACTTGCCAACAGCAAACGCTAAACTGTTATTGGCGTTTGTAGGAAAACATTAGAAATACAACGTGCCCTCAGCAGCTGCTTGAGATGCTACTGCAAGACAAGTCGTTTTAAAAATGTCATGACCCAGATGAGTAAGCTGGATAACGCAAAAGACCTAGTGAAATGTTTTACTGTATGTTACCGATATTGAACTATATCAACCTCTAATATTACTGGAGCCCAAATTGCGATAGTGTAGCACAGTACTGTTCACACTTAAAACGTTATTGGCTAATGAAAAACTTTACGGCAGCAAAATATTGGCATGAACGAAAAAAATATGAAATCTGCAGCATCCCTACCCTCCAGCAAATTAAAATGATGCCAAATTACCAAGTAGTGAATGCCTTTTCCAAGTGTACGCTTCCAATTTAGTTAAGAACGTTGATTTTAACTTTTTTTGCACTTTTTTTTTATTGTACCTTGGCCCAAATGGGGGGGGCATAGTGCCAAAAACGCTGCTGAACTCCAGCAAAGCCAAATTAATCAAAAAACAACAAAAAATCCAAGTCTATTAAAAAAAAAAAACGATTTAACTTTGTCTTTCACTTTTGAAGAGAACCACAAAAATAATATCTACTCGAATCCGTATTTGGTGCAATATACCAAATGATTTTACATTTTATAAGTTTTCTAAGCAAAAAAGACGTAGAAGTGTATAGTTTAAATAAAAAAATTCGTAATATTTCTATACCTGCAACAACACTGAGCCAAAAATTTCCAGGCAGTGCTTAAACACTTCTGGACGGGATTCAGCACCTTCTGGCTACCGTGTGAGCTGAAGTCACCTTCCAATACTGTGGAAAAATATTTGCGACGCATTATTTTTGTTGATTTTTGCTGGCTATTCAAAAGGAAATCTCTCATTGACCGCTTTTTTCAACTCCAGATAAAACTCAAGTGCTTTAGCTTCGAAGAGTTGGAATTTAGTTGGTTCTGGAGGCTCTTCTCTGAAGTAGGTTATAATTTGTGGATTTTGACGGACTCCTAACATAATTGCAAAAATTATCGCCAAAACAATTGAGATCATTAAAACCCAACTTTTAACTTTTGGATTTTCATTTAACCCATCTTTTTCTGATTGATCCAGTTGTGTTTTCAGGTTTCTTTGTTGAATTAATAAATTCACGTCTGCATTCGTTGTTTTATCAAAGATATTTTGTAACAGTGCCATTTCGTCAAGTTTCTTATTAATGTCACTTATTTAGGGCCGTTCTATGGGTTCAGTTTCCCAGCAGTCGTGCACAATTCTATTCAGCTCTTGAAAAATTTCTTTTTCTGTGGTATTCTCTTCTAGCATGTTTTCAACTACCATTAAACAATTCACATCAGGCTTTTTTCCAGTTGACATTATAAGATTGATAAGCACTTCGGGCGATACTTGACACCCATGAAACACTCTTCTTCTAGTGAGGATTTCATAGAAAATCATTCCGTAACTGTAGACATCCATGCTGCAGCAACGTTCCTTACTTGGGCGCCTCAAGTACTCTGGCGCCGTGTAGCAGTTTTTTGCTGTGTATTCCCTTCGCCAACTGACAATGAACTGTCAATCGTCAGTCATGCATTTATTGCTGTGGCACCAAAATCAGCTAATTTTATGTTTAGTTTGTCCCCAATGACACATTCTCTGACTTTAGATCTCCGTGAATGAACGATCTTTTACGATCATGATAATGAAGATAGTTGAGTGCTGCTGCAAGTTCGGTGAAGAATCTTGCTCGAAGTTTCCATGGTATTGGATTATCTAAATCTTGCAGCAGTAGTTTGTTCAAGCCTCCGCAAGCTATAAATTCCAAAATTATTGCAAAGCAGTTATCTTCTCATACCGTCGTACCCAGCACACGAGCTATGTTTTCGTGTTTGATTCTAGTTAGTATTTTAGCTTCTCTTTTGGCTGCTTCTTTTCGCTGGCTAATAATAGTTTGGATGTCTCCACTGATTGAAAATGTCTTTCCTGCAACGTGCTTTTTAGTGTCTTTGTGATAATAAAGCTTAGTAGTAGCGTAGTTTCCACACCCCAACAACTTTATTATTTTCAAGCTGCTAGGAGAGTAATTCTTGATGGCAGAAGACTGCAGCATTGTTTGTCGCAGTACATTCTCGATGAAATGATTTGCAGGGCTAATTTTGAATACCTTTGAACAAATAGTCTGGTTAATCATTGTTTTTATTAAGCCAGAAGTATTTACCAATAATTAAATTTCACTCTTACAATCAAACCGATATTATCAACAATGTATGATGATCTGAACTCAACACGTTCCTGAGTTATCCAAAAAACGTATAATTTCAATATTTAAAAAACGTCTAATTTCAATGTAGGCCTATGCTGCATATTTTGGGCTTTATACTATTTAGTCAGCAAAGGTCGAGGAGGGGATTACATGGCGAAAGTTTTTTAATCTTTGAGATTTAATTAGCTTTTTTAACTGACTGTTTTTAAAGCAAATTCTTCTTGCGAGAATCAATTTGAAGAGTTCTTTTGATTTTTTTCTCTACTTCCAAGGTAGAGCAGCGTTTTTTTTTGTTGAGTTATTTGAAAGCATGGGTTTATCTAACTTTGTTATTTAACATAAACATAAAAGAAAATGAAAAATAACTCCAATTTTGACACGCTACAATATTTCTCAACAAATCCCCCACGAACAGTAGCGTAGCCAGGGGGGAGCGGGGGGGGGGGCTCGAGCCCCCCCATTGGGTTGTGAAGTATGCAAAATCGCATGTTTTTGGTGGTTTTGAGGCTGATTTTTTGTGAAAAATTGAAAATAGCCCCTTCCATAGGAAAACAGCCCCCCCTCAAACGTTTGAATTTCCGAATTTGGCCATAAAATTAGTCTCAATTCAGTTTTTTTTTTTGGAGACCACCTGATTTTGGGCGAAAAAAACCTTTGAATTTCGGATTTCGGCCGAAAAATCAGTCTCAATTTCGGTGAAGACCTTTTTTTTTGGAGGCCACCTGATTTTGGGCTGAAAAAGCTTTTGAATTTCGGATTTCGGCCGAAAAATCAGTCTCAATTTCGGTGAAGACCTTTTTTTTTGGAGGCCACCTGATCTTGGGCTGAAAAAGATTTTGAATTTCCGAGCTTTCCGAGAAATTTCGTCTCAATTTTCGGACAAACCGTGTGAAACTAATTCAAGAACAATGAAAAGTCGGGTCAAGGTCGTTTGCACACTTCTCACTCTTTCAAAATAGCCCCCCCCTTTTCCAAATCCTGGCTACGCGCCTGCCCACGAATGATATCTGCATTAAATAAAAGGTGAAGAAATAATATTTCAAAAATCTATATGATTGGCCTTTGTATCGGGCAAATCTTTGGAATGTTTTTAAGCTTACTTAAACTGGCGTTTTTCTGCACGATTGTTATACGTTCTTATTCTTCACATGATGAGAAGTGGAAAGGGTTAGGTTAATTTCGAAACCCCTTGTTTAATTGTTTTTTTAATTTATGTATTTAATCTGCATTTTGACAATATTGTTAATTTTGCACGCAACTAAATGTGCATTCGGATAGTATTTTTTACCCAGGTTGTAATTTTTTGAAACGCTAGAAGTCCCATACAGCTGTAAAGTAGCTCTAGCTAAACCAGGCGCGTAACCAGCCTTTTGCTAAGGCGGTTGGGAGCCTGAACCCAAAAATAAAACTTGTCTGCATTTCCCAGACGGTGGTCTGGTATCTGGGCAAATTTCCAAGCGCTCGGCGATTTTTGTGATTTTTCGGAAGAAACAGTCATTTGGATGGCCTTCCGCACGTCTGTAAAGCCAGTAGAAATAACTAATTGCGAAGATTTCAAAGCACTTAGACAGAAATAAAATATTTAGCTCCTTTAGCCCATTTTACTTCCTGGTCAAGTTCAAAACACGTTTCAAACTTTCAAAGCATGCATATTTGGGGTAAATATCTCAAGTGACCTGACTAAGGGAAGACGCCCCTGCTTTGCCCCTTTTCCTGCTTACGCCACTTAGCTTTGGAATGCTGTTTTGTGAAATGCTATCGTTTTGATCATATTCTCTCGTGATGAAATTATTAAGATATCATTGTTTCTGTTTTAGATATTTTGGTTTAAAATTTACTCTATAGGAAAGTTAAAAAAGTTAATTAATAAAACAAGAAATCATAAAACAGTCGTTATTTGTTTTCACTGGTAACCTGGACTTCTAAAATTTAGAAGCATTTATATTTAACGTGTTAGCTATTCATGCATTTTTGTAGACTGGATCTATCAACTGTTTTGCCTCACCAACACAATTGAACGCTTTTCGGATTCAATTCAATGATTTTGCGAGATCTTTGTCAGGCTGAGTCTAACAACAACACTAAACAATACAACTGTAATTGTAATTACATTTTATTCACCAAGTTGCCTTGGCCAGGAGATAGCGAAGGGACCTTTCGGTCTTCGAGTCAAGTTGCCACCTGCCCACCTGTCTACCACACACGGCGGAGGCCTCACACTGTCCCTTTATTTGCTGAACGTCAAGCAGGGAAGCTGTGAATACCAATTTTTATGGTCTTTGGCAGAGGTGGAGTCCCGAGGACGTCCTTGGCCTCGAGGACGTCCTCGAGGACACATTTTGAAGTCCTTGGCCTTGGCCTCGAAGCCTCAAGTCCTTAGCCTTGAAGCCTTAGGTCCTCGAAAATTGCCCTGTCCTCGGCTCGAGGACAGCACTATTTTTGAACCGTTGAAATTTTGTCGGAAAACGCCAGAAACCTCGCGAAAAATTTGCAAATACCTTTTTTACTTTGCGCAATTGAAGCATAGGCTTAGCCAAGGAAAAAAAAAGAAACAAAACTCATCGCGGCCAAAAGTGGGTTAGTTGGGATTGCGAATTTCTGGCTCCCCCAATTGAAATTTTACCAATGACAAAAATGTGACAAAAAAGCCTATTGTTTTTTCAGTTTTAGTTTCTTTTCAACGTTTTTCGCTTACACCAGTAGGGAACAACAATATTGAAGACCAAGGGCCCCAGGACCCCTAAAACCAATTTTTGCCAGCCAATTTAAACGTAAACCTGGAAAAAATGGATAGTTTTTGTCCTAAAAGTTGCTATATCAGGATCATATCTAGCCTTTTTAGGAACGTAATGCATTAACCAAGGCCGAATTTACCACAATATGGCGCAGTACCAGCTAAGGGCCCTGCGCTCAAATCTTAAGACTTTTTATGGTCTTCACCTACATTTGGCAGAAAGATGTTGCGAAAATCTCCAAACTGCCAGGGGCCCAGCGCGATGGAAATCCGACCCGGCAATAACATGGTGAGTAGCGTAGCCAGGGGGGCGGCGGGGGGGGGGCTATAGCCCCTCCCCCATTGGCCTGTCAACCAAAATACAGAATAACAAAAACACCACGTTTTTAGCTCTTCTAAAACTGTCTTTTGCGCTGACTAAAAAGTGATTTAAAGCATTTTTTGAAACATATATTCAGAGAGGGGGGCTAATTCGTTAAAAATTAAAGTCACCAATTAATAAAAACTTAAAAATGCCTAAAAATAAGCAATCAAATTTGATCGCTAGTGTAAAAACGCCAAACATAGGTTTTATCAAAACATATATTATAAACTCCGGAATAAGGGGGGGGAGGGGGGCTATTCAGTGTTAGTTAATTACCAATTACTTTTCTCAAATATCTTTCCATTAGCCCCCCTCCCGATTATTTTTCTTTATAAAATACAGACGAAATAGATACTCCGTGTGAGTTTTATGAATAATAGTATTTTATGATTTACCAGCATGTAAACAAGAGAACAGCAATGTTATCATTAGCCACTTCCCACATAGCGCGATAATGCAACCAGTTGAATCATGTTGCGCTGCCAATTTCTATACCACGTTTTAAAAGCATTATTTTTTATTAAAATAGCTCAAAAATTAAGTTATATTTGCAAAAAAATGCAAAATTTGCGAGTGCTGGAGCCTCCGCCCCCAGACCCAGTGCCTCCGGCGGCTGGGGACTTTGCCCCCAGGCTCCCAAAACAGCCCCCCCCCCCCGATTGCGAATTTCTGGCTACGCGCCTGAACATGGTAGTAAGCGAAACTACCCATCTATTGTACTATTTTTCAATAACAATTCATACATTTTTTAAAAACCGATCAGTGGTCGAGTGGATAGAGCGTCTGTTACTGAAGCGGTAGACTCGAGTTTGATTTCCGGTCGGGTCAAAACAAAGGCTATAAAAATTGGTATTTAAAACTTTCCTGCTTGACGTTCAGCATTAATAGGGATAGTGCTAAGCCTCCGCCATGTGTGGTAGACAGGTGGGCAGGTGGCAGCTTGACTCGAAGACCAAAAGGTCCCTTCGCTGTCTCCTGGCCAAGGCAACTTGGTGAATAAAATGTAATTACAATTACAATTCACCTCCACCTCGCCAGTTTTTACGCACAAAATACTTAAAAAAAATTAGCCATGGAAAATGCTGATTGAACAAATTGTTGAACTTCAGTGGAGGGGGCCTGGGCCCCCTGGCCTAACATGTACTTCTATAACTGGTTATTTTCATGACAAAACAAAAATCTGTAAGGAAAATCTTCCAGTGGGTTTTCATTTACTGCTAAAATGTTGCAGGAGTCAAAGCAACTTTATGTTTGCTGTTTTTGATGATGTTAACGCGTGTTCGTCTTTTTTGAATATTCTAAACAGCCAACATGATAATATTAAATTTACTATTGAAAAGTCCATAAACACTTTGCAATTTCTGGATGTTGATATCAAAATTAGTGAGAATACTGCTGATACATGGGTCTGGAGAAAGCCTACTAATACGGGTTATTCCTTAACTTTGCTGCTATATGTCCCATTAAATGGAAATCTGGTTTAGTGTTTTGTATGCTCCACCGTGCCAAGTTAATTTGTTGAAGTGATTGGTTATTTTTCAAAGAGGTTGAAATTCTTAAATCGTTATTTTTATCTAACAATTACCCCCAACAGTTCTTTGATAAACTATTGCGCAAATTTCTTGCGCTTTCATCCCATCATACTCAAGAAAACGAAAACAGCGATGAATGCGAGACTTGCTTTTTTAGAGTTCCGTATATAGGTTCTGCATCCAAACAATTTACAAAAAGTCTGTCTGAACTTGTTTATCGGGAATTTGGTTTAAAGTTAAAAGTAGTTTACGATACATTTAAGATTAATACTACTTCCAGCTGAAAACAAAAACACCGCATGCTCTCTGCTCCAATGTCGTGTACCAGTTTCGATGTTCGTGTGATGCGAACCTTGCCTACGTAGGCATGACTACCCGACATTTGGCTGCAAGAGCTTGCGAACATTTGGTTTTAGCTGGACCGCAAAAGAGCGCTATAAAAGAACACATACGCTCATGTGCCATTTGCCGTGAGGAAAACTACACCGTAAACTCTTTCCAGATTTTAAAAAGTTGCCATACTGAGTATGAAACTAAAATCCATGAAGCTCTTTTGATCAAAAAACTAAATCCTAAATTAAGCAACTTTATGCTAATGGTGCCTCTTTCTTTCTAAGTATTTTCTAATTTCCCAAATTTTCTGTTACGTCATAATATCATAAGTTTGTTCTTATCTTGATTTGACTTGATTTTCTCTTTAATTCAATTCACCTTGACTATCACATTAATAGTTATTCTAACTGAATTGGTTTATTTCGCGCTAAAAACTTTATGCTGTTGCTTGTTTGACTGTAATTTTAATATGATTGCTTTGCTCCAAAACTGGAAAGGCATTTTTATTTTGTAAGATAATAATTTTAAGTATTTCCTCATATTATGTACGTTATTAGTCAAGTATACGTAATTTATGTTGCCGTAATGCTTCTATTCCCTTTACAGATGTTTATGTATTATGGTTTATAATATCCTGAGGAGGGTTTAATTGTTTTAAGCCGAAAACGTTGGATATGTTTTGCTTTTATTAAAAAAAAAAATGTTAAATCCAACAAAGTTGCTGCTTATTGCTTTGATATGGTTCTGCAAATCAACCTCTTTGCCTAAATTATATTTCAACTATATTAGCTGAGGCCCTCTTCCCTTGCAAAATCCTGGTTAAGTGCCAACAG
The DNA here is from genome assembly GCA_963965965.1 of Trididemnum nubilum. NCBI lineage: Eukaryota > Metazoa > Chordata > Ascidiacea > Aplousobranchia > Didemnidae > Trididemnum > Trididemnum nubilum. Next base: position 11,108,859 of record OZ014479.1, read on the forward strand.
GCAAATTTTTGATGACGTCATTGCACGTAATTTGTGGTTTAGACCTCTCCGATCAAAAATTCTGGCTACGCCTATAAATTGGAGATTGCCTGAAAAACTTTTTTGAAGACCTTTTTTTTTGGAAAACACTTGCGGCTGTGTCCTTGGTCCTTGGCCTCGAGCATTCCTGTCCTTGGCCTCGAGCATTCCTGTCCTTGGCCTCGAGAGGGTCTGTCCTCGGAAAGGCTGTCCTTGGCCTCGAGCCTTGTGTCCTCGACTCCACCTCTGGTCTTTGGTTTAACCCGACCGGGAACGGAACCCGAGTCTACCGCTTCAGTAGCAGGCGCTCTATCCACTCGACCACTGATCGGTTTTACTGCTCAGTGTTCAATCCCGGTAGGAAATATTAGGTCTAGGCGCCTTTCCCAAACACAACGACGCAATCGAAACAGAAACCACTCATTTTTTTATTACAAAACCGCCGATATACCAACTATGCTACTCGATGTCACCATTTGGTTGAAATGTTGAACGGTTCTAGCCAATCGGCCGCCGAGCGATGGTTCAAAACACCAGCTCCACAGCAAGATCACCGGCCCCGAACAACGGCATATTCGGCGCTTAAAATCAAGACACACCTTTTTGCCAGCCGCAAAATTTGTAATGGTAGACTTTGATCAACTATCAAGACATCACGACAACAGACTGGGCGGATCATTCCTGGAACATTGACTGGGGCAATCGCAACACTAGACTCCATCAGTTCCACAGCCAGAAATACATCTCCCAAAAAGCTTCTGGGTACGGCTGAATCGTTTACGCACTGGTGTTGGACGTTCTTCCCTACTCAACTGGAGTATGGCAACAATTGCAGGATGTTAATGCGGCGCTGAGAAACAAATGGCAGACCACATAACAAGAGACTGTTTGCTTTACTCTCCATTCCAAGGTACAGCTGGACAGTGCAGAGTGTATGTAGTCGATTCTTCCCGTATTAAATTGATGTTTTCCACCTATCCACGCACCGTCTGCCTCGCTGATTGAATTAGGCATTTGGATTCACTCTCTACGAACAGATGGACGGATCCGATTGGATGAAGATGCAACCAGCAGTTGGCTGCAAAAAACCTGCCCAAACTTTTGACGAGAAACTCAGACAACCGAATGAACCATTTGACTGCTTGCAATTGCGCTTGAGAAAATGAAATGTCACTTAATCAGATCGGATAACTTTTACAGAACGTTTAGCTTGGCCGAAATGACTGTTCTTTTGTTTGTTTAAATGTGCGATCTGATTGACTGCACACATTTTTTTGCTCAATCGCCGATAAACTAACAAACACACTTGGCTCAGTCGCTCACAGGACATGTTTGCGTTATTACCAGAGTAGAACGAGAAACAGCGTGTTTCTGCAGCAGTTAAAATGTTGAGTTGCGATAAGATAGTCTCTAAAGTTCATCAAGATCAATGCAGCAGAAAAGGCTGAAAAATGTACCGAAAGAAACAGAAAATGCTAGAGTACTTTACACAAGTGCTTTACAGTCTGATAGAAAGTACAGTAATGTCCTCTACGTAAGCAATAAAATCACAACCTAGATTTGGTACAAAAATTTTTTATAAGTACACCAGCACATAATAAATTAATCATTAAATTAACAATCAAGTTAAATTTAAAAATTCACAGTGGTGATTCTAAACTAAGTGCAATCATTAGAAAAGGTTAATTGACGCTGAGCAATTTTGCATTCGACATTGCAGACATTTATGCTGCGTTGCACGTTTGCCTACAACTGCGAAATTTTAAAGGTCAAGATCGAAGCTTGAAAATATTCGTGCTGTACTTTTTACAAAAAATTGTCCCTTCTTTACTTTAAAAATATGTGATTCGGCATTTTTCATTGTTAAATTTCGACAAGACATTAAATTATTGCATGTGATAAGGGTTTGGTGCGAAGCCTTCATATCAGAGGCGTTGCTAAGGATGATGGCACCCGGGCCGGGATTTCGTGGTGGCCCCCTTCTTCGTACCAAAAATAGGTGAAGACCAAAAAAATGTCTTCGCTGCAAAATGAGTGGCTTTTCGGTCCAAAAGTATGGGAAGACCAAAAAAAAAAAAAGTCTTCGCCTAAAAATCAGTGGGTTTTTAGTTCAAATGAGGATGGGGACCAAACAAAGTGAAAAAAGAAAGGTATTCACCACAAATCGGTGGAGTTATGGTTTCACATCATAATATGGTGTCATCCTAAAATGGTGACACCCGGGGCGGGCCGCCTCCCCTCCCCCTAGCGACGCCACTGTTCCATATCACGCTTTTGCCAAATTTTGTTGCTTGAGTAGCAATTTCTCGTTGCCAGCTTGCTGCCACTGAATTATACAGTTGGCTAGTTATTGTTTCAATAAAAGTAAAACATCAACTCATTACGCCTGTGCAATGTTAGTCCATATTATGATGCATAATTAATAATACTTGTACCCAGCATATATGCAATGCATTCATGCACGTCTTGTCTCCGTGTGCCCTTTGAGAAAGACGCTTAACGCTATTTTACACCGGCTACTTTTTCAACGCATTTTTCGCCGATGTGGGGGTAAAAATGCTTCTCAACTAATTCTTGAACCTGAAGTCATGAACTCCAAATTTGTTATCTGGGTCGGTGTTCGCCAATTTTTTTTTTTTTTTTTCAGAAAAACTGGTTTTCAGCTGCTGACGACGATGTCATGGCCGCATTTTGGCAAAATGACGTCATTTTTTCTGCAACGTTACAAGCGGTTCAAGTTTTGCACGTAGTGTTTTTAACACTGAATTATAAAACGCCCAAGTCGAAGTGACTACGTCACCAATGTGTCTTATAGATTCATTTGAGTTGGATATGAATCACGAAAGAAGAAAGCTTATATTTTGAAAAGTGACATTGGCAAACCTAGTAGCGTACGCAGAATTTAGGAAAGACGGGGGGTGGGGCAGGAAATTTAGAAAATTTGAGAATAACAAAGATCAGAATGAAAAATTTTCCACCCAGAATCAGTCCAGTTCTCCTGTCCAAAATCAGATGAAGACCAAAAAAAAAGGTCTTCACTCAAATTTAGCCTATTTTTTGGCCCAAAATTAGGTGAAGACTAAAAAAAGGTCTTCACTCAAATTTAGTCCAGTTTTTGGTCCAAAATTGGGTGTTGGCCTAAAACAAACGTCTTCACCTACCGTTTGTGTCCTCAAACCTTCTGCCCAAGTTACAAAGGGGGGGGGGGGGGGGGGGCATACCGCAATTTTGCGTACTATTCTTTGCTAATTATACTATCCTGGCGACCCAAAGGGGGGTCCATTGCCCTATGCTCCCCTAAATACGCCCTTTGGCAAACCACAAAATCGAAGAACTTTCCCTTTCCTTAGCAACTTAAATTTTTTTTGTTATTTGAAGGGAGATTAGTTCTGGGTCTGGCTCAAAATCAGGTTAGTTCGAAGTAAAAAGTTATTTTTTTTACAAAAGAAAGACGCGGCCGGGAATCGAACCCAGATCTTGCATTTCAGTAGCAGACGCTTTATCCACTCGACCACTGATCAGTAATAATAATACGAGAGGGGCGTTTATGCCCCACATCGTTTAAGATATGGTTAGACAGTAATTTCCGATTGGAGCCAAGCAGTCCATCTGTCGTGGTAGCCCAGCCTGATAAAAACTTACTAATCGAATCCAAAAAAGGGTGCTCTTCGTTTGTTAAAATTCGGTTTGCTTTTCTCAAAATGGGCAACTCTGAAAATTTATTCAAGAGGAAGTGTGGTTCTCGCAGCTCAGATAAACTATCTAATTATGTGCGTTTCTTTTTTTAAATTATAATTTTGTTTCTGCAATAGATGGGTGTGCTAAAACTCGGTGTTGTGTTTGTACTTGCTAGTTTGTGGGTAACATCGTTTTCTGATCCGATTCCCCCTGATCTTTCAACAACCGATCCATCATGCAGACCCATTAAAGAGTTGCTTACAGAATGGATTGTTACCTTTTCCATTTCCTACCTTGCTGACAATCCTGCAAATGACAGACCTCCTTTGAATCCTCAAGATGTTGTTCCATATACCCCAGGCGGCCTATTTGCAGCCTATTATGGAAGAACGGCTTCTGCCTGGGAGTTTCAATCCGCTATTTTGGACATTGCGTACGCTACATACGACCCCCCTTCAAAAGGAGAACGAGTTAGACTAAGAAAACAGTTGTACACTTTGGCCAAAGCTGGAAGTGCGGATACAGCTCGAAAGGTGATGGGATCGATATTATCTGACGTAATTGGGGAATACACTGGGAAGTCTGATGAGTGGCGTGAATATCATTGTGTTCCGTCCGAGCACGTCAACGATATCTGGAAAGCTACATCAGTGGAATTTGCCAGGTGCGTTCGTTGTGTTTGCGAATGCTAATGCCATTCATCTATCATAAATGTAACTTAAAGCATAAGAAGATAGGTAAGAAGTAGTAAACCAATTAAAATATTATATCGTAGAGCAGTGGTACTACTTAAAATTTTGCGAGAACCCGATCTCAAAACTTAGCCACCAGTTCATTACGATAAAAAAGGCAGCATATCAATGCCAGCAAATTTTAGCAACCAGTTCGCGTGATCCGGTGAGAAGAAGCTAAATGGTACATTTGTTGCTATTAAGTTCAATTGTTTGTTAATTTTGTTGTTATAAAAGCCTGGGTATATTTATTCAATCAGAATTTTCGGTCAAAAATGTCCAAAATTTGAAGTAAATTTTTAGCCATCTTAAAATTTATTGCGGATATTTATGCCAGTGCAAGGTTTATTTTAGGTCAGTTTTTGTCTTTTTACCTAAGGAGAAACCGACGATTTATTTGGTTGGTGGTCGGCAAATGAGATCAAGGTGATCTTAAGATGACAAAACAAGTAAAACAACCAAAATACGAGTCTATACATCAAATTGTTGTATAGAAATACTGTAGTATCAAATTTAATCTCTGTACTAATTTCAAGTTAATGCTAAATTGTTTTGATTTTAAACGAGTGATTGATTTCAACGTAAGATGTTTTGGTGCTATATACGCTACCTCACTGATATTTTAGTGTAACCGGTATTTTAGGTTGCGAAATGAAGCTGGAGATCTCATGTTCGGTCAGTTTTTGGACATCGGTTTGGGAACAACCTTGGCCTTTGTCATTGATGATACTGGAAGCATGTCTGGTGAAATTGAGGCCGCCAAACAAAGAGTTAAAGTGAGTTTAGGTGCAATTTTGCAAACTTATTAGTAGTTACACTGGTGTGCAGTTCAGGTGGTGGAACACTGGATTTGCAAAAGCAAGGTTGCTTATTCTCCAATTCGATTGCTGAGTTGATTAGATCCTGTTTGAATAAGGCTAATGATGGCTCTAACTAGAGCCAAAATCGATTCCTTATGTTTAGTTATTTGAAAATTTAAAATAAAGTTGTGGTGTTAAATGCAATGTATTTCATTAATCAAAAGTTTATCAAAAACTATCACTTACTTATTGCTCGCCTTGGGTAAGATTTCCTTCAGCACAATTTAGGATAAAATTCTCAAACTGGTATTGCGTCATCATTGCGTCCTTAAGAAAAACTTGCTAAAGCTCTTTTCCAATGGGACCAAGTAGTTGTGGCAGCCTATGCCCACATGACAAAACGTGTTAGCGAGCTTGTAAAGGCTATTCTCGCTCGCTAAAATGTGCTGACGAACAAACGAACTTCGGAGACAAACTGCTATTTTGGAACGGTCTCGCCCAATATGCGTTAAAAGTTAAAACTCCTCGCTCGAATTTCTTAGTGAGGCGTTCATAACCGCTGTTAGTACGTAATAAATATCTCATTGTGACGTCAGATGCATTTCTACTTCAAAATAATGCGTTCAAGCGAACCGTATGTATTGCAATTGTTATGGAAAAAAATACTATGAGCCATGCGTTGTTATTCTAAGCTTGCAAATTCCTCGACCTATAATAATTAGTTAATGAACGTCAGAATTTAATTCTACTTTTGGATCAATGCAAAAACGAACAATTTTTTCCACCCTACAATTTTTTTAAATGACGTAGATTGTGTAGGTGGGTAAACTTATATGTTAGCAGTAACTTAAGGAAGGTTTCAAAATTTTTCAAAAGTGAAAAAGTCGAAGTACACTCTTCTTTTTTAAAACCGATAAATTTTGAGTTGAGACGGGCTGTTTTTAATTTATTGCCGATTTTCAGCCTCATTTGTTCTTGATTTTTTAAAAATTTTGAGAGCATTGATGTCAATTTTAGCGGCCGTGTTTGTAACACTGTATAATTCGTATTGCTCTGTTTGCTTAAATGAAGGCTTTTTCCTGCTTTTTTAGCATTGTAAAATTGCAAAAGAGAAAAACCAAGCTTTTTTCAAGTTGAACAACTGCCAAAAAAATTTCTCAGTTGCTTGCGCAGAGCAACAGCTCTTTATGATCTTGGAATAGTTGCAATTTTGCTTGCAAATACAAGAAAATCACTAAAATTTTTTTCGTTTTGAATCGGTACAAAATATAGCTTTATTCATTGATTTGAAAAAAATTTTTTTCGTTTGTTTTTGGTTTAGTTTGCTGCCTAGGCTGGCATTGTTTTTAACTTGTTCTTAAATTTTGAGAAAAAATGAGTCTCGTGTTCTTATAAAAAGAGTGTATTGCTATTTTTGTCAACTGGCGCCACTCAATATTTCCACACTTAAAGAGTGCTTCGATATCTTCGTTTTGTTGGCGAGAAAAATGTGACGTTTTTTCACTTGAGTTATATCTCGCTATCGATCCAAGCAACTTAGCGAGCGAAAATGACGTTACCCAGGTCGCAGAGCTTCAAATGCACGAGCAAAAATAACCTCTTACCTTTTGCGAGCATTTCGTTCGGTAAAGTCTCTTAAAAAAAATTCTCGTTATTAATGCAAACGACGAAATTTCTGTCATGTGGACCCTGGTGTAAATTCGCTATTGGTGCGTCTGTTATCCTCGATAATGATTTCATAATTATTTTTCCCGAATTTTGAAACAAACGTGGAAAAATAAAGTAGAAAATGAAATGAAGAAAAATTGACTGGTTAAAGAGAATGCGTGTGATTGAACGAAATGGTGAGGCGTGGTAAAGACAGTGACCATACGAAATCCGTCCAACTCCGTCGTCGGGGTAACGCCGAATACAAGATGATGATGATGATGAATGCTGTGATCAGCATGGTTTCTACTCATGTTTGCAATTCGAAACTGTTTTAGACTGAAACATGATTAATTCATATTTATAACAATATTGTTTGCTTGATAGCTGTAAAGGTGTTATTAATCGTTTCAAATGCCGCTCTCATCACACTTAGTTGAATTTTATTGCCATTCCACTGCGACTTAATATGTTGTGTGTTTGCTATTGTATCGCTCTGGCGTCACAGAGCAGAGGCGAATCCTTTCGCAAATTTGGTCTCCATTCCATGGCGAATAAATTTTCAACAAAGAATAAATGTTTCGTATAGTCAGAACCAATTCTCAATGGATTTGCTCTTTTTCTTTGGTTCAACAAAAAATCCATAGCAAATCTCCGCAAATTACATTGAAATCGCGACCAGATTCGCGCAATTTTTCATTATGAACTTGTTTAGTTAATCACCAGCCATGTTCAAAAAACTCTTGATCGACCAAAGGACTTTGTGCTGGTTCCTTTCAATGATCCTCAAGTTGGGCCACTCACTGTCACCACTAAATCCGACGAATTTAAGAAAGCTCTAGCTAAGTATGATTACTTTCATTGTTTATATCTTTTTTGTGATGTGTACTAGCACTTGTTCAGACGTAATGAATAAGTAGTCATTTTTTCTGACTACCTGTGGAAGAGTCTGCTTATAAGATTATGTCTTTTATTTTCTTAGTTCAAGCTTTATAAATTTCAGTGACTTTATAAACAAGGCCATCATAAAAAATCAAAACCAGGTTAGGGCTTGTTTTGCCGAAAATGGCTTTTGACGTGTCCGATCCTTATTGGAATGAATGATCAGATTAAACACGTATACTGGATAGTCTAACGCGAACAGACATAAAAAATAAAGTTCACTGCCATTCAGTCAATTGCTTCCTATCAACTTGTCTAAAACAAAATTGATTTTGTTGAATGCATTGACTTGTGCATGTCCCCGGACAGCGTCAGACGCTAAATATTGGACGATACGCTGACTTTTCATTGCGATAACTGCTTCATGCTTGGAGGAATCCGCACTTGCTCTGGAGTCCACTAAATTTGCTGCTTGTTCGAAGCCACCAAGCAGAAATAATTATCGTAAAGCCACCAAGCATGGCACTTGCCCCCCTCCTGGAAATTAAGATGTCAAGTATGTTTTATGTTTAAATTTGCAAAATAAGTCTACATATATCCATCTAAACTACCAAAGCAATCCTTCATGGAGCTTTTTTACCTTTTTTCCCTTAGTGCAGACTGCAGAGGGCAGCAGTGGCGTCACTACGGGGGCGGTCCGCCTCGGGTGTCACCATTTTTGGGTCACACCATTTTATGATGGCAGTCGAACAAAAAAGAAAACAAATTGTTTAATATCATTGGAAATGTTTAGCGCAGTGGAATGGGCTGAACAATGATTTAAACCATCTTTTGAAACATTGATTTAGTGGGGGGCGTTAATTTCTCAAAAATTTAACTCACAAATCAGTGAAAGCTTTGAAAAATCGCCAAAACTAAGCAATCAAATTTAATCCCTTGTGAAAACATACTGAATATAGGTTTTATAAATTAATATAGGGAGGAATAGGGAGGACGGCTAACTGCCCATCCAGTATCAGTTAACAACTAATCACTTCAACTTTCAAATATTGTTCCATTTGCCCCCTCACCAATTATGTTTCTTTATTGAATATATACGAAATGGATTGCTCCATGTAAATTTCTTTGAACTCTGGTTTACGGTACCAGCTTGTAAATAAAAGCACCGAAATTTTACCATTAGCCACCTCCCACGTAGCCAATGCCCATTTATGCAACCAGTTTAATCATATTTTTGCACTGCTAATTTCTATGCCACATTTGAAAAGCATTAATTTTTGTCAAAGTAGGTCTAAAATTAAGTTGTTTTGCGAAAAAATACAAAATTTTTGAGCGCTTGGGGCTCCGCCCCTTGACTCCCAAAAAACAGCCTCCATTTCAGATGTCTGGCTACGCGCCTGAGTGTAATTATGCTTTCAACTTGGGGCTCCACACCCAGCCCATAATGGCCTCTATTGGATGGGGACGGAGCTCTAGGACCCCCGAAACAGCCCCTCCCACCATTGCAGAATTCTGGTTACGCGTCTGATACTAAACGTGTGCTGCTCATGCTTCCAAGTTTTAGAATTGTACTATGAGAATTTACTGATTTCGTCAAATAACAACCGCTATCTAGAGTAATGAAGTGGTACCGCTATCTTTAAAATGTAATCTTTTGTAACTATACACCATAAAGGGTGACATCATGAAATTCCACCCCCAGGTGTCACCATCCATAGCAACACCACTGGGGGCAGGAGGAACAGGATTGCCAATTTTACGTGAATTATCATACAGCATTTTCTTAAAAGCGAGCGTAAGCAACACTGTAGAATTAAGCATCAACTTGTTTGATTAAATTATTAATATCAAACGTTTATCACACGTTTCAGCATCTGTCATCGAGTCCTTATCAGGATCGAAATACAATACAGCGCTTAATATTTCAAATTTACGCTGTGCTTACATAAACACTTAAATAATTATTAGTCCGCCATCAAATTAATTTTGCTCAGAAACGGAAATCAAAACCAAACTTGTAATCAATAGCTTAGCCAGGGGGCTGTGCCCCCCTGCTTTGGCCTGTAGACCAAAGTGTAGACCATAAGGAAAATGCCACAATTTTTGCCTTTCTGAGGCAGTCTTTTGCTGGGATACGGCCTTTAAAGAGAATCAAAGCCACTTTTGAAACATTTATTATTATTATTATTTTTTTTTTGGGGGGGGGGGAAGTGATATTAACTTACCTTTCAAAAATTCAGCGTACAAACTAACCGATAAAAACTTCAAAACCTGGCTTAAAACAAGCAGTTAAAATTAATCGCTTAATGCAAAATGCTTAACGTAAGCTTCATAAAAAAAAAAAGAAGTATAGGGAAGGCTATTCAGCATTTAATTTATTTAATTACAACGAGTTTCGGACTTAACCTGTGAGTAACGTGGGGGTTTGAAGGGGCTGAGCTTTTATGGCTTTCAAATTGTATCAATTTAGTTTTTTAAATGACTCTAAAAAGATGCGAAATTTTATTGGACTTGCGTTAAAATGGATTTTTTTCTGAAATATCACAAAAATTCCTCGGCAGTTACTGTTTTGCCCCCAGAACCCTGCCTGTGATATGCTTTAGTTGCACCAGTTTGTTTAGCACGCTGCCAATTGAGGCATTTTTCAAGCAAAAAATTTAAATTTTTAGGTTAATCAAGCTTTCTCTCTTAACAAAATTCAGGTCGCAGGCAGTGGCGCTACCAAGAGGTCTAAGAGAGCTTATCCTCCCCTTCTCCTTATCCAAGTCACTTGGAAAACTTAACTCGCATGTGCGAGTGTTTAAACGTGATTTGAATTTGATTTGCAATTATAGAAGGCTGAAAGGGATCAGCAATTTAAGAATTTCAAGTAGATTCCTAATCTCAGCAACTTTGTTCTTTCCAATGGCCTTAAAAACGTTCGAAATGTGATCCAAATGACGTTAAAATGGTATTTTTTAAAAGAAATTGGCGAAAATTGCCAAGCGACTGGGGGCTGAGCCCCCAGACCTCCGTCCATAATACAGTTGAATTGCATCAGTTCGCTCAACATGCCGATCAATTGCAACATGTTTTGAACAGGATCATTTTAACTTTTGGTCCAAGCCCCTTAGCAAAACCCTACTTGCAGCTATAAGGTTGTAATTGATTTTATAGATAATGGATGCGTCGCTTGCCCCCCTCCCCCTGAAAAAATTTCTGCCGGCGCCTCTGATCGTAAAGCGTCTTAACCAAGGACTCAACAACGTGACTAGGGTGCGGGTTGAATCCAGAACATGCAATCAAAGTTGTTGTAAACCAACGTTTTTGTTCTCTCGGTCACGCTGCTGGTGATACGATGCGAATTCCATATCATTCACGGAAATTTGAAGTTTCGAGCTAGTCAAATCAGAATCTCGTTTTAACTTAAACGAGGACTGAAGGCAAGATCAAGGGGATATCTAAAGTTAGGCCAATCATAGTAGATTAGATTGGCGTTCTTTTTGACTCAACCGTTCCATAGATATTCTACTTCAAACACGACGTCTGGGCCTCTTTAATCATCCTTTTAATTGGCTACCCTGACGTTGATAAAATTGGCAACGCTATTTTGTTCTATCCTAAGACAGCGCCGCAGTGACACTAAGTCACAGATGCTTTTTAAGGTATGTATGGGTTAATATAGGCCTCTGTGGGCTAGGTTACTGCATTAAAATGTCAAGGTTGCCAATAAAAATTATGATTAGAGAGGCCGCGACGTCGTGTTTGAAGTAAAATATATCTGGAACGGCTGGTCAAGAAGAATGTAGTCAACGCCAATCTAATTTAATGCGATTGGCTTAAGTTTAGATACCCCAATTAATTTTGACTTCAGTCGTAGTTTTAATTGCTTATGTAGTTGTTCCAATCATTTGCTCAATATGGCCAAGATATTGTTAACTTTCTTCCCTCTTCAGACTAAGAGCACATGGTGGGGGAGACACCCCTGAAAAATGCATGGGTGGGTTAAAACTGGCCATTGAAGCAAGTCGACCTGGTTCTACAATCTACGTCATCACTGATGCCGAAGCGAAGGACTTTGATCTACAAGTAGGATTTTGATTTTAGAAACAAACTGGTTGCACTCGTTACTGGTGATACTCCTTCTGCCCACCAGATGTGGGCCCCTTGCAAAAAACGTTCGTTTTATCTTTTCTGTGCAAAAAAGTGTTCGCTTTTTTTTGCGTTTGTTTATTTTCGTCTATTTCGCGCCATATTCAAGCTGTCACAGTCAAACAAAAAATTTTTCGGAGAAATTTTGGGCGTCTGTTTTGAATTACTTCCCCGAGTTGTTCACACGCTGTGTTTTTTTTTTTAGTCAAAAAATCTCTGGATATTCTACGTAGATAGAATGAAAAGTGAATAGATTTTATGTAGATTGTCCGAAATGTGAACAAGTGGATGTACTGCAATATGCAAAAAATATAAAAGTACATATTCACGAAATACACAAATGTAAGGGTACGGAAAGAAAAACAGGCCAAAGTGCATAAAAAAAACTATTCGTGTGCCATCTTACTCTGTCAATGCTTTTTAAACTAATGTTTTTAGGACAGTGTCGTCGCGGAAGCACAACGGAAAAAGATATCAGTAGTTTTCATGCTCACCAATGATCTGTCCACGTGCAGAGGCTCAAAAGACCGGCAGTATAAAAGATGCTTTGAGCTTTACCAGCACATTGCAAATCAAACAAGTGGATCGGTGAGCGATGAGTAGCGTTTGATGAGAATATATAGTAAACTAAATGAGATCTTAGTTCGATCAGAAATATCACTGACAAAAATACATGAAACATATTTGAACTACAAACGTTTCAATTTATTCTTAAGTTATCATCAATATTATTCAAACAGAAATGGAATCTTATCGTTCTTATTCAAATACAGATGTTAACATCCTAGAGGAGGCGCCTATGACCAATTTGGTAAGGTACGGAATTTCTCCATTTAAAATTCTCCGTTTAATATAACTAAATTTCGGATAATATGACCAACATTTTCTTCATCTCTCTTATTACAGTAGAATATTTTTTCTCGCCACATACGTACTTATATTTTCCGTCAATGATAGAGTTCGATACTTTCGCAGAGCAAATTCGTGATTTTTTGCGAAAAGATCTTGTTCAGCGGAACATTACCGATTTTTTCGCAGTAAAAACGAACTAACGTACGTGCATAACATTTTGAATTTGCTTTGTAGTACTTTAATATGTTACTTTGATTAAACTTTACTTGAACTGTCATTTATTTTGTTATTTACTTCGATTCATGTGCGTTTGTGGCGGCTGCTGTTTTTATGACCACTCGCATGACCAAAGGGGTCTGGTCCCAAAGTGGTCTTATTAAGCGGCGCCAACTGTATTTGAATAAGATTAATAATAGTTTAAGGATAAACCGAAACGTTTCCAGTTCAAATAAGGAGTGTTTCACGTATTTTTTGCTCTAATATTTCTGATTAAAGTAAGTGCTAAACCCATGTTCTCTGCTCCTAAATCAAATCTATTGTTTAGTGTGTTGCTTAATTTTATCACTCAATAATAATAGGAATACAACCCTCGATCATGCAGCAGAAATTGCGCTGATTCGTCCTACCAGTAAGACTTCAAATTGCAATTTTAGTAGTGCATTATAATTTTTTCTTTTAACTTACATTTACGGTTTGGCTCTTTCAGAGCTCAGTTATTGGTTGCTAAAAATATGAAGAGAAAAAACTGTATAACTAATGTTAGACTTTCTGTTTGCTTCTGACATCACCGAAAATAACTTCACTGTTAATGTTTAAACGTTTTGACATAACTCAGCACGATGGTAGAGACAACTAAATTTATATGAAATGACGGTCTTGGAGAAAGCGAGATGGCTTACTAAAAAACCAATTGCTCTTGTACAACGGATTTCCGTTATGGCACATGCACTTTTTTCTCCAAAAGCAAGATTTATTGTAAATTTTTAACGGTGAAATCAGTAGAAGAGCATTAGGTGATAGCTCAGTTGGCCGTGCGTCGGATTAGCGAGTGAAGGGTTGCTGATTTACGGTTCGATTCCCGAATGAGCAATGGGTCGTTTAGTTCTTGAAAGAAAAACTTTACGGTGATTTTCTATTGGGGCTACGTAGTCTACGCGATGTGGTGGCACAGTCTGACAAAAGACTTGCAAGGCTGAACTCAACTTTGGGTGTTTTGCGTTGGTGTGGTTAGACAGACGCGAAGTGCTTGGCATACGAATGAATGAGATAAAAACTCACATTCCTTGGCCCAGTGGAGCAAGGGCTGTGATCGCGATGGGGTAACGTGCTGTACCTTTTTAACAACTGATGGTACAAAAGAAAATTTTTTTGTTTAAGGTATTTGTGGTGTCGAAAGGAGATATTTTTGAAGCTACGGAAATCGTCCAGTCTCGAATAAAGCAGGGCCTTGTGGTGATTAAACAACAAGCAGTTACAGGTATAGTATATGCAGATTTTTGTGAAACGATATTAAAGGTTTTAATTTTTGACTTAACTGTTTGTTGCATCAGCGTCATATTGAAATACTAGCACCGTGGCGCAGCCGTTTCGGATGATTAAACTTAGAATCTTACTAGATATAGGACCGGGTTCGATTCTCATTGAACACCACGTTTGATGTTTGTCAGTAAGCGCATCTTGAGTGGGTTTGAGTGGTTAAACATATCTTGCTGCTAACAAGATTTATCCTCTCTTAGAAAATTAGTTCTTTTAAACCGTGGTTGAGTTAAGATTAACCAAAATCAGATTTTTACTTGTACTCGCTGTACTACGTGGAAGAGTGTTGCGAGTTTGCGGTGCCCATTTTCGCGTCATTATTCTAATGAATGCTTAAAAAAATCTCCCGCAAATGTATATTCCACAATACCAACTGTAATTTTCGGCTTGGTATTCAAAACAATTCTGTACTATATTATGGTCTTTTAGCATAGAAATTGATGTACGCTAAACATTAGTGGTTAGTGAGTCACACACGAATGTAGCGGTCAATGGTGATTTTATGTTGCAATAGCTTTTTTGCATGTTTAGTTATTGGAATCTTTTTTTGGTTATAAAAAAAGATTAAAAAGAACTCCTCCTCAGAAAAAAAAAAATCTAACTGTGGGCTAAAAATGTGGACATGTAAATTAGTAACTGTCATTTGACCCATAATTTAGTAAAGCCATTTAATTGTTATTGATCAAAAAAATGCATTTGGTACTTCGAAATTCCAGCACTCATTTACTGAGACTAGAACTTGTAAATGTATTTAAATAGTTTCGACCTATTTTATCTTCGTAGCCCTGATTTGATTTAAGATGCTCTAATTGTTGTGTTAAAGAATCGCGTCAGACTTTACACTTTCCGGTGGACCGAACCATGACGGACGTCGAAATTGAAGCCAAAGGGATTTGTGGGAGATTATTCGTATACCGTCCTAGATATCGTTCTGTTCGACTTCCCTCCCAGTGAGTGAATGTTGATGACAATCGTTTTTTTGAGTTTATTGTTCTTCGAATTTTTTGAATTTTGAAATTTCGTTGAATTTTGAAAAGCAAACCAAGACTGCTATCAAACAATGTTACCAAGCTGTTAAACCTCGTATTATTTTTACAACGAGAAAAAATTTGCCTACAATTCATGAAGATGTTCTACTCTCCCTTCAACAAAGTATGGTCGTATGTGAATGCGTGTGCCGCTGCAACTCTCGGTACGTGGGTCAAACTTCCTAAAAGTCGCAAGGCAGAATTAATCAACGCATTTCCAAATGTAACTTATAAGAAGCGACAAAAAATCCGCAAAAAATCTGCCTAGTCGAGAATGTAAAATTACTAGCACCCCTAGTGTCTACCGTGATTCTGCAATCGGACAGCATTTACCTAACAATGAAGAATGTGCCAAACATTACAAGAATGTGCCAAACATTAAAATGTGCATTTTACCATTTTGGCTACAGTAAAATCTTTGTTCCATTTACCAGTTCTGGAAGCAACATACATCAATTCCTTGCAGCATATTCTATGCAGTCAAAAAGAATTCGTTTATTTACTCCAAATTTCACTTTAATTGCTTGTGCACATTTCCGACCAAAACGAAACAATAGTTTTCTACCAATCAAATTGTCAAAATGACAAGTTTTGACCTATCAAAATGCAGCGAGAAATTAGCTACATTTTGCATTAACTTCATTCTAATTAGGAAATTTTTGCAGCATCTTACGTCATAATGACAACCCATTGTCTATTTTAATGTAATCAACCTCTATACCACCGCATTTTGTTTTTTCTTCATTCCAACGTAGATTCATGAAGAAAGCTGGACGAAAACGGTCAATCTAAAACAGCCTTTTCCAATACTACCTTTTTCTGAAAGGAATGATACCTCCGACGCTATTTTAAGCTATTTTCAAGCTTAAAGTTTTTTAGAACTTACAGGTTTTCAGCTAGAATGGCGAAAGCTGAACGGTTGTTTAGCTAAACTTTTGCGAAACTGAGGATTTCACGAAAGTGTTTTGATGTACCAAAGTGATAAGATATTTAACTCTATGATTTTACTTTATTTTACAGCAATGTGTTTAATGTTTACGTGCCAATGACGTATTCGGTTCTTGTTATTTCGTTGCAGAATTTTGGCATTGAGTTGAGCTAGTTTGGGCCCGTAGCTAAAGTGGGACCAGTTGGGGCTGAGAAAGGGCTGGACCCCGCCGGTATGGCGAGTTTGCACGAACTTTTGTTGGCTGAAATGATGACTCGATGGCACAGACTTTTTGGACTTGGCCTGAAATTACGTCTTGCTGCTACCAAAGAACTTTTTAGTTATCATCTTTTCATGAATTTTTTTTCTCTGCATATATTTTTGGCTAAGATATGTCTTGCTGGCGCTTGTAAACATTTACTCCAGTTTGAACCAGCTTTTCAATTATTTAAAAGAAGTCAAAAAATAAATGAACCATCCCATGAGTTAACCACATATCTGTCATGTATTGTTACACTTTTTTTTTGAGCAATTTTGTAGAACTCGAGGCTCATTTTTCCTCTGATTCTTAGACGCAGGCGTAGCCAGGGCTTTTGACTGGGAGGAGGCCAAACCACAAATCTCATGCAATGACGTCGTCTGAAATCTTCAAAAGAGGAACTTCTGTGGGGCAAAGATAGCGGAAGATCTGAAGACGTAGCCTGTTTGCACTTAACCAAGATTTTGCTAAAGGGAGAGAGCTTTAACTAATGGTTAAAAAGTGCAAATGTCTAACTTGGGAGACGAGTTGAGTGAGCTAGTCTAACTCGAACGTATCACAGACGGGGGTCTGAGGGCATAGTCCTGAGCCACTGGAGGCTCTGGGGGTCTGGGGACGATGTTTAGTAATTTTTTGAAAAAAAAACAAACTATTTTAATGCCATTGGATCACAATTCGCACGTGCTCAGAGCCATTTAAAAGAAGTAGATTTTTAACACTTGAAAGCCAATTGAAAAAATGAAATTGCTCGATTCTCTTTTCACTTGCAATTTAAGTCCAAAGCAAGTTTAAAATCTTGCATTTCGGTGTTAAATTTTGATTGTAAGTAATTTTTCCCAGGTAACGGGAAGCAAAGTGCATTGCCTCGTGCAAAATTTTAGCAGTAAATAATAATCTACTCGAAGATTTTCTTTAGGAAATTTTATTTTGTCATAAAATTAACCTGTTATAGGAGTACATGTACGGCCAAGGGGCCCAGGCCCCCTCAATTCAAATTCAATAATTTCTTCAATGAGCATTTTCCCCTGCTAATTTTTTTAAAAAGTATTCTGTCGCGTAAAAACTGGAAAGGTGGAGGTGAATTGTTATTGAAAAATAGTAAATAGATGGTTACGCTTACTAGCCTTGTTATTCCAGGTTCGGATTTACATTGCACGTGGCCCCTGGCACTTTGGGATTTTCGCTACATCTTCCTCCCAAATATTGGTGAAGACCAAAAAAAGTCTAACCGTCTGAGCGCGGGGCTCTGGCACTGTGCCATATGATAAATCCGGCCCCAGGTTATTGCATTACGTTCATAATAAGGTTAGATGATGGCCTGAAGTAGCAATTAAAAAAAAAATCTAATTTCACGCGGGTTATACATTTAAATTGGATGACAAAATTGAATTGAGGGGGCCCCGGCCTCCTAGTCGCTAATATTATTATTGGTAAATACTGTTGTACGCGTGTACTGTTGTACGCGAAGATGCTACAAGAAACTGAGACTGAAGAAACAATAGTTTTTTTTCTCCCATATTTATCCTTGCTGGCATTTCGATTGAGGGGGCCGCCTCACCCCCCGGCTACGCCTATGATCTTAAAACAAATTAAGATTAATGCCAGTCTTAGCATGAAAAAATATTTAAGACCACCGGCTTGTACAATGTTTTTTAAAGTAATCAGCAAACTTTTCTTGGCTTTTCTTGAATATTGTTCTGTATTTGTTATTTGCCTAACAGCAATCATCAAATTACGAGCAAATGAGACTGAAAAATCGTGAAAATTTTAGAACACTCAGCTTAATCCAATGGTTGTTGTGTAAAAGTATTTGTGATCCCCGTCTGCTGATCGATCTCTGACTACTGCTCTGATTGCGTTGATTTGTTTTTGTTTTTTTTTTGCATACTACATTAATCTAATTCTAAACTATAATTTAGGTCTTTTGGGCTCACATGGGTTTCCTTTCGAGTGCACAGAAGTCACGGAGAGTGGCATCTTTTTACTTCAGCCGGGAATAAGAGTGATTGTTACGTAAAAATATCAGCTCGTTCAACGATGGGTTATCTTGTCACTGCTTTTTCAAAGAAATCAAATGCGGATGGCAATATCTATCAGGTAAACTTTGTTAGTAGCAAAAAGCGTTGATGCTTCCTTTCTTGAAGCTGAACAAATAAAGATGGTACTCGTTACACGCTTCGGCGTAATACAACAAGTATAATGAAAAATTTGATTTGAAATTTGATTAGAAAATTATAGGAGCCTACATGTTAGAGGAGTATTTTGTAAGCATGGATAACTTCATCTTAATATAGATGTATTCACGGCAAACGGCTAGTAATAAAAATCATCCTCAACCTACGCAGCGCAACTAATCATAATCCCAAATACTTATAGAACTTTGTATCGTCCGCTTTACCAGCTCAAAAAGTAATGAATCTGTATTACTAAAGAACACAAGATTTTGCATAACCATGCTGAGAAATCCAATTTTCTCCTCTCCTTTTATAAATTGCTGAAAAGTCGTTGATATGCACTGAACCGATATAATCCACAGCAGTAGCGTATTTGAGGTGGGAGGGGGCATGGTGTCATGCCTTTTTTGTTTTTTTTTACCTCACTTTTATCCAAATAACCATAAAAACTCTCCAAAATTCAGCCATTTCCCCCTTCCTATTTTCCACCGAGTAGGTCGGAAACAAAATTGACTGAAAGCGAAACGAAATTTGGTCGGATACGTTTTGGTCTTCACTTGAGTTTGAATAAAAAAGTAAGTTGAAGCGGAATGAAATTTAAGCGAAGGCCTTCTGTGGTCCTCTCCCTATATTTGGAGCGAAAGTATCCGTTTTTAGCTGGCTTTCTGAACGCTAGTAAAAGCGTTTGTTTTCTAATTTGGTCCCGCATCCCCTCCTTTGCAAAATCATGCTTACGCCACAGACCCGCATTATAATAATATGTCTCCTTTTCGACATAAATGTCATTTCTAGCATTTTACAGCAACTAATATTATCAAAACAAAAAAATAGAAATAAGAAAAGCCAATTTTAGAGGGCTTGATAGTGTCATGTTGAAAACGGAAAATATACTTGCTCTATCTTATGATTCGAAACAATTTTGCTGAATGGTGTAATCCACTGATTCACAATTATTTAACTCTATTCGTGTTGTTTTTGAAATTAAGTTAGTGTTTCACGCCATCTTGAATAATTTTAATTGATGATTTCAGCCATATAGTTTGATCGTACAATTGGCCGAGATATTACGCTAAATATTGAGAGCAAGTTTACTCGATCATTCGGTAATGCATTTGCAGAATTGCCATCTGTACTGTACTTAGGTTCTCGCTTGGAGACGACTATACATCAGCTAAACACAAGAGAGGGCATCATATAAGTCTAGCTTCTGGCAACACTCATTTTGTATATTTTTCGTAACCAATATGTTCATCAATATTGACGATATCTACAGTGTTTCCCCGAAAATAAGACAGGGTCTTATATTAATTTTCTTTCGAAAAATAACACCAGGGCTGATTTTAGGGGGATATCATTTATTTTCATTTATCAAAAACAAAATTGTGAAGAAGAAAATTACGAGATTTTCAAATACACAAAATATGAAAACCGATATCCATTTATTTATAAATAACACATTTTTGTTTAAAAACTGCTGTTCATAGATTGAATAGTGGCGTGATCTTCATGTTATCTCAGGTCATTGAAGTTTTTCCTCTCCCACATCTTTTAAATTAATGATGGGAATATGAGCATTATTCAGCTAATCTATTCATTAACTAGCACTATCTTTTATCCTAAATTCCCACAATAACTTTTCAAGCAGTAAAAAGCACTCGAGGACAAAAAAATTTCGCCCTATCGCTTAGATCTTATTTTTAGGGTAGCGCTTATATTAAAATCATTTTTAAAATTTGGGCTAGGTCTTATTTTCGAGTTAGTTCTTATTTTTGGGGAAACACGGTATGTTATGAAAGATGGCGAACTATCAAGCTGACTCTGAAACCTTTGAAGTACCGGTAACAGAAAAAAAAGAAGATTAACATAACAATGAAAAATAATAAAGGAAGCTGTACTACATGTTGTCGAAAAGTTTAATGTAGTTTTTTTAGTGTTTATTGGAACGTTAACCCTAGCTTTAAGTCGAACATTCTAATGCACTGATGGAATTTTGAATCATATTTTTCAATTGCTGTAGAAGTGTAAGGGCTGCCGATTCGTAGTTGGTCCGTTTCGGAGTTTTAAAGCCTGCACAAAAATGATCATTTCTGGTAACTTTTGTATCCAGCGTAATATCTTTTTTGTATTTAAAATAAAACTTTTCGAAATAATAGTCACTTCCCTGAATTCACGGTTATTGTAAATTTTATCCAGCTACTGAAAGGCAATCCTTCTCCTCGCGATTACCTTCGTTTTGCGATTGATCCCTATGGAGTAGAAGGAAAACAAAATATGAAACTTCGCTTCCTTGACGAACTGGGAAATGACGTCATAGAAGAAAGAAATAATACTCTAGTAATGGAAACGAACGGACCGCTTGGAAATATTCGCCCATTCCGCTTAGTAGTGGAAGGAACTGATCCAGAAAGTAAGCATTAAGTGTGCTCAAAGTTGATTTAAAACAAAGTATTAGAATTTGCAATTTTTGTTCTAACGTGTATTTCACTTGCATATCCTCCCATAAACGAATTAACCATTAAAAATATTTCAAAAGTTACCTGACTGATTCTTGTTAGAATGCTTCATCACATCCTCAGCATAGAAAACTTAAAATTGTACCCAATTTTGCTGCTAATTTTTGTGCTAAATCGGGGCCCCATGACTTGTGAATACACCGTACTTCATTTGCGGCTTCCTTGTCGCGTTGACTTATGTTGCTTTTTGAGCCGCTTTTCTTATTGTAGATGAATTTAAAAATGAGCTGCGTTGAGAAGCTCTTTTAAAGTTCGATTTCGTGGCTTTTCTTGATGGTAATTATAATTGATTGTTAGTAAAAACTCGTTGTTTTTAAGTACTTTGGTTATGCCGTAGCTATACACACGAGTCATCCCGATTCCACCGATATCGTATCGGGAATATTGTAACGATATCGGGGCTTAGTAACCGCCACATTAAATAGACTAATTCTTTAAACAAAAAACTTGAGGCAAATTTAGTAAATTTAATTCTAGGGGAGATTTTGTATTACATGCTATAGGCCTTAATCATATAGACGTCACTTAGATTTCGTTCTTGATGAAATATCCTAACTTTTATTTATG
Source organism: Trididemnum nubilum (assembly GCA_963965965.1). Classification (NCBI taxonomy): domain Eukaryota; kingdom Metazoa; phylum Chordata; class Ascidiacea; order Aplousobranchia; family Didemnidae; genus Trididemnum; species Trididemnum nubilum. The sequence continues at coordinate 11,130,603 of OZ014479.1, forward strand.
TTTGCTCCTTCAAAATTCGAGCACGTTTAGTTTATGTTCGGTAACGTAATACATAACTATCTTATCATGATATGTGTTTTTCAAAACTGGCAGTCAAAGTTGGTACAAAGTCCATTAGTGTGCTATTCTCTTATTCTTCTATGATGTAAACAACAGTTTTCTTTGAAAATTCCGGCTCCTTGACATACATCATTTACAGCAGCTTGAAGTATAAGCTTTGATGTTAAGTGTTGCCGAAAATAAACAAGTTTCGGTGGAGGAAAAGTATGAGATTTGCAAAACAGCAACCGGATAAACATGTTCAATTTTGCGGAACTATGCAGTGGATAAATGTCTGACTTTTGTTGCATAACGAAACAAAAGTCTCTCGCGATAAAGAGATTAAGTAAACGAGCATCTTGACAAGCCGATGGATGGTTCATCGTTTTCGACTTTTTAATGTCAGTTCTTGAGCGTTTCACATTTCAGTGATCCAAGATGACCTCAAAGACGTTTCAAATCCGGTGTGATTTATCAAATTAATAAGATTTTATTTTTTACGTTGAATTGATTATTGCTGAAGCAATAAGATTAAAAACAGTAAAGCCTAATTTAAGATAGTAAAATTTCTAAACGTTTCGGACTTGGCTAGTGGCTGCGTCCATCATCAGAACAAATAAAATCTAAAACAGTAAAAAGTGTAAAAATAGATCTCAAATGAAAGTAGCCACACCGGAGTACAAGCTGTGAAATACGCTGCAAATACGTAAAACTTGCTGGTTATAAACAAGTTACTGTGTTACTGCTACATACACTGAGTATTCTTGGGATACTAGCGCTGTGCAGTGAATCAGAAAAATAGTACCGAAGCAAATAAAAACCGAAGCAATAAGAGGCAAGGCAATTTGCCCTCTTCTCTTCAAAAAATATATGGTCGTATGATTTTTGATTCTTAAGTATTTGATTTTAAGACTCCTGCGTCAGTAAATAAAAATATGCTGCAACTTATGGCACTGGGAAAGTAGAAAAGCCCCTTCTCTATTGTTTTTCTGTTGATAAATACCATTCGAAAAAAGCTTTTTACTTCGATTAACCGACTTGAATTTTGAGTAAAATTTATTTTCAAATGCTCGTTTAAAGTTGCTGAGAAGAAATCTTTACAATTTTTTGGGCTTGTCGGAACGACTTTACCAAACTTTCGCCATTTTTAGATTGAAAAACAAATGTATGAGCAACATATTAAGCACGTATAACGTAATTTTCAACAAAAATCGACTTCATATCACTATGATGACGTCAATGACCAATTAAAAAAATTAGCGAGCACCGACTCACATGCCGAGTGTGGTAATACCATGATCTCTAATTTAGGAGTTAGGTGGTATTTTTGCCTTCTATCTCCCCCCAAAAACGCGTTGGAAAAATATTTTGTTTAAAATACGTAGATATAGATAGAGTTAAGGAAAATGTTAGGAGCAAAATAAATTAACTTTTTAAACATTGCTACACAAAAACATTGCCAGCCAAAAATACTGCAAAACATTATTTTCTCAAAGAAACATTTTCGTTGTGATTGGCTGAATAGTTTTAAACACTAAACCAAACTAACTCAAAATGTTTTTTTTTTTGATGTTCTGATCAAAATTCATCCCTTGTTTTTTCACCAACAGTTTTCAAACAATCGATTTGATCCATTGCAATGCTCTGCCCAATATTTTTAGCTAACATTCCTATCCGTGTTTGAAAAACACCTGCGCACCATCGTTTTTATTTTTCATTTTATTTTTATCAGATTGGTCGGATTAGCGATACGTTTCCGCTGCAGACCAGCCGCTGTAGCAAATATCCGCCGTAGGCAGGTTGCTGCAAAGAATTAGAAAAGTTTATTTTTTTGACTACGTAATTGCTGAGATGCTAAACTACAAAAACGACTAAAGCTCGATACATTTTATCCTTTAGCTATTTATAACTTCTGGGGTCAAAACGCCGGTAAAAACGTGATTGCATTTTTGTCTTCTTGCCCTGTACTTCACAAAATTTGATTACAGTTCTGGTTAAAACAACTCAAAAAGCAATCAGAGAAATAACTTTGCTTAGATCACCATTTCACAAAAGCTACATTGCAAGCATTGCCAATTATATTACTAAAAATAAAAGAGCAAAAACAGTGATACACATTCTATCAGAAACGTTTCGACCTATCGCATACTTTTGGTTCTTCCCTTAATAAACTAGTTGAATGAGATTGATAACGATTGAAATGGCGTATCGAAACGTTCGACGAAATACAATGAATAGCATTACTTGAGCTCTTTTATTTTTAATGAAGTTGTACCTCAAGTCCAAATTCTGTGCTGCGAATCGCGGCAGTATTTTGTAAGAGCTGCACCCAAGCCATCTTGCCCTAATAAAGTTTTTCAAAACTTGCAATTTTTTTAGTCATCTTGCTCATTTATTAAATCACCAAACGCTTAAAATGACTAAAGTTTTTTAAATATTGTGTAATTTCAGAGTGTGGTTTGTCTTTGAGTATTTTTTTCAATGTCGTTTCAAACTTTTGTTGCTGCATTGAAATTTGAAAAGATTATCCGGCTCAAAAAAGCGGTTAATTTTATCTTGTAAATTTCTGCCGTGGTTAGTTGTACAGTACTGTAGATCGTGTTTAAGCGCTAATGTTGCTTGCTTGCGGAAGTGAAAAGTTTGTTGTGGTCAAATTATTATTCGAACAATTGGGAAGCAGAACTATTGACAGTAATAAATAAATCTTTAACGAAAAATGGTAAGGACAAAAGATAAAAAATGGAGAAAATTTAAACATATACCCACCCGCCGCAATTGGCAAACAGTTCAATAGCTTTGAAATTTTACTCATTCAGGTTAGACAATTGCGTTTTCTTCGCTCTATCTACTGTAGTTTAAAAAAATTGAAAGTTAAATATTTTAGTGCCGGCACCACCCAATGATGCAAATTTCGTTGTGAAGACTTCTCGCTTGTTCGATTGGGATTTACTGTGGGCTTTTTAGCAATATTGATTCAAATTTAGATTTTAATTAAAACAGAGCAATTTGAAGTAACCTCTCATTTTGAGCATTATTTGCTACCTGTACTTTTCAGAGGGAAACTTTAGACGAGTTGTTTCTTCACTCTTCAAACCGTCCCTCGTCTCTGTGACGTGTGACTTCAGCGATGTCATTTTGCCACCTGGCGTTCCCGTCAATGTCAAGGTCACAGTTCGAACTTACGGCATCAGTGTGAGTAAAATGTTTACAGTAGTTTGATTTCTTGAATTCCAAGTAGCTTGTATAGTTCAATGTACTGTATCTTGTTTTGATCCTGTTTCCGTCCTTAACCCTTCGCCAAAATATCAGATGAATAAAAAGCGCCGAAATTTGGATAAAAAAGATCAAATGGAATTTCTTCGTGGCCAAAGCACAGACCGGGCAGCATTTTAACGAAGTGTACCCATGTACTTACAATCAATTGTTTTTTAGTCTTGACCTCGAGTTAAATACGATACTTTGACACTTGTTCATCGCCGTCTCTCTGGTGTAGTAGTTAAAGCACGCGTTTGACAAGTCCCGCGCTTAAGTTCGATTCGCGCAGCTTTTATTCGCTTGTTCAGAACTTTGCATTAGAGTTAAAGTTCGGGCAGAGATGCCAACCTGAGAGATAGCAAATCGTAGTGCTGAAAAAAAGGGTACATTTCGGAAATATGCGGCCGACCATCATAACAATTTTAGTTCGACTAGAAGCGGTGATACCTTTAAATAAGCGTTTGTAGATTGCAGGATAATACATGAATTTTAACATTTAAGCGGTTGAGAAAGTCCCTAGAATTCTGTTTTACATCGTTTTGCTATGTAACTACTGAGTTTAATAAAGAAAGCAAAGCTTGGGAAAATGATTGTTGTTTCTTTTCATTCGTGCGGTGAACGTCTGCTGGGTTCCAGGAATAGAAGAAAGATGCACACTCATGTAGCAAAATGATGACGACAATGATGATAATAGTTGTTTCTTTTGTGTTTTGAAAGGGAAGCGTCGATTGAAACGAAAAATAATATTACGGAGATCCACCTTCGCGTCATTGCGCTGGGCTTTGTGTTGATGAAATGATGCTGCGGTGAAAAGCCATTTACAGTTCTGTATCCGAGAATCGAGTTGACCGGCTCGAGAATCGAACATCAGACCTACCGTTTTAGAAACGAACGCCTTACCGCTTGACCCACTGATAATAATTATCAGGTGGTCAAGCGGTAAGGCTGATAGAAAAGCATTAAGAAAGTTTTCATACTGTACTTTTGATAATGATAATGATGATTTATCAATACTGTTTTTCCACAGGAGCGCTTTTTCTTCAAAACCACAGATGTAAAAGAATTTGCTACTGTAACATCTCCTCTGTCCAAAGTTCTGCATCCGAACGAAACTAGTCATTTCAACGTTCGTTTGCTTGCCCCGGAATCTACTGCAGATGGAGTCGCCAGTGCTGTGACAGTGATAGGTGAGGTTTCGGTAATCGCAAATACTAGTTTTGAGCAATATATTCTTATAATATTCAATATTTGCACAGTTGTTGTAACTGGAAAATGTTTCAAGTGAGTTGTCTTATGCATATTGACATTTGTGTTCGTTGAACATTCTCGCTTTGACAAGGTTGTTTAGAGTCTAAAGCCATCAGCGAATGAAAGTTTATTGGATTTAAGATTTTGATTTAAAATTTTTATGAGTTTTCATAATTTTTGGCGTTACTTTTATGATTATAGCCTAGTGCTCGATCCCCTATCCCCTAAATTGGTCGGATCACTGTTAATTCGAAGGCTTGGTGCCCCTTACGCATGTTTAATTGTTGTCTGAAACTACTTTGTTTAGCTTTATTAAAATTTACATGATTTTTGTGAAATATCACCCCAGCATAAAGACCAAAAATGTATCTAATTTCTAGAACGACCAAAGGAAAATTTTTAGTGAAGTTAAGGATAAGCGTTGATTCAATGTTAACAAGAATAATTTCTCAGCAAAAAATTGTTCTCAAGATGAAAAAAAAAAGAGATTATTTTTTACTGCTGATTATTCTTAACAAAAAGAAATCGCTGAGGTCAAATTTTGCCGAAAATTTCTTCGAAGAATACTCGCATAAATGCTAAGTACAAAAAGTAGTGATTGTAAGTTAATGTCGACATTGACTTTGTTTATTCTAGGCAGGGTCGAATCAGTAAAAGTAATTAGAACGATCTGCCTTTTACGAAATGTTTCCGTTAGGGCTGCTCGATTAGAAAACTCTGACTTTGTTGGGTGCAATCAACCACCTAAGAACAAATATTTCCCCTTACGCTTATCTTTAGTTAAAACTTAATGTGTTAGTGTTGTCTGTTGAGCCGTCACTGATCCATTATGCTCAACAATATAAAACTTTCAGCTCGTGGATCAACTAGTGGATCGTTCCAGTATGACGTCTGCGATGCCGTGGTGGGTTTGAAGAAACGACCCAGGATTGATTCACTGCAAATTAAAGGAACTGTTAACTCGAGGTAAAAGTGTGCCACGGACATTTTATTTTGAGATTGTCAAGGAACAAGATAATACTCGAGAAACAAAGTTAATTATCTCATATTTGTGTTAAGAGTCAGTCTTGACTCTAAACCCTACATTTTTAATAATTCCCGCTGTATTTGAGAGTAGTATTTTGTCAAGCGTAGCAATGTTAGTTTTAAAGCTTGATTAGGCGTTCAGAAAACCGTTTTTCCACTTGTAGGTTAACTTGAAAGTGCTGTAAGTGTAAAAAAACAACTATTATTCAGTAATTAAATCATCCCCAGAGATCAGCGAGCTTAGAGAAAGGGTGGATGCATAGGTGGGCACAAGTCCGTTAATCGTTAATCCGTTAATAACGAAGCTAACTTTTTCCTTAACTCGTTAATCCGTTAAAAAGTTTTTTCATGTTTACGGACTAAATTAACTTCCGTTAAGTGCTGTTAACGGACTAAAGTAACTTCCGTTAAGTTCTGTTAACTTCCGTTAAGGTTTTTATCGTTAATATCTTGCAGCTTCGTTGTGCATTTGAACTTGTTTTTATCTTGAAATTAGATTAGACTGTAAAATGTAACTTTCAAAACACAAAAAGACCACCATAGCAATAAATATTTCCTTACAATCAGCTCAACAGCGTCAATATGTGTTCTAGAAGCTAGTGAATAAAACGAAATGTAAATTACACGCAAAATGTTAACGGATTAACGGACTTTATTAACTTCCGTTGATAAAAGCTGAAAATAACGGATTAACGTTAACGGAGGTGTGAAGTTTGTTACCGGACTAGTGGTTAACGAAGCTAACGTTTTGCATTAACTTGCCCATCTATGGGTGGATGGCTTTCACACAAAAGCCCAAAGTCTGTACTTGTATTTGTTGTGATGATGGATTATTTGTTTTGATATCCACATATTTCACATAAGTGCACAAAAAGTCATATGTACCACATGCATTGTTTTATGCTTTTTCAGCAAAAGAATTTGAACCAATAGTTATTATTATTCTGAAACTTGCTACAATTTGTTTCAGATTTTCCGAAACCGTTGTGACGTCAGTGGTGACGAACAATGCCGACGTTGGCCGTGAAGCAGAAATTGACGTTTTACTTCCAATTGAGGCATTCATCACCAACTTGACGATGAGAATTGACAATGAAACCATTGTTGGAAATGTGGAAGAAAAGCAAAAAGCAAAGAAAATTTATGACAAGGTGAGGGAATTTTCCACCAAGCAATCTAGCAGTTCAGCATATAAAAGTCACCATAGTATTTGATACACTTGAAAAAGGCTGTACCGAATGTTTTCTTCAGCCTTGGTTGGTTGGCTGGTTGGTTGGAGTTACGCAACTCTTTTCTGTGGATGAGAGCCTGGTGCAGTGCAATTGCTACGCCACAAAAGTCGAAACCCTTGTTGGATTGGAGAACCAGGGAGAGAAAGGTGGGCATTTCTACATCACTTAAAGGATGGGCACTGGATCATCACACAGGTGGCCACTGCTTATGGTCATCCATAAGACCTATATAAATTATGTGGATTTCATAGTTGATCATTTCAACCTGTATTTGTTAAATTTTGAATAGATTTTTACCTATTCAATATAAGCCACTGCTTGCCTTCGTCTTGAACCATCTTTGCCTTCTGTTGTAGTTTGTTGGAACAATACATACTTCTTAATATAGTTAGTAAAATACATCAAACTTGAGATGTTGCTAGTCTAAAAAGGATGCTGATGTAGAGGGCAGTTAGCAGGATAACAGGAGAATAACGTGGTTGAGTTTAGATACAATGGCATTGATAGCACAATCTGAGTTTTACCCAAACCTTGGTTCCACTCTTGGATATGGGGCCTTGCAATGATTTTATCTGTTTGGTCGTTTTGAGCAAGCAGTAAATTTACCTGGAAAGAAGTCAAGCATCCACGTAAAGCTTCGACCGCATGGTAAACTCATTAAGCGGGTGCGAATTTATCCAAAGGATAACGCCACCGCCGCTTTCTAGAGACAGGAGGATACAGATGCATCAATCAGTAAATCAATATAACTGCATAAAAGCTTTTGTTTCTTCTTCAGCTGTACTGCCTTCCATTTCATGGAAGTTGCGATGTCTTTTTTCTACCTTCAATTTTGCTATCAATTCGGATGATATTTTTTAATCTATAAAATATCCACATTATTTTATCCTAACGACAATTTTAATGTAAAATAGTTGTTGTTTTTTTTTTTTTTTAGTCAAAAAAGCGCGGCAAAGCAGCAGGTCACGTGGCAGCACGCGAATCGTCGACTCGAGCTTTCAAAACAAGCATGTTTGTGGAACCAAGGAAAGTCATCACATTTCAACTTGTTTATCAACAACTATTAGCCAGGGTATTTGTTTTTATTTGTTGCACAAAACGCGAAAAACATATCATTTTTGCGCTTGTGCTCTCATACTCCAGAAATCAAAGGTAACTGACCGCCGTAAACTGACCGCTAACCAACTACCGGTCCACTAACCCTAATGGTGGTTTGTGGTTAGTTGGCAGTGGTCAGTTAACTTGGTTTGGAAATCAAATCACTATGGTGCCAGGATTGATGCATTAATCAATACTTAGGGTATGAATTTTTCTCTAACTGTGAGGTAGAGCTTCACTCATTTATCTGCTTTCCCATTAGGCTAGTGTTTCATCAGCATCTGAATTCACTCATAGTCTATCCTGGCAACCTACCCGAACCTTCAAACCACACACGAGGGCAATTTCTACGCTTGCCATCGTACCCTCTTCTCAGATTATTCTGATCAAAATCTGACAACAAGACCATCAGAAAGACGTATCTCGAGCAGTATCACACTGGTTCTGCACTTAGTTCAACTGCATTGCGCTAGGATTACTAAAGATGGACAGTGGGCACCAAAGGTATTTTAGAATATAAATGGACAGTGGACATGATCGAAAATCCTCTTTTTGGTGAACTTGTTGTCAGATTTTGATCAGAGTAATCTGAGAAGGGGGTACGATGGCAAGTGCAGAAATTGCCCTTGTGTGAGGTTTGAGGATTCGGGTGGGCTGCCAGGATAGGCTATGTGTGAATTCAGATGCTGATGAAACACTAGCCTAATGAGAAAGCAGATAAGTGACTGAAGTGCTACCTCTTAGGTGTAGAAAAAATTATGTTGAAAGTTTGCTATGTAACCCATGATATGATTCAGTAAACTAAGTTTTCTGAAATCAATTTTTTTTTATTACTAAGGCAGTAGAGTGTGAACGCGATAGGAATGAGCATCATCATTATTTATATTCATATTTGCACATCATCACACATGACATCAGCATCGAATGAAAATGTAGAAAATTTTTTGTGGTTTATATTTGCTTGTGCTTAATAGTCAAAAATGGATTTCGAAACTTTCAAATGCTTATTTTTCTTTCTCTCATCCTTACATTTTTATTTTTAGTAATTTCAGAGGCTGTTCTGTTTTTTACCTTCCTATTTGATTGCGTTTCCCAGATTTCCAATGATTTTGTGCGTAGGTTCATATACGAGACATTTTTACAATTTGATAATGCTCTTGGCTTCATAATTTTTTTTCTCTAATTAGTATAGAAACCACACCGCTTGCTAAAAATTACTCTTTTCTTGGCCACTGAAATAGAAGCACAACTGCAAAGTTTTTCGGTTTGATGTTTTTGAAATGATGTGACCAACGGCAGCTCTTTTTTAGCCCTATTTGTAGTTAGTATATTGCAATCTTGCAAAAAAACTGAAAGAAATTGAGGAAGGCAGCTGCCAAATATGATTTGAAAGACTTAATGCAGTTGAATACATGTTTTTTCATGTTTTTATTGTTGTTTACGTAATTGAATGGATAGAATGTATGCTACCTAAACGCTAAACGTGCAGTAGGTTTGTTTCCCGTCTGGTCAAGCTAAAGATTATAAAAAGTTGTATTTACAGCTTCCCTGCATGACGTATGGCTTTAAAGGGGACTATGTGAAGCCTGCACCGTTTGTGGAAGACAGGTGGCAGCTGGACGCGAAAACTGAGAGTTGTCTTTGCTGTCTCTTGTCCAAGGCAACTTGGTAAATAAAGATCTAACCACAGATACAAATTTCCAGGAACGAGGTAAATACCGGTACGCTATCACGTTGAATCCCGAGCAACCTGTGAAAACGATTCGAGTTGACGTCTACATAGAAGAGGAAGTTCCTTTTGAAGTTGTTACCGTATCTCCTTTCAAAACAGACCAAGCGAATAAGTTAGGTGATGAACCGCCTCCAGGGACTGACATCACCCTTAGGTAAATTACGTAGAAATATAATGACTGTAATACAGAGGTGGGCACAAATAACATTATATCAAAAGCGCAACGCAACAAAGCGCAACGATCTTTTCAACTAGTAAAAGCGCAGCGCAAATTGCGCAATTTATTTTTTTTAATTTCTGAAGCGCAGCGCAACTTTCGCAATGAGATTTTGATTCAGTTGATGCGCAACGCAATTCCGCAATTGCGGAACGGCATTTTCGTACCAAGTTAAAGCGCAACCTAACTTCCGCAATTGAAATTTCACAACACAGAGCAAATACCGCACTTTTTGCAATTTTTGACCGAAAAGAGTAAATAATCTGCTAAAGAAGGCCGACATTTATCACTATTTCGATCGAAATGGAACAAAATTAGGGTCAATGTATAGAATTGCGCTATTAACCGAAAAAAAATTTGAAAGCGCAGCGCAATTAAAGCGCAACAAATTTTAAAGACTTTATTTCGCAACGCAACTTCTGCAATGTTTCAAAATAAAAAATTAAAGCGCAACGCAACTTCCGCAATTGCGGAGGTTGCGGAAGTTGCGCTTTGCGCTTCTAATTGCGCTTTGCCCACCTCTGCTGTAATAATACATCGCACAGGAATTTATGTTGCTAAAAGCTGTCGTTAGTAGTGTAGTGGTTAATTAAATGGACTTCGAATTTTACTGACTTTGAGGGCGGGTTCGATGCTCCGAAAAGGTCATCCGGAAGATAAGGTGTCACATTGTTTGAAAGAAGCCTTTGCCAAAAAAGTAGTAAGGTTCTAGAGACTTGAGGAAAACTTTTTGTCACGTCCCTCGAGAAATCTGCCGCACCGTTTTGATCCAACTCACATTCGGAAAAGAGACTGCATCATCGCGTTAAGACGGGACGTTTGATGCAGCTGTATTAAGAGTCTGTGGGCGATGAACAGTTGAGTAGTTAGGCTGTGCTGTTGGTTACAATCTTTGTCCGAAACTCAGGTGTGAGTAATCTCTGTTGAGATTAACATAATGGAAAAATGTAGGTGAAACAAAACTTGTGGATACTTCTGAATGAACTCACTAAAATAGTTTTAAACGTTTTGTTTAAACGATGAAAGTATAATTCTAAAGTTGCATTATAAATGTATGAATCAAAACGAAGGAAAATTAAAGAGAATCTTATGAGCAATCATACAGGCATAGTGGAGTCTCCACTCTCGAATGTGCCAAAGTCAGAGATATCATTTCGATTTACTATTATAACGTTGATTCAGGTATGTGCCGCATCTTGTAACATTACAGCATTGATGATAATGCATGCTCCACACCGTTAAACTGTGTAAAAATTTATCAAATCAAATCTTTCGCTACACTTTCTGATTTACGCCGAAGCATGTAACGAGTTTGTGGGGCCCATCTCCGTGTCATTGCGCACGGACAACACAGCTCCTTTTGAAAAAATGCTGCAGTGGTGATGAACCGTTGGCAACACTGTCGGATTTGATCGGCCAGTTATTTGAACCTCCCGGTCCAGAGACGAACGCGTTGCCGCTTGGCCAACTGGCCAGTCCGCTCTGTACCTAATTTTTCATTGTATTTCAGACGACGAGACAAATCAGTCCACGTGAGCTATCACCCCACTCTCGATCAACAAACCCGTTATTCACCATTGGGACTGGCAGGAACTTTCGAGGTACAATATGATTTGCAACGGAGGGATTTATATGGTGATATCACTCATGCGAACGGGTAAGTACACTGTTAGTATTTTTACTTGCAACAGTAACATGTTGTGTGAATGGAAGACTTTAAAAGTTGAAGCACGTTTATCCTGAATGTTGCCGGCAGGAGTGCTGGGTATTTTATTCTGAATCAAGTTAATGGGGGTGAAGAATCCAGTGGGAATTTGGTGCAAAAGATAAAGAAGCGCTTAAAACATTACCAAATTTCAGCTATTTACGACCTGTCGTTTTCGAAGTGTTTTATTTTAAAGTTAAAGATTTGCCAGTTTTAAGAAATCTTAGAATCTTGGCCTAAGAAATCCCCCGTGCAGTTTTGCCAATTTTAAAATCTAAACTTTTTTTGAAGTATATTGTGTTGTAATGTTTGAGTTTCTGCTGAAAGTTGGATCTGATTGTAATGGGTAAGGATAATAATGTTCATGCAAATGTGTAAGTGTAATGATTTGCAAAAGCTGCATAGTGTTTTGCTTATGCCAACAGACGGATTCAACCGGTGGATAACTTTTTATCTTGAATTTGCTTGTTAGATTGCTGTATTTAACGGATTGTTTTATGATAAAAGAGCGGATCATGCAATATTTAGAGTCTGACCCTCCACTGTGACAAGACAAATATGCACTATTACAACAATCACCACTTCTATATTTGCTATTTCATTTGTTGATGCGTATGAACTACAAGCACTATGCGTCTGTCTAACCAGAGTCTGTGGTCTAACCACACTAACGCTTAGTTTGTTTTTTTTTTGTTCAGTTTAGTTTGCATCACAACGGGTATATTTGCTAGTAAACAGAAGTGAATGTTTAGTAAGTTAGGTTCATTTGATTTGTTTTAAATTTTTGAGCTTACTATAAATCAGTGGTTCCCAATCTTTTTCTAACCGTGGCCCATTTTCATTTTGAAAATTTTTCATGGTCCTACTCTCAAAGTATTGCTCAATTGCAATTTTCCACTATCTTGAGCAGTAGCGTAGCCAGAATTTCGCAAAGGGAGGGGGAGAGCTTTTTTGGAAGCTTGAAATATTAGTTAACGAACTTGACCCAAATTTTCATCAGTCTTGAATTAGATTGAAACGGTTTTTCCGGCCGAAAACAGGTGATCTCCAAAAAAAAAAAACAAGTCAACTCGCCATTTACCGCAACTTTCTGCAAGCTTTCTGACAATATCAGGGAATAAACAGCTCATTGTGCAAATACGACTTTTTCAAACCAAACTGCTCTGTTGCCCACTGCAAAATACTTCTGTGGCCCACAGATTGAAAACCACTGCTATAAATGGATTACAATTTAATATTCTGCTCTTTTAGTGGAATCTAAGATTTATTATTTTTTCAGCTACTTTGCTCACTTTTTTGTCCCACCCACACTTCCAGTTATTCCAAAGATAGTTGTGTTTTTGATTGATGTTTCCGGTTCAATGCTTGGCTACAAGATTGAACAAGTTAGGGAAGCTCTTTCGACTACATTACGCGGTCTTAATGAACATGTAAGTGAGTTTAAGTGGAAAAACAACCTGAAATTAATATGTGAAAAAATACCAACGGTAAAACAAAATCAAAATTAAATCTTTCATTATACTCACTGTATTACCCCGAAACGTGTAACGAGTTTGCGGGGCCCATCTCCGCGTCATTGCGCCTGCAGGCGACGTAGCTCCTTTTGAAGAAATGTCACAGTGATATGAGCCGTTGAAAACACTATGTTTGATTTGACCTGCCTGAGATTTGAACCTTGGACCTCCCGCTCCAGAGACGAACGCGTTACGGCTATACCAACTGGCCGATAAAAACAAAAAAAAGTATTTAAATTCTTTAGATTATCATATTATTAAAACTTTGAAAAATAACCACAAATTAATTAAATTCTCCTTGCTTGGCCGTATACTTTTATCGTTACAAGTAGAGCAATTACTGTACCTTTATTGAGTGTAGTATGTGTAGTATTGTTTAATGTTTAATTCATGATCGTTATCAACATAGGCGTAGCCAGGATTTTCGATTGGGGGGGGGGGGGGCCCAAACCACAAATCACATGCAATGGCGTTATCATAAATATTCAAAAAAGGAACTTTTTGTGGGGCAAAGATATCGTAGAATGGAAGATCTGAAGCTGTATATAGCCCGTAGGCATTTAACCAGGATTTTTGGTAAACAGAAAGGGCGAAAACTAATACTTAGAAAGTGCAAATGTCTATCTTAGGAGACGTGTTGAGTAAGCTAGTGTACTCAAAGGTATCAGAGACGGGGGTCTGGGGGCGGAGCCCCCAGCCGCTGGGAGATTTTTGTACGTTTTTGGAAAAAAAGCTATTTTAATCCCATTGGATCACATTTCGCACGTGTTCACAGCCATTCGAAAGAACTAGATTTTTAACATTTGAAAGCCAATCGAAAAAATTTTACTGTTCATTCCTCCCTTTACTTGCAATTGAAGTCCAAAACACGTTTAAAATCGTGCATTAGGTGTAAAATTTTAATTGTAAGTGATTTGGTCCATGTAGGCGGAAGTAAGGCGCATTGCGTCCTGCAATATTTTAGCAGTAAATAGTATCCGCTCGAAGACAAAGATTTTTGTTTTGTCATGAAGTTAACCAGTTGTAGGAGTACAGGTACGGCCGGGGGGCCCAGGCCCCCTCAATTGAAATTCAATAATTTGTTTAATGAGCATTTTCCTTGCTATTTTTTTAAAAGTATTTTGTGCGTAAAAACTGGCGAGGTGGAGTTGAATCGTTATTGAAAAATGGTACAATAGATGGTTACGCTTACTAAACGTGTTATTCCTGGGCCGGATTAACATTGCGCCGGGTCCCTGGCACTTAGGGGATTTTTGCAACATCTTCCTGCCAAATGTGAGTGAAGACCAAGAAAAGCCCTACTATCTTAGGGCGGGACTCTGGCACTGTGCCATATGGCATATACGGCGCTGGTTATTGCATTACGTTCATAAAAAGGTTAGATGAGGGCCTTAGGTAGCAACCTTTAGGACAAAACCCTTGATTTCACCCTGGTTATACGTTTAAATTGGTTGGAAAAATTGAATTAAGGGGTGCGCCGGGCCCCCTGGTCGTCAATATTATTTATTGTTAATTACTGTTGTACGCCTGTACGCAAAGATGCTATAAGAAACTGAAAATGAAGAAACAAGGTTTTTTTGCTAAATTTTTGTCATTGGTGGCATTTAAATTGAGCGGGCCCGGGCCCCCTGTGCCACCCCTCTGGCTACGCCTATGACATTGAGATAAGATCGCGCCCTTAAGTTCTTTCATGAAAAAAAACATTTAAAGCAAAATTTAAATTACGTTTTTTTTAAAACGTGGAGGACTCGAGTCAATTCACTAGACAGTTTTTTGAAACCTCCAGGAATTGCATGACATTATTATGACGTAGAAACGTGGTCGTCATTATTATTACTTACTTTTGTACGCGTAAATCCTGAATTAAAGAAGCTGCAATTCCGGACAAGGACAACATACTGGCTATGCTCTCATTATATTTATCATCGGTAGTATTTTAATTGGGGGATTTGCATTACAGCCTGTGTTATCGCATTAAGTTCATAATAACGTTAAACGAGGGCCTGGGGTTGCAACTTTTAGCACAAAACTTTTAGATTTTTCATAGGTTTTGCATATAAATTGTAAAAAATTTGAATTACAGTTCCCCTGGCCCGGGACCCTTGGTCATCAGTTAGGGGCCCCAGGGCACCCTGGTTATCAGTTAGGGGCTCCGGGCTCCATGGTTGTCGGTTAGGGGCCCCAGGGCACCTTGGTCGTAAGTTAGGGGCCTCCTTGCCGCCAGTTAGGGACTCCAGGGCATCCTGGTCGTTAGTTAGGGGCCCGGGGCCCCCTGGTTGTCAGTTAGCGACCCCGGAGCCCCCTGGTTGTTAGTTAGGGGCTCCGGGGCCCCCTGGTTGTTGGTTAGCGGCCCCGGGGCCCCCTGCGGTTAGTTAGGGGCCCTGGGACCCCCTGGTTGTTGGTTAGAGGTCCCCAGGTTGTTGGTTAGGGGCCCTGGGGCCCCCTGGTTGTTAGTTAGGAGCCCCGGCCGGGGCTTCTTCGTCGTCCGTAACTGCAACTAAACATCGCTAGGCTATGTTGTCATAATTTTTTATCATTAGTTGTATTTTAATTGGGGGGGCCCGGGCCCCCTGGCCCCTCTCCTGGCTACGCCTATGGTTATCAATAAGCAACACGTTTGAGGTCTTCCCTGTACAGTAAGTTGCTTTTTAGAAGTGAAGCGAAGTTTTCTAACGCGAGTAAGGAACGTTAGGATAGCAAATTAAAAAAATTGGGAAGTGTTACCAAACCCTCAAATCGATTGGGATATGCTTGTTTTAGGAGATTCAGTACTGAAGGCTACTCCCAAAAAGGTAATCTAAACAAATGAAAGCTGTGGAAAAAATTGCTCGTGATTTCCTTGCTGGGTTCAAATTTGCCCAGTCCCATGTTTACTTGGGGGTGTGCTGGTTGTGCTGGATTGCATGCTATTAAGAAGCTGGATTTCTACCACCCTTTTGTTTCATTAAGACGTTGTCATTATTCAATTTAAGTTGGCTTGAAATATCAAAGTCATTTTTCCATTATATTTAGGATTATTTCAACATAGTGTTCGTGAACCATGAGCCTCGGCCCTGGATTAATATGATCGTCTCACCTGCTGATGATGTCAGCATCGAAGATGCTATTATGACTCTTCAAAACATTCAACCCCGTGGTGGGACGGACATTTTGCAAGGTTTCCGATTGGCGTTTGAGCTGATGAGCCCTTACCTGCCTCAACTTGAGGAAGATCCAGGTAAATTTTTTCATCTTTTTTAGCAAGTGGACTTATCCAGGAGACACCAAAGAAGCCTTGCGGTCTTCGAGTCAAACTACTACTTGTCCATTTGTCTACCACACGCGGTGGAGGCCTCACATTGTACCTTTTCATTGCTGACCGTCAAGCAGGGAAGCTGTGAACAGATTATCTTGGTTGTGGACTTGATCAGAGATGTCGAAACTCTTTTGAAGGAGAGCCAAACAAAACATCCGGAATGTGTTTTTGAAGCGTTGAGAAAATTATAACTAGCGGTGACTTTATTACCCTGCGACAGTGCTTGAACATGCAGATATGAATGAGAAGCTACGTATTTTTTTTTATCGTTATCATATTTTTAAGCTTTAATTTTGGTTTCAGAACTTTCTGCAAGCGGAGAATATGACGACGAAGACTATTTGGAAAGCGGCGAAGGTGACGACGAAAACTTTGACATCGACCTACCTGGCGAATCGCCGCATTACTTGCGTGTCCGCAGAATGGCAGCTGTGACACGTGGCGTGAAAGATAATTATGAGAAAATAATGGTTTTCTTATCTGATGGAAAGTAATTAAAGCAGTATTGCATATGTTAATACATTTACAGTAATTGTTGCTAAGAACAGATTTGTATAGTAAGTTAGTAGTTTAGATTTGTACAGTAAGTAATTCAATAATTTTCGCTCAGTTTGGAAGTCAAATAAAATCAAATCTTTCATTATACTCGCTGTATTACGGCGAAGCGTGTAACGAGTTGGCGGAGCCCATCTCCGTGTCATTGCGCCCGGGCAACACAGCTCCTTTCGAAGAAATGTTGCAGCGGTGGCGAGCCGTTGGAAACAATATGTCCGATTTGACCGGCCCGAGATTTGAACCTCTGACCTCCAGCTCCAGAGACGAACGCGTTACTGCTGGACCAACAGTTTGGAATTCGGCTTTTGTAATTTTATAGTTTTACAGTGTTAAGATGCGTTTACACTGGACGCGAAGCGAAGGTTGGCAATCTTCGCGAGTGGTTGCTTGGCGTCACTGACTCAAAATAGGCCAATCATTCAACTGCAATTTTATCTAAGTCAGCTTAAGCAACGGCTCGCGAAGTTAACAACCGTTGCAACCTTTCGCAAGTTGTCGATGGTTGCTTCGCGTCCAGTGTACCGCACCTTTAGTGTTGAAGTTGATTGT
This sequence comes from Trididemnum nubilum, assembly GCA_963965965.1. Lineage (NCBI taxonomy): Eukaryota > Metazoa > Chordata > Ascidiacea > Aplousobranchia > Didemnidae > Trididemnum > Trididemnum nubilum. The sequence continues at coordinate 11,148,068 of OZ014479.1, forward strand.
GATTTTGTGGATACCTGAGAATGATCAACTTGGGTTGAAAACTGAAATAGATATTATTGTGTAAAAATAAATAAATATTAGAGTTTCAATTTTATTGAGGCCGGTTACTTCGCCATTCCGAAATTGACTTACCGCCATGCAGAATTCTACTATAAACTTTTTGTTAATCAACAGGCTCAGAGCCTAAAGGTGCATTTACACTGGATGCAAAGCGACATAAAGCAACCAAAGTTTGACGTCATCGACACCTTGCAAAAGGTTGCAACCGGTCGCAACCTTCGCGAGCGGTTGCTTAACTTTACGTAGGCAGAATTGTTTTTGAATTGTTTACCTATGATTATTTGGAGCTAGTGATATGAGCGATTACTCGCGAAGGTTGCCAACCTTTGCTTCGCGCTGCTTCGCTTCCAGCATCTTAGATTGAATCTATTCATTTCAGAGCGTCGTATGGAGAAACTGATCCAAAGCAAATAGTAGCGGAGGTGGAAGATTTGAATCAAGACCGAGTTCGTATCAACACACTCGGGTTCGGTCCTCTTGCTGACATGAAAATGCTGAAACGGATTGCTGGATTTAATGGAGGGAAATCGAGAAGAGTGTTTGAGGAGTTGGATGCTGCCGAACAGGTGAGCTATCTTAATTTAGATACCCTCAAATAGAAAGACACGTTTATTTTAGATGTATGCAACACACACATTTCACACTGAAACATAACTGCAATTATGACACTCTGAAAAATTTACATTTTAAAACATGTTGGGCATAAAGTGGAGTTTAGTTGCCACAGAAGGGCTGCGAAGGGACCATGGAATTCAGATCGAACAACCACCAAGCTTTGCATTGCTATATTGCACATTTTTATTATATTGTTTTATCCTCCTGTCATCGGACAGACGCTAGCTATATTGGATGATCCGCACGTTTTTCATTGCAATGACTACTTCGTGTTTGGAGGACACCTGCTTAAAATTTTTCTGAGATCCAATGTTTCTGGGAAATTCTTCGAGTTCTTGTCCAGCAAGCAAAAATAATTATTGTAAAGCCTCTTATGCGTTGGGTTAGTTATAGGTAACCATCTTTTTTAGTGCATTGGCATTCAAAACATGCCCCGACACCATTTTTCAAATAAAATTTTTGCTCCCCGCTTTCAGCAGTGCAATGGAAAGAAAAATATTCGCGTCGAAAACTGGTACGCCCCGTTACAAAAGGCAATAATTACAGCATACAAGCTGATCTGTTTGGCAATGCAAACACTATCAATCCAATGACACCGTAATTGATTTAGTGGTGATTGTTACCTAATTTAGTGGCATTTGTGACTTGCCAGATACGAACCTTAAGATAATGTGCTATGTTGGTGATAATAATTTAATTGCGATGTTTTGACATTTGCAGGTCAGAGTTTTATGGTTTAATCGTTTTGCGTGCTGTCTAGTCTAAAGGCTATCGTTTTGCGTGTTGTCTGACCTAAATCTTTAAAGATAACTTTTTCGCATTGCTTGTTTTTAGAAGTCGCCGTTCTGGTGGCTCTTCCCTAGACTCCCGCGCTGGCAGCGTTTGGGCCAGACAGCACACAAAACGATTAAATAATGTGCTATGTCGCTAAAGTTAGGTTGAAATGTTTTGCGTGCGGTTTACTGTTGCGGTACATTAGTAGGATTTTTATCTATGTTAAGAAAGCATGACTAGAATTCATTAGTTCAAAGAGGTTAGATTGATCATAATTACAGATTATGCTTTTTACTGCAATCGCCAAGACCTTTAATCTGCAATGGCTAAAATAGCTTGCTGATATTTTGCAAACCTGCGATTAAAAAGATGATAGATATCGATGAACTATTCAAATGATCATATACTTGTTTTTCTGTTGTAGATAAGAGGATTCTTCGAGGACACCTCCAATTTGCTCTTAACTGATGTATCAATGAAGTACCCAGTCAACCGTGTCGAAGAACTGACCAAATATGAATTTGACAGTTTTCCAAGTGGAACGGAATTAGTGGTAGCTGGAAAATTTCGAAAAGAGGCGGAGTTGGATGAGTTTTTGGATCCATTTTCAGCACAAGTAAATTTTGTCGTTTACAAAGCGTGATGAATTGATTCTTTTTCCAACTTTGCGCTTTTGCTTATGGAACAAATAACTTTTCCTTAAATTGCTCTTGAAGCTAAACAAACAGCATACTTCAGGTCAAAAACTGCTGAAAATGTGCCTTACGATGCTTTGAGACGACTATTTTTTTGGTCTTAGTTCTACGCTTAAATTTTTACGAAATAATCGCAAAACGCATTTGCATAAAGCCGGATTCACACCGAAAACTGATACGAAAACGTTAGGGGAATCCCCTGGTTCTAGCTGATTTTGAAATGATCATCTGATACGACGGTGCGACGCTTTTTTATGTGGTAATTCACACCAAGCGCGACGTACGATTGTATCCAAGGGAAACCATACGCTACTTTTTGTGCTATCGGTAAATGTTAAAACGCCAGCATCTTTGTTTCTTCCGATCAGGAAATCCAAAAACGTTACGTATTACTAGGAACCTGTAGCTGGTTGTAATGCTTGCATAGCAGTTTGGTAATAGACCAATACGCCTATCAAGTTTGGGTTTTGTAATCAGTAATCACCATTCCATCAAACTATGCTTAAATTGAGAGCTGCTGATAAATTTGCAGGCTATTTAATGCATTTTATTTTGTCGGGTTAACTTGCTAATTTTGCAGTGCTTGCCAAAATCATCAACAAACACTTATCAAGTACCACTGGTAATTGTGGAAACAAGTGATGAGTTTTAACTTTAGTTTCACTTAGTTGCACAGTTGCACCTCTATTGCAATGCAAAACTCATTTACTGGTATAGGCCTACCTGGAAGTAGGGCCAAAAGCAAAAGGTAGGCCTCTAGCATTGGGCCAAAGCATAATACTTACCATATATATTATTATTATCATTAAATGGTAACCTAAATGTCTTGGCGGTGTAGCATTCAGGTTGCTTGATGGTATGGCTTTTATAATTATCCAATATCATCACTGGGTACCAGTACCTTGATTCAGGGCAAAGTAATCACAGATTTGAATAATAAATATTATACTTAACAAAAATCAAATTAAATCCAAGTATATGCCATAGCTAAGCCGTAAATTTTAAACCACATAGTTAAATTCTATTTAGAAATGATTCTATCTAGGTTGTTATAAATTTGAGTGGAATACAAGGTTTATCTGAATCATTCAGCCAAATAAATCTCTTCAAAAAACTGCTGAGATTTTTTGTTAAATTACAGCTCACATATTTGTGAATTTCTATTAAACAAATAAATTTCTTTTACAGTCAAATACTGATGTGATCACAGATTTTGAGTCTATTCTGTAAAAGTAAAAAAGTGATTAGTAATTAATTGCATTTACAGTACCGTATATCATTTAAATTAGATTTGCATTAACAATTTTAGGGTGGTGTAGAACTTAAATTTACTGTAAGCAACATGATATGAATTCAAATAGATTTTGTTTTTCAGAAATAATCTGTAGATAAGATATAGTTTGGTACACTAGTGGAATTTGAATTTGGCAAATTTGGTTGGTTAATCAGTAGGCTTAATGCAGTAGTGAGTAATGTTAGAAGGAGAAGACTTCAAAAAACTGAAAGTACTGGCAGAACTTACTTCAATAACTGAAAAGTACTGGAAAAACCTGCAGAACTAGAAATTTTCATACCGGTACTCAAAATTGCGGTAGATCAGTGTTTGAGTTTTTTGAAATGTTTCAACTCTCAATATCTGATGTGATTGCAATTTTTGACTAACATCAATAACAACAGTTAGCAGGTCAGAAAGTGAGGAAAAAGATATCTAATGCAGCACGTGCAGTTTATTGCGACATTCGTAATCAGAAATCGATATCGCGCAATCAAATTAAAAATTGGTATTACAGTATGTGTGCGCTTATAGAAACCTATATCGCATGCTGCCGTATCACAAATTGTTCCGGTAACCGATATCATACACTTGTTATCTGTCATATGACATACTACTGGGTCCACGACAACTGACCACGAACCAACTGATCGCGAACAACGCCGATTGGCTGAGAACTGCGATTCTAAATATATTTTTACTATTCCCATAGCCATCTTGCCCAAACCCTCACTTTGTGACGAAATGACTGCAACAAAATCAGTGGCGAAATCGTTGCTTCGCGGTCAGTTTGTTCACGGTCAGTTGACTTGACTCGATACTACAAGTACTAGAACATACAGCATCATAAGTGCAGCAGCACAAAAACCCAAAACCTAACCCAAACCCGTGCAGTCCAGGCTCATGTATTTTTAGTACCACTATGTAGGTATGTGTGCACTGTCAGAAATCGATCTCGCGTATTCGACATCTGTTATATTGCGAAGTGATAGTCTACTGTACTGGTAGGCTATCGCAAACTGGTACAGTACTAGCATATGCGTGAACTGTCAGTGGCAATCGAACTATTCCGACGGAAACTATCACTACTCAACTCTTGATTTGGTACTATACTGTACAGTATGTTTTCTCCATTCCAATTTGATTGTATGGTACCGGTTCGATGATTTTTCAAAGTAGCTATAACCCCAAACCACATGGAGCTTGGAACAAACAAAGCTCAATGCAGTTCAAAACCACAGCCAACTTTGTGTGTGTGTTGTACCAACACCGTGCAAGTATATAAATCAGCTATTTTTTGGCATCTAGTGATCCACTGCTAAGAATACAAGATCATTCTAACATCATACAATTTCATTTCAGTGATTGTTCAGCGTTTACACAAAACAAACTGCAGAGTAGACAGATACAACAACTACCAGTAGCCTCTACCTGACTATTATATTAACAAATAGATAGCCTTATGAGTCCCTGAAAATAAACAAAAGTTAACAGTTTAAGGTAGCCTATTGGTACCTGAGCAATCACTGGTCAGTATTTATATGCATCATGGCAATAATCTGTAATCAAGACCAGTATCGGTACTGGTACAAAGTATTGATGCAGTACAGTATGTGATCATGACCATTGATGATACAGTGTCCAAAATAGTTAAAAAGTGGCCACTTTATTTAAAAGACTTGATAAAGGTCTCTACTATAGAAATTGATCGCTTCCAGTAGGCCTAGTTTATAATTTCAGCTTTCAAGAGTCAAGTCAATTGAAGTTCAAAATTGAACTTTAGCCAACTCTACCAAAACAAGAGCAAGGAAAGCCAAATTGAAGTGGCTTTCTCAACTGGCTGCTAGCAACCATCTCAGATTTAACATGCCTACCCTGTACCAATTAGTTTCAACATCCCATTCTCTCTTCTTTTCCAGAGCAGAAAAAAAAAACAATCCAGTCTAAAGTACTGCTAGGCTAGGTACTGGTACCAGTTTCACTGCTACTGAACACTACCTATACAGTAGCCTACTGCAAAGTATCGGCACATGACTAGACCTAACCTCTTACATACAACCCAAAGCACTTAACATAGTCTGCTGAAAGCTACTTTTCAACTAGGCCTAAAACCAATTATTTTTTCAAGATTTTTAGTTTTTGTGGCTCAAAGTTTGTCCCAAGAAAGGTCAATATTCATATTTTTTAAAAAGTAAATTGGGCCTAGCTAAATAACAATTTTTTTGGAGCTATGCGTAGTTTACAATACTTTAGTTTGCTCTATTTGTTACTCCCGTTTCTGAGCAGTCTAGTTAGCGTAAGTGCAAACAGTTTAATTGATCAAGGGCAGAAAATATTGTGTGACAAACTACAATGGAAATTATGATAGCAAATCAAAAAAAATAGCATTTCGATTGCCTGCTGACAAAAACTAAAGAGCCCTTGGGGCAAAGTGTAATTCCCAGAGAGCTGGAGTATAGCATAAACGGTAAAAAGCACATAGCTAAATGGGCCTATCTTTGCACTTTTTTATTTCCAACTATTATTAATAGGCCTACCTTTGCACTTAAAGTCCAACTATTATTACTAGGCCAACCTTTGCACTAATTTCCAACTCTTTTCCGTAGGCCTATTTTAGAAAACAGCTTACTAGCAAGCAAATCACCTTGCATTAGTTAAAAAGCCTAGTTTCAACTTTTCCACCGACTTCAACTGGTGAAACGACGAGCTAACGACCAAACGACAAAGTAGAACCCAATCCTACTTCGTCGTTTGGTCGTATCAAGCAAAATCTTTCGTCGGGCGATCGTATGAAACGTATCGTTATCGGACGCAATTGCTCGGTGTGAATACCCCGTCGTTTATACGCGTCGTTGTCGCGTCAGAAGGCTCGTTTGATACGATAACGACGCCGGTGTGAATCAGGCTTAATACTGTACTAAGCGACGTCGCAGACAAAACTTTTTTTGAGCAAATTACGGTCGAGTCGAAATTCGCTAAGTTAGAAATTTTTAATGCTGCAGATCTTAAAAGCTCTACTGGATAATACCAAAGAATGGCTTGGATAATTCCGCCCCAAGCCTTAAGATGCGTTTACACTGGACGCGAAAGAACGCAAAGCGAAGGTAGGCAACTTTCACGAGTGTCTGCTTACGTCACTTGCTCAAAATTGGCCGACCATTCAAAAGCAATTTTGTTGTTTTTATTCGTTTCCATCTTTTCTATTTTATTTAAGATTCGAGGCAAAACTTTTGAAAGCGACTTAGAACTTGATTTTGATCTTGATCCCATGGCTTCTTCTCCGAGCATCACAGCGTCTCAACATCAGGTAAATTGTGGCAAATTTTCTACCAACGAAATAAGTTTTACATGAACCCAGACTTGAAATTCACCTTTCAGTTTGACAAAAACCCAATTTTGTTGAATGTATATAATTTGAGATCTACTGGTTTGAACATCGCAGTAACTGCAATTGCAAAACCAGCACGTTTAAAAATCTAAAAGTCATGGAAATGACACAACAGCAAAGCAAATGAACAACATTGTTGTCTCTTCTGTGATTTTATTATATTTGCAAGAAAAAGGATTAATATAATGCTTTTAAATATACCAAACACGGTGCAACGGCATATTTTTTTACTGGTGCATAAAAAAAAACACGGCACATAGAAGTATTCACACACATAATCCATATCTGAAACATTACATTATCTCTTAATAATATATAACATTTTTTTTCGAATAGTTTTGCAACAGCATCGTTCGCCTTCACCGCAAAAACGCCAAAAGTTGCCAAAACAAATAACAATAAAATTGTCTTTTTACTTATTTTCCAGCAGACTTTATCGTAAAGCTAATTTGTGCTGCGTCATATACTATGGTGATCTTACAGAATTATTGCCAACAACATTTAATGCAGCATTATGAAGTGGGCTTTTGGTTGCTCTTCTTTACTTTTATAACGCAAAAGTCGTTTAGATTTCGAAATTCACTGAAAAACTGTGGGCGTTTTTACGAGTGAAAGACTTAATTTTGAAATCCACTCTGGAGTTGAATGATACTGCCGCAGATCTTATCAAAGCAGAAGCACTTGACCTATCGCTGACGTTAGTTTTGTATTATTATTTTGTGCTGTTTTTTTGATTTGCGAACAACTTGTAACTTGTGATCTGTAATCATAAGCTTCATCAGGAGACTTCTACGACATGTAAACGCATGGATTTAGATAACTCTTTCAGTAAACAATGTTCATTCACTAGCAGAGAAAAATGTTTTCTATTTGCAATGAAATTAAATAGCATAGATCTACTGTGCAAAATTTCAATGCCGAAAGCTTTGTATTCGAACACACTTGTTAATCAGTTTAATATTTCTCCAACATTGTCTAATATACTGTATAAGCTTCCAACTGGAAAACTAGTACGAAACCTGGATGATGACAGCAACATTCAACGGCTCAAAAAAAAAAAGAAAAAAAAAGAACCAGGCTCAAAAAGTAGATATGCAAAAATGCTAAATGTCGTGCGTATTTTTTGAAAGCGAAATGATATAATTCTTTTTTTAGGTACAATTTGGTAACACCTTATACTTCTATGATTGTGATAAAACCGAAAGAGAGAAAAGAAATAGAGGAGGAACTCAAAAAAGAAGAGGAAGAAAGGCGAAAGAAAGAAGAAAAAAAGCGAAAAACGGAGGAAGAAGAAGCAAAACTTGACGATGAAGAACTTTTTGCTACATCATCTCGAGATCACTCCCTACCTAGCAGCCTCAAGAAACATTTCCTTTCTGAAGCTGCTTCCATTGGACGAAGTGGGCCATCATCAGGACCCACCGGTTTTTATGGGGACCCCCATTTTATTATTCCAATTAGACCGGACCTCTACATCTGTTTTAATTGGGACGGCGAAAACGGCCAAGTAAGGCTTTTCTCTTTTCATTGCTGTTAGGTTGTCGAGTACTTGTAATTGGCAATAGTACTTGTATTTGGTAATCGTAATAGATAATCTTTACCAGGAGACTAAAATAAAGACGTTTCAGTCTTGGAGGCAAACAGCCTCCTGTCTACCACACACGGTCGAGCCTTCACACCATTCCTCTTAATGCTGAACTTCAAGCAGGGAAGCTCTGAACACCAATTTTCGTAGTCTTTGGTTTGACCCCACCGGGAATTGAAAGCAGACGCTCGATCCACTTGTCCACTGATTGGTTGTAAATGGGCGCACTAATTTGTTTCAAACATGTTTCATTGCAAATGAATTGAGATACTTAAGCCGTTGGATCGTTGAAACAGAAATAAATTGCTGTAAAATGTTTTACTGCAATTAACGAGTAAAACCTAAAAATTTTGAATTAAAAAGGTATCTGCTTTCTCCGAAAACTGCTTATCGGATCGTCCAAAGTTTGTTTAAATGTAGTCGATTTTACCACATTATAGTATCGACTTTACCACCTAATATCGACGTTTAAGTGCTTTTTAAACTCTTGATGAATCGTTTTCTCTGCTACTAAACGGTGTAATTGCCATAACTTTTCAACGGTTGAAGTAAAAACTTTAAGTCTGAATTTTGGCTGGGGGGGTGGGGGTGTATGGAGCAATCTATGTAAAGTTTGGTGGCAATTACATGATATAATTTATTTATTTGCTGGAATAAATAAATTTCATATTTGAGTGTAGGGACAAGGTGGATGCGAAGGGACTGGTCGAGCATCCTTGTTAGTCACAATGCAATGACTAAATAACATGGCGCAAATTGGTTAGTTAATTTTGTTTTTCATGCCCGAAACCTGAATGACCATTTGGAGGTTGAAATGGCAAAATCACGTTTCTTCTAAACTCGTTAATGCATGATTGCTTAAAGAACATGAAAAAAATTACCAACAACATACTGTACATTTCTTTTTTTTTTTGGTCAAACGCAACAATGCAGATTAATGTTAGTCCGCGGATTAACAAAAATGAAGTGAAAAATATTTTTCAAGTAACGAACAGTTTCATCGCCATAAAAACAACGTTAATTCTATGACTATTTCCCGGCACTTATAAATTCAATTCAGATCAGAACAAACTTTGTTTTCGAGACAAAGAAAACACAAAACAAACATTAACATATAATTAGCAATCTCGAAAGGAGACTGCGAAGTGACCTTTAAGGGTCTTCTCATCAAGCAGCCACTTTTTGCAATTTACTTCATGCAACTCAGGCCATTTGCAACTACAGTATATTATGTTAACTGATGTAAACACATAGAAAACTATCAATCCGCCGAAAATTATCTTGTAAGGGTAATTTCTTTTGTGCTTTTATGCATTAACTGTTTGAAAAATAGAAAACTGTTAATTAACGGACTATCCTAATCTTCGTTCATGCATTTCACTACCACCATGATTTCACCTAACGTTTGCATAAGGTGGATAAGCATTAACTTTTGATTTAACAAAAAGTATGTTTAAGCTAGCGCCACATTACTACAAATGTATCATAATACTGTAGCTATATCAATCGTAAGTGAGGTGAAACATCAAACTTTAATGCAATCGTAGAATTAGCTTGGTCTGATCAAAAGCCAACTGATGTTGCAGGATAGTGGAGCAAAAAACTGCAAGTGAAACCATCATCATCAGTGATAAAGACCTCCGAATCACGCATTTTTATCAATTAAAGTATAAGTTATGAAAAAATCTTCACCAATTATGTTTATGTTACTTAAATCTTTATTGGATGGGTAAAGATGTCTGAATTAAACAAACTTCTGGATTTTTTAAATCTTTAATGTTATACTTGTTTAGGTGTATAACCTTTTGCACGATGACGTCACTGGCCTGACTGTCAACGGCCGTTTAGTCACGTCGCCGGCGCCTGACGATTCAGAAAAATCTCATCGCAGTTACATCTCGCACGTAGCCATCTTGATACCGAAGTTTCAGTTTCAAATTTTGGTAGGTGCTCTTTTAATTTTGAAAATTTATAAAGTGCTGTTATAAAGGCATAACTAGAGTTTAAATTAATGTTACTTAGAGCTAAAATTAAAATGTTTTCTTTAATTCCTGGGTGATCAAATCCCAAAAAGCCAAGAATCAACAGCCTGAAGTATATTAAGAACCTAGTTTTGTTTTTAAGCGATATAATCAATTTCGACCCCGGCAGGTCATCATCAATTGTCTTTTTTAAATACAATCAATTCTTGGCCGATTACCAATGTTATTCAAATAAAATATTTAAAAGATTTAAAAGTATGAATAGATACGTCATTTTAAGTAAACAGTTTTCACAATAAAATATGTACAAGTGCGGAAATTACGAATGCACGGTACAGCACCAGCAAACTTAGTTTGTTTTTTGAGAAAATACACTTCTTTTTGCGACATACATATTTTAAAAAAGATGTAACGAAAAACGATTATTTCATAACGTTATGATGAAAGATTCCAAGGGTCTCTCTCAGGAGCTTTGGTTTCGTCAAAAACAAAGGAAATGCCTTAAAAAGCTTGATGCAGCGTTTTCTTTTTAAAGTTTAAATCAGCCCTGATTTGAATAACAGGCCTATTGAAAATAAACATTATTACTGTTCAAGTTTTTACACAGTACTAATTTCAACCCGTTCAGCAAACTCGTCAATTGAAAAGCAAACGAATATTAAGCAACAGATGAACGTGTAATTTTTGATCAAATTCATCTGGTAATGATATAATTATATTCACCGGTGTCTGGTATTCAAAAATTAAATAGTGGCTGGAATTCCAAAATTAGAGTTGCTGTATCATATCAAATTAATAACGCGTTCGTCTCTTGAGCGAGAGGTCTGAGGTTCAAATTTTCGGCGGTCAAATCAGACACAGTGTTGCCAATGGCTCGCCGACGCTGCATAATTTCTTCAAAATGAGCTGTGTTGCCCGGGAGCAATGACACAAAGATGGGCCCCGCAAAATGCTTTTAACGAGTTAATACAGCAAGTATAGTAAAAGAATTGAATTATTTGATTTGTAAGTTACTGTATTTTGAAAGTTTTAAAATTGATCTATTTGTTTATTGATATATTCATTTATTTAGTTAGTTTTTGCTCTTTAGGTTTCTCCCAATGAAATTACCATCATGCCTGTCGGCGCAAGCAACTATACTCTTCCCGTGACGACATCAATGCGGTTTGTTCAAGACGGAGTAACAATGGAAGCGTACGATGTGAAGCGCAGATCAGCAAGGATACAGATAGCAGTAAATGGAATGGTATTCGATGTAAGTTATTCGGATACTCCATCAGCTTTGTATGCTGACTTCATTGAGCTTTCAACAAAAGCTGTGTTTTCACTACAAGTTTTGGTATTAAGTGTTTTGCTGCGAACTGGATAAAAAACTTGATGACGTTTAATCAGAGCAGATTAAAAATTAAAATCAATAAAAACACCTATTTAATAATAATGCTCCCGACAAGCAGTTGTTGCTCATGTTTATCCTCCTGTCACCGGACACGTCAGACACTAACAATTGGACGATCCGCGTTTACTTTTTATTGCTATGACTACTTGTGCTCGGAGGAAAGTGCAACTGCTTAGGAGTTTCCAGTGTTCCAATGTTCCGTGGATTTCTTCAAATTCTTGTGTACTGAATTTGCTGCTTGCTCGAAGCCACCAAGCAGAGATAATTATCGTAAAACGCCTTATCCAAGAACGCAACAACGTGACCAGGGTGCAAGTTGAACCCACAATTATGCAATCAGGATCGTCGTAAAACCGACACCTTTACACTCTTCTTGACCACGCTGCCGACTTCTTGGTCTGACTTTGGTCAGAGCAAGTTAAAAATCAAAATCAACGAAAACACCTAGAAAATAATAATGCCCCCAACAAGTCGTTTCGCGTTTCCGTTATACTCTTCAAGGTGATGACAATAAAAGCAAAAACAATAGTATTTAAATAAGGTTTTCTGTCTATCGAATTTTACTTGAATAAGATTTGTTGTCATACCCCCGAAGTGCCTAACAATGAAGCAGCATTATATAGGTGTTTTGGGACATTATATAGGTGTTTTTAACAACTCTCACAATTAATTATAAAGCTCTACTGAATATTGTCAAAGACAATTCAGTCGAAAAAAATAAGTAAAAGTTAAAAGAAATGTATGAATTGATGCCTACTTGTGTTTGAGGATAAAAATTTATGAGTAAATGAGAGTATTCATTGAACAATGTTGATTACAATACAATTAAAAAAAATCATTACTTGAATATTTCTAAATGAATAAATGATACACAAGAACTGTACGTGCAAGGCTGTTGAGAGAGAGGGCAAAAGGAGACGGGAGTACCCAGACCAAAAATGTTTTGGAGGGCCTGTGCTGACTGAAGTTTGATTTGAAAAAATATCTTGAAGTTGTGAGGAACACATCACACCGAAAGTTATGAGAAAAGCGGGTCCAAGTTGAGTAAAATCCTGTTCGTTTTGGATCTGTATCAGGATCCAGAATTTTTCTTAATGGCTTGAGTACGTGTGACTAATATGCATTGTACAGATATGCTATGGCTGTATTTCAATAGCATTGAATGATTGAAACGCTTTCTTTCTTTTAACCCCCCAGCAAATTTCTTTCAAGTGTTGTAGTTTCGTAATACTAAACATTATAAAGGTCAAAGACTGATAAAGCTTTAGGTTTTCCTTTTTTATCCTTGCATGTGCAATTTGTCCATTCTTGGACTAGAATTCATTAAAATGACTTAAAGTTTGAGTAATAAAATTTTAAATCTAATGGTATTTTTACATCTTTCTGTAGATGTTCAAATATGTTGCCAAACCACTTCTTCTTTCTAGCTTTGAAGGATGCTTAAAATGTTTCAAACCAGCTCACAACTGCAGTTTTATTCCAATCTCGTAAATAACTTACTGAACTCACTTGAACTCACTAGCGGTATTTCTCTGCAATATCCCAGCTACTCCACATTCAAAAACTTGTGTCTCAATTTTAAATGTTTTATTAGAGCTAAACAAGTATTTTCTGCAATTACACTTGTAGATATAATGAACATTTTTATTGATAAATTTGTGATGAGCTAGTAAATGCTATTACGCTCTGCAGTTCTTTCCAAACTAAGCCTGAAACACAATTTTCATTTTTGGAAACAGACCAATAGCGTTGTTGCTGCTGTATCAATAGTAACCAGTAAGGTGAAGTGAAAAAATTTTTTTCTTTGGTATCAATTTACTTGGGGTCAGAAAACTTGGCAAATGTGCTAAAAACACCAGTAAATCTATTTTTGCGGGGTCGCATGCAGAAATGATCGTGCTACCGCCATCTAGTGGTTCAGCAGCCCCTAATTTTCAAAAATTTGCTGTAACTTTTTATTGTGACATCGCAGAAACATGAAACTTATTTCAAAAGTTTCAAAATCGCATAGTTTATATAAGCTTTAACAGAACTTTTCTTTCTATTTCAATAACAAGCCAATTAAGATGCTTAAAAATATTTCTGCTTTTTCTTTTTTTGCTGATATAACAACAGTAAACTGGCACACATTCATTTGCCAAAAATTAATGTCTGTAAGAAGAACAACCAGTATTTTTAAGATTGTTACATAATTTAGGTTCCTAATATAGATACAATGAAGAGTTAAAGCAATGATACCGAGTACTGCAAAACTATTGCAATTAGAATACTACAGCAATCATTGCAGCTGTTCCATCGCTGCCAACAAAAGCAATTGAGTCTCCTGCAATGAAGTAGCCTTTATATTGTTGAATATACACTGAGCAATGAATCTCCCTTTCCCATCTGATGATGACACATGCGTAAAAAAACTCTCCTGGAGCTCATGCAACAACGTAATCTTCTTCTATCACACTTTTTCGGTAATATTTGTCTCCTTTTTTTCTCAAGTTTGGTCGCATTGTTTTGGCCATCCATATAATATGCCACTGATGCAAGAAAATTGCAAGTCGTCATTCTTTCTCATGTCTTCACGATACTTCGTTCTTTCTCACCTCAGTTTGCTTCTATCAATGGTGAGATGTCATCATATTTGGTTAAAAGGTTGCTTGAATTAAGGTCCTTGATGACTGCATGTGCCACAGCAGCTCCTGCACGATCTGAGAGTTGAAACCTTTCACATATCAAGGCTAAGCTTGGTAGATTGATCCTTGCTTGTTGCAGCTTTGAATCACAGTCACCCATAAAATGCAATAAATCATCTGATGTAGATTGTGAAGAATCACTACCAACAGAGGCTGTGTCTGACAATTACATAATGTTATCATTTGGGACCATTTCCAATTCCAATCTTTTGTTTGTTGACGGAGATTCTAATGACTCTGCTCTTCGTTTAAATCGTATGTCACCTATTGTCAGTTTTTCAATTGCAGCAGTGCTTTTTGCAGCTCTTGTTGTTTTCTGGTGAGTGTAAAATGCATAATCTTTTCACACATCCGAAGCCCGTACACATTTTCTAAATGTCTTTTTTGAGTATTACCTTCACAGAAAATATCAAATAAGTTCTCCACTTTCATAAATGCTGCTTCTTTTTGCAGAAATGTTGTACCACGTTTGGTTTTGTGGTATCTGTCCAAATTACTGAATTCTTTCATTAGCTGTTGTATTTTGTTTCCAACTCCGTCTGTGCTAATGGTCTAGACATTGCACCAAACCCGCAACAGAACAAGTTCTTCTGCCTCTGTATGAGCAGCTGCATACTGTAAAAATTTTTTATCATTCAATACTCGACAGATAACTTCTCTGTTGGTAAGACTCCTGGAGGAAATTATTCGATGCTTTTAAAGGTGTGTCCACTATGCGAAACTTTTGTCACTTTAACAGATTGGATTCTTGTTTCCATATTTTGGAGTTAAAAAACAACTGCGAACTGTTTTGACTAGCTGCGCTGCACTACCACCATCCAGGCTTTGCAATGCCTAAAAATATAAAACGTGTAAACTGCTCTTACTACATTGTATATTGTATGCAGCATTATCAATTACCATTTAGAATACTTAGTAAATAATGATTCAATTTATTTTAACTTCCCCTGTCTTCACAGCTGGATGCTTTGCTTTCATAATTACCTGCACTATCTTGATGTCCTTCATGGTCGACTCCTGGGAAGCCTTGTCAACTTCCACTGGCAGTTAGGTGGCTATAACAACCACCAACCCTGCAGCTCCAATGATATTTCACATTGTAGCTCAAGTCATATAAGCACAGAGCTGGACAGCGCTGTTTCGAGCTTTTAGCTCTCATCGGCAGCCCTCAGCTATCTTTTCAAAGGTATTCCCAGCTGAACAAACATCTTGGCCTAACTGGTTGTTCAGCTGGGAATACCTTTGAAAAGATAGCTGAGGGCTGCCGATGAGAGCTAAAAGCTCGAAACAGCGCTGTCCAGCTCTGTGTTCATAATTACCTGTCAATAACTTTAACTAGCGTTTTGCTTATCAGTGACCAATGTTTTTGTTACATCACAAAGGCTACATAGAATCAATTGCTGATATCATGCGAACAGTCTGATCAACATAGATCATAGCCATGAACTATTGACATACAGTGAGTTTGATATTATTGCATACAATCATCAGAATCTAGCAAATATCAAAAAATCAGTTTTTCCCAAATAACTCATTTTCTAATGGAAATAGAAGGAAAATTTCTGTTAAAGCTTGGAAAAACTATGCGATTCTGAAACTTTTGACATAAGTTTCATGTTTCTGCGATGTCACAATAAAAAGTTACAGCAAATTTTTGAAAATTAGGGGCTGCCGAACCACTACATGGCGTTAGCACGGTCATTTCTGCATGCAACCCAACAAAAACAGATTTAATGGTGTTTTTAGCCCATTTGCCAAGTTTTCTATCAAAGAAAAAATTTTTTTCACTCCACCCTAATAACCAGGACCATTGACGCATTCAAAAGATTACTGGGTTTACAATGTTTCCAAAGCGTTTATTGCGAAAGAAGTTAAGGATGGACAAATTTGTTCTTGCACGTTGCGGCACACGTATGGGTAGCACAATATTGTGTAGTACGTGGTTGAAATATCAGTCAAAATAAAAATATGTAGCAAAACTTAATACAAGCATTTAGATGTACCAATAGCCGTAATCCGTAATCACGGAAAAACTACTAACTTTCGAAGATAATTAGATGCAAACTTGAGTAACGTTATGAATGATAAATAGTTTTTAAAAATACGAAACGTGTTAACTTGTTAGAGAATGTGTACAAGCAAAGACCTCATCAAAAAAAACAAAGCAAAAAAGAACAAATAGCAAAGTGCAGCTAACTACTCATCAATTCCATCATATCAAAACTTTTATACAAATGAGTTTTTTGTTTCATCACCAGCAAAGTCTTCGGCATCGCTTACAAGTCACTTTAATGAACTTAATGTGATGCCCAACATATCCCTTCCGACGATGCTTGCAAAACTCTGAAGATCAACATAATTGCTGTGCTTGGTTAAAATTATTTGGATTAAAACAAACACTAAAAGGCCGAACCGTTTTGCTATAATGAGCTCATCAGTTGCGTTTAGAATTGTAGGTAGCTTGGAAAACTTGTTTTAAGTACAGGTAGTCAAAAGCTTTTCTCAGGAAGTTTTTAAGTTTCTTTTATATGGCCAGAATGCTCAAATAGCTACCAAATAGTGTTTTATTCTACTGTATAACTTACCGCTTTTTAGATCATACGCATAATTTGTTTTATTCTCGAATGATTTAAGTAATCTATGCATACGGCTAGCGTGATGAAGGATTAATTAAACAAAATCATTTCAAAATACTATGTATTTTAGACTTGTACTCTTTTGGCAGCCGCAATTATGCAATTTAATAAACCTCTTGCTATCCATGAATTTAAAGAGTAACTTACGCGACTTGGAAACTTGACTTGGTGGTATTTAATGTCGAGTCCGGGTCAAATGCAAACAGAATTGGCAATAATTTTTTATTGCGAATTTATTTTCAGTACCATCATGGTTCATGTAGTGTTAGATATTGTTGCATAAAAAAGCATATCAAAAACACACTTGGTCTTATTTCGTCGTCTTAGAACAACTGCAACCGCAATTTGTAGAAGCAATACATTTTTTTGAGAACAATTTTGTGGGAACACGGGGCTCGTTTTTGCTCAAAGTCTTAGAACAAATTAAGAACAATTTCAGGCTTAGCAAGCAAAAATAACAAGGGCCAATAAAATGCGTATGTAATAATCAGCAGATATTCTTGTTTTTTTCCATATTGCCATTGTCGATTTGCCTAGCAGTTTTCATGATCAATAGCAAAAGAAAACTTCTAACCAAGCACGAATAAACTAGTGTCATCTTATTTTTCAATAAAATTATGGACAAATTAAGAACACATGAGGTTGAAAATTGAGAAACAGTCTGCCTCGACTCAAAATTTACTGGTTCTTTTTAAAAAAAAGTGTAACTCAAACAAACCTTCCGGCGTTTGCACACTTCTTTTGGTCAGAAGAGAAATGCGACACTTTGGCGCCAGAAATAAGCAACTTCGCCGAATTTTTGGTCCACATCTGTTAAACATCTTCGAAAATGAAGATCTGAAAAATTAGTCTTCAATTAGTATTTGGCTTGAATGTGTAATTCGATTTTTGTGACACATGTATGCTAGAGATATTGCGATGTTTTTCAGAGCGCTTTCTTAACACACAAAAATCTTTTTAAATATTTTGACCTTGTATTTGGAAGCTATACTGTCATAAAGCAAACACTAACTTTGTATACAATTATTTTGTGTTTCATGAAAACAAACAGTTTTATGATAGTTTTAATCAAAATGAGATTCATGGCATTACGGAGAATTTTTTTCATTGTACACTTGTTTAGTGTTATGAAACTTAATTTGCTGAAAAATGATCATTTTCAAATTTTATGCCATTATCAAATTGTTCGCATGCAATGGCCTTGTATGGTTTATGGTAGTTATCCTTGGAGTTTCATGACCGCAGTTAAATGACATGATTCATGTAAATTCGTATATATATATACGACATTTTCTGTAAATTTAGGTTTTCGCATTTTTTTTTAGTCAAAAAAGCCTAGAAAGACAGTATTCGAAAAGCTTCAGAATTTTGGCAAGTAAAATGCGTTTTTTTACTTTCGTTTGTAATAAAAACCAGTAAATTTTGTGTTGATGTCGGTTGTTCTTGATTTTTCGCCAGTTTTCAGCCCCATTTGCTCTTAATCTGTTCCTAACTAAATTTTGAGAGTATCGATGCCAATTTTAGCGTCATGTTTTCGATGGTCTGTCTGTCAGCTTGAGTAAAGATTTTTTCGCTGCTTCTTGCAGCATCGTAAAATTCAAAGGCAACAAAGAGAGCTTTGCTCGACTTAAGCAATTGCCAAAAATTTTCTTAGTTGCCTGCGCAATGCGTCAAAGAGCTCTGTAATTTCGGAATTGTTGTAGATAGTGGAAAATTAATAAAATTTTTTGATTTTGAATCAGCACAAAATTTAGGTTCGTTTATTGACTTAAATTTTTTCCCCTTAGTTGTTAATTTATTTTTGCTGCTGTGGCTGGCATTGTTTCTAATTTGTTTTTAAATTTTGAGCCAAAATGAGCCTCGTGTTCTTATAAAATTATTCTTATAACTTATAAATTATTATAACTTATAAATATATTTCTTATAAAATTGTTCTTATAACGAAAAAAATCGAGAATAATATAAATTGTTTGAAAAGGACTTCACTAGTCGATTTTAAAACGTAGTGGCGAATTTAGAGAAAAATAGCATTTGGCTAAACTTTCATCACAAACCGATTTTTCAAGTCTACCGAACAATTATCATATTTTCGTATCTGCATGATAAGACTTGTAGCTGGCACGACAAATACTTTAATGTTGTGATTAATATGTAGCCGTGAGAAATGAAAATAATCACATATTATTGGTTGATCATTTTTTGCTCATGCGTTATATTTTAGTTACGTAACAACTTTCTGCATGTGAACTGATCTTGAGGAATTGTTCGAAAATGAAGTTTTGAGTGTGTTTTGATTTTTGCAAACTACAACTTGTTGCTGTTCTGATGATGCTCTCCAAACTGAAAGCGAAACGCTAACTTTATGAAACATTCTACGCCGGAGAACATTGCTTCAAACATGATCTAGAAGAGTTGGACGCTCTTCAATTTTTTTAAAGAAAAACAGCATACCGGTTACCTAATAAGTTTTCCACGAATAACCAAATGAGATTTACTCAACTGTAATTGTAATAACATCTTTGTTCATCATATTACCTTGGTCAGAAGACAGCGAAGGGTTCTATTGGTCTTCTTATCAACTTTGTGAAAAAATAAGATTCTCTTACAGCACTTGTAAAAAGTTACAAGATTCTAGTCCAAGTGAGGTTTATGTTTTGTTATCTGAGTTGCAGAATCTATTTGAATACCAAGCAGATGTAATTTTATTGTCGTTCAAAAACTAGAGTTTTTTTCAAATCTTTCATTAAACATGAGAGCAGCATAACCTTCCTCCAAACGTCTCCAGGATCAATGAATTCGGCTAGAATGGGAGTTAATCAGCATCAATTTTTGAAATAGCTAAAAATTGCGACCAATTAGTAGTTGCGAGTAGATAGAGCGTCTGCTGCTGAAACGCTAAACTGTGGTTAGATAACCGATCGGGTCAAACCAAATACTATACTTTGACATTAGTAGTCGCGGTTTTCCTGCTTAAAGTTCTGCAAAAAAATACCGTGTTAAGCCTCCACCGGGTGTTGCAAAAACACCATTTGTTATGCTTTATCCAAAGACCGCCAACTTCCTTCGCTGTTTCCTGGCCAAGGCAACTTGATAAACAAAGAAGAATAGCAACTAACAACAAAAGTTTGAGTAGAGCATTTTGCTTCTATTGTATTGCACTACCATTAATGTCATTTTGCATTCAGTTTGCTTTGTACCTCATCCGATTTGTTGTAATCCTCTGCACAAAGATAATCTTTTTTGCTCTTCCGTAATTGCATCTTATTAGCATTATCAACATACACAACACAACGTATTTATTTGTCATTTTTCTGATAAAAGTAACTTTCTACTTGTATTTTTCTTTCTCAGTTAGCTAGCTGGTATCTTAACTCCAAAATGTTAACAATGTTTTGATTGATTTATCTTTTTTTTTGAGACAAGAAAGAAATAATTAATTTTTGAATTTGATTTTTGACTTGTTCATTAAATCAAAGCCGATATTTTGCTGCGCCCCGGGCCACGTCACAAATCACATGACCATATTGAGCTTCCTACGTCCAATTTTATCATTAAATCCATTTTGAAGCTGTACACAACATAAATTATATGATCATTTCACCATCAAATGCTTGTGCTATTTTTTGATTTACAAACAAATTAAAAATGCGAAATGCTGAGATTTAAAAAAAAACTGTTTATTTTTGTAATCGCGATTATCATTAGACTTTACCTTGGTCAGGAGACATCGAAGAGACGGTCGCGGGGTTTTCAGTCAATCTGCCATGTGCCCACTTTCCTACATACAGTGCAAGCTCGATTACTTTTATGCTTAGTTCAAGCAACAAAGCTATGAATATTAATTCAATTCGAGCTGATTTGGAGTCAAACCCAAGCCTACCGTTTCAGCAGCGGACAATTTTTCTGTTAGTACACTAATTATTGGTTGGTTGTAACCGCATTGTAGATACGTATTACCACGCAACTGAAACTTAGCTACTTTTACAATGCAGCTTGCCCACTTTAGCTAATTACTTTTGTCATGATACAAAAAAAGATTCGGAATAACCAGTCAGTTGGTCGAGCGGTAACGCGTTCGTCTCTGGAGCGGGAGATTAGAGGTTCAATTCTCGGGCCAGTCAAATCGGACAAGGTTGCCAATGGCTTGCCACCGCTGCAACATTTCTTCGAATAAAGCAGTGTTGCGCGGACCCAGTGACGCAGAGATGGGCTCAGCAAACTCGTTACTCGCTTTGGCGTAATACTGTGAGTATAATAAAAAATTTGATTTGATAACCTACGGAATATTTTTAGGTAATTCAGCGGAAAACCTTCGGTCGTCCATTCCAAGCGGATCATGTCGACTTCAGTGTAAACGAATACGATATTCTCTCCTCATCCCGGTTAAACGGAGTCATCGGGCAATTTCTGAACAGAAACGCGAAGTTGAAGCCGGGAAATAACGACAATGAAGGATTTTTGGAAATAAAGTAAGAATTTGTTCGTTTTGCGCGAGATATTACTACGCAATGAAGTAACGCGACTAATTAGAGGTTGATATAAAGGGCTTCAAAAAATTGCATTTGAATAACGTGCTCCTTATGATCCTGTTTATTGGTGATGCAGGCTGTTTGATTTTAATAGACGTGCGAGATAAGAATCATTTGTGATAACTAAATGAGTACTGTTGCAGTATTTTCGAAAGATGGCTTTGACAGAATTCAGAGAAGTTTAAATTATCTTAATGTTTTACCACAGTACTTCGGAAAATTTCCAGTCATTTTTTAGCACATGCATTTACAGCGGCAGAGAAAATCGAGCTAATAAACTTAAAAGCTAACTAATTCGTCAAGCGGTAACGCATTCGTTCTGGAAAGAGAGGCCTGGGGTTCAAATCTGGAGCCGGTCAAATCGGGCGCAGTATTGCCAATGGCTTACCACCGCTCCTACATTTTTTTTCGAAAGAAGCTGTGTTGCTCAGTGCAATTACACGGAGATGAACTGTGCATGTGCGCTTTGATGTTATTGAGCGAGTATAATGAAGATGTAATTTAATTTGACCCTCAAAAGCTGGTGTTCAGTTTCTCATCTCTACGCCGTCTACAAGAGCAAAATCTTTTGAATAGCAAAATGTTGTAAAAAGCTGAATTCGGTTCTTGATGTTGACCATTTAAATTTTTCTTTAATTTTAGTGGCCGCGCTGGACGCGTGTCGAAGTTCGAACGTCGGTATCCAGGAACTGATGAGAAGGTTTCTTGTTGGAATTCTAGAAACAGCGCTAAAGATATCATTCTTGGTCACCACGACCAATACGTAGTTAAAGACGTCATGTCCGCTCCTTCTTTCTCCTTTTTATAAACTTTTTTGTTGAAGTGTAAAAACACATTCCGCTTGTTTGCGCTGTCGATGCGTTACAGCTTACTTGTGCAGTTCAGTTCGTTTTTGTGCATTCGTTCTTTTTTGTTTGAAAGTTCTGCCCGCATCTTCTGTATTTCAATCCCAACCGAGTATTTCAATTCTGGTTCATGGTGATGTGATAAATTTGCAACTGAGTCCGATAATGTTTATTAATGTTGCTTAGGTTTTAGATCAGAAGTGATAGAAAAGTGAATCTTCTGCGCATTATTTGAACATTTTTGTCTACCTACTACAAGCGGTTTCAGAGATACGGATAATGTCAAGAAGTTTATATCAATCTCCGAAATTTTTTACTCCCCAAACTACTTTATTATGACTTAGCAATTCACAAAATCCTTGGGTATAAGCTTTGTACCGCAAATAACTCCGACAAGGACCCCAGACATTTTTTTAGTTCATAAGTGATGAAAAAATGAAGCACAATAGTTTGTGCTGTTATTAGGGAGGATTTCCATATCGCACGTTGGCGCAGTGCTAATGTGGTAATTGAAACCAAAACCTAGCGAAGAACTTTTTTCGGTCTTCATCTTTCTTTGGCAGGATAATGTAGCGAAAATCTGGCGAAAACCTTTCAGCTTCGGAAGTTTCATCTCTCCAGAGAGTCAAAAGTGCCGAGCTTCCAGCGCAATGCGAATCCGACCCTGGCTGTTACTACAGCTATCGTAATAAACCGCTTTTTGTCAAAGTCTGTGAAGGCGAATATTTTGCTCTGGTTGAGCGTGGTGTAGCTGAAGTTATTCTATTCTTTCGCAATAGTTCTATTCAATTCTGTTTTGCTCATTGCTGCAGCTAGATCGAGCTGACCATAGCTAATTTAAAAAGTAAATTTTAAAGGAATACCTAACATCAGCTACGCTTTGTTTCAATTCAAGCAAAGTACGAGGCAAATAGTCAGTGGTGTATTAATATACCGTAAAAAGAATGTTAATGCATTAACAGCACTGCTTGCCCACTTAAAATTTTTGTTGTTCACCTCGACCTCGAGTTATTATTGGAATGCTCTATTCCACCAATTGCGATTTGTAGAGATAGGGTCTAACTGCTTACTGATAAAAAAAATGCTAGAATTAGGTTTTTGTATAACATGCGTTTTATCTGAGTGTCTCTCAAGCAAGATTATTTTCAGTAAGATGTCGCTTTAGTGTGAATTTTAGTAGTTTTGAATAATCAAGCAGTCTATACGAAACAAGTTTTGATCAAGTTCATATATTTTGTTCGGCAGTATTCCATTGCATCAGTGACTTTTCTTCATGGCTTTATAGATGGGATGTACCAAAGATTTTACTTTTAGACCCGGTCTACGCTGGGCGGAAAATCGTGAACGTATTTTTAGTTTATTTTGAGCAAAAGTCCATACGTCCAACGTATCGGCTTACCAGCGTAGAAGCTGCCCGTTGGTTAAAAAAACTAAGGATAGTACGCTCAGAACTTTACTCACGGGGTAGAACGGGCCTTAATTAGCGAATTTATTGAACAGGTAGCAAGTCAAATTGCCATAAATATGAAGTAATTGTAGTGTAAACTTTTTGAACACATGATTTCCATGACGGCAAAATGGCCGAGAGTTTAAATGTTTTTACACCGACCCTAATTGCATGATCTAGGTTCAAACCGCTCCCTGGTCACGTTGTAGTACCCTTGGATAAAGCACTCTGCGTTGATTTTCCTGGAGGTAATTTTGAACAAGCTGCAAATTTAAATGGAAAGAAGTCGACCAAAACTGGAAAACTTTGAAAAATGGTCATCTTTGAATTATGTGCGCTTTTGTTCTAAGTCAGCGCCACCGTTCCTTTTTGGCGGCATGAGGATAGAGATGCATTGAGCAGTCAATTATCAACATTTTCAGCGATGTAAGAGAAGTCGACTATCTTCTTTGGTGCATTCTGCCCCGTTGTTTCACGTGCTGTATTTTAATCACTTTTTAATAAATATTGAAATTTGCATGTCACTCCAATTCCTAATTGGATTTGTAACTATACATCTTTTATCAAAATACAGCGAAGTGACCTTTCAGTCCTGAAGTCAAGCTGCCAACTGTCTACGACACACGGTGGAGGCTTTGTCAAGCAGGGACCGGTGGAAACCAGTTTTTATGGTCTTTGGTTTGAACCGATCAGTAATCAAGTCAAGAAACACCGTTTCATTAGCAGACGCTCTATTATCACTTGACCATTGATCAGTAGACCATACTCAAACTATTGGGGGGATATATCCCCCCTGGTTTCGGCACCCCTGCATATGGTACATCCCGCCATGGTTATTGCATTACGTTTTTAAAAAGGTTAGATGAGAGCCCGAAGTAGCAACTTTTAAAATAAAAGCCTTTAATTTCAGCCGGGTTATACATTTTAATTGGTTGGCAAAAATTAATTGAGGGGGCCCCTTTGTCGTCAATATTATTGTTAATTACTGGTATACGCGTGTACTGTTGTACGCAAAAAATGCTAAACGAAACTGAAACTGACGAAACAATAGATTTTTTTGACACGTTTTTACCATTGGTCGTATTTCAGTTTGGAGGAAGTCCGGGCCCTTAGGGCCCCCCTCTGGCTACGCCTATGCCCCGTGGTGCCGGGCCTGAGTAATTACATCATTGCGTAGTAAACTAAATTTTGCTACAACAGTTAACAGTAAAACTGAGAATTGAATTTACTGTGCGCTGAGAATTGAACCAACAAATAGAACCAGGTAGTAAATAAGCTTCAAAGACAACTTAGTTATGCAGTTATACTCCTAGAAAAAATACTTAGTGTAACGTGAATCGCATTGAGCATCATTTGCTTAACATGTACGCCATTACTACCTATTTCCCTCGACTTCGTAAACACCAGTTCTTAAACACGCTCGATTTACTTTTATGTCAATGTTGGACGAAATCATTGTAGGTCGTGAATTTCTGCAAAACTCCAGGAAATCTTTTGTAACTCGGACAATTGATAAATTTTCCCGTCAGATCTCTACGCGAGGAATTATTTTAGTGGTTGAGGGCCGAGCGTGCGATAACACAGCGACTACTTCACAGCTATAAGAGCCGGGATAGAATTCCTCAGAAGCTGAATACTGCATGTCATTGTGCTTTAATGTCAAAACCTTAGCTTATTTGAGTCGGTATTTCTTATTGCCTTTTGTTTGTGTGAAAAATGCGATAAGGAATTTTACTTCCTAATGTAACTTCCAAAGATAACTTCCTAAGTAATTTCCAAAGTGCTGGTTTGACCAATCAACATTTTGAAATGCTTGTTTTTTTGAAAGGAGCATGCCAACAACTAATTGGAACGACCCACTCTCGCGTCGCGTGTTCCTTTGTTTTTACTCAGCCATTTTCCAACTAACGAGTGCGAAATTTCAAACTTTTGCTTATAACTCGAGAACGGTTGGGTCTAGCTACATGAAATTTTGACAACAGTTTGACATTAATAATATTTACGTTTGTACCAAATTTCGAGTCAATACGTCGCGTGACTTTGGTTTTAGAACCCGAAAACCGCCCCGCAAATTTGGCGTGAAAAGCGGTCTCAGTCAAAAACGGCTTAAGTACGGCAAAAATTATTTCATATGGTTGTATGTCTTAAGATACCCTTTCATCCCAACCCATCCACTTTTGGCCACGATGAGGTTTTTTCCTTTTTCTTCCTTTTTCTTTCCTTTTTGTTCTTCCTGATTTTTGTACGCTCTTCTTCTAAACCACAAAACATCGAAATCTGATTTTTGTGTACTGTTGTTAAGCTGCAAAAGCAATTTTTTCTCCCAAAATTTTTTTGGGCAACTTCACCGGGAAATTCCCCAAAATGGGGCCCCAAAAAATCCCTTTTTTGAACGGCTCAAGCTAGAATGCTACTTTTTTTGATTTCGGTAGCTTTTTAACAGACAAATATATTTTGACATAGTTTGAGGGTGCCACACCCCCCGGGGACTTCCCCAAATGGACCCCCAAAAATCAATTTTTTGAACGACTTTACTTAGAGTGCCAGTGTTTTATGATATCAGCAGATATTTAACAGACAAATATTTCGACATAGTTTGGGGGTGCGACTCCCCCCGGGGACCCCCTCCAAATGGACCCCCCAAAGAATCAATTTTTTGAACGGCTCAACTTAGGGTGCCAGTTTGTATTGATGTCAGCAGAAATTTAACAGACAAATATTTTGACATAGTTTGGGCGTGCCACCCCCCAAATGGACCCCACAAAAATCAATTTTTTTGAACGGCTCAACTTAGGGTGGCAGTCGGTTTTGATATCAGCAGAAATTTAACAGAAAATAATTTGACATAGTTTGGGGGTGCCACTCCCGGGGACCCCACCAAATGGACCCCCAAAAATCAATTTTTTGAACGGCCCAAGCTAGGGTGCCAGTGTTTTATGATGTCTGGGGATATTTAACTGACAAATATTTTGACTTTACATTTCCGGAGGTTCCATAGTCAGATATTTTTGAATAGTAATTGCTGATTTAACGGTAGACAAAAAGTGCTTTTGAGCGTCACAGCATTAGCTTTGCGTCGGTCGTTCACTGGGTTTGCTGGCAAACTTCCATCTAGTTGAATGGTGATTTGCTTACATGTCTACCATTTAAGCCTGCTAATGCCGATTGCAACCTATACCGATGTTTAAAAAGCTTGAATAATCAACATTTGTGAATAAAGTTCAAATTTCACCATTAGGTACCGTATTTGAATACCATCGTTCTTTTTTCTATTTATTTTTTTGAAAGTAGCGGCAGCGGCGCTACTTTTTCGTTTGAGTAGCGATAAGCGGCAGCGCCGCTGCTTTTTTTGCCAAATAGAGGCAGCGGTAGCGGGTGCCCAGCTCTGCTGGTTCCTAAACCTTGTTCCACTATTCCTAGACTTACCATACGTACCGGTTTAGCCGGGACAGTCTCGGCTTTAAGGCCATGTCCCGGGCTCCCGGCCGGTTGGTGGAAATGTCCCGGTTTTTTGTTTGTTTGTGAAGATTACTCAAAAATTCGAAAAAACCGTGTGTCGCTGGAGTGAAGACCTTTTTTTTGGAGAAGACCAAGAAAATCACGCGAAAAACCGTGGATCGCTGGAGTGAAGATTTTTTTTTTGAGATCACCTAAAAATTCACGCAAAAACTACGACTCTCCCGGTTCTCTGTCTGAAAAATATGGTAACCCTAACTATTCCCCCCATTCGCGAAAATAGATTCACCCGTCTGACTCCGCACCATTGGCTATCCTGCATTTCGAAATTTTGTGACATCAGAAAAAATTTTACAAAGTTCTTGCGAAGTGAAATTTTGTGACTATTTGTTTTTTTGAAAGTAGCGGCAGCGGCGCTACTTTTTCATTGGAGTACCGATAAGCGGCAAAAATTTTTACAAAGAAAAAATTTTACAAAGTTCTTGTAGAATATGAATGAAAAAATGAATAATTTATTTATCGCTCTACCCAAAGTTTCAAACACAAAAACTTAAATATCAGATATATACAATGCGAAAGGAGCCTGCGAAGTGACCCAAGAGGGTCTTCGAGTCGAGCAGCCACCTGCACCTATGATAAAAAGTTTATATCTTCATTAGATCTAGAGCCCTAAGAACAGCCAAAAGAAAGGAAAAAAAAAGGAAAAAGCTACAAATATTGCTTTTAACGTAACCGCTACAAAAGCAGTTGTAGCAAAAGTAAGAATGTGTTCGTATATTTCTTTTTTAGCAAAACTTTTGCAATAGAATTGTCTTGTATTTATGACAAAATTTTATGTAATGCAATTTTCTTATTTCAAGATCGATTTTACTCCAAATGGATACACTTTGAAACTTAATTGAGCGTAGAGTTTTTTTGTTTCAAATCGGGGGAGAAAATAGTTTTTATGAAAAGAACTACGGGTAGCGCAATATTGTGAACATTATCTACTTTTTTAAAATATAAATTAAGTGGAGACGGTAAAGAAATTGTGGAAGCTTTGTGGATTATCTTTGCAGTTTCAAAATTATACAGTTCTTTAATTTAAAAAATTTTTAAGGTAAAATAATGTTTTGTGATAGATTCTTGTGGCTGATTTCCGGAGATTATTCTTATCGTTGGCAAAATAGTTGGCAAATTTATAAAATCATGTTCATCAAATAAACTGTCTCAGATCTGTCCTGCACATGAGCTTCCAAACGCATTTGCTACTTTTTTTCAAAACAAAAATCTTATGTTGCATCAAGGTTTAAGTACTAATCAATCTGCTGTCTGTGCTCCTGAAGAGAATGATGTGGTCTTTGATGGGACTACTTTTGACCAATTTAATCCTGTCACCACTGTTGATGTAAACAACATTCTGCCCTCATTAAACTCAACAAATTGCAAATTAGATCCTCTTCCTGCTGTTCTTCTGAAAAAATGC
Organism: Trididemnum nubilum; assembly: GCA_963965965.1. NCBI lineage: Eukaryota > Metazoa > Chordata > Ascidiacea > Aplousobranchia > Didemnidae > Trididemnum > Trididemnum nubilum. The sequence goes on from OZ014479.1 coordinate 11,176,898, forward strand.
TCTTCTATTGTCATTAATGCAATCACTGTCATCATTAACAACTCCCTGAAATCTTCGCAAGTCCCCTTGGATTTTAAAAAAGCCATCATTTCTCCCTTATTGAAAAGCCACAATTTAGATCCGGACACTCTTGCTAATTATAGACCAATATCTCATTTATCATTTTTGTCCAAAGTTTTAGAAAAAGTAGTACCTGGGCAGTTAAATGAGCATCTAGCAATCAATAACATTCATGACAAATTTCAATCTGCTTATAGGCCTGGTTCTTCGACAGAAACTGCTCTCATCAGAATTACTGATGATATACTATTTGCACTGGATAATCAGTGTTGTACTGCTTTAATAATGATTGACATGTCAGCTGCTTTTGACACTATTGATCACAACATCTTACTTCACAGATTACCTCATCATTTTGGTATTAACAATTCAGTGCTATCTTGGTTTCGTTCTTATCTGAATAACAGAAGTCATTGTGTAAATGTAAACAATAATATATCTCGCTCGTTTCAACTGTTTTCTGGTGTACCTCAGGAGTCAGTTCTTGCTCCTATACTGTTTGCTCTTTACATTAAACCACTTACAAGTATAATCTCTAAATTTGGTTTCAGTTACCACTTCTATGCCGATGATGTGCAGTTTTATGTTACCTTTGATGCTGACAAGACCTTAGATGCTAACGTACTCACAAAATGTTTGAAAGCAGTAGAGCAATGGTTATGCTGTAACAAATTAAAGCTAAATAATAGCAAAACTCAATGTATTCTGTTTGGTCGTAGTTGCAAACAATCTAGTTCTGTTGCAAATGCGTTCAATACTGTTGATTTTCCTCTGACTTCGTCCATTTGTGTTAAAAATCTTGGAGTTCTGCTAGACAGCAATCTGTTCATGGAGGGCCAGATGAAAAGTATTATTACCAGAGGTGGAGTCAAGGACATAAGGCTCGAGGCCAAGGCCAAGGACACAAAAAAAAATCCGAGGCCAAGGTCAAGGACAGCGTTTCCGAAGACAGACACTCTCGAGGCCAAGGACAGGAATGCTCGAGGCCAAGGCCAAGGACCAAGGACACAAGCGCAAGTGCTCTCCAAAAAAAAAAAAGAAAAGAAAAGGTCTTCACAAAAATTTTTTAGGCGATCTCCAAAAAAAAAGTCTTCACAGAAATTTTTCAAGCGATCTCCACAAAAAAACGTTTTCCAAATAATTTTTCAAGCGCTCCACAAAATTTTAACAATCAAAAAATAGTGCTGTACTCGAGCCGAGGACAGACCAATTTTCGAGGACTTGAGGCCTCGAGGCCAAGAACTTCAAAATGTGTCCTCGAGGCCAAGGACGTCCTCGAGGACTCCACCTCTGATTATTACAACATGTTTTTTCAACATTCGTAATATTGGCAAGATCAGAAAGTATCTCGATGAAGATAGTTGCAAAATGTTGGTTTATAACCTGATTATTTCTCATCTGGAATATTGTAATGCTCTTTATCATGGTTTACCTGATTGTTTATTGAACCAATTGCAATATAATTTAGGCAAAGAGGTGGATTTGCAGAACTATATCAAAGTAATAAGCAGCAACTTTGTTGGATTTAACATTTTTATTAAAAACAAAAAATATCGAACGTTTTCGGCTTAAAACAATTAAGCCCTCCTCAGGAAATTATAAACAATAATACATAAACATCTGTAAAGGAAATAGCAGCATTACGGCAACATAAATTACGTATAGCTGACTAATAACGTACCTTATATGAGGAAATACTTGAAATTATTATCTAACAAAATAAAAATGCCTTTCCAGTTTTGGAGCAAAGCAATCATATTAAAATTACAGTCAAACAAGCAACAGCATAAAGTTTTTAGCGCGAAATAAACCGATTCAATTAGTCGGCAGCGTGGTCGAATGGGTAAAGCCGTCGTTTTTACGACGACTCTGATCGCAGGATCATGAGTTTAACCCGCACCCTGGTCACATTGTTGCATCCTTGGATAAGACGCTTTACGATAATTATCTCTGCTTGGTGGCTTCGAACAAGCAGCAAATTTACGTGGGAAGAAGTCAAAACGTCAACAGGAAAGCTTGGAAAATGGGTCAACTTAGCGGGTGCGGATTCGTCCAAAGCATAGCGCACCGTCGCTTTCTCGTGATAGGAGGATAAAGATGCACCAATCAATCAATCATCATCAATAACTCTTAATGTGATAGTCAAGGTGAATTGAATTAAAGAGAAAATCAAGTCAAATCAAGATAAGAAACAGAAAATTTGGCAACTTAGAAAATACTTAGCAAGAAAGAGGCACCTTTAGCATGAAGTTGCTAATTCAACTTAGGATTTAGTTTTTTAATCAACAGAGGCTGCGTTTGCAAAGATATTCAACAAATACAAAAAGATATCCCCGAAAAAAGTTTTGGAACCTCTGAGTTTTGTTCTTCCCGCCAAAACCACAGTTCTCTAAACTATTAGGCCTACTTTAATCTTATTAAACTATTAGGCCTAACTATCTCTAAACTATTAGGCCTAATGGTTTAGAGATAGTTCAGAAATAGTTAAGCCTAATTAGGCCTAAACTATTTAGAAATAAATTATCTATAAACTATTAGGCCTACCACAGTTCTCTAAACTATTAGGCCTACTGTGGTTTTGGCGGGAAGAACAAAACTGAGAGTTTCCAAAAACTTTTTTCGGGGATATCTTTTTGTATTTGTTGAATATCTTTGCAACCGCAGTCCCAAAATCAAAACAAAAAATATCATAAATTATAGTTTAATTTTAGCTATTGTAAACCACTGGAATTGGCTGGATGATTCACTGCCTTTAAGTATGAGCCGTCGCTTTTTTTACTAAAGCTCTGCTGCTCATGTGTGAGCGTGCGTGCGCTCTCTCCTGTCCTGTCTCCAAATTAGCTATTCCCCAAATCTAGCCCTAACCCTAATGAGTGCACGCATGAGATGAGCGAGAGCATGTGCATTCTGATACATGAATTGCAGAGATTCCAAAAAATAGTGGAAGGGTCATACTTGACGACGTTCGGCGTTTTTACGATGACCCTGATTGCATTATCTTGATTCAACCAATGACATAAAACTAGATGATCTGAAACTGCGCGAATGCGCTCATTTTATTTTCTGCTTAGTCACGCTTGGCTGCAGGCCCCACTCTTCTGCTTTTCTCTGGCACTGGCGATTGGTGCGCAGTTAGAAAAGGTCGGTTGAAGCGCTAATAATGTGCTTGCACAGTAATTAACGGTGGTTTGAAGTGAACTAATCTGCATTCACGTTTATGTCATTCGAGTGAAAGCGATATCTTGAAAATTGGAGCTGATTCTGCAGGTCTTTGGTAGCCTATTCAGACTAGGATCGTGTCCGTTCTTAATCGTTTAAAGAGTGTGAACGAAATAGTCGAAGTCTTACTCATCCGCACCAACATTTTTCATAGGTCATAACTTTTGCTGTACTCACTCGATCGATCATTCGTATGAACCAGGCACTTTGCATCTGTCTTACCCATAGGTGGGCACAAGTCCGTTAATCGTTAATCCGTTAATAACGAAGCTAACTTTTTCATCAACTCGTTAATCCGTTAAAAAGTTTTTTCATGTTAACGAACTAAATTAACTTCCGTTAAGTGCTGTTAACTTCCGTTAAGGTTTTTATCGTTAATATCTTGCAGCTTCGTTGTGCATTTGAACTTGTTTTCATCTTCAAATTAGATTAGACTGTAAAATGCATCTTTCAAAACACAAAAAGACCACCATAGCAATAAATATTTCCTTACAATCAGCTCAACAGCGTCAATTCGTGTTCTAGAAGCGAGTGAATAAAACGAAATGTAAATTACACGCAAAATGTTAACGGATTAACGGACTTTATTAACTTCCATTAATTAAAGCTGAAAATAACGGATTAACGTTAACGGAGGTGTGAAGTTTGTTAACGGACTAGTGGTTAACGAAGCTAACGTTTTGCATTAACTTGCCCACCTATGGTCTTACCACATCAACACCTAGCACGGGTGTAGCCAAAGGGGGAGGGGGGGGGCAATTGAATTGCCACCAATGATAAAAATAATGACAACAAAGCCTTTTTTCAGCTTGAGTTTATTTTAGCACTTTTGCGTTTAGCAGGACAATATTAATATCCAACCAATGTAAATGTATTATCCGGAAGGAACTCAGGCTTTTTGTTCAAATAGTTGCAACCTCAGTCCCTCATCTAACCTTTTTGTGAACATAATGCAATAACATGACTCGTAACCATCTATTGTAACAACTTTGAATAACAATCCACCTCCATCTCAGCAGTTTTAACGTGACAAAATACTTTTGAAAAAAAATTAGTTTGGGAAAATGCTTATTGAACAAATTATTAAATTTAAATTGAGCGAGCCTGGGTCCTGGTCGTTTATGTACTCCTAAAACTGGTTATTTTTATGATAAAACAAAAATCTCCTAGGCAAATCTTCGAGTGAATCATTATTTACTAGCTGCTAAAAATATTGCAGGAGGCATTGCTTCTTGCTTCACCCTACCTGGACCAAGCCACTTGCAAAATTTAACCCAAAAATGCAAGATTTTAAACGTGTTTTGGACTTGACCTGCAAGTAAATGGAAGATTGAACAATTTAATTTTTTCAGTTGGCTTTCAAATCTTAAAAATTTAGTGATTTTAAATCGATCTACAAACGTGCAAAATGTGATCCAAATGGCGTTAGAATTGCAATGTTTTCTAAAACATTACAAAAAATCGCCCAGCGGCAGGGGCTTTGCCCCCAGACCCTAGTCTGTGATACGTTTAAGTTACACAAGTTTAGGCTATTTGTCATCTCTCCCAATTTACAATTTTTTGAAAACTTTTCAAGTTTTGGTTCAAGTCCTGACCCCCTTTAGCATAATTCTGGTTACATGGTAACCCAAGCTTCTGCTTCTGATCCTCCATTGTACGGTATTTTTGTTCCATTAAAAATTTCTTTTGAAAAGTTTTGATGACGTCATTGCTTTGCGGTTTGGCTCTACTAATCAAAAATCCTAGCTACGCCTATCAGAGGTGGAGTCCTCGAGGACGTCCTCGAGGACACATTTTGAAGTCCTTGGCCTTGGCCTCGAAGCCTCAAGTCCTCGAAAATTGCCCTGTCCTCGGCTCGAGGACAGCATTATTTTTGATCTGTAGAAATTTCGTTGGAAAACGCCAGAAACCTTGCAGAAAATCTGCAACGACCTTTTTTTTGGTTTCCTCAAGTAGAGATCGCCTAAAAAAAATTTTTGAAGACCTTTATTTTCGCCAGAAAAACTTTTTTAAAGACCTTTTATTTTGACATCGCCTGAAAAAAATTTTTGAAGACCTTTTTTTTGAGAACACTTGCGTCTGTGTCCTTGGTCCTAGGCCTTGGCCTCGAAATTTTTTTGTGTTCTTGGCCTTGGCCTCGAGCCTTGTGTTCTCGACTCCATCTCTGACGCCTATGACGCCGAACAGTTTTTTGGGTTCTATTTGCAAGTCTTTCCTCTGGCTAGGCCTCCACTGCGGGTAGACTGCTTCGCCCAATTATGGGAAATATGCGTCAATTAAGTGTCTTTCCCAAGGACACAAGGACGTATTGCAGTCATAATTCTGAAAAAAAGGTGCGTTGACGCTTTTTCGCAAGAAGTTGGTAAAATGTATGAATCTTCAAAGGTAGAGGGGTTTAAGTGAGACATCAGACGACATTTAAGAGTTTTGATTGTATGCTGTAGCTGATGATTTATTTTTGTTTTATCCTGCTGTCACGAAACAACGGTGGCGCTGTATATAAGACAAAACCGCATCTCGTTTGGAGTTTCTCTGCGATCAATTTCAAAACATCCCCTTGATATTTCACTAAATTATTTTGATGAATTCAAATTTTTTTCACTTAAACGTCTCAAAATCGACGGTTTTCTCAATGAAAAAAGCAAACATTTCTTGAGCGGCGACCATCCAAAATAAAAATTGCAGCCGAAATTTCACGCAAAAATATGAAATCAATCTTTTTTGTAAAAAAAGCAAGATTTTTCAGCGGCAAAGACTCCGCATTCCAACCTAGAAGTTAATATTTTTTATAAAGATACTTCACCACTGGATAACATATCTTAAAAAAAAGAAATCAAAAACGCACAAACTAAGTAATCATAAACACTCTTACTCGAAAATTGGATTTTGGAGGGTAATTTAGTTGTTGACAAAACTTTACGTAAATTACGCAAACCCACAACTTCCAGAGACAACGATATTTGTTATAGTCGCTACCTATTGTTAGTTGAGCAAGGCAAAGGATGTACAGTACAGTCACTGTCAGCAGATCAGCGCGGGCAAAGACAGAGTAAAATCCTCACAATAAAGAAACAAAGAGGAAAAGAGTGGGAAAAATAGTTGCGTATCATCTGGTTTTATATCATTGATACAACCAATGACATATGTCATTGACATTGATTCAACCTCTTTATCCAAGTCACATTGTAGCATCCTTAAATATTACGTAATAATTAAGTGCTTTTGGGCTTAACATATACTGGCACTGCATGTATTAATGCAAAACAATTAAAGACGATTGATCAAAGCAGTTGGAAATACAATTAGAAAAAATCATGCATCTACAACAATAAAAACAAATTTTCATCAACACAAAATTCGAAAAATCGCTAATGACAATTCTCACACAATAGGTAGGCTATGGTAATGCAATTTTACAGGTCAGAGATGCAGCTAAAAATAGAGGAAGAGACTTGGCGAATGTTCCATTCGCGCAGACATTTTGAAATAAAGCCTAAAAAAAACTAACCCTAAGCCCTAACCCTAACCTTAACCCTAATCCTAGCCCTAACCCAAAGCCTAACATAAACCCTATCCCAAAGTGTACAGTGTAATAATCAAGATAAAAATTTCCGAAAACAGGTGACGTCACTGGAATCTTTTGTTTATTTAACCGCACGTATTCCATTCACTAAGTCACTTTGAAAAATAAATTCTGCAAAATCAGAAATCAAGATAGCATTTTAAAGACTTAATTAATGCTTCCTGGTAACACTGTACTAAGACATACCAACACTTATCTTACATCTGGAGGCACTTCAATTATAAATCACTGCCATTACTACTGATTCAATATATAGGCCTATCACTTTAATCATCTATCGAATAATACTGTAGTTTGTCAATTATCATAGGTCAATTTAAAATAAGGCAGTGGCTGTTGTTACGTTACCTTACACTTCACTCGTAGGATAATATTATGCAATTTGTAACATTTCTGCGGTGAGATATTTTTACGTGAATTTTGCCACTTAGCTCTTGCAATGTTTATTGAAGCGAAAAAACTGCAAGTACAAGAGCGTGTTGCATCGTAGAAGGTAGAAGTGCAAGGGTAATTATTGAATTAGTATTTTTTTTTGGACGCATTAGGACTGAAGAACGCATTAGGTAGGACTGTAGAACGCATTAGGACGTAGAACACAAATTAAATACGGCATTTTGACGCACTCAAAGCGACGTATCGATAGTATAAGTGGTAAGGGCCAGCAACTCCCAATTTTTGCGTATGGGCTCGATTCGCTGCAAATGCAGTGGCATGCTACGCTATTAGGAAGAATGGCAGTGATCTTTTATCTTCCTTTTACTTCAGAACCTTGCATTCAAGTTGGGGTTCAGGCAGCGATGCCACCCTGCAAGATAGCAAATCCAAGTGCAAGTACAAAGGTTTTGATTGCCTTAAAGTCAAACTTTTTTTACGACGGAGGAGTTTTAATATGGACCCGTACTGCGTTTATTACCACATGAATTTGGATCTAATTTTTTGTTCATAGCTAGATTTTAGTTGATTTTAATTGAATTCCAATTAAATTTTTAATAAAAAGTAAACTACCGTATATTGCGGCGTATAAGAAGACCCTTAAAGTGCAAAAAAACACCCTTAAGAATCGGGGTCGTCCCATACAACCGATATAAAAGTCATATCTTGATTTTCACATAAAGGAATTTTTTATATGAAAAATGCATTAGTGTGTAGAAATAAAGAACGTGCTAGAAAACTATTTTTATTTCACCTCAATAGCGTATTTTCCGCCTAATAAGCGGGGTTGGATCCATTTATTTTTTTGTAATTTTTAAATTCAAATTCAAATTCATTGACTTTAAAAAAATCCAAATCCAAATTCAAATTCATTGACTTTGAAAAAGCTAAATTCAAATTCAAATTCATTGACTTTGCAAAAGTCGAATTCGAATTCAAATTCATCAATAACTCGTGAGCGAATTGAAATTCAAATTCAAAATTCAAATTCAATCCAACCCCATTTTTCACATCAAAGATTCAAAAAGGATTTTGCAGTTTGGACCTAGCAAGTCGCAGTCTCGTAGTCGCCGATGTGTATTAGGAGAAGTGGAGTCTTCGAACACGTCCTTGGCCTCGAGGACATCCTCGAGGACGTCCTCGAGGACACATTTTGAAGTTCTTGGCCTTGGCCTCGAAGGTCAAATCCTTGGCTTCGAAGCCTCAAGTCTTCGAAAATTGCCCTGTCCTTGGCTCGAGGACATCACCATTTTTTTAACATTTGAAACTTCAAATTCAGTTGAAACTTCGTTGGAAAACGCCAGAAACCTCGTGGAAACTTTGCGAACACGTTTTTTGTTTTCCGCAATTGGAGCATAGGCGTAGCCAAGAGGCACCCCCCCCCCCAATTTAAATTTCACCAATGACAAAAATGTGACAAAACAGCCTATTGTTTTTTCAGTTTCAGTTTCTTTTTAGCATTTTTCGCTTACAACAGTAGCTAACAATAATATTGAAGACTAGGGGCCCCGGGACCTCCTCAATTCAATTTTTGCCAGCCAATTTAAACGTATGATCTGGAAAAAATGGATAGTTTTCGTCCTAAAAGTTGCTACCTCAGGATCACATTTAGCCTTTTTATGAACGTAATGCATTAACCAAGGCCGGATTTGCCATAATATGGCGCAGTACCAGCTAGAGGCCCTGCGCTCAAATCTTAAGATTTTTTTGGTCTTCACCTACATTTGGCAGAAAGATGTTGCGAAAATCTCCAAAGTGCCAGGGGCCCAGCGCGATGTAAATTCGGCCCGGCAATAACATGGTTAGTAAGCATAACCATCTATTGAGCCATTTTTTAATAACAATTCAGTAATTTACCTTCAACTCGCAAGTTTTTACGCATAAAATACGTAAAAAAAATTAGCAATGGAAAATACTGATTAAACAAATCATTGAACTTCAATTAAAGGGGCCTGGGCCCCCTGGCCTAACATGCACTCCAATAACTGGTTATTTTCATGACAAAACAAAAATCTCTAAGAAAAATCTTCGAGTGGATTTTTATTTACTGCTGAAATGTTGCACGAGGCGATGCACCGTACTTCCCCCTACCTGGACCAAATCACTTACAATTAAACTTTAACACCAAAATGCAAGATGTTAAACGTGTTTTGGACTTAAATTGCAACTAAAAGGAGGATTAAACAATTTAATTTTTTCAATTGGCTTTCAAATGTCAAAAATCGAGTGCTTTCAAATGGCTCTGAACATGTGCAAAATGTGATTCAATGGCATTAAAATAGCTTTTTTTTCCAAAAAATTACAAAAAATTGCCCAAAAGCTTGAGGCTTCGCCCCCAGATCCCCAAAGCCTCCTCCAAATCCCCAAAGCTCCTCCCCAAAGAGTTACTCTGGCTTTCTCAACACGTTTCCAAAGTTAGAAATTTGCACTTTTTAACTATTACTTTGAGCCCTCTACGTTTGCAAAATCCTGGTTGAGTGCCAACAGGCAAATTTTTGATGACGTCATTGCATGTGGTTTGCAGTTTAGACCCCCTCAATCAAAAATTCTGGCAACGCCTATAAATTGGAGATCGCCTAAAAAACTTTTTTAAAGACCTTTTATTTTTTATTTTTTGAGAACACTTGCTGCTGTGTCCTTGATCCTTGGCCTTGGCCTCGAGCATTCCTGTCCTTGGCCTCGAGAGGGTCTGTCCTCGGAAAGGTTGTCCTTGGCCTTGGCCTCGGATTTTTTTGTGTCCTTGGCCTTGGCCTCGAGCCTTGAGTCCTCGACTCCACCTCTGTGTATTAGCGCATCACAGGTGCGTAATAAACCAACAACTCAAGTCGCTTGAATCCAAAATTAGATTTAGTGCCCTTGCCAGAGCAAACGAAGTGAGGGGGCACCAGCCAAAGGTGGGGGGCACTAAAATTTGCTTATAAAAACTGATCTTCGGATCTTGTACGGCTATAATTACGTGCAATTTTAAAATAAGGCCGGCAACGCTTCTTAGCTCGTTTTTTCCATGGCCAATAAGCGCTTGAAAAATCTATCTACAGCAGTGAATGCTACCAGACGTTCGACCAGGATTTTGCTAAAAGAGGTGTACCAAAAGTAAATTTTTTTTACACAAAAACTGCCTGATTTAGCCCCCGTGCTGACCGAACTGATGCAACTCAAGGGTGTCACAGACGGACATAGATACTAAATATTAAGTGAATGTCGATGGGGCCTGAGGGCGGATCCACCAGCCGCTGTGCGATTTTGAAGCAAGAAAATAGCGATTTTAACGCCATTTTAATCATACTTCGCACGTATGAATAAATATGAATATTTGAAGCCATATGAATAACTAAATTACCGGTACTACAATTCAAAAGTCGTTTCAATGAATTGAATTGCTTTTCACCTTCAGCCCCCCCCCCCCCCCCCCTTACTTTTGATCAAGTCCAAAATACTTTAAACGCTTGTATTTTGAGATTAAATTTTGAAATGATTTTGCAAATGGAGCTTACGCCTCTTCACCCTAGTTGCGCCACTGACTGTGACCTGAAAATCTTGAGTGTGCTCTAAAAATCAAAACCGCTTGTTTTTGAAAAAAAAGTTTTCATGCATTGTTTCATTTCATAATCACTAACGAAGTACTTGTAACTATTCTGCAGGCTTACATGTCTCTTCCGCGACACATCCGTAAAGGCGTGTCAATAAGAGGGAATGTTGTGTCAGATTAGTGTACAGCAGTTGGTTGCCAGCAATTTCTCAAAGAATCGAAAACACATCAAAGAAGAATTATGTTTCAACGTAATTTATTATTTCTCTTACCATTATTGTCTGTTGTCTTGTTGTTGCGTGATGTTACAAAAGCAGTATTTTTAGTAAACCAAAATGGGGGCACAAGCGGCCGTTATGGGGTACGCCCCGTGCACCCCTTCCCTTAGCGACGACACTGGTTGGATCCATTCATTTTATTTTTCATTTTTAAATTCGAATTCAAATTCATTGACTTTGAGATAACTAAATTCAAATTCATTGATTTTGCAAAAGTCGAATTCAAATTCAAATTCATCAATATTTCGTGAGCGGATTCAAATTCAAAACTCAAATTCAATCCAACCCTAGTAATAAGTCGATTTTTTGGACCTAATTTTCTAACACTTTGCTCTATTTTGTGCTTTTTACTACCTATTTACACTTTGCACTACCGTATTTTGCACTTGCGCTTTCGGTACCGCATTTGCATGTGCGATTAAAACAGATAAAATTAGTGTTTTCTCCTTCAAATTGGCCCAAAATTTCGTAATCATGAGCGCCGGATTAATCTGGCGCTGCGCCACGCCGATCAAATTTTCTACCTCGGCTAATTTGACGGTAATTTGGCAAAACGTGCATTGATGCGTAAATCGACAAAAAGCCAAAGAATAGCATCGATATTAGGAAAAAAGTGTGTGCGTTGGTGCGCAACAAATGTAACTCTTGTAAGAAGTACATGGCAAGGATTTAGCAGTCTTATACAACCAATAAATGTACAAAATTTTATTCAAATTTAAATTTTATTCAGATTTTGTATCTCGTCTTGTCTGACGCCGACGGTCGTCTTATACGCCGGAATATACGGTAGATTTTTAATTAATTAAGTTGGGGAACACCCTCTGCCCTGTTGGATATTGAAGGACAGGCAAACAGGATAAGGAATCAGTGGAGTAAAAACAAAAAGTAATGAACAAGTGGGTTCCTACTACAGACTACTCAGTACTTGTCTTGGTTTTTTCGATCAGAAACTTTGGTCAGACGTCCAAAAATATAGCTGTAATTTTTCAGTCATTTTAAAATTTATTTTTGTCAATGTTGCCACTGCAAGCATGATTTTACCTCATAAATTCAAAATCTTAGCTGACTTTTTTCGGACACTTCGACCAAATTGGCAGTTTAGTGGATTTAGTTTCTACAATTTGGGAAAGATTTACACAGTATATAGGCTACAGTTTAAAAAGGCAACCTAACTTTTAGTAATCAATACGGTAGTTTAGTTGATGGACCCAAAGAAGTAAGAAAATAATCAATTTAGGATTTCATTAACATCACTAAAAAGTACCTGTGTTAATAAGTTTCTGATAACAGATATTATACTGGATACCTGCAAGTATGAAGTAGGCTAATTCGAAACTAAGTTTGCCAGATCATTTCATCAAACAGCATGAGCATGATCTCTGCACTGTCATAATTAATGAATTGCATGCTACACAACTGGAAATTAATATGGCAAGGTTTGAGAGAACAATTCAATTTACTATGCCCATAGGCAGATAGGTGGGCACAATTCCGTTAGCCCATTAATAACAAAGCTAACTTTTTCATTAACTTGTTAATCCAATAAAAAGTTTTTTCATGTTAACGAACTAAATTAACTTCCGTTAAGTGCTGTTAACGAACTAAAGTAACTTCCGTTAAGTTCTGTTAACTTCCGTTAAGGTTTTTATCGTTAATATCTTGCAGCTTCGTTGTGCATTTGAACTTGTTTTTATCTTGAAATTAGATTAGACTGTAAAATGTAACTTTCAAAACACAAAAAGACCACCATAGCAATAAATACTTCCTTACAATCACCTCAACAGCGTCAATACATGTTCTAGAAGCGAGTGAATCAAAAGAAATGTAAATTTCATGCAAAATGTTAACGGATTAACGGACTTTATTAACTTCCATTAATTAAAGCTGAAAATAACGGATTAACGTTAACGGAGGTGTGAAGTTTGTTAACGGACTAGCGGTTAACGAAGCTAAACGTTTTGCATTAACTTGCCCATCTATGACTATGCCTGATGTCAATTACCGTATTTCAATAAAATGACACTAAGCTAGTAGCCTAGGCTTACTGACTTGCAAAGGAAAGAATGGTATATAATAATTTTGCTGTCACAAGTAATATGCTGTATCTCTTTAACTAAGTGCACAGATTCCTGTTATTTTTCATTTTTTTGCATTTGTGTTTCATTATTTTATATACAAATGTTTGTCTACAGTGATTTGCCATGTGAAATAAATGTCTGTTAGTCTATGTTATCAGATTTATTAGGCAGTTGGAATATCATGAGTGACTTTGTGCATCTGTAATAAATAGCATTGTAGTCAATCGCAGATGGATCATGATCACCAAACATCAAGTGTTTGTCGGTGTTTGCATTGCCAGACTGTTCCTTATAAAGCCCATTGTAATCTGCAGACGTCATGCAAGAAGAATGCAAAGATAATAATCAAGACACTTTTATTGATTATATTTTACTATATTTTTTCGATTGGATTAACATTTTATAACAAATGGATGTTTAAAGTGAGTCACCAGTATTTTTTGTGTTCATGCTGAATTTGCTTGTTGCTCACTTCATTTTTAGCTTATAAGGGTGCTATTTTTGTGGGTATATAGATTATCATTGCATACCTGTGATGTAATGCCTAAGGTAGTTCATCAACTTACAGCTTTTTTATGTTTTTTATTGTTCATGCTAAAGTTACGGTAGTAAAACATTTCTGTTAAGGCAAGCAGAAAATAGCAGACATCAGTATTCAATACCACTAAAATATATAGGACCGCATGGGTTAGGATTTTTACGGTCCATTCTGTTCTTGCAGTTCTCTATCTCCTGTATGCTTGAGTAGCACCCACCTAGGGATGGCCATATCCGAATCTCAGGTAATGCTGAATTGAATCTGAATCACTAATGTCGAATCCAGAATTTTGAATCCTCATTTCGAATCTTATTTTGTTAGACAAATGAATCGAGCCCAATGCTGCAAATCATGATCAAGTGCATAAACAATTGTATTTAAAAACGTACAAAATTTAAAATGTACAATAGACATGCCATTGTCAAGAAACAGGCAGTAGCCATTGTGAATAACGTGAGTTTGCGTAAGCATAATTTGTACATGCCGCTTGTGTGCATTGTTGTGCTATTAGTGTGTAAGTTCTGTTTAGTGTGTGTGCATCACATCGTTTCACAACCACATCACAATGCGTTTGAGCACGTGACTTTAAATTTAAAATCAATTGCATAAACTATTAGTTGCAATATTTTTTTATTATTTTGAATTGGCAGTACCAAAAAAAGATTTTGAATCATTTCAGATTCAATTCAAATCGAGATTCGGAAATGGACATCCCTACACCCACCTCACAGACATCATTGCTGCAACAGGGGATGCTTCTTTAAACAAAATAATATTGATGATTAATTGCAAAGATTGGAAAAATTAAAACTTTTAAAATGCCCTTGTCTTTGCATTGCAACTAATTTTTGTTGTTGAAATAGCTTCACATAAAAAACAGCCAACTTTATATATATTTTTTAATTGTTTGTGGTTTCTGTCTGCCAATTAAATGCAAAAACTTTTCCTTGACTATCATTGTAAAATATTGATGTCTATATGTTATTTTTCAGGGATTTCATTTTCCACTAATGACGACATGCATTCATTTTAGTACAGTATTTATCCTATCAGCATTATCCCGCGTGATATTTTCTCCCTGTCGCAAATCAGTTCCTACTTTAGAATGGTTGCCTTACTTAAAGAAGGTGTTTATCACAGGTTGGTTTTACTTCTAAATGTATTTCAAGTTTCCAGATTGATTTATTGTTTGTCACTTGGCAGACAGGAGTGCAGGAAATGCCCAACAACAGGATACTGTATCCCTCTTTTCAAATCGGTGTTTTTTAACCTGTGTTCCCACTAAGCCAATTTTTGTCTGCAAAATTAGTGATTTGTTGCATCAAGGCAAATGATTTTGGCAATATGATAAACACTGTTTTGGAAAAGATGACAAATTTGTAAAAATATGACTTTTGATAATATATACTTTAATAAGGGATTAGGGCAAAATTTAGCGCACATCAACATATTTTACAGCTTGGGCACAATTATTTTGAAAAAATTTGAGCTCTTTCGGCTTAACCAAGGGAACACTATTTTCAACCTTTCTTGAATCATGATCCCTTTGCAAATGCTGCCAACACTTGCGGCCTCCTGCTTGAAAAAATCAGTTCCCATTATACTTAAAAGCATAATTTGTGCCTGGTAAAGAGTAAAGAAAGAGCAAAAAAGGTTTTATATGGGTGTGTTTTTTCAGCCACATTTCGAGCTGATTTTGAGTAAAAGTCTAACAAAAGTAAAGAATAAATCTTCTGCATTTTTTAAATCAGATACTGAGCAGCTAGAGCTCTAGTATGCAATTTCACCTACCAGGCTGTCTCATTGCCCTTTCATTGCGATCCTTTGAAAAATACTGACTGGAATCCTCCCAAAAGTGCCAAATTATTAATTTTTCAAAATAGCTTTGTTAGTTTCTGAAGCAGATTGGCATTAATCATCTTTTAGATTTGGGATAAGAAGCCACCTAACAACCCTTTTTGACACTTAGTTTGTAAACATTATAATTTTCAGGTATTGCCAGTGCACTTGATATTGGTTTATCAAATTGGAGTTTTGTGTTCATTACCGTTTCTTTGTAAGTACCTAATATGATTTTGTACAAATGATAAAACACTCCAAAGATTGTAAAAGTGTATGTAAATAAGCTCTTGTTAAGGTTGCTTGATGTCGGTGGTCAGTTTTCTTGCAAGGTTCACTAAAAACTTTTTTGCTGTCAAGTTAATGTGTAGATATCGAGATTGCATACATCAACGTTACAACATATGAGTTCTATACTATAATAATTGGTCAATTATAATTGGTCAATTCAATCAATTTATCACCTTACAATTTCTCAAAAATTATTCTTGAAAAGAGGTCGGTCAAACAATAACTGAAACCAACCATGTGTTACACGTCATGCCTGGCATGGATACCTGCTCTCAAAAATAGCATTCTAAAACAGCTGTTGTTTCAAAGAATATTGGCTCTCGTTTGATAGGCTAGCAAACAATCAACCGTGAAAAAGGTTTTAATGGGGAGGTATCTTTTGGCTATTTATTTACCTATTTTCCAACTAATAAGCCAATTTTCTGGACCTAATTTTTTCACCGAATTTTCTGGGGTCAGCTTATTTCGCGAATACACCTTGAACCAGACAATACTGGAGAATGGAGATCAAAATGTCACTGTGCATCAATTCGCAGCACTTTCCACTATTTTACACTTTATCCTACCTATTTGCATTTTGCACTACCATATTTTGCCCTCTGCATGATTGGTATTGATTTGCACGAGCAATTAAAACGGATAAAATTTGAGTTTTCTGCTTCAAATTGCCACAAAACATCGTAATGCCGGGCGCCGGATTAATCTGGCGCTGCGCCACGCCGATCAAATTTTCTGCTTTGGCTTATTGGGCGGTAATATGGTAAAACCCTCATTTTGAGAGAAAAAGTTGGTCTCAGCTTACTCGACCGGTCGGCTTATTAGCCGGAAAATACGGTAGTATTTTGCTTGATGTGGAATTAAAGACATATATAAAGTCAAGTCTAAGTTCACAGAACTGGAGTATGCCGTTACGAACAGAAAGTTTTAAAAATTTTGATTTTTGCTACCAGAGTAACAGAATTGAATAAATTTGTTACCCCCTTCAATTATTGTCATTGTTTGTGTCTACTTTTGTGGGTCGTTGTTGTCCTTTATTGCCTCTTTTTTTTCCGTTTAGATTTTAGAATAAACCACCAAAAAGTGGTGCCAGAAAATACAATTTGAAAAGTGTATACTAGTGTATGTACTGCCAATAAAATGATAATGAAAAAAAAAAATTTATTGAAGTTAACAAATTTTCTAATGCAAAAATATCTTGCAGATATACTATGGTCAAATCATCGTGCGTTGTTTTCATCTTGGGTTTTGCTCTTGCTCTTAAACTTGAAAAACCGGTAAGTAATAAGAACTTAAAAGTTTAGATGTAGACATCAAGTGCAAAGTTGTTAGGTGTTTAGGCATCTAGACATTTAGACCTGTTTTAAACAGGAACTGGAGACAAAATCATTGGGGTTTCTAAATTCGTACAATAGCATTAAATGTATGGGAAGGTATTAATTTTGTATCAATCCAACTTTACTCTAAGCGCATTGTTGTGTTCCATGTCTTTGACAATTGTAGTAGGGCAACATTAATGTTAATTTACGTTGGCATTGGTCTCCCATAACTACTTTCTAGCTTTAGCTCAGAAGAGCTTATTGATCGAGCATGAAGGCAAGGGCTGGGATATCAGTAATTCAAGCGCAAAGAGCATCATTTTATTCAATTCTGGTCAGCTTTGTTGTGTTTACAGCCAGTTAACCAATCGATGGAGTAAGATGGTTCTTATCATAAATTAAAAACTAAACCATTAGGCCTAGTCAAGGAAGGCTACTGCGTTATATCATAGTACTGTCTTAAGTTGATCAGTTATGCTTCTCTTTGCACTTGAATTATTATACTAGGTATCTTCAAAAATATGCTTTTTATTTACAAAAAAGCTGTTTATTCAATTCAAAACTTTTCGTTACTGTATGTTTGAAAAGGGAGCTGAATGATTGAATTTAATTATACTAATCACTATAAAAGTCAACTTTTACTAATTCTAAGGCTAGTTTTCAGTGCCTTTGCAAATGCTTGTTTTGGCAGAAAGGCATCTCTGGAATTAGTTTTTGTAACTGAGTGACAGCTTCCCTCACCAGTTTTTAATTAAAACTTATGTGTGAAGTGATTTTAGATTTTTAATTCTAAGCGATGGTAGCAAGTATTAGTGCGCGTTATAAATGTCTTTTTAGGTGTTCATTGTACTTTAAAAATAAACATATTTCTTGCTGAGTGTTTGTAAAATCTATTTTTTTCTAGAGATTTTCTTTGGTTATAATCGTGTGCTTAATTTCGGGAGGTTTGTTTTTATTCGTTTATGAATCATCAGAGTTTGATTTGGAGGGGTTTATTCTTGTCCTATCAGCATCTTTTATTGGTGGAATTCGTTGGACTCTGAGTCAAATAATTGCTCAAAAAAAAGAGCTTGGTAAGAAACTGACTTGGAAAACATTGTTCTACACAGCATTTAATGATTTCGAACAGTCTGTGTTAGCACAAAGATATGACAGAAAATGGCTGAGAGAACAAGAGATTTTTGCTGCCCTTGAAAATTAGTTGGTGTAATGCGGTAACTACGTACAGTGAACCATTGGACCAGGAATATTAACCATGTTTCATTTTTAAGTCAGCTAGGTTTTAGGTTGAATCTGCACTTATCTTGCACAAACAAACACTACTTGTCCTTCCTCAATTCTTCATTAGTCAGATTTTATTTGCTAAAATCATAGTTTTGTCTGAAATGATTGGTTTGCGTTAACCAAAAATCTAGTTTTGGCTAGTGAAGGTCAAAACGACATTAAAACATCATCAACAAAAACGAGATGTGTAGAAACGTTTAATTAAAATCAGCTCAACAGCGTAATACAAAAAAGTAAAGTTGATTTCAATGTACATTAGCATCTTCGATCATTTATTATGGTAGAAGCAGTCAAACTATAACCCAACAAAAAAATTCAATTAAGTGTATAGCGTAAAAATTGTGTAGAAAACTTTATACTACTATTTGTTTACACTTTTTATGTTAAATTGTGTTTTCGTACTTTAATTGCATCTTTAGGAGGCTAATTCACCGGAAAGTTTTATATACTTTTTATTACCGGTAATTCTCAAACCTAATATTAACCCTTAAGAAAAGTACAGTATAAAAAATACGCAGATGATATTCCTTATTTTCGTTTTATTCTCTGCAACTTTAAGATTTTGATGAAATAGTGACTTCCTTACGTCGAATGAAGCTGCCACCTGCTCAGTGCTTACCTGTCTACCACATGCAGTGGCATTCTCACACTCTCCCTGACGTGCTGGACGTCAAGCAAGGAAGCTATAAACACCAATTTTTGTAGCTTTTTGTGTACGCTGCTACTTCTGTTTCATTATTTCCTTGAAAAGCTCATAATAATGTCCTCAAATTTGGTTTAGTTTTAAAAAGCTTGCGATTATTGAGGAATGTATAGAATTTACTGAAATTACAATAGTCTCATTTTATAATTAGTCTATTAAAAAACCACAAATTCAATAACTTGTTGCATTCAGCAGTTAAATTAGTTGTGGTTCATGTTTTCAATGATTGTGGAATTCTATTCTTAACAGGTTTAAGCAACCCTATAGATCTTCTTTATCATCTTCAGCCTACAATGTTTGTGGGTTTATTTCCACTGGCCTTGGCACATGAAGGTGAGTGTTACTTATATGATATGGCATGAAAGCAAAATGCCTCGGAAAAGCCTTTCCAAACAAGCTGTATGTACTTGACTAAGTTGATTTAGCCAATTTGATTGATCTAGCCAATTATGATCTAGCCAATTATGCAACACTGTACAATACATGTAGTTATGGTGCGGTAGTGCCGCTATTTTTTTGTTAATTGGGTATCTCGAATTCTTGCAATATATCTTGGACCCGGTCCGCACTGTGGGTAAAATCTTCTGCGTACGAGCAAATCGTTACTATTCCTTAGTGTTATATTTTAACGAACTGGCAGCTGGTACACTATTGAGGCTGTGTGCCGGGCGTCATAATTGCAAAGCGTACCCATGTTTTTTGAATTTCGATTTGCTATCTATCAGGCTGGCATTGCTGCCCGTACCCTAACTCTAGTGCAAAGTTCTGAAGAAAAAGAATAAAAGAGCGCAGCGCGAATCGAACTCGAACACGAGACTTACCAGACACGCGCCCTAACCACTACACCACAGAAGCGACGCTGTGTGGTTGTTGAAGTGAATGAGACAAAAGCAAGAGGTCGTAAATATATAGGTACACTTTGCAAAAACGCTGCCGGGCGTATCGAATTTATGTTTAAAGTGAACAAAAATAATGCTCGTACGTTCACGATTTCACGTCTAGTAAAGATTAAACGGCTGGGCTTCAGCGTGGCAATCATGGCTTTTTTCTTGGAGGCCAATGTGAAACTGTAAATCGCATAACTTGAAACGACAAGCAAAATTATAGATTTTTTGCTGAATCGTTATTCGCAAAAAGTAACAAAAGCACATCGTATTTGAAAATTATCAGCATTTCAATTATTCTAAATCGCTGATATGTAAACTAAGCAAAATCGACCTTTACAAAGTATATCTTTGTCTTCGAACGCAGATTTGTAGAGCAGTGAATTGGTATTCCTTAAAACTGAACTCGGAAGAACATTTTTGGTTTTATTTTTGACTCGTAGTTGCTGCTTCAAGCCTGGTCTACACTTAGCGTACAACTGTAAGCGTACGAGCGTATGTAGCACGTTAGCAATGCGATACGCTGGCTACGGCGGCATCAAATTATTTTCAATTTAACAAAGGACATGGTCGCATGCTCACGAATTTACGCGAAGTATCTTCACGATCTTTTTGAGGTTATGTGAAAATCGAAGCCAGATAATAAAAAAACGCTAATTGATATTCAAAGTTTCTGGCTGCGCTTACGAAAAAAACACATCATACCAATTCAATGTCCATTTGTTCAAATAACATTTTGAATATTGATTACATACATTTCAAGACTACAACGGTTTAAATATGTAATTTATTTATGGTTGGCGATGCAGGTTTGTCTTTGCAATGCATTAAATGCACATTAACCACCTCACGACGTTTGCATTTTCCCAACACTCGTCTAAAGGTTGTGTTGCACAAACCCGCTCGATTACGTTTCGGTGAAAATATTTGATCTCGCCAATACAGGCTACAGGGCAAACTTGATATGTTTTTATCATTTATAAACCAAACTGCTTTTGGAAAAACTTGATTTTGTAACACGCTTGCACAGCACGTAGACCATTCCAACAAAAACGGAGGAGGCGAGAGACAATTCGTCCTCTTGAGTGTCAGATATAAGGGGGCGCCTGCCCTCCGGAATCAACACCAGTGGTTGTGTTTCATTGATAAGTGTTGACTGCAGCAATTGTTTAATTCTGTTGAACTATGTTTCTGGTTAGATTGTCGCTAGTGAGAGAGCACCATTAGTGGAGCCCATTTTCGCGAAAAGCTATCCAACTTAATAGCAATTTATCTTCAATTTTGGCCAGTTCTAGGTTCTCAGAACTTTCTGTTGTATAGGAGGAAACACACTATTCACTTAGCCTACTGGCTTTTTTACAGGAGTTCTCACACAGGCGGCATTAGCTTTGATGAGGCTAAAAAAGGAGGCTTCTTCCGTAGGCCTACCAGTTAATCATTTGAGATGATCAACCTGCTGCAAAAAAATTTAACAAGATTTTTCTTAGCAGGTTGATCATCTTAGGCGATTACTGGTAGGCCTACCGAAGCATGAAGCCTCCATTTTTCGCTTTAGCTAAGCTAACACCGCCTTTGTGGATAGGCCTTAGCAAATATGTTTCACAGGTTTATCCTTCTTTACATCGAAACGAGTTTTCGCTTATGAGACATTTTCTGACGTCACTCTCACTGTGATAATGATAGTAGTTGGTGGAGGTATAGCGTTTATGTTGAGCTTTTCCGAATATCTTTTGCTTACCAACACATCATCACTAACTCTTTCTATCAGTGGCATTTTTAAGGTAAGTTTCATTTATCTGAAAAAATTCAAAGAACAATGTTCAACTTAGAAATGAATAAGTCTTTTGAACGATCTGATTTGTCCGTTGAGTTCAAATTGTTGTAGTCCCATGCAGGTGTGTAACAATGATTTCGCTGAGAAGGAGGGAGTTAGAAGCGACAGCTTTAAAATTTCACCTCACACATACATGAGTCTGGGTAAGGAACCGTCCAGCCGCTGGGCGATTTTTGTATTTTTTCGGGAAAAATGGCCATTTCAACGTCCATTCAATGGCATTTTGCTCGTTTATTGGGTCAATGTAAGAATTTTGCTAAGATTTAGTAATCCTTTGACAGAATTAAATCACTCTCTTGAGCCCCGCCTCTGTATTTTTGCGTGAAGTTCAAAACACATTATAGAAACATGCATGTTAGGGTTAAATTTTGTACATGACTCTGCTATGCTAGTTGCGTCTTTTTCCATGGCTCCGGGTGCTAGATTGAATGTTTATAAGTTATGTACAGTAATTGAATTGCCCGAAAGAGTGCTGTAACTTCTCGATCCTTAAAATTGGGCAGATCCCTAAACTTTTGTTGGATTGATAACTTTAACCAATTTCTGCATAATGTGTTCAGGAAATCATTACACTAATAATGGCGACTACGTGGAACAAAAATCATCTCTCTCCAATGAACTGGCTTGGTTTTTTCATTTGTGTATCAGGAATTTCTTTGCACGTTTTACTCAAATTTCTGCAACGTAACGAAAAGACCGATGGTAGGTTCAGTATTTTTGTCAAGCAGTTATTTGTTCTTCAGTGGAAATTTAAAAGACGTTGCAACAAAGAAATTAATTTTGCGGTCACCAATTGAAAGGTAGTCAAACGACACCCCTCATTAATGTTGTTATCCCCCAGTCGTCGGACAGCGTCAAACGCTAACGGTTAGATGATCCGCACACTTTTCATTGCAGTGTTACTTCGTGCTCGGAGGAATTCGCGCGTGTTTAGAAGTTTCCAATGATCCATCCAACATTTCTGTGGATTTCTTCGAATTCTTGTCCACTGAATTTGCTACTGGTTCAAAGCCACCAAGCAGAGATAATCATCGTAAAGCGTTTTGTCCAGGAATGCAACAACGTGACCAGGGTGCGGGTTGAACCCAGAACATGCGATCAGGTTTGCCGCTAGAACGACATCTTTATTTACCCTCTCGGCCACGCTGCTGTCAAATTAATAACCAGAGGTTGGGTTTTACTAGCAGCATGTTGTGTCCAGTAGAACTCGTCTACACTTCGTTGCAAGACTTTCTTTTTTGACACATGGCACTAGGTAAGCAGTTTTAGTTCTAAATACCTCGCCTAACAAATTCGGTTAGTATTTTCGGCTGGATTGATTTCAGCTTCGCATTGAATGAATTCCGTAATTTTATTCACAGTTATCTTTGCAACTGTGACGACATTGTTGTTTTGATGTTCATATCAAACGCTAAGATCCACTGCGAAAATAAACATAAACTCAACACTAACACAAATCAAAAAAAGTATTTTTAATCAGATTTTTAAAACCAATTAGAAGGAACTAGAAGCTTGACCGGAAATCATGCCCGACACAAACTTTTAATAATAAGCAAAAAAAAACAACCCGAATTCATAGCCAAAAATATCCAGGAATTATCTGAATTGAAGTTATGTTCTACAAAAGAAAAACTAGACTTACGCTGCCAAATATTAAAAGTTGTTATGGTAGTCCGCACTTGTAACGTTCTAGCCCTTAACATGCCTGGAGTGGACAGTGAACAACCTGAACTTACTTATACGAACTTATGATGGTGTTTAGATGATTCCAAGAATACAGAGGAAGATATAAGAATGGAATTGTTACATCATTCTGATACGGATTCGGACAATGAAACGGAGTTGTTTAACTTCACCAAGAGATAGCGGATGTGATCGAAGAAAGATTTTTTTTACATTTTGCATTCTACATACGTAGTGAAATGAAAACTTTAGTGCAATTTGTTTTTGATGGTTCAATTGTGTTACTACATATCACTCGTATTTTGGTACAAATGTTTTTGACTTCACCAAAGTTGGAGTCCCTGTGATGAACACTTTTGGAGTCTTTCTGTAGAATCAAAAACTGCATTATTTTTAGTTGATTAGAAAATGCTGACATTGAAACAAAAGATTCCGATTTTCTCGACCAGTGGTTGAGTGGATCGAGCGTCTGCCTCTGAAACGGTTGACTTAGGTTCGATTCCCGGTTGGGTCAAGCCAAAGACGATAAAATTGGTATTCACAGCTTCCTTCTTTAACTTTCAGCAATAAAAAGGGACAGTGTGAACTCTGAAACCTCTACCATGTGTGATAAGTTAGTTGGCAGGTGACAACTTGACTCAAAAGACCACAATAGTGACTTCGCTGTTTTCTGGCCTAGGCAACTAAAGTGAATGATGGTGTTATTGCAATTTTTTTTTCTTGAAAAATAATAAAATTCATAGACGAAGTGGCCAAGTCATATTGATTCTTACTTTTAAACTCAGATTGCACCTAGTCCTTAGTACGAGTAATTTGCGTTGAATTCAACAAGGCGTGTTTTTTTGATAGGCATTAAATGCGCGAGACGCGTCACATGCCCTAAAGCGTAAACAAAAGTTTCAGGGTTAAATGAGCACATGTGGGTATGTGATAAACAGGTTAATTTTGTTTTCCATTTAGCGTACTCGAGTATGCCTAAAGTTAGCTAAAAAATTTGTTAGCGTGTGGTTATTTATCGTTTTGACTTAGTCGAAGCAGAAATGATACACTACAAAACCCCAGTAGAGCTGGACAAACTGGAAAAGTGCCGTTTCCACAGTCCGGACTACGAACCAAATTTTTATTCGATTTGAAGTTCGAGTTCAACCTCTTTTAGCTAGTTTGAAATTTGTTTTTCTTTAGTTCAGTTTCGGCAAAAATATCAAAATTTTTGAGTTTACTGATCTACTTGTTTTCCACTTATGCGCCCTCTTTTTGCATACGTCTTGTTTTTGGTCGCCAAGGCATAAACAAACGAACGACTTGCAGTTGTTTGGAAAAATGCAATACGTAATTTGCACCATGCTGGCTGCAAACTCGAAAAAACTCGATCTTTTTTGCCGAACTCCAAAATATATAGGTGGGCACAAATTCGTTAATCCGTTAATAACGAAGCTAACTTTTTCATTAACTCGTTAATTCATTAAAAAGGTTTTTTATGTTAACGGACTAAATTAACTTCCGCTAAGTTTCATTAACTTCCGTTAAGGTTTTCATCGCTAATTTCTTGCACAATTCATTCACCGTACCGGTACAAACCAGTTTGCACTGGTAGCATTTGTTGCGTATTAGCACGAGTTTTGCAGAAAAAACGCAGAAAGGAGCTCTTTTTTTTGTGGCAAATAACCTGCAGCCTCTTAGGTCTCTTAATTATCACTGTTCGCAATTTCCAAAGATTTTCCGATCGCAGCTTCGTTAGTGCATTTGAACCTATTTTAATCTTAAAAGTAGATTGGACTGTAAAATGTTAAATTCGAAGACACAGAAACACCAAAACAGTGTCATTACGTGTTCTAGAAATGAGTGAATAAAGAGAAATTTAAATTACACTCAAAATGTTAACGAATTAACTTTAACGGAAGTGTGAAGTTTGTTAACAGACTAATGGTTAACGTTTTGCACTAACGTGCCCACTTATGCCAAAATATAATTTTTCTGTTCTCGAATAAAACTGTTCCAGTTTAAAGACGGAAAAATTGTCGGAAAGAAGTCTATTTGATCAAGCCGTGTAGATTGATATGGTAATTTATTTGTTGATGCCATAACGACCTAGAAAAACAGCATGTTTACAAAAAGAGGCGAATAAATCAAAAAGCAAGCCTTAGTATTTTTGTCAGCCTAAACTCAAACTCGAAAAACTTCACATTTTTCCCGAACTTGCTCTCAAAATAATTAGAGTGGAGAACTCGAATTTGCAAAGATTGGCTGAACTCGAATCAGTGATACGGTTGCGCACCCGTTTTATTCGAATGGCTTGGGTGCACTTCCGGATGGCAACAAAGGTGGTTAGCTACACCGTTTTGCCCAAACGACTGTAACTGTGGCGGAAAGAAAGACGGTAACACATCGAGGACAGCAGCCGACTGTGCAGGACGGTATCGCCGTACAATTTAAATTTCAAGCGTTTAAGGAGCAAGGGAATAGCTATGTTCAATAAGTGAAAACGTAATTTGTGAAAAGTGTAAACTCGAGTACTATATGCACTGCCGCAACTAGAGCGTTGTTGTAGGGGGGGGCAAAAAATTGCTGCCTTTTTCTACAATACGAGCATACTGAACCCTAGGCGTAGCCAGGATTTTTGACTTGGGGGAGCCCAAACCACATGCAATGACGTCATCAGAAATTTTCGAAAGAAGAACTTTTTGTGAGGCAAAAATATTGCAGCTTGGAAGCTCAGATGCCGTGGCCTGTGTGTTGGCACTTAACCAAGATTTTGCTAAAGGGAGAGAGCTTAAACCCCCCAAAAAAGTAAATATGTAAAATGGGAGACTTGTTGAGCAAACTAGAGTAACTCAAACTTATCACAGACGCAGAGGGCTAGGGGGTCTGGGGGCTAAGTACCCAGCCGCTGGGTGATTTTTTGGGAAAACCAGCTACTTTAATGCCATTGGATCACAATTCGCTCGTGTTTAGAGCCATTTAAAAGAACTAGATTTTTCACATTTGAAAGCCCAATAAAAAAAATTGAATTGGTCAATCCTGCTTTAACTTACAAGTAAAGGCCAAATCACGTGTAAAATCTTGCATTTTGCAGTTAACATTTGTAAGTGATTTGGTCTAGATAGGGAAAAGCAAGGTAGCCTACCAGTAGCGCACGCAAGATTTTCGAAAGGGGGCCGCCAGGCGCGTAGCAAGGAATTTGGAAAGGGAGATAAAAACCAGAGCAAAACGATCTTAATTCCAAACTGAAGATGACCAAAAAGAAAAAAGTTCCTCACTCTGATTCTGTCCGTTTTTCTGCCTGAATTTAGGTGAAAACCCCCCCAAAAAAATTTGGTCTTCGCTCAGATTGAGTACGTTTTTCTGCCAAGATTTTCTGCCCAAAGGGAGACCATGGCTCAGTTTTGCGTACTATTCTGAGGTAATCATACTTTACTGGCGACCCTAAGGGGGAGGGGCATGGCACAATGCCCCCCTTAAATACGCCCCTGTGGCCTACATTGCCTCCTGCAATATTTTAGCAGTAAATAAATAATCCACTTGAAGATTTTCGTTAGAGATTTTTGTTTTGTCATGAAAATAACCAGTTGCAGTAGTACATATGCGACCAAGGGGCCGAAGTCCCCTCAATTCAAATTTAATAGTTCTTTCAAAGCGAATTTCCCCAAGCTAATTAAAAAAAAAAGTGTTTTGTCCTGTAAAAACTGGCGAGGTGGAGGTGGGTTGTTATTTAGAAGGGAACAATAGATGGTTACGCCTGCTAACCATGTTTTTGCCCAGGCCTGATTTACATTGCATGGGGCCCTTGGCTCTTAGAAGATTTTTGCAACATCTTCTTGCCAAATATAGGTGAAGACCAAAAAATGGTCTCACCATCTGAGCGCGGGGCCCCTAGCTGGTACTGTGCTATATTATGGTAAATCCGGCGCTAGTTATTTTTACATTACGTTTATAAAAGAGTTAGATGAGGGCAGTGGCGGATTTAGGGGGGGGATAGGGGAGATGCATCCCCCCTACCAGCCTAAACATAAGGTGCATATGCATAATATTAAACATTAAAAAAAAAGCAATCAGTGAATACTCGATAGGCCGGGTGACTGCGATATAATTTCTTAAGCCATTGGGGGAGTGGGGTAGGGCGGGGGTAGGGAAAAGTTATTTTTACAGCGAACTTTTTACAAAACAGAAATTAGTTTTTTACAGGTCCAATTGATTTGAAAGCGCCAAACTAGCAAAATTCACAACTCGCACTTTTCAACGATAAAGGCATAACACAACAGGAGTTCAATTATGGCGCATTTTCGCTCAAACCTCACGCAATATCAGTAGCGTAGCCAGGGGCGGAGGGGGGAAGGCTATAGGCATATAGCCCCCCTATTGATATGTCGACCAAAATGCAGAATGGGAAAAACACTACGTTTTTAGCACTTTGGGGACTGTTTTATGCACTGAAATGGACTAAATAGTGATTTAAAACATCTTTTGAAACATATGTTCTGGGGGAAGGGGGCTAATTTGTCAAAAATAAAACCAACAAATAAATGAAAACTTTGGAAAATGGTAAAAAATAAGCAATCAAATTTGATCGCAAGTGTAAAAATGCTAAACATATAGGTGTCATCAACAAATATACTATAAACTAAGGAATAGGGGGGGGGGGGGCTATTCAGTATTAGTTCATTACCAATCATTTCTCTCAAATCTCTTTTCATTAGCACCCCAAAAATTATTTTTCTCTATAAACTGTATACGAAATAGATTACTCTGTGTGAGTTTTATTGAACTATTCAATTTTATAATTTACCAGCATCTAAACAAGAGAACTAACATTTTACCAATAGCCACCTCCTAAATAGCTCATTTATGCCACCAGTTTAATCTTGTTTGCATTGCCAATTTCTAAGCCACGTTTTAAAAGCATTATTTTTTAATCAAAATAGCCCTAAAATGAAGTTATTTTTGCAAAAAAATGCAAAATTTTCGATCGCTGGGAGCTTTGCCCCCAAACCCCCATTGGCCTCCGGTGGCTGGATGCTCCACTACCCCCCAACACAGCCCCCCAATTGCGAATTTCTGGCTACGCGCCTGCGCAATACAGTAGTGCGGTTTCGCACAAAAAGTGTGTCGATTTGATAGAACATTAAGTAAAATGTCTTCTGGAGTGTAGTTTTATTACATTGTTAGTTACGGTATGCTTAATGAACACTTGAACAAAATAGACTTTTGACGATAGAAATATCAAAGTCCGATACTGGTAGTTTTTACTCATTATGTGTGAGTAACGCTGCCAAGGGAGGGCGGGGGGGGCTTTTGCCCCCCCCAACCCATTGGCCTGTCGACCAAAATTCAGAATAAGAAAAATACCACGTTTTTAGCACTTCTGAGACTGGTTTTTGGACTAGGATGGACTAAAACGTGATTTAAATCATCTTTTGAATCATATGTTCAGGGGGGCTAATTTGTCAAAAATGAAACTCACAAATCAATAAAAACTTTGAAAAATGGCCAAAAATAAGCAATCAAATTTAATATAGCTCATTGCAAATGCTTAACATAGTTTTTATTAACAAAAATATTATAAACTCACGAACAGGGGGGAATCTATTCAGTATTGGTTAATTACTAATCACCTCTCTCAAATATCTTTCCATGAGCCCCACTCCAAATATTTTTCTCTATAAAATACTGTATAGTCGAAATAGATTACTTTATGTGAGTTTTATTAAACAATAGGATTTTATGATCTACCAGCATGTAAACAAGAAAAAATTTTACCACTAGCCACTTCTCACATAGCCCATTTATGCAACCGGTTTAATCATGTTTGCACTGCCAATTGCTATGCCACGTTTTAAAAGCATTAATTTTTATCAAAATAGCCCTAAAATTTAGTTATTTTTGCAAAAAGATGCAAAATTTTTGATCGCTGGGGGCTCCGCCCCTAGATCCCCAAAGCAGCTCCCTCATTGCGAATTTCTGGCAACGCGCTTGTTCTGTGTAGATGCAGACGGTAATGCTGGCGAAAGTTTAATAAATACGATTTTTGACGCAGGAAAGACGAAAAGAGCGTTTTATGTTATTAATTTAAATTGAATTGGTTAAATCAATGACATGAAACTAGTTTTATGTCATTGGTTAAACTAAAAAAGAATATTTTATATACTGGTAACGTTTTTGGGATGCGACGGATCAAAAATATCCCCAACAAGTTTGCGCGAGGTCAAGAACATTAATCATAAACATGCAAAATTTTGAGATTTTACACAATTTGTGCTCATAAATTTTATCATCCTCCCCCACCAAAATTTTCTAGATCCGCCACTGGATGAGAGCATGAAATAGGAACTTTCAGAACAAAAACTCGCAATTTTTCCTGGGTTATATATACATTTAAATTGGTTGGCAAAAACTAAATTGAGGGGGGGTCTGGTCGTCAATATTGTAGTTAATTACTGTTGTAAGCGAAAAATGTTAGAAAAAATTGAAACTGACGAAACAATTGGCTTTTTTGTCACATTTTTGTCATTGGTGACATTTCATTTGAGACGGGCAGTCTCCCTTGCCCCCCTGGCTAAGCCTATGTGCTGGGCAGTTTTGTTTTATAAATAAGAAAGCTTTTAGCAACCTCTGAAGCTGAGTTCAATTCATCGGTTGGTGCGGGTATTGGTTCGAAACCATCGGGGACGAAAGCAGCGGTTATTTTTGCCTTTCAGGTATAAATTCAAATTTGGACGTGAAGGAGCCAGAAGGTTAAAATAACCAGGGGCACCGGAAGCATTTGCAGACAAGGAATTGGAAGGGTATAGGTAGCTTCAGAAGAAGCAGGATTCGGACCGGGGTGAGGGTCTCTACTACTTTTCATGACAAACGTATCCATTACTGCCGAATAAGACTCAACAAAACGCAGTGTACAACAGTTAGGTTTCAAACAACTTTTTGGCCGAGGTGAAAGCGACCGCGTGCACTCATTGCCAACGCCAGCGTGCTACTGCACCGCGCGTAGCGTCAAATTTTCGATTATAAAATAGTTGCTATTGCATTACAATGAAATTTTGCGTTATACTAAAAAGATTTTGTTAGTTAAACAATTTGTAGCTTGTCAGCTTAATCAAGCAAGGATTGCGATTACGCAAGATGAATACCGGGTGCCATCACAATCAATGTACTGATTATAAAAGTTTTGCGAAACGCAATATTTCGCATCAGTTCAAATCATTTATCAACAGTCTTACAGTAGGCTACTTACCAATATTGTCGCTTTGGGGTTTGGGGGGGGGGGGGACGAAATTTTGTTTTGGGGGCGCCGCCCCCCTGGCCCCCCCTTAGTTGCGGCCCTGACTGTGTGATTGCATTCAGGACATGAACTATCGAGGTTTACAAAGTTTAACAATTAATATGTAAATATCATTATAAGTGCAAGCACATCATGAGTTAGGATAGAGAGAAGGAAAGCAGCAGACCAAACTAAAGTTATAATTACTATTCCACGAGATGAAAGTAGTCAGTAATAATAATTTTATCAGTTAAAGTTGTCATTATCATAATGAAAAACCTTTCCGGAGAATTTCCAATATTTCAGGTTTAAATTTACTCATCTAGTCAATGTAAAAACCAACAAAAATATTTTGACGTTAAGTCAACAACTGCCAACTTGGGAGTAGATTCGAAAACAAAGACGCTGCTTAACGAATGTGCAATCAAACGCTAAACAAGAAGTTTTAAGTCAGTTTAGGCGATTCTTCGCTGCATAACACAGTAGTTCTGCCCTGATTTTATCCCTGATACGGCTTCATCAACCAAAAATATATTTTCTTTTCGAGAACTGTAAGGTATTTTATTGACTCAAACAGTTTTATTCGAATTTAGAAAAATTAGTTTTTGTTGCTCGAGAGTGACAATGCGATCGATTTTTTTTTGAGTTCACAGTCTTGTTTACACCATTCAAAGACTGTGCACCTCGTCACCACACAAACTGATATTGGGGATAAAAGTCGTTTGAACACTTAAAACACAAATGACTTGTCGAAGTAAAATATGCGCCATTAGGTTACGGCGCGTAGATATGTTATTCAGCCGCTTCGCGTTAAGTTAGCGAAATTGTTGCCAGCTAGAAACATCCCAAATTTTCTGCAAATATGCGCCATTAGGTTACGGCGCGTAGATATGTTATTCAGCCGCTTCGCGTTAAGTTAGCGAAATTGTTGCCAGCTAGAAACGTCCCAAATTTTCTGCAAATTTGACCTCCCAAAAACAGATATGCTGGATGTAACAAACCGAATCCCTCTTTTTTTGCTTCATTTTGGTACAAAACGAAGCATCGTAGCTACAGCAGTAGTTGCACACTCAAGCCCGAGAACGTATTTCATGTTTTAAAGATCACACTAAATTCCAGTCGAAATTCAACTTGATGCCTCGAAGATCTTTTTTTCAGATCCCCAACCCTCTAAAGTTCAAGTAAAACAATACTTTACTCGGTTCGCAAAGCGATCTAATGCCGGAACAGAGAAATGGTCATTTTAACTGAATTCTGAAATAAGCTGAGACCTAGGTCTAACTGAATATTATAGAATAACAATGCTGTAGATATCGTAGAATGTAGAAAGTTGTCGAAACTGTGACTGAGCTGTTTAGACTTAAAAAAACATATTAATTTCGTTTCGACTTGATTACGTTAGTCGTTATTAATCTGTAAGTAGTACACAAAAAATCACTAGAAAATCTTCAAACAATTTTAGTAGGTCTTACAGATTAATATACTGACTTAAATGATAAGTTGAAACGTTCCTTCACAACGTCTCTTCTGAAATAAAACGCTTACGAAAGCTTTCGCTATTTTATTCTAAGTGAAACTATAGACTTTAATGTTAAAATTGGCTACTTTCTATTGCAGACTATACGGCGTGCGCTGGCGTTATCATAAATTACATGCCTTGATAAAATGTTGCTGTAAATTGCTGCATTACGTGCCTGCTGCAAGTAGATAAAATGCTGCAGTAAATTTGATAAAATTCTGCTGTAAATTATTGGTTCGGTGCCTGCTGCAAGTAGAGGCAACTGTTCAAAGTTATGTTTTCGAACAGTTTTATTCGCACTCAAAAATCTTCACAGTCTTTATTGTTTATTTAATTTGAAGCTCTTGAGTAAACAAACGATCACACACACACTGACCCACCAGCTTGAGTTTTTTGATCATAAAACCTGTGACAGTAACCACGAAGGTGACAATAAATCAGGTTACGGCCGTTAGTCTCGTTTCACTAGAATACAAAATATCTACAATTCCTGAAAGTCGGTTAAAAGACAATTTTAGGGTAGAAACGTTTTTGTGCAAATTTGCTAAGTTTAGTCAAAATCAATTCAGCTAAAACACCACAGAGCATAATTAGAAAATGTTTTGATTAGTTTCTTTAAGGCCTAGTCTACACTGTGCATGAAATCACGAGCGTACAAGCGTATCCTTAGTTTGTTTTAAATAGAAATACGGTAAGCCCGGCCTACCATCTTACAAGCTACCAGTTAGTTGAAATAAACTAACTTTACGCTCGAAAGCTCACGATTTTACGCACAGTGCAGACCGGGCGTGAGTCATTGTCAATCTTATTGCAGTAGAGACTACGTGTTTACACTTATGACATAAACTAAATCAAAGAAAAATTTTCATGCCTTTGATATGTATAGCGTTTCGAGTTCTATAGATCTGTCGGTGTCCACTGTCGATACGTTTGTTGAGAAACGAATTTAGCTAAAAAAGGAAATATTTGGCTAGAAATCTCTTCTTCTCCCCATGATGTCGCCAATGGATTTGACTGCGGAAAGAAAGCTCACAATACTGACGCAATTGTTACTTCTCGCGTACGCGGCGTCCGTTGAGGTTTTCCGTTTGGTAAAAAGATATCGTTTCTTAACAAAGTGTCATTATTACTAATTTTGGATTGCTGTACTTCGCTGTGTAGACGTGTATTTATTTTTTCTTGGAATGTACCTGTTTCGCTTTCATATTCTTGCTTGTCTGCATTTATTTGATTGTTTTCTGAAATAGTTTCAAGTCTTTTTTTGTAAGCTTCCATTCCAGAAGCTCTAACTTTTTCTCGATTCAATTCCGTGTTTGGGTGATTTAAGACCGCGATTGATCCTGATTCAGGAGAAAAATCGGGATTAACGAACTCCACCGACGGAATGACACGCAAGGGGTTCTCCTTTTTGATATTTCCCGAGAAACTCAGCTTGGGCTCCTTAACTTTTGACATCAATTTCAAGGCAATAGGATCGTTTGGATCAACAACAAAGGCAAGGTTGCTATGTCCGTCCGCGGACCGCTTTCGAGATTTTCGTGTTTCTTTTTCTGATCCCAGCACCAAGTTATTCTTCTTTTTTTCCAAGGTCGGTAATGTGACAACGTACCAAACAAACAAAAACAGCAGACCAAAAAAGGCCAATGCTCCACCAATATACCCTATCAAGTCGGAAAATTGAAAACCTCCAACGATTCCAGTTATCATCAAAGGCACACCAATTGCAAGCAAAACAGCTCCGACAACCAAGAATGGAATGCACCTGGGAAATTTGCTGTCCATCATTGAACTTCGAAGTATTCTAAAAACTAGCTACTGCATATTGCTAAAATCTGAAAATAAGACTTCTTTGATGAGGGTAACAAGTCTAAGTTCTTGGAAGAATCTCTCCTTGAAATGAGGTTTTGCTGGCGATTGTTAACAATTATTTCGGATTTAAAATACAGTTTATTTTACGTTCAACAAACGGCCAAAGCGAAAATACACTTTTTTTTTTCTTTATTAGACTAATTTTACAAGAACACGTGGCTCATTTTGCTCAAAATTTAAGAACGAAAAATAAAAACAATGCCAGCCTATGGAGCACAAAATAATTAAGAGCTAACAAAAAAGACTAAGTTTCAAATCTAAAAAAAAACAAAATTTTCCAGTGATTCAAAATGAGGAAATTTTAGAGATTTCCCAGGACAGTCAAACCTCGGTTTTCGAACATAAAACCGTTCCAGAAGACTGTTCGAAACGTGATTTGTTCGAAATCCGAAGCAATTTTTCCCATTAAAATTAATGCAAATAATTTTAATCCGTTCCAACTCTAGAAAACAACTTTTGTAAAGTATTTTTTTACTATTTTACACCATAAACTGTACTGTGTACTGTAATACCATAAATAAAAATGGGTAGAAGTAGATTGTGTTTTATTTTAATAAAGGATTTCCTATCTAAGATGATGAAAAAAACAACCAGTAAACATTTCTTATGTTTTATTTTCAAAACATCAAAAACATTAAAAGTTAAGATGCAGTACAATACGAAAAATTTTGAAAAAATTTGCAGAAATTACCAATGAAACAGTAAAAAAAAATACAACAGCTCAGTTACACCAAAAATCGTGTGAAAAAAGTCGACATATATGCAGCATCATCATGGCGCGTTCGTATTCGCTCGGCTTCTTTCAGTTTGGTCGTGAGCTGAATTTATGTTCGAAGTTCGAGACGCAATTTTTTGGTCGAAAACCGATTTGGTCGAGAACAGAAGCGTTCGATAACCGAGGTTTGACTATATTTGCAAGCAAAATGGCAACGATTTCGAGATTATAGAGTGCTGTTGCGCAGGCAACTGAGAAAATATTTTGCCTGTCGTTCAAATTCAAAAACTCGCTTCTTCGCTTTTGCAATTTTACAATGCTGCAAAGGCAGCAAAAAAAAACATTTACCAAAGTTGACAGAGTATTCGGAATTAAACAGTTTTGCAAAATAATATGGTCGCTAAACTTGACATCGATGCTCTCAAAATTGAACAACAAATTATGAGAACAAATGAGGCTGAAAATGGGCCAAAAATTAACAACAGTCAACCTCAACTCAAAATTTACTGTTTCTTATAAAAACGAGTGTAACATAAAGCAAAAAGAAATCGATTCTAAAAATCTATTTGAATAAGACTTGCCGGTGCCGAAATCGATTTCTTTTTTATTATTTTATTTTAACTTGGGCCGTTTGTTGTACGTCAAATCAATTTTATGAAGTAAACAAAATAATATAGAGTTAATAACTTGCAAATTCAGATTCAATGTTTGGATACATCTTAAACTGGTAGAGGGGTATTTTAGGGAAAAATCCACAAACTGCGGTCTCCTACCTGAATTGTAGAAAAATGCAGTGGGACGCGTCTCCTCTTCAAAAATTAGCATTTTGTCGTCAAAATTCAGCGTTCTCTACAGAAAGAAATATCGTTCTGTCTGATTCAGACGCGAGAACTTTTTCCTGAAGACAAAGCAATGCCGACTCGTACGTGGAAACCATTTTTTTTTACGTTCCTTATAAATTATGAGCGTGAAAAATTAGTTTTTTCGCCCTGACAGAATTTCAATTCAGTACGCGTGCCCCATCCAATATGCTACAATTTAAGAGCTGCAGATGCAGCACCGGTAGAAGAATCCGACATGTCATGCGACGTTGGGAGGCTCTGCGACAATTGGAAACTTTTATTGAGTTTAGTAGCAACAAAACTAAATTCTACCAACTTATCTTGCGCGACGTTCTTAACTGCTAATACTGCACTTCGTTTTTACTCCGGTTCTAACTTATGATCAAGTTACAAAAAACATTATTGCTCTTAAATTCAGACAAAAAGTGTCCTCATTATCTTGCTCAAAAAATACAATTCTGTAGAGTCAAAACAAAAGTGTATTCTTCAATCACTAGCGTAGCCAGGGGAGGGGACGGGGGCTATCGCCCCCCATTGGCCTGAAAAGTTTGCAAAATACCCCGTTTTTAGCACTTTTGAGGACGGAAATAGCCCCCATCATCGAAAAAACGAAAATAGCCCCCATCATCGGGATTGGGACGAGAATTCGTTAAGGACCTGATGCGATTTGGAGTTGAAAATGGGTGAATTTAAATTTTCAATCACCTGAATTGTATAGAAAACCAACTCCATTTTAGTAAAGACCTTTTTTTTAGAGATCACCTGAATTTGACAGAAAAACCGCCTCAACCTGATTGAAGACTGATCAAAACCTAGGTCAAGATCGTTTGCTGTTGTTGCCAGCTTTTAAAAAGCCCACCTCATTGCAAATTCCTAGCTACACGCCTGTCTTCAATTCTGACTCAACAATTCCAACGTTCAATATTAATGCTTGCCGAATTCGGTTGCTGGAAAGAAAGTTCATCAGCAATTCATGACATGCTCTGTCACCTTTTCAACAAGCAGACAGAGCGACCATCTATCCAGCAATCCCATAAATAATGTAAGACATCTTTTCAATTTTTATAGACTTTTGTTGCATTAATCAGAGGTTGTCTTTAGCACAAAGCTAAAAAAGTGCTTGATGGTATAACCAAAACCAGAATAGCAAACAGAAACACGATAAAGATTATAATAGATATCTTTTAAACCAGCTTTTACTATTTTAAACAAAAAACTTGTCTTATTTTCAAGACAATGGAATCGTTTGTCTAAACAAAAACCTTGCCAAGAAAAATTTTCACACCAGCAGCGCTGTTCACAAGCGTCCAGCATGACTCATAAATACTCCTTCTGCAAGTGAAAGGTGTCCCCTTTTTTTTGATGCTATTAATTGTCTTTCATACTCTTTTCTTCTATAACTTTGATTTACGATCTGCAGCTATTTCATCCGCCTTACCTACGAATACAACCTATCAGTTGGTTAAAATAAATTAAAATGTGTACGCTCGTACGCCCACGATTTTTCGTACCGTGTAGACTGGACCTGAGCGCTCAGCCACACAAAATCATGAAATGGCAAAGTCATGACAAAAAGTTTTTGCATAGAAGGCCAAGTGCATAACTTTTTACCGCATCATTTTCATCAGAAATTCTTTCATGGGAATTTGGGGGATACTTTGCAAATGGCCACAAGTCAAAATGTGATTTCTTAAAATACGGCTCAAGGAGACGACCGGCCGTGCACCCCAACCGCCCGAAAAAGAAAATGCTCATGAATTCTGTTTCGGCTTATCCAAATTCCATATTGTACTTATACTTTGCTGATCTCGTTTCAATAAATGGAATTCAAATGGTTCTAATATTGTAATATAGAATTGTTACGCACTTTTAAATCAACTTCTCGGGAGCATAGGCGTAGCCAGGATTTTTGATTGGGGGGGGGCCAAATCCTCAAAAATTCGGTTGTCTTCACCGAAATTGAGAGTGATTTTTCCGCCCAAAATCAGGTGATCTCAAAAAAAAAAAAAAAAAAAGAAAGGTCTTCACCGATATTAAGAGTGATTTTTCAGCCGAAATCGGAAATTCGAACGATTTTTTCGCCCAAAATCAGGTGATCTCCAAAAAAAAAAAAAAAAAAGGTCTTCACCGAAATTGAGAGTGATTTTTCAGCCGAAATCGGAAATTCGAACGATTTTTTCGCGCAAAATCAGGTGATCTCCAAAAAGAAAAAGAAAAAAAAAAAAAAGGTCTTCACCGAAATTGAGAGAGGTTTTTCGGCCGAAACCGTTGGCTTTACTGTTTAATTACTGTTATGTGCGCAAATACTGAAAAAAAACTGCAACTAAACATCGTCAGGCTATGTTGTCATAACTTTTTGTCGTTAGTGAAGTTTTGATTGGGGGGGGCCCGGGCCCCCTGGGCCCCCCCCTAGCTACGCCTATGCTCGGGAGACTGGTTGATTGCAAATTTGCTTGGTTGCAAACTTAACTTCGAATTTTAGCATTAAAAATTGGTGTTGTGGAGATCTTGTACTCAAAAAATCGTTTCCAATATTCCTAAGCTAAAAGGAAGAAACTTCTGTCAAGAAAATAAAATCAAAAAGTTTGTTTTATCCATTTTTATACGAAAGAGGGAACAAAAATGCCTCTCTCATTTTATTTCGTGGAAATTTTTTGAGATAAATCCCTTCAAAAACTAGCTTTTTTTCTTCAAACCAACTTGACTATGAGTCAAATTCATTCACAAATAACCCTTGAAAATTTAAAGCTGCTGGAGTGAGGAGAAGTTTGTCAATTTCGAGGTTCGTTGAAGACATTTCTAAAATTTGGTCATTTTAAAGAGATACTGCTCAAAAACGGTTTTATTGAAGAAATGAAATCTATTTGAGGTAACAAAGAGATACCCCAAACCTTTTTTTCCAAAATTCCCTTTATTCGCGAAAGAGCGATTTAATCCGTTTGACTCTGTACCATTGGCAACCCAGCATATCGCAATTTTGTGACATCACAAAAGGCTGATTTTGCAATATATCTCGCAGACTTAAGAAACTCGATGTTCGATGAGGAAAGTTATAGCCGAGAATTCTGCTTTAGCCAGCGATTTCAATTCAAACTAAATTTACCTGTGACATTGTACCATAGGTATAATCTAATCATCAAAGTTGCACCAGGTTTGGTGATGTTTTTAGTCTACAAATGATACAAAATTTGAAGCCAAAAACGATCATACTACAGATCAGTACTGGTAGCTTAACTTAGGTGTACAGGTACCTGCAACAGTAGCCAAGTTTTCAGATTTGGATTGGCTGTTTACTGCTACCAGTTGGTAATCGCGTTTCTCAAGTCTGCGAAAAATTTTGCAAAATCAGCCTTTTGTGACGTCGCAAAATTGCAAAATGCACGGTTGCCAATGGCATGGAGTCAAACGGATTACGTCGTATTTTCTCCAACAAGGAGAATTGTGAAATAGGTTTTGGGAAACTCTAAATTTCTATAAGTAGTTCTCATTTGTTCAATACAACTGATTTCGAGCAAAAATTCTTTGAGCCGTATCTAACTTGACGACGTCACAAGACGTTTTTGTGACGAAATCACTTTGACTTGAGCATTTTTTAATCAGATTAAAAAAACAAACAAACCTATGTGCAAAATTTGAACCGCCTCTGACGTTATTGAATAATGATCACGTCTTTTTTGCCAAAATAGGTACTAACGTCACTACATATAAGTCATTTTGCCCTCTCCAGTGCAAGAAGCGTTGGCCACATAACCCGTGGAAAATAGGGTTAATTATCCAAACTAAACTGTAAATCAAAAATTCGATTTTTTCTCGAGCTTGAAAAAATAAACTTGGAAAAAGAATAAAAGCGCGAAACTTTAGAATTATTTGCATTAACGATAAATTGTTTGGTCTATAAATTTATCCGATCAAGTTCAAAAACTTTTTCTTCAATTGACAAGGTGTTGCAATATGTTGTATCATATATGTGACTTTGTGAATGCCCATGCTCTAGTTATGCTTTATTATAGTTTTGTTTATAGCCGTTTAACTTATGGCATTGCTGCTTGGGGCACAGCCGCCCAAAACCAACTTCGTCAGCTTGAAGTCAAATTAAACAGTATCATATTCATACGTACCATGACTTGGAACAAAAATTTTTCTCATGTAAGTCAACTCTATAAGAAACTATGCTTTCTGAAACTTCACGATGTTTACAAATTTATGCTTAAGCTTTTTAAGAATGAGCTACCAAAATTATGTAATTATAAATTCACAACAATTAACAAAATTCATGATTATGCTACGAGAAAACCAAGCAGATCTAATTACTCTTTACCTCGAGTCTCTAAATCTACTGGACAGAATAAAATTGAATTGAGAGGTACTAAACTATGGAAAGAAATTAGTGAAAATTAAAAAAATAAACCCTTCAATTCTTTTAAAAAGCAGTTTAAAGAAAATTTACTGAGAGATTACTGACCACACTGCTAGGTATTGATTAAGCATTGTATGTACTGTACCCATACGCATTTGAACATGAGGGAGCTTCGCTACAAACAACATTGTCTGTCCCATTCGCTATACTTCATTTTATTGCAGCTTTGTGTGATATCGTATTGTGCATATTCACAAGGAGCATCTCGATTAGGAAACCTTAGGGTTATTCGGTGCTCCTTGAGTTTCGAATGTGATCTTTGACTTGTGTGTTAAACCTTTGCTACTAATAAACTACTTCCATAAATTACTTCTACCACGAACTCATTATTCTGTCACTATGCGATCAGTTTTTTAGTAAAAAGACACCTGCCTGCTTCTGCTTATCCAGCCAGACAAAAAGTTTAAAAAGCGCCATTATCACTTTCAATGTTTTCAGAAGTACGTTTCAGGCTGAAATTTACTTCGCTTTTGTTTAACAAATGCCCTGCAGCTAAATCTTGCACGAAATTGTCACAAATTATTTGTTCATAGTTTGTAGACGGCAGAACGGGCGAAGAGTGCCGTCGTTATAATAAGCGGAGTAAGGGTGCACCAAAACAATCAAAAGTTTGCATTACAAAAGTTTTGGTTAGTATTTGTTTGCCAATATTTGGGTAGAAACTTTCATTTAAATTTTAAAATACAAACTTCAAGCATTTTTTTTCATTACATCATTTATTTTGAGCTTTTGACCAGTAACACAAAAGAACGACAATGAAATGGCATCAATCTTTCATTACACTCGCTGTGTTACGCCGTGCGTTTAAATCAAATCTTTCAATATACTCGCTGTGTGACGCCGAAGCGTGTAACGAGTTGGCGAGGCCCATCACCACATCATTGCGCCCGGGCAACACAGTTCCTTTCGAAGAAATGTCGCAGACATGGTGTGCCGTTGGCAACTCGGTGTCTGATTTGACCGGCCCGAGATTTGAACCTGAGACGTCCCGCCCCAAACATGAACGCGTTACCTCCCTACCAAATAGCCAGTGAAATCTCTGTATGAGGAACTTAAATAATTATAAACAATAAGTTTTTATGGAGAATGGAGGAAGATAGTGACCTGAGGTGCGGAATTGCGGTTTTTGGTTAATAAAATAAATGATTCACAAGCCTATATAATAATGATTTTGAAAAACAAGTCTTTTTACAGACGCCAAATGCGAATTCTAGAAAAAGCCGGCAAGTTTTCGATATTATCCTTCACTCCGAACTCAATTCATTTTACGCGTGACTCAGAGCAATCAAACTATAGTAAAGCATAACTGTATGTAACACTGCAGTTTCAAAAGCCACTGTATATGACTATGAAGTGTCAAAAAATGTGTACAGCAGCCTATGCGACGGTTTTTGACTGACATTTATTGTATACTATTGTACTTCTATGGTCATTACATAGATTATATTCTAGTTTTAAGTTGAAATATTTTGGATGCATTATATGAAGATAAAAAATCTAAACTTTTTATCAGAGCACAGTACACTAGAAGCAAAATATGGAATTTAGACTACCTCAAAACAGAAGGGCACAAGCATTGTGAGGGACGCGGGCCCCTCGTACAAGGATAGCTTGTCTAGAAATCCCTACCCCTAGAAAAGGCCAGGGCCTCAGAGAGAAAATTTTCCAGGGGGTACGAAGGTCGACACCGGGCCCCCAAATCTTACTGGACCCCCCAAGCCTTATCGGGGCCCATGCCGTTAAATCATTTTTTGTCAGATGGGTGTAGATCTTCATTTAAAAGTGAGGGTATAACGATATTCGCATACAATTAGGACCTATGAAAAACACAACTAGACATAAAATTGGTTTAAATCCAGTTAGGGGATTTGGGGGAGCGCTATGAGCTCCCCCAGCGGGGTCCGGAGCGGAGCCCCAGAAGCTTTAGCACTTTTTATGTTTCTCGAGGGTAAAATACAGCATTTGATCAACATCCCAGCACCAAACTTGCCTAAATTGACAAGCAGAAAACGTGATATGGTGAGACAGTGACATCTGCAAATTTAACATATGAAAAAAAGAAAAAAAGCAAGCGAAATCGCAGATTATTGTTTATTATCAAACAAGTTGTAGCAAATTTAAGTATGCAGTAAAACAGAACATATTTTTCTGTGCTTTTGTGACCGTTTGCCAAGAAGCTATAAGCAGTTTACCTAATTTGAAAATGGATTATAAATAATTGATGTCTTTGTCAAGTCTGTAAGGATTGCATTGATTTACACCAAAACAGTTACAACTCCAACCCTTGAGTGTTATTTATGACCGAGT
This sequence comes from Trididemnum nubilum, assembly GCA_963965965.1. NCBI lineage: Eukaryota > Metazoa > Chordata > Ascidiacea > Aplousobranchia > Didemnidae > Trididemnum > Trididemnum nubilum. The sequence goes on from OZ014479.1 coordinate 11,219,370, forward strand.
GTGGTTACCCTAATTATGTTTCTTGACTATTTATACAGATCAGTGGTCGATTCCAGGTCGAGTCAAACCAATGATAGATAGAGCATGGGCAACTGGGCAAACCTGGATCGAGCGTGGGCAACTGAAAGGGTAGAATCTGATTCGATTCCAGGTCGAGTCAAACCAAAGGCTAAAAAAATTTTATTCACAGCTTTTCTGCTAGACGTTCAGCAATAAAAGTGACAGTGTGAGACTTTCACCGTGAGTAGTAGACACGTGGCAGCTTGACTCGAAGAACAAAAAGTTCCTTCGTTGTCTCCGAGCCAAGGCAACTTCGTGAATAAAAGGTAATTTCGAATATTAGCAGCACGAGTGTGCATTTTAGTCTCAAGCCGCCACAGCTTTGCCAATTGTTTCTCCACAGTCATGTCATGCACAAGTATAAACAAAATGCAGTGGTACTGCTGATATTTTCCTCTTCTAAAAGCGTAGCCCAAAAAGTAAAAAGGTGTATAATACTATACTGTGCAACCTTAGCTACAGGGTCAACTTTAAGCTGAGCTGTCAAATAAGATTAAATAGTGCAGAAGTTATTTATTCAATTATAATGTGTTGCACACTGCACAGTATAATGCCGATGTACGTAACGAAGGGCAAACGAAGTAAAACAAGAACACTTTCGCTAAAAAAATAGCAGTTGGCAGATGTTATACAGCTTAAAACTGCACTGATTCAAAGCAAAGAATTTACGAATAGAACAAAAAAAATCAGTCGTTTTTGAGCAAATCAATTACACATATAAAGGAAGCATCCAATCTAACCACGGTTATCTTAATACAAGCATACTTAAATTTTTTTTGAATACGATGCAGAATGTTTATATTTCTATAATGGAGCAAGTAAACACACACAGCCTTGGGTTTTCAAAGCAATAAATGCAAGACTTCTCACCCCAGATACTTGTCAAGTCTACACGATAGAAATTACTTCTTTCAAATGAAGCAGAAGGCCTGAGCCCGAAAATATAACCCCGAACACTAATTTGAAGCCCAAATCATGCCTGAAAAAATCCAAAAGTTAAGTTAGGTCTGAAAAATTGAGCAATGTTGCCAAGTTATTTTGATTATATTTTTGTGCAAGACAAAAAGTACGTCTCAGGCCCGAATTAAGCCCGAAATTTTTGTCAACTTTAGTCCCGAACCCGACCCGAAAAGCCCGGCCCGACTTACAACTCTGTACGAAACTATTGGTTACGCAACACAAAAATGTAACGTTTTCTCAAGAAACTGAAAATATAACACCAGCAGCATAAAAAAATTACAGAACCAAGACATGCAACATTGCATAATAAACCATTAAGTGTCAATAAAGGTACAAGCTAGTAAGGAAAAATCACCAGCACAAAGATAAGAGAACAATTCCGCGATAAGACAATAAAACTGTTGGCGAAAAACTAAACAAACGAAAACAGTAATTCCTCATGATTGACAGTAGATTATCCCGACCAGACCTTCGTGGGCACCATCTCCAGTTGTTTATCGAGTTATCCAGTCTCTAGTGAGTGTTCTATAGGAGGAATGCATGCAAAATCAATAATAGATTCCTTAAGTTAGTGCAATCCTATAAACTTAAATAGGCGTCGACTCCATTGTTTTTGAATCGACTGTTTCCGGGATATTCCACCTTAAACTCATCGTATCCCTGTCCACGCATGATTGATTTTTAACTCGAACTTACTGTCGAGTAGCCCATTAATCAAAGTCAAAAGGCATAGCTTATTTATACAGCACCATGCAGTAGTCTATTTTGAGTTGTTTTAAATCATAATAACTGACATTAGCCAATAAACCTACATAAGCTATTTGGTTTCTATGTTATTCAGTCTACTCTCCACCAGTAGCTCGACTACTAGGCTATAAATTATTAGCAAAGGAGCTAGGCTTTATACTTATAACGTCACGAATATGATACAACATATTGCAACACCTTGCCAATTGAAGAAAAAGTTTTTGAATATGAGCGGATAAATTTATAGACCAGACAATTTATCATTAATGCAAATAATTCTAAAGTTTCGCGCTTTTATTCTTTTTCAAAGTTTATTTTTTCAAGCTCGAAAAAAATCGAATTTTTGATTTACAGTTTAGTTTGGATAATTAACCCTATTGTATAATATAATTTTCGCTTTCCTGCTTATGGACAGGCTTCTTTGAGCTACAGCTAAAATCAGACATGCCTAACGAGGGCACGAACGACTTGGAAGAAGTATATTTCGAGAACAGGTGGGTCAAGAAAACACCCATCTAAGTAAATATGATTGCGCATTTGCATAAACTTTAAAAACCACATTGACTTTGCCTGCAGTCCTCTTTTAAGGTGCTGCATGGTCGCACAGCACCATTTCTGGGTTGATGAGACTACCTAGCAAGACCAGCTGATTAAAAGTAGTATTTCCACAAAAAGCAGCTGGATTAGGCTGCTATTTTTATGGGTTAGCGACAGACACGAGACGGTTAATTTATATTTGACTTCTTTCAAAAGTAGTCAGCTATAATGGAAAAAAATCACTGCATACAACGCGGAAAAATACAGAAATATATGCAACCACTGTAGTTTGAAACGTTTAGTCTATTACTAAATTATGATTCCTAAAACAAGTATGCATTATTGTCAAACAGTACCGGTACTCGCAAAAACGAAAAAAGGATAAGAGAGCACGAAATATTTGATCAACACAAAATAAGCCAAATTCACTCACACTAAAAAAAGCACAGTTGAAAAGAGCACGTAAGATTTCCTATATGTTAACAACTTTTTTAGGTTTGAATGAAACGGTATTCTGCACCACTAAAGGCGAATATCAAAGTTAACATTTTGCAGTGTAAGCAACCTATGAAGACAAGTCGGTGAGTATCACGTCAAATCGAAAAAAGCTCGAAACATTTTGATTCAAAACAGTAAAGCACCAAAAATGTATAATTTAATAATCACACTAACAACATCATTATATGGCAGCTGAAGTTCACAAAAGGTTTAGTTATCATTGCTAGTGATGTGACAAGTGCAAAAATCAAGCTCGAAAACCAAATGCAATATGAAGGCTCGGTCTAGATTGGGTTTAAAATCGTTAGCGTACAAGCATACAGTTAATTTTTATTAAAATATGAGACTCATTTTGGCTGAAAATTTACGAACAAATTAAAAACAACGCCAGGCTCCACATTAAAAAAAATAAAACAAGAAACACGAGCCAACAATTAAAATACCAAGTTTTTTTCCTTTTTCTACACTGCCATTATTGATTTGTCAAAACCCTGTTAGGTTAATCACCATGATCAATGACTAAAAACAAGTTACAATCAAGCACAAAAAATTTTGTCCCTTTGTCTACCAATAACTTTTATAAAACGAAGCTAAAAATTGGTGAAAATTTAAAAATAGACGGCCTCAACCGAAGATTTGCTGATAAAAATAAAGAGCATCTTTTATTTTAATCAGCCACAATTAGTGCTGAGAAAGTCCGCAGGCCTGACGTAATGAACTTTTGTTTTAAGCTAAGATTTTATGTTTACATGAATTCCGAAATAGCAGTAAAATCCGCTAATTGATAAAATCAAAAATTGCGATAACATCACTGAGCACACACAGCCAGCAAAAAAATTTCAGCTAGATTTGAACATTTGAACTTTTACGCAAGTTTTGCTTGTTTGCAAAACACTTTGCTAAGTATAACAATACTTTAACAACTTTTAACAAATGTTTGCAAAATACTTTTAACAATGGAAACGCTACGGTTGTCCGAATGAAAGGTTTAAATAACACACATAAAATTACTGCAACAATAGGTCTACACTCCACAGTGTAGCTGCAATTTTACCGACGCATTACTACACTGTAGTAACGCACTTACTACAGCATCGAAGGTAATTAACGCTGGTTTTACGATGAAGAATGAAGATCTTCAAATCCTACGCTAAGGTCGGGAAAACGACGATGAGCTTGAAGTAGAATATCTTGAAAACATTTGGGTCAAAAAAATAGAGGTAACGCTGAAATAATCTATAAAATTGCTTAAATTTTTGAAACGTTGATTTTTCCCGCTGTCCTTCAATAAGCTGTTTTTATTTGGGTGCTTCTAAAATCGCAAAATTAAAGCTTAAACGACCCCATTATAAAAGATTAAGGTAGCAGCGAACCATTTAACTACTCTTTGTCAACATTCGGCTATTTTTAATTTGCCACAAAGTGAGCCGCAGGCTTATTGCTTTTAGAAGATTTTATGCAAGTACGAGTACTTTAAAACTGCTTACAACTCATCAAGGTCGTCAAATTTTTGACTTACAGTGACTCTGGCCGCTTGCAGAATGCATAAAATCTTCGCTATACTCGATGTGCGACGCCGAAGCGTGTAACGAGTTTGCGGGGCCCATCTTTGCGGCATTGCGCCTGCGGGCAATACAGCTTTTTTTGAAGAAATATCACAGCGGTCGCGAGCCGTTAACAATACTGTAACCAATTTGACTGGCCAGAGGTTTGAACCCAGGGCTAAACGCTCTAGAGACGAAAGCGTTGCCGTTCGACCAGCTGGCCGGTATGAAAAAGGGCAATACTTTCGTCATCAGTATGGATGTGAAGGCGACTGGGTTGTTGAAAGCAGCTGCCCAGATGAACGCCGATCTTCGACGCCTTGTACAAATTGAGCCAACACCGCCATTGCCTCCCTGCTGCTCCCGGCTCGTTGGGGGTCAGGCAATAGCCGTTGGGTGTCACTTCTATCTTCGCGGGCTCTGGCTGAAGTGGACAGTGAAACTCGATACCTGTTGGCGTCAGACACCCTATTATTTCGTCTCTGCGGCAAATTGGCATGGCGTTGTCGCCTTGAAAACTGGTCTATCGGTTCGTGGTTGCGGTTAGAATTACTCGAGCGAGGCTGGCCTTGCTGTGCACTGCGCGCCTGAGCATTTACGACGTAACCCCGATGAGGTTGTGGGTTGCTACCGCTTGCGTAACTCTGACCGCTGAATGATTGCTGTCCAGGATTGTTGCGCATTCGACCATGCATTTGTGTATTTGACAGAGCACCAGGCTGATGAGCACTTCTTCTCAGTGGCTCTCCAGCACCCAGTTCGACGCATTCAAAGTAACTCTGCAAAATATGATGAGGTCATTACAACATGTTTACGACAGCATCTTGAATATCTAAAGTTCTAATTCGATTTGATTTAGTCTCCAAGTTAGCAGGCTCTGGTGCAAATGAGAAAAATTTAAAGGTTTAATGAAATTCAAGGACGTAAATTATCTAGAAAATTAAAATAACTCTACTGAGAGAAATGCGCGCTCAAATGGAGGTGCAAAATGGTCTGATTAATCCTAAATTACTTTAAATCGCCCTAAAGGCTACCACTATGAAACCAAAAAAACTTTTTCGCAATGCTTGTTTTAAGCCATCGTAGTTCTGGCGGTTTTTCCCTCTGGAGGTTTCAGTGCAGTAACTTTTAGGCTAGAAAGGACATAAACAATTAAAAATTAGAACTATCTTGTTCCACAAACGTTAATACTATCATAAGTCATCACAAGAGAAGCAAGTTGTTGGGTTAAATTAAGAAAAATTGAGCATGCAAAGAAGTGTTCTCTCGGGCACAACTAGAACAGTGGACCGGTAATCCGTTTCTAGAGCAGCGGACCGGTAAACACTGCAGGTAATCCCTAGTCTGGACGCATATGATGACTCAATACTTTTCCGTAAAAAATTCAAAATTATCATAATACTTTTTTGCATCCGCAGATTAATTAGCTAATGGCTTTGGTCATTAATTAGTGTGTCAAAAGATTAGTAGAAAACCTTATGTGACTAATTATTATATGTCCAAATATCCTTCAAAAGAGGTGAAGCATCCAGCTGGGATTATGTGCAAAAATTAAAGAAACATCCAAAACATTTCTTCACCAAATTTCAGCTTTCTACGATTTATCGGTTCTGAGATAATTCATTTCAAAGTTAGATCTCCCCAATAGTGTTGCCATTTAAGATCTAATTTCCTAAAAATTGAGACATTAAATTGTAAAAGTATTTTTTGTAACACCAGTTCACGCCGAAACCTTGCATTCAGGAGCTTTCAAACCAACGTGAAAGATAACTCAAACAATAAACATCCTTTGAAAGGAAAGATGAAACTTGAACTGGCAACACTGTTGGGGAGACCTCAATTTGAAATAAAATATCTCAGAAACAATACGTCGTCAACAGGTGGCATTTGGTGAAGACATGCTTTAAATTATTCTTAATCTTTTGCTTATAATTCCAGCTGCATACTTCACCCCCTTTAAATTCCTACACTTTACAGACACCCTGTTATGACACTTCACAACTTACTGGCGGATCTTCGGTTGGGTCAATTTCAACACGCATCTGATGAGTGTCGATCGGTACTGGGTTGCCTCTTTCTCTGTGGTGGTGAGTTGAAGGCGCCTGCCTTGGTTCCACTCTTCTCGTAGCGCTTCCCCCAGATGGGGCACTAGCAGACACAGATCTAGCTGGGGGCAACCTGCGAGAAGCGACCGTACCACGTGGGCGTTGATGTGTTCTGACAAGGTGAGTCCGCACTTGCTTTCGCCTTCCACGTGGAATAATAACTGAAAATAAACCAAAAAAATCAAAAACGCTTAATTGAAAAAAAATTACTGTAATAAAGGGAAACAAAAAATAACGCCTTCAACGAGCACAAGCTACACATATTCTTCGCCGTTCTCAGTTTATATCTTTTATTCGGTTATGTGTCCGTTCAAATCGAAAAAAAAGCGTATCACACCTATACTATTGTGTAACTTAAATATTTATCGAAGCTGTATTTTTAAATTTCGGCCGGAACCGAAATTTATCGAAACTGCCAAAAAAGTTGCACTTGGCATTGGGATTTTCATCGTATTTTTTCTTGATCACTACACATCTTTCCAGCGACTATATACGGAGAGGGGCATTGCGCTAGTCTCTTGAGTCATAGCACAATGCAAAAATAAAAAAGCCAAATAACGTTATAGCTACGGCAAATGTTTAGGGTATAGTCTGACGTCATTCTACTCATGTCAACATATAAACCACATTCTTTGGGGTCTATTAGCAAACCTTGTTGTTCTTTTATTAGCAAGCCACCACAATGACCCATCATGATGCTTATATCGCACTTTAGCACCGGTAAAAAAAGCATGTTTTCTAAGCAAAAATTTTAACAAAAACATTAAAAAAAAGAGTAACTTTTGTCAAAAGTTTTTAAATTTAGGTATCCAAATTATTTCGCATCACATAACCTAACTACTTACCAACGAGCCTGTAAATGTAATTTAAATACATGTCAAATACAACAGGTAAGTCTACCAAATTAGAATCACCTATTTCAACGGTTCCACGAGTAATTCGCTCTCTCGAAATTTGGCATTTTTTTCGTGACGTAGTGAAAATCAGGCACCGATACAACTTGAGCATCTCTAGCCTTCGAAACCAGTAGTCACGGCTGTTAGTCCTACTTTGGTTTAAACTCATGCAAAATGACCAAATTTGACACAAACATTGCGAAGGAGGCATTTACCAAACAACAAAATGGCGCGCATGCGTAAAAAAGATGCGCGCATATCCACGCAGGCTGTTTTATTGACATGCGTAAAATGCGCGGGCGCGTATTTTAGTTCGTATTTTACGTGGGGAAAATATCACAGGAAATAATATCTTTGCATAATTTATTGAAAACGGCGAGGTCGGCCTTTTGTCTATAAGCGAAATTTCTTTGAAAGTGTGCTGACGTGGGCTTAAGCCCAGAATTTCTCAAATTTAACTTCAGAGCCCCAAAATGCTAAAAGATAGAAAAGATTACCTTGGCAAGAACATCAACAAATCGCTACAATTCTTAATTTTAATTTTACAAAATTAAATGCTTAAAAGCAATAAAACTTTTGCGTTTCTAATCGGTCAATATTAGGAACTGTTTAAGCTTTAACTTGAAAAAGCGATGAATGATAGCTGCAGCAGGGAGTTCCAAGCTAACAATCATATGAGCCGGAATGTGTTCTTAAACGTTTGACAGTAGGGCAGTAGTTTCTTACATTCAGCATACAACCACTATATACTAATTAATCAATACACAGCGAGTTAATACAGCGAGCTATAGTTTTAAGCTTTTGCAAGCTCGCAGCGTTAATCTTGTTTTTTTTTAATAGCTTTAATTAATTAGCATGTAATCCAACTATGTTTGAAAAGAACAAAACAAAACAAGCTTTAAAGTAGCAGCGATTAAAACAAAGGTTTCGATTTTTGTTGGACCATTAAATATTAAAAAGTTCAAAGTTCTTTTTGCCGCAGTTATTCCAGGAAACATATGGCACATTATCTCCATCAACCATGCATTACAAACGAACTACATAATATCCTAGCAACCGAATATGACAAAAACGTATTAAAACAAGTAACGATGCCAGCAAAAAGACTGAGGTAATCGTATCAACTAGCAATCACTTTGCTTTTAACTATTTGCTACCTTTTAAGATAGAAACACTGCAATCATTGATGCAAACTGCTCCAATTATAGTACGTAACAATAGATTTTCCCGTGCTCCTATTGCTTACCGTCCGTGTGATCATATCCTTTTGAAGTTATTTTCCACTGTAGAAAAATTCCTGAAACTGAAGTGAACATCATCAAAGAATTTACAGTATGATACATAACGGTATTCTTTCACAAATGACTAAGCCCAAAATCTCGCAAAAACTAGTACTAAATGCTCTAGCAAATGATACACTTTAATAACCAAGTCTAGTGAGCCTCAAAGAACCATCTTGCAATCCGACTAAAACTTTCATCATCAGCTAAAAGTTGTTGCATTGTTGCAATGGGCTCTTCAATAGGACCATTGATGGCTGACATCACAATGCGTACACAATGAAATTGACAAAGCCGCGGTTTTACATCTTTTCCCAATGCGGGCAAAAAAAACAACTCACCTCGAACCACCTGACCGTTTTAGACAATCTTACATCAGAATTAGACATTTTAACCGTCAAATGATAAATGCTTATATATAGACATTTTGACAAAACAATTATCTGTATTTACAGGAACATACTTGAAAGAGATGGCCATAGGGATAATATGAGCCACGTATACCAACATAGAGTGACTGTGGGGTTCGCCATTAAAGCTTCCCAAGCATACCTAATAACAAAACATGATTATATAAGTACAAGATTTTTTGTTTTTCTTTTGAGATCGATCACATTTACGACCTCCTAAACTAAAACAAAAAACCCTTAAACAAGTCAATATTTCGTGCAAAGCTGTCATCAAAAACACACTGATATTCTTCCATTTTAAAATTAAAATTACTGAGATTTTCGAGCAATTTTTATAACTTGATTAAAATCGTGATACATGAAGTGGTGCTTTTCAGCTGCTTGATAGGAAATCAAAACAACTCACAATGCTATTGTTTGTAACACTTTACGACAACATCTAGTCAAGCGTTGTCCTTGGGTACAATAATTCTGTCAATTTTTTGCAAAATTTGGCAATCATATTCTGCCGTTCCATGTTTTCAGACTTGAACCACCCCGAACCAAATCAATAGAAATATTTTTTGACAAGCCCAAACGAACGCTGTAAGTTGTGACACAGATGTATGAAATCAGAAAAAGTGAATTTACATAGTTCATGTATACTACGTGGTTAATATCAGGGATTCAAATAGTGCTCCAAAACGAAGAGTTAGAGCAAATATCACAGTAGATTACCACAGAATTAAAACATAGAAACCTATAAAACCCAACAATCTATTTTATTTTTTAAGTTGTTATAGATTTACCCCTGATGATCCCATTAAAACAGACAGTTGGGTTTAATAGGTTCTAAATTTTTAATGTTTTAATACAGTGAAAATCTGCTGTGATAGTTCATGTAGAGTTTAGATGAACGTACTCATGCTGCCCTTGCTGCTGAAGCTATTCTCAGATTCAATAATAATTGAGATCCTTTTTCTTTGTTTTGCACTTGCTGATGACTGCTATTTCTGTTGTAAACGAATGTCATTCAAAGATGGCCAATACTGTGGTTACCAGACTCAATAACCGACTGGACCCTTTACAGGCAACCTGTTGCAACTATCAGCAACTCAATTGTGTCAAATCACTCGATGGTGTAATTTACTTTTATGATGAATGGTGCACTAAGTTATAGCTATATAACCGAGCAGCCAAACTGCATGTTTCTGTTGCAATTATTTTGACCCAAATAAAAATATATAAGTGTGACGAAGAATCTGTGTAATGAAGAAACTGTAAACAAAATAGCGTCACATATACCTGCAGCAATTATGGCAACACTGCTTACCACATTAGCAAAAAATCTTCCACGAAATAATCAACACAGGCAGTGATAAGTATACTTCCGAACACGGCAGTGCTAAAAATGACCATTTGCTTCTGAAACTTTAAAGTGAGCACAGAGCATATGATTCCAGTTCCAAATAAAATTCCAGCTGGAATCCAAGCAGTGGAAGGAAAGTAAAACGACTGCAAAGCAAGGATACCTGTAATGATAAACACAAAATTTTCATGTAGCATATCAAAGAAGTGTTTAACTACAACTGTTGCAGCACTACAAAGTCCATAAAATCAATAAAATTAAGAACATGGCTACGCTTGATTAAAATCTCACATAAAGGTCAACGCATCAAACAGTAGTTTATTATCACAAAACCTTTTGAATGCCCTATATTTGGTGTTTCACTCTCCAAGTGAGTATTTATTTTAGTGATCGTTCAGTGCTGATGTGCATAAAATAATGCTTGTATAACTTTGCATCTATGGAACTAAAGCATTTGTGAATGATCTATTTTGACATAAAACAGGTTTTTTTTGAGTATGCAATGCAAATTAAGGTGCACTTGATGTGGGATAGTGGTACATGCATACGATCATATTTTGAGAAAGGCTAAGACAAGGGTCATAGTCAAGAGATTCCGAAACCAAGAGTGCTCAAACCACTAACTAGGCGAGTGTAAATCAAATTCAGTTAAGGGGGTTCAGGACAAGAGCACTTGGGACATTGTTTCACAAAATGAATAATGATTAAACGACAATAAATGGATTTGAGCCGTCGTTACGCGTTTCATCCTTCCTCAAGGGACTCTTAACTTAACTGAACCCCTTAACTGAATTTGATTTATGCTCACCTAGTTAATGGTTTAAGCACTCTGGGTTTAGGAATTGTCTTAGCCTTTCTCAAAATTTGACTTTGCCCACTTTTTAGTTTGGGCACTTTGAGATAGAGCTGTGCGGATAGAAAATTTTAATTAAAATAACGTTGACGTCTCTTATGAAACTTTCCATTGCGCAAAGCTCCGTACCTAATGTTTTGTGACATTTTGCAATTTTTGACAATAATGGTAGCTTATTATTAGGTATGTGTAATTTCTATGATTGATTTCAAATTTAACTTTATGCAGACCTAATTTGCAAGTAGGTCTTGCTTGTAGATATCGATAACAGGTAGTAGATTTTACCAACGGTCAATTTTGAAGGTTTCAAGCAGCCTAGTGAGTTAGTAGCCTACTGGGTAATGGTGGTCAGTAAGTTGTAGGTGAAAAGTTTTGAAGTAGCCATATTGCACTGGAAGACATACAGACTAAATATGATTATGCAGACCGATTCCAATTCAACTTTTTTTTGGGCTTATAAAGCAAAATTGATCTTGGTCGTCTGAAGAGTCGCTTGAGCAAGGACGAGACACGTCACGACGGTTCAAATCCATTTATTGTCATTAAATCATTATTAATTTTGTGAAACAATGTCCCAAGTGCTCTCTTCCTGAACCCCCTTAACTGAATTTGTTTTACATACGATCATAATATTTGAAAACTATTAAAGTACAAAAATAAGTCAACATTGATGCAGTTAATGCAATGTGACTTAATACCCAAGTGACCTTAAAACACGTTTTTAAAATTTGCTTAGAATACATTTACAGATAATTCGAATGTACCTGCAAAAGCCAGCAACAAACCAAGAAAAAATCCTTGTAAAAATAAACCAACATAACGAACAAGCATTGTGATGAGACCACACAATATCCCGATCCCAACAGACAATCCTAAAAAGAGATAGTCACTGATACGAGCCAAGTCAACTGACCACAACAAACTGACCGCGAACCAACGGTTTCATTACAGTGATTTCGTCACAACGTGAGGTTTTGGGCAAGATGGCTCAGGGGATAGCAAAATATTTTTATGATCACCCTTCTTAGCCAATTGGCATCATTTGGTTTGCAGTCAGTTTGTTCGAGGTCGGTTTATCGCGGTCAGTTGTCATGGATCCCACTGATATCTATCAATTTATGGTACAGAGTTAATGATGTAACAACAAATAGGACATTTAGCACATTCAAATCAATTAAGTGATGTCCAGCCAATTAATCAAATGTTAATACGTTTGTCTCTGCAAAGCAAGGACTGGATTCAATTTCAACATCTTGCATCAAACCCGTTGATTTATGATTGGTGCTGCTGTTCTCTCGAATTTCAAGAAGCTAGAACAAACCTCTTAAATGCCATCGTACATATTTTTTTAGTTTGTTTTTTATTTGCATTTTTGTCTTGTTCTGAGCTTCACCACATTGCGCTATATTATTCAGTCATTAAAGTGTGACTAACAAGGTAGATGCTCGACAGATGATTTCCCAGCCCCTTTGCATTCGCATTGTCACTGCAGTCAAATGCAGAATTTATATATTTTGGATTTGATTCAAATTGAGCAGCGCATTAAACTATGTTACGATACTTGTCAGTTAATATCTTAGTCATTCTCTGACTAAGTTAACACAGACTATTCTTGGAGCTTTAAAAGTTGTACTCTAGCTAAGTTCAATTTCACAGCAAAAAGAAATAACAAATGTTGCTCATGATGACAAATTTCAGGTGATTGAAACACTTTAGCAAATTGAGTATAGTATATACAGCAATTTAAGATATGATTGTTGAAAAAGGGATGTAAAAAATTGTTTGCTATATGTAAGTCCAAACAATATCAATACGTTACCCACTCAATTACAAAAAAACATACCTTGAACTTCAGTAATAGTTAATTTATATACCCTCGTCATTTTTGGACTATAAGGCACATCGAAGTATAAGGTACAGTATCAATAAGTGACCTTTATTGCTTTTATTTTTTTATAGAAAGTGCCCTGAAATATATGGCACACTAAACAAAATGCAACTTAAAAAGCTCTAAAATAGTTCTGAATTAAATGAAGGAGAAAGAGTATTACCTACTACATAAACAAGGCACACTGGAGTATAAGGTGTACCTTCAGTTTTATGAAATTTTTAGTACTTTAAGTGCGCCATATGGTCCGAAAGATATGGTAATAATGCATAAAGATAAGTTTTAATGCCAATACTTTAAAACGCACAGCAAACATTTTTATTTACAAAAAAAAAAAACAACCTGCAGCAATTTCTAATGAGACAGTTTGCTGAAATATTCTTTCCTCCCTGCATAACAAATACGATGTAGTGCCTCCAAATATAAGTCCACTGAGAAACATTACACCTTTGAAACATCGATATCCTGCGAAAATTCATAAAAAATGCAACTTAGTGTATATACAAATCGAAAGGCTGTATTTCAGTAAAAATTTCTATCTACTACTTTTTTAGTAATTCTGATTCAAAACTAACCCAAGGTCGAATTTAAACTTTCAAACAAACTCCAAATCGAACCCTAAACCAAAATTTATTTGCTTTACACAACCTTATTTCGGCCCACGATTGCAAAAAAATGTCCTTCATTGTAAACTTTCACTTAATAAAATAGTGGCGATTGTATGTCCCATTCACATAAATGCCGCTTAACTTAACGGTCTGCGACATCCTGACGCGAGACAACTCACCACGGGAATTTTGATACCAGGGACATCCTGATGCTCAAGACATCGTAATGCAAAAAGCTCTAAATTTTTGCGCTCTGCTTTTTTTCTTTTTCTCCTTGTTTTTCACTTTTCCGCGCTATGCTTTTATAGTCAAAACGATTAATGTTCGGTTACTGAGGTGTAAGTATAATATTTTCCGTTGATTGCAAGCTTTATACGAGTATATATCTATTTTGCAGAAACAACTCAAAAGTGAGTTGTAGTTTCACGACAATAATCTTGATAAAATCCAAAGCCAAGTTAGCGAATCTGTAAAAATGCTGGCGATAAGTTTCAAACCATGACCATATGCAGCAATTGAAACTAAGTATTTTGCTAGTATTAAACAACCATGTTGATATTTCATGAATAATAATCTGTACGGTTAACTTAGAGAGAAAAATGCTCCAAAACGAACTGTATGTTAAAGCAAATATTCAAATAATAAATCAAAGTCAGTACAGAAAATCGAAATTAATCAATGCAACGATTAAAATTTATTTTTGCCTATTTTATAGTTAGATGACCACATCGAAAGTTAACAAGTTTTTTCATAAAAAATTTGCTAGTTTTATGTTAGCAATAGTTTGTCGATAGACAAAGTTGAAATTACGGCCAAGAATGAAAATAGATTAAAAATATAATGGTTTGTAATCATCCAATTAATAAATTTCCCAATGGTTGTTGGTTTATTTAGTTTTTATCTCAATTGATGGAGCTGTTAGTTTTTGCAATTCCCATTGAAAGAACGAAACAACGCTTTGTTCACATGCTTCGTGTCGGCATGTCAAATTATCGTAATTTCTCCGCTCGTAAAATCAAAGCATTTGACCAATAGCAATTCAGTAATCGAAAAAATCGATCATTAACTAAGCAGTAATTTTGATAAGCTCAAAAGCTTTCAGTTTATCAAAGAGCAAGAGTACAAAAATGAAAAACAAATAGAAAATAAATTAAAAAATGAGAAGGAATAAATAAAAAAAAGCAAAATAGTTTGAATCCGATCTGAAGTCATTTTTCTGTCATTCTGAGGCAAATTTCTATAGTATTAAAAAAATGTTTAAAATGAATAAAAGGTAATGTAAATGTTCAAAAACGAGTAAATATATTATTATGATCGTGATATTTAATCGTCATATGTTATTTCAATCATCGCTAGTGTTTTTACTGATTTGCATATTTGCAAAAACATCCTTATGTCGCCAAAAAAAATCAACTAATAAATGCTAAAAACAACTTTTTCTGCTGTATTTTCATGAAGTTGACAGGCAGCTTCGTCATCTTCACTATCTTCATTTTATTATACTCGTAGTAAACCAAATAATAATTATGTGTAATTGTTTCACAGTGGTTTCAAGTTTTGTTGCAAATTAAACTTCAACCTTTTCATTATCATATTGCAATCACTTCATATTTAACAAGTTTTAAAATACATTGCGTTTCTGATTGAAAAAGCAAAGTGCGACTCATAAACTGAAGGTTTTTGGAGCTTATCAAAATCACCACTTAGTTAATGGTCGAATTTTTTGATTAGCAACTTGTTATTGGTCGAATGCTTCAAATTAGCAAGTAGAGAAAGTATGATAACTTGGCATGCTGACACAAAGCATTGTTTTGTCCTTTCAATGCGATTGCAAAAACTAACAGCTCCATCAATTGAGATTACAACTACTAGTAAATAAACCAACCAATCGAAAATTCACTAATTGGATGATTACAAACTATTGTATTTTTAATCTATTTTCTGTCTTGGCCCTAATTTCAACTTTGTCTATCGACAAGCTATTGCTATCAACAAACTAACAAACTTTTAATAAAAATGCTTGTTAAATTGTAACGTGGTCATTCAACAATAAAATAGGCAAAAATACAAACTTTAATTGTTGTATTAAGTGATTATGATTTCTGGTACTTGACTGTCACGAATAATAATTTTGAATGCCCGAGATATGATTATATGCTGTATTTTAACATGTACGTGACTGATTTACTACTTTTGCCACTTTTTTGATTTAAAATATTCGAGATAATTCCTTTCTAGTACATTCTGCTAATTTCTGCAGTTATCAATGTTTGGGTTGTTTACAACTCTTTATTGCTATATTTAGACTTGAAGTTTGTGACATCATAAGTATGACAAAATTTGTTAATCGTAAGCTAATGTATTTTTTCTATTGTGACATATCAAGGACTTTTCTGGGATATTTGATAGCTTTTGCCATAGCATAAATAGGCAGGTCGTTTTTCATTCGTTTTTCAATTATTATTCTAATATTATAAAAGCGGGTGATTTTAGGTATTAGTTTCAAAGGCAGTTTCGTTTGTAAGAGGTGTGAGTGGAGCGATTTTGCTCAGTGAGTTGGTTTGTGTTTCAATCTTAAATAGAAATTTTAATTTAAGATTGGTGTGCTGCTTTCTTAGATTCAAGAAGCTAAAGGAACTATCAACTGCCATTTTCGATTTGTCAATTAACATCTCAGTCGTTCTCTAGTTTCAGCCAACGTGGGCAATTCTAGAGATTAAAGGTTGTACTCTAGCCAAGTATCAACGATCACAACATTGACTATAAATTATATTTTTAATATTTTCTTTATAATACAGTTTGTTTAAGAGCATTTTTCTCCCTAAGTTAACCGCACAGATTATTATTCATGAAATAGCTATGTGGTTGTTTAATAATAGCAAAATATATTACTTTCAATTGTGACATTCCGTCATGGTTTAAAACTTATCGCAAGCATTTTTACAGATTTGCTGACGTGTTTTGGATTTAATCAAGATTGTCGTAAAAATACAACTCGCTTTTGAGTTGTTTCTGCAAAATAGATATTCATATAAAGTTTGCAATCAACAGAAAATATTATACTTACGTCACAATACCCGAACGTTAATCGTTTTGAGAAGAAAAGCGTAGCGCGAAATAGAAAAACAAGGAGAAAAAGAAAGTAAGCAGAACGCAAAAATTTAAAGCTTTTTGCATCAGGATGTCCCTCTTGTCAGGATTTCCAGAATGAGTTCTTTCGCCACAGGATGTCCTGCTTCATTAACGTAAACCCTAATTTTAACCTTTTAAAAAACAAATTACGTGAAAAAAAAGATTTGTCTCAATGAAGGGCAACAAAGTGTTTAAAAACGAAAGTGAGAATAGATTGCACAATAAAATCACTACTGACATGCCAATATGTCAATTTCGAGACCAATTTCAACCAAATCACCAACATCTAGACTTTATAAGTGTATTTTTCAGACATCTCAAACCATGCCCAAAACTTTTAAGCAAATAGATAATATTTATCTTCATGTCTCAGCCTACACAAAAATTATTTTGGAAAGTCTCAGCAACTTTTTTGAAATTGTTTTTTTTTTAGGAAAAAGAAAAAATGCATATTGGGACTTTGCTTCAGAAGTTTTTTTGTCTTGAGCAAGCAAAAAAGGTAAAAGAAAAATTGTCTGAAATTTTTAACTTTGCAACAATTAAAGCAGGGATTCTCAGTTTTTAAAAGAATTCCTTTATGCTGTAAAACTACCATATGTCCTCCATGAAAATCTGCAACCTGTCTTGATGATAGTAGATTTAGTTGGTACATACTAATTAAATATACAGGACCACAAGGATCACAAGAATCGAAAGGATTCGGGTTAGAGTTCTCATATATAAAACCACAAGGACTGAAAGGATCAACAGGACTACAGTACAAGAATTAGAATGAAAGTAAAGAGTTTGAGTTCCTGTATGTTTTAGTAAGACCCAATTTCTAGTGGGTCATGGGAAGGCAGTTCACTAACACAAACAACAAATTTAAAATATGCAGTGTAGCCTTTGTGCCCAATAATGAAAAAAAATTATTAGCAGCTAAATGAATTTTGCATTCTCAAACAAAAATCTTATAATGTAACATTAAATTATAATATACAGCATAGCCTATAGCCCTGCGTTCCCTCTAACTTTATGGCTAATCGGCAAGTGCCCAAATTTTTTTGAAACAATTGCGACCAAAGCTCTAAAAACATGTCTATGAGCCCTAAATTTTCTAACAATCTAGTATACCAAATGTCATATTTCCAAAAAATTTGTCAAATTTTCTCAAGCTATGTTTACTAATATCGCCAAAAATTATTTGCCCTTGCTCCAACAAAGCACCATCTCGCTGAAAAAAATCGGCTATATGGGAACACTGCTCTAGCCTAACAAATTTGATGATTGGAGTACTGGTGTAACTGTGGACAATGAATATACAGACAAATTTCCGTCCAGCAGGAAATCCCATTCAAAAACGCTGAAAATTATTCAAACTTTATTGTAATCAAAAGCATCATCCTTACCAACAACATGATCAGACCCCAATCAAAATGCTGGAGATGCAGAATTACACTTTCTTTGTTCTGCTATTGGCTAGATGGCAACGATATTTCACTGCCAAATTGTTTGATTTAAAAGTTCAAGTAAATAAAATAGCCAGCAATTCTGGGTTTGCTCCAAACACTGCTAGTCTAGGTTTAGTTTTTGCTTAGAAATTTTGGTCAAACGCCAAAATTTGGAAATAATTTTTTTTATTCATTTCAGACCTTGTTTTAGTTTCATTTATCATTGCTAATACAATTTTAGGTCATTAATTTAAAATCTTTTAAATTTTTTTGGTCAATTAGACCAAATTGTCAAATATATTTAGGATTATTCACCAAAATTTAGGTCAATGACCGACAAATAACCATAAAAAAACAGAAAAAGAAAACACCTAGCTATTCTGTGCTATTGCAAAGCTATATAACAACTAGTCCAATTTTAATCAGTGAATTAGCATTATTATATGGCACAGGCCGAGTCATTTTTGAACAATCCATACTGCTTACTGAAGAAAAACCAGATTTTTTGGGCGCATGCTGACTCAGCAAAACCTAAGAGGGAACAATGGTACAGATAGGTTGCAATGGTTTATGACTTACTGAGGGGTGTTATTTTTTAATTCAATTAAAAAATTATTTTTTTTATTTATTAAATCAAAAGCAATTTGACAAAAAAAACTGAGGCAATGGATGAACTACTCTTAAAAGTTATGTTTCCTCAAACTTTTTGGCCCATTCAGAATTGGTGGGTGCCCAAATTTGCTCAAAACAATTGTGGCAGAAGCTGTAAAAATATGTTTTTGTGCCCTAAAATTTGCACCAAGCCAATACCGGTATCACAATATACTAAACTTTATTTCCACATCCACTACCGATATGTTAATGATAAATATCATTTGCTTCCCTTTCAGCCAATAAATGATTGATTTGCTAAAAAATTGACTTTGTAGAAACACGGCTTAAAAGCTTAGTTCTGCAGCTGATGAGTTCCACCGACACAATAAGGTTACCGTAAAACAACTATACTTTGGACAGTGCCCCTAGTGGCTAGGGTTGCTTGAGTTTCCAAAAACCGTTTCAAAAAACGTAAACACTAAAACTCAAAAACAACCACTAGGAGAGCTGTTCGAATTTAGACTGTCTTGTCCAAAGTTTAGTCATTTTATTGTACTTTGTATCTTAAGCAACTTAAAACAGAATTTGATCTAAATCTCTAAACCAGCTTTGTAGCTAAGTTAAAGTTAGTAACTGTTATGGTAAATTCATTAATGGTTAGACTAGAGCCTAGGTTAAAAAAAAACAACTTCTAATCATAATCTGTCGCTTACTTAGGCTTAGCTATGGGTATTATACAACTTACCAAAATATGTATACACTAGTCCAAACGAAGCCAACAATACACAGATTGCAGCTATAATGACATTGTATTCTGAATTAACATATAATTCGCAAACTACATCAAAATTAGTTGTTGTAAGTAAGGTTATGTTACTCATGATGCTTGCAGCACATTCTCTGTTCAGTGTTTCATGATACCATCTGTACTAAAACAAAAAATGATTCATGAATCTAGCGAGCATAAAATTAACAAACTTGAGAAGGGAAGGTTTATATAAACCAATCAGCAATCTTGCCCTACAGCAAAATCCCAAATAGAAACAACTACAGTTTTCCACTAGAAATTTCAAATCTACCAGTACTCCTACTGTTTTGTAGGCCTTCATAGGCCTAACAGTATGTTATTAGGAAGTGGCTAGCATTACGTTACCTCCATAAAAAGAGAGCAAAAAGTGAGCACTCATTTGCTCATTTACTGTTTTCTTTTTTTTTAATTATCATTAGGCCTACTACATACTACACATTAAGCTGCATTTACAAGGGCAACTTATAGCTGCGAGAATCGACATTTTGCCTTTTTACTTTCTCAAATCGCGTAGATCACTTACACGGCGCAAGATTCACGTGAGATTTTGTCTGCGCGATATCGCCAGACACGCCCCCAAAAATATCAAATTGCAGCAGTCACTCACACGGGAGAGATTTTAATGCAATGCTCGCATACGATTGCAACTCGCAGAAGTCACTTACATGTTGAAACTGTGTGCTAGTGATTCTCGCCAAATCGAGTCCGCAGAAGAGTCATTATTGCACTGGTTCACTTACATGGTGAGAGATAGTTTCAAAGCGCGGCTTGCTGGTTTTAAATTTGCAAAAGCAAGCTGCTGCAAAAGCATTTCAAGCAATTCAAATGCGCCGTTTGTCAGCTTTTGCATTTGAAACAATTTTGCTTTGGAATTTTGAAAACAAAGTGTATGAAGCCAACGCAAGTGTAAAACAAAATAGAGTGAACACAATTAAGCAGCTAATTTCGTTAAAACTAGCAATGAAAATGCAAGGGGAAAGATGAAGCAGCAAGGGCAGCGTGCTGCTGGTGCAAGATGTGTAATACGTAAACGCTTGAAACTACTCGAAAAACCTTAATTACTCTGTATCATATTAAGTTGGCTTGGATCGAGCAAAGTCAAGTGGGCATTAATGCTCATAATTATTTACAAAAATTCTGTCATTTACCCTTTTGGTTTTGGTATTTCTCTACGGCAACCCATCTCTGACTGTGTTCTTGTTTGGTTATACATAATATTTAGTAATACAAAATAATAAAATTTTTCCAACATTTTGTGCAGTTTCTAAAAAATTCTAAAAGCGCTTTTGAAATTACCGTATTTATTCAAGTACAAGTCGCATGCGTGTATAAGTCGCACCCCCATATTTGACATGAAAAACAGGACAAAATTTTTTAAACATTATTCATTCATTGCAATTACATAATAAAAAATTAAAAACCATCGAAGTCATCACTGCTGTCACTGTCCTTAAATAGTCCCCGTTTACCTCTGAAACATCCTCAACAGCATCCAATGAGGGTGACAAGTGATGCAACGTAACATAACTTGCATGCATTAGTGACAACTAAATGTGATACAACATGAAAAAAAAGCGACAGTGTTAAAAGCGCTATGTTACTTGCATGAAAGGCGTTAAGTAATATGATCATATGAAAGGTGACAGTGTAGAAATCGATAGCAAGGAAACACTTCAGAAAAATTTTGTATGGCATACACTGCACTTCATGCATTCGTGTATAAGTCGCACCTGACTTTTTTGGCGATATTTTGGTACAAAAAATGTGACTTATACTCGAATAAATACAGTACCTTTTCTCCAAGCATATGTGACTGACAAATTCATATTGTTTATTTCCTAATAGTGCATTTTAAGTATCTTATAGTAGATCTGTGCTGTCGTATTACATGAATAACTAATTGTTAAATTTTAAGGTGCCTTCTGTTGCTACCAAAGTACTGGCTCTTTTTGAATTACACCAACATTTAAAAAATCCATATAGCTGCACAGAGCTGTTTTGAGCTTTTAGCTCTCATCAGCAGCCCTCAGCTTCTCTAACAAAGTTATTCCCCAGCTGGACAAGACTCTTGGCCGAACTGGACAAACTTTAAGGGCTTGGACAGTGGCAGAGGAAGGACAAAGGACTTCATACTTTTCGGTTATGATTTCCATGGTGACTAGTAGGGATAGCCTAAGGGTGTCCTTACTATAAGGGTCCAGCGATTTTTTTCACTTGTTTTTTTAAGTACCACAAGTGAAAAATCGTTTATTCGCTGGAAAACCTCTGACACAGTGCAAGCCCTTAAGGTTTGTCCAGTTTGGCCAAGAGTCTTGTCCAGCTGGGGAAAAACTTTGTTAGAGAAGCTGAGGGCTGCCAATGAGAGCTAAAAGCTCGAAACAGCGCTGTCCAGCTCTGTGCATCTCATGACTCGAGCTGCTTTGCAGCTGCAGGGTTGGTGGTTGATCTGGCCACCTAACTGCCAGTGGAAATCGTTATGATTTCCCAGGAGTAAACCACGAAGGATGTCAAACTTTTCCGTTAAATCCATATAGCATTCATATAATCTGTGTTTTGATATAATTTTGTTATGGTGCTACTAAACCACAGCTGTTACAAAGCACCAATATCCACAATAATAAAATAAGCAGTGCATGCATTTGCTAAACGCAAGGCAATTGTGAAGTGAGGAAATGAATTATTATGAACATTCAAAAATACGTCATTGACTTCATATCAAAACTCACTCCAAACGTAATTCAAATGAAAAAGTGCCACGAAACTACTCAAATTCTAAAAATGGTGCAACTGAAATTGAGAGCATGATTTGATTAGAAAAACAACATTTTCATAAAATCAACATTTAATTACAAAGCGGTGTAGTCGGTGTTGTGTTTCTCCACTTAACTGTAGTTATTTTAACCGCAAGAAATACCGGTAGGCTACTAGCAATCTTGGGTCAGAAAAGAAGGCAAACACTTACACGTTTTTAGCCAACAAAAACCAGTAGATGATACTTGTCTACAAGGTGCTGGACCCTACAAATGAGCATAGAGTAAGAGCCTACACTGCTAGCACTGTTACAGCAGCGATTGAGCTTTTTTTGAGTTTTCCTGCTGTAGTTTAAAACTTGGCTGCTTTTTTCCTTTAGTTTGCGCATGTCAACTTAATTTCCTGCAGCCATTGGCTGCAAACATTTCAAAAATTATGCGCTTTTCGGTGCACGCTGTTGTGTTAGGCCGAGTTATTTTTTGTTCTGGCATTTCTTTTTATTCGAGCAATTGGCTAACGGCCGCATTTTATTTTGAAGACCGCTCGTAAGGCGCTCTTTTAGTTCATTATTTTCTGATTACATTTCAGTTATTTTTTGCCTTGCCGTACTGTTCCATATTATTTATTTTGTCTGAACAATACAGTTTAAGTTGAAGAATTTCAATTGTGATTTGGCCAGACAAACACGTTGAAGGCTATAGAGTTTCGCTGGAGCATCTACAGTCAGCAGTGTTATGGAGAGTTTCAGTAACAACCACCTTCATTTCCAACATAATATATTGTCCAAATGCCATTTTTGTAAATTTATTGTCTTAGCTATTCTAGGGTTCCCAGATCTTCAACTTTTATTTTGGTATGCCAGAATATCAGCAATGACAAAATTGATTACACTTTTTTTATACAAGAACAATTTTGTAAGAACACCAGGCTCATTTTTGCTCAAAATTTAATAACAAATTAGGAACAACACCAGTTTCAGCAACAAAAAATAATACTAAGAACAACCGAAAAAGAATCAATTCCAAATCATAAAAAAAACTAAATTCTGTTCTGATTAAGAACAATAAAGTTTGAGTGGTTTTCTGGCATTTACGAGCAAAATTGCAACAGTTTTGAAACTACAGAGTGCTATTGCACACTACGTAGGTAACAAAAAACTTTTTGGCTCTCGTTGAAACGAAAATTAGTGCTCGCTTTCTGCAATTTTATGATGCTGCAAAAGCAGCTAAAAAGGTGTTTACAAGCAGACAGACCATTAGGAACTTACAAACATGCTCACCATAGTTGACATCAATGATCTCAAAATTTAAGAACCAATTAGAAGCAACAGAGGCTCAACATTGGCAAAAAATTAAGAACAGTCAGCCTCAACTCAAAATTTACTGATTCTTATAAAAAAAAGTGACTTACGATATTATAAAAGCAGAATACTATTCAGGTACTGTTACCTGAGATTAATTTATCATACATTTTATTAAGGGTTAAAGTCCTGCTTGGTTGGCTTCACAGTTATTGGCTCATGGCTGCCGTATCTGCAGTAGACCAGTGCCAGCATCAACAAGAAAGTTAAAACTCCTTGGTTTCAAACTAATATGAAGTAAATTTAGTCTTGAAATCACAATTAATTACGATAAAAGCACTAGACTATTTTGAACTATGAACACAATATTTAATGAAGTAAATTTAGGATAATCGCAGCCAGCGACTCGCAAAGCATTTGTGCATTGCACTATGCCTGCACGACTCGTGAACTGCTTATGATTTGCTGTTTCACGAGCGCGACTTTGCCCTGGGACTCTCGAGACATTCAAATCGACTTCATGTAAGTGACCACGGGTGAGAACAATTCTTGTATCGAGTCGCGCAAAATGTAATTGGCATCGCAAATTGCAGGTGTTACTTACACAGCGGCAATTCTTGCCAAACGCTATCGCGGCAAGCGAGTCTCGCCTCATGTGAGTAACCACTCTGCGAGAGAGATTTTTACGCATAAAAAATCTTCGAATCGCGTTGCAAACAAGTCGCCCAAGCAAATGCGGCTTTAGAGTTAGGGTAAGGTTTTGAGTTTGGATTAACTAGCATTAGGGTTAGAGTTTGGGTGAGGTTTGCAGTTGGAACTTGGGGTTAGGGTAGGATAGCGATTTTCTGATTCTTACATAACATAACAGCAGCCTCTGCCCCGGAAGTGGCAACGCCCATCTGCCCATAAACAAAACAGAATAACAGATAAGAGAGCAAAGAGTAAGAGCTCATTTACCATACTCTTTTTTAATTTTTAAATTACTGTTAGGGTTTGGGTTAGATTTGGGTTTGAATTAACATTAGGGTTAGAATTTCAAGTTGGGGTTAGGGCTAGAATAGCGATCTTTATAGCCTATTAAATTACGTAACTGTAAGAGGCTTAGCCTTTGTCTTTTAGTTGATTCTGATCCAAATCAAACTTAAACTATAATCCCAACACCAACTGTCTAACCCGAACTACACAAACCCTAAAATCTTAACCCTTTAAATACTGGTCAGTGGTTGATATCAGGGTTTCAGTGGATAAAGTTTGAAGTTGAAATTGTAAAAGTGGTTTCGTGCGGGTAAAATTTAACATAGTGCGCATTGTTATTTTTTATCCAAATTTGGCTGAAACGTAGTTGAGTGAATATTCTACGAGTCCATGGCAGTTTGAAGATCGTCCGTGAGCATCTCCATAAACTATTTCAAAGATAAACATTTTGCTTATTTTTAAACTCGATAAAATTACACTTTTTTTAGGAACAAATTTTAAAAACAAAAACAGCGTCAGACAGAGCAGATATTCGTCTACCCAAGGACCAATTTTTGTAGAAATTAAAGCACTTTTAGATACTTTTTAGCAAGTTTAAAATAAACCACTTGTGAAAAGTGCCGTAAAAAACGCGTTCAGCAATGGCGACCAAAAAATTGCCAGACAGCGACGCGATACGCACGTGCTTGGCGTACAAATCTGTTCCTTAACTGTAATTTTATACCAAAGAAATATATACATTTAAAGTTTCATATCAACTTAGTTCTAACATTCTATAACTTGTCGGGCATACAGCATAAACAGCTTACGGTGAAGAATTGTAATGCAAAAGTAGTTTTAATTATCACATATCATTATTTGTTACTGGTAGTACATACTCATACTGGTACCATATGATATGGGAATACTAGCCTAATAATTATAGATGAAAAATGCAGTTTAAGCACTAAGTGCTTTTGCACCATTAGTCAATGAGCATAGACATGTTGAATTTGAAGCAATGTTAGAAGCAATTATTACCAACTATAGTATCTATGTATATTGATTTATATGGAGAGAAAAAGATACACTTAACACTGACATCAAAATATGGCCTCTCTTAAAACAGTAGAACTTTGATGCTATGGTAGGTAGTTCAGACTGTACCATTCAGTGTTCCCTATAAGTGCAAAAAAGTACGAAAAGTGTGAAATTTCTTCCGGCATTTTCGCACTGAATTTTTGTGAATTCTGGCGTTTTTTATTCTGCCAAAAACCGGTGTTTTTGTTTCCCGCCAAAAACCGTAGACAGCCGTGGTTCACGGCGCCTCACTCTGGTATGTCGCAGAAATTGCGGAGAAAAGTTGGAGAACTCAGACGAAGGACCTTTTTTTTGAGATCAACATAAAATCGGAGAAAAAGATGCCTCCATCGGCGTGATGACCTTTTTTTTTTTTTGAGATCACATTGAAACTGGACAAATATGATGAGAAAATTTTCCGCATTTTCACATTGAGTTCAGAACGTTTGCACTATTTCCGGCCTTTTCGCAGAAGGTGAAAACTTAGAGGGAACACTGGTACCATTGGTACACTGTTCAGGTATAGGTTGGCATTTGGGTTATGGTGATAGTGATACTATAACTACCGGTACCAGCACAGGCGTCAATTTTTTGTTAGCCTATAACTAATAATACACAAATTCTGAAGGGGCAAAATGTTTTTGCGGAGTTTATTGCATTCTGGAGCTATTTCAGCCCGAAATTTTGGATTTCTAGTTGCCAAGTGGGCATTAGGCTACTTGCCAAAAAACCGAGGGAGCCAGACATATTTTGCCCTTTTCAGTGTCAGATGCAGAAGGCGCCCACCGGCCCCCCCAAAATCAACACCTAGGCTACGACTACCGGTACCAGTATAATCACATACCGATAAGATTAAGATATTTTCAAATTATGAATCTGAAATTCTAAAACTCACTGCTCAGACTAGGCTACAGTGTTCTGGTAGGCCTACTCTAAGACTCAAACAGTCAATAAAATTTTGTCCTGCTTTCATCAGTACGGTAATGCTTTAGTTCAAAAGATAAACTTTAATTTTTATTGTGATGGAGCTTTCAGTTCTTAGAAACAGCCACTAGCCAACTGATCAGCGATATCTGATAGCCTAGATGCAAAAAAATTGTACAAAAGCCTTGACTTTACTCCACCTCAAAAAGCAGTGTTGGGCATTAACAGATTAACTTGTAAATTAGTTAACAACGAAGTTAAGTTTTTCATTACCGAGTTTAAAAGTTAAAAAGTTTTTGTGAGTTCAGAGTTACTGTAACTTGATATTATATTGTTTACTATAATTTTTGTTACTCTACCATACTTCAATCAAGTTCAATGTTTACTTTAATCCATTAAATTTCTACTCTAGGCTACACCATGCGTCCTTCTAATGTCTTAATAATATAAAAAAAGGCTTTTACTTATGTCTATCTTAATTAGAATAGTACGGTAAATACCATAGTAACAGAAACCAGAATTAGCACCGTCATTTTTATCTCATATGGAAATGGAATCATTTGATTTGGCATCGACTGCAGATTAATATTGAAATTTTTTTTTTTTTAATTAACAAATTAACTTGAAAATTTAACTTGAACTACTTTTTTTTCAGTTAACTAGGCTACTTATCTTTAACAGAGTTAAAAAATTGCAAGAAAATTCTTGGTGAATTAGCCTACCGGTAACTCTTAAACAAAGTTACCGGTAACGTTTCTCATAAACTTGCGCAACAGTGTCAAAAAGCTAAAAAAGTAGGCTAGGCCTACCGTACCAGTCAGCAGTATTTAGTATCACATATACCGTTATCAGGCTACAGTAGTACTGTTATCAAGTAATGCCTATGGTATTTGCTTTAACATTAACTCAACTAAAGACTTACAAAAGGCCTACCCCAGTGACGTTGGTTTAGCCAGTATGCATTCCATGTTCTGGCCATGCGAAGTTACGCCAAGCATACGCTTCGCCACGCCAAGCAACTTTTTTTCATTTTAGACCCTTGTAAGTTTTACGACAACTTAAAAAACAGAGGTGTAGTCCTCAAGGACGTCCTCGAGGACAAATTTTGAAGTCCTTGGCCTTGATCTCGAAGGTAAAGTCCTTGGCCTTGGTCTCGAGGCCTTTTTTTTTGAGATCGCCTGAAAAATTTTTGTGAAGACCTTTTTTTTTTTTTTGGAGAGCACTTGCGCTTGTGTCCTTGGTCCTTGGCCTCGAGCATTCCTGTCCTTGGCCTCGAGAGTTTCTGTCCCCGGAAAGGCTGTCCTTGGCCTTGACCTTGGCCTCGGAATTTTTTTGTGTCCTTGGCCTTGGCCTCGAGCCTTGTGTCCTCGATTCTACCTCTGTTAAAAAAACTACACAGCGTCTCCAAGTGGAAAAGGAGTCCAGCACATTTCGCAACCAGCTGTCGTCTGTGTAGGCGTGCAGCAGTGTTTGGAGTTTCTCGCTCAGCTTTTGGTGCCTTTCGTTTACCGCCTTTTAGTATTGCATTGAATTTTTTTGAAATAAAGTTAATACTTTATTGACAGCTGACTTGGATGACCTCTTTGGTCCTTAGCAAGTGACTGTATGTTTTTTGGTGAACTGCAAAGACCGCAGAACAGGCGCGTGGCCAGAAATCTGCAATGTTTTTTTTTACAGGGGTCTAGGAGCAGAGCCCCAGCGCTCGACAAATTTGTATTTTGTTGGCAAAAATAACTCAACTTTAGGCAAATTTTGATAAAAATTAATGCTATTAAAACGTGGAATAGAATTTAGCAGTGCAAAAACATGATTATACTACTTGCATAAATGGGCTATATTTTATAGAGAACGATATAATCAGGGGGGCTAATGCATAGGCGTAGCCAGGGGGGGTCCGGCCCCTCTCCCAAATCAAAATACCACTAACGACAAAAAGTTATGACAACATAGCCTAGCGATGTTTAGTTGCAGTTTTTTTCAGTAATTAGGCACATAACAGTAATTAACAATAATATTAATGACAACATTAAGTGAGTCCCAGCTCCCGGGGCCCCCAACAAACAACCAGGGGGCCCCCCCTTACTTACAACTAGGGGGCCCTGGAATCCTTAATCGACAACCAGGGGGTCCGGGACCCCTAACTGAAAACCAGGAGGCGCATAACTGACGACCAGGGGGCCCCAGGGCCCCTAACTTAAAACCAAGGGACCCTTAATCAACAACCAGGGGGTCCCTTAACTGACAACCAGGGGGCCCCAGGGCCCTTAACCAACAATCAGGGGGCCTCGGAGTGCCTAACTGATGTCCAGGGGACCCCGGGGCCTATAATTAACAACCAGGGGGCCCTTAATCAACAACCAGGGGGCCCTTAATCAACAACCAGGGGGCCCCTGAGTCTCTAACTGACGACAAGGGGGCCAAGGGCCCCAAACTTACGACCAGGGAGCCCCAGGGCCCCTAACTAACAACCAGGGGGCCCCTAACCAACAACCAGCGGGCCCCTAACCAACAACCAGGGAGTCAGGGACCCCCTAATCAACAATGAGGGGCCCTGGGGCCTCCTAACTGATGACCAGGGGGGCCCAGGGGCCCCTAACCAACAACCAGGGGGTCCTGGAGTCTCTAACTCACGACCAGGGAGCCCCAGGGCCCCTATTTAACAACCAGGGGGCCTGGGCTTCTAACCGACAAGTAAGGGGCAACGAGGCCTTTAACTGGCAACCAGGGAGCCCAAGGGCTCCTGACTGACGACCAAGGTTCCCGAGCCAGGGGTCCCTTAATGCAAATTTTTAACAATTTATATGCAAAATCTGTGAGAAATCTAAAAGTTTTGACCAATAAGTTGCCACCCCAGGCCCTCGTTTAACGTTATTATGAACTTAATTATTTACTGCTAAAGTATTGCAGGAGGCAATGTTCGTTACTTCCCCCTATAGATCAAAACACTTACAATTAAAATTTTACACCATAAGGCAAGATTCTAAGCGTGTTTTGGGATTTAATTGCAAAAAGAGAATTGAACAACAAAATTTTTTCGATTGGCTTTGAAATGTTAAAAATCTAGTTCTTTGAAATGGCTCTGAACTCGTGCAAAATGTGATCCAATGTGATTTAAATAGCTTTTTTTCCCAAAAACTTACAAAAATCGCCTAGCGGCTGGGGGCTTTGCCCACAGACCCCCATAGCCACCGGCGGCTGGGGGCTCTGCCCCGAGACCCCCGTCTTTGATACGTTTGAGTACACTAACTTACTCAACACGTTTTCCAAATTAGACTTTTACAGTTTTTAACAATTAGTTTTCGCCCTCTCCCTTTACCAAAATCCTGGCTAAGTGCCGTCAGGCTACGGCTTCAGATCTTCCATTCTACGATATCTTTGCCCCACAAAAAGTTACTTTTTCGAAAATTTCTGATGACGTCACTGCATGTGATATATGGTTTGGGCCCCCTCCCAATCAAAAATCCAGGCTACGCCTATGGGCTAATGGAAGTTTGAGAGAAGTAATTGGTAATTAACTAATAATTCCCTCTATTCTTCAGCTTATATGCATCAATTATATATATTTTTTGATGAAACATATGTTAAGCATTTGCAATGAGCAACCAAATTTGATTACCTAAAGTATTTTGGAAAAATTTGCCCCCCTATCTAAACGTTTCAAAATTGTTCAGATTCGGAAAGAAAAGAATTCCTTATCCTACATAGTAACTCACCTTACCTTTTCGCACATTTTGAGCACGTGACGACTTGGCCATAATTCCTTCTCCTTCTGAAGTTCCACATATTACGGTACTGTAAATGCCCGCGCTTGTAACAAACTTTGTATTTATGGCCACCCCCTGCCACTGCTTTGTTTCATACGTGACATTTCATAAACAATAGAGAAAATAATAGCGTGGCCGAACAACTTATCAATGCCAGTACAATGATGTTGAAGTGTATTACTGTAAATATGTAGTAATAAAACAAGCTGAACTGATGAGCCTCAAATACTTTGTGGCCTTCAAGCATTCATGTCTGAATCAAGATATTATTTTTTTATGCGTTTTCACAGTTTCAACTTCCAACGTCTGCTATAAGCTAACTAGTCCTATAGTCCTATTATGAATTATTTCGTAAGTTAGTAGTTATCATCAAAGAATATTTCTCAATTTTCTCCACGTCTACTCAATGACTACCGGTATTCACCCAAACAAGCGTTTTTGTGGAGGTTGGAAAGGCAGGCCCGGCGCCACGGGGGGCATTTTGAGGCCATGCCCCCAAATCACTGCTTGTGCTCCCCGAGTGAGAAATGTGTTCCCCCAAGCGAGGATTGTGCCCCAAAAGAAAGTAGCTGGCACTGTGCCACTGGAGTGCATTTTGGGGCCTGTACCTCCCAAAATACTGCTTGTGCACTCACAAGCGTAAGTAAAGTCTCGTTTCAGGACGAAAAACACAGGTAAACGACAAGACGAAGCTTAAGATTTCGCGCTAAAAAACTTTTTTATTTTCGGTCTTCACTTCTGAATTTGCGGGCAAGAATCGAGATCTGGACCATAAGATTCCGCCAGGCTATAACCGTGCCCCCCTCCCGAATGCTGGGGCGCCGAGAGCCGAACGTGGGCCCGGGGCCAGCTCAAATCTGACGGAATTCTGGTTTTGTGAAGTCCAAAATAAACGAAGAAAATGCTGCTGTTTGGTCCGAAAAATGATGTGATCTCCAAAAAAAAGTCTTCATCGAATTTTTTCCGATTTTTCCGGTGGGCCTTTCACTTCTCAATGTACTTTGGATGGGCTCCCTCTCGAGCTCATGGGCCCCCTAAACTCCATGGGCCCTGGGGTCATTGTCCCCCCTGCCCCCCTCTCGGTGGCCCTGCCGGAGTGAAAATTGATCCCAAAAGGAGGCAAACGGCCCCTATCCACGGGGCATACGCATAATTTGAGATTTTTCTGATTCTTACATAACATAGACAACACGCAAAGACAGCTTCCCGCGATATTTCCCTTAACCCTATATATACCGGGCTATTTTACACCCTAAAAAATCTAAAAACCGATTGGTAACGAAGAAATGGAAAATGGAAACGAAGAAATTAAAAACTCTTTACTTCAAACCAACTTCACTTTGAGTCAACTCATCTAAAAAATAACCCCTTAAAATTTGAAGTTGTCGAGGCAAGAAGTTCCACAATTTTTGAGGTTTGTCGAAGTTTTACTTTCCAATATCTAATCATTTTTTGGCCATATTTTTAGCTTAAACGACATCATGTGACGTTTTTGTGAAGTAATACCACTTTGATTTTGATATTTTATTATTTAATTTCAAAATAATCTATACCCAAAATTTAAACCGCCTTTATGACGTCATTAAAAAATAACCTCGTTTTTCCAAAATGTGGCTGTGACGTATTTACAATAACATCATCATTTCAAAACCAGTTTTTTTAAAAACAAATTTGGTGAATGTTACGAATTCAATTTGTTTACAGTCTGCCTCGAGAATTCGTAACACGCTATACTTGTTTTAAATTTCGTCCTTCATTTGTTGGCATATAGGTAAGCGGAAGCAAAAACGTGAAGCGGAAATGAAGCGCAAAGCAAAAGCGAAGCGCTTTCTAAGAAAAGTAAAATGTTTAAACACTCAAAAAACACCTGAAGTATTTTACGGAATAAATTAGAGCAAAATTTGAACCAAAAATATAACAACTTGGAAATAATGCTGCAACAAAAACAAAATTTTACCTTTAGCACACAACTCGTTTATTTCATTAACTTATTCAAATTTATAGTCTATTTTTACAATTAACAAACAATCTAACAAGACAATACATTGCGCTAACGGATGAGTTTTTCAATGCAGACGGAGAGTTTCGTTAATCAATTTCAAATACGCTCAAATCTAATCAAATGTCGAATATTCAAACTGAAGCCTTGCTGATGTCAAACTCGTGGAAGTTAATGCTCACAAAAACAAAATGGGTGTGGGAAAACAATATTTGGTAGGATTGAGTCAGCGAACTATTTGATCTAGAAACCAAGGCAATTGGCACTCAAAATAAATCGTATGGAAGATCAGCGGTCTTCAATACGTGCTGCAAAGGCAGCGATATCTCAAATTTTAAATTGTAGTTCTTTGCTGATTCAACCTTTGAATTAAGTAACAAAAAATTATCTTTGCTTACTGCAGACGCTCAACTGAATAGTGATTTTGACATCGCAAGGTTCCAGCTTGCAAATTCTAAAATTTACATTCAATTAGGTCAACGCGAAAATCAGTAACTTACATCATATAAAAAGAAACAAGAATATCTTTATAGCAACCGGATTTAACAGATTTTAACGTTTGCAGCAGTTTAATTAATAAATACTTGCTTTGAGGAACAAGCCGTGGCCTCCAAATACAAATTAACGAAAATAATGAAACGGGGTTCGAAACTCGTGCAAAATAAATAAATAAATAAGTACCGGTAAGCTAAATAACAAAACGGCGCTTCAGTGAACATGCCAAATTTGATGTTTCTATGACTTTCAATTTTTTTATAGAGGGGGATTTCGCAATTACAGATTGAGTGACCGGTTGTCCTTTGCGTAAAACTGCATTTCTGTATCTCAACCCTTTGGTTTAGTCTGCTGCGTGGCCGAATGGGTAAAGGCGTCTTTTTAACGACGACCCTGATTGCATGATCTGGATTCAACCCCCACCCTGGTCACGTTGTTGCGTCTTTGGATAAGATCAGTGCCGTTGCCACGGCAAATAAAGTGGGGGGTGGGCACTATCCGAAAGTGAGAGGACACTAAAATTGACTGAATTTTGCTCAATAAAGCTCATCTTTTATGGTTACAAGTTATGTACAATAAGAAAAAATCTGTATTCATGTCTAAAAAAAAACCTAGTAGGCCGGCAGCGTTTTTTAGCTCTTTTGATCTGCGCCCCTCATTCGCTAGAAAAAATTTTCTGCACAAGTGACTGCGACCAAAACAATCTTGATTAGGCTCAAAAAAACAAAAACAGCTGGTCTTTTAACAAGAAAAATTTGAATTTTACCAAAAGGGAGTAGTGGAGGGCTTGAACCAAAAGTTAAAGCATTTTTTTTCGAAAATGTCTCAGTTAGGTGGCGTGCTGAGCAAAATGGTGCAACTTAATCGTATTTTAGACGGGGATCTGGGGGCGTAGCCCCCAGCCACTTGACAACTTTTATTGATTTTTTTGCAAGAAATAGCGTTTTCAGCACCATTTTGATTACATTTTAAATGTTTTCAGAGCTATTTGAAAGACCTAAATTGCTGAAATTCGAAAGTCATTCGAAAGAATTAAATTTCCCATTCCCTTCAACCCCCTTACTTACAAACCAAGTCCAAAATATTCCTTTACGCTCGTATTTGCGGGTTAACTACCCCCCGAGCCCATCTTGGTTGCGCTACAGTTCACGTATTATTTGTTTTACAGTATATTATGTCTTGATCACTAACCAAGAAACGATTCTGTAGGACTTCATATCTATTCCGCGACACATCCGCAAACGCTAAACGACCCAGATATGCGTCGCAACCCATGGTTTGAAAAACACTTAATGAATATCAATTAACAAAAGATAAAAACCGGTACAGTAGTATGCAGCGTGTTAATACAGATAAGACGGATTATTGCATCTAAATTATGTTACAGTAGTAATGTTGGTGGCCAACTACTCGGCAAAAGATCAAAAAAATATCAGACGAGAATTATGTCTAAACGTTATCATTGTCTGTTGTCTTGAGGCTATGTGATGTTTCAAAAAAAGTATTTTGAGTATACCGAAATGGGGGCACAAGCAGAAGTTATGGGGGCACGGCCCCTCTGCCCCCTCCCCCATCCCATAGCAACGGAACTGGATAAGATGCTTTACGATGATTATTTTTGCATGGTGGCTTCGAACAAGCAGTAAATTTAGTGGACAAGAATTCAAAGAAATTCACAGAAACGTTGGATTAACCACTGGAAACTTTTACGC
Organism: Trididemnum nubilum; assembly: GCA_963965965.1. Classification (NCBI taxonomy): domain Eukaryota; kingdom Metazoa; phylum Chordata; class Ascidiacea; order Aplousobranchia; family Didemnidae; genus Trididemnum; species Trididemnum nubilum. The sequence goes on from OZ014479.1 coordinate 11,254,047, forward strand.
AGGTGCAGATTCCTCCAAGCACGAAGTAATCAATGCAATGAAAAGTGTGCAGATTATCCAGCAGTAAGCGTCCGATGCTGTCCGGTGGCAGGAGAATAAATATGCGCAACATCAACTCTTCACACCAAAGTTGATAGATTTTGGTGTCTATATAGCAGTACAGGAGAAGGGCAAGCGAGACTCACGAAGGAAAACAAATTAAAAAGAAAAGAAAAACACAAGTAAAAAGTCATTGCGGCCAAAAACTTGGTTAGTAGGGACGAAAGGATATGTACAGCATTGAATTACATAACTTAACCGTATAGCATAGTTTTCGCCATTTAAGCGGTTTTTTAATAGAATCTTCTTTTACGTGAAAATTTCAGATAGGATTCATCGGCGAATCCAAAAATTCATGCAGGTGGAGCCGGCTCAAGATATAATACTTTTGCAAACAATTTTGCCTGATTTTCCCTTTCAGTTTAACAGCTTTAGGTGCAGCCAGCCACAATGGGTTACTTTGAAATAAATTTTTGAATAATGATAAAATTTCAGCCTTTTAGGTAAATCATAAACTAAAAAAATAACAAATTTTAACCTAATTCGTCTGCATTAAAAAAATATATTTGGAGATGTTCATTCTACCCAGCTCCATCTCCACCCACACCGACTATTTTACTGATAAGCTGGACAAGAAATAGATATTGCTCCAGTTATTGCAATAAATTTTCTGCATTGCAAGTTAACTTGAGTTATTTTTCCGATTTGAGTAGGGGTCCGGATCCCTGCATCCTCCTGGTTCCGCCACTGAGATTTCGCCCATACAAAAAAAGCAACAAAGCAACGTTCACAAATTTCGTCAAAATTTAATAAAAATAAAAATGGTATGAATATCAAACTGCATCCAAATTTCTAATAGCAACTTGCTAGCTAACGATTCGTGAGTAATAAGCAAAAAAATCTGAAATCTAGCAATTCTTTGGTTGAAAAATAGCCAAGCACGGTAAAAATGAAGCAACACGTAACGGGAACGTCGCTACTTTGGTCGTTCCAACAATAACGAATTTTTTACAGAATTTGTTTAGTATTTTACTGTCGATTGCCGGCCGTTGTGCATTGCTTGAGCTTCGTGTCGCACTTCTTCGGTTTTGTTGATTTATTTGACGAAAACGTGCCCGCAGAATTTATTTAATCGTAAAAAAAGGAAATTTCAGCAAGATATTATGCAGTTGCGCGTTTCCGAAGTTTTCCGCTCAATAACTTGGCGCTAAAATCCACCACGAATTTTTTCAATTTGTAGCATTACAGGATGCGTATATGTCAGAAAAAGAATGATCGAAGGTAGTCCAAAAATGCAACAAACCAGTTTAAAGGCAAATATATAAGCAAAATTCAAGTTATTGCGAGCATAAATCTTTTTTGAAAGCAAATATATCAGTTGAGGAGCAACCCTACGAAAGGAATTACTCACCCTTCAAAAAAAGTACTAACACATTTTTTTATAAGTACCTCTAAATTTTGGGTTGAGTTCCTATGTTTTTTAATTTTCACAGAACCCTTATTGTTCTTAACTTTTCTGGATAAAAAAGTAACCCAAATTTATTCTTGCTTGGTTTAAAATTGTCTTTTATTCTAGATCGTGATTACTGTTACGCAAATCTACAATGACAATAAAAAAGGCTAGAAAAGCTCTACTGCTTACTTAGAAATACGTTGCCAGCGCTGGCTTGTGTTCTTAATTATTTATTTCATCCTGAGGCTGGCATTGTTCTTAAATTTTTCCTAAATTTTATTCTTTTAAAATTGTTCTAACAAAAACTGTACGTTCTATAAATTCTTAGGAGCATTTCGGACGAACGTACAGCATATTTGGGGAGAATGATTAGTTACTTAATATATAAGTTTTCACCAAGGCTTTAAAGTACAATAGGAATGGCAAGAACTCAGAACTGCATTAAGAGAAAGCATCGGGGTTACATTTGGTGTCTGGTCCCGCGCCGAAAGCAAATAAAACTTTACTAAAAATTACTACTATATTTTAAAAAATGGAATAAATTTTTTTGCCAGCATGGCGGGGCGTCAGAAAAACTACAGCACGCATAACACTTGTAATTATTTCGTTTTTGGATTAATTCAGACTATTAAATTACGAGTAAATTAATTGACTGAATAATACTGTATAATCAAGAAAAAGGTGCAAATAATCAAATCACAGTTGAAGGTGCGTAAAATTAGTTTTTTGGCTTAAGGCTTTGTTTACGGCTACACTGTACGTAGAAGCGTGAACGTATAAGCGTACTTATTTTTAGCTATTTTAAACAAAAATTTAATATGCGCGTCGAACCATCTTACCAGGGCACAAGCTGCCAGTTGTTTACAATAAACTAAAAATACGCTTGTACGCTAACGATTATCGTTTTCTGACAGCTAGAAATAAGAAAAACAAAAGACAAAAAAACAAAAAAAATAAAATAAAAACAAACAGAAGTGAAGAACAAATGGCTCGTGAGAAATGGAATAATCAATTTGCTTTTCTATTTACCACCGTGGGATCTGCTGTTGGCCTTGGAAATGTTTGGCGATTTCCTTATCTTTGCTATAAGAATGGAGGAGGTAAGAAAGTGTATTTGATACATTCTCAGAAATTATATCACAGTAAATCCTTTAGTAATATGGGAGAATTACGACTGATTGCCCTGAAACTCGAAAAAAAATTATAATACTGTAAGCTGAAACTTATCACAATGACTTAGTACCATGTTCTGAACCACCCAAAAAATTTTTATACAGCTCTTTTGTAAGTTATGGGTTAGATGTTGGACAGCGAGGATATTCGACTCTCGGCGGTAGATGTTACTGTAAATTAGAAGTGGAGGCAAGTTCCATATCCAAAGCATGGGGGTTTTTTGACGTTCAGGATATTTTTCCATCATCATACCAAATTTTTTTGGGTATAAAGTTATTTTTCGAGGCTATAAAATTAAAGTTGTTTTATGAAAAATTGACGCTAACTTCAAAATTTACGTTAGCTTAAAAAAAATTTGGTCCCGGACGCTGTTAGAAGCACTTATAGCACTCCCTCAAACCCTCAGTTTCCTTTGGTTTTTAGGGCAATTCGGTCATTGTTAGCAATGTCTGTTTTAGCGTTTAAAAGGGCTGAAGCATCCAGCCAATTCCAGTGGTTTACAATAGCTAAAATCGAAATATAATTTTTGTGCTCATTTTGGGGCTGCGGTTGCAAAGATATTCAAGAAATACAAAAAGCTATTCCGTAAAAACCTTTTTTGGAAATCCTGATTTGCTCTCCTAGCTTGAACTTCCAAGGAAAAAGACAGACTGAATAATACAAATCCTTCTATTCACAGCACGTGACTAATCCAATTTTGATTACCCCTCCTTTTTTTTCAAGTTCAGGCTGTGAGAACAAATTTGGGGTTTTCAAAGACTTTTAAGAGGATATCTCCTTATATCTTTTGTTGAACATCTTTGCAACCGCAGGGGCGCAGCCCCAAAATATGAGCAAAAACTCGAAAAAATTTTATTCGATTTTAGCCATTTGTAAATTACAGGAATTGGCTGGATGCTTCAGCCCCTTCATAAGTTATTCGCTTTTGTACGTTATTCATTAACACGCCTACTGTACGCTTGACTAGAGACGTAAAAAACAACTTTTTCACTTTTTTTACGCTTGTTTTTTTTTTGCGTACATGACAAAATGAAAATTAAGTTTGTTTTTTAAACAAAGCAAAGCCATTAACATCAAATTGCACGACTAACATGGCAGAGTATCGCATATTAAAGTTGTAGCCAGGCCGGGAAGTACAGGCCCGAACCCGAAAAATGATTTAAAGCCAAAACTAGGCTCGAAAATTAAGTAAGATCTACAATTTAGGCGGTTATTGCTCGTATGGTACACTGAAAATAAAACTACTTATTGCTGATCAATTGTGACGTAATAATAACAATGATTGCTCGCATTGATGCTTGCTTAGCCGAAGTCGTCAGTCAGGGTAGTAAAGTTATTTTGATTAACGGACGCTTTTACAGTATTTGAAAAGGTGAAAACACAAGAGCAGTATAATACGTAGAATAAGCTCGACATTTCGTCAATCTTAAGCCCGAACCTAACCTAAAAAGCCCGGCCCAACTTGCCACTCTGTTCCACATGTCACTCCCTGTGGCGGGGCATTTACCCAGCTGATCCCAATTCTTGTTCCGTCTGCATTTTCGTCATGGTTTTTATCTTGCTTTCATGAGAAAGCGATGGGAGCGCTATGCATAGCGCGAATCCCAACTGCTTTCGGATTTGCTTTGTTTTCAAGTTTCTGGCTATAGAATTTGTTCAAGGAAAATTAGAAGTTGGTGTGGATATATGTTCTTCCGGTAAAGAAACAGACCTCAGCTAGCTATTTTTAGGTATATTTGACGTTTTGTTGGTCCTGAAGATCAACATCATCAGAAATGATGAAGCAACGAGTGATACATACACTACCACAGCATTTATGATCAATTTAAAAAAATTGAAGTTAAAACCAAACCTGTATGTAATTTTTACGTCACTGCAACCATCAAAAACGAACAAAGGTTACATAAAATTGATCAAGTATAATTTACGTAAACGTTAATGCCGGTAAAAGTTACCAACTCTCACGCTTTTCCCAGTGACTTCTGCAAAACTTAAAACTTTTTCAGAACTTGAACCAAAGCTTAAAATTTTTTCGTCCAAAAACCAATCATCCGGCGTGCTGACGTATTGATGCAACTCAAACGTATTACATTCGGAGGTCACCACCAGGCAATTTTTGTGATTTTTTTTGAAAGAAATAGCCTTTTTAACGCCATTTTACACAATTTGGAAGCCATTTGAAAAAACTATTTGCTAAAAATCGGAAATCATTCGAAAAATTAAATTAGCCAGCTCTTCTCCCCCTTACTTACAGATCAAGTTCATAACGGATTTAAACGCTTGCATTTTGGGTTAAATTTTTACCAGGGTGTCGAACCGAACCTGAACCCGAACCGTAAACCCGAATGAACCGTTTCATTTTAGCGAACCCGAACCGAACCTGAACCAGCAAAATTTTACTTCAGTGAACCCGAACCAAACCTGAACCCTCAAAATTGTGCTCAAGTGAACCCGAACCGAACCTGAACCCCTAACAAAAGTAAGAATATATTTTTCCATATCCGGATGCCACTGACGCTGGTACACGCACAGTAAGAGCAGTGGTGAACTTCAACAGGATCAACAATTTCTTTTTCTTTTTTTTTCTGGACGAAACGAGTAACGACAGTTACATTTTAAGTCAATGAACCCGAACCGAACCTGAACCAGTAATATTTTTCTTGAGTGAACCTGAACCAAACCTGAACCTCGAAAATGGTGCTCAAGTGAACCCGCACCAAACCTGAACCGCTAAAATATTTTGAGCCGGAGCTAAACCTGAACCCGAACCGTTATTTGAAACGGTTCGACACCCTGATTTTTACGTTACTTGGTTAAGGGAGGCTGAAGCTCCTATACCTGATAAATGGCTAAACTGCATGGAGGCATAATGCATAACCCAACGCCGAACCCTTAAAAGTGCTTCATTAAACTAGGGATTCGAAAATTAAGAACCATTGGATTGCAGTGAGAAGCCATCAAATAGCAAAGCATAATGCATGTTTACACTTATAAAACATTTTCTAAATAAATCAGTATTTTTTTGAGGTCATGTTTTTTCGAAAAAATTTTTGAAAAAAGAAAAAATAATAAATAAAAAGTTTTTTTAAATGAAGGCAAAAAAAAACACATTTCCATCACTATGCTTGATAGAAAAAAAAGATCATATATTTTGAGCCTCCTCCCAGAAAAGTTTTGCCCTCTTTGAACTCGTATCTCATTCATCTGCAGCACTGCCGTGTGAAATGCGTTGGTGAAATATATCTCGCGCAAGTTAGGATAATAAGAAAGACCTGATTGCGATTGCATTTTTATTCACCAAATTGCTTTAACCTGAAAATACCGTAGAGACCGCCGTTCCATCTTCAAGTCAAATTGCCACTTCAGAGTTGTAAGTCAGGCTGGGCTTTTCGGGTTGGGTTCGGCCCGGGTTCGGGCCTAAAATTGACAAAAATTTAGGGCTTAAATCGGGCCTGAGACGTACTTTTTGTCTTAGGCGCCCAAGAATATAATCAAAATAATTTCACAACATTGCTAAATTTCTCAGACCTAAGTTAACTTTTGTTTTTCTTCGGGCATGATATGGGATTCAAATTAGTTTCCGGGTTCGGGCCTAAACTAGTCGGCCCGTTTACAACTCTGTGCCACTTGCCCATTTGTCTGAGTATCACCCTTGGTGGAGGCTATACACTATAATTATCTTTCAAAGTTGAACGTCTTGCAGGGAAGCTGTGAATACTAATTTTTAGAGTGCTTGGTTTGACCTAACCTGGAATCGAGCCTCATTCGTAAATTGTACTTTCCACCAGTAGCGTAGCCAGGGGGGGGAGGGCGGGGGGGCTATAACCCTCCCAATGGCATGTCGACCAAAATGCTGAATGAGAAAAACATTACGTTTTTAGCACTTTTGAGACTGTTTTATGCACTGGAGTGGACTAAATAGTGATTTAAAACATCTTTTGAAACATATATTCAGGGGAGGGGGCTAATTTGTCAAAAATAAAACCAACAAATAAATGAAAACTTTGAAAAAGGGTCAAAATTAAGCAATCAAATTTGATCGCAAGTGTAAAAATGCTAAACATAGGTGTCATCAACAAATATACTATAAACTAAGGAATGGGGGGGGGGGGGGGCTATTCAGTATTAGTTAATTACTAATCATTTCTCTCAAATCTCTTTTCATTATCCCTCCCCCGATTATTTTTCTTGATAAACTGTATACGAAGTAGATTACACCGTGTGAATTTATTGAACTATTCGATTTTATAATTTACCAGCATCTAAACAAGAGAACTAACATTTTATCATTAGCCACCTCCCAAATAGCCCATTTATGCCACCAGTTTAATCATGTTTGCACTGCCAATTTTAATGCCACGTTTAAAAAGCATTGTTTTTGAATCAAAAAAGTTTTAAAATGAAGTTATTTTTGCAAAACTAATGCAAATTTTCGAGCGCTGGGGGCTCCGCCCCCAAACCCCCTTGCCTACAGGGGATGGGGGCATTGCCCCCAAACCCCCAGCCTCCGGCGGCTGGGGGCTACGCCCCCTGACCCCCAAATCAGCCCCCCATTGCGAATTTCTGGCTACCCGCCTGTTTTCCGCTATGAAGGTTGCTGAATTCTGAAATCAATATTAAGAATTAGGTATTTTAAAATAATTCCTTTTTCCCGTCAGATAAAAGTCCTAAAAGTTTCCTTGAAGTCAAATTCGATTTCTAGAACACGTCTAAAATTGTCTGTGTGTTCTCAAATTTTCACTTCTTCCACTGAATTGCTTTGTGTTAGAAATTTAATTATATACCATTTTTGACCCGAGTAAAAGTATAATTCAGACTCCAAAGCTTAGTCTGATATTAATTTTTTTATTTTTTCCTATTTGTATTTTTTTCTTCTTTTTTCTTTTAAGCTTGCTTTTATTTTTTAACAACTCGGCGTTACCGGGAAGCATTTTGACTAGATAAACATATAAAACGTTATGGTTTTTCTGTGTTTCCAGAAGATTGTGTTGTTTACGATCTCTCTTCGTCTACGTGAGCTATTTTTTTTTGCTGTAACATTGAGCAAGTAAATTCATGCTATATGCTCATATTATGCATACAAAATAACAATAAAGCGATTTGAGCCGTCGCGATGCGTTTCGTACTTGCTCAAGGCACTCATCAGGCGACTAAGGCCAATATTGCTTTATTAGTCAAAGAAAATTAGAATCCGCCACCCTTACCGTTTCTACATGTCTCCCAGTGCAATAAAGCCACTTCCAAACTTTTTGCCTACAATTGCCGACCACCTTTACCTACTCTACTCAAAACCTTCAAAATTAGTCATTGGTATAAAGCTACCCCTAGAATCTACCACCCATTACTGAAATCTACAGGCTAGGCCTGCTTACTGCTAACATTGCAATTTGGTCTGCAGAAAGTTAAATTTGAAATCAATCATAAGCATAGAAATTAATACCGAATAAAAGCCCATTATTGTCAAAAAATGCAAAATGTTACAAGACATTTGGGGCTCTTGTCCTGCATCCCCTTAACTGAATTTGATTTAGGCTTACCAAATTAGTGGTTTGATTACTCTCGTCTTAAGTATCTCTTAACAATGACCCTTGTTTTAGCATTTTTCTTCTTCGTAGCATTCTTAGAATTTGCCTTAAAATTTATTTTGTTGATTTTGCAGGCGCGTTTCTTATTCCATATTTTGTGACGTTATTCTTGATTGCAATCCCGCAGCTTATACTACAGACTTCCTTGGGCCAATTCACAAGTAGATCGGCTACCAAAGCATGGAAAATTGTTCCAATCATGCAAGGTATATATTCTTAGAGACAAATCAAAATTATTGTTCAAGATTATGTTGATGCTTATGTTGACGGTTTGGGGTTTAAGCACGCAGTTTTTTCAAAAATTTTGCATCCCAAAATTAATTTTTTTTTTGCTATTTTAGTAGAAAATCATTTTTTTAAAAAATAGGACCTAGAAATTGAAAAATCAAAAATTCAACATATTTGCGAGTAATTGTAATTGCATTTGATTCACCAAGTTGCCTTGGCCAGGAGACAACGAAGGGTCCTTTTGGTCTTCGAGTCAAGCTGTCACCTGCCCACCTGTCTACCACATGCAGTGAAAACTTCAAACTGTCCCTTTTCCGGTATTGCTGAACGTCAAGTAGGGAAGCTTTGAATACCAATTTTTATGGTCTTTGGTTTGACCTGACCGAAAATCGAACCCCGACCTAAAGTTTCAGTAGCAGACGCTCTATCTAACTCGACCACTGATCGGTACAATTGGGAGTGGCACACGTAAGTTTTGTTTTTGTCTTTCAATTTATCAATGCCCAGGCGGACGCATTTGGATCTCACATGAAATCCATAAAGATGAAGGAGTCCACTGAAGTGACATGATTGAGACGGTGAAAAGAAAATAGTTGGCCGTTGTCTATCTAGTTAGGCAGCTACATGTTATTGTTGATTTTATAGTCGCCAAAAAATGGGGTTTTTTGATTTAAAAATTTTTTAATGTAATTTTTCTAAACTAAAAAATAGTGATGACCTCAGTTTCCGATCTCGAGGCAAAATGCTCAAAAAAGATTTCGGTTTCGGAAAAATTTTCTGGTCTCGGTTTTAGTCTATGTCCATCATATTAGTTTTGACCACAGCCCTGCTAAAGAAAAAAAATTAGCTGATGTCATTAAGATTAACTTTGCTGAATGTGATGAACTTGAAACACTGCGCTTAATTTCAACCAGGTCTTGGCATATCGATGACGATCTACGCCTATTTATCGAACGTCACCTACGCAACCATTCTTGCTTGGGGATTGCGCTATCTCTACGCAAGCTTCTCGTCTGTTTTGCCGTGGACCACATGCAACAATTCTTGGAATACTCCAAACTGCACCGAAACCATTACAGTTGGGAATCAGCAGCTCCACAATTCTTCTGCAATCAGCACCAATTTTAGCATAAACGCAAAAGAAACTTCATCTGTGCAAGAATTTTGGGAGTAAGATCAGTCGCTCTTCTCAGATTTTGCAGAAACCGGTTTTGTAACCGGTTCTGTAAACTTAACAAACGGTTCGTTTGAGCCAAAACAGTTAGATATCTGCGCGAGCAATATTTTAAACAACCGGTTCTCTAAGTGTATACCTACTGCGGTCGCGCAAAGCCGAGAACCATTGCAAACCGGCTAAATATAATGATCACTGACTAAGCTATAATTGTAGAAAAATTTTTATACTAGCTAAAAGTTTGATTGCTGTTTTTCCAATTAAAACCCAGCGCACGAATTTTTTAAGCTACTGTAGTAAATAAAAAGTTTATAGCAGTCCGAACAATGTACATCCAATTACACGAAATATGCATGCATGTTACATGAAATATTCAGCAACCTTGGGGAATGGAGATTGACCAAAAATTTGATAGTGATGGTTACGTTATGTGGACTTTGCTTCATGGAAAGTAGCATCAAAAGTTGTTGTGGCTTTAAAAATATTTTCCTTTAGTTGATTTTTCACCAGAAGCATAAATTTTCAGTAAGTTTCTTTTAAGGCGTCGTGTGCTTAATATATCGGGTGGATTAACCGAGGTGGGAAGCATCCAGACAGAGGTGGCGCTGTGCATGCTAGTGACCTGGATTATATCTTTTCTGTGCATGTTTAGAGGAGTTAATTGGACCAGCAAAGTAAGTTTTTAAGGCAATTGCAAAGCTAGTGCCAGCTGCACCGCAGGCGAATCATTAAAAAAATGATTTGCAGTCGAGTGGACAAAAGGTTTGCTACAGAAACGGTAGACTTAGGTTCGATTCCCGATCAGGCCATACCAAAAACTATAAAAAATGGTAGTCACGGCTTCCCTGCTTGACGTTCGCATTAAAAAATATAGATCGTGAAGCCTCCACTGTGTGTAGTAGACAGGTGGGCACGTGATTACTTAACTCGAAACCAAAAGTTGTTTTTGCTGTTTCCTGGCCAAGATAATTTGTTGAATAAAGATACAATTACAATTGCTTATTTACAGTGTAATTTTCAAACGTTGTCAGCTTTTCTCATTGCACTTTGATCGGGATATAAATGCATTAATTCTCGTTCAAGTCTTTGACAAGACAAAAGAAGTAACGAGCGTATTCATGCAATTTTTTTGATGAAAATAGAAAGGGATTTTGCTAAAAAAAGTCGTTGAAAATACAGAATTAAAAAAAATCTTTAAAGCTGGATTCACACGGGTGACTTTTAGCTGCGAAAATCAACATTTTGCCATTATGCTTTTTCGATTGGTCTGTTTCTCTTCTTTCTTGAGTTGAGAAAGAAAAAAGGCAAAATGCCGATTCTCGCAGCTAAAAGTCGCCCGTGTGAATGCAGCTTTAAAGAGATTGAATAACAAGGTGATTGAGTGTAGAACTATTTAATTTTTTTTTTAATGTAATTTTATAGTTTTAGATTGCATTTTACTTCTTTGGTTGTTTAGATCACCTATGTTACTGCTACGCTACCAATTGTGCTTTTGATTGCTCTTTTGATTCGAGGTTTAACACTAGATGGTGCTAGCGAAGGAATTTATTACTTCTTATCAATTTCTCCAGAAAAACTGTTGATACCTCAGGTATACTTGTTACTGACCAACTTTCGTTCATTCATGCATGAATATAAGCCAGTCTCTGCGTCTCCAGTCCACATTAACACAAAATACTCTTTTTTGAGGTTCAGTTTACTATTACTTTTTAATTCTGAGCTACCATCACGATGGGCAGAATGCTTGGCCCAATGAAGAGCATGTATTTATTGTCTTTCCATCGACACAAAACTAAAGTACGCAATGCCAGTTTGCGTGAGAAACTAGAGCGTATCGCTGGAAAATGCCAGAATGGAATATGATAGTGTACCGTTCCAGGCACGTCACGTGACCACTCCAATTTGGGCGAAAAACCATTTTTTTATCCGAATTGGGGTTGGGGGGATTAAAGAAAGTTGTGAATTAAAGAAACTCTATTTATCCCCAAAACTCCAATCTGAACGAAAAAAAGGAGCTTCACCAAAATTGGATTGGTTACGAGATGTGACTGAATCAGTAAACGTATTTTGTTTAGTCTAACTAAACTCAACCCTCTCAAAAATGCCCGATCTAAAATATCCCTTTTTATCTTGCTTACCTTTTTTTTCTCAGGAGACTCATCATCCCAAATAATAAACTCTCTTTCCAAAAATCGGACATGCACAAAAGAAACAATTAATCAGTATCGCATTTGTATACTAAAATAGCACAATGCGTGCTTCCATACCGGAATTTTCTGTTCTGGCATTTTCTTGGACAAAAGTTGTTGCCAAGTACTTTGGGTAGTGTGTTACTCTTGGTTTTAATTCTATTTTCCATGGGGAAAAGAGATGAGATGCAACGCCCTCCATCAGCTTTTTTGTAATAAATTTCTTAGAAGAGAGTGTCTTTTACAAACCATCTAGATTTTGAGTCAAATTTACACACGAATAAGTCTTGAAAATTTGATATTGCTGGAGCGGAGTGAAGCTTCCCAATTTTGAGGTTTGTCGAAGCCACTTCACCAAAATTAGGTTATTTTTTTGCCCATATTTAACTTAAACGGCGTCATAAGAAGTTTTTGTAACGTAATCGTGTTGACTTAGACATATATTATGATTCAAATTAAAAATGCAACCTTTGTGCAAAGTTTGAACCGCCTATGACGTCATCTATGAATGACGTCATTTTTGCCAAAATCGGCCGTGACATCACTGTGATGATGTCACCAACTCATAAAACTGGTGAACAACAGCCCTCATGCCAAAATTTGGTATTTCGACAACCTCCGGTTTAGAAGTTAGGTAAGAGGAGGAATTTTGCACCCCCTTCCCGTGTAAAATGGTTTGGTCAAATATAGTCCGTGTCAAAGAGATTAATTAATAGGGACCAAACAGCAGATGATGAAAAAATAACTAGCAGTTTTCCAAAATGAATCGATGATTGATGATTCATTATTGTTTTATTCAAGAACAAATTAACCCCAATGAGAAATTAGTTGAAAAGTGGCTAAAATCGGCTGAATCGAGCCGCATAAAATTAGTGCAGTCGCCAGTAGAGTTCACGAGCACCCAAAAAATGTATTTTTTTCACCTATATTTTTGAAATCCTGAATAAGTGTTCTTTCAAAGTCGCCAATGTTTCCACCCAATTTCCGGTTGGTTTGCCGGAAATCGGGGATTCCCCGGCGAAACGGTGTTGAATTTTTTCGCTGAGGTAGGGTTGATTTTGATTCTAAAAATCGTATTTCTGTATAAAGTAGACAGTCGATTTTAGGTTCAAACGAAAGAGGAAGATAATTGCAAACTTTTCATGAAATAATTTTTGGATTGTTTTATTATGACGTCACGGTATGGTTGATTGATTCCAAATTTTTACAAAAAAATTTGATTTAGGGTGCATATCGTTAGTTATTACAGCCAAAGTTGACAGAATAATGTCATGAAAGTTGCAACATCGATAAACCAGTTTCTCATCGACAAAATGAAACCAAAATGACATCTTTATGATGTCATTAGAGAAAACTACGTAGTAAAATGCAAAACCGACTAGACGCGCTTTTCAAACAAATTGCACGTGACAGCGAGTATTTTGATCGCGGCGCTGCGGTTTTCGTCGCAAAATATCAAAGAAAATCAATTTCACCGTCGTAAACGCACAAAATGACGTTTGTGTTAAAACTTTTTTTACAGTGTGAGTGCATGAAGATAAGCTCTGTTCAAAATTTAAGAACAAAATAAGAACAATTTTATGCGCAGTGCAAGAAAAACTTTTACGAAGTTTTTAAAAATTTTATTGCTATTTTGTGGCAAAGAATGACATTGCACTAGAAAAATGTTCAAGCACATTGTTTCAAAAAGTCATAAAGTTGGTAGAGTAAGAATAAAACGATATATAAGTGGTGTTTCTAACATTTTCTTGTTAAAGGGTATCAAATTTTTACGGAAAACAATACTGTCACCAGCAAAAGAGCGCGGATAAGCTCATTCAGATGCTTTAATTTTCTGTGTTGTCCTGATCGGGCGCTTTGTTCGCAAAAGTGTCATTTAAAATAACTAAAGAATTGTTTTTTACAAAAGATGTTTTGATTGTGGTTCATACAGCAATTACTTGTAAGAAATAGCGGCGACGCTGTCACCACCCATAATCCGTCACAAAATCGTAAGTTGATGGGCAGAGAAGCTAAACATTTTTTGGGGGGCATTGCAGAGAAAACTGATGGCTGCGCATTTGGAGATATTAACCAATTTTTACAGTTAAAACATCACTGACTCCATTTTAACAGGTAGCAATTATTCACAAACACCGTATTCACCATACTCTAAAAATAAAATGTTTATCAGTACAGATTGTTTTACTTGTTGTTGAGATCAACTCATTCAAAATGTAAAAAAAATTTTTTGAAAAAAAGGCACTACTAGCGTTGACTACTTCAACGAGAAAAGCAGTCTGTTAAGTTTTAAATTTTTATTGTTGCTGTAAGGTGTACGGTAATGTGCTTGCAGTAAACGTGCTTTTTTCCGTCAAATTTAGTTAAAGTCTAAAAAGGTCTTGACCGAAAATCGGTTGCTTTTTTTCTGTCGAGTTTTAGGTGAAGTCTTTCCGCTTTTGTCGTTTGTTTTTCCCCATAAATTTGTTGCCATAATTTATAAAGGTACCCACATCTGGAGGAAAATGCCTCCCTGCCTCGTGCCCCCCTCTCGTCAGTTACGCCAGTGATGCTAGCCCCTGCTATTTATCCACTTTTTTATTTAATCAAAACACCCCTGACGATTGCGATTAGGGAAAAGCAGTTTGTTTTTAAGATTTTAAATTTTATTTTGACGCGCACTGTTTTTGAAATAGGTTTACTCACTTTTTTAATACAGTAGATGTAGATTTTAAAAAATGTCATTAAAGACATTGTAAAACTAAAACTCAAACCAAGTTGCCGTGTATAGAAATGACTTTGACTGTGATCTACATCATTCTCAAAAAGTGAGAGCGATTTAAAAATGACTGATTTTACCAAATGCCGTAGGATGGTGTCTGGGGCGACTACGAAATATAATAAAACTGTTACTTTAGCAAAAACCGTTCAGCAGCAGCAGGTCTTTTTGCAATTGTTCATGGTTAATACTATAGTATACTTAATGTGTCAGACGTTTTTAAACATCTTTCGAATAAAATTATTTTGGAACGATCTACAAAATTTGTCCATCGAAAAGGCCACCTCTTTAGTCCCCTTAATAAGTCTGATTGGATTTCAGTAGCTGCTGAGAGCTCCGCTTCCTAATCCCTTCCGTGGTTTTGGTTCCTCTGGCGTGTCAGCATGATCAACCGACTCATTATTTAAACTCATTCTAACCAAACGCCACTACTTTGTGCAAAAATTAAGTGAAGAGCCATACAAGACTTTATTTAATTAGGGTTCCTCGCTCTAAAAAGCGTCACGGTTGCACTCGCCAGCTCTCTTTCTACCGGCTGCTCTGTGAGAGTAGCCCATAGCTATACCTTGCAAAATCTTGGGATCATCCGCTGAATTATTTTGTTTTACATTGGGTCAGTAAATTACCATCAAATTTATCAAACGGGTGTATACGTCATCGAGAACTTGAGTTTGGACAACTTCATGCAGGTGGTCTTGCACTATACGCACTTACGTACTGTACCAGGGTCATTAGGAAGGAACCTGCAGTATGGTTTGAGGTGCCAAAAATTCTTCTAGGAGCGTGATAGAGTAGTGAAAAACAGTTAAACGATGCTAATACTATTATTAGTCTCATGCCTTCAAAAGATTTGGATCTTATACACATTCGCTCATAGCCGTAATCAGGGGGGAGGCCCAGGCCCCCCCCAATTGACATGCTACCAATGAGCAAATGTCGCAAAAAATACTATTGTTTCTTCAGTTTCAGTTTCTTTTAGCATCCTCGCGTACAACAGTACACGCGTACAATAATTAACTATAATATTGATCCAGGGGACCCGGGCTCCCGTCAATTTAATTTTTGCTAACCAATTTAAATGGGCCCCCTACAATAATAATTAAATCGACCCCAATTTAAATGGACCCTTAACAATAGCATTGATCCAGGGGACCCAGGCCCCCACAATTTAATGTTTGCCAACCATTTTAAACAGGCCCCGTACAACAATATTTAAATGGCCCCCAATTTTAATGGTCCCCCAACAATAATATTGCTCCTGGGGGCCCAAGCCCCTTCAATATAATGTTTACCAACCAATTTAAACGTAGAACCAGAGTGAAATTACGGGTTTTTATCCTAAAAGTGGCTAACTGAAGCCCTCGTCTAACCTTTTTATGAACGTAATGCAATTATCACGGACAGATTTAACATATGGCTCATAGTGCCATGGGCCCCGCGCTCAGATAAGACTTTTATTTGATCTTCACCTGTATTTGGCAGGAAAATATTGCAAAAATCTCAAAATGCCAGGGGCCCAACTCAATGCAAATCCGGCCCGGGCAATAACATGGTTTGTAGGCGTAACTATCTATTGCACATTTTTCAATAACAATTCACCACCTCGCCAGTTTTTATGCAACAAAATACTTCTGAAAAAAATTAGCTACAGTAAGGGGAATGCTCGTGGAACAAAATTTTGAATTGAGAAAGCCTGGGCTCCCTGGCCGTATATGCATTTCTATAACTGGTTGTTTTCACGGCAAAACAATAGCCTCTAAGGAAAATATTCGACTGGATTGTTGTTTACTGCTAAAATATTGCACGAGGCAATGTACTTTACTTCCCCCTACCTAGACCAAATCACTCACAAAATTTAATCCCAAAATGCAAGATTTTAAACGTGTTTTGGAATTAAATTACAAGCAAAAGGAGGACTGAACAACTTAATTTTTTCAATTGGCTTTCAAATGTTAAAAATCTAGTACTTTCAAATGGCTATGAATACGTGCGAAATATGATCCAATGGTATTAAAATAGCTCTTTTACCAAACCAGTACAAAAAATCGCCCAGCGGCTGGGGGCTTTGCCTCTAGACCCCCATAGCCTCCGGAGGCTGAGGAATCCGCCCCTAGACTCCCGTCTGTGATACGTTTGAATTCAAGTACACTTCTTTACTCAAACACGTCTCCAAATTTAGACATTTTTGCATTTTAACTTTGAATTTTAAGTTTAAGACCTCTCCTTGAACGAATTCCTAGTTACGTGCCAACACCAGACCACGGCTTCTGATCTTTCATTATACGATATCTTTGTC
Source organism: Trididemnum nubilum (assembly GCA_963965965.1). Taxonomy (NCBI): domain Eukaryota; kingdom Metazoa; phylum Chordata; class Ascidiacea; order Aplousobranchia; family Didemnidae; genus Trididemnum; species Trididemnum nubilum. The sequence continues at coordinate 11,270,942 of OZ014479.1, forward strand.
TCCACAAAAAATTCCTCTTTCGATGTTTCTGGTGACGTCATTGCATGTGATTTGTGATTTGGGGCTCCCCCGATCAAAAATCCTGGCTACGCCTATGCATTCGTTTAACAAAATTATGGTAGGACGCATTGTGAAGCCAAGAAAGCCACAAGTTTTCCCAATATAATTTTTTCATAAGAACCGTAAATTTTGGGTTAAGGCTGGTTGTTCTTAAATTTTCACGAATTTTCAGCCTCATTTGCTCTTAACTTTACTGGAGAACAAACTACACAAATTATCCTTCTCTGGTTAAAATTTGTCTCATATTATAGGTCATGCTTTCTCTTAGACCACTTAACAATGGTAATACAGAGAAGGATAGCAAAACTCTGTTGATTTCTTACAAAGATGCTATACAAAACATTTTATTACTTATCCCCTTCAGCTTTTCTTGCTTTTCAAAGCACGTTAAAAAGCGTATCTGGGTTAATTTTCTAAGTGACTTGGCGAAGGGGGGGCTTCAATTTAATCCTAGCAATTACGTCACTTATAGTCAAATGTCACGCATACCGTAATACGGCTATGTATGCGTGCAATGATTTCAAATAATTCCCGGTGCTTCTAAAAATGTTTGTTTAAAGACTCTACACTTGGTGGATGATACAAATTATGCTCACAAAAAAGCTGGATAGACTCTGGTTCGATCCCCAATCGAGCTAAACTATATATAGATTCGAATTCACAGCTTCACAGTTGGACTTCAAGATAGCAAGGTCTTTCGTTGTCACTTGATCAAAGCAAACTCCCAATGATAAAATAATTACCTAACGTTGTTGATATTTCCTTTGTAAGATTTTACTTTTTAAGTTTTAATATTCTTAGATACTGAAGATCAAAATTTTTTTTTGATTATATGCGGGGCAATTTGATGTGAAAATTGTGCACTATTTTACACAAATAAGCAAATATCTTTAGTAACGATTCTTTAGTTATTTTAAATGACACTTTTGCGAACAAAGCGCCCGATCAGGACAACACAGAAAATTAAAGCATCTGAATGAGCTTATCCGCGCTCTTTTGCTGGTGACAGTATTGTTTTCCGTAAAAATTTGATACCCTTTAACAAGAAAATGTTAGAAACACCACTTATATATCGTTTTATTCTTACTCTACCAACTTTATGACTTTTTGAAACAATGTGCTTGAACATTTTTCTAGTGCAATGTCATTCTTTGCCACAAAATAGCAATAAAATTTTTAAAAACTTCGTAAAAGTTTTTCTTGCACTGCGCATAAAATTGTTCTTATTTTGTTCTTAAATTTTGAACAGAGCTTATCTTCATGCACTCACACTGTAAAAAAAGTTTTAACACAAACGTCATTTTGTGCGTTTACGACGGTGAAATTGATTTTCTTTGATATTTTGCGACGAAAACCGCAGCGCCGCGATCAAAATACTCGCTGTCACGTGCAATTTGTTTGAAAAGCGCGTCTAGTCGGTTTTGCATTTTACTACGTAGTTTTCTCTAATGACATCATAAAGATGTCATTTTGGTTTCATTTTGTCGATGAGAAACTGGTTTATCGATGTTGCAACTTTCATGACATTATTCTGTCAACTTTGGCTGTAATAACTAACGATATGCACCCTAAATCAAATTTTTTTGTAAAAATTTGGAATCAATCAACCATACCGTGACGTCATAATAAAACAATCCAAAAATTATTTCATGAAAAGTTTGCAATTATCTTCCTCTTTCGTTTGAACCTAAAATCGACTGTCTACTTTATACAGAAATACGATTTTTAGAATCAAAATCAACCCTACCTCAGCGAAAAAATTCAACACCGTTTCGCCGGGGAATCCCCGATTTCCGGCAAAACAACCGGAAATTGGGTGGAAACATTGGCGACTTTGAAAGAACACTTATTCAGGATTTCAAAAATATAGGTGAAAAAAATACATTTTTTGGGTGCTCGTGAACTCTGCTGGCGACTGCACTAAATGTTTTGATGGATTTTGCGGTTTCGGTTATCATGATGGACCTATGTAAGCCTAATGATTAAAAATGGGCTATTTGAATACCGGCTCCTAAAGTTCCTTGTTTGCATAACCAGCCGATTTCAAAAGTTGTGTTCACTCGCTACTTTGCTCACCACGTTCATTATCTAAGTACTAATCTAGACTGAATGTAAGTTTCGGATGACTATATTAGATGAATCACAAATTATGTGACGCGAAAACACGAAGATTATCAACTGTGTTAAGGTGTGGAAGGATGCTGCTCTGCAAAACCTCTTTTCACTCTCTATCGGCTCAGGAGCAATGGTTGCGCTTGGCAGCTTCAACAAATATCATCACAACTTTTACAGGTTGAGTTTTCAGTATTGCAGAATTCCTTTCCAATATTTTTTGAGAAGTCCAGAAATTTACAGCTTCTATCTAGTATTAGAGCTCCTTTCCAATAATTTCCAATAATCTAGTCCAATTTTTAAGGGAAAAAATATGCAATTATCAAGTCGAGATCAAGTACTGTTATGACGTCATAACACTGTCTGATTTTGTTAATGAATTTACCATATTTATGGCGTATCTATTTTGACAAAATATGACAAGGGTCACATTATGACGTCATAACATTGACTTGACCTCTGATTTATTTGTTATTCATAACGTTGTTAAGGGCCTGTCTACACTGTGCGTACAAAATTATAAAATTTTTTACGCACGTACGTCGAAGATGTCTATACTATACAAAACGGCGCTAACGAGCGTAAGGGCTTAACAGCGTATTCTTAGCAATTTTTAAGGGGAAGAATATGCAACTATCAAGTCTAGATCAAGTACTGTTATGACGTCATGACACTGTCTGATGTTGTTAATGAATTTATCGTATTTATAGCGTATTTATTTTGACAAAATAGGACAAGGATCACATTATGACGTCATAGCATTGACTTGACCTCTAATTTATTTGTTATTTCGCTGGCAATTTTGCTCTTGTAAGGTGCTACGCCCGTAAGGTGGTACGCCTGAGCTTACGGAATTTTCCTTTAAAACAAACCAAGGTTACGCTCGTAAGCTGACGATTTTACGCACTGTGTATACAGGCCCTAAAGAGTGAAAAATTATGATGGAATATATGATGCCATACATATCTACAATATGATGTCATATTTTGTCAGAAATACAAGTCATAAATTTAGAACATAAAACAGTACACGTCATACTGTAGTTTAAAATTTAAAAACTCTAGAACACCCCTCATGATCACAAATATCGGTAAATACACCGCTGTAAAGTTAGTTTCAAACTTACTGCGTCATAGCATCATGATGACATCATAATAAATACATCATGTAAGTGTATGTACCTATAATTAAGCGCTGTACCCTGTTATTTAAGTATGTTAAGTACATTATTATGACGTTCGTCGTAAAAAAGGCGAAAGAACAAATATTCAATACAGACAGAAAATCAATTTTACTGTGTATTTACAGACAGGGTTAAAGACATCGATTAGTATAATCGATACTACATTCTTAGCTTTCCTGCTATCGGTAATCGCAGACTCTTTGCTAACAATTTTTTTTTTATCAATTATTGCCTTTTCTATGCTTTTTGCTTACATGTGATCAATTAGTAGAATGTTTATACTTTAGTTTTGTTGTTGTTAAGTCTGCCTAAGCTTACATCATTAGTTAGCCTATCAATGTTGAGAAAAACTGAGAAGAGCTACTAACGTAATATTGTACAGTACTATACAATCCAGCAATAGACATGAATACAGCTTGTTCATAGTTTTCAAGTATAACATCAATTTTATAGTACAGCAGTAATTCTAGCTTTTCCATTCACAAGTTTTATTTAATGGTCAATACAGCAAAAATTTTAGTGCATCCTAATGAAAAATAGCATAAAAAATTTTGTTGGCATTTCGGCATCGATTAAGTAATCTTTAGTCTCTGCTTTTTGTTTCTGATATCGAGTATCGAAAATTCTTTACTTTTTATGTAAATTATCAATATCGATTCGTCTTTGCTTTTAAACAGCATCACCTTCCAGCCCTGATTACAGATAGATATTAAGCTAGCAATAAATGTCAGATTGCCTCCCCAAGTTTTTATGAAATTTTGCATCAAATTTGATATTGGTATTTTTAGGGATGCTTTGGTACTTTCTGGAGTAAACAGCTGCGCAAGCTTTCTTTCTGGATTCGCAGTGTTTTCAACTCTGGGATTTATGGCGAAACAACAGGTAAGCATAGGTGGGCACAAGTCCGTTAATCGTTAATCCGTTAATAACGAAGCTAACTTTTTCTTGAACTCGTTAATCCGATAAAAACTTTTTTCATGTTAACGGACTAAATTAACTTCCGTTAAGTTCTGTTAGCGGACTAAAGTAACTTCCGTTAAGTTTTGTTAACTTCCGTTAAAGTTTTTATCGTTAATATCTTGCACCATTCATTCATCGTACCGGTACAAACCAGTTTGCTTTGGTAACACTTGTTGCGTATTAGCACGAGTTTTGTGGAAGAAACCGAAGAAAGGAGCTCTTTTTTGTGACAAATAATAATCTGAAGCCTCAGAGGTCTATTGATTATCGCTTTTCGCAATTTCCTATGATTTTCCGATCGCAGCTTCGTTGTGCATTTGAACGTATTTTTATCTTGAAATTAGATTAGACAGTAAAATGTAACTTCCAAAACACAAAAAGACCACCACAGCAATAAACATATCTTTACAATCTGCTCAACAGCGTCAATACGTGTTCTAGAAGCGAGTGAATAAAAAGAACTGTAAATTACACGAAAATGTTAACGAATTAACGGACTTTTTTAACTTCCGTTAATTAAAACTGAAAATAACGGATTAACGTTAACGGAGGTGTGAAGTTTGTTAACGGACTAGTGGTTAACGAAGCTAACGCTTTGCATTAACTTGCCCATCTATGCAGGTAAGCTGAAAGACTGGTGGTGTTCATGTATGTATGTTAATTGTTGAGCGCTTCGGGAGTAGTTTTCAAGTTTGCTCGCGTTTGCATTTTTTGATAGTGGGAAAAATGCTACTTGATCAATCTCAGAATCTCTTAAAAATTTTGATTAAGGATAGCTTTTTGTGAAACGACGTCGTTTATATGACGCACATAGCATATGCCCCCCAAAAGTCAAAACATCATCAGTCGTTAAACACAACTTTCCTGTTGAAAAACTCATCTTACTGTATTTCGTGCAAACATTTTGTAGTGCAATTTTGCAATATTTTTGACAAAGTTAAACTGCAGCTACTGTATGTATACGAAAAAAAAAAGAAATTAAAATTGAATCGACAAAAAAAATTTGCTCTTAAAAATCTGATATTTTTTAAGCAAGGATCGAATTGCCCAGAATTTTGTGATTAGGGGGAGAATATTGATCAAATATCCCTCATATCCTTGTTGCCCGTCTTTTGTAAATGCTCTATATTTTATAGAACACAACGGTAAGAGAAGTAGCTGAATCCGGTCCTGGCCTAGCGTTCACTGCTTATCCTCAAGCTGTATCGATGATGCCCGCCTCTCAAGTGTGGTCCGCCATTTTCTTTATCATGTTTTTTCTTCTGGGTCTAGACACTTTGGTGCGTTTTGGTCATTGTTTTTGAATCACAGGCCTGTAATTGTTAGTAGCATCATTTTTAACTAACTTACTTTTTGGTTTTGTGAAAAATGGCCGAATACATTTTGTACAAAGTATACCTTCAGTGGAGTCAATCTACGGTCTCTTCATCTTATCTCTCGTGTTAAATACTCCGTTTCCCGATAGCGTATCCGAGAATCGTCTTTTGGAGCTTTTTTTGTCAGAAATGTATGGAGTTTACGATCAAGCCCTTGCTATTGCAATTGGCGTAACTACAGGTTTGAGCAAAAGAGGGCTATAATGGACTCACTAAACATCAACAAGTGTGTGATGATATAGGTCATACCGACGATTTTGTCCACCATCAGTTAAGCAAGTGGCTATTCAACAAGCATTTTTTGTTGGTTTAGGTGAAACGACTCATATCATTGTAACTTTGGAATTACCGAATTACAGTAGCTTAAACGTTTCATTTACTCAAAAGCAAGGCACAGTGATCGTCAACGCAAGACGCAGCTGTTTCACCCGGTTGAAGCTCATTACGTTTAGACAGCTCTAAATATAGCATAAGGCATAACCATTGTATTTTTTTTTTTTTGACAAGTGCAGACAGACATCGTCTTCTCCATTTTTAAGAGAAGCAACAAAGCGCTGGGCTTTTTTAAATAATGTATTTTCACTTACTTTGGATAAACACTTTTCTTTTCAGTTCGTTTCAATCGAAGCTCTAGTAGCAGCAATTTCTGATCTTACTCCTTCGATTTTTGACAAACGTTGGAAGAAAGCTGGATTAAATTTTGTACTCTCAATGTCGCTGCTTCTACTAGGATTGCCGTCAGTAACTGAGGTAACATTAGGGGCGTATTTAGGAGGGGGGCCATTGGGCCATGACCCCCCTATGGGTCGCCAGGATCGTATAATTGCATAGAATAGTATGCAAAATTGCGGCATGCCCCCCTCCCCCTTTGCAAGTTGGGCATAAGGTTTGATCACACAAAGGGCAATGTTTTGTGCATTTCGTTTAGGCTTGCATCCATGTTTGGGCGGAAAACCGGAATAAATTTGAGTGACGAATTTTTTTTCTCTTCACCTAATTTTGGGCGAAAAATCGGACCAAATTTGAGTGATGACCTTTTTTTTTGCTCTTCACCTAATTTTGGGCAAAAAATCGGACTGATTTTGGGTGGAGCAATTTCTGATTCAGATCTTTGTTCTTCTCAAATTTTCTGAAGTCCCTGCCCCCCCCCCTTTTCAAAATCCTGCGTACGCTACTGGGTAGCATGCTATTGCATACACAATTGGGTAAAAATTGATTTGAGGGCTTCGTTTAAATGTCTCTTTTGAACGTCACAGTCCCGCTATTCAATCTTCATTCGATTAAGTTTGTTGCTGGTACCTAATTCGTATCGGTCATTTTATCGACTTTACAAAGTATGCAGTATTAACAACAGCACATAAATCACCTTTACAGTATAATAGGCACTGTTTTTTTATACGGATAATTTTGTAAGAACACGGGGCTCATTTTTACTCAAAATTTAAGAACAAATTAAGAGCAGTTCTAGTCTGAGCAGCAAAATTTATCAAGAACAAACGAAAAAAGAACAAATTTTAAATCGAAAAAAAAGAAAACTAAATTCTTTACTGATTTGAAACTGGGAAATTATAATAGTGATTTTTTAGTACCGGTATTTGTAAACAAAAATTACAATTATTCCGAAGTTATAAGGTGCTATTGCGCTTTGCGCAGGCAATTGAGAAAACTTTTGGCAATCGTTCAAACTGAAAAAGCTTGCCTTTTTGCTATTGCAATTTTACGTGAAAAGCTGCAAAAAATCTTTGTTCAAGCAAAGAGAGCATTGCGCAATAGTTATACCAACAAAGTTGCTAAAATTGATATCAATATTCCCAAAACTTATTAACAAATGAGACTGAAAACTGGCAAAAAATTAAGAACAGCCCGCCTCAACTCACTGGTTTTAAAAAAAGAGTGTAATTTAAGTTCGACTTATTGCAGGGTGGAATGTATTATGTCTATCTTTGGGACAATTTTTCATCTACAAGTTGGGCAATGCTGTTTGGAATAGCTTGCGAATGTTTTGCAATTGCATGGCTTTTTGGTGTCGATAAATACTACGCAGAGTTTTGTGACATGCTGCAATACAAACCACGATTTCCGTGGTTTAAATTCTGCTGGAAATACATCACTCCTCCGATTACCCTGGTAAGCATCTTTCGGTTATTCCGGATTTTTGAGGATATTTTTAACCTGGATCATAAAATCATTGAAATATTACCAAACATAATTAGAATCAAGATCAGAGAATTAATAAAATTTGGCTTCATCATCAATTGAAAGTTTAAACGAGGACTGACGGCAAAATCAATGGAGTTACCTGAAGTTAGGGCAATCGTATTAGATTGACGTTGACTTCATCCTTCTTGACCTAGCCGTTCCAGAGATATTATATTTCAAACAGGACATAGGGGCCTTTCTAATCATACTTTTTTTTGGCAACCCTGACGTTGATACCATCAACGGAGCCATCTTAGTTTTATCCAAAAGCTACGCTGCAATTAGGCTAAGTCACAGAGGCCTTTCAACCATCTGTATAAGTTAATAATACGACTCGGTTGGCTAGGCTACTGCATTGAAACATCAGGGTTGCCAACAAAAATTACAATTAGGAAAGCCTCTATGAGGTGTTTAAAGTAGAATAGCTGTAGAATTGCTTAGTCAAGAAGAATAAAGTCAACGCCAATCTAATACAATTGCTCGAATCTTAGATATCTCCATTGAATCAATATTATTTACATTTTTAACAATTATGCCTTTCTTCTTGCAGTACCGTATTTAGAAATTAGTTCAAACTCCCGCAGTCAAAATTAATCAACAAAAACAGCGTCAGATAGACACTTTTATTCTTTACTGTAACAAATAGGTTTGTAATCAGTATTATTTATATTTTCAATGCAGTAAATTTACTAGCGAATGCAGTTAAAAAATCATGCCTGAGCTGAGCCAAAGTTGAAACGTTTCTAAGAGACGTCTGATTACGAGAAAAAATCAAAAAAACTAAAATGATTGCTTTGGTAGTCTGGTCACGGTAGCTACTGTATTTGATGTGCACTATATTAGAAGTTCATGCTCTGGCCAATGAAGTAGTGCGGCCGCTGCGGTTTTGGAGCGGTATACTATGGTCTTCTAAACCAAGGGCCAAATATACCATATAGCACAGTGCTAATGCCCCGCGTCTGAAACGTAAAGCCGCAGACCTTTTGTAATTCTTTGTTCGCTTCAATGTTCATAAGCTCGTCTGAAAATTCTTCAAAACTTAGTAGTTTGTCAACCGGGCTTAAAGAGATATTGCTCGAAATCGGTTTTATTGAAGAAATGAGAACTACTGTATTTGAAGTAATAAAGAGGTGCCCGAATCCTAGGTCAACGATTGCTCGTATCGAAAATACGATGTAATCCGTTTGACTCCGTACCATTGGCAACCCTGCATTTTGAACTTTCGTGACATCAGAAAAGGATGACTTAGCAAAATTTCTTGCAGAATAAGCTACGTGATGTTCGATTACTGAACATTTCTTGCAGTATAAGCATTGGCTCTTCCACATCCATGTCTAATCTTAATTAATTTCTAACGTTTAGTCTATCACTGATTTTAATTAATCCCAGCCCGATTGCAATTAATCCAGAAAGCAATGATATGCTGAACCAAGTCTTTGCTTTCGTTTAACAATATTTTACTCTTGTTTCAGATACTATTCGTGTATTGCTTTGTATTGTACAAGCCATTGGTTTACAACCGAACATATGTTTACCCAGAATGGGCGATAGCTGTTGGTTGGCTAGTTTCTTTATCAGGATTTTTATGGATTCCTGGGTACGCCGTTTACCACACAATCAAAATAAAATGCTTTGACGTAAGTTTGGATATCAGCTCAGAACAGCCCGTTTAATAAAGATAATACAATTGACCGGTATCTAAAAATTAGATATGTTTTGGACTGAAAAAACCCAAGAGCAATAAGTCATCCTAAACTGATTATTAAGCGATTAGTTACCGTGCATCGTACAGGGGCAGGGCCTTACAGTATTAAGGGATTCAATTACATCAAAAGAACGTTGTCAGTTTGCAGTTTCCCAACAATTTTTTTCTGTTTACTACTGCATCAAATAATTTTCACCAAATTTCACTTCAATTTAAAAGAGCAATCAAGTCAGGTTTTTTTTGTTTTCTATCGAAAAATTTTGACACGTGTGAAGACTAACTTCACTGAATTTGAACTTCGTATGATCTTCAGTTACGGAGAAATAACAGCTTAGACCTCGCTTTAGAAAGGCTTTTTCCCCTTATAACTTTGCCTGGGTTGTCAGTTAGAAACAAAATTTTAAAAAGTTACTGCATTTTTGTAACTCTTAAGTGTATCCGATAGTGTTGTTGTCAAAAAAAAGTAAAGTGTCAGAATTGCAAATTACCTATTTTTCAAGGAAATGTTATCCACTTTTCCAAAAGTTAATCTTGCGTTTTAATACTTACATGACAATACTGAAGTAAAAGAAAAATTGTTAATTTTGGACTGTAATATCTTGAAAACGTAGAAAGTTTGAGTTTGGTGAGAATATATCTTAGGCTTTTCCAACAGTTTGAACAACAGTGAAAAAACTTAATGCTCTTTATGAATAATTTAAACACAGAGGTGGGCAGTAGCGCGCTACTATAGTAGCGGCGCTACCGCTCCCGCTACTTTTTGAGTAGCGGTAGCGCCGCTACTACAGAAACTGAGTAGCGGGTAGGGGTAGCGACGCTACTTTTTAGGGCATGTAGCGGTAGCGATAGCGCCACTACTTTTAGAAAATGAACTATCACGCTACCGGTACTTATTTCACGAGCTTACTGTAATATTTCATAAAATCAAAAACAGATACACAAGTAAATTGTTATAGTTAGTTCACAAAATTGTTAGTACTGGTAGGAAAGCCGAAATAACTTTGTTTGTGACGTTGCAATGAAGAATTTATTACGTTTTGCAATTTTCAACAAGAGATTTGTTGGGGTGCTTACTGTCCTCTAAAGTCTAAACTGCACGATGGTCACATGGCCGTGGTTCGGTAGCAGCTGTATCTGAACAGGAGTATCGTATACAGCAGCTATACGTTAGTTATTATAAACTGATAGTAGGTCTATTAAGTACGAAAAAAGCGAACTAAAAAAATGCCAAGATACAGTTAGGCACCAGAGTAGAGACTTGCGCTTGCTTAGGCCGCATTAAACAGTTAGAGGCTGGCCCGGCGCCAGAATAGAGTGTTTGTGGGGAGTGGGCACCAAAAAGTTTCTTTTGAGGGGCGCTGTTTGAAAACAACAAAATCTTGTAACTTTTTTTCGTTAATTTTAGGTGAAGACCAAAAAAAGGTCTTTATCAAAATGCAGTAGCTTTTTCCGTCAATTTTAGTTGAAAGACCAAAAAAATAAACAAGGTCTATTTTAGTTGAAGATCAAAATAAAATAACAAAAATAAATAAGCAAAAAAAAAACTTTGAAAAAATCTTTGCGGAGTTTTGTTGCTGTGATTTGTAGTTGCTGCCGAACAATTTTATTTTGTTTGTTTGTTTGTTTGTTTGCATAACAATATTCAGGGTTGAAGGGTTGATTAAGTGTTGGTTTTTGTTTCAATCATAAATAAACAAAATTAACCCTATATATACCGGGGTATTTTTACACCCTATTTGTACCGGGGGGAGCAAATTTGCCCCCCTATCTAAAAACCGATTGGTAAGTGATAGAATCGAGATTTTTTGCTTGCTGATGCTACTTTTTGTTAAATTTTTAAAAATAAATTTTTTGAGGTTGTGACGTCACGAAAACGATGATGACGTCATCAAAACCAGAAAATCTTTATTACAGCATGCAAATTTGCCTAAATGTTGTGAAATATGAGTTTTAGTTTGGACTTTTGTTATTTCAAACACATCTCTGATAAAGTTACCGCAAATGATGACGTCATCATGCATGATGACGTCACATGCATGATGACATTATTGTTAATATATTTTCTTGATTATTCTTTGTAATTTTTTGTGACTGAAATATAACATATTTCACAAAATTATAGAAACTGCAGTATAATTTTCATTTTATCATTCAACAGCTGATGAAAATGAATATTTTTTTTATGCAAACGCAGTTTATTTCGCGAAACAGCAGAAAAATCAATATTTTTGAATTAATGACGTCATCAATGACGTTATGACGATGCTATGCATTTATTAGTAAATAAAATATTTTATTCCAGCAGAAGATTAGCATTGACAATGAATATGCAGTACAACGAATAGAATATGCGCACTGATAAGCATGAATAGTGCTCAAAACTGCAAAAAACTCCTTAGGTGCCTCTAACAAAGGCAAAAATGACGTCACTTCCGGTTGTCCGGCTGACTCCAAACTTCCTGAAAATGTGTGTTATTAAATTTGATTCAAAGTCAGGGTACATCAAAGCAAAACTTTTTTTCGTTTAGGAGCTATATTAAAATAACTGACAGGGGAGCAAATTTGCCCCCCCCGGTACAAATAGGGTTAAAGAAAAATGCGAAGCATTTTTTTTATTTGAGCAATCTAAATAATATAAGGGCTCTCTTTTTGACCACAAAAATGTCGTTAATAATTTATTAGATACTTTTTTGTAAGAACAATATCAATTTTTAAGAACAAAAAACTCAGTTTTGCTCAACATTTAAAAACAAATTTTGCCCAAAGCTAGCTTTAGCAGGAAAAAATATTTAAAGAGCACGATCTAATTTAACGCATTTGTAGGTAATCAATGGAGTTCTTGTGATCTTTTCTATATTGCCAATGTTGATTTTAATAATTTGTCTAATAGTATAGGCTTAATAATGATCTAATTCAAAACAAAAGTTAACTTTTAATTAAGCAAAATTAGACATGCCACTTTACACTTAATGAAATTCATGTAACTTTATACTACAACCAGTACTTCAAACTGTAAAATTTTGCATGGGGGGACGCTTTTGCAGCCTTGACCAATTGCATTTGGCATGCGATAATACTTTAGTGGAAATTATGTTATTCCATCCACGAAGTCGAGTGAAAACCAAAAAAAAAATGTCTTAACCGCACTTTGGGACTATATCCGGCCGGAATTTGTGGAATATATTCGTGCTGACTGGCCCTTTTCTGTCTGATCATCCAGCGCTCAAATCTCAATGGGGGGAAGCGTCCTCCCGCGTCCCCTCTACAATTTAAGTACTGACTGCACCTAAGTTAAGAACAAATGAGGTTAAAAATAGTGTACGTGAAAATTTAAAAACAATCAGACCCAACTCAAAATTTACTGGTTTCCAAAAATGTTTAGTTTTTTAGCTACGTTATTCACAAGACAGTCGATGATAATCTAATTTATCTTCTTAATTATTCGAGTTTATACTCAATTACTCACAAGTCACTGCAAAAAAAATTAAACGTTGTTCAAAGTAGCGGGTAGCGGTAGCGCCGCTACTTTTGTGGTAAAGTAGCGGTAGCGCGCTACTTTTGAAGACGAGTAGCGGGTAACGGTAGCGACGCTACTTTTTTGGGCAAGTAGCGGTAGCGGCGCTACTTTTGAAGTAGCGCGTGCCCATATATCTCTGCTTAAACAGATACTGCTCGAAGTCGGTTTTATAGAAATGAAAACTATTTCGAAATCGGTTTTACAGAAATGAAAACTACTTGAGGTAATAAAGAGATACCCTAATAGGGTGGAGTGAAAAAAAAATTTGAAAAAAGTGTAGTTCTTAAATCCTGACAAATACCCTAAAAACCCCCCAAAAATGTTTTTGGGCTGTTGCCACTTTAGGGGGGCTAGCAACACCCCCAAATCTGTTTTAGGGGGGCCAATTTACCCCAAAAGGCCATAACTTGAGAACCGCTTATCGTAGAGACTTCATCTATAGCTCAAAATTTGCGTAATTGCCATGTTTGTATCAGCTCTAAGAGAAAGTTTTAGTCTATTTTCATCACAGAAAAAGTTATGACCAAAAATGTGTTTTTTCTGCCATTTTGTTGAAAAATCATGTTAATAAGCTTGTGTTTATGCACTTATCTGCCCACATAGAATCTAGATTACCGCCATTATTACAAATGAGATTGAAATAGGACAGATACCAGTTAACGCTGATGTATATTTTACAACATGCTGTAGACTAAACTTAAGAGAAATGTGGAATATAAAATAGCTATTTAACCAGCAGAGAAACTCTTCACCCAAGCATTTTGTCTGCATTTCTTATGAAGCAAGATGTAATAAGTTTTACAAACCGAAGCAGTTTGGTGTACCGAAATGCATTTCAAATAACGTTTATCTAATTACAACCACTTACATTTAACAACATAAACTTTACGCAATATTCAATAATATAATGACGTTTACCCATGTAGGTATACAATATCAATTGAATCTAAAATGTAAACCCAGAGGTATAGTGATAAAGAATTTTCCCATTATAAAGCAAGATTCATTGCAATTTAAAATTTTATAATCCACACACAAGGGTTCTATTAATAAAAAAAAACACTAGTCCGAAAAGATACCACGCAAGTTTGTCTGTACTGTATACCTTCTCTAGTTTACACCATTCCATTGCCGCCCAGCCGCCCACAAACATTAAACATAAGTAAGCCCGCTTAAGTTTTCGATTATCCGCTACCTACACAAAATAAAAAATGTCAAAACTGCATTTTAGTATTGAATGTTTTTAGAAGTTTACGAGATTTAATCTTCTGCCGAATCATCCCATCTCTTCGTGCAAAGCCTTCAACTTGAGCTGATGCCTCTGTTACCAACTTTACATGGCGTTCCACAGACTGATTATGACATGGATGGTCAAGCTTCAATGGCCTTGCTCGGCATTGTTCAATTTCTGTATCCGTTAAGTGTTCAATTGCAGGAGGCTGATGTTGCCAGGAAGTCAAGTCCACCATCTTGTCTAACGAAGTGGCGGTTAGATTGATTACTGGCACATTAAATGGGCGTACCGACAGAGCTGAGGATGTATCACAGGTTAATTCTGAAGAATGCTCTTCATTAACACTCATAGCAAGGAGATTCGACGAATCAGCTGATGTTAATTCTCGACGAATTGAAAGAACTTTGTTCACTCCTAGCATTCTAATTTTCTCATCATCATCTCCTAACATTCCAACCAAAATATTTTCCTGGTGAGCAAAAAATCCGTTTCGTTGCACCACTTTTAAAGCAGTTTCCCTAACGATTTCATTTGGAACATTAAGAATTCTTTGGACTAAATTGAACAAATTTTTAGAACCACGAGTTAGTTGACTATTTGACTTGATTTCAAACCAACTTGGGAAGCAGACTTGAAGACAAAACTGTGCTAAGATTTCTAAGTTAGAGGAGGGATTATCCATGGAAATGTAATACCTAAGAATGCGACAACCGAGGGTAAGCCATCGCGAATGAACTATGGAACCAACTTTCAAATATTGCAAGTCGCTGTCAACAACTCCTTCGATTACAGCAGAACATATCTTATACGCATAATGCTGGTCAGCACTCAAATCTTCTATGACAGATACAGGCAACTTTACAAAATGTGGATTTGGGATTGATTTAAAATGAGCAGCAACAGGCCAGCTTGAAACTTCTCCATTTAGCGATTTTCCAATTGGACCTGAAAACGAGTCGGGGCTCTTAGTGGTACCATCAAGCATGGTAAAAACATGCCGCAATGGAAGTTCATTGGTATGTAACAAACACTCCACCCATTGCAGTGGTTTGTTGAGCAGCTCTTCCAAACTTCGAATGCAGCCATTATATTTGCCAGTCATCGATGCAGTGCCATCTGTGCCAACTATGGCAAGCTTATTATGTAATTCCGTGTCAACAATGTTGTTGAAAATCTTCTGTGCAATCGTTTTTCCTTTGCCATCCTCGGTGGAAAAGTGTGTCAGATAGTATTCGCCAGGTTCTCCAATCAGTGTATAATGATCTTCAAGTTGTACCGATTTGTAATACTTGTCATTTGGTCCTTGGATGGTGACTTGCGTGGCATCCTTTCTGCCATCAAAGTAAATGGCATTCACTAGCTTGAAATTTTCTTGCTCCTTCTCCCTGATTTCAGTCCGACATCGCTCTCGTTCTCGTCGAAGCTTGCTGCGATCAATAACGTAGGTCTTGTCGTTTTCCGTTATGAAACCCAAATCCTGCATTACACTATTGGCAATCGCAGCAGCAGCTCTGTCTGATACTTGAAATCGTTCGCTCATTCTAGCAAGGTTGCTCCACTTCATTCGATTTTGACTAAATGACTCTGCATCCGGAACGAATTCGGAAGTAGTAGAAGACTGTGAATGCTCTGTTTGCACTGAGCTGCAATCTGAGACATAACCACAAGCTGACGTGGAAGGGGCGGCAGTTTCAGTAGAAGAACACGTCGGTTCTGTTGATTGAGGGTGGCGCCTTAAAAACATCTTGTCAGAAGAAGATAAAGGAACAACAGTATCCATACATTTGCCAACTCGTTCACTTTTTTGATCTTGGTAAAACGCATAATCTGCTTCTGCCATTCGTAAGCCATGCTGTTTCTCCAGATTTTTTCTCTGTTGATCATCAACACAAAAGACATCAAACAAACTATCAATTGTCTGCATAAATTCGGATTCTCTTTGCAAAAACGTATTTCCTCGTCTTGATTTTGTCCAACGGTCAAGTGAACTAAAAGAAGCGACTAAGTTCTGAACTTTTTTTGATATTGTGTACTTATGAACCGGATACACATTGCACCAAATCCATCTGTCATGAATTTCTTCAGCTATGTCATTTGCTACGGTCTCAGTCCGAAAATTTTTTAAATGAAGAATTCGCTCTATCACTTGTCGTTTTGTAGGCAACACACCTGGAGGAAAGCTGTCGCGACTTGTAAATGTATGGCCACTATGTAATGTCTTCACTGTATTTGAACTTCTTCTTCGCATTCTTTAGAATTCAAGTCAATTATATACTACAACGTGATGGCTTAACTGAAAATATTTTAGCTAAATTCTGTAAAATAAATACAGTAAAAGTAAAAGTCATGTTAGAATTTATACAATAGACGATTTTATGCTAGGGCGCAAAATGTTTCAACTGATTTCTGTTTTTCTTTTCTCACAGATTTGGTTTTGCTAAGGAAACCAGTGGCTATCAAACCAGCTTCAACCTATTTGTAATAATGCCTGTAATCTAGATTCTATATGGGCAGATAAGTGCATAAACACAAGCTTATTGACATAATTTTTCGATAAAATGGCAGAAAAACCACATTTTTGGTCATAAGTTTTTCTGCGATCAAAACAGACTAAAACTTTCTCTTAGAGCTGATATAAACATGGCAATTAAGCAAATTTTGAGCTATAAATGAAGTCTCTACGATAAGCGGTTCTCAAGTTATGGCCTTTTGGGGTAAATTGGCCCCCCTAAAACAGATTTGGGGGTGTTGCTAGCCCCCCTAAAGTGGCAACAGCCCCAAACCAATTTTTTTCGGATTTTTAGAGTATTTGTCAGGATTTAAGAACTACACTTTTTTCGATTTCGAAAAAAAGTTCTTTTTCACTCCACCCTAATACCCTAAACCTCTTTCCACAATTCCTTTATTCGCGAAAATACGATTTATTCTGTTTGACTCGGTACCATTGGCAACCCCGAGTTTCGCAATTTTGTGACATCACAAAGGCAGATTTTGCGAAATTTATCAGACTAAGAAACGCGATTACCAACTTATAGAAGTGAGTAGCTAAACCAAAATCTGAAAGCTTGGCTACTGCCACCTGTAGACCTAGGCTATCAGTACTGATTTAAAAGTGATCGTTTTTGGCTTCAAATTTTCTATCATTCATAGGCTTTAACACATCACCAAAACTGGTCAACTTTGATACAGTACTCTCATTACCTCACGAAGTTCTCGTTTCTTCAATAAAACCGAGTTCAAGCAGTATCTCTTTAAATCAGGCTACTAATTATTATTTGTTGTTTATTCAAAACACCTATCGTAGCAAGTATAATGTTTCGTCTTGACGACTCAAGTCTCAGATAATTTTGAAGCCATTAAACTTTCTTGCCATCATGGATTAAAAGCAGCCAAGCTCGGGCGTGACTAACGGGGTGACACTTGCCAAAGGCCATCTTCAAAGAAAATTTAGCTGAGGTGGGGGGCAATTTTGTAGTGTTCAAGTAGCAGTCAACAAGTTTCCGCTTAACCAGGGGTGCCCAAACTTTCTGAGGAAGGGCCAGCAGCAAATCAAATCTTTCATTATACTCCCTGGATTACGCCAAAGCACGTAACGAGTCTGCGGGGCCTGTCTTCGCGTACTTGCTTCAGGGCAACACCACCTCTTTCGAAAAAATGTCGCAGCGGTGGCGAGCCGTTGGCAACAATGTATCCAACTTGATCGGCCCAAAATTAGAACCTCAGACTTCCCGTTCCAGTGACGGACGCGTTACCGCTTGACTAACTGGCAAAGAAACGGTTTCTGGTTAGCTTGGATGCAAGAACTGAAGAAAATTTAGATGAGGACCAGGAGCGTAACCATGACTTTTTGTAAAGGTAGGGGTGCTTTAACCAAACGTCAAAATATTTCATACAGGCGGCGTGCTGAGCAAACTGGTGCTATTCAAGTGTATCACAAACTGGGATCTGGGGGCAATTTTTGTGATATTTCGGAAAAAATAGCCATTTTAACGCTAATTGGGTCACACTTTGCACGTTTTCAGAGTCATTTGAAAAAACTAAATTGCTACAAAGTGAAGGAATTAAATTGCTCGACCCCCTTTACTTCCTGGTCAAGTCCAAAACACGCTTAAACGCTAAATTTTCCAAGCAACTTGGCTAAGTAGGGGCTGAAGCCCCTGGTTGCGCCACTGGAGAGGACCACATACAAAAAAGGTCTTCCCGTATTGCAATGTGATTTTTGCAGGAAATTTAAACGAACACGACCGACGTTCACTTTTCGGAATTAAAAAGCAAGTTACTGGGGGGAAAGGGGGCAAAAGTCAACAGGGGACCCCAGTTATAATGTTAAAAAAGGCCTGATGAGGGCCCCCTTCTAAGAAATGAGCCCCCTAATTTCTAAAAAAAACAAACGACAAAAAAAAGAAATAGTCCTCACCTAACTTCGACGAAAAAAAGCAACGAATTTTTGGTGGCGCTTTTTCGTTTTTTACCTAAAATTAACCAAAAATTGTAGCGAATTTCTGGTAAAGTTTGCCCTCTGGTTTAGACCTTTAGTTACGCCAATGCAGCCAAGAGTTATTTTTTCACGTGCTGTGTTGCAGAAATCCAATCGACATTACATTCGAACAATCGAGATGGAAGAAACGAAGATAGAATTGCACAAACAATCAATATAAGATCACCATGTTTGTATTTTTGGTAGTGGGTATACTCTATGTTGCTATCATTCATCGATATACATTATTTTGCATTTTTAACTCGACTGAGCCGGTTGCTAAATTGGGAAAATCCCTTACAAATTAGGTTTCTGCAAAATTTGATTAGCATCACCGGTACGTTGGAAGAGCTGTCACTTATAATCAGATTTGTGTTGAAATAAAAGCGATGGAAAAAACCGCTGGCGCTGTGATAAACGAGTAAAAAATACTGAAAGCAACAGAAGTAGCTAGTATTTGGCTTAGAGGAGTTAGTACACAAATTTAAGCTTACTCCATCTTACAGCAACTTGCTAGATGACAAGAAAAAGGGACTATACTAAAAGACGGAAATCGTGCAAAAAGACGAGAAAGTATGAAAAGGCGGTTAGGTTTACCCCTAACCTAGCTTGCCTTTAAGCACGATTTCCGCCTTTTAGTATTGCCCAGGAAAAGACACAATTTGGAATCTAAACGTATTCCTATATGCTACTGTATGACGTACTAATAAACTCTTTGATTTTCGCGATGAAGTTATATGGAGAAAACGTTTAGTCTGTCTTATTCCAAGAAAACAACATTGAGGGTTCTTCGACGCTGAGATTGGTTATTAGAATGTGTAAAAATTAAAGCTTTTGGTTGCGCTGTACCGGTACATCATTATAACGATATTCTGCAATAAATTAGAAATTTTTTTATTGAAAACATCATGGCAAACAATCAAAAAAGTCTACAGCAGCAGAACGATTTCTCGAGACATTTAAAATCGAATTCAGAACGCTGAAAAGTCATATCGATAAGGAGAAACGACTGAACGCACAATTGTAATAAAATAATTGACTGCCTTATCATTCTTGCAACATTTGCGATTGCTGTCTTATTTTGTTGGTAACACTTCTTGAAATGCAGTTCCAAGTGTCCACGTAACGATCAATACATCTAGCAAGACATTTTTGTTGAGAACTATCTATTGTTGAACCAGGTGTTTGAATACACATTTTAAAACATTTATCATTAATTGTCTGAACTAGAATCTCTTGCTGTTCGATCTGTGCTTGCAGTTGCAGAACTTTGATGCTTTGTTGTATTGTTTCACGATTTACCGTTGGTGTACCACCCGAACTTGATCCAATCGAATCAAGGGAAAAACCATCCATTTTTAAAGATTTTAAAACAATCAGTCTCTTATCACAATTCTATTCACTCGAAAGCTCTAAAATAAATAAGCAGTTACGGCAAACACGTCGTTAATTACAAATCTGAAAATTGGTAAAGAACACCAAAACGAACTCGTGGTGTCTAGTGCATTTTGGTTAATTTGGGAATAGCTTAGTGATAAATCTCCTATTGTATCCATCAAAATTTATATCACACTAAGCTTGTTGTAGTAGTAGTACATATTATCCTCCTGTCACCAGACAGCATCAGACCCTAGCTATAGGATGATCTGAACACTTTTCATTGCAATGAGTACTTCAGTTCTTGGCAGAATCCGCACCTGATGCTTAAGAGTTTCCAGTGATCCAATGTTTCAATGGATTTCTTTAAATTCTTCAAACAAAATTTGCTGCTTGTTTGAACCCACTAAGCAGATTGTAAAGAGCCTTCCCCATGATTATTTAGCCGTTTCAAGAATTTCTGAGATCAAAAATTCGTACACCTTATCAATCTTTAATTGGCAAGAGAAATCCTCTTCATTTCTTATTACAAATTCATAACTTTTTGGTTCAGCAATAGTTTATGGATATTTTCCCAACAGTTATACACAATGTTACCTTTAACTTTTTGGATGACTGTGGGTGCCCAAAATTTCTCGAAACATTTGTGCCTCAAGCAGTAAAAATATGAAAATGTGCCTTAAATTTCCTACCAATCCAGAATTAAAGTAGGCCATACTGAAAGTCATACATCCATCATGTAGCAGAAACTATTTGACTGTGATCCAATAAATTGCTGATTTGCTGACAAAAACCACTTTTGTGGGAACAGTGGTTATGTGTCTGGTGGTTTGATTCAATTGAGTTCTAACATTTCTCAAATTTTGTTTTTAGTCAAGTCACTGTGGCCTTTTGTGCAATGTCCAGACTTTTTAAGTCAGTTGTTGATTCTTTAGTTAGTTATGAAAAAACAGTGCCTTCAAATTCCCATTTGAAGTTTTAGTAATATTTTGGTCTAAATTCAAAATTTGATGATGAACTTTAGAAAGGTGAAACAGTAGTCCAATGTAATGCTTGAATCAGGACATTTACGGGTACACTGTGGTTGATATCAGAGTTTCAAAAAGTGCTTAAGAACAAAGTCATTCATTAATGTTTAGATGGCAGCTTTACATGAAGATCGAAAGATCCTTCTGCTGTCAGGCCATGACCTTAGTAAATAAAATGTAATTCAAAATTACGATTCAGGGACATTAGTTTGCACTTAACTTGAAAGTTAAAACTGCAAGTTGATATATATACCATTTGCTTATACAGTATTAAACCAAATAGCCTGCTGTTTAAGTACACAAACCAAGCTGGCTTCACTCTTAATTGCAAGCCAAGTGTAAACCATCCCTTACTAAATGACTGGATGTTAAGGCACCATAACCAATTTCACTAGTATTATTTCGAGAGTAACTACTGGTGCAGTATTTCACCAGAAAATCTTAGGTTAAAGAATACAACAAAATGATGAATACTCATCTATACATTTTTTATTCGCGTCTGGAAGTGGCTATTTTCCCACTGGTTGCCAGTGATTTCGTCACAAAGTGATTACGTGGGAGAAGGCATTCTGAAGACAAAATAGGCCTACCTGCAACTGCAATCATTAGGCTGGTAGGCCTATTGTACTATTGCATTAGGCCGATTAAAATTATGGCTTTGACTGAGAACAGCAGTCATTAAACTATTCTACGATCCCCAAAGCTGTCTTGCCCTAACCCTAACTTTATGGCGAAATCACTGGTAACATTGCCACTAGTCTGCAGAGGCAAAATAGCACTTTCCTCGGTTAGGATTACGGCTATTTTGGCACTGAAGGTAAAATAGCATTTAAGGTTACTTTGCCTTCAGTGACAAAATATCGTAGCATGTGGTTACCGGCATTTTGCCAGTAATGGCAAAATAGCCACTGCTTTTGCTTTTTTAAGAGTGAAAAATACATTAGGGTTGAGGTTAGTTTTAAAATAGCAATTTGGGTTTAGATTAGATTTAAGTCACTAATTAAGAAAGCAGTGACTATTTTGCCATTTGGAGGCAAAATAGTCCTAAACGCTATTTTGCCCTAAGTGCTAAAATAGCCCTAACCCAAACCGTAATCCTTACCCAAACAGAGAAAAATAGTACTTTGCCTCTAGAGACAAAATAGCCACTTTCTATGAAAAAAGCAGATGGAAAATTTTTGGTGAAATTGAGCCTTCCTTTTGTTTTAGTGATAGCTTTCAACTTGTTTCAAAGGTACAGTAATTGGAAGGAACAAAATCATACCTAATACAGAACACAGTATCAAAAAGTGGTATGAACATATTATTCAGCCCAAACAACACTGGGCTTAAGATCGTGAGCAATTTGAGAACATCCTAAGTTTATTTCAACAAACTAGCCGCTACCGATACCGTACAACGCAAGCTTCCATATGGTAGTAGGTAAGGCGGTACCAATATGTCACGGATACCAGATTTCTGTTTAAAATAACCTAAAAATATGCTTGTAGTCGTACACAGGTACACTCACCATTTTAAGTGAAGTGTGGGCCGAGCCTTAGAGTGCATATTACCACTCATCAATTTAATTTAGGTAGTGACTATTTCACCGAAAATTTTCAACTTAGAGATAATAAAACGAGAATGAGAAATATTCATTCGCGCTTTTTTAATGGTTAAGATTAGGGTTTAGGTTAGGGTTCGATTTGGGAATAGTTTTAGACTAAGCATTTGAGTTTGTGACCTATTTGAGTCAGAATTAATAAAAAACTAGATAAAAATTTCCGGTGAAATAAAGCTTTCCTTTAATTTATTTACCAAGTGACAGCAAAAGCAGTCACTAGGCAAGACTGTGAAAAAACTATACAGTTCGCATGCAGACTTTCCAATGTGGCTCGTTGGTTAGAATCAGGGATTGCTGGGCTTTGACAAACTGTATATACCACCAAATGATCAAAACCTCCAAAGAATACATCTTTTCTTTAGCCTACCAATTAAACACCAGAAATAAATGATTAAATAATAAATAAATATTTAGACCTATCGATTAACAGTCTATGTCCATCGAGCACTTTTGAAACTGAGAAGACAGCTGGCAAGCTAGACCTATCGATTAAGTTTTTGTCACACAATCCACCGCTAAGTTGCAAACTATATTGAAAAACAGAAAGTGTAAAATTCCCAGATGCACTGCGCCGGATTGTTCCGCCAACATGCTTCTTTATTGCGCCACGCCAATCAAAAAGCGTGCCCATTTTAAGAGATATTTGCATCAAGAACTCCCACCTTTTTGTTGATCGGCAACCTGACTTCTAAAAAATAAAATGTTCCTTACTCTCCTTGAGACTGCAATTAGTGGGGAGTTTTCTTCCAACCACGCTATATTTTGGGTTGGCAGCTTGGCCGAAAAGGGTAAAAACCATCGTTTATACAACGACCATAATCGCATGATTTGGGTTCCACATGCACCCTGTTCATGTTGTTGCATCCTTAGATTAAACAATTTACAATCATTATTTCTGCTTGGTGGCTTCAAACAAGCAGCAAATTTAGTGGAAAAGAATTCGAAATAAAACACAGAAACTCCTAAGCAGCTTGGATTCTTCCAAATATGCAGTAGTTCAGGGCTGCCACTCAAAAAATACCTATTTTATGTAGGCCTATGATTTTAAGACAAAAAGAGCAAAAAAATTATGATTTTTTAAGAAAATACATTGGTTCTTTATGAAATTTTATGACACTTATTTTTACTCAAAAGCAAAAGACAGAGCTGTGCAAAATTGATGATTATATGACTACAAAACAATTAATTGATGTTTATTTTTTATTATTTTATTGGATATTAGACTTACATTGAGATTATAGTGATTGCTCTAGACACTACCCACATGCAGACAGAAAGGCCGCAGCGGAGGACAGGCTTGGAAAAATTATAATTGTAATTGACAAAACTGTAATTTATTACACGATTTCGCTGTAATCGAAATTGAAAAGTTTTGAAAGTAGATAATTGTAATTGTAATTAAAAATTTTTCCGCTTATTTTTTAATTGCAATTGCTCTGTTATTCACTAAGATAGATAACAACAAAATGTGTTTGAACCATATCAATTTTCCTCCGGTTGCTAATCAATACCGATATTTTTTACCGGTTGCAATCACATCTGACATCACAAACCGAACAACAAAGTAGGTTAAGGATTATTAAAGTCAGTTTTAGATAGGGTTAATCATATTCATAACCTAAACATAGCACCTACTCTAATTATAACTATCACTGACTTTAAGCCAAGAGTAGCCTAACATAGAATTGATGACGTCAGATGTGACTGTAACCGGTGGTAACTAACAGAAATGCTGTCCTCGAGAACACATTTTAAAGTCCTTGGCCTTGAAGCCTCAAGTCCTCGAAGATTGCCCCGTCCTTGGCTCGAGGACAGCACTATTTTTTGAATGATTAAAATTTTGTATATCGGCTGAAAAATTTTTTTCTGGACCGTTTTTTTGAGATCGCCTGAAAAAAAATTTTGAAGACTTTTTTGGGGGGAACACTTGCGTTTGTATCCTTAGTCCTCGAGCATTCCTGTCCTTGGCCTCGAGAGTGTCTGTCCTCGGAAGGGCTGTCCTTGGCCTCGGATTTTTTTTGTGTCCTTGGCCTCGAGCTTAGTGTCCTCGACTCCACCTTTGACAACAAACCATTGTAACCATAGGTGTAGCCAGAATTTTGGATTGGGAAAGGCCCAAGCCACAAATTACATGCAATGATATCATAAATTTTCAAACGAGGAACTTCTTGTGGGGCAAAGATATCGTAGAATGGAAGATCCAAAGCCTTGCCTGTTGTTGGCAATTAACCAGGATTTTGCTAAAGGTAGAGCTAAACTAATAATTGAAGGTGCAATTGTCTAACTTGGGAAACGTGTTGAGTGAGCTAGTGTAACTTAAACGCATCACAGACGTTGGTCTCGGGGCGGAGCCTCCAGCTGCCGGAGGCTTCAGGGGACTGGGGCCGAAGCCCCAAGCCGCTCAGCGATTTTTTGAAATAAAAAGCCATTTTTATGCCATTGGATGACATTTCGCACGTGTTCAGAGCCAATAAAAGAACTAGATTTTCAACATTTAAAAGCCAATCGAAAAAATTAAATTGTTCAATCCTCCTTTTACTGGCAATTTAAGTCCAAAGCACGTAAAAAATCTAGCAATTTGTTGTTGAATTTTATTTGTAAGTGTATGGTGAATTGTTGAATTTTAACACCTTATTCTCCTAGAAGCTAGTCATGCAGAAGTCACGCAAGCAGCCGCAATGAAGCGCAACGGTAGGTCGCTTTCGTAAGCGAAAAAGCTGCAGCCACTTAATTGCTATTTGCCACCTAATGCCACCAAAAAAGGGTCTTTCAAAATTTTTTTTGGCGATCTCCACAAAAAAAGGTCTTAAAAAATTTTTTTCAGGCGATCAACAAAATTTTAACAATTCAAAAAATAATGCTGTCCTCGAGCCGAGGACAGGGCAATTTTCGAGGACTTGAGGCTTAGAGGCAAAGGCCAAGGACATCAAAATGTGTCCTCGAGGACTCCAACCTTGCTTTCAACCACTAGTGTCAGTGGTCACAAAAATCGAACTGGCAGAACTCTTTTTTTCACCAAATTCAAAAAAGCTATCATAACTTTTTCAGCAAACAAGGAATTATAGCTTTTAGATAAAAGTTGAGATCAACCTATTTTTTCCAGTACCATATCTAGTACAGTAGGCTACCGTGGTAGCCTATTTTTTGTGAAAAGTATCGGTAGCCTAACGGTACCGACTTAAAGTCAAAGTGAAGTAATCGAATATGCTATAACAGGCTTAAGAGTAAAGGGCAATGACACAAGAAGTTGCCACAAAAATGTAATGGAGAGTGTAGGTTAACCAAGTTAATATATTAGGCTGTAGTCCCAACAATACAACACATAGCAAACAAAAATAAATCTAGCTCATTGTGAATAAACGCAGAATGCAACTTAAAATAATAATTTTTTCTGACAGCATTGCATGTTATGACTTTTTTATGATTTTCGAATTTTTAATGAAATTTTATAAGTGACAGCCATTGTAGGTATAGCAATAAAAAGTTGGATTGGCCAACACTTAGCATCTGACACGCTGTCCAGCGACAGGAGGATAAAAATGCACAACAGCAACAACGTTGAAGAATTGATAATTTGCGCCGGATTTCTCCTGCGTAACATGCAAACTTCCCAATAGTGACTGCAAATCTTGACTCAATTAATTAGGGTGAGAAAAATTTACGGAAAAACTGAAACCTACGTTAAAATGAGTGCAGTTGTTTTACACCATGACCTCGCGTCCATCAAAAGCATCTCAAATAAAAACAGGGGTCTAGAAAAAGGTAGAAGCAGCGAAACGATATACGTTAAAACATGCAGGATGAGAAGGAAAATAAAGAATATTCATTGACGCATTTCTCATTTCCTTTTTAAGGGTCATGAGTAGGGTTGAAGATTGAGTTAAAGTTAGATTTGGGATTAGTCATTTCGGTTGCGAAGTTCAATTCCAAATTGCACTGGATTTTTGCGCCAATCTAGCGTCCTTGTGATTTTTGCAAAAAATTTTGAGCGCACCGATTTAAACGGATAAAACTTGCTTCCGGAATTCCCGCTTTGCTCCTTCACCTCTAAACAAAAAGGCCTTTCGTTTTCGGGACCGCAAATATCAGGAAGTTTCGCAGCGTCTACGCTGTAATATGCGTTGAGAATCTTTCGGATCTCGCCTTTCCGCACCAATTAAGATTTCGTAATACTAAGAGCCGGATTTTTCGTTAAAGGGCTTGTAAACCTTGAGAACCTGAATCGAAGTCAATACAGTCTAGCATACCATCAAAAATCAGCAAACTTTATACTCTGACGTCATGAATGTTACTTCAGATGAAAGTTACTGAACGAACTGTTTACTACATAGTTCCATTTGAAAAGCTATAAACATGGAGTAATTCAAGGACTATCTCTTTGAACGTACCTGTATTCAATTTATTTTATTCAAATATGCTTAGCGGCGTAAAACACAACAAAACTGATCTTTGAATTTACATCAGCACACATCCTTTGGGGGCCCCCTGGCTATACCCTAATACGCGGCCCAATATGTAAACAGAATTAAACTGCAGTAAAAGGCACAAAAAAGGCAAGCAATAAAAATAGTAAGTCCTTAAAAACTTGTGTAAAAATAGTTTGAAATTTGCTAAACTGCAATTGCAAACATGTAACGAAATTTGAACTTGATGATTTTTCATTTTCGGTAAATCAAAATACTATATACAGCACCTTTCCATTCAACAGCACACGTTGATTATCCAAACCATTTTAAAAGCACGTTGCTGGGTTCAAATATGAAAAAATACGAAGGCAAAAAAGTGCTTTTTCTAGCTCAAATGGTAGCACACTGGAAATCAAGAAGCTGAAAGTTCAAATCCTGTACAACTTTTTCGCTATGCTTGTTTTAAACAGGCGCCACCAGGATTTTTTCACAGGCTTCCGCACTGCTAGCATTTACGACAGAAAGCACCAGGGCTGCAAAGTCGATTGATTTTTATTACAGTTCAAGTTCAGCCTATTTTAGTTAGTACGAGTTCTCTAATTTAATTTTTTTCCGTTCAAGTTTAGCAAAAGCATCAAGTTTTTCGTGATTAGGCTGACAAAAACACTAAGGCTAATTTTCGACTTAATCGCTGCAGCAGTACCAAATGAACGACCATCTTAAATTTACACAGCATGATCAACAAAATGTATTTCTTTCCGACAATTTTTTAAGATTTAAATTTCTTATTTTTTTATTTTATTCGAATTCAAGTTTGAAATCTGAAAAATTAGTTTTTGGAATTCGAGATAGCTGCCCGGAAAAGCACGCAAACGTTCTAGATTTTTTGGGGGCAAAGACAACGATTTGAAAAACAACTTAAACTTGACATTCACGAAAATACTCGTTTTTCAAATTTCAAGTAAGTTTTATACAAATGTAGTAAAAGTAGCAAGCACATATTGAAACTTAGCTGAAAAGCTGACGTGCATTGAACACTGAAGATTTCTACCCATACCTTGTTATTGAAATCGCTTCAGTACCACATTTCCTACGAAAATGACATAATCTGTTAAAGTTACAACGCTTAAAACTGAAAAATTCGAAGCTAACAAAGTATATTGTTTTTCTACCGAAAAAAAAAACCTTACGAAAAAAAAATTCTCTACGGTGCAAATCGATGAAGCCTAGTAGAATTAATCCCAATAACACAGCCTTGGAAAAGGAGCTCAAAGTGTAGAAATGATCGTCAGAATCTTCATCGTCTTCGAAGCTTTTCTCGAGACATTTGTCAAGAAGAATCGTCAAAATGGAGAGCACAAAAAGAACGGCTATTATTTTAGTGGAAAAAATCCGAGCACTTCTGTGCTCTCTCTATTTTGTCAATTTTTCTTGACAAGTGTCAAGTAAAAAAGCATTGACAATGAATATTCAAACCAATTTTTATTCAAATTTATTCAAATAATATTCGAGGAAAAAATTCAAATTTTATTCAAACAATTCAGTACCATTAACCAACTATTTGAATTAAAAGTCGCATGATAAAAAAGTTCATAGCCTAACTGAGTGATGGGATAAATGCATGACAAAGAACATCGAACATAAGAATGATTCTCAGCACTTTAAAAAATCCTTTGTAAAAAATAAAAAGGCAAGATTAAAAAATCGTAGAAAACGCGATCAAAATGGTATCAACGATTGCAGTAATAGGGCACTTTTGAAGTTTTGCGTATCACATACGGTAAAGAAATAGTAAAAACCGAATATTATAAAAAACAGCTAAACATGCCAAACCTGAAGTAATGAAAACAAATGATCATTCACATACCTAAGCAACCAATTTATGAAGAACACCAGAATTTCTACAGCACTGTTAAACTGGAGCACACTATCTCGGAAACGTAAAATACAATTCTACCAACTTGAAAATGCAATATGCAGATTGACAATGCAATTTTGAAAATGCAATATATAAATCGTGCAAAATGTAACATTGGAATGGCGAAATAGCTCGATTTAAACGAAACTTGTAAGCATGTTTTAAAACACTTCGTTATTTACACTAAATAAATGTTTGTTTTTATTTAAGAATACATCTATCTTTCTATAAGCAACCAAGCAGCCTGACGAATTTAAACCGTTTCAGCAACTAAAGCAGCAATAATTAAAAAATCTGTTAGCTCTTGTTGTGAACCGAGACGTAAAACTGATTCCGTCAAAGGGGGGGGCTAGGGTCATCAGTTGCACTTGTACACGACAAAAACTTGAGGAGGTAAATTTTATTTGAACAATTTATTATGCTGATATCGTAACTCGACATGAATAAACTTGCGTTTTATCAGTCTACCCGTCATAGTTGACCAGCCTAACGAAAACACTTA
The DNA here is from genome assembly GCA_963965965.1 of Trididemnum nubilum. NCBI lineage: Eukaryota > Metazoa > Chordata > Ascidiacea > Aplousobranchia > Didemnidae > Trididemnum > Trididemnum nubilum. The sequence continues at coordinate 11,300,599 of OZ014479.1, forward strand.
CTTACAGAACCTCCAAAAAGGTGCTCTGCCTTGAGGTGGTTAGACGACCGTGTAGAGTGTCTGGTTCATACAAACAAACGATTACCTAAACTGGATCTGATGAAATTTAAAATCGATTTTGATTCGCGACATGAGTTCACAGATTTTATCGATTACAAAAAGTACAAAGAATACATTTGAAGATATAATGCAGTAAAATACAAAACAAATACCCAACTAAAACTATGACTAGACATAAATGACTACGCTATACCATATACCTACAGTCCCACATGCGTGTATACTAAAAAAAGATTGCTCGTTTTCAATATGCTATTACACACCAACAGCAATTATTCCTCTTTCGTTGGCAAGCTACAAACGTGGTCACGTGGAATTGCTGTCAAAAACAGATCATCAAATGGCTGCACACTTCCGCGATGCACCAGCGTCAGCGGTGGTTTCTGGAATTAAATCAAATTAAGAGTCGGCGTCTAGCAGCACGCGACCATCAGCGGCCCGCCAGACCATTTCTTTCGTCTCGCAACACATAGGTGTAGGAATTAAGCGGGGGGATGAATTTTATTTGTGAAGCGATGGAAATCTGACAAATTTACTTGTTAGTATTTTTACTTTACTAGTTACTTTTATAGCATTACTTCATTAGTTACAGCAATGAGGTAATTGAGCCAGTGTTAGTTACAAATCATTTCAAGGATCATTTTTCTAGCGTCCTTGTGTTATTTTTCTAGCGTCCTTTTCTAGCGGGACCGCCTTTCTCGATGCTACACCATATTCTCCGACAATTATCAAGCTACTTATTTGGACGTATGGCCGACCTGCACCTCAAAATTATCCATCATTGCGCTTAAGTCTCCTTTTTCTGTCACACATTGGCTATGAGAGTATATACCAGCTACTTTAAATTAACGTAAATAGTAAGATGAAACTTTGTTTAGCTATGACAGGCAGGTGCTAGTCTTGAGTCGGCAATCGACGATAGAAGTAGTTAAGCTTCCATGCTTGAAGTTTAAAAAGAAAAAAAGGACAGTAAGAAGCCTCGAACGTACGTAGAAGGCACGTGGCAGTTTGGCTCGAAGATTAAAAGGTCCATTCGCTGTCTCCTGGCCATTGCAATTTGGTGAATAAAATGTAATTGCTACTAAATAACTGCTGCTTACTGGGGTTTCGTCACATGGTACCAATTTAAAGTTATGAAGAAGTTTTCCAATCGCCATTTTAACCTCAAGCAGCACAAATCTCATCCCAATACAGTTGCGAGGCCCGTTACCAAACGGTTGATAGACCATCGGGTCGATTTTACTCATGTCTTCAAATCTGAAATGAAATTCATATGGTTGCAAAGCTGAAGAACACCGTTCGGGAACAGATCATTGGCTTTTAAAGCTTTGTCTCCACCAGAAATTTCCAAGATAAATTCCGTTAATTTTTTTGGAATTTTTCCAGTGGACACATAAATCGTGAATCAAGTACAAAATGGGCGATAACCGACAAAATAACGCAGACAATAAGAGATCAAAGACGCAGAGACGTAATTGTGCAATCTAAGATGACAATTTTTATTTGTCGAAAAATAATGCAATTTGATAATAATTGTCGGCAGTTTTTATTTGTTCCGATTTATAACCAAGACACTATAAGCTTTTTCAGTGAAAAAACTAAATAACGAGGTAAATAATTAACACAGGCGGAGTCGAGGACACAATCTTCGAGGCCAAGGGCACAAAAAAAAATCCGAGGCCAAGGACAAGAATGCTCGAGGCCAAGGCCAGGGACCAAGGCGCAATTGTTCTCCAAAAAAAAAAGTCCCCAAACATTTTTTCCAGGCGACCTCCAAAAAAGGTCTTCGCACGAGAAGACACCAAATTTCCGCGAAAAATCAGGCGTTCTCCGAATAAAAAAAAAGTCTTCGTCAGTTTTTTGCGAGGTTTCTGCCGTTTCCCAAGGTAAAGTGAAAAGAAGATCATGGCCATGGCCCATTTTTAACAACCCAAAAAAAGTGCTGTCCTCGAGCCGAGAACAGGTCACTTTCAAGGACTTGTAGGCTTTGAGGCCAACACCAAGGACTTCAAAATGTGTCCTCGAGGACTAAACCTCTGATATTTAAATATCGCTGCAAATCAAAATAATGCCGAAATTGAGGCGTTCTACTTACATTGACAAACGATCTAAACTGAGATCTTTACATTCGAAGAAGTAGCGGGTCGACGTTTAGAGAATTTCAAATCTTACAGCTAATCAATACGTTTGAGTTTATTTCAACAAAAAACGCAAATATGATATCATAGTTTTTCCACAACAATAACATTATATTGTAATACTTTACGTTTTGTTGAATACCAATTTACTACCAACAAAACACCCCACCTTTCTGGTTTAAATTTGTTTGGTTCGTCCCAGTATTCTTCATCGTAATGCAAGGCATGGACTGGTATGTCCACATGAGTACCAGCTGGTACGTGAATCCCTTTAATGGTGACATCAACTTCTGTGTAACGAGAATTCCTTCAAAAAATAACAGAAAAATAGGAGCAGGATGAGCATCAAATCCTTGCCTGATTACAAACATTTGTAGCTCCTTGAAAGTATACGGAAAAGCAACTATTTTTGGTAGATATGTCCTGGTTCATAGTATTATTTTTCATTTTCTAGTTCAGCACCGGGCACTGTTTTTATGATTTCTATTTTTTAGCACTGAGGATGCCTTTTAGGAGAAATAGATTTCCCAGGTTTTTAGATCTAGTGTGTCAGCCTGATACGGGTTTTAAACTTAGATTTCATTTTTGGTATACAATAAACAATATTGAAAAATTTTCCATTGAGTCAAATTTTTTGAATTTCAAGAAATGTATAAGCAGTGATCGGGCGCAGTCTGATTTTTTCTGCATTATTGGGGTAAATTAGCAGAATCAATGCAAGAAAAGGTCTTTTTGTGTGTGCGTGTCTTTTTTAAAAAATTGTTTGCGATGATTTCGGGCCTATAGGCTACCAGCAAGGAAGTTTACGGAAGAGCCTTCAAAACGGCGATTGCTTCATACAAGTAGTGGAAAAAAGTTGTTCTCCAGTACACAATGAATTCCGCGCTGGCAGCCTTCAGAAAAGAAAGCACGCCAACGATAAAACATAATCGCTGAATTATTATTAGCACCAATGCGTTTAGTGTTTCTACGAAACAAGATCACTGTTTCAAGTCGCAAAATCATAGAAAAAGAATCATCTAATCTCTCCATATAATCCACCAAACATTGACATGGTAACTTTAAAAGCACTGGAAATATTGAGGAAGATCAAAGAAAAAATGATGAAACTGGTGTAGCGGAGCACACTGGGTTTTAATAAAGCCAAAAAAAACCTACTCGCAGAGCATCTGAGAAACTAGGTGTGCTGCAGAAGACTGTTGTCAAACTTTTTACGCAGACACAGTGCAAACTGCGTAAGCGCTGCAACCAACGACATTATCCAGTGAACTACTTCAACAAGAGAAGTTCTTGATAAAATTTGTAAGAATGTGAATATTTGCAGGAGGTTGCCTTTTCTAAAAAGACTACTTTCTACATATCAGGGTGAGTCGACAAACACGTAGCCAGGATTGTACAATGTACATTACAAACATCGCATTATCTGAGAAAAATTTCAAAATTAAGAGTGAAACATAATGTAACATCTTTTCAACTTTCCGAAACACAACCCATAAATTAACATTTTTCCGAAACTTGTTTTTGTTCCAAAAATGCAGAAATCCAATTGGATGATTTCCCGAAAATGCGAAAGTCCAAACTGTGAATGTCCAATGGCCATGTCAAAAACATATTACTATCCATAGGAAGTGAACGCCAAAGACATTTTACAGCTGAACGCGCCACAACAATAAATTTTTTCTTCATTACGGTAGTGTACCTTGGTACCGGACTATACATTCTCAGTGTTTCTTTAAGGCACATGTCCAAGTACTTCAGTCCGTTAACTCCTTCGTAAGTCAGTCCACCCTACACAAACAATTTCATTTAATTGAATACAGTTGGGATTTAAGAACAAATTCTAGAAGACTTTATTATGGTTAAATTACATTTTAGATGACTTTTTCATTGCGATTGCAAGCTTGAAGGAGGAAGGTCAGTTATCTTGGTATAGAAATATTTGAAAAAGGTGAAACGCCCGCCTATACGTGCAGCTAAGCCAATCAAATCTAAATCGTTGAAAACTCTCCCCAAACCAGTATGATCGTTAGCGCTCTTGTAAGCCAACGTTGCCTAACTAGATTGCTTACAATAAACCCAACTCAAGTTTAAGCAACTTGACGCTTTTCAACCAACGCAGAAATGAGAGCGACGAAATAACTTTCACACTTATATTTTTTATGATAAATTGGTTTAGTGAATGTAAATCGTTTGTAACTGAAGACTTCTGAGAAAATGAAGGTAGCGATGCCTGGGGCGTGTAGAGAGAATGGATGAAGAAAGAGGCCCAGTAAAGGCACTGTACTTACATAACGAAATTCCAAAGAAGAGATATAAAGAAGTGCTGAAGTGTGACATGATTGCCAAAGGTTTGGAATTACAGTATAGAAGATAGAAACTAGGCTAGGCTGCAAAAACCGGCTGACTCGTGCGTGCGGGAAAAATCTGCTGGGTTCCAGAAACAGAAGATACATACTCCCGCCACAAAATGATGATTATGTTACTCATGCCGCAGACTAGGATTTAATTCTTTGTAAAATCAAAACAATTTTGAATTTTCAAAATTCCACAACCTTCCTACTCAGCTCTCAGCAGTATTTGGTTTTGCTACTTTCGATCTTCAATAAAAAGCTCTCTACTTTAACAGACCTGCTCCTCAATTGAATCTTCAATTTCTTGATAGACTTTTTCCTGCACTTCATGATCAACTGTGATGGAATAAGCTAGAAAGGCCATGGTCATGGCAGTGGACAAATAGCCCACCATTAACAGTAGCATAGAGTTTCCGACTATTTCCGTCCTTGTTAACCCTGAAACAAAAAGACCATTTTGTAGGTTCAAAATCAATTCGTTTTTTCACAAATTCTATGCCAGGCAACACACCAATCTCAAGTGATAACAAAATACACGGCCTTCTCGAATCTAAATAAGCTTGACAGTATAATCCATTATCTGTGCAACTTTCAACTTGACGAAATTGGCTTACGAAATAATACATCTGCAACAGCAAAAATCACGATACCAGCTGCTGAATGGATGATCAAAAAATCCCAGGGGGAAACGGCAACATAAAAATTAACAATAATTTAATTAAAACCCCTCCGGTCCAACCCTCGATCAGCTCTCACCTTTGACATCTTCCTTTTGTGCCTCTTCCTCGCTGATCTCAAAATTTAACATGGCCTGTATTAAATCAGCTCTCTAAATGCAAAGTATATTTTGTTAAAATTTTCGTAACCGCTTAAAAGAGTTGAAATCATCAATTGTCAACCAAAATACAGCAGATATTTGGAACCTCTCTAGTAAAGTATAGATCTTAGGAACGACGGACTTCTATTTATAACCAAGGAGCAACCCGGGAAAACACTCAGGTAAATTTGCAGTACGTATTCTCGAAATACTCTATCCATCAAATATTAATAGACTCTGTACCACAACTGGAGATGCAACATATCGCATTCTCATCTAACTTGTCAAGTTCCTCTAATCTTTCCGGGGGAATCAACCCAGGCAGGCCCAATACGTCGTGAACTTTTCCACCTTCACTGCTACACAGTGCTATAGTTACAGCCTCTTACTCTCCTCCAATATGGGCAGGATCAATCATCATAAGCAGCAGTAGAAATTAACTTTGAAAGCGAAAGGCGCGTCTAGTACGCGGCCAGTTATGTGTAATGTTTAGCAGCCCGAAGCAATCTTAAATTGCGCAAAATTTCAGGTGCGTTTTTCGTTCAGTTTTTTGTTCAAAACAAAAACGGTGAAAGAAAAGTGGACAAATAAAAGAACCACGCAAGAAGTTGTCCGCATGAGCTTGATCATTATCGCAATCCTTAATGTAATTCAGGTGCTAACTTACGGTATTGCCTTTCGCTTTTTTCTCCCTTATTACAGTGTCGATCAAGTGATTGTAATATCGCCTTGTTTCGTTGCTCAACATAACGCTAAAGTTTACCTTCTGTGCAAGACGTTCGAGAGGAGGACAAACCACTGAAAGTTTTGTTACACGTTAGTTAAATTGGTCGAGAGGATCAAGCATTTGTAACTGAAACGGTAGACTCGGTTTCGATTTCCGGTCGAGTCAAACCAAAGACAAGAAAAGACAATATTTATTATTCACAGCTTGACGTTCAGCATTTAAAGGCAGTGTGAAGCCTCCACCGTGAGAGGTTAACCCAGGTGGACACTGAAAAGGTGAACTCGAAGACCGAAAAATTATGAAATTTGTTTTGCAGCACATATTCAACATAAAACGTCTTGAATGCTCTTGTTAACTCAGAAGATTAATCCAAACACGCTCGGTATGAAATGCAGCAGATTGTTGCGCAGCACAAAATGAACGATGATGAACTTTTGTTGCCGAGCCACACGAAATTTTGCGCTCGACAGCCCACGCATGCTTGGCGACGTTACTTGTGGGATTTAGTTTTAACGTCAACATTCTACCTATTCCAAGCGACTAATTTATTACTTTTCTTTCGTACTGTAACTTTGGTTTACTTAAATACTACACTCAAAAAGCACCATCAAACATTTCAGCAATCCAAGTTTTACAAAAACATTTAACGCAATATGCAAAAAAGTGAGTTCAAAAGCAGACTGCAGTAGATAACTTTACTAGTAATAGCAGCAATTATGTTAACGCAACTTTATTTTGTAAAAATTATAATAAGTGCAGCAACTACAGTTTAATTGTTAGAGTGTTAGTTGTTTGAATGAAACCCACTGAATTGAAACTGCTTTGACCTACGAAATAACCGCACCAGATAGCCTTAAGGCTGCAGTTCAATAACTCAAATTGAAAAACACCGATAGTTTTGGAACTTGATCGCTGCAAGATTGATAACAAAATGGTGAAATTTACTTACTCAACATAAAGAATATTACGACTCCAAAAAAATCTGCACCGAAAAGATCTCTAGACACCCTTACCAATTCTGGTTCTTCTTTCTAAAAAAAGAAAAAAAGAAATCAATTCACTGCAAGATGAAATGTCAACTTCATGTTCTCGTAATCTCATTTCATACAATTGATTTTGTAAAACTAAATGTTCAACTTGAACCACGAGACATTCGGTTTAAAGTACAATATACGCAATAAATTCAATCACAATAGATCCCAGAATTTCATGTCATTACTCATCAAGGAAGATCACATTCCACAAAAAAAAGGGCAGTTTTGTAAGATTTAAATTTTGCTATATATAAATCGTTTTTGCTATCTCATACAAAAGTTAGCATATTTCAAACAAAATTAAATTCTGATAAGCATCATAATACTAACTGGCATACCATTTCGTGTTGCCCAGAGTATGTAAGTTTGAGGTGACATGTGATAGACAATCCTAATGACGTGTTGTGTTTTTAAAATACTCAAGATGCTGTAATAATTGATAAATATTACTATATCGAAAAAAATTCTTTATATTTCGAAAAAAAAAAAAAAAAAAAAAAAAAAGAACATATCTGCACACGTAGGAAATGTAGCTTGACTCTATGACCGCAAGATCTTTTGCAACCTCCCTTTCGCCTTAAGTAAAACATGCAATGTTAACCGACAGCGCATACCTGCAGCAGACTATTGACATCAATGCCAAATGACGAAGAACAAATTATATCCATTGATAGTTTTCCAAACACTCTGTCAAATGCAAAAAAGATGCTAAATTATAATCACATCTTCTATTCACCCAGTTGCCTCGGCCAGGAGGCAAGGAAGGAACCTTTGTGAGCCAAGCTGCCACCTTCTGAATCATTCAACCAAAAATGATACAGCCAAAATAGGATCTTTTCTTTGATTAAGATTTTTATTGAACAAAATTTCACGTGTCCACAACACGGTCGAGGCTTCACAGTGCCCCTTTTAAAGCAGAACGTCCGACAAGAAGTCAGTAAATATTGATTTTTCAAGTCTGTGGTTTGGTCAGAGCGGGTATCAAGTTATTCTTACCGTTTCAGTAGCAGACGCTCGTTCCACTCAATCACGACTCGATAGCAGCATTAACAACCGAAACTAATTTCATAAGCAGTAAGTTCATCGCAAAAACAAGTGCTTTAAGTTTTGACTTCGAAGTCAAATAAAGAAAATCTTTTCCCTTTCACTGCACTATGAGAGCAAAAGATCTGTATGCATTTTTTTCGAACAGGCATACGGAAAACAATCTTACTATTTAATAAGCGAAACTACGCAATACGTTCCACGTAAAAAAAAGCTGTTTACTCTTTTGCTTCGAATCGATTGTTTTCTTCTTTAACCAACTGCTGAACCTTTTCGACCAACCTGTCGGAATGCTCATCAAACATATAAAACATGTTCTTCAATTTGGCTGTGGAAAGTGCCGGAGATAACGTGTTCCTGCGGAAAAGTATGCAATAAAATTACAAAAACTTATCTTGTTGCACTTGAGCTGACTTTATTGCAAAAATTTACGCAAGCTTACCTTAGCAATGATTGAAAGGTGTATTGAAATAAAAACATGACATAAAAAATTACTATTAGTATTACACTTTTTTTTAAAAAAAAGTACTACTGTATTAAATTTTTGGTAAACTTACGAATTTTCAACCTCATATGTTCGTAACTTTTTTGAAGAATAAAATGACACCAAATTATTCTTGCTTGGTTAAAAGTTGTCTTTATTATAGATTGTAACTACTGTTCGACAAGTCAACCATGGAAAAGAAAACTTTGCTCAGCATACAAATACGTTGTACTAACTCGTGTTCTTTTTCTAGTGAGCCTGGCTTTGTTTTTAAATTTTGAGCAAAACTGAGCCTTGTGTGCTTATAAAAAAATATTGCATATTAACCTTTTCTAATAGTAACTTTTTATACCATGATTTATTTTTCCATTTACTACTACCCTGACAAAGTTGCCAGAACGTGAACAAAAGCTCGAGTAAAATTTTTAGAATAAGGCCAGCTCAAGCGCAACAAAGCAACTTTTTCTGCTCACTTTAGAGAAGCTGACAGGCAACATCATCATTTTCATCAATAAAATTAGACTTTGACAACTACACAAAAGAAAAAGTATCAAGATCTAAGTCATTTGTTTAAAAAAATTATGAAATTTGAGATTATTATCTTAAGATAGTGGTACATTTTTAAAAATTCTTTTGGAAAATTCGAATTGCGCATTTTAAAATCTCATTTTTAACATTTTACGTAACCACTGGAAGTACTCTAGACTGATTGATCAAACAAGTATATTTAAAGTATATTCTACGTCAGCATCGAAAGAAAGTATGAATCAAAAATTCTGAAAATATCGCCAATTTAGTTTTGCTAGGTAATGTCTATTAATCCTTTTGAAACAACAATAAACATCAAAAAAGTCGATTAAGTACCGCCTGTTCTTTTGAAAGTGGTTACCTTATTCTTTTCCACTGACTTCCACTGACCATGGTCAGAGCGGAGTTTATTTCTTTCCCATTGATTCTGGTTAGTGTGCCCTAAAAAACAACAAAAATTACAATAAGTAACTTACAGCACGATAGACTACTAACAGCCTTCAGCAATTCACTTTTGATCTAGCAAACAACATACCGGTACAAAAAAAAAAAAATCTACAAGCACTTTCATTTGGTATTGTGCTCAAATTTTCTCATACAAAATCGACTAGCCTGTAAGAGTCAAACTACTCTAAACTTCTTAAAGCGTACTAGCATCAGTAAAGCCTTTCCTCATCATATCCCTCCGGTCCAGCTCAAAAACAAAGAACTTGAGTTAATCCCATCATCAGAACTGGATGCCAAGGATTTTGAGATAGCAGTTGTTAAAACAATGCAAATTTTCAAGTATCTTATGCTAAAATGGTACTCTCAATTCAATTTCCGGTCAGGTGAAAATACAAACAAGACAAAAACTGGTATTTGGTTAACAGCTTTCCTACTTAAGGGTCAACAATAAGCTAGACTGAATTATAAAGCCTTCACCACGACAACAGTGAATAAGCATTAAGCAGAGACATCAGAAGCGTGCTAATTTTGCCAAAAAGTTCAATTTTCATTCATCTCCATAATTTTGTTGATGTTTAATGAAACCTGCCCCCAACCGGTCCACGATATCCTGACGCGAGACAACTCACCCAGGGAATCCTGACACCGGAGACATCCTGACGCCAAAGCTCTAAATTTTCGCGCTCCCTTTTTTTTTTTCCGCGCTACGCTTTTTTTCTCAAAACGATTAACCACTCGGGTTGTGACGTAAGCGTTACATTTCCGTTAATTGCCAACTTTATAAGAGCCTTTATTTTTCAAAACGCAAACAGCTCAAAAGCGAGCTGTTTTTTCGATAATATTTTGATATTTCAGAAGTTACATAGCAGACTTGAAACACAAAGTTTTTTTTTTCACGGTTGTGAGGTAGCACTTACCTCACATATCTGCTACCTCACCACTGTGAAAAAAAAAAAAATTTTTTTTTGATATTTCAAAAGTATTTTTATTAAAAATCCAAAACCAAGTTTTAAATCGGTAAAAATGCTGACGATAAGTTTTAAGCGATGACCGAACGCCGAGATTGAAACTAATATCTTTTGCTAATAACAATTTCTAATTTTACTAAATATAATTGATCTCTATGAATATATCTACGTGGTCATTTAAATTAGCAAAATATATTAATTTCAGTTGCGGCATTCGGTGATTGTTTAAAACTTATCACCATCATTTTTATCAATTTACTAACTTGGCTTTGGATTTTCATCCAAAATATTTTCGAAATATTAAAAACATTATCAAAAATGTAACTTTCTTTTGAGCTTTTGTGTTTTCCAAAAAAAGACTCAAAAGTTTAGAGCTTCAAGATGTCTCGGGCGTCAGGATGTCCTAGTGTCAGGATTCCCTGGGTGAGTTGTCAGTTGTCACGCGTCAGGATACCTGCTTCAACCCAACACCCCAAGACCTTAAAAACTTGTTCAGGGTTTATACGGAATTTGCTGACATATTCCCCTGACTTTCGTCAAAATCGTACCTGTTTTCCCTGACTTTCGTTTAAAAATCCCTATGTTTTTCCCTGACCCAATCCTGCAAAACATACTTTTTCCCTGACTTCCAGAATATAAACGAACAGTATAATATCAACCAGCAGCAAAAAGAACGATGCACACCTAATGCATTCATACACAGAAACATCAATTCAGCAGCAGAAATAAGAATTTCACAGGTGACCTGTCGTAATTGTATTTTAAAAAATTGCAAGAAGCTTGGCTTAAATAACGAAAATAAGAAAAGTGACATATTTCACAAGTGTCTGGTTTCGCAGTTCACAGCACTCTGCACTACTTCAAGTAAAAAATCTTAAGAAAATCACAGCAATAATAACACTGAAATAAATATACAGCATGATGGTATGGCTTAGCTGTCAGATCTAAAACAAACATGTGAAACAGTGAAGAAGTACAACGAAATGTAACAGACAGCATACCAAAGAAAAACAAAGCAACCAACCACCTTAAGGAATGTCACTCTATCAAAAAATCCACCCCTTAAAAACACTGGTAGTGGTCTTGTCCTGTCACTGCAGCTTTTTTCTTTTCGCTTCCATAGCTTCAATTGCCTTATCAAAAGTGCTGATCTCCAAACGCTTTTCCTCACTTTTTCTTTTCAATTATCACTATATCCACTAACAACATGCTTCAGAACCCACTGTATTTCGGCATTCAATTTACCTCCATCTTGAAAGACCAGTGGAATCGTGCTTTGACTATTTGCACTGCAGTATGGTTCAATTTCAACCAAACCTTCTGTATCTAGGGAAGATTGCAGCTGATTTTCTTCAGAAGATAAGTTAACAGGCCTAATATCATTTCTTTTAGCAAAGAAATTCTTAATTTCGGCCCGTTCCTTGACTTTTTTCACATGGGATTTGTTGCCAGCATGACTCCTCAATGCCCTGATTCCCATATTGCTCAATGCTATATTTGTCTTACACAGTCGACATCTTGGTTCACCTTTGGTAGAAGCTTTACAAAGCCATGCCTTGAATTCTTCAGACGATAACCAACCATCTTGGAAATAAGTTTGTTTCGATTTTTTAGACATTCTAGGCTACTTCTATAGTAAGAAAACATCAAAACAAAAAGAAAAGTATGAAGTCAAGCTTGTTTGACAAAGAGGTTTCCAAGGCACACAATTGCTAAAATAAACAATGGATCTTGATTCATAGGAGATAAGAACTTTCCAAAAAAATCTCCCTGACTTTTTCCAACTTTTTCCTGACTTTTTTGTTGAATTCCCTGACCATCTTGAAAAAGATATGTTTTCCCCTGATTTTCCCTGACCGTATAAACCCTGTTGTTTACAAGTCGTTTATTTATTTATTTATGCACATGAATCAGATTCCCTGATCCTGTCAATAATGCCACAACAATGCAGAACACCTCCTTGCAATGATTTTTTTTTTTAACTCAACACACTTTCTACAGAACACTCTCATAGCTTAAAGTGACTATTTACAAAAAACATTTTCCTTCCCTACCACATTTCCTCATTCTAGCACAAAGCTAAGTCCAATTAACATTTTAACGATTAAACAGCCACAATCTTTTTATCAATTTATGGCATTTTTCAAAGTTCAAAAACTTTAAAAAATTTTTTCCAACCTGTCTGGCATGAAACGCTCCTGATTCTTTAATATAAACGTGCTTCAAAACTTCGGGATCACCAATGGTGATTCTCGGTTGCAAACCTGTGTAAGTCCTGAGTAAAAAAAAACATCATATACGAGTGAGCAAAACTAACAAATGATAACATTGAGACTAAACATTTCTTAAAACAAAACCAGATACTGTAGACTGGCTAAAGGCTAATTGACTGCTCATTTCTTGAGCACATTAGTATGTAAAATTTAATAACTGCTAACCACAGTAACAAACTGGACTAATACAGGTAGTCGCCATGCTCTCATTCTGCATCAATTACAGCAATATAGGTATTAAGAGAAGTCATTACTGCACCAGGAGATAAATTAAGCAGAAGACTTACAGTCCCACAGCAGCTAGAGCTATCTTATTGCCAAAGATGTGGATGGTGGACGCAGAATTGTTTAGAAAAGTGAAAGTTGGAAACAAAAAAACGAACTGCTTCCACTTTCGCCATTCATATCAAACACTTAAATAAACTGCATTTCTTTTACATACATATTTTATGTTGAAAATTTATTGTTTGAAAAACTAAAACTTGGAGTAGAAACGGTTTCTGGTTCAATTAGAGAGTCTTTTTAAACTATGAGACTTAGCACCCTGGTGTGTCATTAAAGAATCGCAAGTGTGACAAGAATATTTTCTTATTAAGAACAATGTACTGAGACAAATAACAATAAGCTATAGACAGTATACAGAGTCTTATAGGCACAATCAAACCTTTGATTAACAGCCTAAGACATACTGTATCGGAATCGACATTCGTCTTTTATTCCTCGTCAGTATAGCTAGGACTACAGGTATGAACATTAGCATAGAAAGGCAAGGAATCGCAAATTAACCAGATCATGACACAATTTTTTTTTCCCAAAAACATTAAGTAATCACATAATTACAAGAGAAAATTCTAATCGTTCAATTTGAAATAATTTCCAATAGCATGCCTTAGACGGCTGTTTCGACCTATCTCAGGGCTCATCAGTAAGGCTAGCAAGGCCAAAAGAATTAATATCACCAGTGATAAAAATCTTCAAAACATGCATCTTTACCAATCTATTAATCAATGAATAAATCTTTACCGATGACGTTTATAGTACATAAATCTTTACCCATCATTTAGTCACAATAAGTAAATTTTAACAGGAAAATCTTTACCCAACGAAACTAAAGCTATTAATTAAATCTTTACCGAATGAATTATTGCTAGAAATCAAATCTTTACTGACTAAAGTAAAAATTTAATAAATAATAAATTGGTAAAGGTAGTAAATAATAAATTGATTCACAAACCATGTACTCAAATCGGATGATGTCATGTTGCCACAGCTAAATTTTTTTCATTAAAATCAATATCTTTTTTGTCAGTTATTTAATGCAGAAACAATGAAAAAATGGGCAAAAAACATTGGTAATCAATTATTTTTTACCTACTTGGCGTAAAAATTTAAAAATTAGGGAACAATGTCCCTTTAATATCATCTTCTTTTAAAAAGAGTTAAGCTCTCTCCAGCTTGCAGCAGTTCACAATAGGTAGGGCTGCCCGAACCCTGTTTCAAAATAAACTATATATATCTAGAATATATACATACAGCAAAGAAATTTTGCAGAAAAACAAAGAAATTTCTGACCAAGGCCATTATACTTTTTAGTCTACGCCTAAAATTCCACTAAAAATCACATTAAATTTTGGTGAAGACTTTTTTTTTTTCTTTTCTCTTCACCTAAATTTCAGCGGTTTTTGGCATCTAATCTCACTTGAAACCGTATTCTAATCCAGGCTGGAGCTAGTTGTGCATTGTGCAGCCCAGTTAGAGTGTACTGCAGGCCGTTCTTCAAACAGTTTGGGCACCTCTGCAATAGGGTATCTCAAACATATTTCTTTGTGCTTTTCTGTGGAACTAGTGTAGGTAAAATACATACAGCCAGCTCAATTACTATTTAAGCAAATAGCATGCATGATCGAATTACACGGTAAAAATACATAGAATTATACAGTAGCACTAATTAAACAAAGTAAGTGTTATAGACTACCGCGGTTCAAAATTACATTGCCCTGGCGTTTGAAAAGACAGTTTCCACTCTTAAATTCACTCCCCTAGGAAATGTTGTCCAGCAAGTTTATAAAACGAATAAACTAACCCATAAATTCGTCCAAATTTCTTCATCAATTTTGCATCTTGAGTAATAAGCTTAAAAATATTTTAGCAGTTAATACGATTATTATCTATGAAAATTACAAAAGGGTGTGTAACAAACCCTTTCATTCATTGTGACTGCACATTTTAAAAACTAAAGCATGAGCCAGCTACTTCCAAAACCAATCCAATCATTAAAAAGGTGGCAAAAGTCCAAATCCTTGATAACTTGCAATTTAACATAACCAGCAGGCCATGGAACTAGACAAATTTTAACTTACGAGGTCTGTTCAAAAAGTTCGTAGACTGAAGTCATAACACAAAATGTACTTTCTACAGCAGTTACAGGTCTGGGTCTCCTTCAAAGTACTCTCCTTCCCAACGTACACACTTAACCCAGCGGTGTTTTCACTTGCGGAAGCAGTCTAGGTACGCTTCTTTTTTAATGCCCTTGAGCTCCTTCGTTGCATTTGCCTTAATCTCTGGAATGGTCTCAAATCTTCTTCCTTTGAAAGGTCTTTTGAGCATGGGGAACAAAAAGAAATCACATGGAGCAACGGCAGGTGAGTGACGGGGGTGATGGAATGTTTGGCCAAAAACTCACGAGTTCTGAGAGCTGAATGGGCTGGAGCGTTGTCGTGATGGAAAAAACAGTCGCCACTCTTCCACAATTCTGGCTTTTTCCGTCAGATGGCATCCCTCAGACGTTTCAAAACTTCAATGTAGTAGGTCTGGTTCACTGTGGAGCCTTCAGGAAGGTACTCGTGGTGGACAACTCCACAAGCATCAAAAAAAACTGCGAGCAGCACCTTGATTTTAGATCGAACTTGGTGAGCTTTTTTGGGTCTGGGGGATGTTTTGCTCGTCCACTGTGAAGATTGGACCTTTGTTTCCATGTCACAACCATAAACCCATGATTCATCAACTGTTATGATCTTTGACAAGAATTCTTTATCATTTTCTGAGAGATCAAGCAAATCCTGACAGACTTGAACACGATGAGCTTGTTGATCACTTGTCATCAGACGTGGCACAAATTTTGCAGCAACGCGATGCATCTTTAATTCTTCCATCAAAATGTGGTGACAAGAGCTTACCAAGATCCCACATTCTTCAGCAAGCCCTCTTACAGTCAGACGTCGCTTCGCTCGCACCAGAGTGTTGATTTCATCAATGTGTGGGTCATCAGTTGATGTGGAAGGACGTCCAGAACGCTCATCATCTTCAACAAACAGCCGACCATTCTTGAAATGTCTATGCCACCTGAAACATGTCGCTCGCTTCATTGCAACATCACCATACACCGTGTTAAGCACGGCAAACGTTTCCGTAGTAGATTTGCCCAGCTTGACACAAAATTTCACAGCATATCGTTGCTCTTTCAAGTTATTCATTTTGAAAAAAATTTGTCGAACTTAAAATCCGACGGACTAAAAAACTACCCTTAACTTAACTGAACATAACCAGCACTAAAATAAAGACATCTGCAATCAGAAAATGGCGTCATAATCAGCTGATCTCTGTGAATTTAGTGACACCAAGCGAATGCACCTGGAACAAATGAGAGCTGTGCAGTACAAACAGTCTACAAACTTTTTGAACAGACCTCGTATCTGGCAAATCAGAATAAAAATTTATTTCAAAAATAGGTTTTCATAAATAAATCATGTTTTTAAAATTTGCAAATGAAATGGAAAAATGGAACTTTTTGCCTTAATCACATGCTGAAACACTTAAAATGAACATTTTATGATGATAATGTTAGGGTAAAAAATTAAGAAAATTTCTTTACACTCCACTAGAATTTTCAAATACAGGTTCATTTTCTCAATGGCATTCTTTTAATAATGAAGTCACTGTGCATCATCTTTCAGGAGAAAATTCATTGGTTTTGTTGATTTTACAGTCAAGCTCATAGTTTGAAAAATCAGGAGCAGCTTTACTGGGGACTTTTTTTGGTTCAATTTCTGCCACTCATAAACATGCCATCAAGCCTTAAGACAAAATATTACTTCAGATTAAAGCAAAAAGGATGTGCCAGCTTGCGTGTTTATAACTGATGGAATGGTAGCAAATTTTGTTTCATTTTCAAGGAACCTTTTGCTTTGCCTTTTTGTACAAAATTGCTTTTTAGTTGCTTCAAATTTTTCTGAATAAAAAGGTTTCAACTTTGGTCTAAAAATGTTTGAAAACTATTTGTAAAACTTAACACCACAACCATAAATAATTCGGTCTTTTTAAAGAATAATTTCAAATGGCTTTGAGTAGATTTTCGAAGGGCTTTAAACTACTCTAGTTGAAATTGGTGGCCCTCAAAGATTCTGTACAAGCGATTTAAAATTAAAAAACAAATTACTTTGTCTTATAACCTTCCTTCATAAATCTTTAAAAAAACTAATCACTAACTTGTACCTGCGCTAATGCGAAAACAGAAAAAGCATATTTTAGCAAAGTTGTTTATAACTTTGCTTACTTAAAGACAGGTAAATAACAGAACCAAAATTTTTTTCTGTCAACCTATCAGGGGTCAAGAGTCCAAAAAGGTTCAGAACCACTAGTGCAGAATATTAAAGAAATGAGCACTACTTGGGATAACACAGAGGTGCCTTAAACTTGTTCCATTATTCCCCTTGTCCACGAAAATTGATGTAATGCATTTGACTACGCACCACTGGCAACCCTGATTTAAAAATTTTGTTGCATCAAAAAAGGATGACTTTGCAAAAGTTTTTTCCAGAATAAGCAACACGATGTTTGCTAAGCAGGGTTGACAATCAATGGTACATAGTCAAACAGATGAAATCTATTTTTGTGAATTAGGGAAATAGTGGAACAAGGTTTGGGGCACTTCTTCTACCTCAAGTAGTTCTCATTTCTTCAACAAAACTGATCTTCAGCAGATTTCTCTTTACAACCTTTGCTAGTTTAATTATTGAACATTACATCAAGGATTCTGGGTCTTATGTAAAAGGTAAAAAAAATTTTTCATAAAATAAAAGTAAATACGCAAAGGAGCGCTCATTCTTTGATTGTTTACTCTAATTATGGGCATAACAGTCATTACACAGTTACATTAGTCACTTTCATAAAAAAGAACTGCCCCAAAAAGGTTTCAACTGGCCTTGAGTCATTCATTTTGGACATTGCAATGATACTTACACAATCAGGATTCTTCATAAGCTCTTTCAAATTTCCCAAACCTAACAGGGTAGGTGGCTCATGAGGAATGTTGAGTTTCTTCAACACTTGCCATTTGGTATGAATGTACAATCTGAAAATCAGATATATTGTTTAACATCTTGCCCAACACAAACCTAAAAACTATTTGCATAACTCAAACGTACATTAAAACCAGTAGTGTTTTTGAAGAAAATTATGCAACCAATATATAAAGTTATCTCAGGTCTGTAACTGTTAAAACTTTCTTTAAGCAGTTAACTTGATATAATCTTTAAGCTGTTAGCTTTCTTTAATCTTTAGGCCCAAACTTCTCAAAACACTTGTGCCCAAAGTTGCAAAAATATGTTCATGCGCCCTAAATTTTGCACCAATCCAGTGTTAAAGTATACTGGAAGTTGTATTTCCACACATGTATAGATTTTTTTCAAACTATGTTCATCAAATAGTCAAAAACTTATTTGTCATTGATCCAACAAGTAGCTGATTCGCTGACAATAACTAGCTTAGAGGAAACACTGCATTGTACTACAGCATCATTAAAATTAGAGCATTGACTGAGAAAGGTAGTTATTGAAATATTCCACTATCCCCAAAATTATTGCCAAAGTTGATTCTGATTTTTGTTAAAAGGCCGATTCCGATTCTTTGATTAAGTTAGTATTTATTCAATATGCTGGATTTCATATTTTTTTTCATGTTTGGACAAAGTTATTTTAAGTAAAGCCATGTCTAAATAAGAAATGACACTTCACAAACAACAAGCAGGTATAAGTAACAGAATCTTTTTGTTTCTTTCTTTTCAGGTTTCTCACACAATTTTCAAAACCAAATTCCATGACCTTTCAGAAACTTTTTCCATAACTTTTCCATGACATATGTTACATTTTTCCATGCCAGATGCGTGTTTTAATGATACTTACAGTCACTGAAACACTTATTAAAATCTTATAAAGGCTTTGCGACATGTGCCTGCATAGGATCTATGTTTTTCCTGAGCCATTTTGATAGATGAGCAATAGACTAGATGGAGCACTTAAATTGAATTCGCTTTTGTTATAACTCAAACAAAGCTGAATCTACAAAGTTGAATTTTGGACACAACATGGGAAAAAAGGCATCATATTTGCCAATTTGGGAAGTTTTAAATCACGTGATTAAGATGCAGGAAACCTAAAACCGGATAAAAATGGTAATTTTGTAGTGAAAATTTACTGATTTGCTTATAATCAAAAAAGGTCTGGACATGAAAAACTGAGGTTTGGAACATAGGTACAGATAAAGACTCCATGCACACCAATTTTGAGGGTACTGGTCATCATTTTAGAGGCTAAAAACAAGTCAAAACTAGCCAACATGTAACTGGTATACATTGATAATTACCAATACATATGAAAAAAAGTTTTGTAGCTTTGAATACACTATATACTGACCAATATTTTTAAGGTCAAGTTCATTTAGTGTGATGGAGTCTCAAAGAGTTCAGACTTGGATCGAGTATGGATGTCAGGAATGTTTGATGCCAATTTAAAAATCAGTGGTGCCACGTTAAAGGGTGAAGTTTTGAACCATTTACGCAAGATGAGTGAATTTCTTATTGGGTAGGTATCGTAAAGTACTGTCACCCAGGGCAAATTTGAAGGCTACACTAAAATAAAGTTAATTATCAGTTAAACACTTTTCCAGACCAAAAACAACCTCCTACTAGATCAGTATTTAAATTTTATCAATTTGTTTTCTTTTTTGCTTGACTAGCGCAAGGTGACAATGACGTCACCACTTTAACAGAACAATTTACGAAAAAATTGCTTATGTTTAGGTTTAAACTATTGACCAAGAATCACCGAAACAAGCCAATCCACAGCAAAAGAATGAAGGCTCGAACCCTTGACGTTATGATCTGAAGTCTACCACTCTAATCACAAACCACTTGGGAACAAAGATATATGTATCAACACAAAATTATTTTCCTTTTTTTATAAATAAATAAAAGTCTGTATCTGTCCAACTTCATTATATCGAGCCATGAAAACGTGTTTGGATGCCCTTTGATAAAATGATTCAAAGTCATCAGACTAAGGCGATTTGGAATGTTTAGGTCTCGTAACTGAAGTTAAGTGCATGTTGGTTGGGGTTTCAAAGTCACCCCATATGGCCAAATTGTCTTTACCTTCTAAGTCGCCCCAAATGGCAAGGCGACTTTGAACACTTTTTGAGATAGATAGCAAATACTTTTTGAGATAGCAAATAAGATAGCAAATAGCAGATCGCAAACGGCATATCATAGCAAATTTTTTTTTAGTTAGGGCTCTAGGGCAGTCAAGTTGCTTAGGCCATAAGTGTTACGTTTAGCCTATAAGCAGTTTTGTTGCTTAAACCTGGCAAAAGTGACAAGTAAAAATGGTTCCAAAATCTTCAAAGTCGTCCCAGTAGATGGAAAAAAATATTAAGAAATAGGTTGTGCCATTATTGGGGTCCCCAAATGGTTCCTCCAAAATTTTAAATTTTGAACCATCTAGAGCCAGACAGATGAAATTTTTAGATAAAGGAACCACAGGATCTCCAAATAGGTTCCCCAAAAAATTTACAAGTTTTTAATCACTTGAGATAGTGACATTAAATCATTGAGGTAGGTTAAACGAGAACTTAAGGCAAAGTCAGTGGGTTATCAAAAGTTAGGGTACAGTAATCATATTTTGATATTTAATTGACACTGACTCTATCCTTCTCGACCCAGTTGTTCCAGAGTTAATATTCTACTTCAAACACAACATACCGACTTCTCCAATCATAATTTATATTGGCAAGCCTGATGTTGATCGCATCAGCGACGCCATCTTAATTCTATCGCTGATCCGCAATGCCGCAATTAAGTCAAGCCACAGTGGCCTTTTTAACCTTTGGGTTAATATTGGCCTCTGTGGGCTGAGCTGCTGCATTGAAACATCAAGGTTGCAAATAAAAAATGTAATTAGAAAGGCCTTTCGGTCATGTTTAAAGTAGATTATCTCAGGAAAAGCTTGGCCAAACAGGATGGGAGTCAAAGTCAATCTACTGTAAATTAATAAGTTTGCCCTAACTTAGGATACTACCCATTGATTCTTCCTTTAGTCCCAGTTAAATAAAAAAAAAAAAAATTAAACATGATTATGTTTTTAATCATTGTTCTATTTTCCACAACTCTCCAGGAAATTTTAATCAATTTTTTATGACTCTTAGGAAAACATATTTTTCCAAGATTTTCCATGACCATGAAAACATTGTTTTTAGTTTTTCTCTCATGATTTGTATTTTTTTTCAACAGTACACTTAGCATCTGTACTAAAAATGCTTTCATAAAAAGAAAATTGCTTCTGGCTGGTAAAAAAACAAACAACTATAAAACGATTTGAACAAGAAAAATTACCAAGATCTGAGGTTGTTAATATAATGTTATGTCAAAATGTCGGAAGAATTAGTAAGTAAGCCTATTGACCCAATTTTACTGATGCAAATTTCCAAAAAATTGTCGATCACTGCGTGGTAATTGGCACATCCCTAATTCCCACAACCCCAGAGTGGTACCGCCTTAACCTTCTCTTTGCAGCAAAATCACTTGCAACGTTCCATGCATTGCTACAAAACTTGAAATCACTCAAAACTCCTACTGTAGTGATAAATGTAGCAAGATAGTTCTGCAGTAGAAAGAGACACTTACCTTATGAGAACAACCACAGTTAAAAGCAAAATCCAAGTTTCCAAAGACAAAATATTCAAAAAAGATAAGCCAATTGTTGATATCATTATTTGATGCAACTATTAGCCTTAATAATAATAATTGCAATTTATATCCCCCTTGAGATAACACCAACAAGTGTCAATGCGTCTGACTAAGGGGCCATAGTAACATTTAAAAGCTTTACAGAAATAAAATTAATACACAACAGAGGTACTAATTCTATAGCAATAAGCAGCAAAATATTGGCATCAAACATTATTTTAGTTTATTATATCTTTAAAGGCTAAACTAAATATAATATGCTCTTAGGCTAAACTAAAATAATATGCTCTTAGATGTTTCTTGAAAAGTTGCAAAGTTTCAATTTCATGCTGAGATAGTGGCAACGAATTCCATACCTTGGGGGATGCACACAAAAACATAGATTGGGATCTAGCAAAGTTTAAGCTAGTTACCGTTTGAAGCAGCCCTTTATCATCATTAACACGCAAGCTATATCTTGCCAAAACAGAACGAGAGTTGATTAAATTTTTCAAATATCTAGGAGCATAACCATGCAGGCACTGTGTATGAACAAAGTAATTTTGAATTCAATACCAAATTTAACTGGTAAAAAATGAAGGCTTTTCAAATATGGAAGCATATGCATACAAAAAGCAGAACCACGAAGTCCAAAAATAAATTTCACTACAGAATATCAAACTTTTGTGAACTTGTGCAATAAATATTCTGGTAAGTTAGAAAGCAAGGCATTGCAATAATCAGTATGGGACAATATCAAAGAATGAACTAGCTGAACTTTTAGAGGTATAGTAAGCTTAGATGCAATTCTGCCTAAATTACGTAAATTGGGAAAACAAGTACAGATATTAGCACCAACAGCTAAACCAACCCCCCAAAAAAGATATGAAAATAGGAACTAACATATTCAAGAAACAAAGCTACTGGTAATAATTTGAGATTAAGCATTTAGCATATCAGATATCTGACAATTTGATGCACTGAATTATAATAATAGGCTAGTTAGTATGGTATAAGAAACATTACTTGATGAGATCACCACTGTACATACTGTTGCATAGTAGTTCATGTTTAACGAAACCACCTACGCCAGTGTGAGAGGCTATTAATAATATAGAAAGGATGTCTATATCTAAATGCATGCATGCATGTAGCACTAAGCTTATGTACCAGTGTTCTCAGTGACAGCGCCTTAAAAAACATCAGATTTCTAGAAAAACGCATCTGACATCGGAAAACATCAAATTTGAGCCTTTTCACTAATTTCAGCAAATTTTCAACCAAAGCATCCAAAAACATAGATTAAATTGGACTAAAAAGCTTCATCTGTTATTATTTTTAAATACCTCTGACCTTTCTTTTATTAACAGTTTTTCAAAAAACGGAAAAAGCATCTATTCTGAGATTACTACTGTACGGTATATCTCTTTTCAACAGTAATTCCAACCATTGGTCCAAATCTGAAATCCAATTGGAACTGGGTAACTAGACCTATTTTGCACTCTCCTACTGCCTATTGAGGTTGCAAACTCAATTTGGCACCAGCCAGTTGGTTGAGTGGTAACGCGTTCATCTTGGAGCGGGAGGTCTGATGTTCAAATCTTGGAACGGTCAATCTGGACACAGTGTTACCAATGGCTCGCCACCGCTGCAACACTTCTTCGAAAGAAGCTGGGTTGCCTGCAAGCGCAACAATGAGGAGATTGACTCCGCAAACTTGTTACGTGCTTCGGCATACTGTAACGTTACCACTGTACCAGTGATCTCATCACAAAGCTAGTGATTTTGCCACGAAGTGAGAGTTAAGGCAAGACAGCTCAGGAGTAGTCTGATAGTAGAATAGTTTAATGAGTGCTGTTATCAGTCAATATGCTACTTCAATTCTAATAATGCAATACAGTAGGCACTGCTGAACTGTTAATATGGTTGCCAGTGATTTCGTCACAAAGTGATTTTGTCACAGTGATTTTATCACAAATGATTACGTGACAGACGACATTTTTAGCACAAGAAAAGACAGAATAGGCCTATCTGCTAACCGTATTATACTACCATTGTATTGAAATTTAGGAATTGACTAAGAACAGCAGTCATTAAACTATTCTACTATCCCCAGAGCTGTCTTGCCCTAACCCTCACTTTGTGGCGAAATCACTGTGACGAAATCACCATGTGACGAGATCACTGGTAACCGTTAATATGACCACCTTGGCAGCTTGGGACTAAACCATTTTGGTCATAATTCCCGAATGGTCATAAAGCCGAAGTCGCCATAACCGTGCCTGAATCGACGCCGTAATCCACAAGAAGTCCAAATAGCATCAAATTCATCCTCTAACCGAACAGTGTGACGTTGGCAGTAAAACAAAGTACAGTAGCCTAGGCTAATGTAACAGTACAAGCTGCAAGTGACGGAAAAACTATGTACCGGTAGGTCTATATATAGTATATATGTAACAATATGTACAAGCAGTGATACCGCTAGGTACAGCATAGCAAAGTAAATAACAGTTTACGTAATGTTTAATCAAAGTAACATATCAAAGCACCGCAAAACAAGTTCAAAATGTTATGCACATATATGTTAGTTAGTTTTAGGTGCAAAAAACTCGGTAATGTTTCCGCTAAACAAGTGTGTGGTGGGAAAAATACTGTACTCAAGTACCGGTACTGTAATAAGAGAAATGGAGAAAATGTTGGTCATATTATCCAAAATTTGGTCATATTAAACAGAGAAATTCTGGGCCGCACCAAATACCTCATAATAAGTGGCTGGTCATATTCACCATGGTCATAATAAGCGGTGGCTACTGTAGTACAAGATGGTTGGCAGATAGGTCTACTCTGTCTTCAGATTGCTGTCTGTTACGTAGAAGTAAGTCTAATCACTTTGTGACAAAATCACTGTGACGAAATCACTGGCAACCAAGCATAATACAGCAAGTATAATGAAAGATTTGATTTGACTCGATTCGGCGATCGTAAGGTTGCAGACTTAGCGACTGCACCAGATACGGTATTATCTTTGGTACCGGCATCTCAGATCTCTGATTTGGACATCAGATCATGGGCTTTCGCGTCCTCTCACTAGAAGGAATTAGGCTACCGTACTGTATACCGGTATCGTTTCATGCTCTTAAAGTGACAATGTTTTTTTCTGTTTATCATTTCCTTTCCAAACGAAGAAAAACTAATATGCTACCAACTACTACCGGTACTGTAGCCTACCAGTACCTACTAAGGCAACCCCACTCTGGAACTTGGAATCAGGGTTGTTTTCGCTGAATATAGCAAAAGTTTCTGCCCATTGATGTCCATTGTCAATGGTTTGTCAACTTTGGCGTCGCTTCTTTCATGGATCCTAGAATTATTCGTAGCCATGCTTCTATTACACTTACAGACAATGGTACTTCTCCAACTTCACACGTTTTTCTTCTACGTAGTTACCTTGGATCGTAAATCATGTCGCTAAAATGTACACTGAAATAGGTCAGGCGCCAGCAAACAAAACGCCAAAAGTGACGCCATTGCCAGCTTGCGAACAGTCAACCTTTCTACACAAGACTTTGCTTATTAGCTATGGGGTCCATAAAAAAAATCAACACCATTTCGTCATAAAATACATCACGGTTGTTATGAAGACGTTTATGCAGTAATGATATTTGTGATACAAGCTTTTGTGATGCAATAGTCAATGTTTATGACGAAATGGTGTTAAAAATTTTCATCAACATCAGGCGCTTAGCCAGAAATTTGCCATGGGGGGTGGGAGGGGGCTGGAAACAACATCAAACAATCTTGACCCAGATTTCGGTTGGTCTTCACTTGAATTGAGTTGGTTTTTCTGTCCAAATTTCAGTTATCTCCAAAAAAAAAAAGGTTTTCTGGTCAAACTCACATCAGGTTCTTCACCAATTCTCATCACCAATGTCATAAGCGTGGGGGAGGTTATTTCCGTTAATAGAGCAAAAATCGGCCTCAAAGTAGCTAAAAACGTGGTATTTTGCATACTCTCCAGCCATCCCTGGCTGCACTACTGATCAACACCATCGCAAAACCGCAAGTAAAAAGATTGTAATGTTAAAAAAATGATAATGTACGGACTACGCGGAGCATTAAAAAAACGATTAAAAAATAAATGCAAGCGCAAAGTCCCAAAGTAGGATCTGAACTGGAATCGGAGCAGTGTTAAGAATCTTGTTTTTCGCAAATCGGCGGAAATTTCCGCCATTCGACGGGTGTCGGCGGAAATTTCTTGCTTTTTGACTTTGGCGGAAACACTCTTATTAGTTTCTTTCTACACTTATTTACCGTGCTAATCTTTAGGGTCCACCGTGAAACCATGGTGAAACTGTCAATACCAATTTTTTATAGTGTTTGGTTTAACCCGACTGGTTATCGAATCCAAGTTTATCATTTCAATAGCAGACGCTCAATTCACTCGATTACCAATTGGTTTTAGCTTCGTTTTGCCTTCAATCCTCGTTTAAGCTGGAGAAATTGCGGTATGTTTCCAATGTGATATCATCAGTACTGTTTTACCTCCACCTCCTCTACCTTCCAATAAAACAATCAAGTTTATTTGTTTATGCAACAAAGCCATCATTAATATAAAGTGTATAGTGACTCTGCATTGTATTTTGTGTTTTGTTTAATTTAGAACTACAGTCATTTGCGTTTTGCTTAGAGTCCGTCTCAGTGCGCAGCAACAATTTCTTAAAACGTGCGCTGGACGCTGATTTGATTAAAACTTGCGATCTAGCGATTATCACGCCATTTTTAGGAAACATTGTTTCACTGGAGCCTGTTCTCACGCAGAATGTCATGTAAATTGCAACTGGGAATCTCCTTCTGGATTTGCTGTTGTCCCAAGCAGAGGTGGTGTTCTCGAGGACACATTTTGAAGTCCTTGGCCTTGAAGCCTCAAGTCCTCAAAAATTGCCCTGTCCTCGGCTCGAGGTCAGCACTATTTTTGAACCGTTGAAAATTGGTTGGAAAACGCCAGAAACTTTGCGGAAAATCTGCAAAGACCTTTTTTTTGGTTTTCTCAAGTAGAGATTGCATGAAAAAATTTTTGAAGATCTTTTTTTTTGGAGAACACTTGCGTCTGTGTCTTTGGTCCTCAAGAGGGTCTGTTCTTGGCCTTGGCCTCGAGCCTTGTGTCCTCGGCTCCACCTCTGGTACCAAGCAAAAGATGTGATGTAACAGTTTTAGGCAACCATGCAGCATAAACTGAGCAGCGAAAGACCATTTCACGGTCCAAAGAAAGTTGGCTTATTTTATTGGCTTTTACAGTTAGACATTTTCCATTTGCACATTATTTCTTGTTGATTTTTGCCAAATATTTTGCGGTTTGCTTGTTTGAGGTTGTATATTAGACCATAGACTCTTTATTTAGTAGACTAGAAACAAACGAGCGGAGAAAAAAAAGAAAAGCATTGAAGAAAAAAATGCTCTTGCCGCGAAAGTTTGTTGCTGTCGCTCGTATTGGACTGATTTGACTGGACGTATTCGTAGAACAAGTGAGCCGTGAAGAAAAAAGTCACGCTGATTGGACGAATTGGCATATTCTGCTGTAGAACAAATAAACTGCGAAGAAAAAAAGACAACTTGTCAATTTCCAGTCTTTTGACCCTTTGAACCCTATAGACCGGATTTCCGGCCAAACATGGTCGGTTTTTATTCCCAAAAGGCCTGAAAACCGGCCTTTAACACCAAACAATCGTATTGATGTTAAATTATGTAGCGTATATACCCGAAAGGCCCAAAACTTGAATAAAATCGTTTGAATTCCTTCTACTTGAAATAATTTTGCAAAAGTGGTTCCTGTATCTGTTGCTAGAATTGCAAGTTGGCTTTCCATCCAAGCATGGCATTGTTTTCTGTCTGCTATATTTTTATTGCACACAGTAGCGTAGCCAGGGGGGGGGGGGCTATAGCCCCCCCATTGGCATGTCGACCAAAATGCTGAATGAGAAAAACACTACGTTTTTAGCACTTTTGAGACTGTTTTATGTACTGGAGTGGACTAAATAGTGATTTAAAACATCTTTTGAAATATATATTTAGGGGGGAGCTAATTTTTCAAAAATAAAACTAACAAATAAATGAAAACTTTGAAAAATGGTCAAAAATAAGCAATCAAATTTGATCGCAAGTGTAAAAATGCTAAATATAGGTGTAATCAACAACTACATTATAAACTAAGGAATATTCAGTATTAGTTAATTACCAACATTTCTCTCAAATCTCTTTTCATTAGCCCCCCCAATCATTTTTCTCTATAAACTGTATACGAAATAAAGTATTCCGTGTGAGTTTTGTTGAACTATTCGATTTAATAATTTACCCGCATCTAAACAAGCAGTAGTGTAGCCAGGGGGGGTAAAGCCCCCCATTGGCCTGTCAACCAAAACGCAGAATAAAAAAAATACCACATTTTTAGCTCTACTGAGACTGTTTTTTGCGCTGAAATGGACTAAAAAGTGTTTTAAAGCAACTTTTGAAGCAAATATTCAGGGGGGGAGGGCTAAATTGTCAAAAACTAAAGTCACAAATCAATAAAAACTTTTAAAAATGCCCAAAAATAAACAATGAAATTTGATCGCTAGTGCAAAAATGCCAAACATAGATTTCATCAACAAATATATTATAAATTCGGGAATAAGGGGGGCAATTTAGTGTTAGTTAATTACCAATCACTTCTCTCAAATATCTTTTCATTGGCCCCCCCCCCAGTTATTTTTCTTTTTAAAATATAGACGAAATAAACTACTCTGAGTGAGTTTTATTGAATAGTAAGATTTTATGATTTACCAGCATGTATACTAGAGAACTGCAATGTTATCATTAGCCACCTCCCACAGAGCCCATTAATGCAACCAGTTAAATCATGTTGCACTGCCAATTTTTATGCCACGTTTAAAAAGCATTATTTTTTTACTAAAATAGCCCTAAAATTATGCTATTTTTGCAAAAAAATGAAAAATTTTCGAACGCTGGGGGCTACGCCCCCAGATTCCCGTGCCTCCAGCGGCAGGGGGCTCTGCCCCCAGACCCCCATATTGGCCCCCCCATTGCGAATTTCTGGCTACGCGCCTGATTGCACACTTGCTATCTCCGCTTTACACGGAGTGTCTATAGCAGTGTTTCTCAACCTTTTGCGGTTCACGACCCCTTTTAAGAGTTCCATATAGCCAGCGACCCCCTTCCTGGTCTACTTTTTACGCGAATAGAAATTACGACAAAAACACTTCAAAGATATTTAATTTCAAATAACCGATCAATTTTACATCTGTTAGTGCGACGTTAGACTGTACAACCACAAAGCCAATTTAGGGATTCGTGGTTTAGTGCTCAATAAAGCCAATCTTGTATCATCTTTAACTTTCTTTTGATTTCGTGCTTTCGTTTTTGATATGTACAAAAGCTGAAAAGCCGCTCTTGCAGAGGTATGTTGTTGCAAATGTAAGAAATATTTGAAAAAGCAGTTCGGATACTTGTGGGTAGGATTCGCGCATAGCACACTAGAAATTAGAGCAGGGGCGTAGCCAGTAATTCGGATTGGGGGGCTGTTTTGGGGGTCTGAGGCCGGTGCCCCCACCGCTCGAAATTTTTGTATTTTTTCGCAAAAATAACTTAATTTTAGGGCTATATTGATAAAAAAATAACGTTTTTAAAACATGGCATTGAAATTGGCAGTGGAAACGTGATTAAACCGGTTGCATAAATGGGCTATCTGGGAGGTGGCTATTGGCAAAATTTTAATTCTTGTATTTAGATGCTGGTAAATTATAAAATCGTGTGGTTCAATAAATTTCACATCGAGTAACCAGTTCGTCCACAGCTTATAGAGAAAAATAATTGGGGGGAGGGGGCTAATGAAAAGAGATTTGAGAGGAACGATTGGTAATTAACTAATACTGAATAGCCCTCCCCCTATTCCTAATTAAGTTTATGGTATATTTGTTGATGACACCTATGTTTAGCATTTTTACCCTAGCGATCAAATTTGATTGCTTATTTTTGGTCAGTTTTCAATGTTTTCATGTATTTGTGAGTTATATTTTTGACAAATTAGCCCCCTCCCCCCTGAATATATGTTTCAAAAGATGTTTTAAATCACTATTTTAATCCATTCCAGCGCATAAAACAGTCTCAAAAGAGCTAAAAGCGTGGTATTTGTCTTATTCTGCATTTTGGTAAACATGCCAAGGGGGGGGGGGGGGGGGGGAAGGACTGTAGCCCCACCGCCCGCCTCCCCCCCTGGCTCTGCTACTGACTGAGAGAGTGCCATTTTCTGAAAAACATCACGCGCGGACGAATGATTTTGATGATCATAAAATTGGTCTTGTAATTCATCGGGAATATCACCAACATTCAAAGCAGTTAAGAACGGATTTCATACAAATGCGGCTTCTTGTTCTTTAGGCTCGGGAAAATATTGTTTTAACTCAGTTTTAAGAGGTTGAAGATGCTGTGTAGTCAATGTATTCAAACGTTCATCGAGTTATTCATCTTCTTTAAAAGCAATGGACAAATTTTTAAACATGGCGATATTTCATTGTATTTGTGGGAATACGGTTAACTCCGTCTGTTGTAATTATATTTTTTTTTGGCAACTCTTTTTTTTTCCTGTGACGCAACGAAAAATAATCAGTCTTTCTCTTTTGGCTGCCAACGTGGCAGAATAAGCAACTACTTAAGTTCATCTTAGTTAATCGACGATTTTGGTAATATCTGTGAATTCATTTTTGTAACAAACAATAAAACGGAGGACAAGCAATCACTCGAGTAATATATCAAGCTGGAAGGAAATTGTGGCCCCTCCCGTCACAGGCTGGAAGGAGGACCGCCACATATTACTTAGCAAATGAACTAAGCTACACACGTAATACTCGCAATAGTAGGCCGACAACCGGTTGACAACTTGCTTCGATATAATTGAAAAGCGATCGCAGCAAAGATTTTGAAAATTTCAGAATTCTTTGCGATTCAAGAAATACCAGTATTTTATGAATAACCTGACGACCCCCTGAACACACCTTCGCGACCCCTTTGGTGGTCGCGACCCCCAGGTTGAGAAACACTGGTCAATAGCATTTATATATTTTGGATTGGCAACATCACCAACGAGACTGGAAAGTTTGTAGTTAGTTACTAGTTAGGCCTTTATAACTGTTTAGGTTAGATTAGTATGCGGCTAGGTGTTAGGCAATTGGTGTTAGCTAGGAATGTATTTGTACTCATATTTGTAATTCATAATCATATTCATGTATGTATTTGTATTAGTTCAGTGAGGCTACTTTACACTTGTGCTGTTTTTAGTCTGCAGTCAGACGAAAATGTGTCCAGTTACTCTGAGGTAGCAAAATAGGCTACTTCTGATTTTGCTTGTGGTTTTCTTTTTGGTAAGTTTCGTTAGTTAGATTTGTGACGGTCTTTTACTTTGTTGTTCCAGCATACCACTACCAGTAACATAAAAATATAATAATAGCTGTTCAGTAGGCTGCAGTGTTGCATAATATGTCCCAAATGCGTAGGACGGCTAAAGAAGCCCTGTCTACAATACTCAGTGACAGTGAAGATCTTGATATCAATGACTATGACCATGACAGCGATTTTGAAAAGAAAACTGATCACAACTCAGGGGATAGTGACCTTAGTGATGATGATGCACCGGTTGTAGCAAATGGGTTGCCTGCATCTTCTTTGCAACCCAGAAGGGGCCGAGGAAGAGGTGCTGGGATTTTGCGAGCTCAGAGCATGGATATTCCTCCAGGATGGAGTACAAATGCAAGTAGTTTTGTTGCTCAGCCATTCACCCCACTTAATGCTATAGAATTCCTTCCAGCATAAATGCTGGAAGTTCACCACTGGCCTTTCTTGCATTGTTCTGGGATGATGCTCTGTGGGAAGTCTTGGTCAATGAAACGAATGGGCAGGCTTTCTATGTAGCAACCGACAAGCCAAATTGCTATATTGCTAAATCATGGACAGACACACAAGAGATGAAGCCTTGTTTTGGATGTCGGACGGCAATTGAGATGCTAATCCACAAAGATCGTTATTAACAATATTGGAGATGCCAAGACAATCTTTTGACTAACACTCCTGGATTCCAAAAAGTCTTTTCAAGAGACTGATTTTTGGCAATATGGTCAATGCTTCATTGCGTGGATGAAAAAAATCCTACTGTGAATAAGAGTGATAAGATATACAAAACCAGGCCTGTCTTCAACTACATCCTTGAAAGGTTTCAGAAGCATTACGTGCCGGATCAACATTTATTATTGGATGAGGAAATGATACCAACAAATAATTCCATGTCGATAAAGCAATACATCAAAGACAAGCCTATACGCTGGGGTTTGAAAACTTTTTTGTTGACAGATAGCGAACATGGATATATTGTAAATGCTGAGGTATACATTGGTAGAAGAGACGATAACAATGATATCAATGACCTTGGTGTTACTGGTAACCTAGTAGTGCGATTGACGAAAGACTTTTAGGGTAAGGACTATGTAGTGTATTCTGACCGGTTTTATACAAGTGTGCGTCTCTCTGAATATTTGTTGACTAAGGGCATTGGTGCATGTGGAACAGCAATGACAAACAGGCGGTCATTTCCAAAGTGTCTACAAAGGAATCCCAGGCAAATGAGTAAAGGAGACTCTGAAATGTTGTTCAATGGGAAAATGGGAGCACTTGTGTGGATGGATAAAAAACCAATCCACTTCGTAACATCAGTCTTTGTAGATCAGCCATGTAGCTCAGTTTCTCGGTACGACGGTGCTATACAATACATCGGAAGGTACCAGTCAGCTGTCCTGAAGCAGTAAAGAAGTATAATCAGTTTATGGGTGGTACCGACAAAAATGACCAGATGAATCGCCTTCAAAGGTGCAGACGTCATTATAAATGGCCACGAAGGTTGACGATGAAGTTTTTTATGTGGACGACATATAATGCCTATGTAATTCAGGGATACGACATACCACATGCTCAAGCTGGCAAAAGGGTTACCACATACCACGCGCTTCTGGAACAACTGTGCAATGAGCTGTTTGGAGATGTAAGAACCACTACTCAACAAGGATGACGACGTTCAAATGCAGATCCTGATGTTCGCCTCTCCAATGTCGGAAGACACGAGGTGGAACGTGCTGAGCATGCTACAACCAATAATCGTTGCGCAGTTTGCAGTGAATAGTACAGAAGAGCAAAGCTGGCCAATCCTAGCCTCAGAGAAAAGGACTAGCAAAAAAGGTCGAAGACTATATATTGGTGCAACTACTGTTGCGGTTTTTTTATGCATTGGCGTATCAGGATCAAATTGTTGGCATGATTGGCACACCAAGGTGCAATATTGGAGGTAATTTGAAAAAAGAACTTGACTGATTTAGATAAACTCAAAAAATGACTATTGATTTATTTACATGTACGAACCGCTGAAGAAAGACAGTTATTGTCAAAGTCAAGTCAAAGAAGACAATTATTATCATAAGCTGAAGTGAAACAATCATTGCATCACTGATTCCGATTTGCATAAACTGAGTTGTGTCTTGGTATATAATAAAAAAAAAATTCGTTAAATTTTTTGCTACTGTTTTAGGTGAACATGTACAATAAGGTTCATATCTGCACCTGCAAAGGCTATTTCAATGTTATTACACCGATTTTGAAGTTGGTTTGAGAGCTGCAGGCGATTCATAATCCCAAAACGAAAAAAAAAAGGAAATGATGTTTGTTGAAAATTTTTGGCTGGGATTTTGGGTGGGAGAGCTTTTAAACGTGGGAATGTCGGGTTCTAAGGGCTAATAAAGAGTCTATGATTGAGCCTTTTGATTTCCGTTGAGCAATTACAAGAAACAAGCGTATTTTAAAAATATTTGTTACTTAAGAATTAAATTCGAAAAACACTTAAGTACATTGGAGCCAGTGGTGCCAATTTATGTCGAGCATTGGGGGGATAATTTGCAATTTTATCCCAATTATTCCCTGTTTCCAACATTGGGAGGGGAATGAAACTTGAACACCATTTTTCTCACGTGAGCAAATCAAGTGAAGACCAAAAAAAAGTCTTCAAGGCAAATTGAGGAGTTTTTGTCCCCGAAATGAAGTGAAGACAAAAAAAAACTGGTCTTCACCGCAAATTGAAGAGTTTTTGTCCCCGAAATCTAGTGAAGACCATAAAAAGGCCCAAGATCATCCAGCGTTCACAGGCGCGTAGCCAGGATTTGGAAAAGGGGGGGGGGGCTATTTTGAAAGAGTGAGAAGTGTGCAAACGACCTTGACTCGAATTTTCATTGATCTTGAATCAGTTTCACACGGTTTGTCCGAAAATTGAGACGAAATTTCTCGGAAAGCTCGGAAATTCAAAGGTTTTTCCGCCCAAAATAAGGTGGTCTCCATAAAAAAAAAAAACAAAGGTCTTCACCGAAATTGAGAGTGATTTTTCGGCAGAAATCCGAAATTCAAAGGTTTTTTCCGCCCAAAATTAGGTGGTCTCCAAAAAAAAAAAAGCAACGAAATTGAGAGTGATTTTTCGGCCGAAATCCGAAATTCAAAGGTTTGAGGGGGGGCTGTTTTCCTATGGGGGGGGGCTATTTTCAATTTTTCACAAAAAATCAGCCTCAAAAGCACCAAAAACATGCGATTTTGCATACTTCACAAGCCAATGGGGGGGCTCGAGCCCCCCGCCCCCCCTGGCTACGCTTCTGAGCGTTCAGATGCAGACCATAGTCAAATTATTGAGAAGGATGCAGATGCAGACCATAGTCAAAATATTGGGGGATATATCCAGGGTTGGAAATATCGATTAGTAATCGATAATCGATACTACATTCTTTGCTTTTCTGCTATCGATTATCGCAGATGCTTTGCTTTCAATTTTTTCTATCGATTATCGCCTTTTCTATGCTTTTTGCTTACATTTTATCGATTGGTCGAGTCTTTAAACTTTACTTTTGTTCTTGTTGAGTCTGCCTAAGCTTACATCGTTTCGTTTCTCTTATGCTATATTGCTCTTAATAATATTATTCTAAAAGTGTATTTTTTTATCGTTGATAGTACCGGTAATAATAGTTTTTCCACTCACAAGTTTCATTCAATGGTCAATACGGCAAAAATTTTAGTACATCCTTATGAAAAATAGAATAAAAATTTTTGTTCGCATTTCGGCATCGATTACTAATCTTTGCTTTTTGTTTCTGATATCTTTGCTTTTTGTTTCTTTACTTTACTCTTTGCTTTTGGTGTGGACTATTGATTCGTCTTTGCTTTTAAACAGCATCGACTTCCAACCCTCAATATATCCCCCCATTCCCCCAGGGTTTCGGCACCCCTAATCGGAGCACAATGTTCGGAACATCATAATATCTTTAATTTCAAATCGCAAGTCCCTTGCTGCTCTTCCAATAAGAAGTCTGAATTTTTTTTGGATTGATTGCCTAGCAAATCTGGGAAACTTCTCTTTGGTGTTTTCAATAGCAAGTTTGAAGTTTCAGTTTTTTTGTCTATCAGCCAGGGCTGCGAACTCGAAAAAACTCGGTTATTTTACCGAACTCGAAAAAATAATTTTTCTGAACTCAAAGTTGAACTCGAATAAAATTGTTTGAGTTCGAGTTCACTAAAAAGAAACTTTAAGATTAAAAACCTGTCGGAAAAATATTTGTTGTTGATAAAGCTGTGTAAATTGAGATTGCGCTTTTCGTAACAGCTGCATAAGTGCATATTCTTCACTGTCTTGTTTGTGTTTTGGCGACGTAGAAAAACGTGCACAGAGCTGGACAGCGCTGTTTCGAGCTTTTAGCTCTCATCGGCAGCCCTCAGCTTCTCCAACAAAGTTATTCCCCAGCTGTTGTGTTTTTTTTTTTTTTATTACTAAATTACGAGAGTTATTCCACAGCTGGACAAGACTCTTGGCCGAATTGGACAAAGCTTAAGGGCTTCCACAGTGGCAGAGGGTTTGTAGGAAATAAACGATTTTTCACTTGTGGTACTTAAAAAAACAAGTGAAAAAATCGCAGGACTGTCAAACTTCGACCTCAAACTTTTCGACCTAGAAAAACAGCGCAAGAATCAGGGCTGCGAACTCAAACTTGAACTTGAACTCGAAAAAGCTCGGTTATTTTTCCGAACTCGAACTTGAACTCGAAAAAATTAAATTTCAGAACTCGAACTTGAACTCGGACTTGCTAAAATAGGCTGAACTCGAACTTGAACTCAAATAAAAATTGATCGAGTTCGCAGCCCTGCTATCAGCTCCGGCAAATTTCTTTCATTTTCAATAAGGTTTTCTTTTTCTTTGTTTATCTCCACTCGACTCCACAGTGCTGCCACTTTCTTGTTCTCCACTCACCAATTCATCGGTTATTTTTTCGATTTCTTGTTGCGAATTTATCAGCTTGCTCTCTGCAGTTTTCTTTTTCTCGATTTCAACTTTAATCTGAAGTCGAATCTCGTCCGATAACATACAGTAATAACATACCTCAACCCAATAACATACCGTAATCTTTCAGGTCACTTATCAAACATTCTTCTTTTGAGTAGCTTGTGAATCAACGTCGACGAAATGCTGGCTTTAGCATTTGCTCACTTCAACAGCATTTCAGTCCTGCACAACCTTTCCACCTCTTGACAATTTATATTTCGAAGTTTCATTTCGTCTTATCTAACAAACAATATAGAGAAGCGACTCTTTTTGACTCCTTCAAAAATTTTTAGTTCATTTTTTCCTTCATTGCTTGTCCGTTCACAGTTAAACCTTTCAAATGCTTCACTTCAAATGTTTCACCTCAATAATCTGCAACATTTCTCTCTCAGCTCATTGTTGAATTTATCCGCATCTCCATCAAGATTTAAAATTTTCTCCCAAGTAACTTTTTTTTGAACTTCTGTATAAAAACGAGAAAGCAGCTTATTTAACTCAAACAAACAAAATCAAACTGCATTAGCAAATACATTAAAAATACAAGTGCAACAAAACTATAGCATTTTTATCCTCCTGCTGCAAAAAAACGACAATGGCGCTAGCCTTAAAATGAACTACTGCCTTCGCTTAGAATTTGCCCTGCCTACGTATGTCTCGACTTTTTTCCAGTTAACTTGCTCTTTGTTCAAAGCTATCAAGCAAGGATAATTCTCAAGAATCGCTTCATGCACGGACAAAACAACGTGACCATCAGGGTTCGAGCTGAACGCATGTAGCAAGTGATCAAGGGCGTATGTAGGGGGGGGGGGGGCATTGAGCCATCGCCCCCCTCCTTTGGGTCGCCAGGATAGTATAACTAGCATAGAATAGTATGCAAAATTGTGGCATGCCCCCCCCCCCCCTTTGTAACTTGGGCAGAAGGATTGAGCTTAAAAACGGTGGGCGAAGGCCTTGTGTTGGTGGGCGAAGGCCTTGTTTTGGCCAAAAACCGGACTAAATTTGGGTGAAAACCTTTTTTTTTGGTGTTCACCTATTTTTTGGGCAAGAAAGCGAACTTGGTTTTGGGCCGGAAAATTTTCATTCTCGTCTTCATTAATTTCAAATTTTCTGAATTCTCTGCCCCCCCCCCCTTTCGAAAATCCTGCGTACGCTACTGCAAGTGATAATATTAGGTCGCACATATAGCGCTTTTTCCTCTCAGCCGCTCTGCCGACCACAAAAAATAAAAAAATACTGTAATAACAATTCTGCATTCTCCCTCACTCCAATTTTTGAGTCATCTCCACTTTTTTATGTTTAGTTTCCATGAAACTTCCTCTACTATAGGCTGAAAAAGATCAGATCTCTCTCCTCACAAGGCGTAGTCCAAAGAGATTCGCACTACTAGATAGATTGATGAAAGCGAATGTTATTATCAATATTATTGACAATCTATAATCTAAAAAATTGAAAAAAGTATAAGAAAAATTTAAGAATTAAAAGCAAAGTACGGTAGTTACCAGAGGTGGAGTCCTCGAGGACATCCTTGGCCTCGAGGACGTCCTTGAGGACACGTTTTCAAGTCCTTGGCCTCGAAGCCTGCAAGTCCTCGAAAATGTCCTGTCCTTCGCTAGAGGACAGCACTATTTTTTGACTCGTTGAAAATGGGCCGAGGTGATGACCAATTTTGTTTTGTCCTGAGGAACGCTAGAAAGCTTGCGAAAAAACTTTTGAAGACATTTTTTCCTGGAGAATGCTTAAAATTTCCGGAAATTTTCCAAAATTTTGGAGCGAAGACCTTTTTTTTGGAGATCACTTCCACGTTATGTCCTTGATCCTTGGCCTCGAGCATTCCTGTCCTTGAGAGGGTCTGTTCTAGGAAGAGATGTCCTTGGCGTCGGATTTTTTTATGTCCTTGGCCTTGGCCCCGAGCCTTGAGTCCTCGACTCCACCTCTGATAGTTACAGTAATTATTTGCTTTAATGTTCTTCTGTTCATATAACCCTTGCCCCCTGTGATCGAAGAACCAACCCGCTGATAAATTATATCAGTATGATTAAGTAAAAATCGACATCGGACTCCCAAATGTTATAGGGGACTCACAGCACCGGACGTATTTA
Source organism: Trididemnum nubilum (assembly GCA_963965965.1). NCBI lineage: Eukaryota > Metazoa > Chordata > Ascidiacea > Aplousobranchia > Didemnidae > Trididemnum > Trididemnum nubilum. The sequence goes on from OZ014479.1 coordinate 11,339,001, forward strand.
TTTGGGATGGTATGATAAAGCAATAATTAAGAGAAATATTATTCATCTGCAGAGGTGTAAAATGACGAAAGTAGCTCTGCTTAAGTACGGTAACCTACTCTATTAAAATTTGTCGGTAACGAGGCATTTTTAAAGTAATTATTTTTTGAATACTTTCTACTTTCACTTGCTTAGTTTTAGCGTGAAGTAACGCTACTTAAGTAGGATCTTGATTTAGAAGAGCACACTGTAGGATACTGTAGTGTTGAATTTGAACCACAATTTGTCAGAACGCTTGAGTATTCCACCGGCAATTGATCAACTAAGTTAAGTTAGCAAAGATTTTATGAAATGATTCCAAGTAAATTCTGCGTAACAAGATTTTCAAATTTCGAAGTTTTGCTGTTGTTTTTTTTGGTTTGAATATAATGACAAAAACTTGCATCAATTGATAATTCATGACTTCTTGAGAGAGTGAGGTCAATACTTTGTAGTTCATTGGACTCAATTACAGGACACAGGTCCCTACGTCGTGTTTGAAGTAGAATATCGCTGGAACAGCTGAGTCAAGATGGATCGAGTCAACGCCAATCTTTAGTCTTATGCGATTGGCCTAACTTTAGATGCCCCCATTGATTTTGCCTTTATCCCTCGTTTAAATACTTTCAGAAACACTTGTAATTAAGTACTTTTAAAACCACTACTTTTTACTTTTACTCAAATGTTTTTTTGGTCAATGCTCTGTAGGCCTACTTTACCTCAAATAGTTTTTTTTTTCAAGTAACAAAACTTTTACTTGATTACACTTTTCGAGTAATTTTTGATTTTTTTTTAATAATGTTTCGTGAAAGGTTTGGCATCATTAAGTACTAATATATGTTTCTAAATTTGGCTCATCCCACTTAAATTTGGTTTACGCAAATAAATGAACAGATATTTCACCCTTTAAACCTTCAATTAAATGCAAAAAATTGCAATTAAGTTGCAACGATAATTGCGTGGCGCAACTGATTAAATCAATGGTTTTCAACCGGGATTTCGCGGAAGCCTAAGGTTCCGCCAGAACAGTCCAGGAATTCCGCGACCTTACGAGTAAAATCGTCGACGACTGCGGTTTTCTGCGCTACGCCGTTTTAGTTTTGATTTCTTCATAGAGCAAGACGAAACTCGCAGAAAAAGTGCGCTGAAAGCTTTTTTTTGTTTGAAGATCAGCATAAAATTAATACAAAAGTTACAGCTTCGGGCCCGATGATCTTTTTTTTTTGAGATCGGCAAAAAGGTTGGAGAAAAGTTACGGCTCCCGGCGGCATTTTCACAAAGACTTCAGGACCTTCGCACTTTTTCCGGCACCAACGCAAAAAGTGAAAAGTTAGAGGGAACACTGGATGTCGTGGTTTTTCGTAAATTGTCATGGAGTTCCTCGAGCCTCTGGATGTTTGATTGGGATTCCAGTCTTCCAAAAAGGTTGAAAACCACTGGATTAAGTGATTAGGTGTTTTGCTTTCGTTTTATCCACCGCGGCATATTTCCGAACAGATTGTACACTGTACAACGTAGCCTACAGTAAAAAGTCAGTCGATTTTGGGTATCGGAACCACAAGCAGTTATTTTTTATCAGTTTCCTAAAATAATTTACATTCTCTCACCTTAAAATAACATATCTGATGGCATAAAATTCATTATTTTTACTTCGTTATACTTTAATGTGATTATGTCACAATCAAACTAATTGTTAGTAACAATTACGTTAAACCATTCGTGGAATTTTTTTCATTAGTTTGTGGTTGATATTAGAGTTTTAAAAAGTGCTCGATTTTCGATAAGGAAGCGTTTGTATTTTTCATTATTTTATTCTAGATGATTTTCAGCAAGGATGGCAGTACGGTACGGTACGTTCAGAATTTGCGTACTACGTACCTCGCTCCTTCAACCGTACCGTACCAGCGTACCGTACTTCAGCTCAATTTTTGAAGCGTACCGTACCAACGTACCGTACCCGTACCATTACAAAAAAACGTACCTTACTTTTCAGCAAAAATTGAGGCGTACCATACCGTACCTACGTACCGTACCGTACTGCAATCCTTGCTTTTGACAACTCGCAACTTTAACTGACTCTGAAATCACTAAGCTATATATCAGCGATTTCAATTTACACATATAGCGTCGGTTTCAACTGTTTTTTGCCTCTGCTGTGTACAAAAAACTGGAGCAATGTGCGAAAAGGCAGGGGTTTTTAATTCTCAGAGCGTACCAACGTATCGTACCCGTACCTTTACAAAAAAGGCGTAACGTACCAACGTACCGTACCCGTATCATTACCAAAAAAAACGTACCGTACCAGCGTACCGCGCTTCTTAGTAAAAATTGAGGCGTGCCGTACCGTATCTACGTACCGTACCGTACCCTACTGCCATTCTTGATTTTCAAGCTTGCATTAGAGTATTTTGTTCTATCAAGTTGGTCATTTACTTTTAATTCATATCCTTACAAACAGCTTTTACCCATTGGTGGTTTTGATATTGAAACATTGGTACCCAAATTATTGCGGAAAGTATCCAAATTGGGCCAATTGATATTTCCGAAAAGTATAGTCTCTAGTGTGTTCGTGTACTTTTTCACCAACTTTTACAAATTGTTTTTGATCAACTTGGGGTACTTATCAAAGAAATTTAGTTTAAAATTGAATTTTTTTCTGGATAGCGATTTGAAAAATCGTGGTTACTTATCCATGCACCCAAAAACTGACATGTCTCAGAAATGGGCATGTATCCAGTTTGAAGTTTGGACATGAGGACACGTTGTTCCAGACTCTAAAGCAACGTTTCTCCAACCATGGGTAGCGATCCAAATGTGAGTCGCCAAGGCTTTATGAATGGATCGCTGACGCAAGTAGAGCCCTTAGTACTTTGATTATTTTTAATTCATAGTAAGGCAAACGACTATCCAATACTGTTTGAAGAAACCTTAGAAATTGTAATCCCTTTTCCAAGTTCATATTTAGAGTATGTGAGATGGGATTTTCTGCTTTGGCATTTATGAACGACGATTATTGAAACCGTCTGGATGCAGAGCAGCAGCCTAAGCAAGGGGAGGGGGGGCTATAGTATTAGTCTGTCGAACAAAATGCAGAATAAGGGAAATACCACGTTATAAGCACTTTTGAAACAGTATTTTGAACTGAAATGGACCAAAAAGGTATTAAAAGCATCTTTTGAAACATATGTTTAGGGGGGCTAATTTGTCAAAAACAAACCAAAAAAAAAAACAACTCAAAAATCAGCAAAAACTTTTAAAAATAAGCAATCAAATTTGTTCGCTTGTTTAAAAATGCTGAACATAGGTTACATCAAAAAGTATTTTGAAAGCTTAGGAATAAGGGTGAAGGGGCTATTAAGTGTTCAATGTTAGTTAATTACGAATCACTTTTCTCAAATCTCTTTCTATTAGCCCCCCTCTCTCTCAACGATTTTTTCTATAAAATATTGACGAAATAGATTACTCCATGTGAGTTTCATTGAACTATAGGGTTTTATGATTTACCAGCTTGTAAATAAGAGAACTAAAATTTTACCAGTAGCCTTCTCCCACATAGCCCATTTATGCAACCAGTTTAATCATCTTTGCACTGCCAATTCCGATGCCAAGTTTCAATAGTATTAATTTTGATCCAAATAGGCCTAAAATTAAGTTGTTTTTGCAAAAAAATTTTGGGCGCTGGAGGCTCCGCCCTCATACCCCGAAACACCCCCCCAATCATTGCGAATTTCTTGCTACGAGCCTGATGCAGAGCATCCACTGCGTTTAGCGTTGAGTGATGTTGAGCCACGATTTCAAAAATTGTGGAAGCGAAATGGCAATAAATGTTGTTTAATAAAATTTCTGTTTTTTGTAATTATTTAATTGGGTCACAGCTGTTCTTGCAGATAGGGTTTTTGTACGAATTTGGGTCGTAGAAGAAAATGGTTGAGAAACACTGTTCAAGAGTAAGCGTCATTTATCAGCTCGCGTTTTAGACAACTTTATTTAACAAGCTCATCTTTCTGTCTTTGTTGATCCTAATCAGAAATCTTGCAAACAATGACTCTATAGCAGCAGGTATATATGAAACACTTCCTGACAATCAGCAGTCAGCTCTATATACCACCTGATTGAATTAATCGCTTTGAGTGGAAAGAGACTGATAGGTAAGACGATGCTATGCCGCTTTACAGTATTGCTCGAGCATTTTTATACATATCTTTCACGATAAATGGAGGTAGCCATAATGATTAAAGTTAATAGAATATTTGTAAATGTTCAGTCAGTACAACAACTGTAGGAAGGTGAGAGTTATTAAATTAAAAAGAAGAAAAAATAGCAAAACTTTGACAGTAATATTGCTCTAAACGAACATAAGCGATAATATTTACAACCGTCTCTCAACAATTGTAATGATTGCATCGTAATTCAGCAATCTGCTTTGACCAGGAGACCTAGTAGAGACCTTAAGAACTTCGAGCCAAGCAGTCACCTGTCTACCACACACGGTGGGGGCTTCACACTGTCTCTTCTACAATTGAACGTAAAGCAGGAAAGACGTAAATACCAGAACAATTCATTCACAGAAAGTAAAATGATGTAAGGTTTTGGGCTAGATGAAGAAACTTCGTTCATCTAAATACCAATTTTTAAAATATTTTGCTTAAACTCATTGGGAATTAAACCCGAGCCTATGGCTTCAACAGCAGAAACGTTTGAGTAGAAGTGAGGCATAATTTGCGTTCCCATCGAGCACTTTGAAAAAAGTTTTAGACCCGGTCCAAAGTCCACACTCTGCGTAAAGCCAGAGTACTGAGTTTCTGTTTAAACTAAGCTAAAATACGCTCGCACGCTCACTATTTTACGCTCAGTATGGATCGGGCTTAAGTGATTTTGCAATTTCCAGCTGAGCCACTATCATTAATCAGTCTGATCGCGCATGGTTACCACCATCCATTCAAATTGCCGCAACAAATCTAAAAACGCGTGGAAAATTGCAGCAACATCAAAACTCTAACATCGTAGCTGCAATTAGATGTTTTGCATATTTATGATGAAATGAAAAAAATTTCGCTTGTGTAACCTTTAAAACACAAAACAGCTTAAATATCTGACGTGGTACAGCATTTATGTAACTTTTGTATGCTTTAATAAAATGCTAATACAGTACTTTCAACTGAAAAACACGCACCAAATTGTTTTTTGAGTTATTTTTGGAAACAATATTGAGCTTATATTTCCCAGATACTAGATCTTGCTTAGGTTTCGTAAAATAACCCAATTGACTTATTACTTTGGTAGCGTAAACGTTAAAAATTAATATTCCTAGGCTGCGCTTCGTCTGAAAACTCTAGGCTGCAATTTATTTCTTTAAAGACATACCGAATAATTTTATTGCGAACAGGCGGGCAACCAGACTTTTTATAAAAGGAGAGCTTGACCCAAAAGCTAAAAATTTTCCGTATGAAAATTATAATTTGGCAGTGTGTTAAACAAACTGTAACCCAGGCGTATCGCTGATTTTTGTGATTTTTCGAAAAAAAAAACAAAAACGCCAGCACCTGGATCACGCTTTGCCCGTTTTTAGAGCTATTTGAAAGAACTAAATTGCTAAGATTCGGAAACTAGTTGAAAGCATTGAATTGCTCAGCCCTTTCACAGCCACCCTTACTTAATGATAAAATTGATATTTACAGCTTCTCTGCTTGACGTCAAAACCTTCACCGAGTGGGGTAGACAGGTGGGCAGGTGGCAGCTTGACTTGAAGACCGAAAAGTCCCTTCGCTGTATCTTGACCAAAGCAAGTTGGTGAATAAAATGTAATTGCAATTACTTACAGTTTAAGTCCAAAGCACGATTCAACTCTTGTATTTTGGGGTTAAAATTTCTAAGTGACATTTCTTAGGGAGTAAGGCTAAAGCCCCCTTAGTTCCTTTCTTAGTTGCGCCACTGATTGCCAGGGATCAAAAACAGATCCAAAATGTTGAAAACACACAAAAATGTACAGAAAGCGCGATAACAAAGAGTAAAAAAAAAGACTTTAGGTTATGGTTATTACTTAAGCGGGAAAATGGTTTCTGAAAAAATATTTACTTTTCATAGAAAATAGTTTGGTTCTGCTGATGAAGCAGGATTGGTGATCTGATGATAATCTGTGGATTTCAAACAATTTTATTTTAAATCATGCGTCAGATTCGAAAACTAGCTAAAAGGTGTACAACACTGTTGTTTTTTTTCCTACTGTTTTACACCATTTTGTTAGCAAGAAAGTCACGTAGAAACAACGAACTTTCAAAGAAAATGTCTGCTAACAGCAGGTAGGGTTGGACTAAAGTTAAATTATGAAACAAAACAGCAGACTATATAAACATAAACTGTCTTCATTGTAGAAAAGGATTTGGACTTTGGCGTGAACCATAGAAGAAAGTTTTTTTTTTCATTTTTAAATCATATTTTCACTGACCAAAATTAGAAACTAAAATATAATGGAAAGAATCTTATACAGAAAATGCAACTTTCGAGATGTCTGCAATACGAACAAGGTCCATAGAACTGTCACCCTTTGCCGTGATTTATTATGGACAGAGCTGTGAAGCCGCCCACTCAGTGAGCCGTAAGAGGCGACAAATGGGTAACCACCAACTGTGGCCACTTTCTGTAAGTTAGTCATGGAGAGCCCAAACTGCCCATTCTTTCAGTGATGCGGAAGTGGCAACTTTGTTTTCGAGGTTCTGCAGCCCATCTGGGGATTTGCGGTGTAGCCTTTCGAATTCGCTTTGCAAAATACGCTAACTCTCAGGAGAAAGCCGCGAACAGTTCCACCCAACCAACCGATTGTTTTCCAAGTTATAGTAAACTTCAAGTGCTACTCAACTTTTTTACGTGAGGCTTTGCAATGGTGTTCACGAAAAAATCAACACCATTTCGTCATAAAAGATGTCATGGTTGTTATGAATACTTTTATAAGGTAATACTATTCGTGATACAAGAATCTGTGATACAATAGCTCATATTTACAACGAAATGGTGTTGAAACTTTTAATCAACATCGTTGCAAAACCTCACGTAAAAAGGTTGTGTTACAGTTTAACAAATACTGCAATATGACCGAATGTTTTTAATATTTGTAGGGAATTTTCCAACCTTTTACCAACCACAAAACCCGCCAATAACTTAGAAGTTCTACACGATTTGCCTTTAAATTTACAAATAGAAAAGACAAATACAACGAAAAATTTAACGATTGACTTTTTGCAATCTCTCTTCGAGCAGTCATCAAACCGAAATTCCTTTACTTTAACAGAAAAAGGAATCGAGTATCTAAGTAAGTATATATTGGAATGGAATTCAATCATACAAGTACGAGGTGAAAAAAAAACATCAAAATTCTCCGTTTTTGGATTAAAGGAGGTTAAAGGGCATTCAAGTCAAGTTTTTCACTGTTGACCAAAATATTGATAAAAGCCTAAAATGCATCCTCACCAAATTTGAACTTTCAACGTTTTGCCATATTCGAGATAATACAGCTCAAAGTTAAGAATTTTCCTCTTACTTCAGTGTTACCATTTTGTCAGTATTGTGACAGAAGAATTAACTTTTGAAAAGTTGGCTTAAATTTACTTGAAAAGCAGCTAATTTGCAATTCTAACCTTTTACCTTGTTTTGACAACAACACTGCCGGAATTTATTCAAAGCTATAAACACGCAGCAACTTTTTGGAAATTTTGTTTGTAGTTGGCGAATCTGAAAAAAAATTTTAAGAAAAAAAGTCTTTCTAAGAGGAAATCTAAATTGTCATATCTTGGGAGCGGAAGGTCGTAGAAAGCTCAATTTCGGTGAAATTTATCTTCAGATCTTTCAAAAATTTTTGATAGAAAGTCGAGCAAAATTTTTTTTCCAGCTGAATGCTTTGTGTTTAACGTCATAACAATATTTTTAGCAATCGCAAATTTTGAATTGCCTTACTGTAAAATCACAGTTTAGCCAGATGCAGTTGCTAGTCCAAATCATTATTGTACGTTGAGAAAGAATTTTAATTATGTTTCAGTTTATTTGAAAGTGATCTTAGTTATTCATTTTACCTCATTTTTAGTTTCTTGAAAAGGGCGCTCTGTAAAATGCCGAAAACGTTCGAACAAATATGAAATTAGCCTAGCTCAAAATAGCTTAGTAATATGATGAATGAGTTGCGTTGCAATAATAATGTTATAATTAAGCACAGAGCTGGACAGCGCTGTTTCGAGCTTTTAGCTCTCATCGGCAGCCCTCAGCTATCTTCGGCATGTTATAATTGTTATCTATCATCTATCTTATCTCTATCATCGGCAGCCCTCAGCTAGCTATCTCACGTCAAGATGTTGCAGTGTTATAATTGTTTTCGATCACATTGTTTGTTTCTGTATTCTTTTACAACCAAAAGTAAACTGCCGAGGATTCACTTTGTAAACACTTAAAGCACCATAAAACACGTGGCAGCACCTATATTTCACAAAAAAAAAAAAAAAAAAAAAAATAGAGTGTTTCTTTTTACTTATTTATCTAAAACAATGCTGTGAACCTGTGATGATCTTACATGGATATGCTTAAAACTTAACAGAGCTAAATTTTGAGTAAAATGTTACAATAACTAATTGCATGTCCTGAATTGTTTTATCAACTTGTTTGTCTAAAATCGCAAAAGCAATAAATTTCACTTTAACTTATGTCGTAATAATAATAATTCAACAGCCCCCAGGATGATGATTAAACTGTAGCACGTTCGTCTATGATGCGGATGGTCTGGGGTTCAAATCTCGGGCCGGTCATATCTGATACTGTGTTGCCAGCGCATTGCCACCGCTGCAAATTTCTTCAAAAGAAGCTGTGTTGCCCGCAGGCGCAATGACGCGAAGATTGGTCCCGCAAACTCGTTAAACGCTTTAGCATAATACAGCGAGTATAGTTAAACGCGGTGAATTATCCTGCCAATTACAGTGGTTTATAGTAGCTAAAATTGAACTATAATGTTTGATATTTTTTGTTTTAATTTTGAGGCTGCGGCTGCAAAGATATTTAACAAATGCAAAAAGATATCCCCCGTAAAAAGTTTTTGGAAACTCAGTATCAAAAAGCCAAAACCACAGGTAGGCCTAATAGTTTAGAGAACTGTGGTTTTGGCGGGAAGAACAAAACACAGAGTTTCCAAAAACTTTCTTCGGGGGATATCTTTTTGTATTTGTTGGATATCTCTGCAACCGCAGCCCCAAAATTAAAACAAAAAAAATCAAAAATTATAGTTCAATTTTACTGTAAATCACTGGAATTGGCTGGATGCATCAACGTTTATAATGATTCTTGAATATTTTGAAAAATATTTTAGCAATATTGAGTATCGGTACCTTTATGTGAAGCTTCACCTATTTTCAGGACTAAAAGATAAGTACAAAGAGCTCTGGCAAGATGAACCATATTTTAGCAGAAGGCAAAATATACTAAGTCGATGCAAAGATTTTCCGGTTGATAAACGACTCGCTTTAGTACGTCTGACGTATGATGATAAGCATAAAGCTATCATGTGCGTCGTACCAAAAGTAAGACTAGCAAGCAATCAAAGTTTTTGCTATAATACTAATGTGAAGCTGAAACATGGTACTTTGAGTGAACTTTGGCTTTACTTATAATAGTAAGCCTTTAGGAGACTTATGCAAGACGATGTTAAACATAACATAGTTTATTGAGCTACTTAATTTTGAATAAATAATTCTTGTAAAATAAATAACACGTTTGAGTGTAGTGACAAGGTGGATGCGAATGGACTGGGAAGTCATCCGGTTGAGAAATTTGTAACGGTGAAAATACGTTGGCAACACACGTTTTCCCGTTTTCGTTTTCCCCAGGCACCTCTTACAAAAGACCCCCTCTCAAAAGAAAAAAAGTGGGGCGCTTGCCCCGGGCACCTCTTACAAAAGACCCCCTGTTAAAAAAAAAAACTTAAAAAGGCGCTGAAAAGTTCTCCGCCAAAGCTTTCCTCCGCTTTGTAATCAACCGTCTCGTAACTTCAAGCGAAGGCCTTCTTTCTGGTCTTTTTACTCGTTTTACGATCAAAAACCCACTGAAAATTTGGGCAAAAATTTTTTTGGAGATAACTTACTTTAAGTCAATCATAAAAGAAGAGTAAAATTTTTTTTTATAAAAAGGCCTTACAAACGGTTGGTTACTCAAATTTGCCCTAAAAATCGGTTGGTCACTCAGATTAGGCAAGTTGTAATTGTAACTGTACGTCTGACTCCATATTCTTTCCCTCGGGGAGCCTACGTTTCCGCGCCCTCTCTTTCCAACCGTGTGGAAATGCACTTCTGAGCCTTTGAAAAATGGAAAAGTACAGTATGATTCACCTGACTGAACAAAATAATAAAGTACTTTTTGTTTAAAAATAAAAATGAAATAAAAATGTAATTTTTGTTTCTTACCGTATCGTAAAGCTATCACAAAATGCCCTTGACACAAGTTTATATCTTGCTTTTCAAAAACCGCACAGTAGCCTATTGAGCCCAACACTGCTTCTTATTACGGCTGACTGCTGAAACAATACCAGTTAAGGATGTTATGTAGCGATATTTTTCAAGAAGTATATAAAACGCAGTGTTGTAAATTCTAACCTTATTTTTGCAATCACTCACAATTCATATTTCTTATGTTAAAGGATGCCAGCACAATATGGAAAAAGCATTTTTGGTATTTGTTAGGAAAAGTGGATAAGGAGCACATGGACAGTGTGACGTCACAAGTGCTGGCAATGACAGCTGGCGAGGCTGGTGGGCAGCTGCCCAGGTTGTTGGAGTAAGTTGTGCAATTGCACTGCGAGAGTAGCCAGAGAGCAAAGGGGTCGTTTTTATTTCAACCCTAATCTAGATTCAACCCACACCTTAGTCACGTTTTTTCGTTCATATATAAAACGCTTTACGATGATTATCTCTTCTTGGTGGCTGCGAACAAGAAACCAATCCAATGGATAAGAATTAAAAAAACCCACCGAAACGATGGAACATTGAAGACTCCTAAGTACGTGCTGATTCCTCCAAGCACAAGGTGGTTATTGCTGTGAAAAGTGTACGGATCGACGAATATTTAACATCTGCTATTGCTTCGGTAACAGCAACTAAGCATAATAAAGGTTCAGCGACCATGTATTGTCATTGCTTTTTGCATGTGCTTAATAAAGCTTGAAATTGTGCATGTTTCAACGTATATCGTTTTGCCGCTGTTTTCCTTTTTCTGGTTTGGTGATGCGCTTTTTTTTTGTCTTAAACGTTGCTTTGGTGAGCCAGAAATAAAAATTCACCATCACTATCACTATGCAACAACAACAATTATAGGCTTAAAAAAAAAAGAAAGAAAACGCTTCACATTCCAATTAATAATTCATACCGGTAATATTTTTAGGAAACTGAATAGAATAGCATGCAAACTAATGGAGTTTCTAAAATTAGCTCATTAGTATTACTGCAGATTGAACTGGGGTTGACTTCAGTTCTCTTGGGTTAACTGTTCCAGAGTATTTTAATTCAATCAAATTAGCCCACTTTCTACGACTTTATTTGGCAACGCTGACAATTTTGGTGGGTAAAACCAAAAAGATTTTATCACAATTTATTTAATAAGGTTTTGTTTAATCTGATCCGTAATATGCTGCTATAAATTGCTAAAAAATCAAAGCAATAATAAGTGACAATGCGTTAATGTGCTTTTATAACTTAATCCGCGATAACCACTTCGTGCTTGGACGCGAAGCAACCAAAATTTGACGTCATCAACAACTTGATAAAGATTTCAACCTGTCGCAAACTTCGTGAGCGGTCGCTTATAACTAGGGCAAGTTTTTATTGACCTAAAAACAAAAAATTGACATAATAATTCAAAAAAATTGACTTTATTGACCTAAAAAATTTAGATTGAATAAACGATATTTTTTGAATCATTAAAATTTCATTCAATGATTGTCAACCTAAAACTATAGGTTTTCGTGTTTCGACCAGTAACTTAGGCCATCTTCACGGCTAGCATTTAGAAACATAAGTTATTCATCTATACAATTTATTATTGTAACATACAGTGCGATTGAGCTATCGCGACGCGTTTCGACCTTGCTCAAGGGTCTCATCAGGCGAAAAATATAACACATAGTTAAACATGCAATGATATAAAACTGCAATTAAAATTTGGAAACAAAAATTAGCAGCAATTTTAAAAACCATTGAAATTCTAAACATGCACTCATATAAATCTGCAATTACCAAATTTGGAAATAAAAATTGCATCGATAAACACATCTGCTTTGTCTATGCAAATTTTATAATGACGTCAAACAACTTATGACATGTTCATATAAAAATCACAGGGAGAGCACGAGCTAAATGCATGTGCGACACATTGCTTAGTGAATGAACACTTAACTAAAGATTAGCAGCAAATTAGAATCATTAAAATTTCATTCAATGATTGTCAATCTAAAACTATAGGTTTTCGTGTTTCGACCAGTAACTTAGGCCATCTTCTCGGCTAGCATTTAGAAACATAAGTTATTCATCTATACAATTTATTATTGTAACATACAGTGCGATGGAGCTATCGCGACGCGTTTCGACCTTGCTCAAGGGTCTCATCAGGCGAAAAATATAACACATGGTTAAACATGCAATGATATAAAACTGCAATTAAAATTTGGAAACAAAGATTTATATGAGTGCATGTTTAGAATTTCAATGGTTTTTAAAATTGCTGCTAATTTTTGTTTCCAAATTTTAATTGCAGTTTTATATCATTGCATGTTTAACTATGTGTTATATTTTTCGCCTGATGAGACCCTTGAGCAAGGTCGAAACGCGTCGCGATAGCTCAATCGCACTGTATGTTACAATAATAAATTGTATAGATGAATAACTTATGCTTCTAAATGCTAGCCGTGAAGATGGCCTAAGTTACTGGTCGAAACACGAAAACCTATAGTTTTAGGTTGACAATCATTGAATGAAATTTTAATGATTCTAATTTGCTGCTAATCTTTAGTTAAGATATTTTTTGAGATTTTGTATTAAAGCAAATATTTAACAAACGAAAACACACACAATTTCTCAACGAAACTTGCTACACAAGGTTATTGCTATCGCAAAACAAGTCAAGTCTTGGTACGTAATTAACTCTGCAAGCTAGTAATCACCAGGTGGACGCATTTAAGTGTAAAATAACGTAATGTCGCGCGTTTTCGGCCGTAAAATTTCTATCCTTGGCCAACAGTTTTTCAACATGGAAAAGCTTCTTTCTACAGAAGCAGATGTGGGCCGAGATTTTTGAAGCATGTGATACACATCAGGTGAAATATCTTGCCTTTCCATATCTATTATTTCAGATATGTCATTTTATTGCATTCTGTTTTTAATGTATTGGTTGATGTTACAAGTGCCTTCAGCAAAGTCAAGATTGCTTGCACTGCTTCTTTAATGGTATACTTCGCACTTTTTATCTTTTCTATAAGCTTAACTAGGTTTTCATATTGGTCTTTGATTTTGAGCAGTTGACCAGCTAAATCACTTTTTTGCGAGCTAACCTTTGCTTGAGTCACCAATATCCCAGAACCTCCAAAACTTTCCACAATTGCTTTCACTACAGGCAAATTTTATGCGCAATACAAGGCAGCATTTATCCAGCTTCCCCATCTTGTAGGAACAGGCTGAGATGGGTAACGAATAGCAGAGAATTTTGTCTGTCTGGTTTTATTTTTAATTGTTACTGCTATGATTTTTGCAATTAGCTGATCCACATCTTCAAAGTGAGATTTGATTTTTATAGCACAATTGTGCAATAAATGTGCTACGGACGTCGCATGAAACAGCATGGGATATAGAGATTTTAGTGTTATACCAGCAGTAATCATACAGTATATTTCGCGGCATCAGACAGCAACAGGCAGAAGAAACTTCTGTTGATTCCAAGATTTCTAACAGCATCGTCAACTGCTTGAGCAATGACGTTGCTATTAAGAGCACATTTTAGAGGTTGACAGTCACACAACTAACTGACGTGTGGTGTTTCAAGGCTTCCTACTAGATTATCATTGCGTGCCGGACACAGTGCTCTCATCAACAATAAAAAAATTTTGTTTTTCATGAACAGCATTTCGTATTCGCTTTAATTCATCTTCGCTTAATTGCAGTGCTGTTCGTCTACAAGTAGTTTTAGATGGCAATCTGTGACCAATGTCACGAAAGAGGTTTTTAATATGCATATTGTTAATGTTAAGCTTGTACGAAGGAATATCAGCAGACAAAAATGCCTTGATTACCTTTTCAACTGGGGCATAAGATCTTCAGATCTGCTGCCTAACGCTTTTTGATGTTTCGACGTATTTCGATGAGAATCAACAAGAAAGCGTTTGTTGCAAGAAACCGCACAGTCACACAAATTGCAATATAATTCATGGTTAATACTTTGCATAAATTCGTCAAGGAATTCTTCAACTATGGATTGAATTTTATACGCATAGGTAGTTTTAACTTTAGGCATTATTTAAGAATCTAAATCACTATCTAAAGACAAATTTAAATACTTTATTAATTGAAATCGAAATACCTTGGTAAAAAAAATTCAATAAAAAACTTGTGGAACACTTTGTTTCACCGATCATCAGGGGCATCTTCGTGTTTCAATTTCAAATCAGCTCTAACATGTTATCGAGCACTTCTTGAAGTACTGGCATCACAAATTTTTTTAATGTGTTACTTCACCGGTTTGACAGTTGAATTCACAGTAAACTATCGCTTGTTTGTCTACATTTGCACAAAAACCTGAAAAGGAACTGTTTTCCTCTTCCTAAAAAATCTAAGACTAAAAAATGCTTCGTTTATTTAGTTCCGTTTGATTAAACTTCATCGATTTGGAATAAAGGTGCCTCCTGCATTTTGCACTGTGAACGCCGAAGCTAACAAAAAGTGGCAGAGTCAACACTTAATTACCATCAAAGTTTTTGTAAGTGAGACCTCATGCAAAAACATATAGCCTTAGTTAGCTTGCAGACTGCTCTTGCTTAAATAATCTATAATTCACTTCTTTATTTTTATTTACTATATAGCAGACTAAATAATAAAATGTCAGTGCAAACTAACAACGCATATGCCTCTTTGTTTCTAAACTAGCAACCTAGATGCCTTTCTGTGCTACACTGCATTCATTTTTCGCAAAAAAACTTAAACAATATTGCTCCTGCTACACTAGTCACAAGACGCACGAGTCACAAGCAACAATTCAATTGCAAAATACTTGCATTTTTTGTTATCCAATTTTAACTACTGCATCACAATCCTTTGATTGCGACAGATATGGTAATCTGCACTACTACCGTATAACAAGTAGTTGACTTTGCAAAACAGAGAGAAGAACGTGTAAATAAACTTTAAAATTGTCATTTTTTCACACCAATACCAAAGGGAAATTTTAAATAATGGTGATGATGATGATAACTATACAAAATTGACTTTATTGACAAAAAAAAAATTGACTTAACGGTAAAAAATTGACTTTTTATTGACCTTTCAAATTAAAAACACGAAACTTACCCCTTGTATAGAGAGCAGAGGTGGAGTCGAGGACACAAGGCTCGAGGCCAAGGCCAAGGCCAAGGACACAAAAAAAATCCGAGGCCAAGGCCAAGGCCAAGGACAGCCTTTCCGAGGACAGACGCTCTCGAGGCCAAGGACAGGAATGTTCGAGGCCAAGGCCAAGGACCAAGGACACAAAGCGCAAGTGCTCTCCAAAAAAAAAAAAAAAAAAGGTCTTCACAAAAATTTTTCAAGCGATCTCCACTAAAAAACGTTTTCCAGACAATTTTTCAAGCGCTCCACAAAATTTTAACATTCCAAAAAATAGTGCTGTCCTCGAGCCGAGGACAGGCCAATTTTCGAGGACTTGAGGCCTCGAGGCCAAGGCCAAGGCCAAGGACTTGACCTTCGAGGCCAAGGCCAAGGCCAAGGACTTCAAATTGTGTCCTCGAGGACGTCCTCGAGGCCAAGGACGTCCTCGAGGACTCTACCTCTGATAGAGAGTTCTTGCAAAAAGCACGTCATTTAAGCTTACTACCAAAACATTGACTTTATTGAAAAAACTTGCCCTACTTAAAACTTTACTTAAGCAAAATTGTTTTTGTTTGGTTGGCCTATTTTGAGCAAGTGACTTAAACGACCACTCGTGAAGGTAGCAAACCTTCTCTATGTGTTGCTTCGCGTCTAGTGTAAATGCACATTTAGCTACAATACCAACGTTCTCCATGAAAGTTCTCAGTGTTGCCCCGAAGCTATCGTCCAATATTATTTCTATGTATCACCTTTATGATTCTTGAGCGGTTCATATATTGAAATCATCTCATTTATTAGCGTTCCCTCCGAAAAGGCAAAATTTAGACATGGAACACTCACTGTTAACCAGGTCACTTCTGATTCATAAGTCGTGACATCGAAGACAGCTTTGTAGCAAAAAATCCAGATCTTTTTTCACCTTCTTCATCACAATGTAATCACAAAAATTACATCCACCGTGTGTCTTGACGTACATTTGTCGGATGCAGCATTTTAGCAACTATACATTATCTCTAGGAAATCTTTGACAATATTTTAACTCAATTGCCAGACTTTGTTTGAATGAAACCGGAAATAGAACCAGAGTTGGCAATCAATTACCAAACGTTTCCACAGCTTTATTCCTGTTGTATTAAGTGAGTCGATTTAAAAGCCCACCACCTGGTATTTCACTACCCAGGCAGCACGAGTAATGCTCAGATGAGTTTACACACTGGAAGCGAAGCAACGCAAAGCAACCAAAACTTGACGTCATCGACAACTTGCGAAAGGTTGCAACTGGTCGCAAACTCGCAAACGGTTGCATAACTTTGCTTAGACGAAACTGCTGTAGAGCGGTTAGCCTATTTTGAGCAAGTGTAGTAAGCGACCACTAGCAAAAGATGCCAAACTTCGCTTCCGGTTGTTTCTCGTCCAGTAAAAATGCACCTTTAAATCGACTGAGAACTGCATCGGACGTTTCCACTCATGCATGAACAAATAAGGATTGGCCATAGCCACTGAGGCGAAGAGGCAAGTAGCAAAAGTGGAGTCGAGGACCCAACATTCGAGGCCAAGAACTCAAAACAATTCAAGGACAAAGACAAGGATCAACTTTCGAGGACAGGCCCTCTCGAGGCCAAGGACAGGAACGCTCTAGGCTGAGGACCAAGGACACAACGCGCTAGTGTTCTCCAAAAAAAGGTTATCGCGCAAGAAACCGAAAATTTCCTGCAAAATTTCAGGCGTTCTCCAAAAAAAAAAGGGGTCTTCACAAATTTTCCGCGAGTTTTCTCACGTTTTCCATGACAAAGGAAAAAAAGTCTTGACCCATTTTTGACGTTTCAAAAATACTGCTGTCCTCAAGCCGAAGACAGGGCATTTTCGATGGCTTGTAAGCTTCGAGGCCTTTCACTTTAACATGTGTCCTCCAGGCCAAGGACGTCCTTGAGGACTCCACCCCTGGTAAGTAGATAACTATAAAATCAGTTATTTAGCAACAATTTTTGCAGTTTGCCGAAACACGAAGCAATGAAGCGACTGATGACATATACAACGTTTTTTATTACTCGTCACCCGTTTCAGCGGTTGGTTTCAGCGCATAGTAGCAAGTTTGAAAAATATCCTGGTCTTCTGGGAATCGGAAAAACAATTGCTAGGAAACAATCGAGTCGGTATTTACCTCCAGAAATTCATTACAAGTCGATAAGGTTTGTTTTCTGCTCCCGATTTGGTTGCTTTAGATAAACGTCGTATCGATAGGCCAGAGTAAAAAAAGACGCACTCAGAAGTAGAACGATTTTGACTGTGAGTGCGATTACAGTACACCTTTGTTCACCGACTTGCTTTGGACAGGAGACAGCAAAGAGACTTTGGACATCGAGTTAAGCTGCCACCTGCCAATTTGTCTACAATTCGCATTGGAGGCTTCACAGTCCACCACACTTCTTTTTTTATTGCCGAACGTCAAGCAGAGGAACTACTAACACCAATTTTTCTAGTTTTTGGTTTGAACCAGGCCGGAAGTCGAATTTGCAACTGCAATTTTAGAAGCAGATTCTCTATCCATTGATTGTGTAAAAATAAATTTATATCGGATTTCCATGACCCTCTTATGACAATGCTTTGTGTCGTCAACAGAACAAAATTTTAATTAATAAACAAACACGAATTCTCCAATATACGTCATAAAGCTTAACTATAGGTAGGATGAGGAATCGCGATGTCGAAACCAGACATAAGGGCGCAGACAAACCGCGCAGGACATAAGGGTGCAAGGACATAAGTTCGCAGGGACAAAAGGGCGCAGAGACGTAAATCTGCAATCTCCCCTAACATTTTCGTGCTTCGGAAAATAATTATGTAACCACAGAAACGAAATTGACTATTGAATAGTTTGTTTAATTTTTGAAAGCCAAGTTATGAAAGAAGAATTTTGAATTCTTTAATCAAAAACAATACAGCCAAAATACTGTAAAACATATTTATTGAGACGTTTCGGTTAATTTTTTTAAACCATTGTCAATCTAGAACATAAAAATAAAATCACAGCTGACTCTTAAGGAAAAATCGCAGACTCAACGAGTAAAATTGGATTCTGTGATTACAAGACGTGTACTATGCATGATGCCTGGATAGGTACACAGAAAACACGTATTTTATTAAAGCGTGAAGTTTTTTGTACTATCCCCCATCCTATTCCCATTAGCCCTAACCCTGCTCAAATTTAAACGGTACGAGTGAGTAAAAATCTAAAATTTTTGATTAACACAGCCCGATTACAAAACTTACCGTAAGTAACGAAGAATTGAAATTTTCCGCATAACTCATCCAACTAAACTGCACTAAACAATAGCGGGCCTTGACAAACAAGGCAAAATATGAAATTAGAAAACAGAACAAATTTTTTTTTTCAGACAGCAGAACAAATTAAACTAGAAAAGAATTTTTGTTCTGCTGTTTAATTTCATATTTTGCCTTGTTTGTCAAGTCCCGCTATTGTTCAGAGCAGTTTAGTTGGATAAGTTATGCGGAAAACTTCAATTCTTCGTTACTTACGGTAAGTTTTGTAATCGGGCTGTGTTAATCAAAAATTTTAGATTTTTACTCACTCGTACCGTTTAAATTTGAGCAGGGTTAGGGCTAATGGGAATAGGATGGGGGATAGTACAAAAAACTTCACGCTTTAATAAAATACGTGTTTTCCGCGTACTTATCCAGACATCATGTATAGTACACGTCTTGTAATCACAGAATCCAATTTCACTGGTTGAGTCTGCGATTTTTCCTTAAGAGTCAGCTGTGATTTTATTTTTATGTTCTAGATTGACAATGGTTTAAAGAAATTAACCGAAACGTCTCAATAAATATGTTTTACAGTATTTTGGCTGTATTGTTTTTGATTAAATTATTCAAGAAGTCCACTTACCATGCTCCTATTTTGAATTCGCTTCCTGCCTTCTCCGCTCCGCAAACTTCTAACACGAAATCGGCAGAATAAAGCGAGAAAATGAGCGATTTGATTTGGCTTCGCACGGGAACGTACAACCGTTATATGACTGCGTTTGAAAACAACCGCTGACGTGGTTACGTAAAGCAAATAAACTCATTAAAAATCAACATTTC
This sequence comes from Trididemnum nubilum, assembly GCA_963965965.1. Lineage (NCBI taxonomy): Eukaryota > Metazoa > Chordata > Ascidiacea > Aplousobranchia > Didemnidae > Trididemnum > Trididemnum nubilum. Next base: position 11,358,707 of record OZ014479.1, read on the forward strand.
TTTTTAAAGGTTTGTTCAAGATTTCCGCGTATGGCGACTTTAAAACAGTTTAAGGGTAGTGCGATAATTGAGAACTGGAAAAAGGAAGCAAATTCAAAAAACTTTTTTCAAAATTTGGCTTTCAAAAAATAAATAAAATGCTCATTAATCAAGTTCGTTTCTTTGCTAACATAATATTTTCCGAAGCACGAAAATGTTGGGGAGATTGCAGACTTACGTCTCTGCACCCCTATGTCCTTACGCCCTTATGTCCTTGGGCCCTTATGTCCCTGTGCCCTTATGTCTGCGCCCTTATGTCCTGCGCGGTTTGTCTGCGCCCTTATGTCGTAGATCGTCGCGGTGTAGATCAAAAATTTGTCAACATGCTTTCAAGGTAGTTTTCGAAATGCTACAACATACCACAAAAAAAGTTAATTCGTTGAGTTGTCTAGAGTTGTAAGTCGGCCCAGGCTTTTCGATTCGGTTTCGGGCCAGCTTCGGGCTTGAGATTGACAAAATTTCGAACTCGACATCGTAATTGCCTAGTGTTTTATCCTTTTAGGTGATACGCAATTAAAATAACTTCGCAAACCCTGAATGACGAATTTGTTTGATTGCAAAATTCGTGTATAGGCATAGAAAATTTTACATTAGATTAATATAGGCTTGGATTGATAACGTTACCAACAAAGTCCAAAGCATAATTGTAATTGTGATTACATTTTTGTTCATCAACTTACCTTGGTCAAGAAATATCGCAGGGACCCTCTGTCTTTGAGTCAAACAGCCACCTGCTCACGTTCTGTTTACCACACACGGTGGAGGCTTTACACTGTCCCTTTAATTGCTGAACGTCAAGCAGGGAAGCTGTGAATACCAATTTTATAGTCTTTGATTGACCCGATCGGGGTTCGAACTTGAGTCCATCGTTTCAATATCAGACGCTTTATCCATTCGACCACTGATCGGTAAATTACAATTCTGTTTAGTCATAGAGCTTAGCCAATTTTTTGACCGACCTAACATTAAGCAAAACAGTCGTACGGGGAAAAATAAACTGATATTCTGTAGTAACATTGAATTTTGAGAGTATAACAACCCTCCATGCAATGCTCAAGCATAGGCGTAGCCATTATTTTTGATTGGGGGGGGGGGGGGGGCAAACCACAAATCACATGCAATAACGTTATCAAAAATTTTCGAAAGGAACTTTTTGTAGGACAAACATATCGTAGAATGGAAGATCTGAAGTTGTAGTCTGTAGTCACTTAACCAGGATTTTGGTAAAGGGAGAGGGCGAAAACTAACTGTTAAAAAGCTAAAATGTCTAACTTAGGAGACGTGTTGAGAAAGCTAGTGTACTGAAACGTATCACAGACGGGGGTCTGGGGGCAAAGCCCTAGCCGATGGGCGATTTTGTAAGTTTTTGGAAAAAAAACTATTTTAATCCCACTGGATTACATTTCGCACGTGTTCACAGCCATTTGAAAAAACTAGATTTTTAACATTTGAAAGCCAATCCAAAAATTTTGGTTGTTCAATCCTCCTTTTTGCTTGCAATTCAAGTTCAAAATACGTTTAAAATCTTGCATTATGGTGTAAAATTTTAATTGTAAGTGATGTGGTCCATATAGGGGGAAGTAAGGCACAATGCCTTCTGCAATATTTTAGCAGTGAATAATAATTCACTCAAAGAATTTCGTTTCATGAAGTTAACCAGTCATAAGAGTACATGTACGGCCAGGAGACCCAGGACCCCTAACTGAAATTCAGTAATTTGTTCAATGAGCATTTTCCTAGCTTTTTTTTTTCAAGTATTTTGTGCGTAAAAACTGGCGAGGTGGAGGTGAATCGTTATTGAAAAATGGTACAATAGATGGTTACGCTTACTAAACATGTTATTCCTGGCCTGGTTTACATTGCACGAGGCCCCTGGTACTTTGGGATTTTTGCAACATCTTCCTGCCAAATATAAGTGAAGACCAAAAAAGTCCTACTATCTGAGGGCGGGCCCTGGCACTGTGCCATATGGCAAATCCGGCGCTAGTTATTTCCTTAAGTCCATAAAAAGTTTAGATGAGGTAACAATCTCATTTAAATTCCCTCATCTACTAACAACCTGAGGTAACAACTTTAGTACAAAAAATTTGATTTCACCCTGGTTATACGTTTAAATTGATTGGAAAAAATTGAATAAAGGAGATGCGCCAGGCCCCCTAGTCGTCAATATTATTTATTGTTAATTACTGTTGTGCGCGTGTACTATTGTACGTAAAGATGCTAAAAGCAACTGAAAATGAAGAAACAAGACTTTTTTGTCAAATTTGTGTCATTGGTGCATTTCGATTGAGGGGGCCCGGGCCCCGTGGGCCACCTCTCTGGCTTCGCCTATGATTTTGAAATAACATCGCGCCCTTAGGTTCTGTCATAAAAAAAAATTCAAAGCAAAATTAAAATGACTTTTTTCCAAAACGTGGAGGACTTGAGTCAAGTCACTTGACAGTTTTTTGAAACGTCCAAGAATTGCATGACATTATTATGACGTGGACACGTGGTCGTCATTATTATTACTTACTTTTGTACGCGTAAATCCTAAATAAAAGAAACTGCAATTCCGGACAAGGACAACATACTGGCTATGCTCTCATTATATTTATCATCGGTAGTTTTTCAATTGGGGGGTTTGCTTTACCGTCTGTGTTATAGCATTACAGTAAGTTCATAATAACGCTAAAAGGCCTGGGGTTGCAACTTATAGGAAAAAACAAATTTCTTACAGGTTTTGCATATAAAACATTAAAAATTTGAATTAAGGGGCTCTTGGCCCAGGACCCTTGGTCGTCAGTCAGAGGCTATGGGGCTCTCTGGTTGTCAGTTAGAGGCCCCGGGGACCCCTGGTGGCCAGTTAGAAGCTCCGGGGCCCCCTGGTTGTTAATTAGGGGTCCCAGGAGTTTCTGGTTGTCAGTTAGGGGACCCCTGGTTGGCAGTTAAGATTCGCAGGGTTCTTGGTTGTTAGTTAGGGGCCCTGGGGCCCCCTGGTTGTCAGTTAGGGTCTCGGGGCCCCCTAGTTGTTGGTTAGGGCCCCGTAGTCGTTAGTTTGGGGCCCCCTGGTTGTTAGTTAGGGACCCTGGGGCTCCCTCATCGTCATTAATGTTATTGTTAATTACTGTTATGTGCGTAATTACTAAAAAAAACACTTAGAGTTAGGGTCTCCGGGGGCCGCTTGTTGTCGGTTAGGGGTCCCCGGGGCCTCCTGGTTGTCGGTTATAGGCCCCGGGGCCCCCTGGTTGTTAGTTAGGGGCCCTGGGGCCTCCTGGTTGTCAGTTAGGGATCTCAGGGCCCCCTAGTTGTTACTTAGGGCCCCATAGTTGTTAGTTTGGGGCCCCCTGATTGTTAGTTAGGGGCCCTGGGCCTCATTGTCATTAATGTTATTTTTAATTTCTGTTATGTGCGTAATTACTAAAAAAAAACTGCAACTAATCATCGCTAGCCTACGTTGTCATAATTTTTATTACTGGTGGTATTTTAATAGGGGGGGGGGGGGCCGGGCCCCCTGCCCCCCCCTGGCTACGCCTATGTGCTCAAGATAGCGCTATTTCGCTAATTTAGGTCCTTACCAAACCTTGTCAGCTGAGCTGGCATGAATCGAAAAAAGTAAAAAAACAAAAATTTTCTCAGTACTTACTGAGTTTCAAATACTTCATACAGGCTAAACTGCAAAAAGAAAAGGCCGAAACAAAAAAGAAAAAAGTCGGCAAAGCCAACACAAGCTTCGAAGTCAAAATTATCATTTTGCTCCGAAGTCAAAAAGTTAAAAAATAAGCTCCGAAGTCGAAATAATAAGCTCCGAAGTCAAAATAAAGTCTTTTTGATAGACAGTAGCGTAGCCATAGCCCCCCCATTGGCAAGTCGACCAAAATGCAGAATAAGAAAAATACCACCTTTTTAGAACTTTTAGGACTGTTTTATGCGCTAGAATGGATTAAAATAATGATTTAAAACATCTTTTGAAATATATATTCAGGGGGGGGGGGGGTAATTTGTAAAAAATAAAACTCACAAATACATGAAAACCTTGAAAACTGGCCAAAAATAAGGAATCAAATTTGATCGATTGAGTAAAAAATGCTAAACATAAGTGTCATCAAGAAATATCCAATAAACTTAGGGATAGAGGGGGGGGGGGAGCAATTCAGTATTAGTTAGGTACCAATTATTTCTCTCAAACCACTTTTCATTAGCCCCCCCCAAATTATTTTTCTGTTTAAACTGTGGACGGAATAGATTACTCCGTGTGAGTTTTATTGAACTATACGATTTTAAAATTTACCAGCATTTAAATGAAAAAATTAAAATTTTACTATTATCCACCTTCCAAATAGCCCATTTATGCAACCAGTTTATCATGTTTGCACTTCCAATTTCTATGCCACGCTTTAATAGCATTATTTTTTTAATCAAAATAGCCCTAAAATTAAGTTATTTTTGCAAAAAAATGCAAAATTTTCAAGCACTGGGAGCTCTGCCCCCACACCCCCGTGTCTCCGACGGCTGGGGCTTCGCCTCCAGACCCTCATTAGCTTCCAGCGGCTGGGGGCTCCGCTCCCGCTCCCCGCTCCCAAAATAAAATAAAGTTCAGTTCAGTTCAGTTCCCAAACCTCCCAAACAGCCCCCCATTGCGCGTTTGTGGCTACGCGCCTGTCGACAGAATTGATATGTTGATAATAATTTAATCGTGATGATTCGACATATGCAGGCCAGAGTAGGGTGTCCCTTATTTTGACACTTCGAAAAGCTTCACCTCGGAACCAGTTAAATGGTTTCATTTAATGAAAAAATGATATGTATGAAATTTTAAACTTTTGAAATGAAGTTTAGAGGTAACGCAAAGTCTTTCAAGTAAGGATGGGTATTTTTTAATCTTTCTGTGCAAGAATATCATTACTATGAACAGCAGAGTATTATTGTTTCATTGTGACCTTAACACGCATAACAAAAGCGTTTACTAAAATTTTCTAAAAGTTGAAGGAGACCTGTAATGGCACTTGGAAAATATTTCAAAAATAGCGTTAATTTATTTTGAACCCAGCTGCATAAGCATGACTCAAAAAACCCATTCGCTTTCGAAAAATCGCATATTTAATGTTCCATTGTCTAGATGATTATGACGACAATGAGCCTCTACTTTTTTGGTGGATGTTCAATTTGGCTGGGTTTTGCCGTAAGAGCGAGAAAGTGTCCAGAAAAAAGCGAATATACAAGCAGAAAACAGCTTGCGCGATCGGTCATATTGCTGGCGAGTATATCAGATCAAGTACGTGTAAACAACATTGTTTTCGCGATTGTAGGCAATAATGGTATAGTTTTTTAGAGGTGGCAAATGATAGGCCTGTACCGGCAGCTTATATGCTTACCAGTACTGTCTGCCTAGTACCGTATAGCCTACTGATACAGTAGTTTTACTCTGCCAATTTTGCATCCATGACTTTTAATTGATGGGCGCCTTTATTTTTTTTCCTGGTCGCCCATGCAAAGTAGACATCCAAACTTTTCAACGCTAGAGGCGCTAAAGTATTTTCGAATGTTATAATTTATTTTTCGTTACATTACCTTCATCCCTAGTTTTCGCTATGCCGATATGAAATAAAGTAAACTACAAACCTGAAAGTAATGGAAGTGTTGATCGAATCAAGGCACGCTCGAAGTAGTTGCAATGCCATTATGACGTCACAAAAACCTGACAAATACTCTGATTTCAAGCGATTTCAGCGTGATTACTGATTGTAGATCGATGCAAGGTCTTTTCGAAGCAGCTGACAATATTTCATCAAGTCGACGTGATCAAGATGCTGTTGTGACATCACAATGTCTTTACAGTTTTTTTTTTATTTTGTATCAATGCTTGCCACTAAACAGTGTTTTAGTGCTTGTATTGTATAAATAAAACTACAAACTTGAAAATGGTAAATCGGTTCGAAGTAGTCGTGATTGTATTATGATATCATAATGAAGTGACAAAAATGCATATTTCGATGACTCTTACCAAAGTTATCAATCATGAGTTTTATCAATATCTTTGTCACGATTGAAAGTTTCATGTGTCAAGTCGAAGTGGCGTTTCCTCTCCTAAGATGTTTTTGTGACGTCATAATAAATTTACGGTTTAAGTAAATTTGTAAGCATTGATGCACAATTTAAGAATTTAATAGTGCTGGCATTCACGAAATTAATTAACAAAACTGAAAGTCCAAAATTGACTGAAAGTAATCGGGACTCTATTGTGACGTCATAACGTTGTTCAACAAATTTCTGGTTTTAAGGGATATTAGAGCAATTATTTATCATAAATTATGTCAAGGTATTCTATTGTTGCATCTCAAAGTGTTGCACCAGCAACCGAAGTCGTCGGGATGTTGTTATGATGTCATAATGAATTAGCATTTTTCCAATATTTATATCATTGCTTGCTGTTGAACAGCATTTTAGTGCTTGTATTGAAAAAAATTTAAGTAACAAACCTTAAGGTGCTAAATCGGTTCAAAGTAGTCAAGAGAGTAATATGGCTTCATAATGACGTAAGCGCATTGCTTATTCCAGGTGTTATTCATATCAGTTTTTGATATTTAACAATACAATCATTCAATATGATGTCATAATACAGTCACGAGTCACGACTACTTCGAACCGATTTACCATTTTCAAGTTTGGCTGTTTCTGTTATTCAATACGAGAACTAAAAACTTCTGGCAAGCATTAATACAAATTAAAAAAACTGTCAATACATTGATGAAAATTAGAATAGATAATTACATTAGAATCGTTTAAAATAAGCTTATTTGTCACTTCATTATGACGTTCTGGCGGTGTCGCGACTGCTACTTCAAAGTTCAAACTGATTTATCATTTTCAGGTTTGGTGTTTTGTCTATTCATTACGAGCACTAAACAGCTTTTTAAAAGTAAGCATTAGTATAAAGAAACTCTCAATGAATTGTAACGTCACAATAACGTCTCGACTCCTGGTTACTTCGACTCACTCCAAAGTTTTAGCCGCAACAAAATGACGAGCTGCACTATCTTGATGTCCTTCATGGTCGACTCCTGGGAAGCCATGTCAACTTCCACTGGCAGTTAGGTGGCCATAACAACCACCAATCCTGCAGCTCCAATGATATTTAACATTGTAGCTCAAGTCAAGTATGCACAGAGCTGGACAGCGTTGTTTCGAGCTTTTAGCTCTCATCGGCAGCCCTCAGCTATCTTTTCAAAGGTATTCCCAGCTGAAAGATGTTTGTTCAGCTGGGAATACCTTTGAAAAGATAGCTGAGGGCTGCCGATGAGAGCTAAAAGCTCGAAACAGCGCTGTCCAGCTCTATGCAAAATGACGTGCATTAATCTACATTCGATAATGGCACTGAAATCGCTTGATATTAGCGTATTTGCCAGGTTATTGTGACGTCACATTGAAATCTCGACTACGTCGAGCATGCTTTGCGCCAATACACCATTTTCAGGTTAGTAGTTTATTTTGATCAAAACCGGCGAAGCGAAAGCTGGCGATGAAGATAACCTACCGAACATCAAAATATTACTTTCGAAAATACTTTAGCGTCTCTAGTGTTGAAAAAGTTGGATGTTCACTTTTCATTGAGAGGCGACCACCGATTAAAAATCGTGAACAAAGGAATCAATGGGAGTGATACTACTGTATCAGTTGGCTATACGGTACTAGGCAGACAGTACTGGTAAGTATATAAGCTGCCGGTACAGGCCTATCATTTGCCACCACTAAAAAACTATACCATTATTGCCTACAATCGCGAAAACAATGTTGTTTACACGTACTTGATCTGATATACTCGCCAGCAATATGACCGATCGCGCAAGCTGTTTTCTGCTTGTATATTCGCTTTTTTTCTGGACACTTTCTCGCTCTTACGGCAAAACCCAGCCAAATTGAACATCCACCAAAAAAGTAGAGGCTCATTGTCGTCATAATCATCTAGACAATGGAACATTAAATATGCGATTTTTCGAAAGCGAATGGGTTTTTTGAGTCATGCTTATGCAGCTGGGTTCAAAATAAATTAACGCTATTTTTGAAATATTTTCCAAGTGCCATTATAACCCGCCTTTAAAGTAGGAACTACAGTGACATTTCGGTTACGACACACAGTATAGTTAAGTGCAGTTTTCAATGTTTGCATCATGAACCAGTTTTTCAAAAAAAAGCAACTTCTTTACCTAAGATGGCTAATCTTCTGTTGTGTCTTACAGAGGATATAAATTTGCTTGGGCTGTTTGACCGTAGTGTAGGTTTGACTACAAATTTTCCATGGTGAAAGTTTCAGTAAATGTCGAAGAAGATGACACAAACTCGAGTGGATATAACCAGCACAAAAACAGAACACTTGTCGAGTGTGCCGTTAAAAACAGTAGCAGGTTGATATGTCTGACCAACCAATTAGAAATTCTCCACAGAGCTGCAAGCAAGGTCTTTAGTGGATACCTCTCTTCTGACCCCACTCTATTGCTTATTGAAACCCAACTTCCCCGTTGAAAATTACTCTAAAACACCAAGCACTTTCATGCTTTGAACGTGCTCTGCGCCTTCTCCCAAAATTATTTAACCTTAGCGACCTCGGCTCAAAATCAGTGATCAGCAGGTTAAAGAAACCGTCCTGGTGATCGTATTACTTTTCCACAAAAGAAACCCTTCTGTCCTTGTGCGAGCCATTAACTATGTGTCCCCCAATTTCCTTTGGACTCCAATCAAATTTACAGTATCATCTTCCATATCTAACTGCAGTGGCCCTATAGCTCATCCCACCTTGAGTACGCCAAGAGTCCATTACTCTTCCTTCCTCCTTCCGACGCGTTAGATCTGTCCTTTCCCTCCCTAGACAGGTGCCACTGTAGTGTATGCCAGTGGTTCTCAAACTTTTGGTGTTATGAAACCCGTGATGAGGTTGACCATTATTTACCGAGCCTCACAATAAATTTCTAAAATAACAACAAACAAGAAATAACTAATAGCTCGCGGAGCCCCTAGGTTTCTCTAGGGTAGCCCTGGGGCTGCGTACGAAGCACTTTGAGAACCTATAATGCATGCCAAATAATCCGAATGCGATACTCTCGACTTTTTTTCTTTGCTGGACCAATTGTCTCTAGTTTCACAGCTGAAACTCAGCCCATAGAGCCATAGGTAGCAACGGATCCGGAGCGGACCCGGACATCCGTGTTTTTTGCGGATCCAGTTTTATTAGAAGATGAGAATTCGGATCTGAATTTGGCTCCTCCGCCCAAATGATTTGGGGGCAAAATCAGCACTATATACTGTGAAAATCTTTATTTATTTTTATTTTTTGGTCTTTACCTGAATTTTGGCAGAAAAAACGCCCCAATTTTAAGTGAAGACTTTTTTTGATTTACTTTTGGTTTTCGTTGTTAAGAACAAAATGTAGTTGTTTACTGGCGATTCTGGGTCTTTTCTTGATGGATCTGGAGCGGTTCCGGATCTTTAAATTTGTATTTCCGGCCACCCCTACCTGAAGCACGAACTTGCCTGATGTGACAACCACAAGACAACTTGCCACTATTAGTACGTCCTTTTACGGACTCCCAATTGGCTTTTTTCCCGCTTTCAAAAAAACCCTTACATCTCTGGCCAAGACCCCTCTAAAATGTCTGGTTTCATGTCTCCTCACTTTCCAACAGTGCCATTTTAAACTTTCAGTTGGTCTCCGGTCATGCTGGTATCTCTGGAAATAAGCATGCTGATTCTCTTCCCAAAGCTGGAGCCTCCCTGCCTATTGCGATTGTTCTTTGCCCCTCTCTTCAGCAATCGCCAAACCCGTTACACCCAGTACCACAAATGGAGGCGTCACGTTTGTACTTTTCCCCTCCTATCACATTTATCCCGTCCCTCTAGTTTCTCTAGAGGAATTGGTCCTCTCACACCCCATGTGCTTTGAGCTTTTCGCCTTCGCTTTCAAGGTCGAAATCCTTACTATTTATTCCTTACTATAAATTGTCGTCAGTCGTAAGGAAAGCTCTTCCTGCAGTGTCTGTGGACATCTTCCACAGGAGGTTCATCATCGTTTTCTTGACTGTCTTGCCTCTGAGCCTCTTTGCAAATCTATCTTTGGCTTTGCAGTTTGCACACTGGCGTGTGGCTCAACTGTTGGGTCTCTACGAGTTCCCTTTGCTTCTCCATCTCTCAGAAGGTGTTTGGTAGCACCACCACTCAATCAAGCCGCTTCAAAAATGAAAAACAATGCAGCATTGTTTACAGATTGTTGAAAATAACCAGGCAAATATTCCGAATATGAAGAAATCTACTTTTATATTGCAATAACTTTTCTGTAAAGATGAGCATTGTACACTGATTAGAAAACTTCCTGTGTGCATATAATGGTATATGTTAAGCCAACATAGAGATCATTGCGCCACCTCTAAAAATCAAATTTTTCCAACAAAACTTGATATAAGGCAGTTTTTGGTATAGTGAAAACTTTTGAGAGGATCAGACTCATAAAAATATGTTTTTTAAAATTTGACCCCAAATAAGGAACACCCTATGCCAGAGTTTTAATGTTTAATCGTTTTGCGTGCTATCTGGCCTAAGGCTACCAGCGTGAGAGCGTAAGAAAGTGCCAAAAGAACGGCTTTGAATTACCAGTCCACTGTTCTACCACTTGAGAATGTCTCTTCGCTGGCATATTTTTGGTTATTTAAACCCAGCCTGTAACTTACTTTTACTATGATGTTGGTAATAATTTAATCGTGATGTTTTGACGTTTGCTTACGCTTCGGTGCTGGTAGCCTGTAGGCCAGATTGTACAAAAACAATCAAACATTAAATTTCTGGCTTACAAACGTCAAAACATCACAAATAAATTTTTATCAGCATCATAGTAAAAGTAAGCTGCTGAGTTAAAATAGCCAAAATTAAGCATGCGTGGAGATATCCTCTCCAGAGTTGTAAACGGGCCGACTAGTTCAGGCCCGAAGCCGGCCCGAACCCAAAAATATAAGCCCGAACCCGAAAACTAACTTGAAGCCCAAATCATGCCCGAAAAAACCCGAAAGTTAAGTTAGATCTGAAAAATTTAGCAATGTTGCCAAGTTATTTTGATTTTATTTTTGTGCACGTAAGACGAAAAGTACGTCTCAGGCCCAAATTAAGCCCGAAGTTTTTGTCAACTTTGGGCCCGAACCCGACCCGAAAAGCCCGGTTCGACTTACAACTCTGATCCTCTCTAGCTCAAGTTGTAAAGCAGTGGACGGGAAATCCAAAGGCGGCAGGTTTGAATCAAGTGGTAGGAGTAGTCGCCGTTCTGGCGGTTTTTCCATAGGTTTCCGTGCCGGTATTCTTTAGGCTAGACAGCGCGCAAAACGATTAAAGAATTAATATGTTTGTGATACCCAATTTTGGGGCTGACCTAACTTTTTTTGATGAAGTTTAGGCTTATGCACGACATCGAATTGATTTGAGCATCAAAAGACTATTATTACACAAATTTTCTTATTGTGTCACAATTGATCAGCAGAAATTAAGTAGTTTTATTTAAATCACATAAGAGCAACAACTGCACACGTTTTTTATACAGAACTTAACATTTGGGCTTTTTCGGGCCTGGCTTTGGCTTCAAATCACTTTTCGGGTACGGGCCGGGTTTAAGCTTATATGCTTTCGGTTTTGAACCTATACTAGTACCATAAGTGGGCACAAACCCGTTAATCCATGAACAACGAACTTGAATTTTTCAATTACTAGTTAATCCGTTAAAAAAGTTTTTTTCATGTTGACGGACTAAATTAACTTCCGTTAGGTTCTGTTAACTTCTGTTAAGGTTTTTATCGTTAATATCTTGCACTATTCATTCATCGTACCGATACAAACCAGTTTGCACTGGTAACTCTTGTTGCGTATTAGCAAGAGTTTTATAGAAAGCGAAGAAAGGAGCTCTTTTTTGTGACAAATAATAAGCTGCAGCCTCATAGGTCTATTAATTATCGCTGTTTACAATTTCCGAAGATTTTCCGATTGCAGCTTCGTTAGTGCATTTGAACCTATTTTTATTTTGAAGTTAGATTAGACTATAAAATGTAACTTCCAAACACGCAGAAAGACCACCAGAGCAAGAAATATACTTCCTTACAATCAGCTCAACAGCGTCAATGCGTGTTCTATAGGCGAGTGAAGAAAAAGAAATGTAAATTACACGCAAAATATTAACGAATTAACGGACTTTATTAACTTCCGTTAATTAAAGCTGAAAAAAACGGATTAACGTTAACGGAGGTGTGCAGTTTGTTAATGGACAAGTGGTAAACGAAGCTAACGTTTAGCATTAACTTGCCCACCTATGCTAGTACCGGCTCGTTTACAACTGACGGGTTGCCCAATGCCCATACAATGTACTCGTAATAGCGATAAGCAGCAAGACCAAAGCGTTCATGCTAATCATTTATTTACAAACAATCAAAACACAAACGTTTTCTCTTTTTATCAGGCTTCTTCAGGTACCTGAAGAAGGCTGATGAAAAGCGAAAACGCTTTCATTTTTAATAAATTTGATATAAAATTTTCTATAAATATGACCCAAGCTACCGGATGCTTAAATTATCAAACCATTTAGTTCCTTTTTTTTTTGCCGTTTTCGGTTCACACGATAATTTCATGGTAAAGGCAGCATCTAGAAGCTGAAGACTTTTCTTTGCACCTTTTTTTTATTTCTGTTTTTGAAGTACAGACTTGAGGCAAAATGAAGTTCCGGAGTTCGAAGATCTTTTTTCTGTTTTTTTTTTGCTTTTTTTTTCGGAGACTTCATCAAACTTGAGGCCAAACAAGACTAAGGGAAACGCGAAGACGTTTGCTTTATTTATCTTTTTGACCTTCGTTTCAAATACATGGTTAAAATTGCGTTCTAGTGTCCAAAAAAAAAAACTTGTGGCTTTTGCTGAGTTTTGAAATAAAACCGATTTTTACTATTTTGTAATAGCATCACTGGTTCAAGGGAAGTCGGATTCCTCAAAAATGTAAGGTTATGTTGTTGCAGTGAAAACAATACTTTATCTTGGTATTTCCCATTAAAACCCGTCTTTGTGTTTGTCTTATATGACTGAGATTTTCAATGTTTATAGAACATAATATTTCAATAAACAAGCAACCTATTTGTCCTGAAATACCAATGACCTAAGTTTTATAAACAACGTAAAACAAAACGGGTATGTACTCAAACCACCAGTCCACATAAGCTTGTTTCACCACATATCTTTCAATTTGTCTGAGTGGTATTTTTTCGAATAAAGTTTTAATGTTGATTTTTCAGAGGTTCAGAGCATCGACTCTTTGTTTAATAAACTAGAAAAGACACGCAGAGAAAAAGAGAAGAGCATGGAAGAAAAAATTTTGCTCTTGTTGCAAAGTTTTTGCCGTTACGCGTATTTGACTGATTTGATTCCGACATTTTCTTAAAACGAGTGAACAGAGAAGAAAAAAAGACAAAACTTTCAGTTTTCCATTAACTAATAAAAATTCTATGTTCAGAGGTTCTTATGAGTTGATAAAAGATTCGAATTTTTTCAAACTCAACAAAACTCAACAAGAAGCTGCAGAAAAATACATCGAAGTGATGAAAACTGGCAGGATTTCTTTCCGACAGTTTGTCGAGTAAGTTTTTACTTCTCAATACTCTTTATTTAAACTATGCTGCACTTTTACAGCGTAAAGCAGTGGACTTTTTTCGAACAAATATTGAATTTGAGCGATTGAATTTAGCTGAAATGAAATAAAAAAAAAATAGCTGAGATCTAGCTACTCACTAACCTGCAATCAATGAATTGTTGAATAACTAAGGAAGTAATCTCAATCATTTAAAATGAGGGTTTAAAACCCTTAGTTCTTGATTTCAAAAGTCTATCATATAGACAAAAAAATGATCGGACCTATACGACCCGGACGAAGTTACACTCTACTTAAAGTAGTGAGAAATGAGAATACTCTTTGTTTACTTTAAACAAAATTTCGATGCGCTCGACTTGCCAACTTGTACGAGCGCACTACCTTATCAGAATAAAATTTGTAAAATTAACAAAAATTAGAGCAAACTTAACAACGGGTACCCTTTTACACTTACTATTGCACATAAGGCAAACCATAAGACCCGTTGTTCTCTCTACACTAGGCGTAAAATTGTAACGAGCATATTTTTGGTATACTTTAAACTTCCAGTAGTCAATAATGAAAATTTACCCTGGATAATGCAAAACTTTTCGCTTATTTCTTAAATGTTTAATTTCTATTTTTTACTGCAGTTACATCACCGAATTAGAGACTGGCAATCTTCACTATGCCTTTGACATGCATTGGCGACCTCAGGTCTCAATCTGCAATCCCTGCGCAATGAACTACGATTTTGTGATCAGATTTGAAACTATCATTGATGACTCTGATTATTTGTTGAGGTTTTTGCAGAGAAATGACTCAGAAGAAAAACGAATAACTTTTATACATACACGCGAAATACGATCGAACGAAACTAAAACTGAAAACGTTTTCAAAAACGTTCCAAAAGAAACAATTGAAAAACTTAAGAAAATATATTGGGATGACTTCAAAATTATGGATCACGATTTTTCATGAAACTTTTACATGCGAATCATAGAACGCCAGCAGATTTAAAAAAAGTGCTATAGTTTTTATTGGCTAGCTGCTGAGTGTACAGATTACAGTGGCGTAAGACACAGATCGTTATTGGTAATGGCACCAAATGAAGACCAAAACAATCAAAATAAATTGTTATCAAATCATGACTCCGATTTTTTTTTGTGAAGTATATAAACGGCAGGGTAACTGAGAATTACTCCAATAGCTGATATAAATGTTTCAATTTCCAAATAAGGTCATCTTCAAATACGGCGAGGCAAATAAAAGGGTTCTTACGAGGGGAGATGTAACAAATTTTTTTTAAATTTAGGGATAGATAGATCGTGAAAAAAAATTATTATTTACATTGAAATAGAAGGTTTTGTGGAAGCGCTAAAAGTTGCTCGATCAGGGTTTGAAGCACAGCCCCGAAAGCTTTAGAATTCGCAACATTTAGATCGTCTAAAAACATTGCAAAGCATGCTCTCATTAACAGCTTCCATCACTTAATGAGAAAACTTAGTTAATGTTGTAAACCTCATTCAATATACCAAAACTATGTGGATGATTTTAGCCTAATCTGAAATGCTTCTTTGTGCTACTAAAAAGGAAATACAGGCTTATCGAATAAAAAATTGGTAAAGGCCACCAAACCCTAAAATCTATGATGATCTGCCCAACTAAGGGGATCGAGCACAAGGCTACTCCCAAAAGTAATCCAAGAAGAGAAAAAGGAGGCTGAAATCGAGCTTCTCAACACCATGCAATAAAACACATCACTACTTCATCCCCCCCCAATCGACCAATCACGGGACTAAGCGTTTTTCAAACAAGTAAATTAACCGGGGGCAACTTTTCCAAAGCACTGCCCTGGACTGGAGTTCCTTTAGTTCCAAATCTCATCAGCAGGGCTAGCGTAAACCAAAATACTGGTAACCCAAACCAAAGCAAACTTGGCAATTTAAGGAACCAATGATTGTTCAGTTAGTTGGGGATCCTTGTAACTGCCTAACATATCAGATCTGCTTAGCTTGAAATTTTCTAGTAGGAGAAAAATGTTTCAAAGGGGCGACACCCCCTGATCACCTTGGCAGCGACTTAAGCTTTCGTAGAATCTTTTTAGAATGTTTTAGACTTAAGCTTTTATAGAATCTCTTTGAATAAGATTGAACGCGGTTTAATTTTTGCTGGATGCGTCTCTTGATTCTGATAAATGTATCGCATTGCGTTGGCTCTTTAGTTTCTGATTAAAGTTAGTGTAAAATCTACCTTTCCGCCTTTAAAGATTCAAACTGATACAAGATTCATTCGGTTTGCTTAATTTTAGAAGTTATTAGAAGATGGAAAAATGAAATTCTTACAGCACATTGCATCATAGGCGTAGCCAGGGGGGGGAGGGCTCAAGGGGCCCAGGCCCCCCCTCCCCAATCAAAATACCACTAACGACAAAAAGTTATGACAACATAGCCTGGCGATGTTTAGTTGCAGTTTTTTTTCAGTAATTACGCACATAACAGTATTAACAAAAAATATTAATGACAACAAGTGAGTCCCGGGACCCCCAAATAACAACCAGGGGGCCCTTACTAACAACTAGGGGGTACTGGAATCCTTAACCGACAACCAGGAGGTCCGGGACCCCTAACTGAAAACCAGGGGGCCCATAACTGACGACCAGAGAGCCCCAGAGCCCCTAACTAACAACCAAGGAACCCTTAACCAACAGCCAGGGGACCCCTTAACTGACAACCAGGGGGCCTTAGGCCCCTAACCGACAACCAGGGGGCCCCTAAACGACAACCAAGGGGCCTCAGGGACCCCAACCAACAACCAGGGGGGCCCGGAGTGCCTAACTGACGACCGGGGGGCCCCGGGGCACCTAATTAACAACCAGGAGGCCCCTAACCAACAACCATGAGGCCCCGGAGCCCTTACTGACGACCAGGGGGCCTGGGGCCCCTAACTCACAACCAGGGATCCCCAGGGCCCCTAACTAACAACCAGGGGGCCCCTAACCAACAACCAAGGGGCCAGGGGCCCCTTAACCGACAACGAGGACCCCGGGGCCCTCCTAACTGACGACCAGGGGGCCCCAGGGCCCCTAACCAACAACCAGGGGGTCCTGGAGTCCCTAACTGACGACCAGGGGTCCCCGGGACCCCTAACTCATGACCAGGGAGCCCCAGGGCCCCTAATTAACAACCAGGGGGCCAGGGGCTCCTATCCGACAAACAAGGGGCAACGGGGCTTCTAACTGGCAACCAGGGAGCCCAAGGGCCCCTGACTGACGACCAAGGTTCCCGGGCCAGGGGCTCCTTAATGCAAATTTTAAACAATTTATATGCAAAATCTGTGAGAAATCTAAGAGTTTTGACCTAAAGGTTGCCACCCCAGGCCCTCGTTTAACGTTATGATGAACTTAATTATTTACTTCTAAAGTATTGCAGGAGGCAATGTTCGTTACTTCCCCCTATAGACCAAATCACTTACAATCAAAATTTTACACCATAATGCAAGATTCTAAGCGTGTTTTGGGATTTAAATGCAAAAAGAGGATTGAACAACTAAATTTTTTCGATTGACTTTGAAGTGTTGAAAAAACTAGTTCTTTGAAATGGCTCTCTGAACTCGTGCAAAATGTAATCCAATGGGATTTAAATAGCTTTTTTTTCCAAAAACTTACAAAAATTGCCCAGCGGCTGGGGGCTTTGCCCCCAGACCCCCATAGCCATCGGCGGCTGGGGGCTCTGCCCTCAGACCCCCGTCTGTGATACGTATGAGTACACTATCTTACTCAACACGTCTTCCAAGTTAGACTTTTACACTTTTTAACAATTAGTTTTCGCCCTCTTCCTTTACCAAAATCCTGGCTAAGTGCCATCAAGCTACGGCTTCAGATCTTCCATTCCACGATATCTTTGCCCCACAAAAAATTACTTTTTCAAAAATTTCTGATGACGTCATTGCTTGTGATTTGTGGTTTGGGCCCTCCCAATCAAAAATCCTGGCTACGCCTATGCATTGCATATACAATAGTATTTTGCGTAGTTTTTGTCACGCACTTGGCAGCGTGGCAGAAATAGTAAAGACGTCGTTTTTACAACGACCCTGATCTAGGTTTAGCCCCGTTCATATGATCTAGAGATTCAACCCACATCCTGGACACGTTGTGGTGTCCTTACATAAGGCGCTTTACGATGATTATCTCTGCTTGGTGGCTTCGAACAAGCAGCAACTTCAGTGGAGACGAGTTTGAATAAATCCACGGAACATTGAAAAATCCTAAGCAGGTGCGGATTCCTCCAAGCACGAAGTAGTCATTGCAATGAAAAGTCTGCTGATCGTCCCATAGTTAGTGTCTGACGCTGTCCGGTGAATAGGAGGATAAATATGTCCAACCACAACAATATTTTTCAGTTTTATCTTATTCCTGAGTATAAATTAATCTAATCTAGACTTTAACAGTTTATTTAAACTAAACGTGAATTGCGTTTTTGTTTTTGAAAGAACGTAGGCAACAAACAAGAGTGTAACCAGAACCTTGAAATACTCGTTGCAGCACTTATTTGCTTGTAGTTCTAGTCCGCTTTTGAGTGATTAATTGTCATATTTTGAGGTTGCTTTTTACTCCTATTTGGTCGTCCCTTTGTCTGGTTGTGTAATCTTTCTTGGTGCTCGTGAGATTAAAAAAAAAGAGCGATTTATAGCAACAAAGTCTTGAGCGCTGCAGTGGTTGCACATCATTAGGGTTTGCAGCATTCGATATAGTTGGCATCCCTGGCAGTAATATGTAAAATATATAGCATAACGTGAAAATGTAAAAAAAACAAAAAACTCAGCACAATGGAATCTCTTTATTGGACTATTGAAATGTTTGAAAAACAACGTTGCACTTCTACACAGCAAAACAGCTATTCGTTTCGACTACAAGTTAGGTTCGCAATAAATTATTTACCAATCACTAAAAGTGATATAATTAAGCGTTTACGTTTCGTTTAGTCACGACACTTTCTCTTTATTTTCATTTATTATTGTATGGAAAGATACTTTACAAATAAAAATATGTCATGCAAAATAAAATAAAGCATCAAAAATTACAGAAAAATATTCGTGATGAAAGGTTGCAAAACAACCATAAGTTATTTTCTTGAAATAGTTCAAGGTCCGTGGCAAGGAAAGGATGAATAATTTATGACTTTGTGTCGAACATTTTTTTCTTTTTATCCGCGAATGCATAATAAATGTACAAAACTAATGTTACTACAAAGCGAAGTAAAGTGGGGTAAGCCTAAGTCTAAGAAATGCAATATTAATACGAGTTGAAATAATACTGTTGTTACAGCACCAATTTACCTTTTTTGTTGAACTCAGCCGCTTCTTCCCTTTAGGTACTTTTGTTTTGCGCCCGTCACCTTATTTCCTGCAGCAATTCGCTGCAAACGTTGTCAAAAATTACGATTTTTCGTTAGTTCTTGCACGCTTTTGTGTTTGACCGAATTACTTCTGTTTAAAAGCATTGGATTTAGAGTTAAGCAATTGGCAAACGGACGTGCTTTATTTTGGAAGACTGCTGAAATTTCAGTTGTTTTATGCCAAGCGGTACTGTTCCATATTATTTACTTTAGTTCTGATTCAACAATAAAGTTTAAGTTTGGAGAATTTGTGGTTTGGACAGACGGACTGTGAAGGCTCCAGAGTTTCGCTGGAGCAACTACATCTGCAGTGCTACGGAGGGCTTCTGTAACAAATGTCATGCAATATACTGTAATGCGTGTTGAAAACTTGATTTACAGTTCATAATACAGATATATTAACATGTGTTGTCGCAGTTTACAATTGTCTTACTTTTTTCCACCAGCCGATTTACAGTATGCTATTGGTCAGATCTGTAGCTCTGCACATTTACGCATGTTGACCATAAAACAGAAGAGCAAGATATGGAATAGCCCATGAAAAAAGTCTTAAAAGTGCAAAAATCGAACTTTTTTTCTGTTAGTCATCAATTTCAAGTAGATATAAAGCTGTAATTTGCCCAAGGCGTTATGACGCTAAGCGAAAGGATCCAGTTTCTTACATCGAAAGGGTTAATACGAGTTAAAAACTAGATGGGGGTTTGTCATCAAACCCAGCGAACGACCGACGCGTAGCTAATGCTGTGACGCTCAAAAGTATTTTTCGGCTACCGTGAAATCAGCAATTATTAAAAAATATCTCATTTTGGAACCTTCAGAAAAGTAAAAATTTCAAACTGTGTCAAAAAATTATCAACGTCATTGTTTCTGATTCTAAAAAACAACCCTTCTAGTTAAAGCCATTGAAAAGTCAATTGTTGGTGTCACCTTGTGTCAGCACCTTTTAACTTAAAATATCCACCTGAAGTCGCCAGACAACTGTGAGTGAATCGAGGGAACAAAATGGAAGCTTTTGCAAAATACGTTTAAAATCTCTAAAGATCTCATATTTGGCTTAAATCTTTTAAGCGACTTGTCTCACAAGGGAGCGTCAATCCTATTGGCCTCTCTTGATTGTGTCACTGATTAAAGCATATCCTATTTTTTTATAAATGCTCAATAAAAGCATTATGGTTGGATCATGTTAACTTTTGGTAACATTTACACTATTTTTGAGTCAATCTGCTCATTTTAATCCTCTTCCCTAGACAAAGAAGAAAAAAAAAATTATTTCAACCTAACTACTTTTACCGCAAATCTGATTTTTTTGTTTTGTATAGTTACAGAAATTGCGAAGTAATGTTCAATGAAAGTCATCAGGAGGTGGCACCTTATGTCGTCACAAGGGAGCAGCAATGTGGCGCAACCAGGGGATTTAAGGGGGCTTCAGAGCCCCCGCTTAGCCATAACATCTAGGAAATTTAACCCGAAATACAAGAGTTTAAAACATGTTTTGAACTTGATCTGTAAGAGAGGGTAAAGGGCAATGTTCCTCCAATTTTTTGTAGTCCGCGAGCGCAGAAACTTTGGTGTGTGCGCACTTTTTTGGAAATGACTAATATTTGTAATATTTGTGCAACAACCCATGTGCAACGATATATCTGTGCGCAGTAAATTTATGCGTGTGTGCAGTCTTTGAAAACTGTGTGCGCAAAAAAATCACAAAAATCACTCAGCTCCAGACCCTTATCTGGACTTCGAAAGCTGGAAAGTACGCCCACACACTCCAGTTTGTGGTACGCCTAGTAGAAGCCTACCAGTTTGTTAGGCACACCGCTAGAATGAGTCATTTTACGAACTTAAATCTTCAAACCGTACACAAATTTTTTTTTGTCGGCAGAGAGCGGGGTTGGAAGTTTTAATGAACGTGATTAAAAAAATAATAGAAGTTTTACAAAACTTCCAATCCCGATATCTCTCGACAAAAAGAATTTGTGTGTAGTTTGAAATGTCACACTAACGTGTAATGCCGCTTTTTCATTGGTTCTTTCCAGCCAACTACGGTTCAGCTTTTTCAATACTTAATCGTTTTTTTTTCTGCGCTCTCAATTCTGACAATCGTTTTTTTTTCTGCGCTCTCAATTCTGACAAGCGTCAGGCCATAAACTCTTTATTAGTTGACGGAAAATTGACAGTTTTGACTTTTTTGTCTTCACGTTCACTTTTCTAGAATATGCTCATTCGTCCAATCAACATAACGTTTTTCTTCTCGACTCACTCACGCTAAGAATTAATCCAACTAAATCAGTCCGATACGCGGAACCGCAAAAAAACTTCCCAACAAGAACAAACTTTTTTTCTTCAATCCTCTTTTCTTTTTCTCCGCGCGTCTGTTTCTAGTCTACTAAATAAAGAGTCTACGGTCAGACGAAAAGCTTCAAATAAATGAACATCATGGTTATAGCAATGAAAAGGTAAAAAACATTTAAATTACCCGCGCTAAAACTTGTGGCGCCATCAAGGCAGGACTAAGGAAGCTTCAGCCTGGAGTAGTAAACGAACCGACTAGAATAAGAGGCCCGAACCCAGAAAATGATTTGAAGCCAAAACCAGGGCCGAAACATTAATTAGGTTAAATTAAAAACTATGCACCATTACTGCTTGCGTGCAGTGAAGACAAAGCTATTCATTGCTGCGCTTTTTTAGCATCAAATTAGTGAAAGCACAAGGCAAATACTTACATCAAGCCCGAATTAAGCCGGACATTTTGTCACTAAAAAAACAAAAGTTTCATATACCGGTAGCGGGGAGCCTACTGCAGAGTGTGGAAGCGATATTCTTTGCATATTATTTCGGAAATGATTTCCTCGTGGGCAAAAGTAAGATCACAATGCATCTTTGCTTGCCTTTTTGCGATATAATAAGTATGAAGCATAACATATTGTTAGACTGCTAAGTTCTGCTAAGCGAAACGCATTCTTGGTCCTATTAAAATAATGGGCAAGTGTGCAATTGTGCAGCTCTTAGTCGTTTGCTTTTGTCTGCAATGCCAAGGTAAGACTGCAAATATCTTAATATAATGGATAGTTAGCTAGTGCTTGAATTAATTTGACAAAAAGGTCGTTAATTGGTCGTCACGCGTCCGAGTTCACTTTTTGAGTCAACTATCTTTATGCCATTTTAAATATATGTCAGCGGTTTACTAATAAACTGGGGAAAATACGTAGACCGACTCACCTTGCAGTATTAGCTAAATACAAAAGGTATTTTCAACATTTTGCTGAAACTTCAAACCAGCAAACCAAAAGTATTAATCTTTCTAAATTATACCAATTTCTGAAAGGTTAAAAGTTGTGTTGATATTATATACATAGGCCTATGCTTTGTTTCTGCATTCAATGATGAACCCAGAAACCGAGTCATTTTGCTCTAAACTTGTTTTTTTTTCAATCTAATTGATATAAATAATGTACTGTATACTTTCTTCATCTTTATCTTTTTTGGCCTGCTTTTTGATTCCGATTGTATTTTTGTTTTCTTTTTTTTGCTGTTTTTTCTTTCCGAGAGCAATCCAAAAATAGTGCTGAAAATGAAGATGCAAGAGAGCAGCTGTTTTGATGATTAACAAAAAACAGTGCTTTGCTGCAGCTCAATGTCCAAGACGAAATGTAGAAGAAGCAAGAGCGGTGGGAAGACCTTGCCAAGAATCGTGTGATCCTGAAGAATCTAGTTGTTTGCAAGGCAAATCGTGTGTTTGCGATAATGAATGTGGCTACTCGTGCGTATTTTTAGGTGAGATTGAGTAAGCTTACAAAAAAAAAACAAACAAACTTACGTATATTAATTACAAAAACTCGTGTACAAACATCGTCCAAATAAGAAAGTATTAAAAAAGTTGGTAACAGAACTTGAGAATTGCGTAAATCAGAATGTTCAAGTTTTTTGAGCTTTTTATCTGACATTTAATTTTGATGATTTTTTTGAATGCTGTCAGATGAAAAGGTTTGAAGACATGAACACATGAACATCCTGCTTAACGAGATAATCGTCGAAATCGATTTTATTGAAAAAATGAGAAGTACTCAGGCAAAAGAGATGCCCCAAACCTTGTTCAATTATTTCTCTTATCCGCAAAAATAGATTTAATCCGTTTGACTTTGTACCATTGGTAACCCTGCGTTTTGAAACTTTGTGATAACAAAAAAAAAAAAAAAAACTTTGAAAAATTTGTTGCAGAATAAGCAACGCGATGTTCGATAATCGACTATTTGGCCGAGTTAGCATCCAACCAATTCCGCTAGTTGACAACAGTTCAAATTGAAATAAAATTTTTGAAATTTTTTGTTTTCATTTTGGGGCTGCGGTTGCAAATATATTTAATAACTACAAAAAGATATCCTCCTAAAAAGTTTTTGGAGACCCTGAGTTTGTTCTCCCATCCTGAATTTTTAGGAAAAAAGGGAGAGTTTTTCAAAAATTGAACAGGTCATGGCACTCATGTGATGTTACTGAAAAGGTAAATATTATTTATTATCTCTTTTCCCTGAAAGTTTAGGCTGAGAAAACCGATTCAGGGTTTTCAAAACTTGTTAGGGGATATCTTTTGATTTGTATTTATTGAATACCTTTGCAACCGCAGACCCAAACTGAGAGCAAAAAATTTAAAAAATTTTATTTTGCTTTTCCTATTGTAAATTATCAGAATTAGCGGGATGCTTCACCTCCTTCAAGGCCTATCAATTTGAAAGCAACTTTTGGAAAGCCGGTTTAATTTACTTTAAAAGCAGGTAATTAACAATAATTCTAATCTTTTTTTGTCTTGACAAAACTCTGCCGGAAAACATTTATTTAAAATTAAGAACATTCAGTTACTTTTGGAAATTGATGTTTCTAGATAGCAACTCTGGGCTAAATTTCTAACAGAAAAAATTCTTTCTGAAGGAAATTTAACTTGTTACATTTTGGGAACTGAAGGTCAAAAATAGCTCAAATTTGGTGTAGTTAGTAATCAAATGTGTCAAAACTTTTTAGGAGAAAACTGAGTAAAAAAACTTCCGACCTAAAAGCCCTTGTAATAGATATTTAAAATACAAATATTTTGGTTTGGTTTGGGGTGCCACACCTCGGGTACCCAAGAGAAAAGCTTTTATTTAAACTCAGAGTAAACCTGCAAATTTTATTTACAGATCGTCGATGCCAGAATCCACCTTTGTTACAAAACATAGCAGGAGTTAATGTTTTTCGAAGGACTTTAAACGGATCTCGTGAGCAAGTCCTTGACAGATCTTATCAATACGGTGACGAAGCTGAATACGAGTGTATACCAGGCTATCGAAAATCCTGGCCGATTATAAGTCATTATTGCCATGCCGAGCAAGGATGGACCGGAACAACCAACTGCACTTGTAAGCAAAACGCGATCCGCATGGGCCTAATTTTATTTATTTATTATTTCTATATTTTTTAAATCAAAGGCAAGCATAAAGATAACACCAATGCAAAACAATTTTTTCAAAGAAACAGAACTAAATAAATATATTTAGCAGTAAAGCTCTTACGAGATTACAGCGACGGCTAAAGAAGCCGAAACTGGATAGACCTTTTGACTTAATGGGCAGGGGCGGATCCAGAAATTTTTGCAGGGAGTCTGCACCAGATATAATGTCTTCGCCAAGTTTTTTGTTCGATTACCCCTTTCAGTTTAATAGTTTCAGGTACAACCAGCCACCATGTGCTGGCGCGCAACTTGGGTTTGGCTAAGGGGGGAGAAGGCTTAAACAAAAAGTTTAAATACGTTTGTTCGGAAAATGCCTCATTCAGGCGGAGCGCAGAGCAAGCTGGTTCAGCTTAAGCGTATCACTAGAGAGGGTCTGGGGGGAAAAGCCCCCGCCGAAGGTCATGAGGGTCTGGGGCCAAAGCCTCATGTTGATATGCATTATATCTTTTTTTTTAAGCCATAAATAGTCATTTTAGCAAGATTTGGACCACATTTTTAATGTGTTTAGAGCCATTAAAAAAAAACTGAAATTCTAAAATTCAAAAAGTATTTAAAAAAATCAAATTGCCCCGCTCCTTTAGCAACCCTCACTTACAGGTCAATTCCAAACACGTTTAAACGCCTATGGTTTTGAGTTAAATGTTCCAAGTGGCTTGGCTATGGGGGCTGAAGACCCTTTAGACCCGCTGGTTACGCCATTCATTATGTGTAAAATACCGAATTTTTGCTCTCAACGGACTCAAGAGGCCTGCAGGACAGTTCGAGTATACTCAGCCTTGAAGAAAGAGACATTAGTAGCAAAGACTACGCAGTTAGGCTAAAGCACTACCGGAAGTGGCTCTATCAGAGGTGCTTCAGCCCACTTTGACAAGTCAACTAGTAAACTTAATCCATAATACAATTAAACGTTTAAATGTGTTTTGGACTTCAATTGCAAGTAGGAGGGAAAGGGAGCTGAAAGGCTGGGCAACTGGGATTTTAACAACTTGGTTTCTCAAAATGCTCTAAAAACGTGCGAAATGTGATCCAAATGGCGTTAAAATGTCTAATACCTCAGAAAAATTATAAAACATCCAAGTGGCTGGGGGATTCGCTTCAGACCGCCATGGCCCATGCTAGCGAGCTCGTAAAGGCCATTCTCGCTCGCAAAAAAGCGTTAACGAACAAAAAATCTTCGTAGACTAACTGCCGTTTCTGAGCTGTCTCGCCCAACACACGTTAAAACGGCTCGCTTGAATTTCTTTGCGAGATGTTTGTAACTTGTGTTAGTACGTAATAAATATCTCATTGTGACGTCAGATGCATTTCTACTTCAAAATAATGCGTTCAAGCGTATTGTATGTACTGCATTGTTATGGAATAAGAAAATGAACGACAGAATTTAATTAAATGTTTGGATCAATGTTTAAATAAGATCAACTTTTTCCATACTACAATTTTTTAAATGAAGTAAAGCGCCCTTGAGGTTGTTGGTGGGTAAACTCATATGTTAACAGTAACTTTAGGTCTTAAGATTTCAAAAATTTTCCAAAGTGAGCAAGTCGAAGGACACTCTTCCTTTTTAGAACCGGTAAATCTTGAGTTGAGACGGGCTGTTTTTAATTTTTTGCCAATATTCAGTCTCATTCGTTCTTGATTTTGTAAAAATTTTGAGAGCATCGATGTCAATTTCAGCGGGCATGTTTGAAACACTGTTTAATTCCTATAGCTCTGACTGCTTAAGACTTAAGTGAAGGCTTTTTTCTTGCTTTTGTAGCATCGTAAAATTGCAAAAGCAAAAAAGCAAGCTTTTTTCAAGTTGAACAACTGCCAAAAAAATTTCTCAATTGCTTGCGCAGAGCAGCAAACCTTGAATAGTTGCAGTTTTGCTCGCAAACACTAGAAAATCACTGAAATTTTATTGTTTTAAATCAGTACGAATTTTAGTTTCTTTGATTAGTTTGAATTTTTTTTTTTTTGGTTTGTTTTGCTGCCGAGGCAGGCAGTGTTTTTAATTTGTTCTTAAATTTTGAGCAAAAATGAGTCTCCTGTTTTGGAAAATCGTTCTTATAAAAGAAGTGTGTCACTATTTTTGACAACTTGCACTACTTAGCATATCTTTATCAATCGAAACAGCAAATGGTTCTCAATGCAATTCGCTTTTTTTTAGCAGTCTAATAGCAAACATGGCGACGATTTGAATTAATTTTCAGCAATAATTCGCATGAGTTAAAAGTTTTCAACATTTCGCCATTAAATTTCCAAACCAAAAAGATTTCTCGCACGCTTAAAGAGTGCTTCAAGATCCTCTTTAAGTTGGCGAGGAAAATGCGACGTTTTTTTACTCGAACTGCTTTCCGCAATCGCTCAAAGAAATTTAGCGAGAAAGAATGACGTAAGGGATTTCGCAAGGTTTTACATACACGTGCAAAAATGACCTCTTACGTTTAGCGAGTATTTCGTTCGGTAGCGCCTCTTAAAAAAAACTCGTTATTAAAGCAAACGAGGAAATGTCTGTCATGTGCCCCCTGGTCTGACTTCTACTGTTGCACCAAATTGATCACCAGTGTGAAACAGGCCTAAGACTTATTACTGATAACGAACTTAACTTTTATGAGCAACTTAAAGTAATGAGGGTAAATTAACTCGCTCAGTTGGAATACTAAATAAACTAAATCAAAGCATTATATACGCTGTTTTACGCCAAAGCGTGTAACGAGTTTGCAGTCCCGTCCCATTTTAGCCTCATTGCGCATGGTTAACACAGCTCCTTTCGAAGAAATGTCAAAACGGTGGCTAGCCGTTGGCAACACTGTGTCCGATTTGACTGGCCCGAGATTTGAACCTCAGACCTCCCGCTCCAAAGACGAACTCGATACCGCTCGACCAACCAAACTCTTCCTCATACTGTTATGTTACAACTGTACTATATTCTTGTTCATCCGATACTATAGTACGGCATAATTATATGGGGAGCCACATAAACTACTTATATACAACAATCAAAATTCTTACAAAATCGAGCGACAAGAGCCGTTTTTGGTGCTCATTTCCGAGACTCAGTAAACCCATATCACTCACAAATGAAAATTCTGCGAATAGGTGACTTGTTCAAATACGAAATCGCCAAGTTTGTTTATGGCTCCATAAAAACAACAAAACTCCAAATTCATTTCGCAAATATTTCTGTAAAACTATTTTAGTTTCAAATCAAGCTACGAGGCTGTCGACTAACTAATTGTAACAATTTAAACATACCTCGTTACCGTACAAATGCGTTACGGATTTGTATTAAGTATCGGGAGTCAAGATTTGAACTGCATTTCTGCAAATATTAGGGCATTCTCGCACAAAAACTCAAATTTTGCTCCAAAACCTTTTTATTATTTTTGCACAAATATTATTTTTGCATCAATCAGTCCTATTTATTTTGTCTCAAAAATAGGAACAATAATACACAATACGTCACTGAATGTAAACTATAGCAGAGCTGCGAAATGACCTGCAGGTCGCTGAGTCAAGCAGCCACTTAAATTTCGCTTGGTCAATAGTTATGGCTTAATAACTATTGGTTAGTGTTTTAAGTTCAAAGTTAATGTTCAATTTGACGGCATAAATTTTTTACAATAATTTTACATCTAGTTTAATACTGTCTAGAAAAAAGTTGAAAGAAAAGAAATTCGTTTTTTTTCCAGAAATTATGTCACTTGCAAGATTTATTGTTTTATTTCTATTCTTTTGAAAATTGAAAAACTACCGTTGTTACTTGTAATTTCGTTAGGTATATCGGTCCCTACTTTGACTGCTCTATTGTTGGTGGATCTTTGTAATCTGTTTGTGCGAAATCTAGGAATATAAAGTTGATTTTTAGTTTACATAGATACATGTTCCTTTCCATCACATCGGCAGATCTCTGCTTCGGCGACATGAAAAGGCTCATGTTGATGACGGGTCGGCATTTTTTTTGAAAATTGTCAAAATGTCGCAACTCACTTAGACAAAGTAAAAAAAAGTAAACCAGGATACTGGCGTATAAATTGTGTTAGGGCAAAAGTGTGGTTGCTTGACTCGATGATCGTAATGTCTTTCGCAACTTCCTTGCAGCTTCAACTTCAACTTTGATACCAAGCCTCCTCCTTTAGCAAAATCCTGGCTGCGCGCTTGACTACCGGTAATTACATTATA
Organism: Trididemnum nubilum; assembly: GCA_963965965.1. Lineage (NCBI taxonomy): Eukaryota > Metazoa > Chordata > Ascidiacea > Aplousobranchia > Didemnidae > Trididemnum > Trididemnum nubilum. Next base: position 11,387,390 of record OZ014479.1, read on the forward strand.
AACTAGACAGAAAATTGACATTGCTACTTTACGATATTGTTAATCGCTATGTTTGTCTGCAACAGAGTCACAAAAATTACATAAAAAATGTTCATTCCTCCCGCCATCGCCGAGTATTGTCCTGTTTGCCTGAGAAAGAAACGGATCTTGCTACAGCTATTGCAAAAAAATTTATGTGCAACAAGTTCTTATTTCTCCAGTTTGAGCAGGGTGGTGGAGGGGGAGTATGGACCCAATGAATCCGCCACTGATGTAGCTGTCTATAAAATAAATAAAAAGAACAAAACTTTATATTTGATCCTGCAGTATATCCAAAATCAGAGCTACGGCTTTTTTTAAACTTCATAAAGAATAACTTTCTTTCGTTCAGATTTAGGTTTAACATTGTCAAGTCACTTTAGGTGATTCCCTAATTTGCTTCTGTGTGTTTTTTTTTGCGTTTAGCATCCGAAGTTTTTGAGCACTGCCTTGCAGCTACTTTTTTTGTATGTGTGGGTGTAGATGTGGTAGTAATAACTACATTCTCTTTTTATAAGAATAAAAACACCAGGCTCGTTTTTACTCAGCATTAAAGAACAAATTAACAACAATGCCAACCTCGGCAAAAAAAAAGAATTTTAAGCACGAGCAAATTTAAAAACAAAAATCATGATTTCTGTTATCACGGTAGGGGTGGACTTATCTTACAATTTCATAGTCCAAAGCCGGACCCAAACTTAACAAGGTCCCAGTGAAGAGAAATTGTTGGAAACACTACTTTGAATCAGCCCAAGCTAGGCCCCCTACCAGAATTATGTTAAAGGGGGGGGGGGGGAGGTGAGAGCTTAAAATAAAAGTTAAAAGAATCTTGTTGGAAAAAATGCCGCATTTCACTGGTATCACATACGGGTTTGTTGGTAAAGCCCTCAGCCGCCGGAGGCCATGGGAGTCTGGGGTAAAAGCCCTTAGCCGCTTGGAAATTTTTGGAAAAATAATCATTATAGCGCCATGAAGATCAAATTCTGCACGTTTATAAAGGCATTTGATAGAACTTAAATGATAAAATTTGGAAGTCATTTCAAAAATTAAAATTGCCAAGACCCTTAGACCCCTTTTACTTGCAGATCAAGTTCAATACACGTTCAAACGCTTGTATTTTGGGTTAAATATTTTAAGTGGTTTTGCTAATGGAGAGGGGCTAAAAGGTCTCTTATTCCCCTGATTGCGCAACTGACCCGGGCCTTAAATTTAAGTGAAGACCAAAAAAATTCTCAAGTGTTTTGTTTCTTTCACTTAAGATTTTTGGACGTAAAGTCTACCAGTTGCAAAGACGTCCTGGGCCGAATTGATTTTTTTTGGCGGGTTGGATGAAATCCTTGCTACCCTTGTTTTATAGCAATTATACCAGTAGACTGTAAGCTATTCTGGTCAAAAAATCAATTAATCAATAATATCATAATCAATAACAAAGACAACTTTTAACCTATAACAATATGGAATTTTTGTAACTTTTCTTTAATAACATTCAGAAAAAAGCTAAGAACAAACGAGGCTGCAAATTCGTGAAAATTAAAAAACTACCAGTCTCAACCCAAAACTTTTACTGGTTATTGTATATAAAAAAGTGCGTTCTTTGCCTCCAACCAGCTCAAGAGCTTGACACCTATAGAATAATAATGAGCCAACAGGCTCTTCGCCCTTATGTTTTTCAACCAAGGAGTGACTCTACTGGCTGTTTTGCCCTTAAACTGGGTCTACACAGAACGCGACGCAACGCGAAGCGAAGGTTTGCAACTTTGGCGAGTGCTCGCTTAGGTTTGCAAGTGGTCGCTTACGCTATTCGCGAAGATTACAACCGCTCCAATCAGGGTGGGATTCATTCATTTTTTACCTTTTTAAATTCAAATTCATTGATTTTGAAAAATCCACATTCAAATTCATCACTAACTTGTGAACAGATTCAATTTCAAAATTTAAAATCAATCCAAAGCTGCGCTAGTTTAAATTTAAACCATAGATTAAACGCAGCAAGTTAACATTATAGACAGCTACGTATAAATTAATGTGCAAAGGAGAAAGCATTGTCAGGCCAACTGGATATTACATTCGTACCGGTAATCTAAATTGTTTTTATAAATAATTTTGCAAAAACAACTTTCAAGCTTAACCTTAGTACCTTTGTTATTGCTGGCCTGTTGGTGAAATAGATGAATTTTAAGAAAGTTATTTAACGGTCAGTTTGTCAAGCGGTAACGCGTTCATTTCTGGAGCGGGAGGTCGAAAGTTCAAATTCGGACCAGTCGAATCGGACACAGTGTTGCCAACGGTTCGCCACCGTTGGTACATTTTTTCAAAAGGAGCTGTGTCGCCCTGGCGCAATAACGCGGAGATGGGCCCCGCCAACTCGTTACCCGCTTCGGCGTAATACAGCGAGTATAATTAAAGATTAGATTTAATTATGTAGAAGACGAATTTTATACTTTTTCATAATTTCACCTCAATTGAAACTGCCATAAAAGCAGCTTGCTTCACTAACGACTGTTTTTGCCCCCCCCATTTCGGTTTACTCAAAATACTTTTTCAACCATCACGTAACAAGACAACAGGCAATGATGCAAAAAAGAATAATAACGTTCAATCCTTACGTTTAAACAAATTCCTCGTTTGGCGTTTTCTCGATTCTTTGCGCAATTGCTGGCCACCAACTGCTGTAACATAATTATAACGGAATAATTCGTCTTATTAATTATCGCGGTGCACATGTTTTCATTTTTGCATGTTCAATATTCATTGAGTTTAAGTAGTTGGTTGGTCAGTAATTCAAGTAAAAGCTCTGTTGGCTCGTTTTCTAACTCCAGCGCTTCTACAACATCTGCTACAAGTACCGTACGCCTATGAGCAGCGGCGAAGCCAGGGAGGCTAAGTTGGTTTCAACCCCCTTAGCCTAGTCACTCAGAAAATTTAACCCTCAAATGCAAGCTATTGAACATGTTTTGGACTTGACCGATGAGTATGGGGGCTTGAAGGTAAGAGGTTCAGCAAATTAATTCTTCAACTGGCTTTTTAACCTCAGTAATTTAGTTTTTTCATATAGCTCTGAAAAGGTATAAAACTTGACCCGAATGGCATTAAAAGGTCTAATCTTTCTAAAAACTCATAAAAATTGCCCAGCCGCTGGGGGTTTCGCCCCCAGACCCCTTTAGCTTCTGGCAGCTGATGATAGATCCCGTTGACGACACGCGTTAGTTGCACCGGTTTCTTTGTTGCGCTGCTCAATTAAGACATTTTTAAAGAAAAAATTTAACGTTTTGGTTCAACTCTCCTCCTCTTTTACAAAACCCTGATTGCGCGCCTGCCTATTAGATCAATGACCGGGCACCTGCTACTGAAACCATAGATTCAGATTCCATTCCCGGTCGGGTTAAACCAAAAAACAATAAAAACTGGTATTGATAGCAACCTAGCTTGACGTTCAGCAATTAAAAGGGACAATATAAAGCCTCCGCCTTGCATGATTAATAGGTGGGCAGGTGGCAGCTTGTCTCGACGATCAAAAATCCCTTCGCTTTCTCCTAGCCAAGGCAGCTTTGTGAATAAATATGTAATTATTATGAGTAACCAAAATAGAAATGCTAGGTGTTTTATATCTTGTTCTTTTTTTGACATAAATGCAGAATTTTCAAACTTGCAGCCGTAAAAAGATCAATATTAATGTGCAAAAGTTCAGTTTATTTTAGCGTCCCATCACTTTCGGCTAGTGCCCTCTCACTTCGTTTGCTCTGGCGACAACACTACTTAGATTGGAGCCAAACAGTCTACTTGTTGTGGCGGCCCACTTTGACAAAAGACTTGCAAAGAGCTTCCAGAAAAGAGTACTCTGCGTTGATACGTGGTCAAACAGGCACGATGTGCTTAGTTCATACGAACGAATGAAAAACGTTTCTCAAAGAGTTTGTTTAAGATTTTTACAAGTTATGCTGTTTAACAGTGTCTTGCAAGCAAAACCTAATTCGCGCTCAACGGGAAAATCAAGTGTGTGGATTTGATTGCGAGCCTGGTTGCCGTCAGCCATACCGATGCACTTGCGACGGATACTGTGGGATGAAATGCGTGGATCCAAGTACGTAGGTGGTTGTATCGGAAGTAGGTTACAGTAAGACCAGCTGTTAAAAATTTGATTATTTTTTAATTATTCAACAATCTTTATCATCGGCCTATAAGGCAAGAATATTCGTTTGCATCTGCTAAACTGTTGGTAAATTTTTATATTGCAAGGACATTTTATATCGTTTTTTGATGATTTAGATTGTCAGGATTTGTAATGAAAATTATTATCAAGGCGTTTTGCTTGTATTTCATTGAAATTTTTCAGTCTTATTCAAATAAAATTCAAAAAGTTGAACACAATAGAATGTTCAAATAGATTGAAATTATTGGCTTGATTAAATTTCACTGAATTAGTTTGAATAATATTGAGCTCGAAACAAACAGTGGGCCCAAGCGATTTTTACAGAACCTACTAATAATGCTGGATGCCAAAGCAGAGCTAATATCTTGATGAAACTATTTAACACGCGCTGCAATGTGCGACGATTGGTTTCATGTTTAATTCAATCATCATACTTATTAAATTTCTGCAAAAAAAGCAAATGCATTATGCATTAAATGTAAATGCATACTTAACAACGTAGCGCACAAGCTATCTAAAGCAGTTGGAATCCTTTCGAAAGTTAAAGTGTATTTAAAGACATCGGCCTTATGTAGTTTATTCTATGCCTTATTTCACTGTCATATTCAATACGGGATAATCACTTGGAGCTCAACGTATAAAACGTACCTCAAGAAGTTAGCTACTCTTCAAAACAAAGCAGTAAAAATTGTAGGTAATGGAACATGGAATGATAGAGCAACTCCTTATTAAGCAAAACTTAAAATTCTTAAATTACAAGACTTAGTTAAACTAGAAACTGCAGCATTTGTTTACAATTATAAATTCGGACAATTTCCTTCTACTTCTCAAAATTATTTTACAGCGCTTAATAATATTCATGTCAAACTGACCAGAGCTACATCCTCACATTGTTTTTTTGCACCCTTTTTTAAAACTCTAAAATTTCAAAGATCCATTAAATATCAAGGTTCAAAAATATGGTATTTACTTGACCTTGAAATTAAAAAATCCAAATCTCAAAAAACATTTAATTCTAGACTGAAATATCAAGTGATAGAAAGTTACCACAATTAAATAGGAATGACTACAAAATTTGTGTCCTATCTGTCTATAAAATTTGTCTTCATAATGTTTAACTACTTGCTCTTTATACAAGATGTTTGTGTATATTCTAACTGACTTTAACTGTGTGTATTACGGTGCCTTCAATTGCAACACTTTTTGATGTAAATAGAACTTTTTTTTTGTTTGTGAATAAAAATTTGTATTGTTTTCTGTTTGCGTCCTAATTTTTCTGGTGTTTTGCGACATCGTTCTGATGCAAATATATGTATGAAACATCAAACTGATTTAGCAAAAGATGTAAAAATTCGTTTGGCCTAGTTTTTTTAAATTCCATCTCTTAACTTTGAAATTTTATTCATGAGGTAGAAGAAAACTTAAAGACTACTTTAACCACTTCGCTTCTTCCCTATTGCCAGTAAATATTATTGGTAATATGCTCTACATGTGCTTTAAGTGTGATTTTAAACTTCGCAGGCTTTGAAATAAACTACACTACTACTTAAATGATTGTGTCAAAATTCTCTATCTAACCAAATTACTTAACCACTTACTATGGAAAACTTAAAGTCCAACTTTTACCAAAAACCTGCCACTGTTCCTTCGTAAAATCCTACTGTCTAGTACGAGCTCACTCTGATCAGTTTACTAGCTGTAGTCCAGTCAAGCCGGAAACTGGTTCTTGCCTATATTTTTGGCTGACAATCAGAGTGAATTTCAACTCACAACTGAGAGGATCAAAATGAATGAAATATTATTATACCAGAAGACCTATTTAGAAAACTATCGCATCACAAATCAAAATTACAAACGAAAAGACGTAATAGCTAAATTAGATGCACTAAACTTTATGTTGACAAGACAAGACAGACAAGACAAATTTTATTTAGTCGCTCTGTAACAATACAATGGCAGTCATTAAAATTGATTAGAATTGCGACAGGGAAGTTGCGAAAGGACCTCGCGGTCATTAAGTCAAGCAACCACCCTAAATGCCAAGAGAATTTACTGATTTAGCCAGTAATATTGAGATTTGAATATTTTTTTGGTGAAATGTACCTTTATTAAATTTTATTGTTTTACAAGCATGTCATTGACCAAACCTCATAAACCTACCGAAGAAGAATCGGAAGATCCAAATAGTTATTGCGAGACGTGCAAGCAAAACTAATTGCTACTGATTTAGTAGAAAATTTTTATACTGAATTTTAAATCTATTATAAAATAGCACCCTATTTTTTTGAGGTATGGAATTCCAGATCTTGACTACCTGATATTTAATGCATCTTTGCAATTTGTTTGTTCGGTAGTGTGGAATATAAAGATTCGAATTTCCACTTGATTGTCTCGTAACTCGGCTCGAATATTCAACAGTTTTGCAAAAATAATTGCTAAACGAATTAGGAGTTTTGTTGGTTATATTACAATGAACAAATTTAGCAATTTCATACTTTAATAGATCGTCAATTTGCAAAATCCTAAGTTGATTGTAAAATAGTTTTACTTGATCTCTGTAGTGACATCTGGCGACCGCTCGTATTGCTCGATTATGTAAAGATTTCAATCTTTTAATGTACGTGGGATAAGTGGCTCCCCAGATAATAATACCGTAGGATAAGAACGGATGCTCTAATGCATAATTAAGTTGCAACATAATGTTTAGAGGAAAGAAGTGCTTTAATTTGGATAATATTCTAACGGAGAGAGCCACTTTTCCTTCCATAATTTTAATATGCTGTTTAAAATTGAGTTTGTTATCGATCACAACTCCTAAATATTTAGCGCTATCAACAATATTTATTGCGGATCCATTACTTGTCAAGTGAAGATGAGAAATTGTTGCATTCGTTTGTTTAGGGGGAATAATTATGATGTTGATTTTGGAAGGGTTGATCGAAAGTTTATTTACGCAACACCATTGATAGAGGTTTTGTAATTCCGAATTAATTTTGATTTGCAATTGTTCAGGATTTAGGCCTTTTACAATTAAACAGGTGTCGTCAGCAAAAAGTCTAGGTTGGCTTTTTAAGGCAAAATTTAGGTCGTTGATATAAACAAGAAAAAACAAGGGGCCAAGTGACAAACCCTGGGGGACTCCACAATGAGTTAATTTTAGGTCGGATTTTGATTGGTTGTTAGATACAAACTGTTGTCTATTATGAAGACAAGCGTGAATCAAATCATAAGCCACACCCCTAATACCGTAGTTGCTCAGTTTTATCAAAAGTGTTTCACGTGACACTGTATCGAAAGCTTTTCTTAAATCGACAAAAGATAAAGCTGTATAACAGGATTCGTTAATACTATCGTAACAGGAGGTCACAACATCCAGCATTGCATGCACAGTAGAAACATTACTTTGAAATCCATATTGATTTTCGTAGATTACATTGTGTTTTTTAATGAAATTTGTAGAGTCGTGCATACAGAATTTTCTCAATAATTTTAGAAAAGCAGGTGAGTATCGAAATGGGCCTGTAATTATTCATGTCGTCTTTTGCTCCGGTTTTGTAGACGGGGACGACCCTGGTAACTTTGCAATTGCTAGGAAAAATACCTTCAGTAAAGACGAAGTTAAGAAATAAGTTGAGATATGGGGCGATAACAAATCTGGCTACTTTAATAAAAAATGGCTGGATGTTGTCGTGTCCCACTGCTTTATTTTTCAGGGAAATAATTTGATTTAAGATTTCATTATTACTTGGAGGTTCAAGATAAATGGAATCAGATACCTTTTATTCAAGAAAAATATTTAGGTTGTTTACGCGTAGTACAAATTATGCTATCGGCCAAATTAGATCCTATGCTACAGAAATAATCATTAAATTGATTCGCAATAACGTTTGAGTTCTGTGTTTCTTTAAACGCAACGGGGAGTTCACCGTTCGGTTTACACGGCAACGCTGAGCGTATTATTTCCCATGTTTTGCTCGGATTCTTTTTGTTACGTGCAAATTCGGAGCAAAAATAAATCTTTTTGGATAAGGCTTTTATTCTTGTAAGCGTATTGGAATAAAGCCTAAACAGGGTTTTTTCAGCGAGATTACCTTTAATGTATTGAGTTCTAAACATGGCATTTTTTTCCGTATGGAGATCTATATTCCTTTAGTAATCCAGGGTTTACTTTTTTTTGCAAGTTTTTTTGCTTCCGACTCAGACGTTGGAGCGGAGCATGCTTATCGATGATTTTAGCGATTAAATTTACAAACTGGTTAAATGTCTTATTAAAATTGTCACGATTCAAAAGAAAATCATTTGAAATAAGGTTGCCTAATTCCCAATCTAGATTGTCAGAAAAAGCTTCTGGAAAAAAGTTTTTTTTTATTTCTGAAGAGAGAAATAGGTAATTTTTTGCCAAGCTTTTCAATTTTGCTGATTTTACACATGATTGCATAATGATCCGTTAGAGAAGTGCGTATAACACGGGGTAAAATTGAATGCGCTGTATCATTAGTGATAATATGGTCAATTACTGTTGCCGTTTTATCCGTGACCCTGGTGGGTTTAGTTATAAGGGAAAACGCTCCATTACTTGTTATCACTTGCATGTATCTGTCAGCTTGAGGACTATTTTGATTAGTTCTATTGATGTCACTGTTAATATCACCAATAATATAAAACTCAGCGAGCTTTTCCATACAATCTAAAAAATCATCTAAAAACTTATTTGAGTCTTTGGTTGGATGCCGGTAGATAGAGCCAATTAGAATTGTTTTTGTAGAATGTTGTTCCAGATTTTTAACCATATGGATTCCGTACCATACAGCTGAAAACTTTTGAGTTGAGTAAAATTAAATTTCATACTCAAGTAAACTGCTACAACGCCCGCTTTTTTACCAGGTTTTGCATTGAGAAAATTATACCCTTATAGTTGGATGTTTTTCAAAGGTTGATTTATTTGAGATTCGGATAGACATATTACGTCTCTTTTGAAGGGCTAGCAAGCTGACAAATTCGTGCAAATCTTCAAAATTTTTATGAAGTGATCTAATATTAAGGTGCACTAGTATCAGAGAGTCGTTACCATTCCATAAATTTAAACTGTTGTCATAAAAGTCAATGTAATCACATATTGAAATATTATCTATTGAAATATTATCTATAGGGCAGTGTTGTCTAAATAAAAATTATACATGTGTAAGAATATTTAATTTGATCCTTTCAGTTGTAAGTTGAAATTCTCTTTGGTAGCAGCCAAAAAAAGGCAAGAACCAGTTTCCCGGCTTGACTGGACTACAGCGAGTATACTGATCGGAGTGAGTTGGTACAAGAGAGTCGGATTTTAGCAAGGGTCAGTGGCAGGTTTTAATAAAGAATGGACTTTAACTTTTTGATAAAAGTGGTTAAGTTTTGACACTTTTTCAGTTGATGTATCATGCGTTTTCTTTTTTGCTGAGATTTAATGTGCCTAATGATTATAGGCGTAGTCAGGATTTTTGATTGGTATGGGGGGAGCCTAAACCACAAATTTCATGCAATGACGTCATCAGAAATTTTCAAAAGAGAAAATTTTTATGGGGTAAAGATGTCGTAGAATGGAAACTAGGAAGCTATGGCTTGTTTTGGCACTTGGGCAGAATTTGGCAAAGGGAAATGGCTTAAACCATAGCTAAAAAGTGCGAATGTCCAACTTGGGAGACGTGTTGAGTAAATTAGTTTAATTCAAACGCATCACAGACGGGAGTTTGGGCGCAGATCCCTCAACCGCCAGAGGCTATGGGGGTCTGGGGGCGAAGCCCCCAGCCGCTAGGCAATTTTTTTGTAGCTTTTTGGAAAAAAAGGCTAGTTTAATGCCATTGAATCACATTCCACACGTGTTCAAAGCCATTCGAATAAACTAGATTTTTAATATTTCAATGCCAATTGGAAAAATGAAATTGTTCAATTCTCCTTTCACTTGCAATTTAAGTCTAAAACACGTTTAAAATCTTGCAGTTTGGTGTTAAATTTTGTTAGTGATTTGGCATAGGAAGGGGGTGTTAGGTGCACTGCTTCCTGCAGTATTTTAACAGTAAATAGTAATCCACTCGAAGATTTTCCTTAGAGATTTTTTTTTGTCATAAAAATAACCGATTATAGGAGTACATGTACGGCCAGGGGCCTCAGGCCATTCAATAATTTGTTCAATGAGCATTTGCCCTAAGTAATTTTTTTAAAAAGTATTTTGTCGCGTAAAAACTGTCGAAGTGGAAATGAATTGCTATTGAAAAATGGTACAATAGATGGTTACGCCAGCCAATCATCTTATTCCCGGGCCGGATTTACATTGTGTGAGGCCCCTGGTACTTTGAAGATTATCGCAACATCTTCCTACCAAATATAGATGAAGACCAAAAAAAGTCTTACCATCCCAGCGCGCGGCCCCTGGCACTGTGCCATATGGTAAATCCGTTCCTGGTTATTGCATTACGTTCATAACAAGGTTAGATGAGGACCTGAGGTATCAACTTTTAAGATAAAAAATCCTTAATTTCATCCGGGTTATACATTTAAATTGGTTCGCAAAAATTGAATTAAGGGGGCCCGGGCCACTTAGTTATCAATATTATTGTTAATTACTGTTGTACGCGAAGATGCTAAAAGAAACTTAAACTGAAGAAAAAAGGCTTTTTTTGCCACATTGTTATCATTGGTGGCATTTCGATTGGGGGTTGGGGTGGGGGTAGGCCTTCTGGGCCCCCTGGCTACGCCTATGCTATTGATTGCATAAGCATAAAACCAATAATCGCACATTACAACTCGCGTTAAATAGTTTCACCTAGAACTCTAACCCAAAATATTGAATGTCATGACCCTGAGCCTTGAGCAATGTAATTTTTTGCAATGGAAATTAGGCTTTAATTCACTATTAAAGATTTAGCTATAGCTACGTAGCAATCGTTTGCAATAAACGCACGGTTAATATTCTCATTAATGCATACTAAGTTGTATCTTAAAACAAGATAATTAAAGATTAAGTTATTCTCAAACTATAGGGTCTACAAATTTTATAACCTTTATCAAACTGATTGTCTCATAATGTTTTGCTTAACAATCTCACAGAACATTCAGTTCTAACAAAAGCAAAACGCGCTCACTTGCAATTATGAAGCTTGTCTTTGCGATTATATTAATCTTGTTTTTACTAAACTCTCGAAGCTGAGTCAAACTACAGCATGTGAATTATTAAATTAAAGCGCTGGGTTCGATTACAAGAAAGGTAGCTTGTTAGCAAACAATTTTACTGCTTTGAATTCATTGTATTTAAATCAGTAAACAAATTGTTGATTGTTGACTAAGATATTGACTGTATAAGGTCAGTTTCCACTTGTGTAATGTATGAGGCTTTAAACGAATTTTCTCATCTGTCCTTGAACAGGATATTATATATGTTGCTTTGAATTCCATTGTAACGCGTTCGTCTCTGGAGCGGGAGGTCTGAGGTTCAAATCTCGGGTCCGGTCAAATTGGACACAGTGTTGCCGACGACTCGCCACCGTTTTGACATTTCTTCGAAAGAAACTGTGATACCCGGGCGCAATGACGTAGAAATGGACCCGACAAACTCGTTAGACGCTTTGGCAAAGAAAGATTTGATTAATTTTGATTTGATTTTCCTTGTTAAATCTTTTATCAGACAATGACTGTGGACCTGCACCAGCCTCATCTAATGCGAGAATTGAATACATTGGGGAAGGAAATGGTAGAATTGCCCGCTACACGTGTGAAGAAGGATACTACCCAGACTCTGGTGACTCCACACGACAATGCACCGGAAGTGGAATATGGAACAGAAATCGAATCGTTTGTCGCCGTGAGTTTCGCGATTACTGTGGTGTAACATAAAAAAAAAGACCTGTCAACATACTTACTCCACTAACTCGTTGACACAGTTACAATTGCAAAAAAGATGCTGGTCTGGAATCATTTACGACAATTCTTCTCATTCTTTTGAGAAATTGTGGCCGCTTTGCAAAGACTCCAAGTACTTGTAGCCACCGCCTCAAAAAAAATAGCTGCCAAAATATTTTGTACCAAGATCAGGACATCAATTACAGTGTAAAGATCAAGTTAAAGCCATACATTCCAGAACCCTAAATACTCACTTAATTTGGGCTCAAAGTTCAAAGAGAAAAAACGTTTTCAGTGCTTTTTGAACCAGACATCAAGCAGCTAGAGCTCTAGTATGCTACACCATCCGTCGATACACTTTCCTCGTGTTCCCCTTTGAGAAACCCTAATTTAAGACATCAATTGATCGACATGAGGGATGATGGTCGATGGTGATGAGTGACAGCTCAACCTTAAGATTTTTCCTTGCGATTGTCATGTAAAAACTAGCGATTAAAAATGATTTCTGCGATAAAAAGATTAAAAATTCAATTCGTATTACAATATGACAAACTATGAGAGTACCGGTCTGTTAAATAAAGTACTGCCTGTGTAAATGCAAGAAATAATTAAGGTAAAGCAATCGTAAATACCAAAGCCTATTTAACCACAACGTGAATTGAGCTGGTGGGGTACATCTCCACAAATTTGATTTCTTGCTTCTGGGCGACCTAGCTTCTCACGCAAGGACGTGGGTTTGTGATTAATGGTCACAAACCGTTACTCACTGGCTTTACTGTGTTTAACTTTAGCTACGCCGTAAGAAACTCCAGAATAATTATAGCAATAATAAAGTTGTAATCAGCAATATTTTGCAGAAATTTATTGCGGGGAACCTTATTTTTCGGTGGATGATGGCGGAGGGGAAATAGTGGAATCATCTCAAACTTTCCCTTATGCCATCGGGTCAAACATAACCATTAGTTGTCCGTCAGGCCATGAGATTGTCGGACCCAGAGACAGAACTTGCCTTTCGAACGGACAATGGAGTGGCAGACACACAGCCTGCGACGCTGAAGGTAAAAAAAAATTAGAACAATTATTGAGAAAAAAATTTTGCTGTATTTTAAAGAGCAATACTACAAGATTGATCATTTTTCCGGGCTGTTTCCGGAGATACCTACCAGAGATGGAGTCAAGGAACCAACGTTCGAGGCCAAGGCCAAGCAATCAAAAAAATCCGAGGCAAGGCCAAAGACCGACTTTTCGAGGATAAACCCTCTCCAGGCCAAGGGCAGGAATGGTCGAGGCCAGGGCCAAGGACCAAGGACGCAATTTTTCTAAATTATGGTCGGCAAATTTCCTATTATTTTTAAGCGCGCAAATGTTTAGGATATTTCATTTTGTTAAGTTATTGATGGTAATTCGAAAGCAGTAGTTTCTAAAAGCAATGAATGCTATTTTAAAGTTTTACACCATTAACCATTATGCCATTAGCAGCAATGTTGATTATGTCCCGTACCGATATCGTGGCAATAAAACAAGGCCATAACCACGCACTTACCAGAAATCTGTAATGGGGAGGGGGGGCTGTTACGGGGGTCTGGGGTGGAGTCTTCTGCGCTTGAAAGTTGTGTATTTTTTGGCAAAACTAACTTAATTTCAGGCCTATTTTGATACAAATTGATGCTATTAAAACATGGCATAAAAATTATCTGTGCAAAAACATGATTATACTAATTTCATAAATGGGATGTGGTAGGTAGCTATTGCTAGTATTTCAGTTCTCTTATTTACAGCTAGTAAATCATAAAATCCTATACCGGTGGTTCAATAAAACTCTCAAGGAGTAACCGATTTCGTCTATATTTTGTAGCGAAAATATGATTGGGAGGGGGGGGTAATGGAAGGAAGTTTGAAAGAAGTAATTGGTAATAAACTACCCTGAATAGCCCCCTCCCCCCAATATTCCTGAGCTTATATATTCTTTTTTGATGAAACTTATGTTGAGCATTTTTTAATGAGCGATCAAATTTGATTAACAATTTTTGGCCAATTTCAAAGATTTTTTCTCATTTATGAGTTTTATTTTTCATAAATTAGACCCCCCCTCAAACAAACGTTTTAAAATATGCTATCATTTTTTTAGTATATTACATTGCAATATAGAAACTCAGAAAAGCTAAAAACTTGGTATTTTCCTTATTCTGAATTTTGGTCGACAGGCCAATGGGGGTCTATAATCCCTTCCTCCGCTCCCCCCTGCTTATGCTACTGGCCGCAACTCGTAAATGGGGATAACTAAGATCTAAACGTGGAAATGGTCTTAACTTCATCAGTAAGGGCCCCGGTGCAAACTTCCACTGATTATGGATTCCAGATTTTTGAGTATAATTTCTGAAATACAAACCTTATTGCTTGGTTAAACGACTTCTTTTCACAGAGTTGTTTAAAATATTGTCATAAATTATAGTTTTTAGCAGGGCATGGAATGGAATGGAAGAAGAAATGGAATGGAACGGAAATTTTGCCATGGAAAATGGAAGATGCCAGAATGGAATGGAATGGAAGATTTCAAGGATGGAATGGAAGGCAATCTTCTATACTTCCATACCAATTCTATACTAGATTTCGCTCATGGCATTTACAGAAAAATATATACGGATAGTGACAATTAAAAATATGTGAAAGAGTTTAGCAGCTAATCATCTGTCGACAAATTAATAGGGTAATTTGGTCATGAACATTGCGCAAACATTGTAGGCATTGCAACTGCATTAATGCTGACTGGCTTAGTTTTTGTTTTGAAAATGGCAATTTACACAGCGCCGTCGCCTCAGACCAAACGAAGTGAGGGGGCACTAAAATAGACTGAACTTTTGCATATTGAAACTGATCTTGTACGGCTGCAAATACAAAATTTCTAAATTCTGTAATCATTCCAAAAAAAGAGACATGTAAGTCCGGTAGCGTTTCTTAGTTCCTTTCGTTTTCGGCCCATAATCACTTGGAAACTCTGTGTGCAGCAATGACTGCGACCTAAACAACCTTGAGTGTGCTCCAAACAAACAAAAACAGTTGGTCTTTTCAAAAATCGAAATCAACAATTTTGTTGGTCAGCATTTTTACTCTCGGACACACCCATAAACAAGCGTGCAACCAAGATTTTGCTAAAGACGGGGGCATGAAAGTAAAAATCTTTTCGTTTGAAAAACGTCTCGATGAGTAGCAAGCTGAGCAAAGTAGCGCAACTCAATCATTTCATATAGACGGGGGTCTAGGGGGCGAAGCCCCTGTCGCTGGGCAATTTTTTAATTTTTTCGAGAAAAAATAACTATTTTAATGCCCAAAGCTGGACAGCGCTGTTTTAAGCTTGTGGTTCTTATCAGTAGCCCTCAGCATATCTAAAGAAGTTGTTCTGACTCCCCAAGAGTCGGCCACGAAGGACGTCAAGCTTGTTCAGTATTTCAACGCCATTTGGATCACATTTCGCACTTTTTAAAGCTAGCTTATTTGAAAGAATTAAATTGTTAAGACTTAGAAGTCAGAAGAAAAACTAAATTGCTCAGTCAATTCAGCCCCTACAGTACTTACGGCTAATTCAAAAACACGTTTAAACGCTTGATTTTTATGATTAAGTTTTTTAAGTGACTTGGCTAGGAGGGCTGAGAAACCCCCTTAGCCCTCGTAGTTGTGCCACTACATCCATAAACTCTTGGCGGCCTGTTGTGGATCCCGACCCATAGATTGAAAAACAATAGCTTCGGACTCAGAATACTTCGAAATGAAAACGATGTAAATTTTCATTATTTTAAAATTGATTGGACTAGCCTAATTTCTTGATGACCGATTAGGTTCGGAGATGTAAAATTGTGATGTTAAATCTAGTGTTTGAAATTTGAATCATTAAACTTTTGATAATTAAAAACTTCTATATACGACTAATGTAGGTAGCTTTATAGTCCGGTAGAAATAGCTTTAACCCGGAAAAAATTTATAATTAGCTGAAATTTGGCACAATTACTCAGGACCACGTCTTGAGCCACCAAAAAAAAATCCCCATGTTTTGGACATGGGACTTCCCCCTTTTTCGGCCTCTAAAGTCTGCCATGTAGTGTCAAAGAGCCTTTGCTATCCAACAGCCAATCCAAAAGTTCTAAAAGTGCTAAGTTTTAACTAATACTTGGTTTTCAAGTTCAGGTTTAAAAATTTTTTCTTTGAAGTTGCTGACGTCATAGCCAAATTTTTTTGAAAAAATGACGTATTGATGGCTCAAATTGGAAATGAGAGTAAGGTTTTTGGATGCAAACCAAAAATTGCTTAAATCAAAGTGATGACGTCACAAACGTTTTTGATGACGTCATCTGTCACGAGTTTTGATCGTAAATTTGAAAGAGTGTTTGACCAAACGAAACATTGTAAAACTTTTTTATTAACTTTAAACTTGGGAGAATTATTATATTGTGAATACAGTCGATTGAAGGTCAAAAACTGTGTGGTCAGTAAAAGTCTGGTGTAGTAGACACCGGCGGAGCCAGAGGGGGATTAGGGGGACCAGTCCCCTCCTTTTTTTTAAAGTGCACAATTTCACAAAAAATTATTTAAAAGACAAAATGTGAAAAAACTACGGAATTGAAAAACGCTCAACTCAAGTGTAATTCTACCCAGAGTTGCAAATGATCAACGTCAAAACTTTTGCATTTTTTGAAACATTTTTTCAAAGGTCATTAGCTTCTCTATCTTTTACGACAAATTTTAGCTCTCTAGCTTGTATTGTTTGCGAGATATTCGGATTGAAAAAAAGCGCAAAAAAAAATTTGCAGCAAAAAAGACAAAGTGAATCATTTTAAACGTAGCAATGGAAATGAAGAGTTACTATCAAAAAATCAATTTTCGTAAAATAAGATCGTAGCGTAGCCCGTATCGCGCTGTCGTGGAATAACAATACCTCGTCAGCATACTGCATTGCATTTGCGGGAGAATGCGAATGAGGCAGAAAGCAGCGCGATTTCGCACCAAAAAACGCAATCGATTTGTTTCAAAACTCATCATTTTCCACAATGGAACAAGTAGAATCAGATACCGGTGAGAATTTGGGACGGCCGAGATCTGACGCATATCAGTACACGAATTAAATGTCACCATAGTCGAATCGTATTTCGACCCTAATAAGTTTCGAGAATGTTCTATTTCAAAGCATTTGGAAAAAACACTAATCGCAAAAGGAAAGCAAATCTCTTTTTTGCGTTTACATGGAATAAGATATTAGACGTAATTGGTCTAAACTGCTTTATGTAGGCCTACATTTAGACCAACAGCCTTATGAACCCGTTTATCTGAAAAATGACGGAATCAAAATATTATTGCTCAAAAAGTTTTTATTAATTACCAAAAGCGTAGCTACAATGTTAGCTTGATCCTTTGATTTTGTTTTTAGTTGAAGTTGGAGAACGGGATCGGCTGGTTTGAATTAATCTAAAAACTTCAATCTGCGCTGTCAAATGTTTAATACACTAAATAGTTCGCTAATTTATTTTTAGGAAATCTGTGTCAATCAATTTCTATGTCTGCATATTACAATGCATAGCCGTGTTGATTATGAACAATGCTCTTGTTGTCTATCAGAGAAGCGAGTTCGGTGACGTAGACCTAATTGTGTCGAAGTCTAAATTGAGCGCGTTGATTGGTTGCGAGCAAAAAGTCGCGCAGACGCCGTCCGCCTAATCCGGATCTACACTGTGCGTAAAATCGTGAGCGCAAAAGCTCGTCTTTCGTTTAAAAAACGAAATTCGGTAAGCTCAGCGTATCGCCGAACCAGCGTACAAGCAGCCAGTTGTTTTAAACAAACTAACAATATGCCTGTACGGTTATAATTTTACGGCCGGGCCTAAAAATTTGCTTTGGAAACATTTTACGTATACGCAGTTTTCGGCGCGAAACAAATTTTGTTTGCGGGCGTGCCATATAAATAAAAATAAACCCATTGTATTTCGTTATGATCATTTTTCCGCAAACGCCGCGTTCAGATTCGCATTATTTGATTGAGAAAACCGTACAAGGAATTGGTCGGTCGCTATCGCGCTATTCTTGCTTAATGCTTAGATCTCTATTTCCTACCAACGACAATAACAAAAGAGTACAGTAATCAATTAAACGAAACTTTATATTGGCAAGCCACAATACAGCGCATTTTTTGTTGTTGGTTGAAGATAGCAAGCAGTATGTTGTGACTGGAGTCAACTGTCAATTAACATAAATTATGATAGGGAGCACTTATTTTTTCAAAAACCAATCATTTTCGGGTGTAGGCAGGAGTTGTTCGTATGTTTTTGCGAATTGTGCATATCATTTGTTCTTAATTTGTCACAATATACTGTGGTAGATAGATGGCAGCTTGATTCAAAGACCGAAAGATCCCTTCACTGTCTCCTGGCCAAGGCAACTTGATGAATGAAATGTAATTATAATCATTCGAAAATTGAAATATTATTATGCAGGCTTGCTTGAAAAATAACGGCAATCTGCAATTTTCTCGTATGGCTTAAGTAAAAAACGTGCTTTTTTAGTATCCGCTGTTGCATCGTTAAATATAGGAAAATCATAAAACTAGGTACTTTAATTTTTATTTTTTTCGTTTAGTTATTTTTTTATGCGTCTGCTGTATGAACGATGGCACGACTTCAACTTGTTATCGCTTAACCTTTGTACAGTAGTTTGATGCAATTAGCCCAAATAAAAACTTTTCGATTTGCATATGCTTTAATCACAACAAAAAATTTTGTCCTTCCCCTTTTTTTTATTTCTGGTTGCGCCGGTGGTAGTAGTCAAGCCGATGAAATTTAAACCTCCCAAATGGGATTAAAATAAAATAATGCATTTTGCAGTTAGAGCAAGAAAGCCTATAAATGTTTATCCAAAAGTTTCCTCGCGCAGTTAACGTTAATTTGCAATTTTAGTTTAAAATGCAAGCATTAGCAAAGATAAAAAAAATTATTAAGGCTGCAAATTGTCAAACATTAGCGTGCTTATTATAAATTAATCAAATAAATTTTGTTCAGGTGTTGTTAATTCAAGAATCTTGGTTGATTAGATAAGTTTTCGATCAGGTGTTATTTAAATTAGTCCAATAAGTTTGTTCAAATGTTTTTCTAATTGGTTAGATAAGTTTAGTTCAGATGCCAGGCCTATCTTACTGTAATAGATTTAGTACTACAGATAGTAGAAGTATGCTAACAAAGCATTTTGTGTAAGATAATAATATTGTCAGTACGTCAGACATTGCAAAACGGTAAAAATTCTGTTCCTACGGGATATGTTATCGTGCTCGGGATTCCTATTAACAGGGCCGCAACTACGGGGGGGTGGGGGACAAAAAGGGGCGGCAACCCCCTAAACAAAAATTCCGCCCGCCTTAAATGCCCAGCATGCCCAACCAAACTCCCCTTCCCCTTACGGCAGTTTCAAAATGGTGGCCTCTTTTTTTTGTAAATCGACAAAAAACTAGGAGATAAGTAGAATAATTTGGCGAGATAACCTTTTTTTTTTGGAGATCAACAGAGAACTCCGACAAACGTAGACCAAATTGGCACGATGACCTTTTTTCTTTTTTTCTGAGACCATCAGAGAACTCGCAGTGAAAAGTAGACCAACCCCAAAATTTTGGCCCCCCCTAAATTTTGCCCCCTAAGAACAACGTTCTAGTTGCGGCACTGCGTATTAATTGCCATATAATTTCGCTAGTTATTTTTTTTTAGAACCATTGCGTATAGGAGGACAATGAAAGTCCTCGGCCAAGGACTCAAAGATGCCTTAGAACCTCAAAATGATGATGCTGATATTCTCAAAGTGGTGTAATGTTTCGTTTGGTCAAACACTCTTTTTCTAATTTACGATCAAAACTCTTGACAGATGACGTCATCAAAAACGTTTGTGACGTCATCACTCTGATTTAAGCAATTTTTGGTTAGAAGCCAAACAGCTAACTCTCATTCACAATTTAAGTAATCAATGCAGAATATGTCATTTTTCCAAACCTTAAAATTTGGCTATGGCGTCACCAAAAATGACGTCATTAATTTTAAAATAAATTTGTTTATGCCTGCACTCAAAAATCGATTACGATTCAAAGTTTGGCTCTTCCATAACTTTTGGATTGGCTGTCGGACAGCAAAGACTCTTTGACACTAGGTGGCAGACTTTAGAGGCCGAAAAAGGGGGAAGTCCCATGTCCAAAACATGGGGATTTTTTTTTGGTGGCTCAAGACATAGTCCTGAGTCATTGTGCCAAATTTCAGCTAATTATAAATTTTTTTCGGGTTTGCATGTATTTTGTCGTATTTTTACCGGACTATTAGTCAAGTAGGTAGGAATGAACGTAATTATTCCTTTATGCATCATTGTCGGTTTTTTTGTCGTTGCGTGATTTTCCAAAAAAAAGTATTTTTGGTAAACCAAAATGAGGAGGCAAGGCCCCCCTGGCCCCCAGTAGCGACGGCACTGAATTTGCCAATTGACAAAGCTTTTTCTTCCTTGGGGTAACAAAGGTTTGTATTTACTTTTCTATCCTCGATTGAGCTTAATTCTTTGTTGTTTTTTTGCTTTTAATTTTTTTTGTATTTTTGTGAAATGTTTTTGGCAGTTTGGCTGTACTAAATTTCATAGTTGGTGTGACTACAAACTTGCAATCATTAAATCCAGTGCATATTGGTCAACCTATTGTCTGTCAATTAAGTGGTTGACATTTTCTTAGTGAGTGAATTTTTTTTTGAGTGAATTCTTAGTGAGAGAAATTTTTGAATTTTTTTTTCTTTGTGAGTGAATTTTTCAAGCGATTACTGGCAAAGGTACGCTTAACGTTGCAAAAGTACAATACAAATTAGGAGTAGCTTCCAGTCTGAACTTACCTCGGTATGGAAGTATGGAATGGTATATGGAAAAAAATTTTAGTATAGAATGGAATATGGAACGGAAAATTGTTAGTATGGAATGGAAGAAAATTCCGGAGTGGAATATGGAAAAATCGTTTTCAGTTTCATTTCATACCAAGCCCTGTTTTTAAACATCACATAGCGATTCTGATATTTTTATGTATATTGCAAAATACTGTAAATTTTTGTTTTCGAATTGAATTGAGGTACCGTATTCGGTATTTGCAAGCTCAAGTTATTAAAGAAAAAGAGGTTCTGAGAGTGAGGGCAAAATCTCCATGCCTCCGTTGAACTATTTTAGTGATTTTTTTCAGAAAAATGGTAATTTTTGTGACGTTCAAAAGAAGTTAGGCAATTTTTAAAGCCGTTTTCAAGAAAATGTCGCAAAAATTATGTCAAAAAAACTTTTGTTTTTTCACTTCTCATTTTACGCCAATCTTTTTTTTACGGTTTAATGCATGTGATATCCATCTATACTCTATAGTCTAGCATCTAATGCCTATCAATAAGGCGTTGGAGCCGAAGCCAAGGAGCAACTTGTTTTTTGGTGCAGCTGGAGCTGGAGCTAAATTTTTGTCAAAGCCGGAGCTGGAGCCAAATTTTTGTCGAAACCGGAGCCGGAGCTGGAGCCACGCTTTTTGAGATTGCTTCAGTTCCAGATTTGCTCCAAATTCAAAACTGATACTTTGCTCACTGAGGTTTTATTTTCTTGCTCGATTGTCTAGACTGCATTAGTACTATCATTGCATTGCTTGTTTCGCTAAGTGTGCATATACATGCGCAATACATGCGTAAGACATTGTTGTAAGTATAATCTTTAGAGCTTGTTTTTAAAAAATTAAAAAGCAAATTTTAGCGCTAAGTCTTGGTAGAAAAGAGCTTCGGAGCAGCTACGAAATTTATTCAGCTCCAACATTCTTCTATCAATGAATAAGCGAGTTCGTTTCGGCCGCCAAAAGACACTTAGTGAAATTTAACATAAAATATTTAACTGTAAAATGTAACTTGGGGATCCCAGCAGGACCGTATTAAGAAGAAAGACATTGAGGGCATTTGCCCAGGGACCCACCACCAAAATACCCACAACTGGAAAAACGCAAAAAATAATAAATCGTTAGTTTTTTCTAAAAATGCACAAATTTTTCGTGGGCACTTGCCTAATAGTAGTTTCATGACGTCGTATGAACATCGATTAAGTGCAGCGCGCATCTTTCCAGGCATTCGCACAATTATAGTTATATATAATTTCACACTTCCTTGTTTAATAATTCTTCATTCAGGGTTTTTTTCTGATTGTTTATTCTTTGAAATTTTTTGCGGCGATTTTCACACAAAAAATGTTCAACGGATGCAGATTTGACAGTGTTAGATTTTTGCCCCACTGCAATAATGTTTTTTACAGACGGAGAAATTCGCTGCAAGCATCCGGGGATACCGGTAAATGGGCGGATAATCGGGGATGATTACTCCGTCGGAGCAACTATCACGTTTTGGTGCCATTCAGAATACGTCATGATAGGCGATGCCGTGCAAGAATGCCTCTACTTTCTTCAGTGGAGTGGCAATGGAGCGCCAAAATGTGTCAGTAAGTGCTGGATGTTGACTATATTTCCGAATTCAACTCAGATCTGCTCAAATTACAGGATTTTGTTGAAGTGTAACGAGTTGGCACGATTCATTTTCGCCTAATTGCACCTTGATCACAGCCACTTACAGTAATGACAAAATATCAGTTATGAGTTGACATTTTATCTGCAAGCTGGAATAACAGACCTCAGCCAAGTTAACGGGTGTATGGTTACGCCTGAATAGCTCCACAAACATTGTTTGCAAATAGTTACACGGACAACGATTTGCAACTGTGTCCTAATTAATTCTAAAAAGTGGTTTCATAAAGTTAATGCATCCTGCCAAAACCATCATTGGACACAGCATCTTTTTAACCGCTCAATTGTTAAAGCTCGCAAAATTCGTGAGTCATTTGATTGGCAGCATTTTGCTTTTTTGCGTTATAGTAAGCATTATATTTAATTAAGGAACACGCTGGTAAGAAAATCACCAGCGGAAAAAAAAGAAAACTATTCCCACAAATCCGTGATTAGCAGCGAAAAACAGTTTTAGCCTCATCAATTTTTTTGAGATTGCTCAACGGGCATCACCAATATTCTTAGTTGCGATGCGGATGACACATACTTAATAATTCATCAATTTAATCAAGCAGCCTTAACTTAACAAACAAATAGAGAATTCGCAAATGTACACCAAAGGACTAAAGCTTATAAAATTATACTAAATTCACAAAAATCTTTATCTTTAGTGATCCTTCCAAAACAACAAAGCAATATCTGCAACTTAGAAATAAGTTTCAACTACTCAATTATAGCCTTACAAGTTTGTGTGAAATATCTTGGCATTGCAATCGATTCAGGATTAAGATTTAATTTGCACATTAAGACGTTGTAATCCAAAATTGCCACGGTTATTGGGGCTATTTCAAAACTTAGCCAACTAAGTCTTACTTTATCAGCATCACGTACTTTGCATTACTCGATAATTCAACCTCATCTCCTCTGTGGTTATGTTATCCTCCATCTCTATGGTTCTTCTTTTAAAATTTATCCAAGAAAATTAGGCTACTGGTTTTCAAAATATTGCGTTGAGAATTGTAGCTTGGGGTAATTGGTTGGATAATACCATTCAACGTTACACAAAATTGAATTTATTGAAATTGGACGATTTACATAAATGTGAAACCGCCAAATTAACACACCAACTTGTGAGTAATAAATCGCCTACAATTTTCCTCTTTTTTTACTCGTGTAAAAGTGATACCTGCGCGCACAAACAACAAGACTGGTAACAGTGGAACATGGTTTGTATATTCCAAGATTCAGAACTAATCGATTACTAAACAGTTTTAAATGTCATGTAGTCAAAATAAAGAACTCAGTCCCAGAAAACTTACTAAAATTACTGTAACTTATATCAATTTAAAATAATGTATGAAAGATATCTGTTATCTACTTACGATTGAAAAATGAAATAAAGAAAATTAAGTTTCATCGAATTCAGTTACATGTGACAAACAGTACTACTTTTGAATCAAATAAGAGGCTGCGTGACTCTTTGACCAAGAGGTCCCTTCTCAACTACCTATTCAATTAACCAATTTTTGTCTTCGTTTGTGCTTTTGAGTATAATTTTGCGTTTTTTTTTACCCATTCGGTAAATCGAAATACACTACTGAATAATTGGTCGGTTAAATAAAATCTATTATATTTTGAATGTAATCAAATTCAAATAGAATCTTATTCAACTAAAATCTGTTACATAAAATTAATCAAATTCAGATAGATTCTATTTGAACAAGAACTGATGCCTGCTGATCAGTGATCATTCCCTTTGGGCGAAGCATATCTTGCACAAAAATATTTGCTATTATGTAAAATTGACTTGGCCTTCTCAAAAAATCGATTTGGCTAAATATTTTTTGCATTTACATTGCTCGTGATTGATAAAACCAGCTACAATCTTCATTCAAGATATTTTTCTGTTTCTCTAGACCCTTTGCACCCAATTGACCCTACAAAACTTTTTGGAAAGCTTCAAAGCTCCGCAATAGAAGTTCCAGGATTTGTACAAGAGCTTGGTCCAGGCCATTCTACGTCAAACGAAGTAACAAGCTTTACAGATCTCTACATTTTCATTGATTTGGCGGATGATGTTCGTGATGATATGTTGGAACATTCTTTAACATTTGCACAAGACAGAGTCATCAGGGTAACTCGATGCAGTTGTGTTTGTGCGTTTCAAAAAAATCAGTTTAGGTTTTTGGCTAAGAGGTGCTGGCTTAACAGTTCAAAGCCTCATGAAAGATTCGCACTTGTGACTCTAGCTCAAACATGAAGGCTGCTTTCCGAAGTCAAACAAAGAAAACCTACGACGTCTTAATTCTTACAAATTGCAGCATAATATGGCCCCTGATTTCGCAACAGGGCCGTTGAAAGAAATTACGGGCCCGGGTACAGAACAAAGAAGGCAATTTCTTTACAGTCGAAAGCCATTTTTCATTCCGAATTTAGATTAAACACCAACAAAGGTCTTCGCCAAATTTGGACCTGTTTATTCAAATTTGAGGTGAAGACCAGAGAAAAAGATCATTACCGCAATTGATTTTGAGTTTTAACCGAAGCTCAACACTTTCAGGTTCTCGCCTTAGATAAACATGCAAACCGCTCAGGTCCCTAAATCTGGACTGGCTCCTCAAAATTTTAGAGACTGAGCATAGACGTAGCCAGGATTAATGATTGGGGGGCCCAAACCACAAATCACCTGCAATGACGTCATCATAAATTTTCAAAAGAGGAACTTTTTATGGGGCAAAGATATCGTAGAATGGAAGATCAAACGCGAGGGCTTGGTTAGGCGCTTAACCAGAAATTTGCTAAAGAGAAAGGGCTTAAACCAATAGTTAAAAAGTCTAACTTGGCTGACGTGTTGAGTAAACTATAGTGTAACTCAAACGCATGACAGACGGGGGTCTGAGGGCGAAGCCCCCAGCAGCTAGGTAATTTTTTGCAACTTTTTGGAAAAAAGCTATTTTAATGCCAATGGATCACATTTCGCACGTGTTCAGAGTCATTTGAATAAACTACATTTTTAACACTTGAAAGCCAATTGAAAACATTAAATTGTTCAATCCTCCTTTTACTTATAATTTATGTTTAAAACACGTTTAAAATCTTGCATTTTGGTGTTAAATTTTGCACGTGATTTAGCCCAGGTAAGGGGTAGTAAAGTGCACTACTTTCTGCAATATTTTAGCAGTAAATAATAATCCACTCCAAGATTTTCCTGAGAGATTTTTGTTTTGTCATGAAATTAACCAGTAATTGGAGTACATGTACGCCCAGGGGGCCCAAGCCCCCTCAATTCAAATTCAATAACTTGTTCAATGAGCATTTCTCTAACTAATTTTTTTTCAAAAGTATTTTGTCGCGTAAAAACTGGCGAGTTGGAGGAGAATTGTTATTAAAAAATGGTGGAATAGATGGTTACGATTAATAACCATGTTATTCCCGGACCGGATTTACATTTTGCAGGGCCACTGGTACTTTGGGGATTATTGCTACGTCTTCCTGCCAAATTTAGGTGAAGATAAAAAAAAGTCATCATTTGGGCGTGGAACCCCTGGCACTGTGCCATGTAGTAAATCCGATTCTAGTTATTGCATTACGTTCGTAAACAGGTTTGATAAGGGCCTGAGGTAGAAACTTTTAAGACAAAAACTTTTAATTTCACCCAGGTTATACATTTAAATTGGTTGGCAAACACTGAAATGAGGGGTCCCGGGCCCTCTGGTCGTCAATGGTATTGTTAATTGTTGTTGTACGCGTGTACTGTTTTACGCGAAGATGCTAAAAGAAACTAAAAATGAAGAACCAATAGGCTTTTTTGTCACATTTTTATCATTGAAGTGTTTCGATTGGGGGTCCGGGCCCTCAGCCCCCCCCCTGGCTACGCTTATGGGAATGAGTACACCATACTCCCTTGTTCCCTCTTAAAGAGCCTGTTTTGCAAAGTGCAAAACAATGCATGCATTTTTGCAAAAATAAGATAAATTACTTATTGTGCAATTTGCTGTTGATGAACTCAATCTACTGTATTTTCAACCACTTAGAAATTGAATCCAACGGTCGGAAATGAAATTCCATGCTCTAAGTCAAGTATTAAATAAAATAAAATTTTTTAGCAAAGTTCTAGTCACAATCAGACTGCATGTGCATTAAAAGCTACAGCGAACAGTCTTATGTTCATACAATGTTTAATTATTCGTTTGAGAAAGAGACGTGCTTTATAATTAATGCACCAACATGGATTAAAATCAATCAGCAACTTAGGGGTTTTCATCTTTATTTAATCAGTTGAATTTATCAGAATAAAATAAAATTAAGTACAAGTTTAGAGAAATACTTCTTGAATTACTTCATAATTATAGCAATTCGGCCTGCCATTCGTTCAAGCTTTTCCTCTAATCTGCGGATTAAAGTTAATTCATGTTGACGCAAGCGACTTTAAGTACGATTTTTACTGGGCGTAAAATCGAGAGCGCACTAGCGCATCCGTAGTTCATTGTATTTTACCCGAAAATTATGAACATTAAAAAGACGTCAGCTTTTCGTTGTGACTCTTTTGCATCAATCATAGTTATCACATCATGGATTATAAGTGACACAAACTAAACTAATTTTATCTAGCTGGCAGTTGTACGCTGGTAATGCAATACAACGATTGTAAGCAAAGTTCTGTTTAAAATAAACTAAAGATACGCTCAGGTTAGACCGGGCTTTAGAGTATACTTAACTTCCTTGCAAATGCATTTGAAAACAGTGTACGGTGAAGGTTGCACACCCTGTACAACATAAGGCAGGCCTAAGTTGTAAAAAAATATGTTATAAATAAACGCAAAGGCAAATATACTGGAACGCCTGATAAATCTTTTTTGTTTTCTGTTTAGGTTTCAAGGGGCGGAGTTGTAAGCTGTAGCGTTTACATATTTGCATCGGATGTGATGAATTTGCTTCCACTAAAAATTTACTCAGTGCCAAATGTTGTGGAAAATTTAAGAAATATTTTGGTTGACAAAGGTATCATTTAGTTTTTGAAACTTCAATCAAAGCAAAAAATTGTTCTAACTCTAACCGCATCAAAACTAAATCAGTACTTTGCAAGTTTTTTTATTTTTATTTTTTATTATTATTTGTAAAATTCGGTTTAAGAAATGATTTAAAAAACTACTCTTTGTTTATTGTTTCGACTAATACGTTTACACAGAGCTTTTGACAGCATAATGTAGAACAAAATATCCTTCTTCTCGAATGTAGTAAAGCGTAGTTTATGCTGTTTCTCTCTTTTGTGACCTCTTATTAAATCTCTCTATTTAAGCCATCGCATAATCGTTGCTCCTTTGCTCATTACGATTGTTTGTGACGTAGGCCAATGGCAGATCTTTTACCAGCATGGACCTGGATGTAACTATACCTAAGGGCCACTTTGGGAAGTTTAGCGTCAGTCCTCAATTTTTTTTTCACAAATCACAAAACAGTACAAGTGACAACTTAAAAATTAAAAAATTGAAGCTTTACTAGCTGTTTCACTTGTTTTCTTGATCATTAGAGGTGACGCATTTAAAATTAATCTTATACATTTAATAATATGATACAAAAAGTTAAAAAACAAAAACAAGAAAACTATAGTTTAGGACTACTGACAGGTTGTTTCGAAATTATAGAGCCCCCCACCCCTGACAGTTTATGCTGAAACTATAACGCTTTCGACTATAGCATATTTTAGCTCTTATCAACTTAAATTTTGACCGAGTTTTTTCTACATACAGTATTACATTTTTTGTATTTTGATTTTAAACAGCAGAGTCACTGTAGATAAACCCATACTTAAGCTGATGTTTCAGAGAAAATTAAATGACTGACATAATATCGTGGCAAAGCAAGGATGTTGATGAATTCCTAGCTCCTTTGCCTGAAATCTTTGTAAAAGCATAGTTGGTTAAATATTGGAAGATCTTGTTCAAGAGCGTACAAAAAACTGCAATGAAATGGCTGCAGCTGACCTATAAGGGATTCCACCATCATTGCCGATCCCGCTTTGATATTTATCATAACGAGTTATGTTGAAATGCCTTGTTGCAACCAAACATTAATACAGATCTTAAATGCTAGTGTTGGTGATTGACTTCTAACTTACTACCACTTCAAATCTGCTCTTTCTAGCTACGTTAGTATGTTTCCCCTTTTTGATATTTAGCTTGTACGTGGCTCACCACTGTTACTATACAGTACCGTTCAGTAATTTTTTTCCTTTTCTTCAGTGATACAGTACGCAGAGCTTTTGATCAGTGGCTTAGTGGATCGGAAGTTTCCTCTGAAACAGTAGACTCGGGTTCAATTTCCGGTCGGGTCAAAACAAGCAACAAAAAAATTGATATTCACCACTTCCTGCTTGGCGTCCCACAATTAAAAGGGACAGTGTGAACCTTCCACCGTGTGTAGTAGCCAGGTGGGCAGGTGGCAGCTGGACTCGAAGGCGGAAAGAGCCCTTCGCAGTCTCCTTGGTGAATATATATGTAATTACAATCGCAATTGCAGTGTATGATTGTAAAAAAATGATGGCTGGAACTTTGTTTGAAAATATTACCGTCGATATCTTCCTAGTATTAAAGTAAAGATAGTCATCCCCTTAATTTAAATGCTGTCTCAGATAATTGATCCGTGAAATCGGAACTCTTCGCAACACAGCAGCAGCACTTGAGACATTGGATCAACAACTAGCTGTTTCCATTGGCGAAAGTCCTACGAAAGAAAGAATCGCTTTTTTGTTGATCAACGGTAATTACAGTCAGAGGTGAAGTCCTCGCGGACACATTTTGAAGCCTTTAGCCAAGTTCTTGGCCTCGAAGCATACAAGTCCTTGATAATATCTTGTCTTCGGCTCGAGGACAGCACACTTTTTGATTCGTTGAAATTGGGCCTTGGACATGATTTTCTTTTCATGTTACGTTGGAAATTGGCAGAAGCCTCGCGGAAAATCGGCGTCTCCTCGCGTGATGACCTTTTTTTTGTATTGTGTTGGAGGTTGCCTGGAAATTTTTTTGGGGACCTTTTTTTTTGCTTGCGCCTTGTGTTCTTGGGCCTTGACTTCGAGAGGACGATCCTCGAGAAATCGGTCCTTGACCTTGGCCTCGGATTTATTTACTGTCCTTGGCCTCGAAGGTTGTGTTCTCGACTCCACCTCTGATTACAATAGTAGCGCAACTATTTATTGACCTAAGAATTAAAAAAAAAAGATTTAAAAAGTCGAAAAAATTGACTTTATTGACCTAACAAAATTTGGACCAAATATAAGCTATTTCTTGACACTTTTTCAAAATTTTATACTAAAACAACCATTTAATAAACGAAAGCACACTAATGGTCAACAAAATTTGCAAAGCAAGTCTACAATATGTGCTTTTGCGTAACAAGTCTTGAAGTATTACGATAAACAGTAACATTGCAAGCTAATTACCAGGTGAATGAAGTAGTGTGAAATCATGACAGTAATGTTGTACTTTGATTTTGAGAAGCTGAATAGCTAAACTAGGCGTTTAACCTAACTTTTGCTCGAAATACAAAAACTTTAGCCTTTTCAAAACGTTTCACAATTGCTATTAATTCAGGTCAATTCTTTTTGCATATAAAGTAGCATTTAACTAGCTTCAACAATCCCCGTCTTGTAAAAACAGTCTTTGAAGTGTAACGCATAAGCTTAGTATCAAAATTGGCTTTACTGGTTTTGTTTTTATTTTTTCTAATTTAATCTCTGAAAATTAGCTGATTGACATCTTCGAAATGAGATCTGACTGTCAAGGCACAATTGCGCAATATATACCACATGTCACGTGAAAACGCTAGGATACGGTGATTTCAATATTACACCTGCAGCCACCAAATATTTTGCAGCATCAGACAATATCTAAATCGATAGATAGAGTTTCTGTTAGTTTCAAGAATACTATCAAGCTATAACCCCCATCCCCCCCCATTGACCTGTCGACCAAAATGCGCAATAAGAAAAATACCACGTTTTTCGCACTTCTGAAACAGACTTTTGAAGTGATATGGGGTTTGTGGTTTAAAGCTACTTTTAAAACATTAATCTAAGGGGGAGCTAATGTTTGTCTAAAATAAAGCTCACAAATCAGAAAACTTTGAAAATGGCTAAAAATAAGCAATCATATGTGATCGCTTTTATGCCAAATGCTTAACGTAGGCTTCATCAAACAAATTATGAATGGGTATTCAGTTGTCTATTTAATTACGTTAATTATCAATCACTTCTCTCAATTATCGTTCTATCGGGCCCTTACCCCAAATCTTTTTTCCTTATAAAATGCACACGAATTTGGTTAATACTTGTGAGTTTTTTTCGAGTTAATTAATGAAATTACTGGCTTGTAACAAAAGGACTGAAATTTGACTATTAAATTAGCCCGGCCTGCATAGTCTTTATTTACGCAGCCAGTTTAATCATGTTTTTGCAGGCAGAGCTAATTTCTAAGCCACGTTTTAAAAACATTAATTTTATCAAAATCGGCTTAAATTAAGATACTTTTGGAAAATGTCCAAACGCTTCGGGCTCCGCCCCCAGACATCCCCTACTGCAAATTTCTGGCTACTTGCCAGACTGTTGCTACTTAAGGGTGATAAACGGAAAACTGAGTGATAATTACAAAAAATTGACTTTATTGCCCTTAGGAATATTGACCTACCGGTAAAAAATTGACTTTTTATTTACCAATCAAATTTAAGAATGTGAAACTGACTTTTTTTAGACAGATTTCTTGCAAAAAATAACATCATTCCAATTTATTACAAAAAATTGAAGTTAAAAAAAACTTGCCCAAGTGATTACTTTAGCGCTAAACTTCTTAAGATTGACTAGCCCTTCAAAACCCTGCCAATTTGGTAAGGAATAAATTTAGTTGTTTTTTTTTGGTTGAGTACTGGTTTGCAAAACAACAATCACACCTAACAAACAATAGAAACCAAAAAAAGAATACAGCAACAAAACGATATACTTCATATATGTTAGCAGTAGATAGCATGCTCACAGAGATACGCATTACTTTAACAAGATTTTTGAATACCAGTAACCCATGGTTGGTACACCGAAAAAAAGTCAAAAATAAACGAACCACCCCGTGGGTTACACAGCATGCCCGTCATGGTCAGGCTCGCAACCCTGATTTTGTTACGGAGTGCGGATTAAACCCAAAATAAAATTTTTCTGTACGAAATCAGTGTAAGCGGCGTGCTAAACGAATTGATGCAAATCAAGGGCATTACAAACGGATGTCTAGGGGAGGATCCTCCTGCCGTCGAAAGACATGGGAGTTTGGGGGCGAAGCCTTCAGTCACCAGGCGATTTGGGGATTTTTTTATTGACACATTTTTGGAGCCATTTGAAAAAAACTATATTACTAAAATTCGGAACTTATTTGAAAGAATTAAATTGCCTCGCTTCTTCAATCGCCCCTCTAATTACATGTCAAGTCCAAAATACAGTTGAACGCTTTTATTTTTGGGTTAAATTGTCTAAGTGAATTAGCTAAAGAAGGAAGGGGAAGCAAAGCCCTTTAGTCCCCGTCTTGGTTGTGCTACTTCTGGTCATGATAGCCGACACACAGAATATAATAACCTAGTAGCTGCTGCTTCAGTGAATATCATCTCTCATCAGTTACGCTAGCTAGGTAGGCATATCAGCCCTCAAATAGGTTCTGACATTTGAGCAGCTTGCAACGATTATTTTAGACGAGCTGCTTTACCAAAGCAGTTTGCATGAGGGACGTACGAAGCGAAAATGATTTCCAACCAAACTTCTAAACCGGAAGTCATGGAAACACAAAGTTTGACATGCTGGTTGTTGTTCAAATTAGTGACGTTATCAAAGTGACGTCCCTGCCGATTTGGGCAAAACTGGCTTCATTGTCCATTGACGTCACAAGCGGTTCAAATTTCGCAGATAGATTTGTTTTTTAGTCTCAATCATAAAATACGCTAATCAATGTGATTACGTCGCAAAAATGAGTAGTGACGTCATTTACGTAGGTTAAACATGATCCGAAAAATGACCAAACTTTTGAGAAGTGGCTTCAACAAATCTCAAAATTTAGGAAACTTTTTCTCATCCCTGCTATTTTATATTTTCCAGGGTTATTTGTGAATAAATCCTGAAAGTGAAGTTGGTTTAACTCTATTTTACACCGGTAGTAGGAGGGAGTTTTTGCCCGTCTTCTCGGTTATTTCGTGATAAATCCCTGCAGAAAAACGCTGTTTATTTTGAATTCTATTCGCAAATAACTCTTGAAAATATTGAGTTGCTAAGGAAACAGTAAGTTTTCCAATTTTGAGGTTTTTCAAAGGTCCTTTCCGAAATCTGAGCATGCTTTAGCCAAAATTTAACTTGAATGACTCCATTAGACGCTTTTGTAACGTAAGCAACTTGACTTAAGCATTTTATGCCTCAATATCAAAAACCAAACCTATATGTACAAAATTTAAACAGCCTCTGACGTCATTGGAAAAAGACGTTATTTTCGAATATATAGCAGTGACGTCACAGTGATGACGTCAGCAACTCAAACCTATTTTTCTAAAAAAAATTTTCGTAAACCCTAACCCGCATGCCAAATTTGGTGTTCTCACGACTTTTGATTTAGAGTCAGAAAAGGGGCATTTTTGCCCAAACCGTATAAAATATGGTTAACAACCGAAAATAATGACACTCATGAAGTTTTCCCTAGATGTAATTAAAATTATATCCAATTATTGTCATAAAACTTAGCCACAACGAAGGCATAAAACCACTGCAAATGGCTTAATATATTGCCCAAAAGTCATTTGTATGCTGCAGGAGTTTTTCTTTTCTAACTCTATTTCGTTCACCGCACAAAGTGCGCAAATAATAATACAAAAAAAGAGCTAGTACTGTGTACCTCGTGTGGCTGACCGAGCAAAGTTATTGGCACAGTAACTTGCAAGCAATTAAGCATCATCTGCGAACATAACTTAGTTATTTATTGCAAGTATTTGAAAAAGAGTTTTGCAGGAAGACATACAACTGGTCGTCAACCTCAAGAAGTGGCTAATCGAATTAAACAATCGCATGGTGACTACTTACCGAAGGTATTCCATCAAATGGCATATTGCATGTTGCTTCTCTGCAGAAAAAAAACTCGTGTCTTCAGTTTGACGCTGCAAAGATTATTTAAAAACAAAATAGTATTACAGTTATTGCAGTATGAGATTCTGGTGGTATTCAGTGCCGTCGCCAGAGAAACCAACGTGAGGGGGCACTAGCCGAGAGTGGAGGGGGCACTGCAATAAACTGAACTTTTGCACACAAAAACTGATAAATTTTTTGCGGCTACAATTATGCGCTACTTTAACGATTTTACATTCATGTCTGAAAAAAGACGACGTATAAGACTGGTATTGTTTCGTAGCTCGTTTCACACCCGGTCAATATAATCGCTAGAAAAATTTGTCTGCAGTAGTAAATGCGACCAGAAGCGCAACTAAGGTTTTAATAAGAGCTAGGGGGCTTGAACCAAAGGTAAACTTTTTTGCACAAAAACTGTCTAATTTAGGCCCCGTGCTAAACAAACTGATGCAATTCAAGCGTATCACAGAGGGGCCAGAGCCTCCAGCAGCTGGGCGATTTTTTTGTAATTTTGCGGCAAAAATAGCAATTTTAACGCCGTTTCAATCACATAGCGTACGTTTTTGAAGCCGTATCAATAACTACAGTAAATTGCCAAAATTCAGAAGTCTTTGAAAGAATTAAATTGCCTATTAGGGTGGAGTGAAAAATTTTTTGTTTTTCTTTTTGAACACAATAGTAATAAAAAGTTGCTCTGCCGCAATACTTTTAAAATGGTACAAAAATTAATCAAAAATTTCAAAGTCTTCAGGTGCCCCCAGAGCTGTAAAAAATTGATTTTTTGCTGATTTTTTGAAATTTTTGCATTAACGGAAATCTTAATAATCGCACTTGCCTCACGCAGTTTTCGCAAGCAATCACCTTAAAAAGCTTTTTTGTGATGTTTATTTGCAATCATCGAAAACTTTCAGGTGTCCAAAAAAACATCGCAAATTGGTCATTTTTTCTATATTTTGCATCAGTTTTAGTTAAAATTTAACAATACAATAAAATAAGAATTTTTTTGCAATAGAAGTGTTTAAATACTAAGCTTTAAAATGGTGCTTTGAAAAACCTTACTACTTTTAATCTACCTAAACACTGGTGTCCGGTCTACTACATTGGACATAAAAATGGGATCGAATAAAGCGGTATTTTTAGTTGAATTTAGATCAGAGCTCACCAAACTACGGACGGCCAGCAAGCTACTTCATCTGGCTTGCCACATGTTGCCGAAAGAAAAGCTGAATTAAAAAAATAGGAAAAGTTTACCAACTTTTTAAAAAAAAATTGACGTTTTTAAGCCACCCGCAATCTATTAATAATTTTTTGATTCCACCTCTTTTTGTGACACTATAAATTTTGTTAAAAACACCATTGCATAAGCATAAGCAGGATGATTGGGACAGTACTAGCACTAAATGATTAACTTTCAGGCTGTGTTGTAATATTGTACTCTTTAAATGATTACTAAAAAAGAAAAGTATAGATACTGATTGTAAGGTGTTTAAGAAAAAAGGGAAGACCAGTATTTTTGTGGAAGCCAATAAGGGTACAGCTAGTTGTGTGATATGCAACTAAAGTGTTGCTGTTTTAAAATAAAATAATCTTTGTCGGCGCAATACAGTGACGCAATCAGGGGGCGCTGGCCAAACCACGTAGAACATTTAACCCTAAAATCAAGCATTCAAACGTATTTTATACTTAGCTTACATTTAGACTTGACCTGAAGTAAGTGGTGGAGGGAGCTGAGAAAATATAATTCTTTGCGTGCTATCTGGCCTAAAGGCTACCAGCGCGGAAGCCTAAGGAAGAGTCACCAAAACGGTGACTTCTTAAAAGCAAGCAATGCGAAAAAGTTGTCTTGCCGTAGGAATCGAACCTGCAGCCTTCGGATTACCGGTCCACTGCTCTACCACTTGAGCTAAAGAAGACGTCTCTTCGCATGCTTAATTTTGCCTATTTAAATCCAGCAACTTAAAGCTTGATCTATGATGTTAATAATAATTTAGTTGTGATGTTTTGACGTTTGCTGGCCAGAGCTTTTATAATTAATCGTTTGCGTACTATTTGGCCTAAAGGCTACCAGCGCGGAAGCCTAAGGAAGAGTCACCAGAACGGCGACTTCTTAAAAGCAAGCAATGCGAAAAAGTTGTCTTCCCGCAGGAATCGAACAGTAAATGTGACCGGTAATCCGAAGGCTGCAGGTTCGATTCCTGCGGGAAGACAACTTTTTCGCATTGCTTGCTTTTAAGAAGTCGCCGTTCTGGTGACTCTTCCTTAGGCTTCCGCGCTGGTAGCCTTTAGGCCAGATAGCACGCAAACAATTAATTATAAAAGCTCTGACCAGCAAACGTCAAAACATCACAACTAAATTATTATTAAATATAATCCTTTCAAATAACTTTCAAATTTTAGTAATTTAGTTTTTCAAATGGCTCTAAAAACGTGTGAAATGTGTTCGAAATGGCGCTAAATTGACTATTTTTTCCCAATAAATTATAAAAATTGCCAAGCGGAAGAGGATACGCCCCCAGTCCTCCTTGCGTGATGTGGTTTAGTTGCACCAGTTTGTTAAGCGCGGTGCCTGACACAATTTTTCAACAAACTATGTTGTTTTTTGGTTCAAGCATCACTTACCCTTAGACGCACTTGGCAAACATCTGTTGAAATATTCAAATCGCACGACGTGGTGTGTCTTTGGCTTTGTTTTTTGTGAAATGGAAACTCCTTTCTTAAAATCGTTCGGTCTTAGTTCGTTGTTGATTTGTTTGTTGCTTGTTTAATTTGTACATTTCTTTTTCAAAAGGGCGCCTACAAGTTTTGTGTTTGCCATATATCAGGGGTAGCTTGTCAAATGCTGTTTTCATAGCATTAAGCCACCACAAAGTGGGGCAGCATGAACCAAATTTGAAAAAGGTGTAAAATGTTTTTTCGAAGAACACTATGCCTTGTAGTGCGTTACAGCTGGAGGAAAGCTATTCCTTCAACTTAAAAGCGATTTCCATCACAAAGTTGCCATACCACCGCTGGCTTTGTTATTTACATTTTACAGACACTTTGTTTTTTACATTTTGATCTTTGTTATTTTATTATCATTGTGTTTCCCTGCTGTCCTTATTTTTGGTTTCATTTTGATGGCAGCCCTGATCATAATGGTACAAACCAGTTTGCACTGGTAACACTTGTTGCGTATGAGTACGAGCTTTATACTGTAGAAGAAAGCGAAGAAAGGAGCTCTTTTTTGTAGCAAATGATAAGCTGCAGCCTCATAGGTCTATTAATTATTGCGGTTCGCAATTTCCAAAGATTTTCCAATCGCAGCTTCGTTAGTGCATTTGAACTTATTTTTGTCTTGAAATTAGATTAGACTGTAAAATGTAACTTCCAAAACACAAAAAATACCACCTGAGCAAAAAATTTTTCCTTACAATCAGCTCAACAACGTCAATACGTGCTCTAAAAGCGAGTGAATATAAAGAAATGTATATTACACACATAATATTAACGAATTAACGACTTTATTAACTTCCATTAATTAAAACTGAAAATAACGGATTAACGTTAACGGAGTTGTGAATTTTGTTAACGGACTAGTGGTTAACGAAGCTAACGTTTTGCATTACCTTGCCCACCTATGATTAAATGTTAATTGAATATAACATTAAATCGCAAAAACTCCCAAAAAATTGTTGTGGGTAATCATATTTGGAGTAGAGGACTTTGAAAGATGTGATTGATTTGGGATTTATTTGTGATTGAAAGAAGCATACGGTATACGAGGTGTCGCTATTAAATAACAAGACTGGTGACATAAAGCAATTTTATTGAAGAAAAAAAGGTCATTTTATTTTGTTTCCCCTTTGATGTATTCTCCCTTAGCGTCAACACAGCGTTTCATTCGGATTTTTGTAAAAAAAAAGAACACGACAATCAACATTGGCTTGAATTTTGATTTTGCTTTATTTTGCTTTCTTAATCCGTGGTGAGTTTGCAGTTTTCCTGATTGACAGATTTTTTTGCAGATTGACTGGCACTACTAGCCTCACTGTTTCTTTGTCAATGGACATTCTCTCTGCTATCAGTCGAATACTAAGCCGACGATCTTCTCGGACAATTTTTTCAATTTCTCGGATATTGTTAGTGGGTTTTGATGCGGTTGGGCGTCGTGAACGTTTATCATCTTCAACATCAATCCGGCCCAGAGTTGTAAGTCGGGCCGGGCTTTTCGGGTCGGGTTCGGGCATAAAGTTGACAAAAGTTTCGGGCTTAATTCTGACTTGAGAGGTACTTTTTGTCTTAGGTACACAAAAATATAATCAAAATAAGTTGGCAACATTGCTAAATTTTTCAGACCGAACTTAACTTTCGCGTTTTTTCGGGCATGATTTGGGCTTCAAATTAGTTCTCGGGCCGGGTTCGGGCTTATATTTTTGGGTTCAGGCCGGGTTCGGCCCTGGGCTAGTCGGCCCGTTTACAACTCTGGTCCGGCCTGCACGAAATCTTTTGTGCCATTCAAAAACGCTGGTTCTTGACATGCATTCTTTGCCGTAAACTTCAATCAACGCTTGAGTTTTACCAAAAATTTCAAGATAATTCTTTGCTCAGTTTTAGAATTAAACATTTTTTCTGCGGCTGCAACAGAACTTCTTGCAACAATGAGCAATTTGCTGCTTCTGCTAGCCAAGGTTTTTTCCGACGCGCAAAAAAACGTGCACTTGCTTTCAATATCAAGGTACCTAATTTGTTTAAAATATAACAGTAATTTTGCGAGTAACTTGTCAGAAAATTGTCGCCTGCAGTTGTGCGCCTTCTTAACATCCCACTCACAGAAAAAAACGCATTCGTTTATGTTTTTGCGACAAATTTTGAGCTGTTACAACTTAAAAATTTTGTTTGCTTAACTTGTAAAAGTACTCGTACTCGAACTTTTTTGTGGTACTCGTACTCGAGTACATTTTTCAATATCAGTACTCGTACTCGGAAGTTGAGTACTCGACTCCATCACTGAATCTGGGTATGCAGAGAGATAGGTTATTATATGGACAGGTGATCTGGGGCATAGGCGTAGCCAGGGGGGGCCCAAGGGGCCCGCCCCCCCTCCCCCAATCAAAATACCACTAACGACAAAAGGTTATGACAACATAGCCTGGCGAAGTTTAGTTGCAGTTTTTTTTTCAGTAATTACGCACATAACAGTAATTAACAATAATATTAATGACAACAAGTGAGTCCCGGGCCCCCAACTAACAACCAGGGGGCCCTTACTAACAACTAGGAGGCCCTGGAATCCTTAACCAACAACCAGGGGGTCCGGGACCCCTAACTGACGACCCGGGGGCCCCAGGGCCCCTAACTAACAACTAAGGGACCCTTAACCAACAACTAGGGGGCCCCTTAACTGCCAACCAGGGGGGCCCAGGCCCCTAACCGACAACCAGGGAGTCCCTAAACGACAACCAGGGGCCCCAGGGCCCCTAACCAACAACCAGGGGGCCCCGGAGCCCTAACTAACGACCAGGGAGCCCGGGGCCCCTAACTAACAACCAGGGGGCCCCTAACCAACAACCAGAGGGCCAAGGGCCCCCTAACCGACAACGAGGGGCCCCGGAGCCCTTCTAACTGACGACCAGGTGGCCCCTAACCAACAACCAGGGGGTCCTGGAGTCCCTAACTGACGACCAGGGGGCTTCGAGGCCCCTAACTCACAACCAGGGAGCCCCAGGGCCCCTAATTAACAACCAGGCGGCCTGGGTTTCTAACCGACAACCAAGGGGCTGCAGGGCTTCTAACTGGCAACCAGGGAGCCCAAGGGCCCCTGACTGACGACCAAGGGTCCCGGGCTACGGCCCCCTTAATGCAAATTTTTAACAATTTATATGCAAAACCTGTGAGAAATCTAAGAGTTTTGACCTAAAAGTTGCCACCCCAGGCCCTCGTTTAACGTTATTATAAACTTAATTATTTACTGCTAAAGTATTGCAGGAGGCAATGTTTGTTATTTCCCCTATAGACCAAATCACTTACAATTAAATTTTTACACCATAATGCAAGATTCTAAGCATGTTTTGGGATTTAATTGCAAAAAGAGGATTGAACAACTAATTTTTTTCGATTGGCTTTGAAATGTTAAAAGTCTAGTTCTTTGAAATGGCTCTGAACTCGTGCAAAATGTGATCCAATAGGATTTAAATAGCTTTTTGTTCCAAAAACTCACAAAAATCGCCCAGTGGCTGGGGGCTTTGCCCCCAGACCCCCATAGCCACCGGCGGCTGGGGGCTCTGCCCCAAGACCCCCGTCTGTGATACGTTTTAATACACTAGCTTACTCACACACGTCTTCCAAGTTAGACTTTTACACTTTTTAACGATTAGTTTTCGCCCTCTCCCTTTACCAAAATCCTGGCTAAGTGCCATCAGGCTACGGCTTCAGATCTTCCATTCTACGATATCTTTGCCCCACAAAAAATTACTTTTTCGAAAATTTCTGATGACGTCAATGCGTGTGATTTGTGGTTTAAGCCCCCCCCAATCAAAAATCCTGGCTACGCCTATGGTCTGGGGGGACATGACAGATCGTACTAGCGAGCTCGTAAAGGCCATTTTCGCTTGCTAAAAAGCGCTAACGAACAAAAAATCTTCGTAGACAAACTGCAATCTTTGTGCCGTCTCGCCCAACACACGTTAAAACAGTTCGCTCGAATTTCTTTGCGAGATGTTTGTTACTAGTGTTAGTACATAATAAATACTCTCATTGTGACGTCAGATGCATTTCTACTTCAAAATAATGCGTTCAAGCGTACTGTATGTACTACAGTGTTATGGAAAAAAATACCATAACCTATGCGTTATTATTCTATGCAAGTAAATTCCACAACTGATGATAATAATTAGAATTATATTTAATTATATTTTTGGATCAATGTGAAATAAGAACAACTTTTTCCATACTATAATTTTTTTAAACGACGTAAAGCGCCCTTGAGGTTGTTGGTGGGTAAACTCATAAGTTAACAGTAACGCTAGGTCTTTAGGTTTCAAAAATTTTCAAAAGTAAGCAAGTCGAAGTACACTCTTCCTTTCTAAAGGTGCGTTTAGACTGGACGCGAAGCAACGCGAAGCGAAGGTTGGCGACCTTCGCCAACCTTCGCGAGTGGTTGATTACGTCACTCGAGAAGGCTGCCAACCTTCGCGAGTCTTCGCGAGTGGTTGCTAATCTTCGTGACTGGTCGCTTCATAGGCTAGTTTTAATAACTTACTTTTAAAATGTATTCAATGAGCAGAAAGCTTTGTGTACCTAATTATTGAAGCGCTATTATAGTAATCACAGGTTCTGTTTCGTCATAGAGCGCTGGAATTACCGGTAAAACGAAGATTGAGTTTATATTATGTTATCACGCAATAACCGTGAAGAAGAGTCTAGACTAATAGCTCAGGTAACAAAACAA
The DNA here is from genome assembly GCA_963965965.1 of Trididemnum nubilum. Taxonomy (NCBI): domain Eukaryota; kingdom Metazoa; phylum Chordata; class Ascidiacea; order Aplousobranchia; family Didemnidae; genus Trididemnum; species Trididemnum nubilum. Next base: position 11,428,545 of record OZ014479.1, read on the forward strand.
TCTTGAAAAAAAGTTTGTAAAGTGTAAGTGAAAAACGAAGTATAGTAGATCGAATTTGGAAATAAAAAGACAAGTCATTTCTTCAAAAACGTATTAATACTTAGCCTATTTACTAGCTATCAATGATTTGTTTAGATCCTTCCTCTGAAAACTTGCCATGATGTGTTTTGACGATGACAGTTCTGGGTATTAATGCAGAAACGCAAAAAGCTGGAAGCAGATGTCAAAAGTTCTCTTTAGATGTTTACTCAGTTAACAAATCCTTAAACTCTTTCACCATCCATGTCTCATTATGGTAGTGGTAGATCAACCGGTATCAGAGGTCGAGTGCTCGAGGACGTCCTTGGCCTCGAGGACGTCCTCGAGGACACATTTTGAAGTCCTTGGCCTTGGCCTCGAGGCCTCAAGTCCTCGAAAATTGGCCTGTCATCGGCTCGAGATCAGCAGTATTTTTTGAATTGTTAAAATTTTGTGAAGTGCTTGAAAAATTTTTTGGAAAACGTTTTTTTGCGGAGATCGCTTGAAAAATTTTTTGAAGACCTTTTTTTTTTTTTTTTTTTTAGAGATCGCCTAAAAAATTTTTGTGAAGACATTTTTTTTGGAGAGCACTTGCGCCTGTGTCCTTGGTCCTTGGCCCTTGGCCTCGAGCATTTCTGTCCTTGGCCTCGAGAGTGTCTGTCCTCGGAAAGGCTGTCCTTGGCCTTGGCCTCGGATTTTTTTTGTGTCCTTGGCCTTGGCCTCGAGCCTTGTGTCCTCGACTCCACCTCTGACCGGTATCTTGTAGAGTGTAGACCAATAGGCTAGTCTACAGGTACATTTCAAGCATAAACTATGTTGTTTTTTTGATGTGATTTTTCTTTTTCAGGCAAGCATGTTATGATACCTGTAGTAAGCTTAAACAGTTGCTTGAATTTGTTATTTAGTGCTGTTTATGAAGACTCCCAATATTAACGCTATGAGTGAAATTGAAAGCTGGATTTGTCATCAGTTATGTGGTGGATTTTTTGCTTATTGTGCAATGGATTGCTGTGTTGATTTCCTGGAGAAAGCAAAAAAACATTGCAGTTTTTGCATGATTTGACACTATCATCGAAGGACAAGAATTTAGCACATTAATACCAGCAGTTGCTTTGAGGAAAAGTCAGCTTCTAAAACTAAGTTTGGTGTTTTACTCGCTAGCGGAGCACGTATCGATGTTTAGTGCGAAGTCAAATGCTTTTGAGAGCATTCTATTTGAATAAGCTGAATAAGGTTTTATTTGTACTACTGTATAGTTAAATTTAAATTGTAAAATGTAGCTGCTCTGTTATTGGTTGCATTAGCTTTTGCAGCAGAGGCCTGCTGTTAGGCCAACTTGCTGTTTCTGTAGCCTAGCAAATGGCTACCTTGGATCTACTTTGAACAATGATTTCTTGTTTTGTGGGTAGCGCTTTTCAGCTGCAGGCCCAAATGAAATTTGGATATTAGTTGTTAGATTATTAATTGACAAGTACTAGCCTACGCATTAAGACTCCATGAAGCTTCAACTTGAGTTCTAGAATTCAGCAGTGGTAATGTTGGCTTGAAAGATTCTGTCTCAGTCTCTGACTAGACTATGATTCTAGTGATTAGATAAAGATTATCTACTGTTGATGATTTCGTACTTTTCCTCTGAGTTGTTAAATTTGAATAATTCTGGTTTATTTTTACCCAAATCAATATGGAGTTTTTTGCAGTCTATTGGAATATCTAAACCAACCAAAAGAGGTTGTAGGTCTGAAAAACATGTTAAATCTTATAAGAGCAAGTTCTTTGATAAATCCAATGCTAATATTGGTTCTTCAATGAATGTGCTTACTCCCAATAATTCCAATATATTAAAATATTCTCTTAAAATAGGTCTTTTTAATGCTCGATCTTTATGCAATAAAATTGCTTTGGTCACAGAGCTCATCCATGAAAATAACATTGCCATATTATGTGTCACTGAAACTTGGCTAAAAGTTAAAGACAAAGCTAAGATAAGAGAACTACATGAATTGGGTTTCGATATTTTCAGTGCACCAAGGGCTGGAAGAGGAGGTGGGGTTGGTTTCATTTTCAAGAGTGGATTTCCAATTAAGAATCAAAAATCTATAAAGTTTAAGTCATTTGAAGTTACTGAAGCAGTAATATTAGCTCAAGAAAGGATTAAGATATGCTCAATGTACAGACCTGGAATTAACAAGCCTAAAAGAATTAAGAAAGAAAATATTAGCTTTACATCACTATTTTGGTCAGAATTTGAAGATTATTTAAGCAATAAAGTTACTCTGTCAGATAAAATTATTTTGTGTGGTGACTTTAACTTTCATTTTAAAACTAATTCAGCAGATACAGTCAAATTTCTTAACATGATTGACTGTTATGGTTTTACTCCGTTGGATAGTTTTAAAAGTAATCCCACGCACTGCAAAGGTGGGGTTCTTGATGCATTTTTTATTTCAAAAAATGCGATGGATAAAAACTTCATGAAAAATTTAGATGTTGTAGTTGGCACTGGAACCAATTCCGACCACTACTTGGTTACTGCTGTTGTAGACACTGCTGGATTACATTCCACCTCTGCTCCATTGGTTAAAAAAATTGTAAGAAATTTGAAGCAAATTAATTTTGAATTACTAAGATATGATCTGGAACAGTCTGGTATAGTTCAGTTGGTATTACAATGTCAAAACTTGAATAATTCTATTGTTGTCTATCATGATATACTTAGTAAAATCATAGAAAAGCATGCTCCTCTTGTTCAAAAATATATCAAAACATCTAAAACGCCATGGTGGAATTTGGAATGTCAAAATGCTAGAAGACGCAGAAGAGTTTTTGAAAGAGCATTTAGGAAGAATAAATCTTTAGAAAATAAATCTAAATTTTATGCAGCATGTCAACAGGCTAATAAAACCTATTGCATTGAAAGAGAAAAATATTTCAAAGAAAAACTAGATAATTGCAAAGGTAATGCCAGAGCCACCTATAATGTTGTGAATCAATTATTGGATAAATTTTTGGGAAATCATCCACCTATCACAAGCACTGCACAAGCATGTCAATTTGCTGACTATTTTAATGCTAAGATTGAACAAATTTATAGTGACATGTCTTGCCATAATTGCAATACACTTGTTGTTGATATAAATGTAGTTAAATCTTCATGTGCTTCCAAATTTAGAAAGTTTGAACCGCTATCTCTAGCTGGTTTAAAAGCTATAACTGAGTCCAAGCCATCTAAAACATGTGATCTTTATCCACTACCAACCAGTATTCTCAAGAAGTGCATTGATTTATTACTCCCTGCAATTCATCATATTGTTAATCTTTCATTGAGTCAGGGTTATTTTCCAGATGTTCTCAAAAAGGCATGTGTTACTCCTTTGATTAAAAATGAGAACTTGGATAATAATAATATTAAAAATTTTAGACCTGTAAGCAATTTGCCTTTTCTTGGCAAATTAATAGAAAAATGTGTTTTTCTACAAATTAATACATATCTGTGTGAAAATTCATTGTATGGCTATTCGCAATCAGCTTACAGATCTTGCTATAGCTGTGAGACTGCCCTTGTAAAAATACACAATGATATTTTGTCAATTTTAGATGCCAAGTCAAATGCAGTTGTTCTTTTGTTTGATTTGTCAGCTGCTTTTGATACGGTTAAGCATGATCTCCTGCTTAGTAAATTGTCCGCTGAATTTGGTTTTTCTGATGTAGCTTTAGAATGGTTTTCAACCTATTTAAATAATAGGAGCTACTTTGTTAAAGGTGCTGGCTGTACTTCTCATACAGTTGATGTTAAGTCTGGTGTACCCTAGGGTTCAATTTTAGGGCCAGTGCTATTTAACTTGTATTTTAAAAGTGCTGAATTAATTGCTAATTCACATGGTCTTTTTGTGCATTCATATGCTGATGGTATGCAGTGTTATCTTTCTTTTGATAAAGACTTTTCTGTAGACATGACTAAACACAAAATTGGAGCCTTTTTGCAAGATTTAAAGCATTGGATGACTAGTAATTTTCTAAAACTGAATGAAAGTAAGACCAAAGTCATCGAAATTTTATCTAACCGTAACATTGAATCCAGAATAATTTCTGACATACAAATTGATGATAGCTGTTCTTTGCCTATGCCTAATGATTTTGTCAAAATTCTTGGTGTAATATTTGATGACAGACTGAACCTTGAGAAGCATATCAATAGAGTAGTTAGTACTTGTTATGGCAATTTACGTAATTTAGGCAGAATTGCATCTAAGCTTACTAAACCTCTAAAAATTCAGCTAGTTCATTCTTTGATATTGTCCCATATTGATTATTGCAATGTCTTGTTTTATAACTTACCAGAATATTTATTGCACAAGTTGACAAAAGTTTTATATTCTGCAGTGAGATTTGTTTTTGGACTTCGTGGTTCTGCTTTGCGTAAGCATATGCTACCATATTTGAAAATCCTTCATTTTTTACCAGTGAAATATCGTATTGAATTCAAAATTGCTTTGCTCACACACAAGTGCCTGCATGGTTATGCTCCTACATATTTGAAAAATTTAATCAACTCCCGTTTTGTTTCGGAAAGATATAGCTTGCGTGTTAATGATGATAATTGGCTGCTTCAAACGGTGACTAGCTTAAACTTTGCTAGATCCCAATCTATGTTTTCGTGTGCATCACCCAAAGTATGGAATTTGTTGCCACTATCTCTGCGTGAAATTGAAACTTTGTCCCTTTTTAAGAAAATATAAAAGCATTTTATTTTAATTTAGCCTTTGAGGATATTACCACTGTTTGATGCCAGTATTTTGCTGCTTATTGCTGTAGAATTAGTACCTCTGTTGAGTATTAATTTTATTTCTGTAAAGCTATTTGAATGTTACTTTGGCCCCTTAGTCAGATGCATTGACACTTGTTGGTGTTATCTCAAGGGGGATATAAATTGCAATTATTATTATTATTATTTTATTAGTTTGCATTTTCTTGCGGTACCAGTAGGCTACGTTGCGACGGTCGCGTTTACCTCAAAGGGCTTCGCTCCAAACCACCGTTTGTAAGATACAGAAAAACTTACAGCTGTAAGGTCAAGCCCCCTCTTCTTAGCAAGTTTTTGGTTATGTCCCTGATAAAAAACATTTAGATTTTTTTATGTGAAAATTGTTACTCAAGCATCTGAATAAAAGTGTTGTTAGTTCTTACATTTTCATGTAACTGACGCTTCCTTCCCCAGTCCAATTATTATTATTATAAATGCTGTATCAAGTTTTTTGTTTAGTAGTGACTAATGAGAATGGAACAATAGTAACGAACTTGCTTGGCGGGTACTTCTCTACCAATAACAGTAACCTAAGCAAAAAAAATAGAACTCACTTTCTACTGGTTAGATATGTATTGGCTTTCTAGTTCATCTAAATACACTGACTGTAATTGTAATGATTGAACTTCAGACCTAAAATAGTTTACTTTGTCTCTTTATTCACCATGTAAAGCAGTTAAAATTTTAAAAGGCATTAAAAATATTTTAAAATTCACAAACAACTAAATTCAGATATTACACAAAGACACAGTAAATGAATATTTAACACATTTGACACTTCTATTTTCATCACATAGGACTGGAGTAAAAAATTACAACAGACTACAATATTCATGATTATAAAACTTGGGGTAGTCCAAAACCATTGCTTCCAGTTCAACTTGATCACGAGCGCAAACCTTTAGAAACACGAAGACTTTTAAGAGGACATTAAGAAGAAAAAATTCCATGTTTGTAGCTATTCAAAGAAGTGACTACTAATTAGGCCAATCCATAAGTTCATAGGAATTTTTTGATTTTTTGTATCTATCTAGCTCTTGTATGTAGCAGTGTAGCTTGAAACCAATTCTAAATACAGTTTTATTCACCAAGTTGGCTTGGTCAAGTAGGCTAGACAGTGAAAATACTTTTGCGAGTTTTCCAGTATTCAAGGTATTGTTCAATTGTGGTTACTTTTAAAACAACAAGCTAACAAACAATGGGTAAAAACCATAGGTGGGTAAGTTAAGGCAAAACGTTAGCTTCGTTAACCACTAGTCCGTTAACAAACTTCACACCTCCGTTAACGTTAATCCGTTATTTTCAGTTTTGATTAATGGAAGTTAATAAAGTCCGTTAAATTCGTTAACATTTTGCGTGCAACTTACATTTCGTTTTATTCATTCGCGTCTAGAACACGTATTGACGCTGTTAAGCTGATTGTAAGGAAATATTTATTGCTATGGTGGTCTTTTTGTGTTTCGAAAGTTACATTTTACAGTCTAATCTAATTTCAAGATAAAAACAAGTTCAAATGCACAACGAAGCTGCAAGATATTAACGATAAAAACCTTAACGGAAGTTAACAGAACTTAACGGAAGTTACTTTAATCCGTTAACAGCACTTAACGGAAGTTAATTTAGTCCGTTAAAATGAAAAAACTTTTTAACGGATTAACGAGTTAATGAAAAAGTTAGCTTCGTTATTAACGGATTAACGATTAACGGACTAGTGCCCACCTATGGTAAAAACACTATCAACACATTCAAAACTAACCTGTTGGTGGGTTATTTTATAATCTGAAAAAAACAACAACACCATGTTAGTTTAAGTTTACTAAACCTGGTTTAGATGCATGTTATCAGTTTCAAGCTTTTGCGTTTTTAAAAAGTGACATGACGTCATTAGACCCAGGTGTTTGGTGCATTCGACTTTACTTTTAGCTAATTACGCCTTTTTTTGCACAACACTTTTTGACTAGCAAGCTGTTATCACGTGCCTTTCCAAAATCGCCTATCCTCTGCAAAGACAAAATTAGTCGAAGGCACCAAACTCCTGGGTCTAATGACGTCATGTCACTTTTTAAAAACGCGAAAGCTTGAAACTGAGAACGTGCATCTAAACCAGGTTTTCAGCATTCGATTAGTAATACTTTTTTATTGCATTTTAAGTGCATTGGTTTGCAGACATTAGGGGGCCTTTAAGACAAAAAAGCAAAAACTGCTCAGCCAAAAGAACCACTGGACTGATACAATAGCTTCTGCTATGCTGCACAGATTAAAAAGTTTTGTTTTAAAAGCTAGATGTCGTGGGGCTAGGCCTACTGCTTTGGTGTATTCATTATAATGAAGCTCTGAGATCCAGCATAGCTATGAAAATCACTCTAGGATTTACAGCCTTAGCTGTCTAGATCCAAATTAGCTTGGCTAGCCTAGGGCTATCGCAAATCTAACTTTTCCAACAACCTACTCTTTGGACTGATAAATAGGCGCTAAACCGTACAATCATACTATTTACATTATTTTCTAGCAAACTGCGATCGTAAAAATCCGATCAGTGATTTAGTGGGTTATCTTACTACAGCCTGCAAGCAAGCGATGTTGCGCAACTGCTCGCAAAGTTTGCTACCGGTGGCAACCTTTCGCGAGCGTCGATGACGTCAAATTTTGGTTGCTTCGCGTCCAGTCTAAACGCACCTTAAAACCGGTAAATCTTGAGTTGAGACTGGCTGTTTTTAATTTTTTGCCGATATTCAGTCTCATTTGTTCTTGATTTTGTAAAACTTTTGAGAGCATCGATGTCAATTTTAGCGGGCATGTTTGAAACACTTTTTTATTCCTATTGCTCGGTCTGCTTAAGTGAAGGCTTTTTTCTTGCTTTTGCAGCATCGTAAAATTGCAAAAGCAAAAAAGCAAGCTTTTTTCAAGTTGAACAACTGCAAAAAAAATTCTTGATTGCTTGCGCAGAGAAACGTAGCTTTATAATCTTGAATAGTTGCAATTTTGCATGCAAATACAAGAAAATCACTGAAATTTTATGGCTTTAAATCAGCACAAATTTTAGTGTCTTTAATTGGTTAGAATTTTTTTTTGTTGGTTTTTGTTTTATTTTGCCGCCGAGGCTGGCATTGTTTTTAATTTTTTCTTAAATTTTGAGCAAAATGAGCCTCGTGTTTTAGAAAATCATTCTTATAAAGAAGTGTTTTGCAATTTTTGTCAACTGGCACTACTTAACCTTTCTTTATCAGTCGAAACAGCAAGTGATTCTCAATGCAATTCGCTTTTTTTCAGCAGTCTTGATAGCAAACATGGCGACGATTTTATTTCATTTTCAGCAAAAATTCGCTTTGGTTAGAAGTTTTCAACATTTCGCCATTAAATTTCTGAACCTAAAAGATTTCTCGCACGCTTTAAGAGTGCTTCAAGATCCTCTTTAAGTTGGCGAGGAAAATGTGACGTTTTTTTACTCGAACTGCTTTCCGCAATCGCTAAAAGCAAGTTAGCGAGAAAAAATGACGTAACAGATTTCGCAAGGCTTAACACACACGTGCAAAAATGACCTCTTACTGTATGTTTAGCGAGTATTTCGTACGGTAGCGCCTCTTAAAAAAAACTTGTTAATTAAAGCGAACGAGAAAATTTTTATCATGTGGGCCCAGGTTTGTCTGGTCGAGATCTTACTTTTTTAACCAAAATATTAGACTGTCTTATTGCATCAAAGTAAGTTAGTTTTTATTTCTAATTCATTGGCAACTCTGGCATCTAAAACACAAAAATTTTTAATTGTCAAGCGTGACTTGGCTAAATACGAAAAAAATTACATCTTGCAGCAAAAAATCTGTCATCTGGTGATCGTGACATTGCTGTTTGCATTCATATAGTGTATCGTGGCAGCCAAATGTCTAGCGAAGCCTAGTAGACAAACCATGATAGAAACATTAGAAAAAGCGCCGCATTGATTTTGATTGAATGTACACAAACAGATTTTTTGCGAGTGAACTCGGCTCTCTGCGTTTGTTAAACCAGCGCCGGAATCAAAACAGTGCTCAAAAAGAGCAAAATTTTTCTTAGTGGTAGCCTAAAACTTTAAACATTTTCTGCATTTTGCGAATACGATACATGTGAATTGTACAGTGTACATTAGTACAATACACTCAATTGTGTATGACTACCGCTCATAGGTGAATGCGTTTGAAATGCTAACTAAAGCTGAACATCATTAACGCTAACTAAATCACCATATCAACCAGAGGTTACCAGCCAGGTGTTTGATGAGAAAGCAAGTTCCAGGGCGGAGCTCCAAAAGCCCTAGGATCTGCAACATTTTACTTTATAACATTATAATACAACGCACAACAGCAAGCTTTTCGGCGGTTTTTAACGTTATTAAGATTCGCGGTCTGCACTGCGGCAGTGGTCCTACGAGTGTATCATTATTCATTTATAAGAAATTCGGTACGCCAATCGTATCGCCTTACAAGCAGTAGCGTAGCCAGGAGGGGGCGGGGGGCTACAGCCCCCCCATTGGCATGTCGACCAAAATGCAGAAAAAAAAACACTACGTTTTTATCACCTAAAATGAAGTTAGTTTTTCAAAAAAATGCAAAATTTTCGAACGCTGGTGGCTCCGCCCCCAGAACCCCGAGCCTCCGGCAGCTGGGGGCTCCGCCCCCAAACCCCCAGTTTCCGGCGGCTGGGGGTTTTGCCCCCAGACCCCCATTGACCTCCAGCGGCTGGGGGCTACGCCCCCAGACCCAAAAACAGCCCCCCATTGCGAATTTCTGGCTACACGCCTGCTTACAAGTGTAGTAAAATATGACAGTAGGTAATAAAAAACTAGGAATGCGCACAAACGCTCACAAATTTACGCGCAGTGTAAGCCCGGCTAAACAGTCGACAAGTTCCAAAGCAAAATGCTGGTTTTCGGAACAAAAAAGTACTAATACGGCATTAGCAATGCGTGCATTTTGGAAGGTTTAATAACCAAAGGTTTAATACAACGAAATATAGTAATAACTAATAATACGTAACGTTTAATAAACCAAGAGGGTCTAAAAAAAGCATTCAATTAACCCTATTTTGGGCGGGGAGGGGCAAATTTGCCCCCCCTACCGGTTTTTTTAAAATAAATGCCAAACGACTAAAGGTTTGGATTTGGAATCTCCTGTCTTTGAATAAAATTTTATAGCGCACATTTTCAGAAATTTTGGGGTCCCTCAGATGACGGGAAATGACGTCATTTCCGGTTTCATCAGAGGTACCTCGGCCGATTTTGTGTAATTTTGATCATTATGCCATGTCAGTAGCACTTAATTTTGATGGATGTCATAAATTTTAATTTTGTGTTGCATTGTAATGTTGAGTCAACTTTTAAAAGTTCTGACGTCATAATTACGTCACTAATGACATCATTTTTCCTATTTTTTGTTTTTGCTTCTTTTTTTGTTTCTGAATATCTCTAAGGTGTAAGTGCTTTCACCTTCATACTTTCGGATTTGTGTTATGGTTTATTTCGGTGTAACCTTTGTAAATTTCAATTGATGTGGTGAAAGGAAAGAGGTATAATTACTTGATCTGTCAAAAGCACTTAGGGAATTTTTATGTTCACCAAGTTATTCAGAAACGACAAACACACAAACATCCTTGGATACACTATTATTGGCTAATTCGCACGTCGTTTTTACAGCGACAGCGTTCCCAATAATTGATATATTATCAATCGGTTAGCGATTCAACGCTCACCCATGTCGCATTGCTGTGCCTTTGGATAATTCACTTTATGATGATTCCCTGCCTGGTGGCTTCGAACAAGCAGCAAATTCAAATGGGAAGAAATCTAAAACTAAACAAGAACATTGAAACAAAGGCTATTCCCAAGCCGGTCTGGAATTCGATCCTAAGTACAATGTATCAAGACACTTTCTGTTGGTTGAAGGATAAAAATGGAATTATCAATAACAATCACAACTTTCAGCAGAACTATAGCTTGTTTTCAATGAAATTGTTTATGTCAGAAGATCATTTTGGACTGCTTTTATTTCATATTTGAAAGTAGAGCAAATTCATTACATCGCACGTCGCTGGCACGATTGCGGTGTAATAAATGTCTCGAACTTTGGAACTTTACTCGAGTAACATCGAAACGCAAAATGTAATGGCATGTGGCGTAATAGGGCGATCGAACGGCGACATAAAATTCGCTTTATTTAGTGTTAAAGATTCGTTCTAAGTGAAAAGCAGGTTTTACAGCATATTTGTATACCGCACTTTTTTGAGGGTAGTTTTACACCTATTACACTTTTCATATTAGTGCTTTCAAGATAGGTTTGTTGTTGTTTTTGGGAAAGAGAATGGCTTCTTCAAAGCGGCGCAGGACAAGCTATCTTAGTGAAGAAGATATTCGACAAATTTTAGAGAACGAAGACCTTGCTCTCAGTGATACTGAACCGAATTATCCGAATGACGACTCCGACGATGATATTGAAGTGCAACCAACCAATGTTGACGATTTTGAAGAAGATATAACCTCTGATGACGAAGACGTTACGGTAGTAAATCCTCATCCAATAAGGAAAAATGTTCTTCCTTCTCTGAGTGACACAATCAATGAAGAAAACTACGATCCATTGCCGTTGCAAACCCCACAAACCTATCGTTATACGAGTAGGGATAAGCAAATAACCTACTCCTGGACAACCGAAAAGTCTGTTGTTGGCAGACGTGGCAGTGAAAACGCTATTCGCAATAAACCTGGCCCTGAAAGATCAGTAGCACGTGACCACGAAGATATCACTCCACTTGAGGCTTTTGAACTATTCTTTACCGACAACATGATCACAAACATTACTGAGTGCACCAATAAGAAGATTGATGTATTTCGGGATAAATACGGTGAAAAATTAGAAGCTGATGACAAAATTACTCACATAAAGCCAACTACACCAAATGAAATTAGGGCATTTCTGGGACTCATGTATATGCGTGGAGCAATGAAGTTGAATCTACGAAATATTCACGATGTCTTTTATCACAAGTCTTCAAATGATTCTTTCCGTGCTACTATGTCCAGAAAACGATTTTCTTTTCTTTGTGTTGCCATCCAATTTGATGATGCTTCTTCAAGACAAGAACGTTGGAAAGAAGATCGATTCACTGCTATGCGTGACATATTTGAAGAGTTCAACCATAATTGTGCTAAAGCTCGGGTGCCTTCTGAATATCTGGCCATCGACGAAACTTTGTATCCATATCGAGGGAGCATAAAACTGAGACAATACAACCCCAACAAACCTGCCAAATATGGATTACTTTATCGAAGCATATCGGACAGCACTATCCTGTACACGTACTTTACCCTTCGTTATGCTGGCAAACCCGAAGCACCAAATCAGTATTACGTTAGTGGCACTGACAAGTATACAGAATATTTGGTTGAAAGCTTGAAAAAGCAGGTGGACATATCAGGAAGAAATATTAGCATGGACAGATATTTTACAAGTGTTTCAATTGCAAAATATCTTTTGGCCAATAAGATTACTCTTGTCGGCACGATGAGATCTGGTAGAGTTGGCATACCGAACGAGATGAAGGAGATAAAACAAAGGGAAGATCTCTCCACAATGTACGCTTTTACAGAAGACAACAAACTTCTGCTTGTATCGTATGTTGTGAAGAAAAAGTCTGGAATAAGAAATGTTCTTGTACTCAGTACCATGCACAAAGATGTCAAAGTGACAATTGATGCTCGACTCAAGCCTCATGTAATTGCTTTCTATGATCGTACCAAAGGAGGAGTAGACGTAATGGACATGATAGCTGGAAATTACACTACCAAGTTCAAAACAAGACGATGGACAATGAACACTCTGGCTTACATATTGGACACTGCTAAAACGAATTCTTTGACCATTTTCCGAGATCTCCACCCTAACACTCGCATGAGCAGTTTCGAGTTTGTTTGGGATTTGGCGCAATCCCTCATCAAATCGCATGTCGTTACCCGACAGCAGAATCCTCTTGGCTTGCAACAACCTTCACTGGCTGCCATAAAGTATGTCCTGGGCGCAAACGAAGGAACTTCTGATGCTTCATCCTCAATTCCTGATCCTAATGTCGACAAAAAACGCTGTCACTTGTGTCTCTTATCGATTCGCGGAGTTCTTGGCTACAAAGGTCTCAAAGATAAATTGGCAAAAGTCAAGTATATTTGCTACAAATGCAACCAGAACGTTTGCCTGAAGCATTGCCACCAACTGTGCCATCAGTGTTCAGAGTAAACAGAAGGAATTGTCCTCTCGAAAGAGAAAAAATCAATTTGGGTGTACAAATTGACTGCTCTAAACCTATGGACATTTGACAATTCAAAATGATTTTATGAACAATTTTAAAGCCGGCAGCGCAAACTGTGTATTACGTTTTACTTCTTTCTTGTTTTTCTTATCTTTTCATTCTTTATTTTTCAGAATAAAACTTGAAAAAAAGTTTTGAAGTTTCAATTACGAATAGGTCCTAGTCAGCATACAATGCAAAAGAAAAGATATACAGTAAGGGAAAGTCGGGTGATATGGTACGCTTAAAATTTTCGTAAAGAGACCTCAGCATAGATAATGTAGCAAGATTTGACATCATCACTTCCTACAAAAGAATAGCAAGCTGGCAACTCAAAAATATATACATATACTCTCAAACACACTAAAAAAACAAGCCAATAAAAATTTCACCTGAAAAAGCAATCGCAATGACGTCATCTCCGTCGTAATATTGTCATTGGTGCGACTTCATGAAATTTCAAAAATAGTTGAAATACACTTTTCCTGTACAAAAAATTCGATTTATAGCGCCTTTCAGTCTTTGCAAAAAAGTACACAGGTGTTACTGAAATTGTCATTTTGCTTGTAAAATATTGCATAAAATACGCAGATTATGACGTCATAAATTGTATTACGTCATCATTTCCTGCGCCCTCGGAAGTGTTAAACTAAAAGAAATAAAATTAAAAAGCATAAGTTTAAAGCAGCATTTATTATACTTGTATGTCTAAACTACGCTAAAAATCCTACTTTTCATGACGTCATTAACCTTCTGATGACGTCATCAAGTCAAATTATATATTTTTGAAAAATTTTCAACGAGTAGTCCCAACCTGCAAAGTTTTAGCTTTCTACGACCTTCCAGTAAGCTTTTAGGTAGGGGGGGCAAATTTGCCCACCCCCGCCCAAAATAGGGTGCAAAAATAGCCCGCCCAAGATAGGGTTAAAAGCGACCATGATTATGATCTTCTACCAAAAAACGAATGTTAACCCTACTTACTGGCTATTTGGCCAACGCATTTTACCAGGGGAATGGGGACAAAAATCGATCTTCGTTTAATTTCAAAACCAAAAGCCATGGAAACACCAAATTTGGCAAGCTGGTTGGTGTTCACCAAAATTTTATAGAAAAATAGGTTTTGAGTTGATGACGTCATCATAATGATGACAAAGCCATATTTTTGAAAAATGTTGTCATAGGCGGTTTAAATTTTGCACATGGATGTTTTTTTGATGCTGAATCATAAAATGCCAAAATCAAAATAATTACATTAAAACTAAGGCACAAAACCGTCTTATGACGTCATTGGAATTAAATAGTTGCCGAAATAAATGCTCGTATTTTGGAATGTGGCTTTGGCTAACCACTAAATTGGAGAATTTCCTTTCACTTTAACAACCTCAATTTTTCAGGAGTTGTTTCTATACATTTGATTCAAAGTCGAAAGAATTTGATGTAAAATCTTTTTTCTGAAGCGATTTAACAAAAAAAAAGAGAGAGCGAGGCATTTTAGACCTCCCTCTGCCGTGTAAAATATGGTAAAATAGTAGCCAAAAAATACTCAGATTTTGAAAAATGATTTCGGTAAATTCCCAAATTGGAAAACTTTTCCTTGCTTCAGTAACTTCAAATTTTCAGTAGTTATTTGTGGATAAACTTCATTTAAAGTTAAGTTGGTTTGATAAAGCTGATAGACCGTTTTGTCCCTCACTCAGTCTAAAAAAGGGTTAAGCGAAGACCAAGGTGTGTACTCTGTAACTGTTTTGTTAATATGATTATTCACATTATTCTAAACAAGAAAGCCTTTGGCATTTATTTAAGAACAAAAACCAGAGCAAAAATAGAACTATCTAAACCAATCTATCAGAATAACTGTAGTCTATAATCAATAAAAGCATAAAACTTGCATAATTTCTGTCCTGCATATACTATCGTTAGCAAAAGGTATGTCCTAAGTAAAAGGTATGTCTTTCCTTGTTTACTTAAATGTTGCAAAAACCTGTTTTGAAACCGTTTCTCTAATCTTAGCAACCGGTTTATTCGAGCAAAAAAATGCAAAATATCTACGCAAGAAAATTTTCACAATCGGTTCTCTAAATTTGTTGTTGTTGGTGTTGTAATGCACATTTATCCTTTAGTCACAGAACAGCGTCAGACGCTAACTACTGAGTGATCCGTATACATTTCATTGCGGTAACTACCTCATGCTTGAAGGAATCTTCATGCATGGAGCAGAGTTGTAAGTCTGGCGGGGCTTTTTGTGTCGGATTCAGGCCTAAAGTTGTACAAAATCTCGGGCTTAATTCGAGCCTGAGAAGTGTTTTTTTGTCTTGGGTGCACAAAAATATTATAACCTAAATAACTTTGCAACATTGCTAAATTTTTCAGACATAACTTAACTTTCGTTTTTTTGGGGTGCATGATTTGGGCTTCAAATTAGTTTTCGGGTTTGGGCCGGGTTCGGGCTTATATTTTCGGGTTCGGGTCTGAACTAATCGGCCCCTTTTACAACTCTGCCTTGGAGGATTCTAAACTGCTTAGGAGTTTCCAATGTTCCTGTAGATTTCTTCCAATTCTTTTCTACTGAGTTTGCTACTTGTTCAAAGCCACCAAACAGAGATAATCATCCCAAAGTGCCTTTTCCAAGGACGCAACAGCGTGACCAGGGTGCGGGTTGAACCTAAATAATTCAATCAGGGTCGTTGTGAAAACGGCGCATTTATTTTCTCGAAAACGATTGCCGATTTAGCAACCGCTTTGTTTGAACCGGTGTGAACCGGCTTAATAGCATTGCTTCCCTTTCATAAACATTGTTGTTCTGTACACATAAGACAGTAATTTCTCCCTCGATGTAATTTCATTGTTTATCTTCTACTCAAGGTTATGTACTTCTCAATGTATTGCAACTTACGTGCTACTGTGCATAGCATATGTGGCGCTTTGGATAGTGATAAAATTTAAACTCAAATATTTGTTTTTGCGATGCGAACCGTGGCCGAAACAACGCAATGCAATCAGGTTAGAATCGTTGCTGTGGGAAAGAAATAAAATAACACTATCTAGAATCAATATCATGCCTCCACTTCAAGCTTGCTCAAATATTCAAAGAATAGTCCGATCAAGTTCGATGTCATAATTTAAAAATGTTTGCTTCAAAAGAGCATTCATGTAGTGTTAGTAGGTAGATGTGAGATGAATTGAGAAAAGCGAAATAAAGTTGGTTGAGCGGCAACCGTCTCTGGAGTAGGAGGTTAGAGGTTCAAATCTCGGAGCGGTCGAATCAGATGCAGTGTTGTCAACGGCTTGCCAAAGCTGCGATATCTCTTCGAAAGGAGCTGTGTTGCTCGCGTGCAATGACGGGGAGGTTGGCCCCGCAAACTCGTTAGACGATTCGGCGTAATACAGTGTGTATAATTAAAAAGTTGCTTTGATTTTGAGACAAGGCTTTAGATAAAATTTAAAAAAAATAGTGTGTTTACTAGTGAAGTCTAATGTTTGTGTTTATTAGGTACCGGTATACGTTCTAATGATTCTAATAATACGAATTGTCAAGCAAAATTTAAACATATTGT
This sequence comes from Trididemnum nubilum, assembly GCA_963965965.1. Lineage (NCBI taxonomy): Eukaryota > Metazoa > Chordata > Ascidiacea > Aplousobranchia > Didemnidae > Trididemnum > Trididemnum nubilum. The sequence goes on from OZ014479.1 coordinate 11,445,225, forward strand.
TAAAAGATGTCTTTTCGAAAATGCGTGTGATTTGAATCATTTGAAACGTTTAAACAAATTTAAACATCTGGGTGATAAGAAGATAGTTTACAGTGTTTAATAGTTCAAAGTGAATGCGAAAAATTAGTAACTGCACTGCGTAAGGAAGGGCAGATATACTGGTGGATCCTGAGTACGGATCCCATAAAGACTTGCAGTGTATTGCAGTTCAGTTTTATAAAAATCAGATTACCAAAAGCTAACTCCTTTTAAATTATTGGAGTTGGCACTTATAAAAATGTTTATTAGCTGAAGTAGAAAATTCTCTTAAATTTGTTTGAACATATATCGCTACATAAGTTACTATTTTGCGGAGTTCTAAACTATCGTGTTGGTTGGTTGGAACTTTTGTCTCTAAGTCTATGGCCCTTTGGCAGATTCCATATTATACTGTTAAACTATTGCAAAAATTGACAGTTGTGTAGGGGGCTTCTGCACAGTGCACACACAATTAGTTTTGTTGCGTCAAGGCAGTGTTTTGGCACTCAGCTATCAAAGTGAATACAGTGATACCGCAATTGGTATACTCAAATCCAGCATTCTTGCAATCTTTATAGCTGAAAAATATTACATTTGCGCTCCAATGAACAGGATAATACTATTTGTTTTCTTCATATTTTGTAACAAATCAGAAGCGACGAGGAAAAATCAACATCCAATTGCAAACAGCAGCAACCGTAAGTGAGCACACGTGACAGTTGAATGCCAGCATGTTGCATTACAGGGTATATTCATTCATGCTTACAAATCAGGCACTTTGCCTCTGTCTGATCACATCTACATATGAACAAACCCACTTAGGGTTCTGCTTGCAAGTGTTTTGAATGACTAAGCCACCACAACAAATAGACTGCTTGGACTGAATAGGAAATATACTTTAAAGTATTTTTCCTTAAGATCACAACACCGCATTGCCAGTTCCGAACCAAATCGGATCAGTAACTTTTCGCTTTCCTACCTCAGTTATATCGTCGCCGTATTGTACAGTATGATGTTTGTGGTGATGCCATCATTTTCGATTTAAACTATTAGTTTGAATAAATGAACACAAACAAATTAATTTCTGACTCTTGCTTTTAGTAGAAACGCAATATGTCTATGAAAACTCGGCCCTAATTTTATTATACCGTCATGCATGCCTTCCATTAGCTCCTGCGTAGAGCATGAGGTTTCCCTGAAATACCGGGTCATTTCATTAGAATCAGTGTTAGATGTGTACAGCGTTAGAGAGTCTATTGCTGTAGCGTACTTTTATCGCAAGTAAAGCATCCCACATTGCAACATCCCACATTGCAATTTATCGCAAGTAAAGAGCGAAGCTGTGAATATCAATGTTTATAGTCTTTGTTTTGACCCAAACGGAAATCGAACCAGAGTCTACTCTTTTGGTTACAGACGCTCCATCCACTGGATCACTGATCGATTAACTTGAATAGAGACGATAAAAAGTCTTTAATGTCTATGATCCGTATGTGTCTGGTAAAACTAAAATTGCAATGTGGGAAGAGTGGTAGCTGTGATTTTTTGTTACTTTGAATCTTTTTCAGCTGGTAGTGCCGTTTTGGAGTTTCCTTTGTCCGTTGAAACTGAAAATCTTATTTCTAAATTTACTTGGAATAAAATTGAATTTGAAGAAGGCGCCAAGCCACAGTATTACATTCAAACAAGGTAAAAATTTCACTTCCATTTTAAACTATTTGTATTTACAGCAATTAAAAAGTTACATCACAGCACCGAAACAAAATCTTTGAGAGACGTAAATTAAACTCTTGAAAGATAAATTTTACTACATTTACAAACACATAATTGGAATGCAATGAATTATCAACTACAAGACAAGACAAATTTATTTCATTGTTCAGCAACAGCACGAAGTTTTCCCATTAAGTGATATCAGCCTTGAGTTGCTATTTTTTCCTGCTATTGTCTTTTCATCGCAGAACTCTTATTAAAAAAAATATTAGATTGGCAACAAAAACGGTTGCAAAATATATAAACTTTTTAAGACGCACTCTGTAATATAAGCTATAGATCTTAAATTTTGCAGACCTTATAGTTTGACTAATATATTTTTGACACGGTTACTGTAAAAAATTTCAATTTTTTAAGCAAAAAAAAAACACATAAAAACAAACAAATAACTTCAATCTAAAACTTATGAAACAAAAAGTTAAGTTCTGAAAGCAATTTGCATAAAAAATTCTCAAAAAACTAGAAGAATATAGCTCTTGCCAAAGGAGCAGAATGCAATATGAAAGAAGACCAGCCTTGCCACTCAGTGCTACTTTAAAAAAGTAGGCAGCTCCAAATTTTGGACAAAAACATGTATTTCTCCGCTGCTTGAGTGCATTTTTCTCGTTTCTATGAACTGGGATCGCAAATCAGATGCTGATCTGTCTGATTCAACAAGTAGATAAATGTTTTTGCTTACCGAGCCACGTCATGTTTAGTCGAGATCCTTCAGAAGAAGCATCGTGGATTGTGATCTCAAACCCAACCTGTGACGTTGAGCATGGAGGTGGAAAATCAAAATGTTCGTTAGGAGAACCTCGCAGCTGCGGTAATGTTCTAGCATTGCTTGAATTTAAGCTATGTTTTTATTTGATATTATTTAAAGCTTCTCAGAGTAAAAGTTTAATCGTTTTTTTTAACGGGTCGAACGTAATTTCCGAAGGAGCACGTAGACAATTTTTCAACAACGGAATATACATGCTCTTGCAAAATTTGCTACGGTAGGGAACCGAGCCATCGCCCTTCCGATTTTTCACCGCTGTATCATCTGCAAGTGCTTAAAAATTATTCTTTCTTTTTCGATAGAACTGACATAAACTTACTAGTAGTAACACAAGACAATCTTTAAAAGCAGGAATTTACACGCAATTGCGGAATTTGCAAGGACAAGGAATCGAACCGCTACCCTTTCGAGTTTGAGTTCGATTACCTACCGCTGTGCCATCCGCTGCTGCAACCACAATTTTCATCCAATTTTTGCTGCTATGATGAGCAACTGTGACAGAACAGTCGCTACCTCAAGTTGTAGTTTGCGAAAACTGAATGATTTTGATATGCTGTGCAGTAACCGGCATTAGTTTTTTTGTAATAATAAGTCAATTAAGATGTTTTTTGACGTTTCAATTAGGATTCCCTGTCCTTGCAAATTCCGCAATTGCGTGTAAATTCCTGCTTTTGCGGAATTTGCAAAAAAAAAAAAAATTAGTTTTTTTGTTGATATTTTCGTTAAATTTTTATTACGCTGATGATCATGCAGCTAACCAACAACGCCGATCCTTGTTTGTTTTTGAATTTTTGGGTTTTGAATTTCGTTGACCTTAGAGTGTACGTCATACCCAAGAAGTTCAAAACCAAACTTCGTAGTTAAGAAGTTTAAGAAAGTTTTCCATCTGCGCAAGTTTTTTGCAACTTATTAAGATAGGTCTACAAAACAGTATCCGTTTTTGGTCCGCTTTTTTCTACTTCTGTGCGACGTTTTTTCTACGTGAAAAACTGTGTTCTTTTTTGTCCGCTTTTTTGATGTCTATATCCGCAATAAACAGACTGTCACAAAACATATTGGACAAAAGTTTTTCAAAAAATTTCTTTTCTATATCTCTCATGGTTCGTAGACAAAACTTTTGAACAAAATTTTTATCAATATGAAACAGTCTATACTTAGTGCGGGTAAGAACGAACAAAAATACGGACGAAAAAGCGCATACTTTTTCATGGAGAAGCAAAAACGTAAATAAAACGGACAAATACTGACAAAAATGAATACTGTGCAAATTTATTTTCAATTATTTGTCTTTAGGCTTTTTCCGAGTTTTTATTGAATTGGTTTATGATAAACGATACTGTAATTGCTCAGCGTGCACGTGTATTTATTCTGAAATCATTCCAAAAGATCCGATGAGTCAGTATTGTTCTGGCGAAAAAAGTAAGTAAAATAAAGTACGGTGATGTCGGAAATTTTTATTCTGAAAACCATAATTCAAAATATACGCTTACAAAGTTTAGAATGACTAAATTATTAATTATGTCACAACTTCCGCCATCAAATACTTAAAAAAAATAAATCAAAAAAGTTATGCATTTTTTGTGATTTGTTAAAGAGATACTGCTCGAAAGCGGTTTTATTGAAGAAATGAGAACTACTTAATTGTAGTAATAAAGTGGTGCCCCTAACCTTTTCCACAATTTCCCATACTCGCAAAAATAGGATTTAATCCGTTTGACTCCGTACCTTGGCAACCCTACATTCCGCAATTTTATGATATCACTAAAAGCTGATTTTGCGAAATTTCCCGCAGACTTTAGGATATTGCCTAAAATAGCAGCCCTAACACAACTCCAGCCTATTGGCCTTCCACTCCTACTCTTGCCAACTCTTTTTTACTAAGTCAAGTTATTGTGCAACAAGCAATAAAATAACAGTATACACTGTACCTATTGTATACTGTAGGCAAGGATGGCTGTACGATACGATGCGCCTCAATTTTTGCTAAGAGGTACAGTACGCCTTTTTTGTAATGGTATAGGCTACGGTACGCCTTTTTTTACGCAAAATATGGTACGGTACACCTTTTTGTACAAACATAAAAGAAAATGCAACTATCGTGACATGTCATATATGGAAGAAAAATTTGAACGGAAACAACTGCGACACTTTAGCTAAATACGCAATGGTCTAAAACTCCCATGTTTTTTGTATTATTGAGGAGAAAAGTAGTAATAAATTGCATTGCAATAACGCTTCGTGAATGGCGACACGAAGACAGGTTTCCATTACATTACAATCAATTTGATCAACTAAACAAATGCAAATATCTTTGCTGTACAAAAGTCCAAGAAAATACAAATATCATTGTGGTAGTAGCCCAGTTCCGTCGCTACAGGTGGCCAGAGGGGCAGTGCCCGCCCTAACGACTGCTTGTGCCCCCAATTTCGGTTTACTCAAAATACGTTCTTGGAACAACACGTAACGACAAGACAACTGACAATAATAGAAACAGCAATAATAACGTTCTAACATAATTCTCGTTAGAAATTTTCTCGAATTTTTGCGAAATTGCTGACAACCAGCTGCTGTGCATAAATGTGACTCAATCCTCCGTCTTATTAACAGTAATTACGGATGTGTCGTGGAAGAGAGATGTAAACCTTGAGAATTGTTAGCGGTACTTCGTTAATGATTATGACCCTGAAATAATACGTAAAAACGTTTTTTGAAAGACCAGCTGTTTGTTTTTTTAGAGCACATTCAAGATTTTTTAGGTCACAGTCGATGGCGCAACCTGGGAAAAGGGCTAAGGAGGCTACAGCCCCTTTTAGCCAGGTCATTTAGAAGATTTAACCCAAAAATACAGACGTTTAATTATGTTTTGGACTTGAATTGAAGTATAAGGAGGCAGAAGGGGCTCGGCAATTTAATTCTTTTAATGACTTCAGAACTTAGCTATTTACTGTAGTTATTCCTACAGCTTGAAAACAGCGCGAAATATGATTGCAATGGCGTTAAAATTGCTATTTTAGCCGCAAAATCACTCAGCGGCTGGAGGCTCTGCCTGCCCAGTCCCTCTCTTTGATGCGCTTTTCAGAATCTTTCTGTGATACTTAATTCAGCAGCGTGGCCGAGAGGGTAAAGGCGTCGTTTCTACAACGACCGTGATCGAATAATCTGGGTTCAACCCGCACCCTGGTCACGCTGTTGCGTCCTTGAGTAAGACGCTTTACGATAATTATCTCTGCTTGGTGGCTTCGAAGAAGCAGCAAATTCAGTGGACAAGAATTCAAAGAAATCAACTGCAACATTGGATTGTTGGAAACTTCTAAGCACGTGCAGATTCTCCCAATCACGAAGCAGTCGATGCAATGAAAAGTGTGCGGATCGTCCAATAAGTTAGCGTCTGACGCTGTACGGTAACAGGACGATAAATATGCGCTAAAACAAACACACAAAAAAAGGAAAGCGTAAGTTGCATCAATTTGTTTAGCACTGGGACAAAATTCGAAAATTTTTGGCAAAAAACTAAAAATTTGCTCAAGCGCACTTCTTCTTAGCAAAATTCTGGTTGCGCTTTTGATCACGTTAACTGCTTCTGACAGAATTTTTAAGGCATATGGGCTGGATACGAAACGAGCTAAGAAACGCTGCTGGCCTTACGTTTCTTTTTTCAGACATAACACAAGATTGTGAAAATAGCGCGTAATTTGTAGCCGTAAAACTTCAATCAATTTTTATAAGCAAAAGTTTAGTTTATTTTAGTGCCCCAACTTTTGGCTAGTGCCCCCTTACTTCGGTTTCTGTGGCGACAGCATTGTAGTAATGTAGTAGCCTAATCGATGCCTTTGATTGTTTTAAATAAAGCTGAATTTTCAAAAACAAATTGTCATTTTTTTATCACTAAATAAAAAGAATTCCTGAAAGCATTAGGAATCACCTCTAGATAAAAAAAAATCACCTCTAGATGTTGCATTATTTTCGGCACCATAAGATTTTGACGGCTCTGAGTGAAGTCTTGGAATAAAGCTCAGCAATTTTTTAAGTTCAACGTGTTATTAAGTTCAGTTACCCCTTCAGTCAATGCTTACAAACTTATAATCCGTATCGGATATAACAAAAAACACGTCAACATAACTCGCATATGTCATTAATAGGTCGTTGTTTAACTAGATTGATTGAAGGCACGATAGGCCTACGCAAAAAAAAACAAGGTACGGTACGTATTGCGGTACGTTTCAAAAATTGAACTGAAGTAAGGTACGCTGGTACGGTACGGTTTAAGGTGCGAGATACGTAATAAGCAAATTCTGAACGTACCCACCGTACTGCCATCCTTGACTGAGTGTAGGTAGGCCTCTGGTACTGGTACTGGTAAATCTAAGCTATCCTATTGCAGGTCTTTTATCATGTCACAAAATTGCAAAAAAACAAGGTTGCCAATGTTACAGAGTCAAACCGATTAAATCGTATTTCGCGAATAAGGGGAATTGTGGAAAAAGGTTTTGGGCATCTTTTTATTACCTCAAGTATTTCTCATTTCCTCTATAAAACCGATTTCAAGCAACAACTCTTTAAGTTAAAATTATGGTTTGTTTAGTGTCATTAGCAGCAGCTTTTTTGAGTTGTTGTTCCTCCAAACATCCTCGATGTCGGAGCAATCCGAGCAATCATTTCGCGGTGTTGTCATTATTGGGTTATTGTCCGATGTTGGCAGTTTATTTATTCTTCAAGAACCTGCTCCAAATCCGAAATAGATACTATACCGAAAGTGCAAGACTCCGAATTGAACAAAATCTCCGAATAGACAAAATCTCAAAATGTACAAATTCCTAATAGAAAAGAATACTTGTACAAACAAATCCCTGAATTGAGCAAAAATCCATATGGACAAAAATCGTTCAAAAAATTAAGATGGTGTTGATTTAATTTTTGAAAATAAGAAAAAAACTCGTAGAAACAAAATCCCAATTTGGGCAAAATTCCAAATCGACTAAAGCCTCTTCTAAAGTTCTATATTGATAATCATGATACTGTAGTATCCGTGTCCGTATGAGCTAATATGCTGTTAGAACTGAATGGATTTCTTGTTGTCACCAAATATGATGCCTAAAGAGTCTTTTTATTTGTTTTTTAGAATCTTTTAGTTTTTGGAAGACTATTGCTTTATTTTAGGTAGCTTTACTTCACCGCATCTTTATGCAAAGGTCATCAACAAAGATATCATCTCTGTCACCGCTAAACTACCTAACCACTACATTTGTCGCGATTATGCTCCAATCGAGTTTCAGTTTTTTATAGCTGAATCTAAGGGTAAGAACAGAAGTTGGAAAAATACAAGTTAGCTTAATTGATTTTTGTGAATTTTTTTTCTCAAGGTCATTGCAAATTGATCTACTACGAAATCAAATCGTCGTCAAAACGATCACCAGTTCTGCTACCAAAGGCAGGTTTTACCGATAAGTCGTATTTAAGCGCAGAAACATTTTTCCATTTTTTATTTTTGCATTTGCGTTCATTGAAAAAGATATGTATAGGCTATTTCGGCGCGAAAATACGCGTGATCGATAAAAGCCGCCTAAAAGTGTCTGATTGTTTTGTCAAATTCAATAGTGATGTCACAGTCAGAATCCTTTTTTGTGCTGAGTTTATGTTTCTCTAATTTTTCTCATCTTGCCATGCCCATCTCGTTTGTGCGAAATATTATGCATATCGCTGCAAAGCCTAACGAATCTTCAAACGCTGTAAATCTCAAGGATATGTAGCTGCGGTGATGCGCTCGCTGGTATGATTTTCCGGTTCACGCTTTCTAAGATTCATTTGACAATCAAACAAATTTACGTCACGATCGGAGTGATAATCTCGCTCGATATAACGTCATAAAGCGGGCTAAAATGTATACATTAGGGGTCGGCAACCTTTTGATTCTGCCGGGCCAAAATTAGGCTCAATAATTGGCCGCGGGCCATAAACAAGGTTTCCTCTAAATTTGGACAAAAAATACACAAAAATGTTTATGTTGTCACGTCATAGATTCGTTGCCAATCAAACAAATAGGTCTCGGTAATTTACGAAAAAGAAATTATTTTCCCACTCTTCTTGAAAAGCTCTGAACTCCTCATTAACTTTTTACGTTTTGATACCATTTTAAGGCTGCTAAAATAAATTACAAAGGCAATGTTTTCTAGTTCAGCAAACTGCTCAGTGGCAAACAAATACGGCATTACAAAGCACGTAACTTTTAATATTCCAGCAAAAGCACTCGCTCTCCGTGTTTTCATAGGTCAAGGTGCAAACTGCAAAGTGCTTGGTGCGTGACAAAAATTATTTTTTCTTTTTTCGCAGGTATTTAACGGCATAAAACACGGAAATGCTTCCACTCAAATCTATTGCGTCATGCAATCGCTTAGAAGCGTCGTTTCAGCTCAATGAAATAGTGATCGCCAAACATCTGTTTGCTACGCTAATTGTCATAATTACGTAAAGAGGTCGCAGGCCGGATAAATACACAATTTCGTAATGAAGCCGCGGTCCGGATAAATGTGTCGGCAGGCCGGATTTGGCCCGCAGGCCGCAGGTTGCCGACCCCTGGTCTACATCCTTCCAAAACCAAAAAGCAATCACATTTATTTTTTTAAGCGATCAGGATAATCTCAAAACAAAACCATTCTCATAAAAATAAAAGAACCAAAGCTGTAGTAAACATTTTATTTGAAAAGAGACGTTTCGACCAATTACTAAAGTTATTGTCAATTTGTAAATAATGTGCAAGAAAAATTAGAGCAATAGGTAACTTGCAACGGTAAATTTAACAAAACGGGCAAAAAATTCCGAAATTAACAAAATATAGTTTTACAGTGTGAAGACATTATTGCTTTCAAGAACGTGCCCAAACCAAAGTACTGTAGTAAATATTGCTTAAAAATGCCGCATAAAATCTAACCAAGCGACACTCATCCATTCAACTGCCAAAGCACATCCAGAAACCGTCTTATACAATCCAATTTTATTGAGGACAGTATGATAGTCAAATCAAAATTGCAGAAATCTAAGCAGTCACTCATAAATTGATAAGAAACCAGTTTAGGCTTGTATGATTTTGTTTTGACTTTCATACTGTTTTCAAAAAAATTGGGTTGTATAAGACGGTTTCTGGATATGCTGTGGCAGTTGAATGGATGAGTGTCGCTTGCTTAGATTTAATACGGCCTTATTAAATCAATACTTACTACCTTGGTTTGGGCACGTTCTTGAAAGCAATAATGTCTTCACACCGTAGATTCGTAGAATAATATTTTGTTAATTTCCGAATTTTTTGCCGTTTTCTTAAACTTACCTTTGCAGGTTACCTTTTGCACTATTTTTTCTTGCGCATTAGTTACAGATTGACGATGACAGAAGTAATTGGTCGCAACGTCTCTTTTCAAATAAAATGTTTATGACAACTATGGCTCTTTTATTGTTAGTGAAACTGTTTCTCAAGACCAATTTTTATGCTCAATTCTGATAAAGTTAAAGCTTTTTTGTCTCTTATCGTCTTTAGGAAATTAGAATTGATCTTTTCCTTCACGTCATGGAGTGTTGCCAATTAAAAGCAAACATTTAGAGTTTAGTTTGCTTTTTTTTGTTTAAAGTTGTGATAACAGCGGGTGATATCAAATTAAAATGGTGTGCGAATGGTGGAACTTTAAACGCTCTTGCGGAATCCAAATCTTTGATAGTTATGAGTTGCAACAATGACACCAGAAAATGAAGGTGCTCAAGAAAAACTTACTTTTTGATTAGGCTTAAAAGGGCAGGGAAAGAGAAGCACCTCTGTCTTCATCACCTATTCAGCAATACCCAGTTGTTCACTTCCGTCTTCATTTTTGACATTTTATTCATATTGTGGATGAAATGTTATTTTTGTTTTTCGGTTATGTAGCAGCAGTGACTTACGCTGAGTGATGCTGTAAAAAGTAAAGAAGAAAAGCGCTAGCGGATGACGTAGCGGGAAAGAATCGGAATCAAACTCGCGAGGGCGAAGGTTCAATTCCCTACCGTTGCAAAGTCCGCAATGGGGGTATATTTCTTTGTTGAAAAAATTGTCTTCGTGTCTTTTGGGATTTGCGTTCGTTCTGTTTAAAAATAATTGAATGAAAAAAAAAAAGAAATATGTTAGTTTATTTTTATATATTTATAGCTTTTTATTAACAAAGAAAACATGAAAACAAAAACCAGGTTGAAAATTGCATTTTTGAAAATACCACTGTGAAAAATGATTAATGGGAAATGGTGGTTTCTAAATAAAGCAATCTTGCAGAATGTGGTTGTATACACATCTGTCTTTTGCGCCACTGGTACACGCACTTGACTAGCAAAGGTACCAGTTTATTTTACGACAATAATTTGTGACGCCCGGTGTACCGCAGTCAGAGGTGGGCAGCGCAAGTCATAAAAGTTGCGCCGCAAGCGCACGCGCAACTACACTAAAAATCTTGCGCCACAAGCGTTTCTGCAAGCCTAAAAATATAATTGCGCCGCAAGCGCAACCGCAAGCGCAAGTGTGACGTTTTAAAATGTATAATTCTAATTGACTCACTGCTCAAACCTCAGTTGGTTACGATACGAAACCAATATTTAAAACATATTATACACACTACCAAATCAGTAAATAAAAAATATTATTGATTTCCTTTTAAAAAATACGAGCATTTGAAAATTCGCATCGCTTAACCTTTTTAGGCGGAGAACATTTTTATACCTAACGAAAAAATACTCTCAACACTTGCACTTAAAGGAACCGCAGTGTAAAAAAATTCCACTCATAAAGTCTGCATGTTGTGGTTAGCAAACTACTTTGTAGTCATAGTTTTTTTCGAATGGCTCGTCAAGGAAATCCTTTACAAGCTTCGATACATATTTTGTGCTTGTGGAGCAAATAGCATCACTCTCTGACAAATGGAGCACGCTAAAAACTCATTGTGTTTTTATTTAAAGAAATTGAACCATTTAAGTACAGTATTACTTACAAGAGCTTTACAATGCTGTCACTCCTGTTTGCAATATCTTTCAAGTTTTCCCGGACTAGCAAAAAAGTTATAATTAATAGTTTTTGTTGTTTTTTGTTTTTGATTAGGCCTACGGTAAAAAAGAACTGTTGCGAGTGTAGCGTCAGCTTCAACGTAGCCACAAGTGAAAGATCAATTGGACATATGGATTAAAAGTCAACCCGGAGAGTAGCTCAAAAGGTTGTCCAATCGAGCCGATCGACCGCATTGGGACGCGTCCTTTTGACTCGGACGTTACAATGGCGAGCTCGACAGGACGTTGGAGTGGCGGACGCTCTACCTTGCGCTGGTTGGAGACGATGGAGTGCCGTCGCCAGCGTAAAGGGAGGGGGATAATGTAGCGTCAGCTCCAACGTAGCAACAAGTAGAAGTGAAACTGGACGTATGGATAAATAAGTCAACCCGGAGAGTAGCTCGATAGATTGTTCAACCGAGCCGGTCGACAGCATTGGGACGCGTCCTTTTGACACGGACGTTACACGAGTAACGCGGATAATGCCCGAAGCAAGCTTACAATTGTTTAAAAACGACTACCTCTAGCGTATTTCTAAAAAGACAACTACAAAAATAATCTCTCTGTTTAAAATTTGATTTAAAAATTTTTTAACTTACTCAATTGGATTTTTTTTTGAAAAATCGCCAAAAACATTATAGAGAAACGTTTCAGTGAAAGAAGACTCCTGCTTTAAATCCACTTGAAGTATTGCAAGCAGTAGACGAATGGAATTTCCCATGACAAAGCTATTATGAACCTAACTCGTCATAGGCATAGCCAGGGGGACTGAACCGCTCCCCCCCAAGTGAAATGCCTCCACTGATAAAAATAATAACAACAAAACGTTATGTTTTTTCAGTTTCAGTTTCTTTAAGCATTTTCGCGTACAACAGTAGCCGTATATGTGAACAACAGACTAATATTAATATTAACGAATAGATGGCCTGGGCCCCATTAAATCAATTTTTTTGCCTTCCAAAGTAAATGTATAACCCGTATTCATGACAAAAAAAAAAAAATCCGGGGCTAATATTCGATTGATTAATTACTGCTAAAAATATTGCAAGAGGGTAGTGTACCTTGCTTCTCCCACCTGGGCCAAGTCACTTACAAATTTCAACCCCCAAATTCAAGATTTTTAACGTGTTTTGGACTTGATTTGTAAGAAAAGGAAGACGCAAGAATTTAATTGCTTCAATTGGCTTTCAGTTCTTAAAAATTTAGTTATTTCAAATGACTGTAAAAGCGTGCGAAATGTGATCTAAATGGCTTAAAAATAGCTATTTTTTTTCCAAAACAATGACAAAAAACCGCCCAGCGGCGGCCCCCAGACCCCAGTCTGTGATACGTTTGGATTAAATTAGTTTGCTCACTACGTCTCCTAATTTAGACAATTTTGGAAATCTTTTTAACGCAACCCTTTTCCTTTAGCAAAACCCAGGTTACATGAAGACCCAGCCAGGCCTCGGTTTCTAATCCTCCATTCTACGGTATCTTTGTTTCCCGTAAAAAATCCATCTTTTCGAAAAAATTTGATGACGTCATTGCATATGATTTGCGGTTTGGTCTTCCCCAATTCCCCCCAATCAAAAATCCTGGCTATGTTACTCGTCAAAATTTTTTTGTAACTTTAATCACATTTGATTGAAAAACGATCATTCATAATCGTATTTGAATCGCGCTTGCGCGATTGCGCTCAAAATTGCTAAAATACTTGCGGCTCAAACGTTTGTGCAACCGGTTAAAAATAATTGCGGCGCAAGCGCTATCACAAGTTAATAGTTGCGTCACAACTATTGCGGCGCAAGTGCCCACCTCTGACCGCAGTACTAATGCACAAGCGTTAATTTACACCCGGTGATGTACCCTGGGCCATAACTGCATGGTGAACTAAAAAAAACATGACTTTTCATTTTAGCATCAAAGCCAAACATCTTTATCATTTACAGTATATGTTGCAGATGATGCGGGTCTGGATTTGAGAAATACCACCGTTTTAAAAAATGTAACTAAATTCTTAAATTATGTAAGTTTCTGTTTTTTTCTTTAATGCAGCGGTAGATAAAGTTAACGTAATCTCTTTTGTAGTTTATTGTTTGAGCTTTTTGCAATTTGAATAATGTTTTTATCACGTTATAATTATTATTATGTTATAATTTGAATAATGCTTTTATCATGTTAAATGGTGGCGTTGACGAATGGTGGAGTGTCGGGTCACGGTCAGTGATCACGATATGTCGCAGGATCCCGATTTGATTCCCGAGCCAGTCATGCGTCCTTTTATCTTGAGGAAGACCACTAACGCTAATTTCCTATTAAGACCAAGCAGTACATAGAAATAACGGCAGGTCTGTCTAAGAATTACAGAAGCGGTAAAAAAGGTAAATTTTTGTGAAAGAAGAACCTGGAAGCGAAAAATATTAACCACTTCCACTTTAAGTTTGGCCATTCTCAAAATACCAAAAGCTTGAATGAGTCAAAATGATTTTATTCATTTTCAACAGAGGTGGAGTCGAGGACACAAGGCTCGAGGCCAAGGCCAAGGACACAAAAAAATCCGAGGCCAAGGCCAAGGACAACCCTTCCGAAGACAGACACTCTCGAAGTCAAGGACAAGAATGGTTGAGGCCAAGACCAAGGACCAAGGACTCAAGAGCAAGTGCTCTCCAAAAAAAGGTCTTCACAAGAATTGTTCACCCGATCTCCAAAAAAATAAATAGATAAATAAAAAAAAGGTTTTCACAAAAATTTTTGAGGCGATCTCCAAAAAAAGAAAAAAAAAAAAAGATCTTCACAAAACTTTTTCAGGCGATCTCCAGAAAAAAACGTCTACCAAAAAAATTTTTAGGCGCTCCACAAAATTTTAACAATTCAAAAAATACTGCTGTCCTCGAGCCGAGGACAGGCCAGTTTTCGAGGACTTGAGGCCTCGAGGCCAAGGACGTCCTCGAGGACTCCATCGTTGATTTTCAACTTGTTTTGTCCAAAAATTGTGAACTACGGTAAACCTATGCCCAGCATCAGTTGCAACAAAACCGATCTTTAATGGTTTTGCGTGCTTCTGGGCGAAAGGCCACCAGCGCGGAAGCCTAGGGAAGAGCCACCAGAACGGCGACTACTTAAAACAAGCAATGCGAAAAAGCTGTCTATCCACAGGGTTTGAACCTGCAGCTTTTGGATTACCGGTCCACTGCTCTACCATTTAAGCTAGAGAAGACGTCTCCTCGCATGCTTAATTTTGGCTATTTAAACCTAGCAACTTGCTTGTAGCCTACTATGATTTTAATAATAAGTCAATTATGATGTTTTTTGACGTTTGCAGGCCAGAGTTTTAATATTTAATCGTTTTGAGTGCTATCTGGCCTAAAGGCTACCAGCGCGGAAGCCTAGGGAAGACAACGTTTTTGCATTGCTTTTGCATTGCTTGCTTTAAGTAGTCGCCGTTCTCTTGGCTCTTTCCTAGGCTTCCGCGCTTGTGGCCTTTAGGCCAGAAGCACGCAAAACGATGAAATATTAAAACTCTGGCCTGCAAACGTCAAAAAACATCTTAATTGACTTATAATTAAAATCATAGAACCGATCTTTTAGGGATTTAACGAAGAGCGTTTACATGAAGTCAGAAAAATTTGGCCAAAAAACTTAATTTGGCCAAAAAACACAGGCTTACGACACCATTTGATTCCGCAAATTTATGTTGCTTTTGAAAGATTAAGAATCAGCTGATGATTGTCCCGTAGTGTCACAGACAGTACTTAAATTGTAGGGGGTACGGGGGGAACGCGTCCCCCCATCAAGATTGAGCGTCCCCCCATCGAGATTTGAGCGCTGGTTGATGAGAGGAAAAAGACGAACAAAGTGCTGTCGAATATAGCACTAAATTCCGCAGAAATAGTGATGCAAAAGAAAAAACACTTCAACCGTCGGCAGAGACCTTTTTTTTCGGTCTATACCTAATTTCCGGCGAAAAACCACTTCAGTTTCCGGCAAAGACCTTTCCTTTGGAGGTCATCTGTTTTTGGCCGGAAAAAAACCTTAAATTTCTGATTTCGGCCAGAAAAAGCGTTCGAATTTCGGTAAAGACCTTTTTTTCTTTTTTTTTTGGAGAGCACTTAATTTTAATTGAAAAATCGTCTCAATCCAATTCAAGGCTAATAAAAATTTGGGTTAAGTTTGTTTACGGTTGGATCCAACTTTCAAAAAAGCCCCTTCCTTTGCGAAATCCTGGCTACGCGCCTGATCTTCACTAAGGTTCAGTCAATGCTGCAAAAGCGTCCCCCCATGCAACATTTTACAATTTAAGTACTGGTCACAAATATGCGGTGTTGTGTCAGTTTACCGCATTTAATTGCATTAACTCATGGACTTTCATGGGGTTTATTATATTGTAATTGATTGGAGAGAATATCATAGGCTAAATTATGACAACCGTAATTGTGATTGTAACTACAAGCTGCTTAGGCTGAGGAGACAGCAAAGGGACCATTCGGTCTTTGAGTCAAGCTGCCAACTACTGTACCCTTCTGATGAGGTTTTAATAGTCTTTAGTTTGATCCGACCGGTAATCGAACCAGAGTCTACCGTTTCAGCAGCAGACGCTCTATCTATTCGATCATTGATCTCACGCAACCCGAGTTAATGTAATATTTGTTTTGACAGTCGCAATGCACTGATCACAAAATCAATCGCGTCAGTATTGACTTTCGTAACATGCCAACTGGACGTCAGTACAATATATTTTCGTACTATGTTGTAAAAGAAGAGGGGTTAAACTTTTCTACGTGGACTAATTACGACAAATTCAGAACTTCAAGTGCAACCGCGGTCTACCCGATTTCTCTGCCAGCAGGTAAGAAAGTAAAGGAATGTTTATCCTGCACGCGAAGCAACGCAAAGCGAAGTTTGGCAACCTTTGTAAGTGGTCGCTTATTACGTCACTTGCTCAAAATACGCCAACCATTCAAAAGCAATTTTTTGTAAAAGAAGCTAACCAACCGCTTGCAAAGTTTGCGACCGGTTGAAACTTTTTGCAAGGTGTCAATGACGTCAAATTTTGGTTGCTTCGCGTCCAGCGTAAATGCACTTTAAGAGCTCGAATCATGTCAATTGAAAGTCGGTCAAGAACTTTGCAAACGAGCATTGGCAATGTGCAGTCCAGCAAAGTTAGAAATGATTGTTGACTGATGTATCTTTATCCTCCTATTACGAGAATGCGACGGTGGCGCTATCCATTGGACAAATCTGCATTCGCTTAGGATTTCGCTATTCCAAATTCTTTGGTTGACCTTTGACTTCTTTTGTAAAATTAATTTACTGTTTGTTCAAAGCCATCATGCAGCAATAATCATGTAAAGCGCTTTATCGAAGTTATTCAAAGACGTCACAACTTGACCAGGGTGCGAATTGAATCCAGGTTGTATGATCAAGATCCTTGTAAAAATGACGTCTTTACCCTCTAGGCCACGCGGCTGATACACAGTTTTTCAAATTCAACGCGAGGCCATCTCAGCAAGCAAAAAAGTTTATTGCAAATATTCCGAAATTAAATTGCGTACATTCCCGTAAGTAAATTGATGATAAGCTTTTTTGGTAAATCTAAATTTAAGAAACTAGTCTAGAGATTTTGCAATGAAATCATTTCGAAACCAATCGTGTATCTTGCGTTGTCAGCGCCGTGTAATATTTGTTTAAAAGAACGACGCTTATCTAAAGCAAAGATAAGAGCTTATCAGACAAACTTATCATCAACGCTAACGCAACTTACAACACAAAAAGCAATTAATTTGCATTGTATTGTTTGAAACGTGTTCTTAAAGAGGTTAAATCAGAGGAAATCAATCAAAAAGCACATGAAAGGCTTTATTTCACCGGAAATTTTTATCAACTTTTTTATTAATTCTGGCTCAAATCTAACTCAAACTCAAATTTTTGCTGTATATAACTAACCCAAATCAAATCCTAACCCAGATCCTAACTCAAACCCTAGTCTTGCTCCCTCCAAAAGCGAATAAACAAGCGCGGATGCATATCCCTAATTTTCGTTTTACTCTCTTTAAGTTTAAATATTCCGGTAAAATAGTCTCTCCCAAAGCTCAAAAGCACATTGCTGCTTAATTCAGATTATTTTCCACCCTGCATTGGGCAGCTTTGAAAAACCCCTTATTGCTTGACCTATGTTCACTTAGGGGAATCCGATATTTTAGATAAATACGGCTTGGGCTTTTTTCTATAACTAGCCGTAGATATTTTACGCCCTTCATTCTGACAGTTCACCAGTCCTTTCGGTAGAGAGGGTTCGATTTTCACAGCTGCCACCATGTGATGTTAGTACAGTGATATCGTATAATGCTCGAAACACAAAGTACACAGCAATATAAGCAACAAAGTAGTCTCAACGCAGCAACAGATTAGTATCAAAGCAACAGCTTAAAATATAACTTTACATTCTTGACAAGTGGCAGAAGAAAATCTTCGAACGTTATGAAAATTCTAATCAATTTCTGTACCACTAACAGACTTTTTAAATTAAAAAGTAAGTATCTTGATGATTGTAACGTACAATATTTTTTCAGACAATCTCACCATTGTTCTGGTTGTATCGTTTGCATCGTTAATTCTGGTTGTTGGAATTTTAACGATACTGGTTCAAAGAGGAGTCATTCAGTGGAAGAAATGCTTGGAAGAATCTAAAACTCTTCCTCCAGAGCTGGTGAGGTTTTAACGGTACAAGCTGGGTATTTTTATTGCCCAGTAATCGTTCCAAAAGTTGGTAGCGTTAATAAAATGTCATAATTTAATTTTATGGATAATAAAGTTTATGTAATATTCTGCAACACTTAGGACACACCTAGCAAGTTATCAAAGCAATCTTTTTTTACTCAAAACAGCAACTAAATATTTCTGATACTCAAGCACGGGTATCAAACATAAGTCTCAATGCAAGTATTTTTAAGTTGTCAACATCTCAGAAAAATATTGCGAAGCCATTCTCCGATTTTGCTGTAATTTTGTATTCCATAAAAACTTTTCGTAAAAATTTTTCTTGTGCCATTGCAGTACATTAGCCAACCAGAAGCTGTTTAATTTGTTAGGATTTGTTTTATTGCCTGAATGTATTTTACATTTTATTACCATTGTTGAAGTAGCAAATGCACATTTGACACATTTTCGCAATACTGATTACCAGTATTGTTTGTTGATAAATAAATAAATGCGTTGTCTTGTGGGATAATTCTATCTCATTTATTGCAACCGCAACACTTTGAAATTTATTTCATGAGACGTATCGGATAATTTACTTTTAGTCATTTTCAATCTTATTCAATTGGATTGATTTTTTTAAACATTATTCTCAGTTCAGTTTCAATTTGAATTTTTTTGCGTCTTGTTAGACTTTGTTAAAAATATCGTTAACCGGTATTTAGTTTTCGTGAAAATAACAATCAATTTAAGTTCTTAACTCTTGCTTGCCAGTTCAATCTCGTCTGCCCTGCTTTTTCGCGGAACAATCTCCGCAATACTATTATCGCATCGTCTGCGATCATTAGTTGCTCGCATTTCGCATGGAAAAAAGCTCGTTCAGTCTCTCCGGTATTGTGCCGAAAAAAGTTTAAAAAAGTTTATTCTATTTCAATGAGATTGACAATGGTTAAACAAAAGTAACCGAAACATCTTTTAAGTATATGCTTTATAGTATTTTGATTGTATTGTTTTTGATTTAGTTATTTCGTATTGTCTTTTGTCTCATAGGCAAAGCACCTAATTAGTTTGTACATCAGTAACGTATAACTTACAGCTTTAAATTTTAAAATCTATCTAAAACCTGACAGACTGTTTTTCCTATGAAAGGATCATTCATCAAGGGTCTAAAATACCTACCACTACTTTAATTTGTACATCATATATACACTTACTAACTTTATTATCAAAACAATTTTATAAGAAAGAGCGGCTCATTTTGCTCAAAATTTAGGAACAAATTAACAACAATATGCCAGCCCCGGCACGAAAATATAAATAAGCACATAGGCCAGTTATCCTGGCCTTTTCTGTATACCCTGTATTGCCATATTGTAAATTTGTCTTGACCAGGCTCCCAACCAGGATTTTGCTAGGGTTTGAACCCGAAGTTAAAATTTTTTCTTCGAAAATTGACTCTTTTTAATCGGTGTGGTGAGGAAACCGGTAGAATTAAAATGACCATACACGGGGTTTTGGGGGAAGGAGTCTCCAGTTGCCAGACCACGGGGATCTGGAAAATTCTTGAAATTTTTGGAAAATAATAGCCATTGGAACGTTATTTGGGTCACATTTCGCTTGTTTTTACAGCTATTTGAACTAAAATTGAAAAAATCGAAACATATTTGCAAGAATTAAATTGCCCTACTCCTTTAGCCCCACTAACTTACAGGTGGGGCCCAAAACATGTTCAAACGCTTATGCTTTTTTGGAAAATTTTCTGAGTGACTACTCTAAGGGAGGGCAGGGGCTGAAGCCCCCTTAGCCTTTCCTTCTGGTTAAGCCACTGGTCTTGACTTATGCAATTATCATGATCAATATTGTACCAAGCAAGAATGAATTTGAGTCACTTTATTTTCCAATAAAAGTTTCAAACAAATGAGGCTGAAAATTCAAGAAAATCTAGGAACAGGCAGCCTCAAACTTAGATTGACTGGTTCCTATGAAGAATTAAGTGCAATAATCTACATTAGAGTATAATGCTTGCTTTGCTCTGTAGGAAGAAATTCGAGTTACTCTGCAACAGCACAATGCGAGGTATGAAAAGTTGTTCTTCCACAGGATTGTATGGTGTTAAAACTGATGCTACTGCGCATTCAATATGCAACTGTAAAACTGTTTCAACTGCAAGTAGATAAACATTTAACGCCCAATAAGTTGATTTGATTTTCAGCTTTGACAAGTGCAAAATATAATATGTCAACACACTGGAGTAGCCAGAATTTTTGATTTGAGGGGGAAACCACAAATCACATGTAAAGACGTCATTAAAAATTTGCGAAAGAAGAGTTTTTAAGGGACAAAGATATCGCAAAGTGAAAGATCAGAAACCGTGGCTTATTGGTTTGGCACTTTCCCAAGATGTTGCTGAAGGAAAACGGCTTAATTTAAAGTTAAAAAGTGAAAATGACTACTAAATTGGGAGACGTTTAGAGTAAATTAGTATAAAGGGGGTCTGGGGGCAGAACTCCCAACCGCCGGAGACTATAGGAGTCTGGGACGATTTTTTGTAATTTCTTGGAAAAAAAGCTATTTTAATCCCATTGGATCACATTTCGCATGAGTTCACAGTCATTTGAAGGAACTGGATTTTTAACATTTGAAAACCAATAGAAAAAATTAAATTGTTTAATCCTCCTTTAACGTACGAGTTAAGTCCTAAACACGTTTAAATTTTGCATTTTGGGATTACATTTTTTGTGATTTGGCTCAGGTAGAAAAAAGTACGATACATTGCCTCCTGAAATATTTTAGCACTAAATAAAAATCCACCCAAGGATTTCCTTGGAGATTTTAGTTTTGTCTGGAAAATAACCAGTAGTAGGAGTAAATGTACGGCCACAGGGCCTAGACTCCTTCAATTTAAATTTAATAATTTGTTCTATAAACGATTCCCTAACTAGTTTTCTTTTAAAAGTATTTTGTCGCGTAAAAACTGGCGAGGTGGAAGTGAATCGTTATTGAAAAATGGCACAATAGATGGTTACGCTTACTAAACATCTCCGGGCCGGATTTGCATTGTGCGGGGCCCCTGGCAGTTTGGAGATTTTCGCAATATCTTTCCGCCAAATATTGGCGAAGACCAAAAAAAGTCTTATTATCAGAGCACTGGGCCCCTGGCACTGTGCTATATGGTAAATCCGGCCTTGGGTATTGCATTACGGTCATTAAAAGGTTAGATGAGAGCCTGAAGTAGCAACTTTTTGGACAAAAACCCTTCATTTCACCCGGATTATACATTTAAATTGGTTGGAAAAATTGAATTGAGGAGGCCCAGGCCCCCTGGTCGTCAATAACATTGTTAATTACTGTTGTACGCGTGTACAGTGTTGTAAGCAAAAAATGCTAAAAGAAACTAAAGAAACAATAGGCTTTTTTGTCACATTTTATCATTGATGGCATTTCAATTGGGGAGGGGGGGAGGGGCAGATTCTTTGGACTCCCCTGGCGACGTATAAGTGTCAACATAACTTAAAAGGTGCGTTTACACAGGATGCGAAGCAACCAAAATTTGATGTCATCAACAACTTGGGAAAGGTTGCATTCAGTGTAAACGCACTTTAGGCATTGCACATTAATTTAAAGTAACAGTACTGGTATATAACTTACACAGACTAAAAATTGAAAAATCATAGCAAAAACTCAGTCAAGTTTTGGTTTAAAACCCATTAAGTGAAGATTTTCTCAAAAAATATCAACATTGGTACGAGTTATTAAATTTGATTTAAAACATTTGTTAACGTAATGAAATTACTACAATGATACTCTGTTTGTACTCAATCATCATGAAAAGAGTTCATCTATTTGTTTTTGTAGGTGAGAGTATTCGACAGCGTGGCCGAAAGGGTAAAGGCATCGTTTTTACGACGATCATGATCGCATGATTTGGGTTCAACCCATACCCTGGTCACGCTGCTGCGTCCTTCGATAGGACGCTTCACGATCTCTGCGAGGTGGCTTTGAACAAGCAGCAAATTCAGTGGAAAAGAATTATTGTAAAAAATCCTCAGGAACATTAGATCACTGGAAACTCCTAAGCATGTGCGGATTCTTCCAATCACGAAGTAGTGATTACAATCAAAAGTCCGAGGATTTTCAAAATTTAGTGTCGGACGCTGTCCGGTGACAGGAGGATAAATATGCGCTATGACAACAACAACAACAACTTTAGAGCATTATATGGAACATTATACTCGCTATCTTACATCAGTGTAACGAGTTTGCGGAGTCTGTTTTCGTGCTTTTTTTCCGGGCTAGACGTAAAACTCTTTTTGAAGAGGTATCGCAGCGGTAGCAAGCCGTTGGCAAACCTATGTCCGATTTGATGGACGCGAAGTTTGAACTTGAGACCTCCCGCTCCATAGACGAACACGTTACCGTTTGAAACCGGCGGGTCTTTTGAAAAATTATTTTATCGAAAACCCGAAAAGTTTTTGGTGTGCCCATATTGGTTTTTGGCGACTGCAGTTTAGTTTTTACAACTGGCACAATCAGCACAATCAGCCGTGAAGAAAAATGCAATCGATATAGCACCACACAGATTACCTTTCTCTTTACCGCTGATTGTGCAATGTGCAATCTCTTTTGAATGCACACCGGAATTTCTTCATTGTTGCTTGCAATTCTTCTAAGTGCATTATTCTAAAAACCCACTAAATACAATATTTTAACGTAATTTTTTTCTACAGATCGTTTAACTCAGAGAGAAGTTCTTCGAGTTCGAAACTTGAAATACCGGAAAAACTTACGCCAAAATATGGTGAGGCGATTTGCGGTTTGTAACTACTCAATGGTACGGTATTAATCAATAATGTAAAGACAGAAGAATTCTATTTAATGACTGACGTTTCACGCAAAACTTGTAGCATTTTTAGAGCTTATTTTGTAATGTATTTGAACAAAAAATTCTAATTGACTATATTTATAAAATCCTTTTATGAGCGTTCTGCGGGCAAACATGCTTATTCCTTGAATAAGCCAATTTCTATTTTCCGTTTAAATATAAATAAATGTAGAAATATTTTGTCGTCTTTAAGGCACTTCTGGACTAGTATGACCGATAGCCTTCTTGGCCTTTCATAACAGATTTGGTTAAATGCACCATTGCACCAGCTGTTCAGCCAAAAGATAAAATATTGCTCTGATTAAAATGTTCATATCTTCGAAGCTTTTCGTCCTACACTTGCCAACAAGCATCAGATGAAAAGCTTTGAAAATATGAACATTTTAATGAAAACAATTTTCAAGTTCTGTCCCACCTATCAACTTTTCAGATAAGATGTTGTTAAAGAAACCCTAATACGCATTTCAGGATACCGATAAAATCAACACATTTAACAGTTGTGTGTTCTAAGCATTATGATATTTTGTTGTTCACTGATCCAGAGATGGAAACCTGTCGGGTCGAGATTCTTCAACCAACTGGTCAACCGGTTGAAACAAAGATCAAATTTTTCTTTCTTGCAAGTAAAAGACATTTAAGCACCAGCCGAAATACACACTTATATTTTATTGTAAATAAAACGTCTTATAAAAAAACAGTATTTACTCACCATACCTTTTGTAAACACTTGTTGAATGGTTTTAAGCTGTGACTAATATGCTGTGACATGGATCCTGTACAAAATCCCGAATTGAAAAAAATCCCAAACGGACAAAATCCCTTACGGACAAAATCCCGAATTTGAAAAAATCTGGAATGGACAAAATCCCGAATTGGACAAAATCCAGAATGAACAAAATCCCGAACTGGACAAAATCCACAATGGACAAAATCCCGAATTGGATAAAATCCCGAATGGATGAAATCCCGAATTAGACAAAATCCGAAATGGATAAAATCCCGAATTGGACAAAATCCAAAATCGGATAAAATCCCCGAATTGGATAAAATCCCAAATTGGACAAAATCCCGAATGGACAAAATCCCGAACGGACAAAATCCCGAATTGGACAAAATCCAGAATAGACAAAATCCCGAATTGGATAAAATCCTGAACGAACAAAATCCAGAATCTAACCAACTTCAAAGATAAAGAAAGTCAGGATTAATAGTGTTCTCACTGCTGGCTAATAAGTACTAATAAATATAAATAATCAATTTGCCGACAAAACTGCATGTCATTTATTTGCTTTTGTCGTGGCGACACAGAAAAACAGCGCATTTCCAAAAATAGAGTGATCAAGTCAAAAAACTTTGCGGTTTTGTCAAGTTAATTAGGTGCGAAACAGTTTGTCCGGCAGCAAAAACCTCGCACTTTTAACGTTTGACGTCAACTCTTTCAGTTTGCAGGAAAAGAAATTAGACAGTATAATAAATTAGCGAGTTTTGTTCTTGACAAAAATGTAAGCAATTAAGAGATGAAGAGGAAGTTGGCCCACGAACAAACTCCCGGAAAATGAAATTTTCTCTGTTTCCAATATTGCTTTCTTTTTAGCCCAGAACAAAATTAGCATGAATGTTGGCAAAATCAAATACTAAATGTTTTTTGCTTACATTTTTGTCAAGAACAAAACTCACTAATTCATTTTAAATACTGTCCAGTTTCTTTTCCTGCAAACTGCAAGAGTTGACGTCAAACGTTAAAAGTGCGAGGTTTTTGCTACAGGGCAAACTGTTTGCACTTAATTAACTCGACAAAACAGTGGCGCCGATCTTTGTTGAGCATTGGGAGGGATAATTTGCAATTTTACCCCAATTTTGCCCTATTTTCAACATGGGGGGATGAACCTCGACCACGATTTTGTTCAGGTTTGGAAATTTAGTAAAAGCCAAAAAAAATGCAAATGGAACACTTTTTTTCCCCAAATTCAGGTGAAGACCAAAAAAAAAGGTCTTCATCAAAAATAGAACACTTTTTCCCCAATTTTTGCTCAGATGTACTGTACACCCATTCAAATTATTGGGGGGATACAGCCAAATAGCGAAACAAAAAATCCCCCCTTGTTTCGGCACCCTTGCGACAAAACCGCAAAGTTTTTTGACTTGATCACTCTATTTTTGGAAATGCGCTGTTTTTCTGTGTCGCCACGACAAAAGCGAATGAATGACATGCAGTTTTGTCGGCAAATTGATTATTTATATTTATTAGTACTTATTAGCCAGCAGTGAGTACACTACTAAACCTGACTTTCTTTATCTTTGAAGTTGGTTAGATTCTGGATTTTGTTCGTTCAGGATTTTATCCAATTCGGGATTTTGTCTATTCTGGATTTTGTCCAATTCGGGATTTTATCCAATTCGGGATTTTGTTCATTCTGGATTTTGTCCAATTCGGGATTTTGTCAATTCGGGGATTTTATCCGATTTTGGATTTTGTCCAATTCGGGATTCTGTCTGTTTGGGGTTTGTCTAATTCGGGATTTTGTCCAATTCGAGATTTTATCCAATTCGGGATTTTGTCCATTGTAGATTTTGTTCAGTTCGGGATTTTGTCTAGTTCGGGATTTTGTCCAATTCGGAATTTAGTCAATTCGGGATTTTATCCAAATTCTGGATTTTGTTCATTTTGGATTTTGTCCAATACGGGATTTTGTCCATTCTGGATTTTGTCCAATTCTGGATTCTGTCCATTCTGGATTTTGTCCAATACGGGATTTTGTCCGTTCGGGAATTTGTCCAATTCGAGATTTTGTCCGTTCTGGATTTTGTCCAATTCGAGATTTTGTACTTCGGGATTTTGTCGGAAAATCGGCTGTGACCATTAACCCTTTATTAACCACTGCTATACAGATATGCTTTATCATTTTGTGGGCCATAATTCATCTGCAGTATGATGTATTAATGTATTTTTTCATTAGAGTAGCTCTTTTGCTACATTTTCCTGTTCTAACGAACAAAAAATATTAGCAAGACTCTTCAGTCGTTTCTTGTTATTGGACTGGCAAGATAGCTGCTTCAACGTCTTCCAGCAAGAGTGAATTAAAGGTTATTTCTTCTTCAAATTTTTAAATTTTATTGAGAAGCAAAACAATATATTTTCTGTCGGGTACTAACTGCAATGATCAAAGTTTATTTTAGTATAAATTATATGGTAGCAGCATGTTGATAAAATGCTGTAAAAGGCTATTTTCGTGTAGCAGATTAAGAGTAAAATTAAGGGTAAATAGCAGGGATGGCAATCGCATCGCATCGATGATTTTCTTCGATATTAGTAGAAAAACTGCGATACGATGCAAAGTAGAATAACATATACGATTTTTTTTGCGATAATTAGAAATTTTTTCGATGCGATAATATCACAGCTACTTAGCGCTTATTTGTGCTATTATTGATTTTTTAAACTATTTTGAAATTTAAGTTTGTTGCCTAAAATTTAGCTCTCCGTTTACAAAGCTATTAAAGCTTTTATTTAACCACATTTTGCAAATCCGTATAAAACGAAAAGTTGCTGCAGTATCTTGTTGATGCCTGATGCTTCAAATACCGATCGAGAGTGAAAGCCCGTTAAGTGTTATTGCTTCCACAACTGCTTTCCTGAAATCTGAAACGCCGATGGTATAATCGACATGGCTTATCTCGGCTGGTCGCATTACAGTAACGACGGTATCTAAGGTGGCACTTGAAGACGCTGCAGATGAAGACCGATCTTTTGATTTGATCAACGTTTCATGCTGTTCGGGGGTGTTTGCGTTTAAGATGTTGCATTAGGTTGCCTGAGTGAAAATAGGATTTGCCTGTCTTGTTAGGCACAGGCGTCGCTGCAAACTTACAAGACTTGCACTTTGCAAGAACTTTTTCTCCTTTTCTTCCTTCCTTTTGAAATACTCGCGGAAATCATCATTCAACTTTGGCATGATTTTCCTGCTGCAAAAGCTACACGTATTCGCAACCAGAAGTGGAGTCCTCTAGGACGTCCTTGGCCTCGAGGACACATTTTGAAGTCCTTGGCCTTGGCCTCGAAGCCTTAAGTCCTCGAAAATTGCCCTGTTCTCGGCTCGAGGACAGCACTATTTTTTGAAACGCTGAAATTTTGTTGGAAAACGCCAGAAAGCTCGCGGAAAAATTGCGAACACCTTTTTTGTTTTCCTCAATTGGAGCATAGGCGTAGCCAAAGGGGGGGGGAACCAGGGAACCCGCCCCCCTCCCAATTGAAATTTCACCAATGACAAGAATGTGCCAAAAAAGCCTACTGTTTCTTCAGTTTCAGTTTCTTATATTTTTAGCATTTTTCATTTGCAACAGTAACTACCAACAATATGGAAGACCAGGGGCCTCGGGTCCCCCTCAATTCAATTTTTGCCAGGTAATTTAAACGTATAACCCGGAAGAAATGGAGAGTTTTTGTCCTAAAAGTTACTATCTCAGACCCTCATATAGCCTTTTTATGAACGTAATGCATTAACCAGGGCCGGATTGATCATAATATGGTGCAGTACCAGCTAGGGGCCCTGCGCTCAAATCATAAGATTTTTTTTGGTCTTCACCTATACTTGGCAGAAAGATGTTGCAAAAATCCCCAAACTGCCAGGGGCCCGGCGCGATGTAAATCCGGCCCGGCAATAGCATGGTTAGTAGGCGTAACCATCTATTGTACCATTTTTCAATAACAATTTAACAGTAATTCACCTCCAACTCCCCAGTTTTTACGCACAAAATGCTTAAAAAAAAATTAGCCATGGAAAATGCTGATTAATCATTGACATCAATTCGAATCATTGACTTCAATTAATGGGCCTGGCCCCTGGTCGAACATGTACTTCTATAACTGGTTATTTTCATGACAAAATAAAAATCTCTAAGGAAAATCTTCTAGTGGATTATTACTTACTGCTAAAATGTAGCCAGAGACAAAGCACCTTACTTCCCCCTACCTGGACCAAATCACTAACAATTAAAATTTAACTCAAAAATGCTAGATGTTAAACGTGTTTTGGACTTAAATTGCAAGTAAAAGGAGCATTAAACAATTTAATTTTTTTGATTGGCTTTCAAATTTCAATAATCTAGTGCTTTCAAATGGCTCTGAACACGTGCGAAATGAGATTCAATGGCATTAAAATAGCTGTTTTTTTTTCCAAAAAAATTTACAAAAAATCGCCCATTGGCTGCTAAAGTCCCTGACGGCCGGGGGCCCCGCCCCCAGACCCCCGTCTGTAATACGTTTGAGTTACACTAGCTTTCTCAACACGTCTTCAAAATTAGATATTTGCACATTTCAACTATTAGTTTAAGCCCTTTCTCTACAAATTCCTGGTTAGTGCCAACAAGCAACGGTTTTAGATCTTCCATCCTACGATATGTTTGTTCCACAAAAAGTTCCTTTTTTGAAAATTATTGATGACGTCATTGCATGTGATTTGTAATTTGATCCCCCCCAATCAAAAATTCTGGCTACGCCTATGAATTGGAGATTGCCTGCAAAACTTTTTTGAAGACCTTTTTTGTTTTTTTTCTATTTGGAGAACACTTGCGGCTGTGTCCTTGGTCCTTGGCCTCGAGAGGGTCTGTCCTCGAAATAACTGTCCTTGGCCTCGGATTTTTTTTGTGTCCTTGGCCTTGAGCCTTGTGTCCTCGACTCCACCTCTGTTCGCAACTGAAACAACCAACGTAGTCTGGAAGCTCAGGCAGTGCGAGATTTTAATTCCGAGATACCGCCTTAGCAAAAAAAATACGCAAAAGTTATTGCGTCATAACTAGGATCACCGCATGCACACACGGTGCTCCATGCTCACACGGGTCAATACCAAAAACTGAAAAGCAACTTTAAGCACAACTTAAAAAGCAAGTGTCAGTCAAAATCGGTCCAATAACGAAACAGTTAACTTATGACCAAACAAAAGAAACTAATAGAATTAAAGACAAAAAAATCGAAATAATCGAAAAAATCGCAGATTTTTTTTGTCAAACTCTGCAATGCGATAACGGATGCGATTTTTTTGGTTGTTTTGATGCGATAATTAGATGCGATATTTTTTCGAAAAAAACGTGGGATGCGATGCGATTGCCATCCCTGGTAAATAGCCTAATTTTTTCCTCACAGTGATCGAATTGAAATGCGAATACCTAAGCCAGTGTTAGCCATAAATATCATCTAGCTGAGAGCTTCATGTTAGAAAGAGCAAAAATGCGATTACTAAAGCTAGTCTAAACCGTACTTTTCATCAAGATAAGAGGCTAAAGATAAACGGAAAATAAAAGACAAGTTGAAATTGAACATTAGTAGTGCAGTGCTGGAAGGGATAACTATAGACTTGGGGTTTTTATCTTTTATTGAAAAGGCCGTAGCTAATAAATAAATAGTTCTGAATTCACAAATGTTGTTATAGGTTTGAAATATAGACAAAAAGCGGTTGTTTTGGCTACTGCAGTGGGCGTAAACAGGCGGGCTATGGGGCTTCAGCCCCCCTCTTAGCCAAACCACTTAGAAAAATTGATCTAAATTCGCAAGCTCTTAAACATGTTTTGAACTTAACCAAGAAATATGGCGGGGAGGAGCTAAAGAGGCTGGGTAATTTAATTTAATTTTGTCAAAGGGCTCCCAAATCTTAGAAATTAATTCCTTTTAATGGCTCTAAATATGCGCAAAATGTCATTCAAATGATGCTAAAATGGCTACTTTCAGCCAAAAATCGCAAAAATCGCCCAGTGGCTGGGCCTGGGAGCTTCACCTTCAAACCCCCGTGGCCTCAGGTGGCATGGGGGCAACGCCCCGGACCCCCGTATGTGCAAAAATGATAAAATGCAGTTAAACTTTGGTTTTGGGTGCAATTTCCCTCCTCAGCGAAATCCTGGTGACGCGCCTCCTCAACAAAATGGATTTTCTGTTGTAAAATGTGGCAAATGCAAGGTGCATTTGTGTTTGAACAAGAATCGAAATGGCTTAGCTGCCTACCATGGACGGTAGGCTGGTCGAAAACAATGGTTGAAGCAGACATTTTTCTTTACTAATAATGCCTAATTACACAGCCGAATTTATGTGGTGGAGTACCATGGGGCCCAGGTTTTGCGGGGGGCCATATTTTTATATGGTGTAAAGATAAAATCAAGCTTATTTCAACCAAATGATAAAAGATTAGTTGTCACTACAAGCAGCAAAATATAGGCGCTTAACCTGAATTTTGAAAGAGAAGAGAGCCTTTGAACCAACAGGTGAAAGCTATCTGCGTTGCATTATGGATGTACATACGGGGGTGTGGGGGCAGAGCCCCCAGCCGCCTGGCAATTTTAATAGTTTTTTGGCAAAAAAACAGCCATTTTAACGTCATTTAAATGACATTGCGCACGTTTTTAGAACCATTTGAAGAAACTAATAGCTAAAATTTCGGAAAACCTTTGACAAAATAAATTATCAAGCCCCTTACTTTCAGGCCTACTTCAAAGCATGTTTATAAAAGCACGCATATTTGGGTTAAGTTTTCTATGGGATTTGGCCAAAAGTGCGGGCTGAAGAACCAGAGGTGGAGTCCGCGAGGACGTCCTTGGCCTTGGCCTCGAAGCCTCAAGTCTTCGAAAATTTCTCTGTCCTCTGCTCGAGGACAGCACTATATTTTGAACCATTAAAATCTTGTTGGAAAGCGCCGGAAACCTTGCGGAAAATTTGCGAAGAACTTTTTTGTTTTACGCATTTGGAGATCGCCTGAAAAATTTATTTTTTTTATTATTATAATTATTAATAAGCAGCGGTGCAAGCGAATCTGCTATCGTCAGGTAAAGTCCAACTACACATTGCGTAGACTTCCTTTGGGACCATTGCAACTGTACCCGCTATGTTATTGTTGTTTTCTTTGGTTACTAGTTGAACTAAGAAAGCCTTCCAACTTCCTTTAAGTACGTGGCCAGTTTATTAATGTTACATTTCGTTACCACATCGTGAACAGTAGTTTTGGTGATTCCAAAATATTTAACACGAATATCTTGGTAAAGCTTGCAAGTGCCTATATGGTGATTTGGTGTTTTATCGTCTAGGCTGCATTTTGGACACAAAGAAGACTCAGCACGACCTGTAGTTTTCTTGTGCTGCTGTAGATAGCACTGCCCAGTTAAAACTTGCTCAACTCTATTTAATTGAGGCCTCTTAAAGTTAAGGAGACGTATTGTTAGTCCGTGAAGACGTCCAACTTTCAGATCCCTTTATCCTCAAGCAGTCCTTCCGTTCATTCCACATAGATTTTCATCTATCTGTGGACCAGTCCTTAACCGTGCTAACACAGCTGGGATACGAGACTGTAACAAAAAGTTCAGGACCATGTGTTTTTGATTTAGATCCTGATTTGGCTAGATAGTTTGCCACTTCGTTACCATGTACCCCTGCAAGACCAGAAATCCAGGCAATACTGACGTGTTTTGCAGAGGTGGAGTCGAAAACACAAGGCTCGAGGCCAAGGCCAAGGACACAAAAAAAATCCGAGGCCAAGGCCAAGGACAGCCTTTCCAAGGACAGACACTCTCGAGGCCAAGGACAGGAATGCTCGAGGCCAAGGCCAAGGACCAAGGACACAAGGACAAGTGCTCTCCAAAAAAAAAAGAAAAAGGTCTTCACAAAAATTTTTCAGGCGACCTCCACAAAAAAACGTTTTCCAAAAAAATTTGCAAGCGCTCCACAAAATTTTAACAATTCAAAAACTACTGCTGTCCTCGGGCCGAGGACAGGCCAATTTTTGAGGACTTGAGGCCTCGAGGCCAAGGCCAAGGACTTGACCTTTGAGGCCAAGGCCAAGGACTTCAAAATCTGTCCTCGAGGACTCCACCTCTGGTGTTTTGTTTACCTAACTGATTTAGGTTTCTAATGCAGTTGAACACTGTAATTGATGTTACAGTGCACTTTATGGGTGCTCTGATTGCTGCTTGACTATCAACCAGCACAACAATTCTTTGATTGTGCATTTTTTTCCAAAACCAGGTTTTGCCCCTTCTGAAATAGCTAAGATTAATAATAATTTAGTTGTGATGTTTTGACGTTTGCTGGCCAGAGCTTTAATATTTAATCGTTTGCGTGCTATCTGGCCTAAAGGCTACCAGCGCGGAAGCCTACGTAGAGTCACCAGAACGGCAACTACTTCAAAACAAGCAATGCGAAAAATGCGAAAAAGCTACTTCAAAACAAGAATGCGAAAATCAAGTGGTAGAGCAGTGGACCGGTAATCCAAAGGCTGCAGATTTGATACCTGCGGGAAGAAAACTTTTTCGCATTGCTTGTTTTGAAGTAGTTGCCGTTCTGGTGACTCTTCCTAGGCTTCCGCGCTGGTAGCCTTTAGGCCAGATAGCACGCAAACGATTGAATAGCTAAGACTTCTGTCTGGAACACAGCACTGCAAATTCCAAGGAAAAATGCTTGTTTTGGGGAGTTGTTTGGATATCCTGCATAAAAAACATCACCTACTCTCCCATCTAGTTTCGAGCCATCGGTGTAAACCTTGACAGTGCTCTGATTTAGAACGCTTTCAGATCTGATAGCATTTTTTATTCATAATTTGGCAATCGAAATTTCTCTCGAATACTTTTGTTTTCTTTATTCGGTCTGCTGACATTTACAGCAGAGGTAGAAATCTTCTTGCCTCAATTCGAACTTCACAACATGGCCTTTTGTTTTCCCAAAAGAACGAACTCGGTTGACATGCCAGACATAGGCGTAACTAGGAGGGGGGGAGGGACCAGGTGGCCAGCCCCCCTCCAATTAATATACCATCAGTGATAAAAAATTATGACAACATAACCTAGCGATGTTTAGTTGCGGTTCTTTGTTCAATAATTACGCACAAAACAGTAATTAACCATAATATTAATGACGGCGTGGGAGCCTCAGGGCCCCTAACTAACGACCAGGGGGCCACTAACTAACGACTTGGAGACCTGGGGCCCCTAACTGACAACCATGGGGCCCCACGGCATCTAAGTGACAAGCAAAGGACCCTAAGGCCCCTAACTGACAAGCAAGGGGCCCCTAACTGATGACCAGGGGCATCTAACTGACAACCAGGGGCCCCAGGGCCCCAACCAACAACTAGGGGGCTCTGGGGCCCCTAACTGACAACCAGGGGGCCCCAGGGTCCTTAACTAACAACTAGGGGGCCTTGAAGCCCATAATTGACAACCAGGGGGGTCTGGGGACCCTAACTGACAACCAGGGGGCCCCGGGGTCTCTAACTGACAACCAGGAGACCCTGGGTCCCCTAACTGATGACCAGGGGCCCCAGGGTCCTTAACTAACAATTAGGAGACCCCAAAGCCCCTAATCGACAACCAAAGATTCTGGAGCCCCTTAACTGACAACCAGGGAACCCCAGGGCCCCTAACTGACAACCAGGAGGCTCCGGGACTCCTAACTGACAACCAGGAGCCCCAGGGCCCCTAACTAACAAGCAGGGCGGCCCCGGGGCCACTAACTGACAACCAGGGGACCAAGGGGGCCCCTAACTGACAACCAGGGACCCAGGGGTCCCTAACTGATGACCAGGGAGCTCCAGGGCCTCTAACTGACAACCAGGGGCTCCAAGGCCCCTGACTGACGACCAAGGGTCCCGCGCAAGGGGCCCCTTAATTCAAATTTTACAATTTATATGAAAAATCTGAGAGAAATCTTAGAATTTTGTCTTAAAAGTTGCAACTCAGGCCCTCGTTTAACGTTGCTATGAACTTTTTGCTATAGCACAGGCTGTAATGCAAACCCCCCAATGGAAATTCTACCAATGATAAATATGATGAGAGCATAGCCAGTATGTTGTCCTTGTCCAGAATTGCAGTTTCTTTAATTTAGGATTTACGTGTACAAAAGTAAGTAATAATAATCACAACCACGTTTCCACGTCATAATAAAATTATGCAATTCTTGGACGTATCAAAAACCTGTCAAGTGACTTGACTCGAGTCCTCGACGTTTTGGAAAAAAAGTTATTTTAATTTTGCTTTTAATGTTTTTTTTTTTATGAAAGAACTTAAGGGCGCGATCTTATCTCAAAATCATAGGTGTAGCCAGGAAAGTGGCCCAGGGGACCCGGCTCCCTCAATTGAAATGCCATCAATGGCAAAATTTTGACTAAAAAGTTTTGCTTCTTCTTTTTCTGTTTTTTTAGCATCTTTGTGTACAACAGTACACGCGTACAACAATAATTAACAATAAACATTATTGACGACCAGGGAGCCCGGCTCATCCCCTTAATTCAATTTTTTCCTACCAATTTAAACGTAGAACCAGGGTGAAATCAAGAGTTTTTGTCCTAAAAGTTGCTACCTCAGGCCCTCATCTAAACTTTTTATGAACGTAATGCAATAACCAGCGCCGTATTTGCCATATGGTACAGTGCAGGGTCCCGCCCTCAGATAGTAGGACTTTTCTTAGTCCTTACTTACATTTGACAGGAAGATGTTGTAAAATTCCCTTAAGTGCCAGGGGCCCTCCGCAGTTTAAATCCGGACCTTGAATAACATGGTTAGTGAGCGCAACCATCTGTTGTTATATTTTTTAACAACGATTCACTTCCACCTCGCTAGTTTTTACGCAACAAAATACGTTAAAAAAAGAATAGCTAAGGAAAATGCTCATTAAAAAAATGATTGAATTTCGATTGAGAGGGCTTGGGCCCCTGGCCGTACATGAACTCCTATAACTAGTTAACTTCATGACAAAACAAAAACCTCTAAGGAAAACTTCGAGTGGATTATTATTAGCTAAAGTATTGCAGGAGGCAATGTGCCTTACTTCCCCCAACATGGACCAAATCACTTACAATTAAAATTTTACCCCATAATGCAAGATTTTAAACGTGTTTTGGAATTTAATTGCTAGCAAAAGGAGGATTGAACAATTAAATTTTTTCGATTGGTTTTGAAATGTTAAAAATCTGTAGTTATTCTTTCAAATCGCTGTGAACACGTGAGAAATGTGATCCAATGGGATTAAAATTGCTTTTTTTCCAAAAACTTACAAAAATCGACCAGCTCCTGGGGGCTTTGCCCCCAGACCCCCGTCTGTGATTCGTTTGAATACACTAGCTTACTCAACACGTTTCCTAAGTTAAACATACGCACTTTTCAACTACTAGTTTTCGCCCTCTCCCATTACCAAAATCCTGGTTAAGTGCCAACCGGCTACGGCTTTAGATTTTCCATTCTACGATAACTTTGCCCCACAAAAAGTTCCTTTTTTGGAACTTTCTGATGACGTCATTGCATGTGATTTGTAGTTTGCCCCCCCAATCAAAAATCCTGGCTACGCCATTGATGCCAGAGCCCACTAACAGTTATTCTGAATGACCCTCGCACTGCTTTAGCCAATAAGAATTCCTCAATGGGAGTTATGTTGAACAATATTTCCTGAGCGCAATTAGGGGTGCCAGGAAAAGCTGATGAAATCATCATGCATGCAAGTCTCTGCACCTTTGTGAGTTTCCGCTCTAGATACTTTTTGTTGAAACCGTCATCCCAGGACACACATGTATACGACATGATTGGACGTATCACAGCTGAATATATCTATTTCATCATAGATGGTTTTATTATGTTTTATCCACAATTTGTCTACATTGCATTAATGCTGTAGTTGCTTTGAGGGTAATTCGGTTAACATGTGGTTTACGAGTCAGCTTGCTGTCGAGAGTAGCACCTAACAGCCTTGCTTCCTGGAAAAATTCAATTTTTATATCATTCTTTGACAAGGAACCCAAATCTGGATTCCGTTTATGAGTAAAGTACAAGTTCGGTTTTCTTGCTGCGAAACTGCAGCTCTTGTTCCGAAGCCCAGTTGTGGGCCATACCTCTGATCCAAAGCATATCAGCACCAGTGACCAACACTGCCAGTTCATCGGCATAGGTTTAAACATAAAAGTCCCTGTTATGTAACTCTAGCACGAGCAAAAATTTTTTTGAAGATCTTTTTTTATTTTTGAGATTGCCTGAAAAAAAATTTTTTTTTTGAGAACACTTGCGTCCGTGTCCTTGGCTTTGGCCTCGAGCATTCCTGTGCTTGGCCTCGAGAGGGTCTGTCCTCGGAAGGGCTGTCCTTGGCCTAGGCCCCGGATGTCCTTGGCCTTGGACTCGAGCCATGTGTCCTCGACTCCACCTCTGTGAAGAACCTTAGCCACCCCCCCTGGTTCGCCACTGGTGCAAGAAAACGATCACCAAAGTCAATTGTAGCTGAAGTAGATACCAACTAGAAATCTGCAAGGGAGGTCATATCACTAAAAACTGATTTGGAGTCCGTATCAATGCTTAATTTTTTAGACCTAACTTAATTTTCGTTTTTTATCGGGCATGATTTGGGCTTCAAATTAGTTTTCGGGTTCTGGCCTGAGCTAGTCGGCCCATTAAAAACTCTGCTTCCGTCCAAAGTCACAAATTTTAACACGTCACCCATGCCCTCCCCCCGTTTGAAAATTATTCATTAGATGCATTGAACAGTGAACAAAAACCTTCTGTAAAAAAAAAACGGTCGACCGGGCCGGTCAGAAACAGGTTGACCAGCCGGACATCCAGCATATATTTTGAAATTTACCTGTCGGTTCGAGAAAATCCTCACCGGTTCTATCTCTGCACTGATCAGTCCAAACATTTTCAAGTTTTACATCAGTATCAAAACCAAGAATAAAAGAAAGCCTCAATTTCATCCCTAACTTGTCTTGCATTGTGATCTTGCAGAGTTGCACTTTGCAAACATCAAACACAGGCCGCAACAATTATTTATCATGCTTTTTATAGAACGATGATATAAACTTTTAGTCCATTTCATTTTGAAATGAATCACTCTTCCAGTTTGACTCGATTTTAATACTGATGTTTACTTATTTAATCATTACAGAATGCTTGTTTTAGGACTTCCGGCAGCGGTTCAAGGACGCCTATCCCCAGCACGCTCAGCTCAACATGAGCAACTTTTGTTGGATGAAACAGCTGATGTAGCTTCACAAACTGTGTCCCTCAAGAGTACAGAAATAAACGACACGTTTGAGAATGTTGACGGTCAAAATGAAACACAAACGTCTTTATCGATAGCAACTTACATCACAAAAGACTCGATCAGACCAAGTGGATACTCAACTGTAGAAGGCTATTTATCAAAATAACAGTTTGTATTTGATCCAGTTTCATCTGTGGTATTATACAGATAGGCGAATAGCAACAAGTGATGAAAAGATGCGATCTTTTTACTTTCCTCGGCCTCATTTTGGTGCCATCGCCGTTGCAACGTTTGACGATCTTCGTTTGACCATACTATATGATCTGTTAGCAGCATGCTGCTAAATGTTTTCATTATTTTCAAGATTGAAATTGTTGAGAAATGTTTTTCTTTGACGTCGTATTTACAGCTGTCTTTAATAACTGAAATCGGAGGTGCCTAAAATTCAAAAGTTTTGATTTGGACTTCTTTCCAAATTCAAACCTTTAGTCTTGAGTACTGCTAACCACCGAGAATGCATGAAAGAGGATACACACTGGAAATCAAAAAGGTGGAAATTGAAAGATGACCGTAGGGTGGAATTACGCAATCTTGAGGTTGCTTTTCCACGTTATGGTGGCGTATTGGCAACGCTAAAGGTGCACACCGACGGCAAGGTGGTGGTGTCACTGAGTCAGCTGCTGCAAGAGCAACCTGCTGCAGCTACCACCTAGAGTTGTATTTCTTTGGCAAGCAATGCATAAGCCAATGCAGCATCGCTATTGCGGTCTTTAATTGCTTGCTTTAATTGGCAACAAATTCTCATTAAGAAAATTCAGATTTAAATAAAGTTAATTTTTTTTGCTTGTGGTGTTGTACCTATCGCTTTCTCGCGCATAATGAGGAAGACGTTCTATACAGTATTGATTTGTCGCAGGTAAGCGCCTGAAATTGTCTGGCTAATTAAACCTTTTTTTTTTCTATAGTGAGTGATCACCATTAGTACTCTTATTAATATTCCTTTATTTTAGTCCTCTATGTCAGTAGCGTAGCCAGAGGGGATGCGGGTGCCCCCAATGGCCTGAAAAGTATGCAAAATGACTGAATTTGGGTGAAGACCTTTTTTTTGGAGATCACCTAGTTTCGGCTGGAAAAACCGTTTCAATTTTGGTGAAGACCTTATGTTTTTTTGGAGATCACCTGATTTTGACAGAAAAACCGCCCCAATCTGATTCAAGACTGATGAAAATTTGGGTCAAGTTCGTTTACTATTGTTTCCAGTTTCCATAAAATCCCCCTCCTTTTCGAATTCCTGGCTACGCGCCTGCTTTATGTGGTTTTATGGCTTATGCGAATAAATACTAAGTATGCTCCATATTCATTCCAAAAATTAAAACCACACTTCAAAGCGTAATTTGGCTGCATATCGAAATCTGAATTTGTTGCTGATGAAAAAATTGAAATGTAGGCTAAAAAGTAAAAAATAAATTTGTTTTGTTCTACTTTTGTATGAGATGATTATGCTGCTTCAGTTTTATCTTCAAGTCACGGATTCGCGCCAAATAGCGATTCTTGAACAGTCACATCGTTTGTGGTCACGTGGTGCTAGCGCTGGCCTACATTTAAGCAAGAAAGCAGTGAAAGTCGCTATGTTGTAGCACAGTGAAGCTTATGCTTGTAAAACCATGTTGTCAAGTTATGTGTTCCAGATTGGCCTGTGCATAGGCGCAAATGGTAAGAAGCAA
Organism: Trididemnum nubilum; assembly: GCA_963965965.1. Lineage (NCBI taxonomy): Eukaryota > Metazoa > Chordata > Ascidiacea > Aplousobranchia > Didemnidae > Trididemnum > Trididemnum nubilum. The sequence goes on from OZ014479.1 coordinate 11,484,095, forward strand.
AGTTGGAAGCTCAATTACTGTGGTATTTTAGAGTTTCTGAAAAGATTAACATATTAAAGATTCAAATTGATAAATTACATGGAAAGAGACTAAAGGTTCAAATTAATTCTAAATTCATACACAGTAATTACGGTAGTCTAAGTTATGTTGGAATATAACCACCGACATTCTGGCAGAATATAAAGCGTAATTCTGGTAGGAAGTGTTCCCACAAATAAAGAAGAAACAAAGCTACGTCATAAACATTTTGCTGTGTTCCCAGCCGCCAAATATTGAGTGAGTCATTACGTAACAATTGAAAACTTAATCATCAATCACAATCCTATGAAAAAAAAAAAATTGTTGCCAAAAAAACAAAAAAAAACGTCTCAAAGAGCTCAAAACCGAAAACATAAAAAAATGAAACAAAAACAAACTACAAAAAAATCGGTACAATTCACCAATAACTCAGGCACAATTCCAAATTCAATCCAAAACTGGGTCCCCAGTAGAATGGTTTAAAAGAGGCCATCAGTTTTTGGCGAAAAACGCCATTTTGGGGAGTAATTTTTTATTTTTTCCTTTAGCTTTTCGACGAGGCTCGAGGTCCGGGTTTGGGTGCATTAGGTAGCCCCCGGGGCCCCTCTAACATACCCAAGTCTAAAAAAGGTTACTTTCTCAATAGGGGCCCCTGCAGAATGGTTTAAAGGAAGCCATCAATTTTTGGCGAAATCCGCCATTTCGGGAAAATTTTCAGTTTTTTCCCATTTAACTTTCCGACGTGGTCCGAGATCCGGGTTTGAGTGCATTCGGTAGCCCACGAGCCCCTCTACCAGCCCCAAGTCTAAAAAGGGTACATTTGCAAGAGGCCAAGGACACAAAGCAAATCCGAGGCCAAGGACAGCTTTTCCCGAATATAGACTCTTTCGAGGCCAAGGACAGGAATGCTCGAGGACAAGGCCAAGGACCACGGACACAAGCGCAAATGCTCTTCAAAAATAAACAAGGTCTTCAAAAAACTTTTCAGGCGATCTCAAAAAAAAAAAAGAAAAAAAGGTCTTTAAAAATTTTTTTCAGGCGATCTTCACAAAAAAAGTTCTTCAAAAAAATTTTTTTCAGGCGATCTCCAGAAAAAAACGTCTTCCTACAAATTTTGGAGGCGATCTACAAAATTTAAACAATTCAAAAAATAGTGCTGTCTTCGAGCCGAGGACAGAAAAATTTTCGAGGACTTTAGGCTTCGGGGCCAAAGATTTCAAAATGTTTCCTCGAGGACGTTCTCAAGGCCAAGGACATCATCGAGGACTCCACTTCTGAGCATTAGACTAGATAAATTGATTGATAAAGGTTTGCATTAGACTAGGTAAATTGTTTGATAAAGGTTTGCATTAAACTAGATAAATTGATTGATAAAATTGTTAGCATTACGCTAGGAAAACTGATGGATAAAGGTTAGCAGTAGACTAGGGAAATTGATTGACAAATGTTAGCATTAGAATAGGAAATTGATTGATACTGTAAATGTTAGCACAGGCTAAGAAAATTGATTGATAGTTTTAGCTTTAGACTAGGAAAAGTGATGGAAAAAAATATTACCATTATTAGACTAGGAAAACTAATCGATAAAGTTAGCAGTGGAGTAGGAAAATTGATTGCTAAATGTTAGCATTAGACTAAAAAAATAGATTGTAAGCATTGGTATAAGAACGTAAGTATTGGATGTTGGCACGTTAAAAAGTTTTTTTAATGCTAACGGACTAAATTAACTTCCGTTAACTTTTGCTAACCAAAGGTGGAGTCCTCGAGGACGTCCTTGACCTCACTTTGAATTCCTGGGCCTTGGCCTCGAAGTCTCAAGTTCTTGGCCTTGGCCTCTAAGCCTCAAGTCCTCGAAAATTGCCCTGTCCTCGGCTCGAGAACAGCACTATTTTTTGAACCGTTGAAATTTTGTTGGAATACGCCAGTATCCTCGCGGAAAATTTGCAAATACCTTTTTTGTTTTTCGCAATTGAAGCATTGGCTCAGCCAAGCGAGCCTCCCCCCAATTGAAATTTCACCAATGACAAAAATGTGACAAAAAAGCCTATTGTTTCTTCAGTTTCAGTTTCTTTTTAGCGTTTTTCGCATACACCAGTATAACTAACAACAATATTGAAGACCAGGGGCCCGGGACCCCCTCAAATCAATTTTTGCCAGCCAATTTAAACGCAAACCTGGACGAAATGGATAGTTTTCGTCCTATAAGTTGCTATCTCAGAATCACATCTAGCCTTTCTATGAACGTAATGCATTAACCAAGGCCGGATTTACCACAATATGGCGCAGTACCAGCTAAGGGTCCTGCGCTCAAATCTTAAGACTTTTTATGATCTTTACCTACATTTGGCAGAAAGATGTTGAGAAATCTCCAAAGTGCCAGGGGCCCAGCGCGATTTAAATCCGGCCCGGCAATAACATGGTTAGTAAACGTTACCATCTATTGTATTATTTTTAAATAACAATTCATTAATTCACCTCCACCTCGCCAGTTTTTACGCACAAAATACTTTTAAAAAAATTAGCCATGGAAAATGCTGATTGAAAAAATCATTGAACTTCAACTGAGGGGACCTGGGCCCCCTGGCCTAACATGCACTTCTATAAAAGGTTATTTTTATGACAAAACAAAAATCTCTAAGGAAAATCTTCGAGTGGGTTTTCATTTACTGCTAAAATGTTGCACGAGACAATGCATTTTATTTCCCCCTACCAGGACCAAATCACTTACAATTAAACTTTAACACCAAAATGCAAGATGTTAAACGTGTTTTGGACTTAAATTGCAACTAGAAGGAGGATTAAACAATTTAATTGTTTTAATTGGCTTTCAAATGTCAAAAATCTAGTGTTTTCAAATGGCTCTAAACATGTGCGAAATGTGATTCCGTGGCATTAAAATAGCTTTTTTTTTCCAAAAAATTACAAAAAATCGCTCAACAGCTGGGGCTTCGCCCCTAGACTCCCCGTCTGTGATACGTTTGAGTTACACTGGCTTTTTCAAAACGTCTCCAAAGTTACGTATTTGCACTTTTCAACTATATTAGTTTAAGCCATCTCCCTTTGCAAAATCCTGGTGAAGTGCCAACAGGCAAATTTTTGATGACGTCATTGTATGTGATTTGTGGTTTAGGCCTCCCCATTCAAAAATTCTGGCTCCGCCTATAAATTGGAGATTGCCTGAAAAACTTTTTTTGAAGACCTTTTTTTTTGGAGAACACTTGCGGCTGTGTACTTGGTTCTTGACCTTGGCCTCGAGCATTCCTGTGCTTGGCCTCGAGAGGGTCTGTCTCGGAAGGGCTGTCCTTGGCCTCGGATTTTTTTTGTGTCCTTGGCCTCGAGCCTTCTGTCCTCGACTCCACCTCTGCTGTTAACTTCCGTTAAGGTTTTTATTGTTAATATCTTGCACCATTCAGTCATCGTACCGGTACAAACCAGTTTACACTGGTAACAGTTGTTGCGTATTAGCACAAGTTTTGTAGAAGATAAAGCGAAGAAAGGAGCTCCTTTTTGTGGCAGATAATAAGATGCAGCCTCATATATGTTTTAATCACTAGCTGTTCACAATATCCAAAGATTTTCCGATCGCAGCTTCGTTAGTGCATTTGAACTTGTTTTATCTTGAAATTATCATTAGACGGAAAAATGCACCTTTCAAAACATAAAAAAGACCAACATAGCAATAAATTTTTCCTTCTAATCAGCTTAACAGCATCGATACGTGTTCTAGAAGCGAGTGAATAAAACGAAATGTAAATTACACTCAAAATATTAACGAATTAACGAACTTTATTAACTTCGGTTAATTAAAGCTGAAAATAACGAATTAACGTCAACGGAGGTGTGAAGTTTGTTAACGGACTAGTGGTTAACGAAGCTAACGTTTTGCATTAACTTGGCCACCAATGCATAATGCTGATGATGGCAACCGATGTTATGCCAATTTTCCACCAACGTTGGATGAATCGCAATAAAAAAATCTATTTTTGCCAAATTGGATACCTACAGATAAAAGAAAATACTCCAGAGTCATTAAACAACCGTGAAAAAAATTCGGAGAAACTTACTACAACAATAATTACGCCTTTTGCGAAGATGTTGAAAAAACATTAGCAACGTTGGCAAAAGCGTTGGCAAATTTGCCGACGTTTTGCCAACCCTGCCAACAGATGGCCAACGTTGGCCTGAACTTGCATGTTTGTTTTTAATAACTTTATGATAAATTCGACGTCAAATGGGCTTCGATACAACGGTGAAAAATTACAGTGATATTTTTCAAAAATGCTGGTTAAAATTTAGAAAAAAATTATACAATTTGGATAACGTACGCAAAATTTAAAATAATGTGCATTTTTTCGCAGTAAACAATTTTTTGTTCCTGCTGCGGAAAAAATTGCGAATTCTAAGTTAATTAATAGCAAAAATCAGGAGCGAAATCAGAATTTTGCTATGGGGGCAGAGCCTTTGATTAAAATTGCATGCGTTTACACATGGGGTGTTTACAGCCTAGAGCCCCAAGCCGCTTGGCAATTAATGCAATTTTTCAAAAAAATAGACATTTTAACGCTTTTGAAATGACAGTTTGCTGATTTGTAGAACCATAAGGAACTTAATAATATTGCTGGAAATTCTTTGACATAATTAGATTATCCGTAGCCCATTTAGTCTCCTTATACTTCTTGGTCTGAAAAATTAGTTCAAAGCACGTTTTAAAGCATGATTACATATTTGATTTAGATATTCCAAGTCACTTGGCTAAGGATGAGGGATTCAGCCCCATTTAGACCCCTCCCCCCTGATTACGCGGCCGCTAGTGGTGAAAGAAAATATAGTGGCAATTCAAAACCACAGCATTCAATAAGGATAAGAAACAAATTGTTACATACTATACTGCAACAAAAAGATTTGATCTACATTACTTTGTGATAAGTAGCAGGCAAGTTGCCACGACCCCCCTCCCAATTTTATTTTGCGCCCCACACAAATTTTACTAGCCTTATAGTAAGGTAAGATGGAGGAAAAAATGCTGTAGGAATCATTTACAGTCAGTTGCTTAATTGCAGAGTTATTGTTTGCATTGGCATATTTTTCTATTTTTTTTCATTTATACCAATCTACCAGTATAGGCTACGAGCATGTCATTCATTGGTTGGTTAAAAAGTAAAACAATATTTATTTGTTTTAAAATCGAATAGCGCAACCTCTACCGGCAATTTCTTTTTCTACTCACGTTGACACTTCACTAAACGCATCAACGAAGCTTTATCAAAAGCTTAGATAGTGGTTACGTATTAAACTTTTGAAGTAAAATTTATATGCAGTATTACATAAGTTGTCAACAAGTCACCTATAGCTTAAAAAATAAAAAAAATGTTATTTTAAAATTTACGCGTTTGATGTTATTTAAGAAATTAAAAGCTGTATTTTTGAATAAAATTTAGCGCAACTTCGCAAAAATTTACAATAGCGCGTAATTCACGCATCAAGAATTACAACTATAGTTCGCAGCAACCACGCAGAAATTTGCTGTTTCAAGACACTTTTATCCAGTTAAAACCATGCTTTGCAGTGCTGTTATGTGTTGTGTTCATAGCAATAATTTTAAGCAATATAAGGCTTATATGAAATAAGTTTTTTTTCCAAAAAAATCTTAAAAATCTCCGAGCGCTGGGGGCTGCGCACCCATTGCATCTAGCAGCTCCAATAGTCCCCGGAATTTAATATGACTGAAACTTTTTGTAATGACAAGATACAAGAACGAAACTTCTGAAAACTGAATTAGCAAAACAAGAATTATCCATTTTATTTTAAAAACCATGCAGACTCCAAGATGATCGAAAAGATGTTGCTACTCTTAGCTTTGCGCTTGCCCCTCCAATGATATCTTGCTGGCAACGTGCTACTGTACTTGTCTGATAATTGGAAGAAGTGCTTGATGAGCACTTTATTGCAGTACGTTACAACATAAAACGGAATAAGAAAAATCAATTAATTGCGTTTTTTGATCTAGAGTAGTGCTGAGTCCTCAGTTGCAAAGAAAAATCTGTTTAGAACAAACAACAGTATCAGTTACTATCATTGATGCAGATCATAAAATGTGATTGTAGGCTATATCATAAGCGTAGCCAGGGGGGCCAAGAAGCTAGCCCCCCAACTAAAATGCCACCAATAATAAAAATAATGACTACAAAGCCTATTATTTCTTTCTTTTCAGCTTCTACTTGCATTTTCGCATATAACAGTAATAATTAACAAAAATATTGACATTTCAATTCAGTTGGCATTTATTTTTGTTTAGAAAGGTATTCTGCAAAATAAATAAGCATACAAAAGTCAAGCAGCAAAATGAGGCCAAAAATAAATTACAGAATAATCATTTCTGATGAGAGGTTGTGAAACGACCATTGACCATTTCCTGGGAAAAGCTTGGGGCTCTTTACAGGAAAGGTGTGGTCGTCAAGTCTGCAGCCTCTCATCTTCATTAAAAACTATTGATAGCACACAAACAAGATCCACTACCAGGGGGCCCATTCAATTTAAACTTTTGCCCACCAATTCAAATGTATAACCCGGAAGAAATTCAGGATTTTTGTTCAAAAAATTGCAATCTCAGGCCCTCATCTAATCTTTTAATGAACGTATAATGCAACAGCATGATCAGTAGCCATCTATTGCACCAACTTTAATAACAACTACCTTCACCTTGCCAGTTTTTACGTGACAAAATACTTTTGAAATCAATCAGTAAAGTTTATTTGTTTATGCAACACTGCCACCAGTATTACATAGTACAAAACATAAGTATTAACTAAGGTAAATGCTTATTGGACAAACTATTGAATTTGAATTGTGGGGGCATGGGACCCTGGTCTTACATGCGCTCCCAAATAAACTGGTTGTTTTCTTGACAAAACCCAAAAACCTAGATAAATCTTTGACAGAATTATTATTTTGCCTACTGCTAAAAATACTGCATGAGGCAATGTACCTTGCACCAAGCCACTAACAAAGTTTAACAAAAATCCCAGATTTTAAACATGTTTTGGACTTGACTTGTACGCAAAGGGAGGACTGAACAAATTAATTTTTTTTTGATTGGCATTCAAATCTTAAAAATTTAGTTCTTTTAAATGAAGTTACATAGTAGATTTGGAACGTAAACTTTTTCACAACTGTATGATAGCACTTCCCTCACATATCTGCTTTCGCATTAGGCTAGTGTTTCATCAGCATCTAAATTCACACACAGCCTATCCTGGCAAACCATCCGAACCTTAAGCTTCCAGTAGGCTATGTGTGAATTCAGATGCTGATGAAAACTGGCCGAATGGGAAAGCAGATATGTGAGGGAAGTGTTATCTCACAGTTGTGAAAAAGTTTTTTAAATGGCTCCAAAAACGTGCGAAATGTGATCCAAATGGCATTAAAATAGCTATTTTTCCAAAAAATTTTATGGCATTAAAATCCTTAGCGGATAGGGGCGTTTGAGTTAATTAGTCTGACAATTCACGTCTTCCAATTTAGATATTTTTGGAAAACTTTTTAATTTTTTGTTCAAATCCTCCCCTTTAGCAAAATGTTAGTTACATCCCCAAACGCAGGCGCCGGCTTCTGATCCTCCATTCTACGGTATCTTTGTCCCATAAAAAGTTCCTCTTTTTAAAACTTTCTGAAGACGTCATTGTATGTGATTTGTGGTTTGGGCCGCCGCAAAAAACCCTGCTACGCCTATGGGCTGTATTAGTAGCCTAACAATGGGTGGAGGAACAAGCTCCAGCAGAAACATTTGTCCCGGGGCGCAGCAATCACTCAGCAAGTCAAAAATCTCTTTGTTCATGGTTTTGATTTCTAGCGTAAAGCAGGTTCTTAAAAGAAAAACTTATACAGGGTGTCCATAAAGTCCGTGTGCACTTTAAAAAATTTATAACTTTATTTTTGTGTACAATAGAAATAATCTGTAAAAAGGATTTGAAAGAAGTAAATCGATATTTTGTAATGTTTTGTTGAAATTTTATTTAAGTTTCCACATGTCCTCCATCATTAGAAATACAAAGAGTAATACGATTTTGCAATTCACGAAAAACCGTGGTAATTCACGAAAAACCAGACCGTGGTTTATCATGAACAGAGCCTGTCTCTTTAAATTTTTTCATCCATTTAGCAATGGTGTTCCTATGAGGCGGTTCTTTATTGTATGCAATTCTAAACTTTCTTTGTACAGCAACAGTAGATTTCAGTTCAGCCAACCAAAGGACGCAGTTTACTTTTTCCTCAATTGAAGCCATGGGATTCAAATTAATTGTGAAAAACAAAAGAAAATAGTTTTACTTATAAATTTTACTTATACAAAAATTGTTATAAATTCTGTAATGAAAAATTATTCAATAGTTATACTAAAACTAGGTACATGACACTTTCAAATCCTGTTTACAGATCCTTTCTATCACAAGCACAAATAAAGTTATAAATTTTCTAAAGTGCACACGGACTTTATGGACACCCTGTATTTTTGGTCTTCACGTACATTTTGCTTCAGACTGGGAACGCAGTATGTGGATTTTCAGCTTTAGTCAGATTTTTGTCTATTATTATCTACTGTATGTAAGCGAAATAATTTCTTAATGCACAATGTTACGAATGAAATAGAGTACAGTAAAAGAAGTTGTAGGGCTCAAACCACAAACTAAAGTATTTGAGAAGCTAAAATTTGCGTATCAAAACTGATTTTTGCTTCGGCTGCAAATCTTTAATTGTGCAGATATGCGACTACAGTATAGTGCATGATGCACTACTACACGACGCTATAAGTGCTTTGTTGTCGACAACTTTTCAGACTGTTTTGCAGGTTTTATAAAATCCCAAATGAAGAGCAAAACCAAAGAATTCCATTAAAATTTTGTTACGTCGTGTGGTTACCTAATTGGGCTACAAATGTATAGTAGGCCTACTGTGAGTGTGCAAAGTATTAGCTACGCCAATATTCACAAAAATCTGGTAAAAGATTTACCACAAGTTTAATTATTGTTATTTTCCTTCCTTGGCTGCATGAAGAAAATATCTAATATTTTATGCTCAATTGCGCATTGACATCACATAAACTATTGGATTTTCAACAATATTTCCTACTCGACGGCTGCGCCTTTCTTTGGAAAGGGCTCTGAGTTATTTCCAGAAAATGACCATGGTCTTTTCGCAATCTCTTAGCAGAAAGATTGTTCTGTGATTTTTTGTTGCTTCATTTTTCTGCATGACTTGGTTTAATTTTGTTTTCAGAAAAAAATCATATTTATCAGATACGCCTACTTTTCTTTGATGGACTTGCAAAGGCAACACCAGAAATATTTTAAAATTTTTCCGTAGAATTTTTGGTGACTGCGAAAATTTCGGAATGTTATGCAATTAGCTAATTCTGTTGTATTATTATCGTAGATCCAATGAAACAATAATATATCAATATGGGTCCACCAAATTTTTTGTCACATTCCAAAAATAAGCCAGAAAATTTTCGCAAACTTTTATGCAAATTGATAAAATTTTTACTGAAGACGCACACTTGCAGATAGGAATGATTTCAAACTAATTGTTCAACCAAATTTTGAATTTTCGCACGTTCACACAAAAGTATTTGAATGCTTCGCATACTTTTTTGAGAAGGGTTAATTTTATGTGCCTATATTCTAATGTACTTTTTTCTACATTATCAATATTTTTTATTTTTTTTATTTTATGCACTTTTCCATAAAACTACAAAAAGTATAATAAAAGAAAAAAAATAGTGAAAGATCTAAAAGAAGAAATGTTATTCCAAACATAAAAAAAATCAGAATTACGCATATACAGTCGCGGTATGCTAATTAATCTTAAGAAATGTGGAAAGAAAAAGGTTAAATTTACTCTAATAAATATTAATCAAAAATGTTGTTTTTTGATTATTTTATTAAACTGCAACCTAAAAAATAAAGGAAAGCAATCAAACTCTACAAACAATAGCGAACACAGTCTTTATTGATAATGCATAGTGAAAATGACTACTACATAATTAGTATTGTGTAAATAAAAATCTTAAAAATAATTAAATAAAACAATTCTTATTGATCTCATAATACTAAATAATAAAAAAATGTAAAAAATCAGTATACAAGTAAAATTATATTTAAATTTCTTCTTATTAAATTAATAATTCAAAAAACAATTTTAATTCTAGTAGGTGCAACAATAATTGTTGTTGCTTCTGTAAAATAAGCACGAATGTCGATATCTTATGTAACACTAAATATACGGTGTGCTCAAACTAAAAATCTTAAAAAACCAATTCTTATTATAGCTCAAATTATCCTGTAATAACCAAACATGTTTTTTTTTCTAGAATAAAAAATAACTACTCGATTAATAATTCTAAATCTAGGTAAAATTAAAATATAAACTTCTGGATGCCTTAAAAACCCAAAACAAATCTTGAAATAAAATAGGATTTCTTGTTTTAGTTGGATCAATAAAACTGGTATTTAAACTTGGATCTAATAATATTATAGTTATAGCAGCAGCCACCACAGCTAAAGAAAGAAGTTAGAATGGTGTTTTAGTTTTAAAATGTATATTTAATGATGTTACTAAAGAATTAATGAATCTTATAATGCTAGATATCATAGCCAAGTGAAGGAAAAAAATAGCCAAATCTACAGCTATGTTAAAATGTGTTAATCAACTAGAAAGAATAGAATGAATAGTTCAACCTGTCCTAGGTCTTCCTTTACAAAAATAAAGAAAGTAATAAAAATAAAAAAGAAGGAGGTAGCATTCAAAAACCAAAATAATTCATTTGAGGAAACGCTATAGGCCTATATGTTGGTCTAATCATTAAACGTAATAACCAATTTCTAAATCTTCTAATTATAACAGGTATAATAAAAAAAATTGCAATAAAAGCATGAGCAGTAATAATAAATTATAAATTTGTCTATTTCTAATTGAAGTTCTGGGCTTGGATAATTGTAAACGAATAATTAAATTAAATCTAGTTCTTATTATGCAGCTCATAATCTGTAAAGCAAATATAAAGTTCCAATATCTTTATGACTTGTAGATATTAACCCACGCTCAGTAAACAAATTATAAGGAATTTTAAATAATTCATAAATTAATCTTAAATTAATCACATTAGATCTGTCACTTTTATTTAAAATAAGGTTTTACAAAAATCTTCACAATTTCTAAATTTCACGCTAATAGATATAAAACTATGGTTAATTCTACAAATTTCACTACATTGCCTAAAACATTTTCTAAGATTTACAGAAAATAAATTTATGGAATTTAATCGCCTAGGTACAGCATCAATTTTTGTATCTAAATTAGGTAAAGCACATAAATGTAAAACGTCTTCCGAAGAAACAATTATTTGAATATAAGAATAATAGGGTAATATTAAAACATTATCTACTTTAAATAAACGATTAATTTTATTAGTTTTATCTACATAAGAATCTATTGATGTCTAATAGCTCGGTATGTTGAATCGTCTTTGTGTTTAACTTCTAAATTATAAAGTGAAGTCAAAAAAGAAATTCTTATAGATAATAATAAAATTTTAGATAAAAATGTTCAAATAAATTTTGCATTATTATTATTTGAAAAGTTTTTTATTTTAAAACTTTTTAGTAAAAAATAAATCCTATTACTACAACTCAGATAAAAATACTAATATATAAATTGAAAATATGCTTATATTTAATTATACAAGATGTTATATTCATTCTATCCAAAATATTATATATTCTGTAATTTATTTAGGTGTAAATTAAAGAACAAATATGATCATTTTAGAGTAAATAAAAAAAAATTTTTCAAGTTTAAATATTTTATAACAAATATTTTTTTTTCAAAAAAATTAATAAAAGAAATATAAAATGGTTTTATTAAATCATTTTGAGTATAATTAAGTAATAAACTTAAGGTTTAATTTAAACCTACAATAAATTTTTTATAAATATTCTTTATAGTAAATGTTTAATAAAAAAAATTTTTAATAAAATAAAGAAAAATTCAAATAAAGTAAAAAAAAGAAGGTAAAGTAGAACATAAATTTATAATTGAATGTCTGGAAGTGATATTAGATATTAAACGACTACCTAAGGAAAAAGAGAGTATTAAAGAACTAATTGTTTGAATAAAAACTAAAAAAATATTATTAAAACTGAAGCTCTGCTTGGTAAAAGGTGCCTAATGTTTTTATTAAAGTTAAATAAGTAAAATAAACAAACATAGGTAATTATAAAACTAAAGACAATAAAATATTTAAAGTCAAACAAGTAGTTGTGGAAGTATAAGGAATTATCAGAAAAAATTAAAAATAATAATTTAAGTTATAATATCAAAAAAATAATAATCACAATAACAAATACTAGTAATAAAACGTTAAATATAATTTTTAAACACAAAAACAAAGAAGCAAAAAAGTTTATATACTGATTTCAAATATACAGTAGTAAACATATTTGACAACGATATTACGACTTTATATTTACTTTTTAAATTATGAGCTGCAATAATTAGTGTTAGATTTAGTTTAATTTTTCGTTTAGAATTATCTAAGCCCAAAACTTCAGTTAGGAATAGACAAATATATAATTTTATTATTACTGCTCATTCTTGTATTATTCATAATTTGTAATTTTATATTTGTATTATAACTGCAAGTGAAAGTCGTTCTGACTTTCCAAGAATCGGCCATGAAGGACGTCAAGCTTGTTCAGTTTTGATTTCCGTGTTCATGCAAAGGGGAGCCCTTGTGTTAGGGATGGCTTATGGCTGTCTTTAATACAAGAGCTCAGCGACTTTTCACTTGTTTTGTGAAGTACCACAAGTGAAAAATTGTTTATTCCCTATAAATGCTTTGCCACTGTGCAAGCTATTTAGGTTTATCAGTTTGACCAATAGTTGGCTGGGGAATACCTTTGGTAAAGCAATGCTGAGGGATGCTGATGACAGCTTAAAGCTCGAAACAGCGCTATCCAGCTCTGTACAGTAAGTTTCTTACTTCAATATTTAACTGTGTTGGCTGCAGCTATAACTATATTATTATTAGATCGAAATTTAAACACCAGTTTTATTGATCCTACTAAAAAAAGAAATCCTACTTTATTTCAAGATTTGTTTTAGGTTTTTAGACATCCAGAAGTTTAAATTTAAATTTTACCTAGGTTTAGAATTATTATCTCCTCTCACAACATAGGCTTAAAATTATTAGTCAGGTACTAATTTTTTTTTCCACAAAAAAAATGTTTGGTTATTACAGGATAATTTGAGCTTTAATAAGAATTGATTTTTTAAGATTTTTCGTTTGAGCATATCATATATTTAGTGTTAAATTAGATGTAGACACTCGATATAGATATAGATATTTTACTGCAGGAATAATAATTATTGTTGTACCTACTAGAATTAAAATTGTTTCTTGAATTATTAATTTAATAAGAAGAAATTCCAATACAATTTTGCCTATATATACTTTTTTTTTAAAAACTAATTAACTGCAAATTGTTGGTAAATATTTTTTTCTAAAATTAAAATGCTCTAAAAGCTAATCGATAAAAATGACGTAACGAGTGGTAATGAAGACGCTCTAGGAAAAACAAAATGAATGCAGAGAATAGCTTGTGATGTTTTGACGTTTGCAGGCCAGAGTATTGATGTGTTTTTGTTGCTTGGTAATGAGAAGCTAGATTTCCGCTATAGTCTTTTGACTTGCTGAAAAATGTAACAGCTAACTTTTTAATGAGTCAAAACGCTAACCAAAGAGATAATAATTATGCGTAAAATAGGCGGCTGGGCAGTAAAGCTTTGGTTGTCAATGAGTTGTTTACCTGAAGCTTGCCGACGCGTAACCGCCCTTGTTTCTTTAAAGGATAATTTGATTTCGAGCGGGATCGAAAAAATTAATAATAACTTAATTATCTGAACACGCTTGACGTCCTTCGTGGCCAACTCCTGGGAAGTAAGAACGACTTCTACTGGCAGTTAGGCGGCCAGATCAACCACTAACCCTGCAGCCGCAAGCAGCTCGAGTCATTGATGCATAGACCTTGACACCGCTGTTTTGAGCTTTTAGCTCTCATCAGCAGTCCAGCCCTCAGCATATCTAAACCAAAGGTATTCCACAGCCAACTCTTGGTAATACTGATAAACCTTAATGGCTTGCACAGTGGCAGAGGCATTATAAGGAATAAACAATTTTTCACTTGTGGTACTTTACAAAACAAGTAAAAAGTCGTTGGGCTCCTAAGGACAGCCATAAGCTATCCTTAACACAAGGACTCCCCTTTGCGTGACCACGAAAATCAAAATTGAACAAGCTTAACGTCCTTCGTGGATAATTCTTGAGACTGCAGGGTTGGTGGTTAATCTGGCGACCTAACTGCCTGTGGAAGTCGTTCTGACTTTCCAAGAGTCGGCCATGAAGGACGTCAAGCTTGTTCAGTTTTGATTTCCGTGGTCAAGAAAAAGGGGAGCCCGTGTGTTAGGGATGGCTTATAGCTGTCTTTGATACAAGAGCCCAGCGACTTTTCACTTGTTTTGTGAAGTACCACAAGTGAAAAATTGTTTATTCCCTATAAACCCTCTACCACTGTGCAAGCCACTAAAGTTTGTCAGTTCGGCCGTAAGGTGGCAGGAGAATACCTTTTTTTTATTATATAAATGATTTTAATGGAAATTTAAAACACACACAAAAATTGCAATTCAATCAATTCAATAACTAAAAACAATTCAATCACGAAGTTCACTGATTGATGTTTAAAAGTGTTTTTTTGGGGGTGGAGGATGCACTTCAATACGTATTGGGCTAACATCATCAAAGTTATTTTGAAGGTGCTGTTCAAGAGGGGGAAAAGACAACAGAATAGCTGTTGTTCCGATTTGCGATGAACTAGTCAACGCTCGATGTAAGTCAAGTTGATCTTAATGTTGTTCTGCATTGAGATAATGTGAATGCTGTTGTAGTCCAGAAAAGGAAGGAGAGCAAATATGACACCTTCGAACGTCGCTGACTCCAGTCCATTCGGGAATGTTCGTGGTGATAAGAATTCCTCAAAAAATGATAGAAATCGAGTAGAACGTTGTAAATTTCATAAGCCATTCGTTACTTTGGGTAGCCACAGTGCAGTATGTTGGAGAAGTGTGACCGCTGCTGAACTCTACTGTTTCAAGCCACATGCAAGCAATTACGTGCTACAAGGATCCAGTTTCAGATTGTAGGAGTTGGAAGTTGTTGTCGTGTTGGTTTATTGAAAACAGAAATATATTTCTGGGGTTTCTTTTGCTGTCTTTTTTTCATGCTGCTGAACAGGAAATTGCGTTTTGCGTTTGACTTGTTGCTAAGGGCTTTGGAAACACTTTTCCGTAAATTTGCAAAAAAAATTTTTTTGTTTCTAAACACACACACAAATAAAATAAATAAATAAAAAGAAAATAAACAAAAAAAAAAAAAAGAAGCCGATAAATTTAACGTCTCATCTCGTCACTTTAAGTATCTCAAAGTAAAAAAAAAAAAAAATTCAGTACCTACTTTGCTTAGTTTTAGTTTATTGCCAAAATTTTGACCAATCTTACCATTAAAGTGCAAGAGAGATAGATATTGAAAGCAAAATGGAAAGAAATCCACAAACGTTATGATCCAGACAATTTTCATCCTAAGAGACATCTGCATCAATACCTAAAATTGACAAAAAATGTGGACAATGGTAAATGGACAGTAGGTGCTTCATTGTGAAACATAGTTTCAGCAAAAATAAGGGATGTCGAGTACTAGTGTGATAAGGTTGTGAAAAACTGTAAGAGTACTGAGAAAAAAAAGGTCTATTAGCATGTCACAAGAGTAAGAAAAACCCATGAATATGAACTTTATCCATTATCAAGCAACATAATTATTTTAGACAATTCAGATGATAAGCATTCAGTAGAGCGGATGGTTGATTTTACGTTACACCAGAGCATTGAGTTGGAAGAAAAGGAAATTCCGTCTTTATCAAGTTGTTCACCTCAGAAAAGATGCGTTAACAGGAAGAATGTATAAAAGCATTTTTCTTTGCGAGAACCTGATTAGAAATGGCAAGAAGTATCTTTTGCTCTAAAATAACAACGCGAAAGATTTATGTAGCTTTCACAATAAAAGTTTTGTAAGAGGCAGGTTGATTGCAAACGTTGAAAAGAATTAAGGGCTTGCTCAAAATAACGTTCGTGGAAATTTTGTCTCTGATGAAATTTTGTAGTCGCAAAAGAATCAAACGAGAGATCGGGCAATCATAGCAAACGTGTTCGATAGTATCATTCAAGCTTGAGCAGAATTTACATGTGTTAATTCGTTTTTCTCCATTTGTAAAAAAGAATACTTTTGGTTTAGATATACTGCTGAGAACTAAAAGTTCGAAACAGCGCTATCCAGCTCTGTGTCTTTTAATTATCAAACTTTGGCAAAAATTTTTTAAAAGTCTTGGCATATAGATGTTTTTTTCGAAACTTTAGCACGTGTATTCATAGAGTTACAAGCGTTCAAACAGCCTGTGCATGCTCGACTCCCCCCACTCCTAGTTTTCTAAGGTGAATAAAAAGCCCTGCCTTGAAACGGTTAAAAACGTCTTTGAAGATACATTACTGCAAAAAACCTGATGCAGAATATAAGTGCAACGATGTGGTGTTTTCGTTAAGCAGTTGGTTGGCAGCTGGTCTGGGGGGAATCACCTTTACCCGCTCCTTAATCGTGACTAAGCTACTAAGTACTAACTGTATCAAAACATATAATTTGCGTGTTTAAGCTGTAGTTTAATCTTCAGTTATGGCGGATATTAGGAATTCCCCAACCGCTGAATTATTTTACATTTCAAAAAACATTTGTTTTTTAGGTCATTTATACGAAAATTCAGACTCTAGTGGTAAATCGCAACAAACATGAGTTTGAAGGAGATAGAACGACGAGTCACTGAGAAATTTTGCATTTTTTAGCAAAAGCCATCGTAGAAAATTAAAATTTTTGAATTCTGAGACAATTCTCGTTAAAATATGCAGCAAGCAATTTTTTTTTTCAAATTGGAGCTTTTCGAGAGCCACAAAATTATAGTTTGCAGGCCACGGTTTATACACCTCCGACTATTGCCTTGTTATCGAAACAATCCCCCATCACATATTTTGCAATTTTGTTAAGAAGCAGTAACGTTACAACCATAAAATTTTCTGACTTTTCTAAACGTTTACTATACTCAACTATTATTTAAAAAACCACTGCACTATGACTGATAGATTTAGAGTTATGAAACGATTTTCAAGGTCGACTGGGTGTTTTTAGCAAGATTTTCAGCAATTTAGCGTAATCCAGTTTATTCAATTGTTCATTCATAATTAGCAATTTTTTGCAATCTCTTCAACAGCATTTCCTTTAAAAACGACGCAAGCTCAGTGACATCTTGAACTGTATTATTTTACTCCTTTACTTAAGAAACAGAAACAACAGACCACAATTACGATTTTGCCTTGAGCATATAATTTTAACACCACAATAATATCCAGAACTTTGAGCTGAATTTCTCGTAAAAACACTTTGGTAAAAGTGAATACGTTAGTTGAATTGACGAAACTTATTGGACCGTAGAAAAATCTTTATGACCATTTTCTTAAAACAAAATTGTCTTGCTTTGTTGGCAAAATCATGGACTAGCAGTTTTGCTAATGGAAGTTGAACTCCAACAAAGAAAAATAAGGATCAAGCAAATGTCAATTTCCTTATTTTTGGTTTTTGGCGACATATACTCGTATTTTCCTTTTTGATTATTGAAAAACAAAGAAAAACATGACAAAAATACAAAAGAATACGTAGTTGCATGAGATAACGCATCTTTTTGTGCGTGTTATTTTCTATTTAGATTGTTTGTTAGCTGGCAAAAAAGCGAAATGCCAAGCATAGTTAACGCTTGTCTTACAGGAAACGAAATAAACTGTAAGAAGTATACGATATGCATTTTGTGGATAACGAAGTAGCGCACTTCTCTCGAAATTATTTTTGGTTCCTGTAAAGTGACATGACTATTTAAAAAATGAGAATGATGAACCTCACGCACCGCGTCTGCTGCGCTGCAACAACGCCAAGCACTTTTTTGCAAGTCTAGGCCACCGCAACAGCCCCCCATCAAACCTGTCATTGCAAAATTCTATAAGATTGCAAAAAAGTTTATTGTATTGGAAAATTGATACGATCATGACTACTAGAAAAAACTCCAACCGCATTTCAAAGTGTCCTTTGGTTTGAAAGTTACGAAGTTTGTTAAATAAAATTTTTGAAGCAAAACCCACAGCAATAAATTTTTCTACAAATGCATCAAATTTTTTTGCGCAGTAAAATAAAAATCTAAATAATCGGTAAAAAGCTGTCACGTCCTTAGCATTTTTAAGAATAAATTCAATCTTTTTGGAGTTTTTTCTCCCCGGTAATACTGACTACTGACAAAGAAAACAGTTAGAATAATTACAGTTCAGAAACTTTTTAAATTGTTAATTTTTGCCTTGCAGTATTTTTATTCTACATAACAATAGGTGCAGTAGAAACGAACAGGTCAGGATTTTCTCGACCCGACCGGTAAATTTTAAAATCTCCGCCGGCTAATCGGCTGGTCGACCGGTTTTTGACCGGCCCGGTCGACCGGTTTTTTACAGAAGGGTTTTGCTCACTGTTCAATGCATCTAACGAAAAATTTTTAAAAGGGCCATGGGTGAGGTGTTAAAATTTGTGACTCTGGATGGGAGTCTCACAAAAATAACGCAAAAAAATTTTGGCGTTTTGCGCAAAAATAACTCAATTTTAAGATCTTTTTAGGTTTGCTTTCGGTTTGAAAGACCTGTTTTGAGCAGCGTAAAACGTGCACAAAATAAGTATAAAAGGAACTGCAGGGCACAAGCTAAATTATTAGACGTTCTTTCTAATGATATTATACGTAAGGCTAAAAAAAGAAAGCTTTTAGCTATTGGTGACAGATTATTTGCAATTTGCCGAGCAGCAAACACTGAACTGTTATGACATTGGCTAGAAAATATTTGAAATATGACATTGGCTAGAAAATATTTGTACTCCAGCAGTTTGTAGATACGCTACTTCAGAACTAGCCATGGCTAGCTAAATATAAAAAAATAAGAGCTTTGTCTTTCTTGCCCAGCGTAGAATGTGGTAACTTTAACTTGAAAAAAGCTTTTCAAAGTGGCAAGATTTTAGCATGTTCTAAAAAATCTGAAATCTGCGCCACTTTTACTCTCAATCTGATTAAAATGATGCTAAAATACCAGGTAGCATAAGCCTCATCCACATGCATGCTTTATTATAATCTGATTACGCGATTTTAACGTATATTTTGCACTTTTTGTTTTGTGCCGTGGCCCAAGGAGGAGGGGGAGCTAGATATATTTTGAAAATTCGTATATAAAATTTCTTTTAAAATCAATTAAAGTAGTTATGGATGTACTATTACATTTAAATAAGTTTAGAGTAAAACTGGCCATGTAGTAAACCTTTAAATAGAATGATATAAATAAAAATACGGTACCTGAGGATAATAAGTCCCAACAGGTAATAAGGCCCAGTGCCCAGATCTCTGAAGTTAACGGGACTTTTCTTTTTTTTTTTCTTTTAAGGTAAAACATGTTTAAAATAAATCCGATCCGCAAAAATTGAGATTAATCCGTGAAAAAACGAGATTGCAAGAGCGAATTGAAATTTCCAACTCAATTTTTGACACGTTGATGTAAAAATTGAGACCCACTCATGTTTAACAATTAGGCCGTTTGCTGTAAATTCTAGGACGCTTAAAAATCGAGTTTGTAAAAAAGTTTGAGTGGCAAAAAAATTTTGATGCAGATAGACTGTATTTCATCCTAGGAGGTTTATATATAAAGTTCTCCAAAAATTACCCTGCAGTTTTCGAGCAAATGGGGGTAAAGTTGGGGGTTTTCAAAACTAAAAATTACATATTTTCCGCATAATGTGCAAGTTTAAATCCTTTTTTCATTTCTATTTGCTTATTTTGACAATTTTTCAGATGCACAAATTTCTAGTTTGGTTTTAAAGTTAAATTAGGTAATCCTCCCTAGCGCTCTCTAGCACTACTAGCGGCGAAATGTTTCTTTTGTGTTTATTTAAGCTTTTAATAATTTTCCCCTTAATTTTTCAGTGATTAACCATCGATAGAAGTTTGCTTCATTTGTTTGAACGTACAAAAATGACATAAACTTTTCCGAAAGCATTGGGCTACAGATAAAATTAAAAATTTATTTATTTTGGGGCCTTGCTTGACTAGAAAACAGTTAACAAAAATCAATAAAATTAACTACAAAAGCAAACATGTTTCAAATGCTTGTTAAATATTTAAAATAAGTATATCAACTTATAACTGCGCAATTATAAACAGGATTTTTGATGAGTGTACTTTTAAAATGACGTTACCGGTCAATGATGACGTCACAAAAAACGTAACGAATGAATGAAACGTCACAATAGACATTGCAATATGAAGTTTTTGTCAAAATTTTGCAAAACCTTAATATTTTTTGAGTTGATGAAAAGCAAAATCGGATTTTTTGGTAAAAATCAATTTTTGATGGGCGTGCTAGGTAAACTCTAACCCTAAAGTGCATCCGAAGCAAGTAACAATTGAAGAATAAATTTGAACACTTTTGATTACTTAGGAAAGTGCAAAAAATAAAGCAAAATATGCAGGTTGCCGGTGATGTCTTAAGCTTCAACAATGTTTGGAGAAATCAAAACTTATTCTATAATATCACCGATCACATTAATACAAATTACAGTATTTTCATTGTCGTGATCATCAATCACCACAATCAGGTTGCACGTTACGTGTTCGATATTTGAAGCAGGTCTGGAGTCGAGGACACAATGTTCGAGGCCAAGAACTGAAAAAAAATGCGAGGCCAAAACCAAGGACGGGCTTTTCAAGTGCAGACCCTCTCGAGGCCAAGGGCAAAATTGGTCGAGGCCAAAGCCAAGGACCAAGGACAAAATTAAAAAAAAACTATGGTCGGCAAACTTTGAATGTTTTTAAGCGCGAAAGTGTAAGACATTGCATTTCGTTAAGTTTTTCATGATAATTTGAAAATGGTAGTTTCTAAAAATAACGAATGTTATTTTGAAGTTTTACGCGTTAGCAGCAATTTCGATTACGTTCCATAGCGGTATCGTGGTAGTAAAACAATTAAGACCGTTATGCGAAATGAGAGTAACTAACTTCTGAACAGGGAAACGGTCAATTTTAAGACCTTAACTTCATCAGTTGAAACCCCAGTGCAAACGTCCTCTCAGTGATTATGGATCTCTCATCCCCACCGTTTTAGTACTTTTTCCAAAACAACCTTTATTGTTTGAACGACTTCTTTTTGTAGATTTTAAAAAATGTTATCATAGTTTTCAAACATTGTATAGCGACTACGATATTATTATCTAAAAGTATTGCGAAATAGAGTAAAATAATTTATGTTTTTAAAATGATTTAAGGTACCGTATCCAGTATTTGCAAGCTCACGTGCTTGGAAAAAAACGGGGTCTGGGGGCTAGGGCAAAGTTCACATGCCTCTGTTGAACAATTTTAGTGACTTTTTTTAATAAAAAACAATTTTTGTGATTTTGAAAGAGGTGAAACAATTAAATATTTAAAGCAATTTTAAAAAAGAAAATACCGGTAACGTAAAAGTTAAGTTGAAAAACTTTAGTTTTATCACATTTTCCCCAATCCTAATTTTAATTAATCTTTTTTTACGTTTTATTACACATGATATTTTTCTATAGCTCATTAATTGCCTATCGATGAATGAGGGCACGCGTTTCTGCCGCCAAATGTCACTTTGTAAAATTTAACATAAATTATTTAATGGCAAAAATAACTTGAGAATCTTAGCAGAGCTGCATCAAGGAGGAAGGCCTTGAAGAAATTTGCAATTTGTCCGTGGTCGCCCTCCCCCTCTGAAGAGCTCACAATTGTAGAAACGTAAAAACAATAAATCATTATTTTTTTCGAAAAAGGCCCAAATTTTTCATGGGAGCTTCTCCTCATCTTAATGACGTCGTGTGAAAAATTGATTGACTGCAGCGCGCATCTTTCCAGCCAGTAGCGTAGCTAGGGGGGCAAATGGTGCTATAGCCCCCCCCCCATTGGCCTGAACAGTATGCAAAATAGCATGCTTTTAGCAGTTTTGAGGTTGGTTTTTGCCCTAAAGCGGGAAATAGCCTCCCAAACGAAAATAGCCCCCCCCCCAAAGATCGTGAAATGAGAAGTAGAAGTGGGTGTCAGTTGACAGAAAAACGCTCTGAATATCGGTAAAGACTTTGTTTTGGAGATTACTCCATTTTGGCAGAAAAACGCTCTGAATTTGCCTCAATCCAATTGAAACCAAATGAAAATTCGGGTCAAGTTCGTTTAAGGTTGAATCAAACTTCAAAAAAAGCCTCCCCCCCAAAAAAATTGCTCAGCAAATGTGGCTTTTTCCCAGATCACATAACAGTGATTAGAGTGCTGCTCTTTCTTATTTCAAAAAAAATCTTCGCGATTTTTGCTCGCATACATTCAGAACAAGGTGGCTTTCTCAAGATAAGTTTTGTTAGTTATATCACGGATACACTAACATATTCTGTTTAATATGCTATCCATGGTACAGGCGCGTAGCCAGAAATTCACAATGGGGGGGCTGTTTTGGGGGTCTGGGGGCAGAGCCCAAAGCGCTCAATAATTTTGGATTTTTTTGCAAAAATTACTTAATTTTATGGCTATTTTAATAAAAATAATGCTTTAAAAAGTGGTATAGAAGGTAGCAGTGCAACATGATTCAACCGGTTGCATTAACGGGCTATGTGGGAGGTGGCTAATGATAACATTGCAGTTCTCTTGTTTACATGCTGGTAAATCATAAAATCCTATTATTCAATAAAACTCAAACGGAGTAATCTATTTTGTCTATATTTTATAAAGAAAAATAATCGGGGGGGAGGGGGGGAGGCTAATGAAAAGAGATCTTAGAGAAATGATTGGCTATTAATCAATACTGAATAGCCCCCCTCTCCTTTATTTCTGAGTTTATAACATATTTGTTAATAAAACCTATGTTTGGCGCTTTTGCACTAGCGATCAAAATTTATTGACTGTTTATTTTTGGGCATTTTTCAAAGTTTTTATTGATTTGTGACTTTAATTTTTGACAAATTAGCCTCTCCTGAAAACATGTTGCAAAAGATGCTCTAAATCACTTTTTAGTCCATTCCAGCGCAAAAAACAGCCTCAAAAGACCTAAAAACGTGGTATTTTTCTTATTCTGCGTTTTAGCTGACAGGCCAATGGGGGAGGCTATAGGCCCTCCACCCCCCGCTTCCCCCCTGGCTACGCTACTGCCGTGGTAACTGTATTACATTTCATTATCACGCACATATACTTTTTTCCGAGTCCATACTCAGATAAGCACGGTCATGAGTTAGCATTAGCAACTCAAAAATTTTTGCGTCAGGACCCCGGATCCCTTGTTATGGCTCTTGATGGTTTTAGGGCTTTGCAGTTTGTACCACCCGCACCGGAAATATTAGCAGAAGTAAGAATAACAATTCTACACTGCCTTTTGCCCCTCATTCTCTGATTAAAGCTTTCACACAATGCCATTTAAAATAAGGTTTTCTATGACTTGGCAATCACAATATATGATAATTTTGAAATAAGGGAAAAAAATGAATTGAAAAGCTAGAATTTTTGATTATTTTTTGTTTGGTTATTTTCCTTTTCAACCAATCAAAAAATAATGCCGTCCTCGACCGAGAACAGGACATTATCGAGGACTTGTAGGCAGTGGTGTAGGAGGCGGGGGGTCTAGGGGGCACTGGCCCCCCCGCTTGGTTTTAAAGTGTCGAAATTTTGGGCAATTTTATATTATTTGGGCAACATTGCATTAAAATTTTGGGCAATTTCATATTTTTCGGGCAAGTTTGCGTCAAAATTTCGGGCAATTTAATATTCATCAAACCGTGTCAATTTCAGTGAAGACCTTTTTTTCTTTTTGGAGGTCACCTTAATTTGGACAGAAAAACCGATCACTTTCCGGGCAAAATTCAATGTTATTTTTGGGCAAAAGTTTGGTGCTCCCCCAAATCCTTTTGAGCTACTACGCCCATGCTTGTAGGCTTCAAAGCCAAGAACTTGAGCTTCGAGGCCAAGGACTTCAAAATGTGTCCTCGAGGACTCCGCCTCTGATTTAAACTTTGTTAAACAGAGTGCTACTCGGCTAAAATTGAGAGAGCGTTGAACAAAATCTCAAATGACAAGTCTCAGTGTCTTCATGGGAGTTGGGTCTAGAAATACAAATCTATTCCATTTTATCTAGGAGCCTGCACAACAATGCTAGGTCTACAAATACAAATCTACATTAGGCCTAGTTGTTTGAGAAACAATGCTGGGTCTACATGTTTTATGCATTTTCAAATCTAAAAGTCTCGACCTTTTTCGCAGCACAGTCATAAAATTACTACTGATACCTAAACACAGCAGTTTGCGACGATGTTCTGCTAGGCAGGTCATATAACTTTATTATCTCTGTACCAGTAACTATAGGCTATTTTAAAGAACTGTTTTGAAACAATGCTTCATAATTTCTGCCTGGCACGTCATATCACTTTTGGTTACCAAGTACCTGGCTATCTATACTGTGTAGACCTAGATCTACTTTAAAGCGATGTTTCATCATGTATATTAGTATTGATTGCTCGTAATTTGCTAAAAATTTCTTTTTAAAACAAATTTAAGAACAAAATCCAACTATTGGACCCACTTAACCCAATTTAAGCTAACATAGTAAGAAAACTAACCGTTAAATCAGTGTAGCCTACCTCAGGACCTGATCCAAAGCATTTTTAAAAAATTCGTTGAAGGGAAAGTCCCCAAGTTATTGTATTTTATGATTGGTCGATTACGGTTGTCTGATTGTATTCATCCGCATTTTAGAAGCCAACTTTCAGGTCAAATTAAAAAAATACTGCAGGAAAATAAGTGGAGAACTTTTGCATGTGAGTTTGTGAGATGAAAATCAATGTATTTAAGCAAAAAATAAGTTGCCACTCAAATTTTTTTACAAGGTGAACGCTAGAATTTACAGCAAACGGCCTAAATTGAGGGATTAAGATTGTCAGTTGACAATTTTTTTGGGTGAGGCTGTAAAATATTTTTTTAAATTTTGTTTCAAAAAATTTAGATGCTTGTGAAAAATTTAATGTTAGTTTTGTGATTTGGGTAACGTAGAGGTAGGCTTTGCAGCTATTAAGGCCAAGCAAGATTTTTTAGCCATTTTGTCACACCATGATAAACTAGAATTGTTTGCTTCATTAACACTCGAGTGTTCGTAATGAATTGTTATCAAACTGTGTAACTAACATCATCTGGCTTCCAAAATTTGAGCGTAGTTTAGTGACTTTAGCTTAACTGATTTTTAGGGTGTCTATATTGCCAGCCTGTAATTTAGCGGCAAAATACTCGTTTTAAATTTAAATTAAACGACTTTACGAAGATTTGTATTGAACGTTTTGGGCTACTTTATTATTTTTACGACTTATAGTTGGCACATTACAAGTTATAGACATTAACTGTTTCTTTATTATAGCTTCGCATTGGTGGGCCTTATTACCAGCATAATACGCAGGTAATAAGGCCCAAACAATTTTTTTTCCAAGTGAAACCACGCTAAACTGTAGTATTATGGCTTTGCTTAATTTTAATATAAGGTCACTGGGGACCTAAACTACTACCATGCAATGTTTCGTCCAAAACGGGCGAGTTGATTTTAGCAGATACCAAAAAGTGAATTAGGTAGGCCTTATTACCTCCCGGTACCTTATTAGATTGATTAGTTCGTTTGCAAACTATATGTGGTAATGAAATGGCCGGCATTTAGTCTATTGCGAAGAGAACTGCGACCAATAAATAAATCCTTGGCTAGGAATTTCTTTACGCGAAAAGCAAACTAATATTTTCGCACAAAAGAAATAGTTTTCCAGTTTAATCCGTAATCATCTCCACGTTACTGAATGAAACTCCAGCTGCTACACCGCGTCACGGCAATCAAACGCTTATTTTTTAATCGTTTGCGTCCTATTAATGCTTATTTTTAATCGTTTGCGTCCTAAAGGCTACCACGGCGGAAGCCTAGGGAAGAATCACCAGAACCGTTCTGGTGACTTTTCCCTAGCCTTTCGCGCAAGCAGTCTTTAGGCAAGATAGGACGCAAACGATTAAATATTAAAAGCTGTGGCCAGCAAATGTCAAAAACATCACAATCAAACGCTTGTTGACATCGCACAGAAAAAAAGAAAACGAAAACTGATAGCTTCTGATAGTTCTTTGCTTATGTTGAAATTAACCAAAAATCAAGTTTACGATTGTACCATCAAAAAAGTTAAACGCTTCGTTAGGAAATTGCACTTTTCATGACGAAAACACTAGTTTTTATTTTTTGCATTTCGGGAGATATTAACGTTTAAAAATGTTGAGTCAAATCGATCCCCCTTGGGCCATCGGTCCGAGTACAGTTAACGCGTTCGTCTCTGCAGCAGAAGTTTGTCGTTCAAATCCCGGAAAATTAGATTAGACACAGTTATGATAATATTTGCCCACTATTGTGGCATATTTCCAAAAGGAGCTGTGATGTTGTCCCTAGGCGCAATGAAGCGGAGATAGAACCCGCAAACTCGTTACATGCTAGGAGCGTGATACAGCGAGCACAATGAAGATTTGATTTGTTTTGATGTGCTTTTAAAAATTGCTTTGAATAAGTAATAAATTCGCTCCTTAATTTAATGATAAAGCGCAGCTTTAACCAGAGGTGGAGTGGAGGACACAAGGCTCGAGGCCAAGGACAGCCCTTCCGAGACAGACCCTCTCGAGGCCAAGCACAGGAATGCTCGAGGCCAAGGTCAAGAACCAAGGACACAGCCGCAAGTGTTCTCCAAAAAAAAAAAGGTCTTCAAAAAAAGTTTTTCAGGCAATCTCCAATTTATAGGCGGAGCCAGAATTTTTGATTGGGGAGGCCTAAACCACAAATCACATACAATGACGTCATCAAAAATTTGCCTGTTGGCACTTCACCAGGATTTTGCAAAGGGAGATGGCTTAAACTAATATAGTTGAAAAGTGCAAATACGTAACTTTGGAGACGTTTTGAAAAAGCCAGTGTAACTCAAACGTATCACAGACGGGGAGTCTAGGGGCGAAGCCCCAGCTGTTGAGCGATTTTTTGTAATTTTTTGGAAAAAAAAGCTATTTTAATGCCACGGAATCACATTTCGCACATGTTTAGAGCCATTTGAAAACACTAGATTTTTGACATTTGAAAGCCAATTAAAACAATTAAATTGTTTAATCCTCCTTCTAGTTGCAATTTAAGTCCAAAACACGTTTAACATCTTGCATTTTGGTGTTAAAGTTTAATTGTAAGTGATTTGGTCCTGGTAGGGGGAAATAAAATGCATTGTCTCGTGCAACATTTTAGCAGTAAATGAAAACCCACTCGAAGATTTTCCTTAGAGATTTTTGTTTTGTCATGAAAATAACCATTTACAGAAGTGCATGTTAGGCCAGGGGGCCCAGGTCCCCTCAGTTGAAGTTCAATGATTTTTTCAATCAGCATTTTCCATGGCTAATTTTTTTAAAAGTATTTTGTGCGTAAAAACTGGCGAGGTGGAGGTGAATTAATGAATTGTTATTTAAAAATAATACAATAGATGGTAACGTTTACTAACCATGTTATTGCCGGGCCGGATTTAAATCGCGCTGGGCCCCTGGCACTTTGGAGATTTCTCAACATCTTTCTGCCAAATATAGGTGAAGACCATAAAAAGTCTTAAGACTTGAGCGCAGGACCCTTAGCTGGTACTGCGCCATATTGTAGTAAATCCGGCCTTGGTTAATGCATTACGTTCATAGAAAGGCTAGATGTGATTCTGAGATAGCAACTTATAGGACGAAAACTATCCATTTCGTCCAGGTTTGCGTTTAAATTGGCTGGCAAAAATTGATTTGAGGGGGTCCCGGGCCCCTGGTCTTCAATATTGTTGTTCGCAACTGGTGTAAACGAAAAATGCTAAAAAGAAACTGAAACTGAAGAAACAATAGGCTTTTTTGTCACATTTTTGTTATTGATGAAATTTCAATTGGGGGGAGGCCCGCTTGGCTGAGCCAATGCTCCAATTACGGAAAACAAAAAAGGTATTTGCAAATTTTCCGCGAGGATACTGGCGTATTCCAACAAAATTTCAACGGTTCAAAAAATAGTGCAGTCCTCGAGCCGAGGACAGGGCAATTTTCGAGGACTTGAGGCTTCGAGGCCAAGGCCAAGGACTTGAGGCTTCGAGGTCAAGGCCATAGCCAAGGACTTCAAAATGTGTCCTCGAGGCCAAGGACGTCCTCAAGGACTCCACCTCTGGCTTTAACAACTGTTTCGTTGAAGGGTTCGTTAGGAGATTCTCTTTGCGATGCAATAGCAGCTGCTTATGTCTGCGTACAATCTCTTAAAATGACGTCACAGACAAGAGCACAATTAAAAGAGGCGGTGCATAAGAGAGGCAGAAGCATTCCAATAATATGTTTCTTGAACAATTGTATGCAACTGCAGATCAAGGTTTCCGAACACGCTGGATTTTGATGATGCAATCTATAATCAAATTAACTTTTTTTATGAACTGTTTGTTTCAATGCGCCAAAATATATTATTTTGTGGTTCTAAGCAAAGCAAGAAGACTATTCAACCAATTTAATGGAGCTGTTTGGCTCAAAGATAAACTCGGTTCACTTTTTAACCAGCGCTTCATTCGGAGCAGGATAGTGAAGCCGCCCACCCAGTGGGTCGCAAAAGGCGATTAATGAGTTCTTATCAGGAGTGGCCACCTGTTTGGTAATAGATTGTTCACTTTTTGAATGGTGCCGAAACTGCCACTTTTCTTTTTTAAGTTCCCCATTACATCTGCTGCTGGGGTTTTGTGGTGTAGCATGTACAGTAATGTTGTAGGCTACACTGCTCCATGCTTTCATTGACAGAAAAGAGCCGGGTAATAACAGCAACAATAACAACAATTTGATTGCTAACTTCAATAATCCATGTTTCATTTTGCTTAGCTGTTTTTTATTTTATTTATTTATTGGTCAGTTTTTTCATTGTTTATTTTGTTTAATAATAAAAAATTGTTGCTATGATGTATTTTTTGGTTGACAATAAACTATGTCTGTCTGTCAAAGCGAGATAATAAATATCAACTTTCATCTGATAGTCCAGCTGGTCTTCGCTACTACCTCAAAGATTGTTGGCTCTGTCGCAGCTGCCTGTTGCCTCAATTAAATGTATATTAATGTGCGTTATTTTGTTTAGGTTGTTTTTGCGCAACAAAATAAATTCTCTGTCTTGTTGGATAAAAAAAAAACACTTTAAAAAACCACAAGCACAAAATCTGCAGCTGCATAGAGGTTTTAACATATAGGGCATTAAAACAGAATGTATCTTGCTGTTCTGATAGAGCCGCACTCATGTTAATTTCATCACACCCATGACCCAGTCATCAAGCCCATCATGTCATCAAACGCATGAGAGTGGTAAATACGAACTAATTGTTTTTCTTGTCGTGCAGCCATAGAGAATTGGACTGAAACACGTGCGGTTTAAAGTTCGATTCTCTACAATTGCGAATTCCACAAGTGCCTGTGAATACCTGCGTTGAAAAAAGTGTAAAAGTGTTTTGTGTTCTTTCTGAATTTATGTCGGTTAAAAAATCCTTATATAGGTTTCTTTCAGAAAGCAACGAAATTAGTCAACCTGCTGTGTTTGTCTGCTCCAGCTCACGAGCTGTAACTTTTGTTAAATGTAGCCTAACATTTTACTAAATGTAGCTTAAATGTAGCCTAACATTTTGTTGAATGTACATAGCTTAAATGTATCTAACATAAATGTAGCCTAACATATGCTGTAGCCTAGCATACTGTAGCTTAACATACGCCAAACTAAGTCTTTCATTTTGCTCTTTGTATCACGACGAAGCGTGCGGTAACGCCGGTCAAAACCGCTGGCCGGTCTAATCGGACACAGTGTTGGAAACGGCTCGCCATAGCTGCAATGTTCATTTGGAAGGAGCTGTGTTGCCCGCCGGGCGCGATGATGAGAAAATGGGCACGCAAATTCGAAAAGCGGCGTTTATTGGCGCGCGATAGGCGACCGCGACCGATTGTAAAATTATCGTCAAAATCAAAGTTTATGTTTGTTTGTACCAACCGTTGATTTGAGCGCGATCTCGACAAACTTTTCTAAAAATTTTGCGATGCAACATTCTTCAAAGTTTTTGAACTCTGCCAGCGGCTGTGGGTAAAATGATCTAAACGAAGCGACCGTCGCTAAAACGAAAAATGATCTAAAAAGTTTTTTAATGGCTTTTTTTAAGTCACACACATTGCTTAGCAGCTGGGGGCTTTGTCTGTAAACCCCTCTAAACCCCATCTATGATTAAAAACAACAGAGTCTCTGAATCCACACTCAGATAAATTATTTCAAATTGTCATACGACTAAAATGCTAAAAATCACAGTTTTAAGGATGAAGTTGTTAGCGAAAATTTATTTCTGCCCGCCGAGACCTTTCCTAATTTGTTTTTGGGCAGTGGCTACATAAAGTAGCCGAGCCCTGTTCTTTACAAAAAGCTGTGACTTTAAGTACGACGTCTTGATGGTGTAATCGCGATGAGGCCGTTTCTCAATTCACCATTGTTTCTAAATATGATTATGATTAAACGTTTATGATGAGAATTGAAAAGCCCAAACTTTTCAAAGTTTTCTGTAAAATAAAAATAAAAAAGCACCAAGGAACAGAAATTGATGAAGTCAATGAAAACTGAATTTTAAGTTATGCTTTTGCCTGAAATTTCGCAGCAGTCCATTAACGACTACAAATTTTACCAAAGCTCATACATAGTAATGAATGACTTTTAATAATGCATTTTAAGAATGAATTTATTAAGAAAGACGCTGCATGGTCTTGTTTGAAAAAACATCTCTCTCGATTGTTTTCATTTTAAACGGGCTATTTTTTGAAACCCAAAGAAAAAATTGCTTTCTGATTCAGATCTAATTTATTTTAAACAAACTTGTTGTGGATACTGTAGGCACCAAATTTGTATAAGGGGCAGTTTTTATTTGAAATGCTTTAAACAATTTTCAAAATCAATTACACTATAACAGTGACGTCGTCAACAATTATAGTCGACGTATTAAAAGCATAATACCTTAGAATCTTTGGAAAAAAATTAGGAAAATTGTTGAAAAAATCTCGCAAGATCTTTTGTTATAAAACCTAGATTAATTTTAAAATGCTGAATCGTTCCAGTTCCGGTTTTGATTGTTTTTTGTTTCGACAAGCTTTAAAAACTATAAAAAATCAGAAAAAAATATTTTGAATCATTTCGATTTAAGTCAGCTCAACAGATAAGGTCAGGTATTTATTTACCAAAATAGCGCTATCCTGAACATAGTGCTGAAAAAATTGTTTGCTTTTATTGAAGTTAGAAAGCTTTTTTTAAGTTTTCAACTGAGGACTTTTAATTACAAGAACTACACGCTTTATTATCTTTTAGTTAGTAAGCCAATTGCTTTGATAAAAACATGCTGATCGATAAATACCGAAATTGTACAAAACTGGTTTAGATTTAGTGGTTTTAAAAGGCATTCAAGACAAGTATTTCACTGTTGACCAAAATGTTGGGATGAATCTAAATGCATTCTCACCAAATTTGAACTTTCAAATTTTGCTGTTTTCAAAATATTGCATTTCAAAATTACTAATTTTTTTCTTATTTTAGTGTTACCATTTTGCCAATATTGTGACAAAAAATTAACTTTTTGAAAGCTGACTTGCATTTATTAAAAAGCAGCTAATGTTGCAGTTCTGTACCTTTTCTTTGTTTTGACGATAACTATGCATATAAATTTATTTTGATTCAAGAACATGCAGTGAATTTTTGAAATTTTACGTTTAATTGGCAACCCTGGCAAAACTTCTACAGGGAAAAGCCTTTTCGAGGGAAATCAAAGTTGTTATATCTCGGTAACGGAAGGTTGCAAAAAACTAAAATTTGGCAAAGTTAGACCTCAGATCTGTCACAACATCTTGCGAGAAAATCGAGCAAAAATTTTTTCGACTAAATTATCTTTTAACAAGTATTTAGTAGCAACTATTTTTCAAAACTATTAAACTTCACTAAAATGAGGCTATATAAAACGACCAACTGTAGAAAAAAGGGAAGTTTTTTACGATCGTTGAGGGTTACTGTAGTGTAGATGTTTATGCCACAAAGAGCCAAGAGATGCAATGCATGTAAGTGCGTAGCCAAGCAGTAGACCTCTATGGCAGCCATTAAGCAATACACAGTATTAGCAATTTCAAAGATGGAAAAATTTTCCAACGCACTGATTTATTGAATGCCAAATGATTTTAAATTTGACAAGGTTGAAGTAACTGCAATGAAAAGCTTTAGCAGTGTATTTATGATTTAATCTGTACAGTGGAGCCACCTGCGTATTGTTGAAGATTAAAAAAACAGAAATCGTCTACCATAATTGTGATAAAATTGCAGCGCATTTTTATTCAAGTTGCCTAGGCCAGGAAACAACACAAGGACCATTGCTCTCTTTCAGTTAAACTGCAACCTGCCCATTTGTCCATTACAGGCCGTGAAAGCACTGTTTTTTTTATTGCTAAACATCAAGCAGGAAAACTGTGAATGCTAATTTTTCTAATCTTTGATTTGACCCGACTGGGAATCGAACCGGAATCTATCGTTTCAGTAGCGCTTTTTTCACTCAGCTACTGATAAGTAAGTTGAGCCCCCTTAAAAGCTATGAATGTACGTATTATTTTTATTTATACACGAGTAGAATATTCAATCTTTGGAATTATAGTTGCTGGTATGTTTTTTACATTCTCTAGATTTGAGTGGTGTACTATTATACCTTTCACATGACGTATAATATTGAGACAAATTTTTACCATTTTTTAATTTCTATTTTCGTTATTTACGCTGCGGCCAGTGACGGAAGAACACAGCAAAATGCCAACGAAGGTGAGATATTTTATCTTTTACCAAAGACATAAACTTTCTGTCGCATGCAGCTGCAGATTAACTCATTTAAAATATAGGAAAGTATCTTGAGGGTATATGGGCCGCTAGACCGTCGTTTGTTTTAATTGCGCAGTAAATTGGGATACTGAAAAGAGCATCGATAGACAAACTAAGACGTACAATCTTGGTCTTCACGACTCTTCACGCCTCCTTATCCGTAGCAAGGAGTCGAATAGTACTACAGCACACACCGCCATTGTGAAGGATATGAAATCTATTTCAAAACGGTAGTCTTCAATTACTGTCCCTTTCCCATGGAAATGTGCATTTTCTACATTTATATAAGCGAAATGTCTTTTAATTTCTTGTTAAATGCTGTATTAAAGACTTAACATCGTCACCATCAATTAAATTTTGATTCGGATACTTCCCTGTCAACAAGGTTGGTCGGATTTTGTATGGCCATTGACTTTACCATGCCTCGTCATTTTGTTCGATCGCATGCATCCTTTTCCATCAATCCATTTTTCTTTATTTTATTATTTACTAACAAAACTATATTAAAAAAAAAGAAAATAGCATTTTGAGAAGTTCTGGTAAATTTTGGACGGAATCTTTTTCACCACCATAATTGGACGGAATCTTTTTCAAATTGCACAAAAAAAATCAAAGTAAGTGGTATACATTGCAACTTTTATTTTGCTTTACAGTACTTTCACAACTCTCAGGATTTAGAATTGAAGTAGATCACATTCTAGACACAAATCTTGTTTTATCATGGAATTCCTTCGAAGATCAATTACCTGAAGGCTTTGCGCCAAAATATTTCATAGAATCAACGTGAGTTGAGTTGTTGATTGAAATAAGAAATTCAGTTATTGTTGTTGCGTGTTGCTATCCTTCTGCTATAACTAGATGATCCGCACGCTTTTCATTGCGATAAGTACCAGTACTTCGCGTTTGCATGGAGGAATCCGCACCTGCTAAAGCCGACCAATGTTCCAAAAGATTTCTTTAAATTCTTATCCACCTAATTTCCTACTGGCAAAAATATTAACTGTAAAACGTTTTATCCAAGGAAGCAACAACGTGACCAGGGTGCGGGTTGAACCAGAATCATGTGATCATGGTCTTCACAAAAAACGTTCCTCTACGTCACGCTGTTATTCGAAGATCTGCAAACCTCATGCTTTTGTACGATCGACAGTTTCTCTTATTTGTCGGATTTATTGAGAAGGTAGTAAAAGTTTTCTGGCAAGTTTTTCTACAATACCAAATTTTTAGCTGTTTATATGAGTGTTATAAAATTTGTTTTTTAAACTTGAACAACTGCTGATTTTAGGTTTGCAAAAACAGACAAAAATTTTTTGGGTCATCAAATTTTATCGGTTGATTTTTGCTGTATCACGTATGATACACGTAACTTTAACTGTATTGTGGTAAACAACACTTGGTAGTTGTCAGCACCAGCGATTCATTTTTTTGTAGTTTTTGGCAAAAATGAGTCCTTTTTGATACAATATAGCTTTCACAATAATTTGTTCTCAAAATTCCACAGTCTCGTCAAGTTGGCTAAAGACCAGTCGATTTTGCTATTATTGCTCAACAGTTTATTCAAGTGATTCTAAATTTTTTAGTTTGTGATAGCAATTAAGGCCCAGTGCAGCTTGTTGTTACCGTTACACCCCTCCCCCAGTGGCGCCGCAAGAAAAAAAATTGGGGGTAAAATGACGTCATCTTTTATGACGTCATTAGACATAGCGGCAAACAAGTGAATTATGTTTTTCAGCAACTAATTTTGTGTGTTGCATTATATTTATTTACCCCATTTTTACGAAAATATTCGGTTTTGCATTGGATCATTTTTATTGGCAAGAAGTATTTAAATTACATTTTATTGTTTAGGTTTGGGTAAATCACGTTACTAGTCAATCCATTGACTACTTACACTGTACAATGGAGAAATATGATCAGTTGGTTGTGACTCTATAGCCTTTACCTAACAGCAAAAAAGAATAAGCAAAAATAGCCTACAGCACATTCGCTACTACGCTTTCTTACAGACGTAGCCAGAATTTTGGGGCAAACCAAAAATTACATGCAATGACCTCATCAGAAATCTTCGAAAGAGGAACTTTTTATGGGACAAAGATATCGTAGAATGGAAGATCAGAAGCCGTGGCCCGGTTTTGCACGTAACCAGAATTTTGCTGGAGGTAGGGGACTTAAACCTAAAGATGAAAAGTGAAAATGTCTAAATCGAGAGACGTGGGAAGCATACTAGTGTCACTCAAACGGATCACTGACGAGGGCCAGTCGCCGGAGGTTATGGTGGTCTGGGGCAAAGCCCTCTAGCGGCCGGGCAATTTTTTGTAATTAAAAAAAAAAATACCTATTTTAATGCCATTGAATCACATTTCACACGCTTTAGAACCATTTGAAAAAAATAGATTTATAAGGCCCTCTCCCCCCTCAATTCAAATTCAATAGTTTGTTCAATCAGCGATTTTCCCTAAATAATTTTTTTTCAAAAGTACGTTGTCGCCTTAAAACTGGTGGGATGGAGATGAACATAGAAAAATGGTACAATAGATGATTAGGTCTACAAGTAATGTTATTGCCCGTTCCGGGTTTACATTGCTCGGGGCCCCTGGCACTTCGGGGATTTTCGCAACATCTTCCTGCCAAATGTAGGTGAAGACTAAACAAAGTCTTACCATCTGAACGCGGGTCCCAGGGAGTGTGCCATATGGAAAATCCGGACCTGGATATTGCATTACGTTCATAAAAATGTTAGATGTGAGGGCATGATGTAGCGACTTTTAGGACAAAAACCATTAATTTTTTCCGAGTCGCACATTTTAATTGGTAGGCAAAAATTTTAATTGAGGGGGCCTGGGCCCCTTGGCTGTCTATATTAATATTATTGTTAATTGATGTTGTCCACGTGTACTGTTGTACGCAAAAATGCTGAAAGAAACTGAAACTGAAGAAACAATATACTTTGTTGTCACATTTTTATCATTGATGGCATTTCAGTTGGGGGGGCCCGGGACACCGAGCCCCTGGGCACACCTTTGGCAACGCCTACAAACTTTCAGTTGCGCTAAAGCTCAACGAACTGCAGCAGAGTAGCAGACGTGTTGTCTAACCCTTTTGAACTGAAATACAGACTGCTGGAGGCGCATGATACAAATTGCGCTACTTTTCGTAATTTGTAATAACAAATAGTAAACGTGAATTAATGAGCTAAAGAGTCAACAAAAATAATAGCATGTTTATAATACAATCGAAATTCTTATACCACTCAAACACAAAATACCAAATCTCGCCAAAAAACAACGCACAGGGGCGCCGCCACGGGGAAACGAAAGGGGCGAGTCTCTACCAATGCAATTTTGGCCTGTTTTAAGTAATTACGTCACCCCCTACACCTTTGAAAAAACTCTGGGTTCTAGGCGGATAGGAAAACTGGCCAAAATTGCTTGGGGTGACTTGTACCTTTCGTCCCCCCCCCCCCCCCTGGCGGCACCCCTGTTTGTCGTTTTTTTTGGAGATTCCTCGACACGTTTTCGCAAATTCTGAACATTGTTGCTTGCCTTCATTGAACGAGGCCGACAATTGTGACCTTGATTGGCGTTTGCTACACTTCCAGTTTCCGCTATTAGATCACCAACCGTTCACTTGTTTTCTATCAGCAGGGGCGCAGCTAGCATTTTAACATTGAGGGAGACCTAAATTTCAGCTGTACAAAAAGTGCATCTCTAAAAAACATAATTAAAAGGTCTTCGAGTGGGGAAAAAACTTGATTTCCGCATATTTGGAGCTTGACTTTGAAGACTTCAAAAGCGCACGGGGCCATAGGGCAACTGGCCTCTTCGCCCATTGGCTAATCTGGATCTCAGGAGCGCTGACTACTGCTGATGTGTAGTAGTAACTGGTTACGACACAACACCGCTAAATTCACACAGTATCGTAATTGTCGTATGCATTCAAGTCTACTATTAATAGTTCAGGCGAAGTCTTGCAATGAATTGCGAAAAAAAGCAAAACACTAAACAAATTCAAATTGAGCATTGAAAACAACGTTTCTAACAAAAGTTTAGCGTGTAAAAACATTTAAAACAATGAAAAAGTGCGAAGTAAGTTAGGTCTACCCTGCTCCTGAGCAACTATTTCACGAAAACAGTCAACTTGCAATCACCTTCATGAGATCACTTATATAATTTGTAAACTAGTTAATCACTCAAAGGTTAAAAAAACCAAACATGTACAACTTTAACGATTGGCAACAAAACTATAAATGATGTAGAAGCTACAGTTTACCCAGGCTTGTCCATGGGAACGGAATTCCCATGAGAATATCATGGGAAATGTCTCATGGGATGGGATGGGACAGCACACATTGCATTTCCTATGGGACCAATGAGACAGCAGCCATGTGATAGTCTTTTGATAACGTCATACTTAAATAGATAGGTAAGCATTGGTAAGAGATACCAAACTCTAAAATATATAGTGATCTGGCCTCTTTGATAATGAAGGATAATGAATTATGAACTCTTCTGAAGTTTAGTGTTAACAAAGTCAATAAACTTTGTCGCTTTGTATCTATCTTGGTACGTGTAGTTCTATCTAGTACACATTATACTTAAATTTTCATAAACTTATTGACTTTTAGTGAATTCTATTTTGATGGGAATCCCATGGGAAGGGATGGGATGGGACAGGCATGAACTGCTATGGAATGGAATGGGACAGAAAAATATGTCCCATGGACAAGCCTGGCTGTACCTGAAAGTTTAATATCATTTTTAGAAATCTTGCAGAAAAGCTGACTAACTCTCTTCCTGAATGATCTCCAAGCTTTGAAACTTTTTTGAAACACAGAAATAAATCCTTTATTTTTCTAAAAGCTTTCTCAAGCTATGAAATCTTTAACATTATTCCAAACTTAAATGCCAAAAAATCGCCGGGTTTCGATGATGTTTTTTCGTTTTTTTTTTTACAAATAATTGATGTGGTTATATCACCATATCATTTCATTTTGTTTTCATGCCGTTTTGAAGTTTGCCATTTTTCTTGATTGTTTTAAGATTGCTAAAATTATACCGAATTACAAGATAAATTTAGAATCTGAATTAGCCAATCATAAACCGATTTCCTTGCTTTTCAACTTCTCAAAACTTTTTAAAAAAATAATAGCCATCAGGATACTTGCTTTTCAGGGTAAACACGTCATAATCAAACTCTATGTTTCAAACCCTTTAAGTGATGCACATTCAAACATTTTAAACAGTGGCATTACCCTTACACCCTCAAAAAAAATCTCTGCGGTTCTAGGCGAAAAGAAAAACTGGCCAAAATTGCATTGGAAGGGGGGGGGGCGCCTCCCATTTTTGCTCCCCCCGTAGCGGCACCTTTGTCTTCCCCGGATTTTGTTTTTCACCTCTGACTTGTTTTTTCCTTCCAAGGATACACAAAGCAACTACTTTACTGCATGCAGCAAGAACAAAAATTGAAGGTAAAAACTATATTTGAAAGCTCTCGGGTGGTTTCGATATTTTTAAAAAAGAATAAAAGAAGTTGCAAAAACACTTGTTAAGTCTTGTTGTGTGGATGATTTGGAAGTTTTCCAGAAGAACAAAAAAATTTGTGAGCACAGAATCATTTTTTGTTTATCCGTGGACGCAAATAAATATTTTGGGGCAAAGATTTTATAAATTTACTTCTTTTAAAACAAAAATATTCGTAAGAGGCTCATTTTTGCTTAAAGTTTAAGAACAAATTATATGAACAACGCCAGCCTCGGCATGATAAAATAATTAAAAACACAGGTCGGTACCATGAATTACTTATCAAGTAACAATCAGCAGAGGTTTTGACCTTTTTGTATATTACCTCTATTGATTTGTTTAAAGACTACGTGGCATTTCAAAAATCATGATTTATACCAAAAGACTTAGGGTATTTGTGTAACTTTTCAAAAATCAAGAATTTTGTGTAACTTTGTAAGCGTTTCAAAAATCAAGAATAATTTTAGGCTAAAAATTATAAAAATTTAAAAACAGCCAGCCTCAACTTTAAACTGACTGATTTTAAGGCGAAAAAGTATATCACATGGGAACAAGGTACGTTACTACCGAGGCTAAATTTACTGTAAATTAAGCATAAGAATGCTGAGAATACCAAGTTTGTTGTGCGAAGTTTGACTTGGTCCGTATATAATAATACAAGTCCACCACCTCAACGATTTAAACCATTCGCGCTAGAACATTATCGGTAGCCTACATTGGGAGCAGAAAATATGGATTAAGCTTTTAGTCTGATCAGAAATAAACAAAACAGCTAAAATCGTATATGAAGCATATTATTTGAGGTAGAAACGTTATAGTTTATTCTTCAACCACTATCAATGGTTTAAATCAGTAGTTCTTAACCTGTGGGGAATTCCCCACTGGTGTGGAACGGCGGAGTTTGCCAAGTGAGAAATGACTGGTCGGACTGAAAAACAATGCTTCGAAATTTAACACGTCACATGTTGACGTACTTTACAAATCACAACCATTTAAAGATTGCTTCAAAAACAAAAACAGCCAATATTTAACGTATTGCAAGTCATGCTTGGACAAAAGTGGCAACAATGTTTTACAATTTGTCAATGACCGATGCTATGGTGGGCATAGGTTTAGGCAGGGGGAAAGGGCCACGTTTTTTTGCATACTACAGTAATTAACAATAAACAATAATATTGACAACCAAGGGGCACGGGCCTCTTCAATTCAATTTTTGCCAACCAATTTAAATAAATAACCTGAAAGAAATTGAGAGTTTTTGTCCTTCAAGTTGCTACATCATGCCCTATTTAACCTTTTTATGAACGTAATGCAAAACCAGGGCTGGATTTTCCATATGGTTCAGTCCCAGGGGCTCCGCGCTCAGATGGTAAGACTTTGTTTAGTCTTCACCTACATTTGGCAGGAAGATGTTGCGAAAATCCCCAAAGTGCCAGGGGCCCCGCGCAATGTAAACCCGGCACGGGCAATAACATAATTGCTTGTAGACCTAATCATCTATTGAACCATTTTTCAATAACAATTCATCTCCACCTCTCCAGTTTTTAAGCAACAAAATACATTTGAAAAAACATCAGCTAGAGGAAATGCTCATTGAACAAACTATTGAATTGAGTAGGTGTGGGTTCTATAATCGCACATGTACTCCTAAAACTGGTTATTTTCATGACAAAACAAAAATCTCTAAGGCAAATCTTGGAGTGGATTATTATTTACTTTTAAAATATTGGCGGAGGCAACTTACCTCATCTTCTCCAACCTGGGCCAAATCACTTACAAAATTTAACACCAAAACGCAAGATTTTTAACATGTTCGGGATTTAAATTGTAAGTAAATAGAGGATTGAACAATTTAATTTTTTTCAATTGCTTTCAAATGTTAAAAATCTACTTCTTTCAAATTGCTCTAAACACGTGCAAAATGTTATTCAATGACTTTAAAATAGTATTTTTTCCAAAAATCGCCCAGCGGCTGGGGGTTTCACCCCTCAGACCCTATAGCCTCCGGCGGCTGGTGATCTGCCCCCAAACCCCCGTCTGTGATGCGTTTGACTTACACTGATTTATTCAACACGTCTCCCAAACTACCAGGCTTGTCCATGGGAATCCCATGGGAAATGTCCCATGGGATTGGATGGGATGTGACAGCACGCATAGTATTTCCCATGACTTTTATTTTAATGAGAATTCCATGGGATGGGATGGGATGGGACAAGCATGAACTTCTATACAATAGGATGGAATGGGACAGAAAAATATGTCCCATAGACAAGCCAGCAAATTACACAGTTTTTCCTCTCTGTTTGGCAAAATTCTGGTTACATGCCAAACACTGGCCATGGCTCCTGATCTTCTTTTCTGCAATATCTTTGTCCCACAATATGCTACGCGTATAGTGGTGGGAAATCGATAGTGGGCTAACTAAAAAGTGGGGAATGGGAGACAAAAAGTTAAGACAAAAAGTTAAGAACTAAGAACACTTTTAGGATTTTGTTTAAACCAAGAGTTCTTAACCTTTTTCTTTAATTTGAATATGACTGAACATTTCATTAAGACTGATAATGGTTTAAAAATAAACAAAAACGTTTTGTTTCAAATACGTTTGATTTAATTTGGGCTCCAAAATTTCTGATCAAAATATTAGTATTCATTGTTACTTCTTCATTTTCTATCCCTGAATTACAGAACAAGGGGCCACAATGCTGTCGGATATCAATGGTATGGCTGTTATATTCGTTGCAATCCAATCTCAAAAGGAAATAAAACTTTATGCTCGGTAACTCATGATTTGTGGTACTCAAACGGTAAGTGACTGAATCTGCAAAAATGTAGAAAAAAATTTACACAAATCCTCCAAAACGCTTTAAATTTTAAAATCGGTAAAACACCTATAAAATAATGCACCCAACAGTTGTTTGGCTGTTATAGGTTTATGTGGGGATGGGGTAACACAGTGAATTTTATTCAAATAGAATGAATTCAATGTTTGAAAAAGATTTATTGTATTTTAATATAGAATTAAATTTTTTTTAAGTAATATACTGTGACCCCTTGAAGAGTCTGACGGCGAAATCAGCTGTAAGGGGCCATATTATTTTATGGGTGATTTACTAATTTTAAGTTTTAACTTGCTCTGACCAAACGTCATTAAGCTCTACGTCAGGCTCGTTTCAGAAACACTTAAAGCTAGCATGCACCAACGAGGATGAACTTTAATCTACGGATCATCAATTTTTTAAACCGTCCGCTTATTAACATAAAACAAACTGAATTTCCTAACTTAGAGAATTTATCCTTGAATTACATAATAATAATAATTTGCTCCGGCATTTGTCCAAATTGTACCCGTAAATTTTTGTTAATCCGCGTTTCCAAGTTAATCCGTGTTGGTGCTTTCGACCCTTAACAGTTTTAAAGAAGTAATTTGGCCATTTAATTTTTTCTCGCTCCTATCATTCTCTCATCTAACCTATCTTCTATCAGATTCCATAATGTATTTATTAGATTTTAGTTTTTTTGTTTTTTTTACTAAAAAAACAATAGAGCCTTTTTTTGCACATAGAAAACAACAACAAACGTGTAAAATTAAAAAGTTTTTTTGCTATACTGCAGCACGACTACAGTGGTTTTTAACTTTTACGGCTTTCGGCACCCTTGAAAAAACAAAAAAATATTGCTACTCTCATTAAGCCATGAAATAGCGTATACTGCTGCACATAGGCGTAGCCGCCCGGGCCCCCTCCAATTCAAATTCTACCAATGATAAAAATGTCACAAAAAGACTATTGTTTTTGACGTTTCACTTTCTTTTAGTATCTTCGCGTACAACAGTACACACGTACAACAGTAATTAACAATAATATTGAACCAGGGGGCCCTGGCTCCTTAATATTTTTTTTTTTCTTTTATTAGACTTAACTCATGTACGTTCATGCATTTACAAAACATTTTTATTTACCAAGTTGCCTTGGCCAGGTGACAGCGAAGGGACCTTTCGGTCTTCGAGTCAAGCTGCCACCTGCCCACCTGTCCACCACACACGGCGGAGACTTCACACTGTCCCTTTAATTGCTGAACGTCAAGCAGGGAAGCTGTGAATACCAATTTTTATAGTCTTTGGTTTGACCCGACCGGGAATCGAACCCGAGCCTACCGCTACAGCAGCAGACGCTCTATCCACTCGACCATTGATCGGTTTTTAGTTTAATTTTAGCCGACCAATTTAAAAATGCCCCTACAATAATAATTAAATGGCCCTAATTTAAATGGGTCCCCCAACAATAATATTGTT
The DNA here is from genome assembly GCA_963965965.1 of Trididemnum nubilum. Taxonomy (NCBI): domain Eukaryota; kingdom Metazoa; phylum Chordata; class Ascidiacea; order Aplousobranchia; family Didemnidae; genus Trididemnum; species Trididemnum nubilum. Next base: position 11,527,130 of record OZ014479.1, read on the forward strand.
CCAGGGGGCCAGGGCCTCATCAACTTAATGTCTGGCAGCCAATTTAAACGTATAACTCGAGTGAAATTAAGGGTTTTTATTCTAAAGGTTGCTAACTGATGCTCTATTCTAAATCTTTTATGAACGTAATGCAATAACCATTAACCAGGGACGGATTTAACGTATAGCTCAGTGCCAGGGGCCCCGCACTCAGATAAGACTTTTTTTGGTCTTCACCTGTGTTTGGCAGGAAAATATTGCAAAAATCCCAAAATGCCAGGGGCTCAACTCAAGGTAAGTCCGACCCGGGCAATAACTTGGTTTGCAGGCGTAACTATCCACTGTACAGTATTTAATAACAATTCACCTCCACCTCTCCAGTTTTTATGCAACAAAATACTTTTGAAAAAAAAAGCTACAGTAAGGGGAATGCTCATTAAACAGCCTTTTGAATTGAAGGTGTCTGGGCCCCCTGGTCGTATATGTACTCCTATAACTGGTTGTTTTCATGACAAAACAATCAGAGGGGCAAAAACCCAGGGAGGTATGGGGGGATATATTCCCCCAATAATTTGACTGCATCTCCCCAATGATTCAACCATGGTCTACATCTAAGCGCTGGATGATGTATGGACCTTGTTTTGGTCTTCACGTGATTTCGGAAACAAATACTCTTCGATTGCCGGTAAAGACCTTTTTTTGGTTTTCACTTAAATTCGTGGACAAAAACTCTTCAATTTTTTGTGAAGACCGTTTGCTTTTTGGTCTTCACTTAATTTGCTTGCATGAAAAAAATCGTGGTCGAGCTTCATTCCCTTCAATGTTGAACATTGGACAACATTGGGGTAAAATTGCAAATTATCTCCCCCAATGCTCAACATAAATCGGCACCACTGAAAACAGTAATCTCTAGGGAAAATACTCGACTGGATTGCTATTTACTGCTAAAATATTGTAGGAAGCAAAGAACTTTACTTCCCCTACCTGAGCCAAATCACTTACAAAGTTTAACCCCAAAATGCAAGATTTTAGACTTGTTTTGGACTTAAATAGCGAGCAAAAAGAAGGACTGAACAATTTAATTTTTTCAATTGGCTTTCAAAGGTAAAAAATCTAATATTTTCAAATGGCTCTGAATACGTGCAAAATGTGATCCAATGGTATCAAAATAGCTTTTTTTCCGAAAAATTACGAAAAATCGTCCAGCGGCTGGGGGCTTCGTCCCCACACCTCCATAGCCCCCGGCGGCTGGAGGCTTCGCTCCCAGACCCCCGTCTATGACACGTTTGAATTACACTACACTTCTTTATTCAACACACGTCTCCCAATTTGGACATTTTCGCATTTTAACTATCGGTTTAAGACCTCTCTTTGAACGAGTTCCTAGTTACGAGCCAACACCACGCCACGGCTTCTGATCTTCCCTTTCACAATATTTTAGTCCCCACAAAAAATTCCTCTTTCGAAGTTTCTGAGGAAGTCATTGCATGTGATTTGTGTTTTTGCCCCCCCCCCCCCAATCAAAAATCCTGGCTACGGCTATGCTGCTGCAGCAAACTGTTGGATTCCCGAACGATTATTGCTTGCGGCACTGTAGCAAAACTTATACTGCGCTCTTAAGTGCCTCAAAAGACCGGCTGCGACCCAACTCCATGACTTATTTCCGGAGCAAGTGTGGTGGCAATAGCTCAGTTGATAGAGCGTCCAGTTTATGATCGAAAGGTTGCTGACTCCCGGTTCGATTCCCAAACTGGCAATGCGTTGTTGTGTCCTTTGGAAAGACACTTCAAGCACATTTCCCAGTAATTGTGGCCAAGGACTCATTCTGATATGGTGGCCCAACCAGACAAAACTAAACTGAATTAAAAAAGATGCTTATCGTGCGTTGGTGTAGTTGGACAGATGCAGTGTGCCTGGTTTGTCACGAATGAATAAATCAAACTAGAGCAAGTTTTTTTTGTTTTTAAATAAATCAATTTTTCTATAGAACAGAATGCAAAAACTGTAAATACAATAAAGTTTCAAATTTTTATTTTTACAAGGATTTCTCATGATAAATCTCTTCAGAAAAAAGATTTGTATTTCAAACTAACTTGACTTTAAGTGAAATGTATTTACAAATAATTCCTGTAAATTTGAAGTTGCTAAGGTAACGAGAAGTTTCCCAATTTCGAGGTTTCCAGAAGTCACTTTCCAGTCTGAGCATTTTTTTGGCCATTATTTAACTTAACCTTATATCTACCGGGCTATTTTTACACCCTATTTGTTCGAACTGTTTGGTAAGTGATAGAAGTAAGATTTTTTGCTTGCTGAAGCTATTTTTTGTTAAATTTAAAAAAAAAGATTTTGAGGTTGTGACGTCGCGAAAACAATAATGACGTCATCCAAACCAGTAAATCCTTATAACAGCATGCAAATTTGTCTAACTGTGACGACATATTATTTTCAAGTTGGACTTTGTTATTTCAAAGACATCTCTGGTAAAATCACCGCAGATGATGACGTTACATGCATGATGACGTCACATGCATGATAACGTCATCTTTAATATTTTGTCTTGATTATTCTTTGTAATTTTTGAAACGGAGATATACTATAATTTCAAAATTTTAAAATACTGTAGTATTAGTTTCAATATATCATTCGACAGCTGATGAAATTGAATATTTTTTATGCAAACACTGTTTGTTTCGAGAAACAGCAGAAAAAGCAATAGTTTCGAATTATGATGTCATCAATGACGTAATAATGATGCAATGCATTTATCAGTAAATAAAATATTTCATTGCAGCTAAAAAAAATCGATAATAAATATGCAACACAATGAATAGAATAAGCGCACTCATAAGCATGCATTGTGCTCAAAACTGTGTGAAACTCCTTAGGTACCTCTGAAATAGGCAAAAATAACGTCACTTTCGGTAGTCCAGTTGACCCCCAACTTTCTGAAAATGTGTGTAATTAAATTTAATTCGAAGTTAGGGTGCATCAAAGCAAAGCTTTTTTTAGTTTACGAGCTATATTAAAATAACTAAAAGGGGGGCAAATTTGCGCCACCCTTGGTACAAACAGGGTTAAATGACGTCATAAAACGGTTTTGCGACGTCAACAATTTGACTTCAGCATTTTTTCATTTAGTATCAATATAATCTATGCAGAAAATTTGAACTTCCAGTGACATCTTTTTTTCAAAAATACGGCCTTTACCTCACAATAGTGACGTTATCAACTTCAAACCTATTTTTCTGAAAAAATTTGTTTAACACTAACCCGCATGCCAAACTTGGTGTTCCCGTGACTTCTGGTTTAGTAGTCAAATAGGGGGGCAGCCTTGCCCCCTATGCTCTCGGGTAAAATGAGTTGATGAAAATGACTCGTGAAAAATAAGGTTAATAGGTCGAAATGATTTTTCATCGGTCAGTTAGTCGAGTGGTAACGCGTTTGTATCTGGAGCGGAAAGTTTTAGGTTCAAATCTCAGGCCGGTCAAATTGGACGCAGAGTTGCCTACTGCTTGCCACCGCTGCAACATTGGTTCAAAAAAGCTATGTTGCCTAGCAGAGTGACGCGTAGATGGACTCAGAAACACTCGTTACACGCTTCGGCGTAGTAGAATGAGTAAAATGAAAAGTTTAGGTTTTGATTTATTTGAAGTCGATTTTCGCTGTTACGTCAATTGTTTCTATTTCTTAGTTCAATTGTTTATAATTCCCAGCGTTATTTCGATTGCATATTTTTCGGTTTCTGAAAAAATTCTTATCGGACAAACCTTTACTTGATCCCGAATAGACAAAATTCTGCATACGGACATCATTCCGAGATGGACAATCCAAATTTGAGTTTTTCTGTTAGAGAATATGCAAGTAAATTTTGCAATCAAAATCAGTCCAATATTAGTACAAACCAGAAAAAGTAAATTCTCGCATTTATAACCAAAAAATTCTTACTGAGCCATTGCAAGAACATCACTCGAGTTAAAAATGCTTGAGCCTGACGAGAACCTGGAAATTAACTTCTTAGTGCGCGTTTCTACCAAGTTGCCTTGGTCAGGACTCAGGAGACAACGAAAGAATCCTATAGTCTTCGAGACAAGCTGCCACCTGCCCACTTGCGTACCACATACGGTGGAGGCTTTGCAATGTCTTCTTTAATGTTGAACTACAAGCAGAAAAGCTGCAACACCAACTTTTATTGCCTTCGGTTTGAGCTGACCGGGAACTGAACCTTAGTTTACCGTTTTAGTTGCAGACGCTCTATTCGATTTTCTGTTATCTTCTAATGCGATTATATTTAACAGAGCACTACCGAGTCAAAGTTATTCTGAACACTTGTTTGTGTAACTGTGAGTCTAGAATTCTTTCCCAAGTTTTTCCACAATCGGAGACAGGATTTAATCCCAGCAATTACAGTAAGTTTGCAAATTTTCCGTACCGTATGGTAAATGTAATTACAACTTTATTTATCTAGTTGCCTTGGCCTGTAGACAACGCAGGTACCTTGTGATGTCAACTTTCCACTTGTCTACCACACATGAAGGAGGCCTTTTCATTGCCGAAAACCAAGTAGAAAAGCGTGAATACTAATTTATAGTCTTTGGTGTGACTAAGCGGGAATTGAATCCGAAGCTACCGCGTTTCAATAACAGACGATCTACAGTATTGTGATTTGAGTTTTAACTCGCTCCCTGTAAGTGTAAATACTTCCTTTGATAATGCTCTACTAATTACTTACTGCAACTAATTCCATAATTAACTTGATTGTTGAATTTGGTTGCTTTATTGCGTTCTTGGATAAGGCACTTTATGAAAATTGTTTCTTATTGCGTTTGTAACTTCTACAAGGCAGCTAATTTAACTCGAAAGAAATATTTGTAACTCTTTCAAAGACTAAGTTTGACATTTCTGAACGTATCAATGATCTCATACTGGGAGAGACAACTTCACCGAAGATTTTTATTACTTTTTTATTAATTCTCATCCAAACCAAACCAAACTTAAACCCTTACTTTAAACTAATACCAAACTTAACCCTATAACCTTAACCCTAAAAAAATAAAAATGAAAATAAGTAAACGACAAATTTGCGAATAACTACACAGTTAAACCTCATTTTTGTTTTATTCTCATAAACTTAAAAGTGTGCGGTGAAACAGCCACTCTCTTTTAATATTTTCTGCTTTGGCATAGTTTGCTTATCTTAACAGGTAGATTCTCTGCTTCCGTGTTGAATCTCACGATGGCGAACCCAAACACAATAAGAACAACTTTCAGACTCCCTAACTGTGGAATAATCTGCAGATATTTAACCATTCCTGTTACAGTGATTCTTGTAGAATCAACAGGTAAAACTTTGTTGCATAAAACTGATTTCACTTTTGAAATTATTGAAATCAATCTCCATCCTAAGTTCAAAAATTTTCTACTTGATTGCATCGGTGACTTTGAGTTGGGTCAAAGTTTTTGTCGGTTGTATAAAAGTGTAGGTGATATCACCGTATGAAATATGAGATCAGTTTTAAAAGATTGTACTTTTTGTCAATTTTGTTTATAATATTGTAAATCCAACACTTGAAACAGAGTTATCTAGTTTATATGGGGCGCCGTTTGTGTACCCTAATTTGTGCAATGTTTTTTGCATATTTAATTAAATAGTCATTTTAATTAAATATACAAAAATAAATACGGAAAAAAAAAACACGTGCAAAAATAATTATGCAAAAATTTTTGAATATTTATTACACCATAATTTGCGCTACGTTTTTTTGCATATTAAATGAAATAGTCATTTTAATTAAATATACAAAATACAGTGTGATCAGAAAGTCACTGTGCACCTAATATTATTTAGATGTTGTTAGGGCATTTTCAGCAGTTATTGTAAGCAGCATATCGATTAAATTCTTCATTAAATAGCAACTGATCATTGTTCTAAACAGCAAACCGGTTTGTTTACACTTGTGATTATCGATTTCTAAAAGACAGCATGTTGTTTATGCATTGGGATTACAGGTGCACAGTGATTTTCTGATCACGCTGTATGTGCTGCAGTATAAAACGTTGCAAAAATAAATAGACAAAAAATTGTTACACAAAAATCCTTTGCACAAAAATTTTTGACTCAAAAATTGTTGTTGCAAAAATAAATCCACAAAAATTTTTGTGAATTTATTTTTGCAACATCATTTTTTTGTATCAAAATTTTTTGCTTTATATTTGTTTGTGTCACAAATATTCGTACATTTATTTTTGATAGTAAAGAAACAGCACACGCCGAAATAAATGTGCAAAATCTTGTGCCGCAAGAAATGTTGATGCAAAATTTCTTGTCGCAAAAAATCGCGTTCAAAAATAAATCGTCAAAAATATTTGACTATTTAGTTTGTGTCCATAATGATAAAGGGTTGGAATTATGTGGGTGGGAAGGTACCGGCAAGATACAAAACAGGAACTTCAAGACAAAAGCTTTGGACTGTACGGCAGCTAGAGTAAGGTTCTAGCGCGCTTATGAGACCTCTTGTTGGGCTGGGAAATAAAGGTTCATTCACCCGTGTCTTAAGGTTCATGAACTCGACCAGGAATTAAAAGGGGATGAGCTGTACGTGCCGGTTTGTAAACACTTGGTCTGTGTCTTAAAAATCAAAATATTTTAAATTTTGCGATATTACTTGATGTGACATGCAGAAACAGCATTGTCAGAGCAACAACCGTTTGCTGAAATGTTAAACAATCGTTGAAAATTTGAGATTTTATCATTGAATTTACCGCAGCTTTTAACCTACTTGTTTAATGAGAACACAATCTGAGAGAACTAAACTTGAGGAGCGCCGTTTGTGTACCCTAATTTGTGCAACGTTTTTTTTGCATATTTATGTAAAAAAATTAAATTTCGATTAAATTTTGTTCATGACTTGGCCTAAAAGACGGCAGTCTATTAACCTCCCTTACGTGGTTGTGCCACTGCCTACAAAATAATGTTTTCTAAAAGGAAATGTTTTCAACGGTTCGAGTGCAACTTTGCCGCCAGAAGAATTACGTCTCAGCACCTCGCAACGAACGATATCTGCTGACGTAAGTATACTGAAGTCCTAACAAAACGATCACGAACCGAACGGCGGCGGCAACAGCTCAATCGGTAGAACGTCAGTTTAGTGATGGAATAATTGCTGCCGCCAGGTTAGATCCTCGATCAGGCAATGTGTCGCTGTGTCTTCCAAAAAAACTTTTATTGCTAATTTTTCATCAGGGTCAAACACTTGACCTGTTTTGGTGGCCCAGCCTGACGAAAGACTTGCAAGCAGAAACCAAAAAGGACGCTTTGCGTCGGTGTTGTTGGGCAGATGCAGAGTGCTCGTTCATAAGTAGGATTAAACCAAGAACCGCTACTTGCCCGTTTACAGAGGAGACTGGTGCAGTGTATTTTATGGCAGAGTTGGTCAATTGCCCATTTATTCAAAAATAACTCTTTTACCACAAATACTTTATCTGCGTAGACCTGTGTTTTGTAGCATTTCTCTCATCAGTGTAGCTAGAATATCTTATTATCATTGTTACAGTTAAAGCATTTTACTCTAATGCTGGATTTTTGTGAAGAATAACGTCTGAATAAAACAGGATCTATTGTCAACACCCGCCATACTGGCAGATTAGACATGACACACAACCTTTATACATAAGGTTTTGCGATGATGTTGATGAAAATTTTCAACACGATTTCGTCATTAGTGTTGGCTATTGCATCACAAAAGCTTGTATCACGAATATTATTACCGTATAAAAATCTTCATAGCAAGCGTGATATCTATTATGACAAACTGGTGTTGATTTTTTTTATGAACACCATTGCAAAGCCTTACGCAAAAAGGTTGACAATGGAACAAGTTACGCGATAAAATCAGGCCCTATTTTAGTCAAACGTAATAAAAGGCTTTAAGACTGTAGTAATTAGAACATTTATGCTTGATAGTTTGCGCTATATATACAGATAAGGTATTTAATTGTCAATTCCGTCTTGAACACGTTTATTTTTATTTAGGATGATTCTTCGGTTTGCGCAGCGGGTATAACGGTAAGTCAAAGTCTAATTTAGTCACATTAAGGAGCTTTTACTAAAGTCGTATTTAAATACACTGACTTCGTATTTTTGTAAAAATACGAGGCTTATTTTTTGCTCAAAATTTAAGAGCAAATTAGGAACAATCCTGTCTCAACATGAAAAATATATTTAAGAAAAAACATGGGCAGGAGCAATGCATTAAAATTTTTTAAAAATCAAAGGTTTTTTTGGGGCTTTTTCTGTATTGCCATTGTTGATTTGTCTCACAGTAATCATGATCTATACAGCATTTGACAAAGCAAGAATGCTCTTGTGTCTCTTTATTCTCCAATAAAGTTAAGAACAAATTAAGAACAAACGAAGCTAAAAGTTTTGCAAACGTTTAAGAACAGCCAGTTTCGACTCAAAATTTTCCAGTTCTTTTAAAATAAAGGCGCATTGCTATTATTAGAGCACGTGGTTGCACAACAGCACTGTAGTGACGTAGTAAAGAGGGGACACTGAAAGGGTTCCCCCCTGAGAGCCGTCTTAACTTCAACGTTATTAAAAGGCGCACGATTTCCAAAAAGCTAAGTTCTTTGCTTTTTACACAAGTACCCTTGTTGGTGGTACTACAAAACTTGAGCATTGCTTCAATCAGAATGTTCACGGTATTCGAAGCTTTTCGTCTGCTGCTACATGTTGCGAAGAATCATCAGAATTGAGAGCGCAAAAAAAGACTAGTTTGTGGAAAAAACGAGCATTTAGTTTCTGGAAATATGATCAATAACAGCGCGACATTAATGTAACATGACATTAATGTGGCGTACACCGGCCAGCCAGTTCGTCTGTCGGTAACACATTTTTCTCTGGAGCGGGAGGTTTGAGGTTCAATTCTCGGGCTGCTTAAACCAGGCACAGTGTTGCCAACGGCTTGCCACTGCAGCGACATTTCTTCGATTGGACGTGTGTTGCCTACAAGCGCAATGACACGACGATGGGTCCCGCAAACTCGTTACACGCTTTGGCGTAACACGGCAAGCATAATGAAAGATTTGATTTCGATTTGAACTAGTACACGATTCCCTTTTTATCGGAAGAGTTTAGATGACTTTTCCATCCTCTCATTGGTCCTTTATTCCTGCTAATTACGGCTTGGTTTTGTTCCTATACAAAAAGCTTATTCTTTTTGTGCTCTCCATTCTGACGAATTTTGGTGACAAACGTCAGACGAAAAACTTAAAAAAAAGAACCTTCTATAAAACAAAATGCCGTTTTAAGAAGCAAACACATTGCTGTATCTTCAGCTTCTGTACAGTTTGCCTATTTTTCTAGAGAAAAAGTCACTCAAGGCCAACAAAATTTGCTTTTTGCTCATTCTGTCACAGATAAATTTTGAGCTACGTCCGTATTGAAAGTAACGTTAAATCTTAACGTAATTCGATGAAGTCGAATGATCGTACTATTTCCTTAAATTTTACTTTAAAAAGCATACTCAGTGGCCAAAGTCGTTCATTTAAGCAGACGGTGAATTCGCTATCATTTTATGCAGACTTGACGATCGCTGATTGATACCAGCATGTAGAAGTGTTTCGCATCGCTCACTGGGCTGCAATGCAGGTGCCAAATTCGTTTTTGTGCTATCTCTTAGCATTTTTATATGAGCTGATCATTATATTGCATGTCCTATATAATTAAATTAAGAATGAATTAATATTGGAATTACAGTAGCAAATATTACTAACAGGTTTGCATTTGGCCATTTTCGAAAAATGTAGCAGCTGTGAGACCGTTATTGGTGACCTTGAGTCTGGATTTGACGGGCCCGAGATTTGACCATGTGACCTCCCGTTTTGGAGAAAACGCGTTATCCCTCTCTACCTAATAACAGTTTCGGACTTCGGACGGATGGTAATTGGTTTTTAGTTACTTTATACCGATATCGGTTGAATTCAGATAAATTGCGAAAAAAACGTTGGGTTGATCGAGTTTTCTAAGTTGGAAGGCGGAAGAAGCTACGGGTTTTATGTCTTCTACGAAATTTCACCAGACTACTGGGAAAAACCAAATCGAAGCGCCGTGAGATACGTGGAAAAAACATTGGAAAAAGGTAAAATGTTATTTCTTTAATTAAAATGTTCATGTCTTTGAAGCAGCTTTTCGTGAGGTACTTGTTAATAAGAATCGGCACAATGGAGAGCAGAGGAAAAGGAGCGGCAATTAAAGAAAAAACAAACCGTGATTGGCTGGAAAAAGGCCAGTGAGAAAGCGTTATTTGAGTGCAATCTTTAAGCTGCACAAGAATTCTTTTTGTCAGCAGAGAGCGGGATTAGACTTTTTGATTATAAGTATTTCAAGAACAGGTAGAGCGGCCTTTCTGGATATTAGGCTGGGTTGAAGCTTTATACTGACGGGCAGGAAGTATGCGTTTCTGGGAAAAAGAGCAAGAGCGGATACATTTGGTAACGTTTTGTTTAATTCTGTCCTGCAGTCGCTGGGAGGTACGGCCTATACGTACTGACTGTCACAGTGGCATGAGAATTGATAAATTACGTTGGTTTTCTGTGAAACAGGCAGTACATCCTTGTTGGTAGCGGAGAGAAGCTGGTTGGTTGAGTAAACAACGCGTAGTTCCACGGAGAAAAAGCACGGTTTGACAGCAGATTTTATTTGCTGTTTGAATCGGGTATATAGAAACAGAACAGCGCCATGGGTGACGTAGATTGACGGGGGATCTTTCCGAGCCGAGTTTAGGCAGAGCATGCTTCATCTTCTTAGCCATAAACAACTTGATAACGTGTTTCGGGTATCCATTAGTCTGTAAAATGAACTTGATTTCGTCTAGTTCAGATGGCAGTCTTTCAGGGCAGCAGATGGCAAGAGCCCGGTGAGTTAAGGTAAAAATTTAGCTGTGCGTTTCTGTGGTATGGAGCGCCGATTGTGTACCCTAATTTGTGCAATGTTTTTTTGCATATTTATTTAAACAGTCATTTTAATTAAATATACAAAAATAAATATACAAAAAAAACACGCGCAAAAATAACTATGCAAAAATTTTTGAATGTTTATTACATCATAATTTGCACTACGTTTTTTTTTGCATATGTAATTAAAAAGTCATTTTGATCAAATATACAGTACAAAAATATATGCTGCAGAATAAACCGTTGCAAAAATAAGTAGACAAAAAACTGTTACAGAAAATTTTTTGCGCAAAAATTTCTGACACAAAAATTGTTTTTGCAAAAATAAATCCACAAAAACTTTTGCGGTTATATATTTGCAACATCATTTTTTGCATCAAAATTTTTTGCATTAAACTTGTTTGTGTCACAAATCTTTGTACATTTATTTTTGATAGTAAAGAAACAGCGCACGCCGAAATAAAAGTGCAAAATTTTGTGACGCAAAAAATGTTGATGCAAAATTTCTTCTGGCAAAAAAAAATGCGTGCAAAAATAAATCGTCAAAAATATTTGACTATTTAGTTCGTGTCCATAATAATCAAGGGTTGGAATTATGTGGGCGGGAAGGTACGGCTGAATGAACCATCATTTCCTAGCCCAACGAGAGGTCTCATAAGCAGGATAGCACCTTGCTGTAGCTGCCGTACAGCTTGAAGCTTTCGTCCTGAAGTTCCAGTTTTATACCTTGCTGTTACCTTCCCACCCGCATAACTTTAACCCTTGATCATTATGGACACAAACTAAATAGTCAAATATTTTTGGCGATTTATTTTTGAACACGATTTCTTGCAACAATAAATTTTGCATCAACATTTTTTGCGTCACAAAATTTTGCACTTTTATTTCGGCGTGCGCTATTTCTTTACTATCAAAAATAAATGTACAAAGATTTGTGACACAAACAAGTTTAATGCAAAAAATTTTGATGCAAAAAATGATGTTGCAAATATATAACCGCAAAAGTTTTTGTGGATTTATTTTTGCAAAAACAATTTTTGTGTCAGAAATTTTTGCGCAAAAAATTTTCTGTAACAGTTTTTTGTCTACTTATTTTTGCAACGGTTTATTCTGCAGCATATGTTTTTGTACTGTATATTTAATCAAAATGACTTTTTAATTACATATGCAAAAAAAAAACGTAGTGCAAATTATGATGTAATAAACATTCAAAAATTTTTGCATAGTTATTTTTGCGCGTGTTTTTTTTGTATATTTATTTTTGTATATTTAATTAAAATGACTGTTTAAATAAATATGCAAAAAAACATTGCACGAATTAGGGTACGCAAACGGCACCTCATACTGTGGCCTTAAGGAATTCCAGCGTAGATATTGAGCAATGAATGTGTGTTTCCATTAGATGGAGTGTCGTGGCGATCTAGAAAAACAGCACATTTACAAACATAGAGTGATCTAGTCAAAAATTGTTAAAATCTTCTGAGGTAATAACGTGCGAAGCAATTTGTCCCGTAGCGAAAGATTAAGTCGCATTTGACGTAAACTTCTTAAGTTGCATTAAAAGAAACTAGGTTAATACAGTATAGAATAAATCAGCGAGTTTTGGTTTTGACAACAAAGCAAGCAATTAAGAGGTTAATAGAAAATTGGCCCGCGAACAAACTCTCTAAAAATAAAGTTTGGATTGTTTCCGATATTGGTTTCTCTTTGTCAAAAACAAAATTTGGTGTGAATGTTCACAAAATCCTAATATTAAATGTTTTTTGACCTGACTAAAAAAGGATTTCCTTTAAATTAAATTAAAACCGGCAAAAGAGCAAAACGCTGCGACTATAAAATACTACGTATGGGCTGTTTCGCTGCGCGCTAATCAGATTGATTTTGTCGGTAGAGCTGTTGGAAAAAAATTGTACCATAGTCAAATTGTGTAACAAACGTCTAACAACAAGCCTTGCAACTTGATTGGAAAAGTTTATTCACAGTTCACAGACTAGGCATGTTCGGTAGGCCTACTGCGGTGTTGATATCCTTATTGTTTGTTTTGGGTTGGTTGAGGTAGACCAATACTAAATAAAATTCATGAATTTATTTGCGAAATGATAAAACATATCTTACGCATAGGTGGGCACAAGTCTCTTAATCGTTACTCCGTTAATAACGAAGCTAACTTTTTCATTAACTCGTTAATCCGTTAAAAAGTTTTTTCATGTTAACGGCCGGATTAAAGTAACTTCCGTTAAGTTCTGTTAACTTCCGTTAAAGTTTTTATCGTTAATATCTTGCACCATTCATTCATCGTACCGGAACAAACCAGTTTGCACTGGTAACATTTGTTGCGTATTAGTACTAGTTTTATAGAAAAAAGCGAAGAAAAGAGCTCTTTTTTGTGGCAAATAACAAGCTGCAGCCTCATAGGTCTATTAATTATAGCCGTTCACAATTTCCAAAGATTTTGCGATCACAGCTTAGTTAGAGCATTTGAACCTATTTTTATCTTGAAATTAGATTAGACTGTAAAATATAACTTCTAAAACACAAAGAGACCACCACATAATAAATATTTCCTTACAATCAGCTCAAAAGCGTCAATATGTGTTCTAGAAGCGAATGAATAAAATGAAATTTAAATAACACGCAAAATGTTAAAGAATTAACGGACTTTATTAACTTCCGTTTATTAAAGCTGGAAATAACGGATTAACGTTAACGGAGGTGTGAAGTTTGCTAACGGGCTAGTGGTTAACGAAGCTAACGTTTAGTATTAACTTGCCCACCTATGATCTTACGTATAGACAATATCAACAAGAATCAAAAAAGCAAATTAAAGACCGATATGGCTTCTTCTCAGCATTTCGCCCAATTTGGGATTTAGTTCATTCGGGATTTTGTCCATTCGGGATTTTGTCCAATTTGGGATTTTGTCCATTCAGGATTTTGTCCAATTCGGGATTTTGTCCGTTCGGGGTTATGTCCAATTCGGAATTTTACCCGTTCGGGATTATGTCCATTCGGGATTTTGTCCAATTGTAGATTTTGTCCGTTCAAGGTTATGTCCAATTCGGGATTTTGCCATTCGGGATTTTGTCCGATTCGGGATTTTTTCCGTTTTGGATATTGTCCAATTCGGGATTTTACCCATTCGGGATTATGTCCAATCGGGATTTTGTCCATTCGGGATTTTGTCCAATTGTAGATTTTGTCCGTTCAAGGTTATGTCCAATTCGGGATTTTGTCCTATCGGGATTTTGTCCAATTCGAGATTTTGTCCGTTCTGGATATTGTCCAATTCGGGATTTTGTCCATTCTGGATTATGTCCTATTCGGGATTAAGCCCAATTCAGGATTTTGTTTAATTCGGGTTTTTGTCCATTCTGGATTATGTCTCATTCCAGATTTTGTCCAATTATGGATTTTGTCAATTCAGATTTTGTCCATTTGGGATTATGTCCAATTTATTTGGAGTTTTGTCCGTTCTGGATTTTGTTCAATTCGGAATTTTGTACTTTGAGAGAGTCTAGTATTGTTTTTACTGTTACCAGGGCCTCAGAGAGAAAATTTTCCAGGGGATACGAAGGTTGATACCGCGCCTCCAAATCTTATCGGGCCCCCAACCCTTATCGGGGCCAATGAGGGTAAATCGTTTTTTGTCGGATGGGTGTAGATCTTCATTTAAAAGCGAGGGAATAACGATATTCGCATGCAGTTAGGACCTATGAAAAACACAACTAGACATAAAAGTGATTTAAAACCAGCTAGGGGGTCTGGGGGAGGGCTGTGAGCTCCCCCAGCGTGGTCCTGGGCAGAGCCACGGAAGTTTTAGCACTTTTTAGATTTCTCAGGGTAAAATACAGCATTTGATCAACATCCCAGCACCAAACTTGCTTAAATTGACAAGCAGAAAACATGATATACATGAAAGAAAGTAAGTGAAGTGGGGGACGATGACATGGACACAATATTATACAATATAATGACTTTAATACTGCAAATCCTAATATTTTACTGATAAAAGTTTTAAGAAATCATCTGCAATCATAGACTTCACAAACCCAAATACCTATTGAACTCATACAGATAGAGTGAGTTACTTAATGATTGTTGTATAGTATGTCAACTTTGACTCCACTCTCTGAGGTTGAAATGCTTTTGGATCTCTGGAAATGTGGGCCCTCATACATTGTAATATCGTAGAATTAGGGCTCTCCAGTCAGATAAAATAACAAAACGTTAATTTCGGTGCAAGTGTATGGATTTTGATACATTTTCCTCTTTCTTTAATCAAATCGGCCACTTTTGGATGCCCTAAAGGCTGTGTAGCAAAAATAGCGATCAATTACCAGTATTGAATAGACTGACTGATATTTTTGCTGTAGGCAAGTTTGATTACGGTGGTATGATGCGATACCAAAATTTAACGCGGAAATCTGAACTCTTCCGGGCCCCTTGTGCTCGGGTCCCCCTAGGCCCGGACCCGGGTATGATGTACCCCCTGAACTCCCTCTCGCAGACCCTGACTGTTACTATCTAGGAAGTGAGATCTGATTTTCATAGCATAATTGCGCAATAAATGTGCTACGCATGTCACGTGATACAGCTGAGAATACAGCGATTTTGGTAATGCATTTGCAGCCTTCATACATTTTGCAGCATAATAAAATAACAAATAAAAAGAGTTACTGTTAGTTCCAAGAGTTCTAACTGCATCGTAAACTGCTTGAGCAATGCTGTTGCTATTTGGCGAACATGTTAGAGGTTGAGAGTCGTACAAGTAAGTGTGTTGTTTCAAGGTTTCCCACTAGAATATTCGAATACGATAAGCCAGAGAGAATGCTCTCATCAACAACCAGAAAAATTTGTTTGTCATGAATGACATTTCGTATCCGTTGTAATTGGTCTGCGCTTAATTGCAGCTCTGCTCGTCTACAAGTAGTTTCAGATGGCAAACTTTGACCAATGTCACAAGAAATTTTTGATGTGCTTATTGTTAAGCTTGTACAAAGGAATGTCAGCAGATATAACTGTCTTGGTCACCTTTTCCACAAAATCGGTGTTTTTTTGTTGTTTTTATTTATTTATTTATTTATTTATTTCTTATAGAAAGACACATTCAACAAATAATATGCTACAATATGAAACTGTAGGCAATGTCTTTCTGTGAGAGGCTGCGAAAAGACAATGGTCCACATCAAGAAAACTGGCCAGGTCGCCGAGTCTGCAGCCTCTCACCTGGCGATTGCATAAAAAAACACATCAATAAAATACATCAAGCAATGCAAAAAGGAAAAAAACAAAACAAAACGAAACAGAGTACATAAAAAAAAAACAGTACAGCAATTTACAAGTCGAATTGTCAAGAAACAAGGTAATAGTATCTAGCCAGTTTAAAATTTAATATTACAAAGTATTAAGACGCGAACAAAATATACAAAAATTCATAACGAGCATTTTAAGTGCTAATGGCAGCAGTTACAGCTATTTAAACACACAAAAATAAAAATATACACCGAATAACTGCAGACAAATACATCCTCTCATTTGTTGTTTGTATCGAAGGAAATTTTTAATTTTTTTTTTTCAAATATATTGAAACTTATTCTTGAATCTCTTTTGAGTTCGGTTAGTAAATCGTTCCACATTTTGCAACTCGAAGGTGTCTCTGCTTTGATTTACTGCCTAACGCTGTACGATGTTTGGACGTTTTTCGATGACTATCAGCAAGAATGCGTTTGCCGCAAGAAGCCGTGAATTGCACATAATGCGATATAATTCGTCGTAGGAACTTTTCATAAATTCTTCAAGCAATTCTTTAAAAATGGATTGAATTTTGTAGGCATGGGTAGCTTTAACTTTTAGTATCATAAACGCAAAAATCTAACACGCATTTTAATTTGAAAATCTAAGATGCAATCTAAAGCCAAAGTTAAATAATTTGTTAACCATTTTTGTGTCACCATTTTGATTGTTGAATTTGCAGTAAACTGTCGTTAGATGGCTATATTAACACAAAATTTGAAGAAGGACGGTTACCACCTTCTTAAGAAATCAAGAACAAAAATAATGCTTAACTTAGTTCTGTTGGTAAAGTACTGGGATAACAGTGCCTCCTGTATTTTTAAGTAGCGTAATCCAATGCCGACAAAGATTGACAGTTCCAGCATTGACCACAGTCGGAGATATTAAACGTAGCCTTAGTAAACTTGCGCACTACACCTACGCGAATATACTCTTGACTTTTTTCTTTTTCCTTTACAGGTTAAATTATGAAAAGAAATAGTGAACTAATTTCTTTGCTTGCGCTATACTGCATGCGTTTTTACCTTAGAAATGTTTACGTTAACAATTTCTCGCTTTTTAATAAATTGGCTTGTTAGACTTAACTATTCGATTGCAACACACTCGCCTGATATTGCATCAAACTTTGACTATTGCTTCACAATCATTCGACTACGGTTGGAATTGTATTCAACAAGGTCTACCGTTCATAAATTGCCAGATGTAATAATGTGTAAAAATAACCCATCACTCTCATTAACATTATTGCTCTTTCTCAATGATATTAAAAAGAAATTTTGACCAGTAGGTGTTAAAATTGATAAGTTGATAACTGAGGGATAATTACAAAAAATTGACTTTATTGCTTTATAAAAAAATATTGTTCCAACGGTAAAAACTTGGCTTTTGATTGACCTAACAAATTAAGAATATGATACCATAAAAAATTAAGACCTAATTAAGAATCTTTCTGTCCAAAGTTTTTGCAAAAAGTCACGTCATTTAAACTTACTACTAAACAATTGGCTTTATCAAAAAACTTGCCCTACCAATCAGTAAAAGCAATTATTTTATTCAAAAATCACAACACTAAAAAAGTTGTTGAAGGTTTAGTTTGAAATCATGGCATGGCTTCAGTTTCTAAGATTTTGTTTGCCAATCTCCCATTTCCATAGATGAAACAAAACATTATAAAATATTTTTGATGTAAAATTTTTTGGCTTGTGTATATTAATTTATCAAATGTTATCAAAAGCGATTGGCTACCGCTTGATTTGCAGTGGCATTGGTTCTTATTTTTATTAAACAGCACTTTTGTGAAAAAAGTTTTTGCCGTTCGAAAAAAAAAAACTTTATCACAATAAACAAAATATAAAAAAAAATTTACAAATTTATGTCAACCTGAATCACGCATGGCTGCAAATAATTATTCATGATGCAAATTAGCTGAAAATAGGCTACGTAATTGCAATTGTTTAAATGTTTGAAGAAATTTTCATTTTTGTTGTTTTTCATGGTTATTTGGTAGTATCCATCATCACGCTCTACTTTGTGCAAAGGTTTTTAGAATACCTCATTTTTTGTTATGTTTCAATGTAATAAAATAGCATAGATTACTTCGAGCCGTGTTACTGAACTTGTAGATATCTTTATCATCTCGAAGTGAGGGCCGTTTAATTTCAAATTTTCCGATTTTAGTAAATCGAGGTAGGCTTTAAGTTTAGCGCTAAGCGTAGACCATACAAATCAGTCTTCTTTTTGTTTTGTGATATTGTTTCGTTCGGTTGTAGTTTGGGAAGATTCAATGCTTTGCAATTAAAGATTAACTCTATTCAATCGAAATTAGCGTGACATCGAAAACAAAAGACCTTAATAATCGTTTGTGGCGTCTGGCGTTGTAGCTTTGCGTTCGCAATGCAGTTACGCTAATTAGTAATCCATCCAGCTAATCTCGAACAACAATTTCCTCTAATTCTCTTAATCTCCAACGGAAATATTAAGACAGAAATTAACATTTTACGCTGAAAGGCAGAAATTGGCTAAAATTCAAAAGGTTTGCGTAAAACCCATTTTTTACCCTTAAAACCCTGAAGTTGGGCAAACAAAAGCCACATCATCGTAATTGGCGAAAACTAATAGGAAAAATCAGAAAAATTTAAGTTTTGATTGCATTTCAGAATAAGTAATCACTGTTTAACTAGTGTAGGCTTCAGAAGCTCTACCGTTGAGTAATAAAGGGTTAAAAACTAAAAGCAAAAGATACGCGCGTATACGCACAGTGTAGACCTGGCCTTATAGGGTCGTGCGCAACGACGACGATAAACCGCGCATTAACAATTCTTTTGGGAAAAAGTTTGGAAAAATGATTTGTAGGTTACTTTTTGCGATAAATAACTTACGTTAAATTTTACAAAGCATCTTTTGGCGGTCAAAACGTGTGCGGTCGATTCATTGATAGGCATTAGATGCAAGATTTAGAGAAACGTCATATATGCACTGAAAGGTTAAGAAAAGGTTGGCTTAAAATTAGGATTTGGAAAATGTTGGAAAACTAAAGTCTTTCTAACTTTTACGGTGTTTTTTTTGTTTCAAATTGCTTTAAAATTCTAGTTGAGTAATCTCCAATAAAAGTCACGAAAATTGCTGTTTTTCTGAAAAAAAAAAATATATACTAAAATTGTTCAAGGTAGGCATGGGAATATTGCCTTCTCTCCCAAAACCGGTATTTCCAAGGAATTGAGCTTGCAAGTACAATACCCCTTTTCATTTCAAAAATATAAATATACAGTATTTTCCTACAATTTTAGATAATAACATCATAGTCGCTACGCAAAATTTAAAAGCTATAACAATATTTAAAAATTTCTGAAAAAAGAGAGCGTTTAACCAAACAACAAGGTTTGGATTGGAGAAGCTGCTGAAAAAGTGGGGATCCAAAATCAGTGAAAGTTTGCTCTGGGGCTCTAACTGATGAAATTAAAATTGACCATTTCCACGTTAAACATTTATAGCTGTTAGTTATTCCCATTTCCAATTCACGAGTTCGGCCTTAATTGTTTCATTATCACAATACCGCTACGAAACATAATCAACATACCTGCTAACGTGAAAAACTTCAAACTAACATTCATTATTTTTGGAAACTAACGTTTTGGAATTATCATGAAAAACTTGCTAAATGCAACATCTGTCCTCGAAAAGTCAGTCCTTGGCCCTGGTCTTGGAATTTTTTTTGAGTTCTTGGCCTCAAAGTTTGTGTCTTCCGCTCCACCTCTGGTAACTCTGCATAAAAATTTATTTAGAATCAGGAACATGCAGTGAGTTTTTTAAATTTTGTGTTTAATTGGCAACCCCGGCAAAACTTCTAAACGAAAAAGCCTTTCTAAGGGAAAATCAAACTTGTTATATCCAATGGGCCCCTTAAAGTCTATGGGCCCGGGGTTATTATACCCCCCTGCCCTTCCTCTCGGCGCCCCTGCCCCTATGCCAGCCATTAAGCAAGTATATAGACAATTTTGAGATATGGAAAGTTTTTCCAACTCATTAATACTGTAAAACCTTTATTCGAGCGCCCCCTCTTAACAGAACGCCGCTATAGGAGACGGGTTGAAAAATAGAGCGCTACCCTCTAATTGAACACAACCTCTAATAAACCACCACTTTGACATTCATGATTCTAGTTTGTAAACAAAGGTTTTATACATCACAAAATATTATTGGCCCAACAAAAATATACCGGTATATCAACCTGAGCACAAAAAGGATGGAAATGTTGGTAATATAAGACTATTTCAATTGCTTTCAGTTCAATTTCAATTGCATCTACAATTGCTATTTCAATTCACGTTGTAGCCTAAATGTTAGATGTTAACTGTGTTAGAAGTTTTTTTTTTTCGTTAATTAAATTTATTTTCCTAAAATTCTGACCATCTAGTCGAAAAATAGAGCGCCACCCACTAACTGAACACTACCTCTAATAGAACGCCATTATAAGAAAGGGCTGAAAAATAGAGCGCCATGGCGCTATAATAGAATTTTTACGGTATACTGAATGCCAAACGGCCTTATTGTAATTGTAATTGCAATTACATTTTAATCACCAAGTTGCCTAGGCCCGGAGACAGCGAAGGGACCTTTCGATCTTCAAGTCAAGTTGCCACTTGCCCATCTGTCTACCACACACGATGAAGGCTTCACACTGTCCCTTTAATTGCTGAACGTCAAGTAGGGAAGCTGTGAATACCAATTTTTAGAGTCTTTAGTTTGACCCGACCGGGAATCGAACCCGAGTCTACCGCTTCAGTAGCAGACGCTCTATCCACTCGACCACCGATCGGTTTTTGTTTGTTTAAGTTAAGGTATTAAATTAAGGTTCCACCTTAAATTTGACAAGATTAAAGCAACTGCAATAAAAATTAAAGCTTTGGCAGTGTATTTATGATCTATTCTATAGAGTAGAGCTACCTGCGTGATATTGAAGTAAAATTGTTGTTAAAGATAAAAAAAAAAACAGAAATCGTCTAACTTAATTGTCATAAAATTGCAGTAGATTTGATTCATCAAGTTGCCTTGGCCAGGAAACAATATAGTAAGCTTTGCTTTCTTTTAGTCAAACTGCCACCTGCCTCTTTGGCCATCACAAACCGTGCAGGCAATGTTCTTTTTGTTGCTGAACATCAGGCTGGAAAACTATGAATACCAATTTTTCTAATCTCTGGTTTGACCGACCGGGAATCGAACCCCAATCTACCGTTTCAGTAGCGTTTTCCACTCAGCTACTAATCAGAAAGTTAAGCCCCGTTAAAAGCTATGAATTTATTATTTTATTTATAAATGTGTAGAATATTCAACCTTATAAGGCTATAGTTGCTGGTAATTTTTTGCATTCTCTAATTTTGATTGGCGTACTGTCATGTCTTTATTATGACGTATAATATTGAGACAAATTTTTTTACCATATTTTAATTTCTATTTGCGTTATTTGCACGGTCAACAAAGGTGAGATATTTTACCCTTTATTAATGTAGTAAACTTTCTGTTGCATGCAGCAGCAGATTAACTCAGTTAAAACATGGGAAGATATTTTGATGGTATACGGGCCGCTGGACCGTCGTATGTTTTAATTGCACAGTAAATTGGGATACTGAAAAGCCGGCAGAGAGAGAAACTAAGACGTATAATTTTGGCATTCGCAACTCTCCGAAACCGGAGATGGAACCGGTCAGGATTTTCTCGACACAACCCGACCGATAAATTTCAAAATATACTCCAGCTGACCGGCTGGTCAACCGGTTTCTTCCCGGCCCCGTCAACCGTTTTTTTTTTGCAGAAAGTTTTTGCTCACTGTTCAATACACCGAATGAAAAATTTTCAAAAGGGGGGAGCTTGGGTCAGGTGTTAAAATTTGTGACTCCGTACAGGGGTATCAAAAAAATTTTTGCGTTTTTGCAAAAATAACTCAATTTTAAGACCTTTTTAGGTTAAATTTTGGTTTGAAAGACCTGTTTGAGCAGCGCAAAACGTGCGCAAAATAAGCATAAAAGGAACTGGAGGATAGAAGCTCAATTTTTAGACGTTCTTTTCAATGATGTTATACGTAATGCCAAGAAATTAAGTTAAAGTTTTTTAGCTATTGGTGACAGATTACTTGCAATTTGCCGAACAGCAAACACTAAACTATTATGACATTGGCTAGAAAATATTTGAAACATAATGTGCCCCAGCAATTTGTAGAAATGCTACTTCAGAACAATCCATGGCTAGTTAGATATAAAAAATAAGAGCTATGTCTTTCTTGCCTAGTGTAGAGTGTGGTAAATTTAAGTTTAAAAAGCTTTTCAAAGCTTTAAGATTTTAGCATGCACTAAAAAATCTGAAATCTGCGCCACTTCTACACTCAAGCTGATTAAAATGATGCTAAAATGCCAGGTAGCGCAAGCCTCTACCTCATGCATGCTTTATTATAATCTGATTATGCGAGTTTAACGTATATTTTGCGCTTTTTGGTTTGTGCCGCTGCCCAAAAAGAGAAGGGGGGATATGGCACAATGTCCCCCCTATATACGCTCCTGGATGTGCAATTGTGCATGTCTTAATGATTACAGCATATTAGTCACAGCTTGACACCATTCAAAAAGTGTTTTCAAAATGTGTGGTTTGTTAATACTGTTTTTTTTTGTTAAAACTTTTGTTTATGATAAAATATATATGTACATTTCGGTTGATGCTTAGATATCTTTTAGTTGCATAAAAGAAGAATTTGACCGGTGTTTCAACCGGTCTGACCGGCCGATCGAAGAATCTTGACTCGACCGGTAACCCGAATGGCTGGTCAATCCGACTGGTGCCGATTTCCATCACTGCTCGCTCCTTCTTATCTCTAACAAGGAGTCAGATAGTACCACTGTTCAAACTTCCATTGTTATAGCTATGAAATTTATTTCAAAACGGTAGTCTTTAATCACTGTCCCTCTTTCATGAACATGTGAAGTTGATGGATTTATATAAAAGAAATGTCTTTTTAAATGCTTTATTAAAGACTAAACATCATCATCATCAATCAAATTTAGATCCGGGTCTTTTTTCGTCAACGGGGTTGGTCGGGTTTCGTATGGCCATTGACTTTACCACGCCTCGCCATTTCGTTCGATCACGTGCATCGTTTTTCATCAGTCCATTTTTCTTTATTTTATTATTTACTTAACAAAACAATATTAAAAAAAAAGAGAAACTAGCATTTTGGGAAGTTGTGGTACATTTTGTGCTGCCCGCCTTCATAGTTGGACCATAGGCGTAGCCAGGAAAGGGGGTCCAGGGGGCCCGCCTATCAAAATACCACTAACGATAAAAAATTATGACAAGATAGCCTAGCGATGATTAGTTGCAGTTTGTTTTTTTTTCCAGTAATTATGCGCATAACAGTAATTAGCAAATAATATTAGTGACAACAAGGGAGTCCCGGGGTCCCTAACTAACAACCACGGCGCACCTACTAACAACTAGGGGACCTTGGGGCTCCTAACCGACAACCAGGGAGCCCCGGGACCCCTAACTGAAAACCAGAGGGCCCATAACTAACAACCAGGGGGCCACAGGGCTTCTACCTAACAACCAAGGGGCCCCGGGGCCCCTAACCAACAACCAGGGGGCCCTTAACTAAACACTAGGAGGCCCCGGTCCCCTAACTGACAACCAGGGGGCCCTTAACCAACAACCAGGGGGTCCCTAACTGACAAGCAGGGAGCCTCTGGGCCAATAATTGATTAAACAACCAGGGGGCTCCGGGGCCCCTAATCAAGAACCAGGGCGCCCCGCGGCTCCTAACCAAGAACCAGGGCGCCCCAAATCTCCCCAGTTGACAACCAGGGGCCCTTGGGCCCCTAATTAACCACCAGGGGGCCCTGTGGCCCCTAACCAAGATTCAGGGGGCCCCGGAGCCCTTAGCTGATGACCAGGGGGCCGTGGGGCCCCTAACCAACAACCAGGGGGCCCCGGAACCCCTAACTGACGACTAGGGGGCCCCGGAGCCCCTAATTAACAACTACGGAGCCCGCGGCTCCTAACCGACCACCAGGGAGCCCCGGGGCGTCTAACTGGCAACCAGGGAGCCCCAAGGCCCCTGACTGACGACCAAGGTTTCCGGGTCAGGAGCCTCTTAATTCAAATTTTTAACAATTTATATGCAAAACCTGTGAGAAATTTAAGAGTTTTGTCCTAGAAAGTTGCAACTCCAGGCCCTCGTTTAACGTTATTATGAACTTAATGCTACAACACAGGCGGTAATGCAAACCCCCCAATTGAAATATTACCAATAATAAATATAATGAGAGCATAGCCACTATGTTGTCCTTGTCCGGAATTGCAGTTTCTTTAATTTAGGATTTACGCATACAAAAGTAAGTAATGATAATGACGACCACGTGTCCACGTCATAATAATGTCATGCAATTTTAGACGTTTCAAAAAACTTTTCTGTGACTTGACTCAAGTCCTCCACGTTTTGGAAAATAAGTTTTTTAACTTTGATTTAAATGTTTTTTTTTCATGAAAGAACTTAGGGGAGCGATCTTGTCTCAAAATTATTGGCGTAGCCAGAGGTGGTCGAGGAAACCCAGGCCCCCTCAATCAAAATGCCACCAGTGGTAAAAAATTGTCAAAAAATCCTTGCCTCTTCATTTTCAGTTTCTTTATGCATCTTCGCGTACAACCGTATCCGGAAACAACAGCAATTAATAATAAATAATATTGACGACCAGGGGGCCAGACGCACCCCCTTAATTCAATTTTTTCCTACCAATTTAAACGTAGAACTAGGGTGAAATCAAAGGTTTTTGTCCTAAACGGTGCTACCTCAGGCCCTCATCTAAACTTTTTATGAGCGTAATGCAATAACCAGCGCCGTATTTGCCATTTGGCTCAGTGCCAGGGCTCTGCCCTCAGATAGTAGGACTTTTTTTTGGTCTTCATTTATATTTGGCAGAAAAATGTTGCAAAAATACCTTGAGTGCCAAAGGCTTTGCGCAATGTAAATCCGGCCCGGGAATAACATGTTTAGTAAGCGCAACCATCTATTGTACCATTTTTTAATAACGATTCACCTCCACCTCGCCAGTTTGTACGCACAACATACTTTTAAAAAAATAGCTAGGAAAAATACTAATTTGACAAATTACTGAATTTGAATTGAAGGGGTCTGGGCCCTTTGGCCGTACATGTACTCCTGTAACCGGGAAACTTTATGACTAAATAAAAATCTCCAAGAAAAACCTTCGAGTGGATTATTATTTACTGTCAAAGTATTGCAGGAGGCAATGTGCTTTCCCCCTATGGACTAAATCACCTACAAATAAAATTTTACACCATAATGCAAGACTTATGAACGTGTTTTGGGACTTAATTGCTAGGAAAAGGAGGATTGAACAATTAAATTTTTTCGATTGGCTTTGAAATGTTAAAAATCTAGTTCTTTGAAATCGTTGTAAACTCGTGCGAAGTTTGATCCAATGGGATTTAAATAGCTTTTTTTTTCCAAAAACGCAAAAATCGCCCAGCGGCTGGGGACTTTCCCCCCAAACCCCCATAGACACCGGTGGCTGGGGGCTCCGCCGCCCAGATCCCTGTCTGTGAAACGTTTGAGTAACCTACACTAGCTTACTCACACACGCTTCCAAAGTTAGACATTTGCACGTTTTAACTATTAGTTTTTGCCCTCTCCCTTTACCAAAATCCTGGTTAAGTGCCATCAGGCTACGGCTTCAGATCTTCCATTCTACGATATCTTTGCCCCACAAAAGTTCTTTTTTTGAAAATTTCTAATGACGTCATTGCATGTTATTTGTGGTTTGGGCCCCCCCCCCCAATAAAAATCCTGGCTACGCCTTTGAGTTGGACAGAATCTTTCTCGAATTGCACTAATAAAATGAAGTGAGTGGTGTACATTGCAACTTTTATTTTGCTTTACAGTACATTCACGACTCTCAGGATTTAGAATTGAAGTGGATCACATTCTAGACTCAAATCTTGTTTTATCATGGGATTCCTTCGAAGATCAATTACCTGAAGACTTTGCGCCAAAATATTTCATAGAATCAACGTAAGTTGAGTTATTGATTAAAACAAGAATTGCAGTTGTTGATGTTGTATGTTGTTTATCCTTTTGCTATATAACTGGACGTCGTTAAACGCTTTTGTTGGATGATGCGCACACTCGTCATTGCGATAAGTACCAGTACTTCGCGTTCGCATGGAGAAATTCGCACCTGATAATTTGACCAAGATTCCTATGGATTTCTTCAAATCCTTGTCCACTAAATTTGCTAATGGCAAAAAGAATCATCATAACATGTCTTATCCAAAAACGCAACAGCCTGACCAGGGTGCGGGTTGAACCAGAATCACGCAATCAGGGTCATCACAAAAAAAAAAAAACTCCCTCTTCGTCACGCTGTCAATCTCCAAACTCATGCTTTTGTACGATCAACAGTTTCTTTTTTTCGATTTATTGAGAAGATAGTAAAAGTTTCTGGCAAGCTTTGCTAAAACACCAAATTTTTAGCTGTTTATATTGGGTGATATAAAATTTGTTTTTCTAAGTTAGACAATTGCTGATTTGAGGCTTGCAAAAAACGGGCAAAAAATTTTTGAGTCATCAAATTTTTATCAGTTTATTTTTGCTGCATCACATGTGATACATGTAACTTAAAGTATGCTGTGGTAAACAACACTTAGCAGCTGTCAGCACCAGCAATTCATTTTTTGCGTTTTTTGGCAAAAATTAGTCCTTTTTGATACAATTAGATTTCACCACAGGTGGGCACAATCCGTAAATTGTTAATCCGTCAATAACGAAGCTAACTTTTTCATGAGCGTGTTAATCCGTTAAAATTTTTTTTCATGCCAACAGACTAAATTAACTTCCATTAAATTCTATTATCTCCGCTAACCCTATTCGGACCATGAAAAATTTTTTGATTAATGGCCCAGGGGGGATCGATTTGACACAACAAATTCAAACGTTAATAACTCCCGAATTACAAAAGATACAAAATCCGTTTTTGCTACAAGAAAAGCTCAATTTTATGACAAAAAGTTGAAACTTTTTGTCATTGTATTTGCAACCTTGATCTTCAATTAATTTGAACATAAATCAAGGATTATCAGACGCGATCGGTTCGCTTTTTATCTGCATAATGTTGATAGGCGTTTGATTGCCATACCGCGGCATCGCAGCTGGAGTTTTACTCAGTAACTCAAAGATAATTACGGATTAAATTAAAAGATTATTTCTATTGTGCTAAAATATCTAAATCATTAGTTTGTTGCTGGATTAATTGCAAGCATAATATTTGCTACTGTTCTAGTTCCTTTTTGATAAACACTAAAATACTGTACATGGTATTTTTATACAAAAATTTATAAAAGAAGAAGCATCAAACCACTATTTTTTCTCATTCACATTTTGTGAGTAAATGTTTATGGCATAGCTGTAACAAACGTCAATCAAATTGGTTAAATTTTGATGAAATTTTTGTATGTTGAAGATTCGCAGTCCAATTTAGTATAATTGGGTTTCATTCTCAATATGGTAAATCTGGCAATGCTAAACCTAATCAAAAGTGCAGCATAGAATTCTGTATAAGACAAAATTGCTATAAAATTTTTATTTAACAACATTTTTATCTTTAGTCGAGTGGATAAAGCGTCTGCTGCTGATGCAGAAGATATAGGATCGATTACCGGTCTGGTCAAACCAAAACTTGAAAAAAGTCTATATTTACATCCAGCTTTCTGGCCAGATATTAGTAATAAAATGGGCAGTGTGAAGCTTTCACCGTGTGTGGTAGACAGGTGGGCAAAACGACAGCCTTTTCTCAGGAAATAAACATTTTTTTGCTGTCTGTATACAACTTGGTAAATAAAAATGCAATTACTTCGAACGTACAAAAAAAATTTCAAAATGTATCGGACGGAGTGTAGTAAATTTTAATTTTTGTGCGATTTTTTACGGACTTTTGAACCATAAGAAAAAAAAGAAATTGGTCTAACTTGATACTCGGACTCTTGGTTGATTTTTAGAATAATAGTTGGAATAGTTTGGAGTACTGTAATAGGTTTTGGCGTCCGAATAGTTTCTTTTTGTTGTTGCTTACGTTGTAAAAGATTACGTAGTCTAACATTGGAGAGTAATTTTTTCTCAAAAATTCAAAACTTCTGCAGTTTTTACGAAGTTTATATAAGAAAACCTAAATTAATTTGATCGTTGCTCGTCATTAGATTTTCCAAAATCTTATACAGCATCTAATGGGTTTACCTTCTAGTGTATTATCACAAAAGATTTCAGAACTGAAAAGCAAAAATTACAATTGTTTCCAACATTGTAATTACAATTAATTGTTGTACTAATCGAAATACCATTCTTTTTATCACAATTCGTATCATTCGACAAAGACTGTCTAATTCTCAAACTTAACGATTTTATCTTGATAATCTTTCAGATTTTATTTCAGAGGTGCCTTATAACAAATTGTTGCAAACTTTAGTTATTGCTGGGATTAGTGCTGAATAAGTTTAGAAAAAACAGTAAAAAAATAGTATAAAGGCTAGAAAGTTATTTGCCAGTTCTCATCTTGGATCAAAATCGTCAAAGCTATTCTACTCCTATTGTCCTCACATCCAGAACCAGCAATATTGTTTGTATGCGATAAAGCCGTTAGATAGTTGCAGCAAATTAGAAACATTAAAAATTTGCCGACAACATCAGTGAATTTAGATATCTTAGTTATTTATGATCACAAAAAAAAAATCCAGTATAAATTCATCTACTAAACGGTCAGCTAATCGCATTGTTACTTGCAAAGTCTGTTAGTAGAGAATTTGCTTTCCGTTTTTATATTTTGTACCTACAAACATAATTTTTATTGGTTGTGAATGTAAACACATATAAAAGCGAAAATTGAAAAGTAACGAAATAACATAAATTTTTCAAATTTAGCCTGGCACGTTTGCCACCTATCATTATAGACAACAAATAAAAAATCAATGTGAAACTCAGTGGTATTTGCAATAGTACGTCATGCAGTAGGCCTATAGTAGCACCTAATACAAAATTAGTAAAAGCGGTAACAAGTATAATATACCACATAACACATTTTACAATGTACAAAGCCAATATTTGTTTAGTTTGATGACAATTTTATAAAACATTGATTACATTTTACACTAGCTATTGGGTATTGCTTCGAAAAGCATTTTTTACGCAGAGCTTCTAGTGATAATAACCTTAAACAACAAAAAAGGTAAAAATTGAAAATAGTGATTCCGAAACAAGTATTATCAAAAACTCTCTACTTTTTGCAATGTTATTGAGTATCGCAAAGGCATATAAAATTTTGCAATTCAGTGAAAACAAAGCGTATGCTCACAATGAATTTATCAGTGTGCTGCTACGTCACGCGTAAATAAACTCGTGCAAATTTCTTTTTTGGATGTTATCCTGGAACTTCATGAAAAAAACCTTAGGCAGTCAAAATTATTCATATGTTTTTGTGAAAAATGAAACGAACATCTTTCTACTGATACTGCTACTTAGCAGAAACTAAACATTTATATAAAACTTGTGTTTTTTTTTTCTTTTTTTTAGTCACCAAAAACAAATTTCGAAAATAAAGACTACCGAAATTCATGCTGCATGCCACACTGTTGATAACTTATGGACATTTTTAACTACTATATATCAGCAACGAGAAAAAATTATTGGAAAAAAACAAAAAGGATTTGCGCTTATGTTGGCCTCTAATTCTTTTATCAATAAATACATTTATTTTGCTAAATCGCAATTTTTATTTATTAGCGAAATGCTAAAAATGAAGCTTAGTTTGAAATTTGGTAAAATTATACGAAATTGACTAAGAAATGCAGCTGTGAGCTATGAAAATCGTAATGAAAATTACAAAGCCTCGGACAATATAGTAAATGAAAATCTATAGCCACAACTTTTTTTGAACATCGATTGCAACAAAAGCCGTTCAAGTGGTCACTGGATTTACGTTCGAAAAAGCGTGAAATTAGTAATTACGACAGAACAATTGAGACTAACAGGATTAAATTAATTTTTCTAAAAATTTGCCAGAAACGCATGGTCGACCATTTAGAAACGTTTAATAACTCAGAATCTAGTTGTCATGCGACAGGGTTAACCCTATGTTCCTCAACCTTTTTCAGGGCATTGACTCCTCAACGGCAGGGCTTCTGAAGCCCACCATGGTTTTTCGATAATAACTTGAAAACTACCCAAGCTAGAAATTTCAAAATTTCACTGCATGGTAGAGCATTTATTCATCTTTCAATATAGCAAAAACGACTTTGGAATTTATTCTCGAGAGTTAATGAAATATGCATTTTATTTAAGGTCGTCAAGTTTCTGATCTTAAGCGCTTACTTAATAAGCGTTAAAAGGGATTAAAATGGTTGTGCGCAATTATAGTTGAGCGTGAAATGAGATTATAATTGCTTCGCCGTGAGAAGCGGTAACGGTAGTAATTACGACAATGACGTACACAATACGTTTATTGCAGGTCGACGAAATTGTTCAAGCATCACAAAAATTTAGGACAATTTTAATCATTTGGACTGATGTAATGATGTGATGTAGGTAGATGACATATAATAAGTTTTATTCATACGTTGTATGAATTGATATACAGTACATTGCAAAATTGTATTTAATTCTTCATGATTGTGGACAATACTGTACATACAATGATCGCCCCGTAAACTTGAAGACAACGTACGTCAGAGTTGTAAATCGAGCCGGGCTTTTTGAGCCGGGTTTGGGACCTAAAGTTGACAAAAATTTCGGGCTTAAGTCCGGCCTAAGGAGTACTTCTTTCGGTGTACAAAAATATAATGAAAATAGCCTGGCAACATTGCTAAAGTTTTCAGACCTAACTAAACTTTTGATTTTTTTGGGCATGATTTGGACTTCAAATTAGTTTTTGGGTTTGGGTTTGTATTTTCGGCTTCGGGCCGGGTTCGAATCTGAATTAGTCGGATCGTTTATAACTCTGACGTACGCACAAAAGAGTTGTTGCAAAATCAAATGCACCACTTTTTCATAAAATACAGCGATAAGCTGCAAGCTGACCTCGTTTACTTCAATGTTGGCGTGTTGTTATACTGCATGTAATTCAAATCAAATCTCTTATCATACTCGCTGCATTACGCCGAAGCGTGTTACGAGTTGACGGGGCCCATCTTCGCCTCATTGCGCCCAGACAACACAGCTTCATTCGAAGAAATGCCGCAACGGTGGTGAGCCGTTGGAAACATGTGTTCAATTGGACCAGCCCAAGATTCAAACTTCAGACCTCCCGTTCCAGAAATGAACGCGATTTGTTAAGATTTGAAACTTTTGAAGCAAAATCTTTGCAACTACAAACTAATATATTATTTGGATAGTAACGGCTATTGCAGTTTAATTTACAGTATTTTACTGTGCTTTTACTCAGTAAAAAAAATTAATACAGTTAATGCGATTAAAATTTTTTTTACTATAAGTTAAAAAAATTAAGTTTTTTACTAATTTTTTAGAATTTGCCAAAACAATTTATACTAATAAAGAATTTATTCTATCATTCATTCCGATTAAATGCTGCAGAATTGCTCATATCATATAAAAGAATGATTGTTTTGGATTCTAAAATCATAAATTTATTGTGATCTCCGTTTTTGGAATCAACCACGAAATTACTCCCAAACGTATTCAAACAAATAAAATCATTTTCATGCGAAACAAGCAGTAATCGTTGACAAAGCTCTCTGATAATGATTTTAACAATAGAGATACTAATTAAAGTCAAACCACAGACAAGAACATTAATCAGAATAAGCGCTAAATAAACAATGCGGAATAGCAATCAGGCGTTGGTTTTTACACTCAAGTGAGTATTTTCCAGTATTGCTTACCTATCTGTATAACGCATAGCGCGTTACACTAATGAATAGTATTGTCTTGTTAACAATTTCTAATTTGTCCAACAAAATTGCAATATAACAATAATTACGTAATATATTTGTTATAGCTTGCAAAAAAAACAAACTGGGTGTTTGTTCAATAAAAATTAGGATGCGTTACAAAATTATCGGCATTCCTATTAGTTTTTATGATTTTCTAATCATATGAAACACTTTCTGAGCAATGTAAAAATACGACCAAAACGTAAAAAACTTTTGATCGTTTTTGGGGTTTAGTCTTCAAATATCCTAAGGTATAGGGGGGGCACCCGGCAGGGTCTGCGAGAGGGGGCTAGTGGATACATCGCACCCAGGCCTGGGTTTAGGAATCTCGGGAGGATCTAAAAGTTTACGCGCACTCAATTAGTAGTAGTTCGGTGAGCATGCATGTAAAACCGGCCGGATTTCCGGTAGAGATCTTTTTCTTGCTCTTCACGCAATTTCTACCAAAAGCTGGCTGAATTTGCGATAAAGAGCTTTTTTTGTCTTTACCCCAATAAAAAGCTGTTGGTCTTCCCCCTATTTCCCGCCCTGGTCTTGGCAAAAGAGCTTAACATCAGTTTTCGTACCCTGATAAAATTTCTCTCTGAGGCTCTGGTCACCTGGTAAGGCCTAATAAAAGCAAGTTTTGAAGCAGTTTAGAAGGTTTATAGGTATTACTGCAATGCGAAATGCAAAAATTTAGAAACTGAAAACTTCTTTAATGATTACTTACGCTTGAGTAGCAATCCTTTGATTATTATTATCAAGTAGCAATAACGTTTTGGTCTCTAACAAGGGAGGTTTGAGGTTCAAATCTCGGGCCGGTCAAATTGGGCACAGTTTTAAGGATGGCTCGCCACCGCTGCGACATTTCTTTGGAAGGAACTGTGTTGCCCGGCCGCAATGACATGGAGATGGGCCCAACAAACTCGCTACACCCTTCGACGTAATACAGCAAGTTTAGTGAAGATTTAATTGATTTAATTTGAACTATTTGTCACCTAAAACTAATTACAGAAACATTGCATTTGTAATATAAATAAAAATCAATAAATAATGAAAAAATATCAGCTTAGGGGCGTGTGATTGAACTAGTTGATGGCTTTATGTGTAGGTAAAAACAAAGCTTTTCATTTTCAATTTTTGTAAATCGGATGCAGGGCATTAAAAATAAGGCTAGACTATATTTAGCATTAGTTTATATTTTGCATTGGCCAGTTGGTTGAACAATATGCAATTGCTAATGGAACGAGAAGTTAAAAGTCAATTCCCGGGCAGGTCAAATCCGACACAATTTGGTTTCGGCTCGCAACCACTGCTACATTTGTTCAAAAGAACTGTGCTGTCCAGTGGCTATGACTCGGAGCTGGACACGGCAAATCTTGTCACGCGTTTCGACATGATGTTGCTAGTATTGCCCAATGAGGAATTGGTTTTGATTTTTGTATTGGCGTATAGCTAACACAATCTGTGACTGCATTGAATCATGATTCGTTTTCTGCTGTAATATTGTTTTGTCCGATTATAGTTTGCAAGGAGTCATTGCATTGCAAGCCAATTGTAACTCTATTTAATCGAAATTAGCGTAAAAACAAAAACAAAGGAACCTAATTTTCGTTTATTGTCTCGGGCGTAGTGGCTTTTCGTTCGCAACGCAGTCACGCTAATTATTGTAATCTATCTAATCTGGGACACCAATTTACTCTAATCCTCTTAATCTCTACCAGAAATATTATGCGTGAAATTAAAATTTTACACCGAAAGCTAGAAATTGGCAAAATTTTAAAAAATTTGTCAAAAACCCCTATTTTACACTTGAACCCTTTGAGTTGTATAAACAAAAACAGTTTCATCCTAATAGGAAAAAACAAACAGGAAAAGTCAGGAAACTTCAAGTTTTTATTGCGAACCAAATTTAAGTAATTACTGTTTGTAACGAGTGTGGGCTTCAAAAGCCCTACCGTTGAGTAATAAAGGGTTAAACAAACAAACAAAAGTTGAAGCAGTAAATTTTAGAAAAAGTCAAGAATTTTCATTATGGTGGATTGACAGCTTCATAACAAAATTTCGAAATAAATAAAGGGGGAGAGTTAATCTATCCCCCCCTGGGCCGAATAGGTTCAAGATTTTTATCGTTAATATCTAGCACCACTCATTCATCGTACCGGTACAAACCAGTTTGCACTTGTGACACTTGTTGCGTATTGGCACGGGCTTAATTGAAAAAAGCGAAGAAAAGAGCTTTTTTTGTGGAAAATATTAAGCTGCAGCCTCATAGGTCCATTAATTATCGCTGTTCGCAATTTCCAAAGATTTTCCGACCGCTGTTTCATTAGTGCATTTGAACCTATTTTTATCTTGAAATTAGATCAGACTGTAAAATGTAACTTCCAAAACACGAAAAGAACACCATAGCAATAAATGTTTTTTTTAGAATCAGCTCAACAGCGTCAATACGTGTTCTAGAAGCGAGTGAATAAAAAGAAATGTAAATTACACGCAAAAAAATTAACGAATTAACGGACTTTATTAACTTCCGGTAATTGAAGCTAAAAATAACGGATTAACGTTAACGGACATGTGAAGTTTGTTAACGGACTAGTGGTTAACGAAGCTGACGTTTGGCACGAACTTGCCCACCTATAGATTTCGCAATCAGAACTCCACAATCTCGCCAAGTTGGCTAAAGACCGGTCGATTTTGCTATTATTGCTCAACAGTTTATTCAACTGATCCTAAAATTTTGTTCAATTGTGATTGCAATTTAAGATTGAGTTCAGCTTGTTGTTACCGTTGCACCCCTCTGCCGGATTTTGTTTTTCTCCCCTAATTTGTTTCGGTCCTTTCAAGGATACAAAAAGCAACTACTTTATTGCATGAAGCAAAAACAAAAAATTGTAGTCAAAAACAATAATTGAAAGCTTTCGAGTGGTTTTGGTATTTTTGAAAAGAATAAAAGAAGTTGCAAAAACACTTGTTTTACCATGATGTATGTATATGATTCAGAGGTTATCCAAAAGGAGGAAAAAGTTTATTGTGAGCACAAATTCATTTTTTGTTTATCAGTGGATGCAAATAAATATTTTGGGGCAAAGATTTTATAAATTGACTTCTTTTATAAAAAAATTTCATAAGAGACTCATTTTTGCTCAAAGTTTAAGAACAAATTACATGAGCAACGCCAGCCTCGGCATGATAAAATGATTAGAAACACAGGTCGGTACTTATATTGTAATTACATTTTATTGACCAAGTTGCCTTGGCCAGGAGACAGCAAAGGGACCTTTCGGTCTTCGAGTCAAGTTGCCACCTGCCCATCTGTCTGCCACACACGGCGGAAGCTTTGATTGCTGAACGTCAAGCAGGAAAGCTGTGAATACCAATTTTTAGAATCTTTGGTTTGACCCGACCGGGAATCGAACCCGAGTCTACCGCTTCAGGAGCAGACGCTCTATCCACTCGACCACTGATCGGCTCCTCGACCACTGATCGGCTCAATACATTATTTGTCAAGAAACCAACAGCAGAGTTGCTTTGTCTTTGGTATATTGCCACTATTGATTTGCTTAAAGACTACCACGTATTTCAAAAATCACTATTTATGCCAAAAGACAACTTTTACCCAATCAAGAATAAGTTATTTGTATTTTTTTATCAAGAACAATTGAGGCTGAAACTTGTAAAAATTTAAAAACAGCCAGCTTCAACCTAAAACTCTTATGTGCAAAATAGTATATTACATGGGAACAGGGTACATCACTACCAAAGCTAAATTTACTGTAAGTTAAGCTTTAGAAAGCTGAGAATGCCAAATTTGTTGTGTGAAGTTTGACTTAGTCCGCATACTTCAACACGATTCCACTACCTCAACGACTCAAAGCATTCGTGCTACAACATTATCGGTACGCTGGGAGCAGAAAATATGGATTAAGCTCTTAGTTTGATCGGAAATAAATATGACAGATAAATTCGAATACGAAGCATGTTATTTGAAATAGAAACGTTTCAGTTTATTCTTAAACCACATATCAATCGTTTAAATATAATCCTTTAGCTACAGTATTATCAGTCTATTTTTTTCCATAAAATCAATTTAAAGAAGACCGAACGTTTCATTAA
Organism: Trididemnum nubilum; assembly: GCA_963965965.1. NCBI lineage: Eukaryota > Metazoa > Chordata > Ascidiacea > Aplousobranchia > Didemnidae > Trididemnum > Trididemnum nubilum. The sequence goes on from OZ014479.1 coordinate 11,563,445, forward strand.
GATTAATAACGGTTTAAAAATAAACAGAAACTTTTTATTTCAAATACGTTTGATTTAATTTGGGCTCTAAAATTTCTGATCAAACTATGGGTATTAATTGTTGCTTTTCCATTTTCTATCCCTGAATTGCAGAACAAGGGGCCGCAATGCTGTCGGATATCAATGGTATGGCTGTTATATTCGTTGCAATCCAATCTCAAAAGGAAATAAAACTTTATGCTCTGTAACTCATGATTTGTGGAACTCAAACGGTAAGTGACTGAAACAACCAAAGTGCTGAAAAAAAAAAAAAATTAAAAAATTAAACAAAACCTACAAAACGTTTTAAACTTCATAGTATTTATAAAGATTAAAATCAATAAAACACCTATAAAGTAATGCCCCGAAAAAGCTGTTGGGCATTTGTAGGCTTTACGTGAGGGGAGGGAGACAGTAAGTTTTATTCAAATAGAATAAATTCATTAAGAACAATGTACTGAGAAAATTAATGATAAGCTATAGACAGTATACAGAGTCTTATAGGTACAATCAAACCTTTGATTAACAGCCTAAGACGTACTGTTTCGGAATCGACATTCGTCTTTTATTCCTCGTCAGAATAGCTAGGACTACAGATATGAACAAGAATAAATTCAATATTTGAAAAAGATTTTGTATTTTAATAGAGAATGAATTCTTTTAAATAAAATATACTGTGACCCAATAAAGAACCTAACGGCGAAACAGCCTGTTACGGGCATTATTATTTTATACGGGTTTTTATTGATTTTAAATTTAATTTGCTCTGACCAAGCGTCATCTAGCTCTTTATCAGGCTTGTGGCAAAAAAGATCGTGATGCACCAACGTGGATTAACTTTAATCCATGGATCAGCAATTTTTTACCTGCTAAACTGATGAACTTATTAGATTACTATAAACTGAATTTGCAAGGTCAAAGAATTTATTCTTGAACTCCATAATAACAATTTGCCCCGCCGTTTGTCAATTTTTTTCTGCATATTTTTGTTAATCCGCCTATCACAGTTAATCCGTCTTGGAGCATATGGCCCTTCATGTTTTTAAAGAAGTAATTCAGCCATTCAATTTTTACTCGCGCCAAGCGTTCTCTCATCTAACCTATCTGGCAGATTCCATAGTGTACTTTTTAGATTTAAGTTTTTTTTGCTAAACAACAATACAGTCTTATATACAAAAAAAACAACAACAAACATGTAGAATTAAAAGTTTTTGCTATAACTCAGGTGTTTTTAACCTTTTACGGCTTTCGGCACCCTTGAAACAACAAAAAGATATTGCGGCTCCCACCGAGCCTGTTAAAGTAATAAAAAATAATCTGCTCTGCCTTTCAACTCGTGACTGAAGATCCAATTTCAATCTTTGTGCATTTGTGTTTGATTAGTTGCTGGTTTTTCGCAATCTCGTGACTTAAATCAATAAGACACGAACTTTTAAATATTATTAAGAAGTCCAAGGAAAAGATTATTGTCATTATCTAATTGGTGTTTACGTCAAATTACTGAATAATTATTATCCTTTGTTAAAAATAAGCTGTTAATTAACGAATAAGGTTTTTTGCATTATTTGTTTTTTGAGACTTTAGATTGCCAGCTGCTAACCTTCGTTTTTTAATTTCTGGCTTTGGATGCAAGACAAAGGCAATCTACCACGTGCTACCACTGCTTGAGACTATTTAATCTTGCTTGGAGCCCGAGAGTTCGATATTAGCTAGCAAGGATTGAAGAGAAGTGCCATTTTGTGTGAAAAGTGTATAAGCTGTTTAACTTGGATAAATTGCATTTTACAATCCCCTTTCCTGTGGATTTGAGGTTTGACTGCGTGGGAACAGTCATATAACGCGGAAGAAAGGCCCTGAATTGGTCTTTACATCGAATTTAGAGACCACTCCGTTTTCTGCACTTTTGTTTATTCTATATAATAATAAACTTCATTAAAACAGCATTAAATCAAGTGTTCAGCTAGTACAAGAAGAGGGATTGGGAGAGTTTAACAAAGCTTTTCTCCACATAATTGAATTTGCTATAAAACTCTGCATCGCTGCCGGGCAGAAAACACGAAACGGTTTTGATTGGCAAGTCGCAACAGATCTTCATTTTAAAATTTCAGCAATTAACAAAAAACTGTTTGCCATGTCGAAACAGAACCATAAAAGAGCATATACTGCAACATCAAACTTTCGTATTCTCAGACCAATATTGCCTGCAGCAACGTAGCAAAACCTATACTGCACTCTTATGCGCTGAAGAGCCCGACTGCAACCCAGCTCTATAACTTATTTTCAGAGCAATTGTGGCAGCAATCCTCAATGGGTAGAGCGTTGGATTAGCGATTGAAAGGTTGCTAAATCCCGGTTTGATTCCCGAACTGGCAATGCTTGGTTGTATCCTTGGGAAAGACACTTTAAGCATATTTCCCCGTAATTGTGGCCAAGCAGTGTTATTCTGTTGTGGTGGCCCACCCAGACAAAACTGAACTGAATCGAAAAAAGATGCTTAGCGTTGTTGTGGTTGATTATACGCTGAGTGCCCGGTTCGCACGTGCTTGAATAAATCAAACTAGAGCAAACTTTTTGTAAATAAATCAATTTTTCTGTTGCAACTATATTAGCATCCAGAATACAAAAACTGTAAATACAATGAAGTTTCAAATTGTTACTTTAGCCCTATTTTACACGGGAGAGGGGAGCTCTTCTCGGATTTCTTGTGATAAATTTCTTCATAAAAAACGATATGTATTTTAAATTAACTAGACGGTAAACGAGGACTAAAGGTAAATCAATGATGGTATTTAAACTTTAGCCGACCGCATAAGACAAAATGGCGTTGACTCCATTCTTTTTGACCCAGCCGTACCAGAGATATTCGACTTCAATCACGACGTTAGTGCCTCTGATGTGCTGTGAGTATCAATAATTTTTATTGGCAACCCTGACGTTAATTAATAGCCTTAGCGTCGTTAGCAACGCCATCTCAATTTTAACCTAATGCAACGCCGCTATTAGGCTACTGCATTGAGTTGTTTCGCTGCGCTCTAATCAATTTGATCTTGTCAGCAAAATAAATCCGAGCTGAAAAGCAGAGTAGACTGTGCGGTAGCCTAGGTAACAAACGTCTAAGAACAAGCGAAAGTAAGGCTACCAGAGTTATTATTGTGGTAGACCATTGTTTGTAACTTGTAGATGGAAAAGTTTATTCTAGGGTCACAAAACACTGTAATCAAAAACAATAGGCCTATTTTAGTACTAGCAGTCTCATTATCAGGTATGAGTTTATACTTTGTAGCCTTGTAGACTGAAATGTATCTAACAGCTTGATTTTTACTAAGATTGCTCGGCTACGAAACAGTCTACTCTTTTTACCCAGCTCGGATTTGCTGTGCTGACTATATCAAACTGATTAGTGCGCAGCGAAACGACTCAATGCAGGCCTATAATAACGGCCTTGGTTTAGGTTAGAACTGGAATGGCGTCGCTAACGACGCTAAGACAAATAGTTATCAATGTCAGCGTTGCCAATAAAAATTATTGAAGTTTATAAACTATCGGAGGCACCGACGTCGTGATTGAAGTCGAATATCTTTGGAACGGCTCGGTGGAAAACGATAGAGTCAAAACCAATCTAATCTAATACTATTTGCCAAATTTAGATACCCCATTAATTTTGTCTTTAGTCCTCGTTTAGGGAAAACGTATTCACAAATAACTCCAGTAAATTTGAATTTGCTAAAGTAAAGGTAGTTTCCCAAATATGAGGTTTCCAGAAGTCACTTTCCAAAATATGAGCATTTTTTGACCAATAAGTTTAACTTAAATGAACACATAAAACGTTTTTGCGACGTAACCAACTTGACTAAGACATTTTTTGATTCAGTATCAAAAAAAATACGATGTACAAAATTTGAACTGCCTGTGACGTCATTTTTCAAAAATACGGCCGTGCCCTCACAAAGGTGACGTTGTCAACTTCAAACCCATTTTTATAAAAAAAAGCTGGTGAACACTAACCCGCATGCCGAATTTGGTGTCCCCATGACCTTTGGTTTAGTAGTCAAGATAGAAGAGCATTTTTGCCCCCTACGCTGTTGTGTCAAATGCGTTGATCAAAATAACCCGAGGAAAATAGGGTTATTTTTTCACCGGTCAACTTGTTGAACGATAACGCGTTCGTATCTGAAGCGGAAGACCTGAGATTCAAATCTCAGGTGAGTCAAATTGGACTTAGTGTTGCCAACGGCCTGCCACAGCTGCTACATTTCTTAGAAAGAAGATGCCTTGCCAGGCGTAGTGACGCGTAAATGGGCCCGCAAATCGTTACACGCTTCGGCGTAATAGAACGAGTAAATCAAAAAGTTTACGTTTTGATTTATTTGAAGTCGATTTTTCCCTGTTTCCCCGTTTTTAATTTTTTAAGTCAATTGTTTATAGTTAGCAGTGTTATTTCAATTACATATTTTTCTTTTTTGGAGAAAATTCTTATTGGAAAAAACCTTCATTGATCCCGAATAGACAAAATCCTGCATACCGACATCATTCCGAATTGAACAATTCTAAATTTGAGTTTTTCTGTTAAAGAATATACAAGGGCATGCTGCAATCAAAATCAGTCCAATATTAGTGCAAACCAGAAAAAGTAAATTCTCGCACTTATAACAAAAAAATTCTTATTGAGCTATTGCAAGAACATCACTCGAGTTAAAAATGCTTGGGCCTGTCGAGAACCTGGAAATTAACTTTTCAGTGCGCGTTTCTACCAAGTTGCCTAGGCCAGAAGACAGCGAAAAAAACTTTTAGTCTTCGAGTCAAACTTCTACCTGCTTACTTGCTTACCACACACGGTGGAGGCTTTGCAATGTCTTTCTTAATGTTAAACAACAAGCAGAAGAGCTGCAACACCAACTTTTATTGCCTTTGGTTTGAACTGACCGGGAACTGAACCTTAGTTTACCGTTTCAGCAGCAGACGCTCTACACAATTTCCTGTTATCTTCTGATGCCATTTTATTTGACAGAGCACTACCGAGTCAAAGTTATTCCGACCACTTGCTCGTGTAACTGTGAGTCTAAAATTGTTTCCCAAGTTTTTCCACAATCGGATACAGGATTTAATCCCAGCAATTACAGTAAGTTTGCAAATTTCCCGTACCGTATGGTAAATGTAATTACAATTTTATTTACCGAGTTGCCTTGGCCTGCAAACAACAAAGGGACCTTGTGATGTCAACTTTCCACTTGTCTACCACGCATGATGGAAGAGGCCTTTTCATTGCCAAAAGCCAAGTAGAAAAGCGTGAATACTAATTTATAGTCTATGGAGTGACCCAGCGGGTATTAAGTCCAAAGCTGCCGCGTTTCAATAACAGAAAATCTACAGCATTGCTTTTCAACCTGTGGGTCAGTGGGCCACGGAGCCATTTTGGTAAAAGTCATACTTTGAAAAAGTCGTGTTGGAATATTTTTTTTTTTTGGAGATCATTAGTTTTCGGCCAGAAAAACCGCTAGAATTTCGGTGAAGTCGATTTTTTTTATTTTTTTTTTGGAGATCACCTGTTTTCGGCAGGAAAAATCGTGTTCAATTTATTTCAAAACTGATTTGGCCGGTAAAATTTGGGTCAAGTTCTTGAGCGAGAGTTTGAGAGTGTGCCATGGAAGATTTTCAGCATCAAAATGGGGCACGGTTATAGAAAGGTTGGGAAGCACTAATCTACAGTATTGTGATTTGAGTTTTAACTTCTTCCTGTAACAGAAAACACTTCCTTTAATAACGCCCTACCGATTAGTAATTGTAACAAATTCCATAACTAACTTGATTGCTGAATTTGGTTGTTTTATTGCGTTCTTGGATAAGACACTTTGTGAAAATTATTTCCTATATTATTGGTAGCTTCAACAAAGCAGCTAATTTAACTCAAAAGAAATATTTGTAACTTTTTCAAGAATTAAGTTTGACATTTTTGAACGTATCAATGATCTCATACTGGGAGAGACAACTTTACCGAAAATTTTTATTACTTTTTTATAAATTCTGATTCAAACCTACCACAAACTCAAATCCTTAATCCAAAACTAATACCCCACCTAACCCTATAACCTTAACCCTAAAAAAACTAAAATGAAGTAAACGACAAATTCGCGGATAACTAAACCTCATTTTTGTTTTATTCTCATGAACTTAAAAGTGTGCGATGAAACAATCACTGTTTTTAATATTTTCCGCTTCGGTACAATATGTTTATCTGAACAGGTAGATTCTCTGCTCCAGTGTTGAATCTGCTCCTGATGAACTCAAATACAATAAGAACTACTTTCAGACTCCCTAACTGTGGAATAATCTGCAAATATTTAACCATTCCAGTCACAATGATTCTTGTAGAATCAACAGGTAAAACTTTGTAGCATATAATTGATTTTACTTTTGAAATTATCAAAATCAATCTCCATCCTAAGTTCGAAAATCCTACTCCAATCTCCATCCTAAGTTCGAAAATCAATCTCCATCCTAAGTGACTTCGAGTTGGGTCAAAGTTTTTGTCGGGTGTATAAAAATATTGGTGATAACATTATATGCAGTGATGGGCACAGCGGCGCAGTTTACCAGCAGCGCTACTAGCGCCGCTGCTTTTTTTCGTCACCAGCGAAAAGCGGCAACGCCGCTGTTTTTCCAGCCAAAAAAGCGGCAGCGCTTTAGCGCGGTTTTTTGAGCAAATTTTCTGCCGCTACTGCTAATAAACTTCTTCCAAGACTTTTTGCGATTTAAATTTTTACGCGTTACCGTTTGGAGTCTTTACAATTTATTTTCACTCTGCTCTTGCTAATACATTATTTTAGTTTAGTTGAACAAACAATGCTACCTTTGTGACGTTTTGTAGTTGTTTAATAAAGGCTAGTTTTATCGTAAGTGGTCCTATTTTTTTTGAACCAAAATTCAACTAATAATGGGTCTGGTAGAGGGCCAAATTAAACTCTGTGTGTAAATTAACATACAAATTAAAGCGTTGGTAAACTTTATTAGTTGTCATCGTTTTGAGAAAATTGCAAGCTAAGCTTACTGAAACTTCACATACAACAAGACCAATCATTTTTTTATGAAAGCTAGTAGTAAGTACTCATGCTACTTGACGGTCGGTTTCTTACCCTCCCTTCTTACTCGTACAGAATGCACATACACACCAGATAGTTGATTTTGATGCAGGTGCTCTTCGTTATTGTCAAGAGATACTGTTTGAAATCGGTTTTATTGAAGAAATGAGGACTAATTGTGGCAATAAAGAGGTGCCTCAAACCTTTTTCCACAATTTTGAATTCTTCTTATTCGCGAAAATACGTTTTAATCCGTTTGACTAGTACCATAGGTGGGCAAGTTAATGCAAAACGTTTGCTTCGTTAACCACTAGTCCGTTAACAAACTTCACACCTCTGTTAACGTTAATCCGTTATTTTCAGCTTTAATTAACCGAAGTTAGTGCAGTGTGTTAATTCGTAAATATTTTGCGGGTAATTTACATTTCTTTTTCTTTACTCGCTTCTAGAAGACGTAATGACGCTGTTGAGCTCATTGTAAGGAGACATTTATTGCTATGGTGTTCTTTTTGTGTTTTGGAAGTTACATTTTACAGTCTACGCTAATTTCAAGATAAAAATAAGTTCAAATGCAGTAACGAAGCTGCGATCGAAAAATCTTTGAAAATTGTGAACAGCGATAAATAACTAGGAGGCTGCAGCTTATTATTTGCCCCAAAAAGAGCTTTTTTCTTCGCTTTCTTCAACAGAACTCGTGCTAATACGCAACAAGTGTTAACAGTGTAAACTGGTTTGTACCGGTACGATGAATGAATGGTGCTAGATGTTAACGATAAAAACTTTAACGGAAACTAACAGAACTTAACGGAAGTTAGTTTAGTCCGTTAACATGAAAAAACTTTATAACAGATTAACGAGTTAATGAAAAAGTTAGCTTCGTTATTAACGAATAAACGATTAACGGACTTGTGCCCACCTATGACTAGTACTATTGGCAACCCTGCTTTTCGCAATTTTGTAAAATCACAAAAGGCGTACTGTAGTGTAGATCAGTACTGGAAGCTTAGGATTACAGGTTCCAGAGACAATAGCCAAGTTTTCAGATTTGGTGATAGCTAGGCTACTCACTGCTACTATTTAATAATCGCGTTTCTTAGTTTGCAAGAATTTTTGCAAAATTATGCCTTTTGTAATGTCACAAAATTGCGAATGCATTGTTGCCAATGGTTCGGAGTCAAACGAATTAAATCGTATTTTCGCAAATAAAGGAAATTGTGGAAAAAGGTATGGGGCACCTCTTTGTCACCTCAAATAGTTCTCATTTCTTCAACAAAACCGATTTCGAGCAGCATCTCTTTAACAAAAATGCGATAGTTACAGTTCGATAAATTGCTGTAATTTTGTAGCACGACGCCTCGGGGGGCATTCCCGGGCAGTGCCTCCCCAACTCACTGCTTGTGCCCTCCAAACAAATTGTTCCCCCCAAGCGAGGATTGTGCTCAAAAGAAAGTAACATGCTCGGTGCCACTGAAGTTCGAGGCCTGAGACTCCCAAGATACTGGTTATCACCCCAAAATTCATGAGCAAGAACTGTTTTTTTGCAGTTTTTGTAATTAAGACCTTTTTTTTTTGTGGTTTCATTTGGAATTTGTGGAAATTCGAGCATTTTTTGAGATAAAGAGCTTTTTGTGTGTTCACCCCAGAATTCGTAAAAATCCGCGCATTCTTTGAGATGAAGACCTTTTTTTTGGTCCACACTCTCGGATTCGAAGTATTAAACTTTTTGTGCCCCCCCCCCAAAAAAAATTGTTTATGCCCCCCTCCTTTTCCCAGTCACGCTATTCTGGCGCCCGGCATGACTTGCAGATCGCAAAAACGGTTTTTCGAGATATTACCCCAAAATGCTGGCATTGAGTATAGGACAAATTATTTGTTGGCTATTGTACGTCATTGCAGAGCAACATAAATTTTGCTACAACAGTAAACAGTAATACTGAGAATTAAATTTATAGTGCGCTGAAAATTGAACTAATAAATCGAACCAGGTAATAAATAAGTTTGAAAGATAATTTAGTTATGGAGTTATACTCGTCGAAAAAGTACGTGTAACATGAATCGCATTGTGTATCATTTACTTAACGTGTACTTATAGAAGCGAGTAGCGTGCTGCCCGCGCTATAGAATATGTCATTACTGCGTACGTATCTCCTCCGAGTTCATAAACACCAGTTCATAAGCGCTCAATGTTCTTTTTTTCAAAGTTGGATGAAATCACCGCAGGGATGTTAATTACTTATCAGTTCTCTAAGTTTCCTAGAAATGTTTGTAACTCGGTCGATTGATAAATTTTCCTATCGTGTCTCTACACAAGGAATTATTATAGTGGTTGAGGGCCGAGCGTGTGATAAAAACATTGATTACTTCGGGCCGGGACAGAAGTGTACAGAAGCTGAATGCTGTATGCCGTCGTGTTAAAACCTTACCTTGTTTAAGTGATTTAAACTATTTTTTATCGCCTTTTATTTGTGTAGAAAATGCGACAAGGAATTTAACGTCCTATAGTGCAACTTCCAAGGGTAACTTCTTAAAGTAGTTTCTAAACCGCTGATTTGACCAACAAGCGTTTTGAAATGCTTGTTTTTTTTTGAACGGAGCAGGCCAACAACCAATTGAATTGTGATTTGCTTACGTATTTACCGTTTAAGCCTGCTTGCTAATGCCGATTGTAACCTGTAGCAATACTTTAAAAGCTTGAATTGTAACTTTCGCAAATAAAGTCGAAATTTTACTATTGAGTACCGTGTTTGAATGCCGTCGTTCTTTTTGCTAGATATTTTTCTAAAGTAGCGGCAGCGACAAGCGGCAGAAGCCGCTGTTTTGTATGCATGTAGCGGCAGCGGCACTACTTTGTAGCGACAAGCGGCAGCGCCGCTGCTTTTTTTGCCATAGCAGGTGCCCAGCTCTGATTATATGAAATATAAAATCAGTTCTAAAAGAATGCTATTTTTGTCAATTTTGTTCATAATATTGTAATTTCAAAACATGAAATAGAGCTATCTTGTTCAGCTTTCCCAAATTAGTTTCTGATTAAACAAGTAGGTTAAAAGCTGAGGTAAATTCAATAACATAAAAGTCTCAAGTTTTTAACGATTTTTTAACATTTCAGCAAACTCTACTTTCTGCATGTCACATCAAGTAACATCGCATAATCAAAAATATTTTGATTTTTAAGACACAAACCAAATATTTAAAAACCGCACGTACCTCATCCCCTTTAACTTCCTGTTAAGCTTAAAACAAATTTAAAAAGATGCGTATTTGGGTTAAATTTTGTACATGACTGGGCTAAGGAGGTGTCAGCCTATTAACCTCTCTTACTTGGCTGTGCCGCTGCTTACAAAATAATGTTTTCTAAAAGGAAATGTTGTCAACGATTCGAACGCAACTTTGCCGCCAGAAGAATTACGTCTCAGCACCTCGCAACGAACGATATCTGCTGACGTAAGTATATTGAAGTCCTAACAAAACGATCACGAACCGAACGGCAGCGGCAACAGCTGCTCAATCGGTAGAACGTCGGTTTAATGATGGAATAATTGCTGCCGCCAGGTTAGATCCTCGAACTGGCAATGTGTTGCTGTATCTTTGGAAAAACTAATATTTTTCATCAGGGCCAAACACTTGACCAGTTTTGGTGTCCCAACCTGACGAAAGACTTGCAAGCAGAAATCAAAAAGGCACTTTGCATCGGCGCTGTTGGACAGATGCAGAGTGCTGGTTTAAAAGTAGGAATAAACCAAGGACCGCTACTTGCCCGTTTACAAAGGACACTGGTGCAGTGTATTTTATGGTAGAACTGGTCAATTGCCCATTTATTCAAAAATAACTCTTTTGCCACAAATACTGTATCTGAGTCCACCTGTGTTTCGGAACATCATTTTTCATCAGTGTAGCTAGAATATCTTATTATCAATATTACAGTTTAAAGCATTTTACTCTAATGCTGGATTTTTGTGAAAAGTAACGTCTGAATAAAACAGGATCTATTGTCAACGCCGGCCATACTGGCAGGTTAGACATGGCACATAACTTTTCTATACATAAGGTTTTGCAATGATGTTGATGAAAATTTTCAACACGATTTCGTCATTAATATTGGCTATTGCATCACAAAAGCTTGTATCACAAATATTATTACTGTATAAAAGTCTTCATAACAAGCGTGATATCTTTTATGACGAACTGGTGTTGTTTTTTTTTATGAACATCATTGCAAAGTCAATAAAAGGTTGACAATGGAACAACTTACGCCAGGGGTAGGCAACCTTTTTTATACTGCGGACCGTTTAAAAACTGAAAATTTTTGGCGGACCGGCTTTCAAAAATAAACACAAATGTTTAGCAATGTACTGCTTTCTGTAAACTGAAATTATTGCATTACAAGATGTAAAAACTCGTGTGATCAAATATTTTTTTCATAAAATGTCCAAACGCAAATACATTTAATGTTACGAATATATTCTAAGTATTTAACATGAAAGAGTATACGGTTCTGTATCAAGCTCTCCACGGACAGGCACCGGTCCGTGGACCGGTGGTTGCCGACCACTGACTTACGCGATAAAATCAGGCTCTATTTTCGTCGAGCGGAATAAAAGGCTTTAAGACTACAGTATTTACAGCTTTCATGCATGATATTTTGCGCTATATATACAGATAAGGTATTTTCGTCAATTTCGTCTTGAACACGTTTATTTTATTTAGGGTGATGCTTCGGTTTGCTCAGCTGATATAACGGTAAGTCAAAGTCTAATTTAGTCACTTAAAAGACGCTTTCACTAAAATCGTATTTGAATGCACTGACTTCGTATTTTTGTGAAAAAGATTTTGAGCAAATTAAGAACAATGCCTGTCTCAGCATGAAAAATATATGTAAGAAAAAACACGGGCAGGAGCAACGCATTAAAATTTTTAAAAAATCAAAAATTTTTTTTGGCTTTCTCTGTTTTGCCATTGTTGATTTGTCTCACAGTAATCATGATCTATATAGCTTTTGACAAAGCAAGAATGCTCTTGTGTCTCTTTTTTCTACAGTAAAGCTAAGAACAAATGAAGCTCAAACTTTTGCGAAAGTTTAAGAACAGCCAGCCTCAACACAAAATTTACTGGTCCTTTTAAAATAAAAGCGCATTGCTATTATAAGGGCACGTGGTTGCACAACAGCACTGTAGTGGCGTAGTAAAGAGGAGACGTTGAAAAGGTCCCCCCTGAGAGCCGTCGTAGCGTCAACGTCTTTAATAGGCGCACGATTTCCATAAAGCTGAGATCGTCGCTTTCCACAGAAGTCCGCTTATTGGTGGTACTACAGAACTTGAGCATTGTCTCAATCAGAATGTTCACGGTATTCGAAGCTTTTGGTCTGCTGACACATGTTAAAAAGAATCATTAGAATTGAGAGCGCAAAAAAAGGCTATTTTGTGGAAAAAAAACAGCATTTACGTTTTGGAAAGAAGGTCCAACAAAAGCTCGACATTAATGTGACGTACACTGGCCGGCCAGTTGGGCTGTCGGTAACGCGTTTGTCTCTGGAGAGCGAGGTGTGATGTTCAAATTTCTGGCTGCATAAACCAGACACGGTGCTAACAGCTTGGTACTGCAGCGACATTTTTTCGATTGAAACTGTGTTGCCCGCAGGCGTAATGACACGAAGATAGGTCCCGCAAACTCGTTACACGCTTCGGAGTAATACAGCGAGTACAATGAAAAACTTAATTCTGATTTGCACTGATGCACAAATTTTTTTTATTGGTTGGGGTCAGAGAAGTCCTTTAACCTCTCATTGGTCCTTGTTTTCAGCTAATTACGGCTTGGTTTTGTTCCTGTACAAAAAGCGTTTTCTTTTTGTGCTCTCCATTCTGACGATTCTTGGTGACAAATATCAGATGAAAAACTTTGAAAAAAAGAACCTTCTGAAAAACAAAAACGCCGTTTCAAGAAGCAAAAAACATTGCTGTATTTCTCCTTCCGTACAATTTGCATATTTTTCTAGAGAAAAAGTCACTCAAGACCAACAACATTTGCTTTTTGCTCATTCTCTCACAAATAAATTTTGCCAGACCTATTGCAGCAACAGACAAAATTTTTAATACAGATATCATTTATCATTAAACACTAAACGTTTTCTTCCATTCTTCTGGTACTCTTCATAGCAAAATATAACATGTTAGCAGTTGAAAGACAAACTAGCAAATGAGCAACTTTCAAAAAAGCAATATAAACGTAAATTTATCTCAACGCAGTAAGTACGCAATTTTAACGTAACAACTGTACAAATTATGCAATGACATGAAGATGATATCACATATACAATCAGAAAACACAAACACACACACAAAAACAGAATATTACATGCTAACTTAATAAACATTTAGTAAAAAAAGATGAACCATTTGCCTAAAGCTGTCTATTAAGTTGTGGGTTGTGTTTTTTTATTACTAATGCCTCTTGTATTTTTGTAGCATATTCTGAATTACAAATGCGTTAAACTTTAAAACTATTCAAATCTGTATTGTCTAGCTGGCAGTTTTATCATATTTCAATGAGGTCACGAATTGCTGATTTTATGGTTTTGTGCTGCAGATGTTCCTGAATCCTATTGTACCAAAATGTCGCGTAGTCATACCGATGTATGAAATATTCGCATCACGCGAACAAGAAAATTTGTGCACGACATAAGACAATAGAGGAAACGGAGTAGAACACTTATGTTGAAAAAACGATTCAGTTTTAAAACATGTATAATAATTATTAATTTCAATAAGCAATAAAACACGTACAATAAACAATAAAACATGTCTAATAAACATTCATAAAAATACGATTCAGTTTTAAAATATGTAAAATAAATTTTGGGCTACGCCTCTATCGAAAGTAACGTTAAATCATAACATAAATTAGTGAAGTCAAATGATCTTATAATAATTCCTTGAAATTTACTTGCATAAACGTCCTCAGTTCTAAAAGTTATTTATTAAAGCATACGGTGAACTCAGACTAAGTTATCCAGACTTTGCGATCGCTGGTTGATACCAGCATTTACCGGTGTTTACCATCACTCACTGCACAGCAATGCAGGTGCCAAATTCGTTTTTGTAGTGTCTTGTAGTATTTTTATGTGAGCTGATCATTATACTGCATGTCCTATAAACATCAAATAAGAAATGAACGAATCGAATTACAGTAGCAAATATTACTAACAGGTTTGCATTTGGCGCTTTTCAAAAAACGTAGCAGCTTCGTGACCGTTATGACTAATCTTGAGTCTGGATTTGACCGGCCCGAAATAAGACCCTGTGACTTCCCATTTAAAAAGCAAACGCGTTATCGCCCTCTTCCAAATAACAGATTCGGACTGCGGACGGTTGGTAAGTTGTTTTTAGTTACTTTATACCGATATCTGTTAAATTCAGATGAATTGCGAACAAAACTTTGGGTTGATCGAGTTTTCTGATCTGGAAGGTGGAAAAAGTTACGGGTTTTATGTCTTCTACGAAACTTCATCAGACTACTGGGAAAAACCAAAACGAAGCGCCGTGAGATACGTGGAAAAATCACTGGAAAAAAGTAGAGTGTTATTTCTTTAATTAAAATGCTCATGTCTTTGAAGCAGCTTTTTGTGTGATAATTGTTAAGAAGAATCGGCACAATGGAGAGCAGAGGAGAGGAAGTGGCAGTTAAAGAAAAAACAAACCGCGATGGGGTGGAAAAAGACCAGTGAAAAAGCGCATTAGTGTACAATCTTTAAGCTGAACACGAATTCTTTTTGTCGGCAGTGAGCGGGGTTAGAAGTTTTGATGTAAGTGGTGTCAAAGCAGATAGATGGAAACGAGAGCGGCCTTGTTTGAGCAAGAATAGATAGTCTACTGCCATCGTAATAATGAGCACACGTAAGATTTTGCAAAAGATGAAGTCTAATGGCTGAACTAGAAGCAAGAGACTGGGTCCTGGGCAGCGTAAAAAAAATTTGCACTGACGGGCAGGAAGTACACGTTTCTGGGAAAAAAAGCAAGAGCGGATAGATTTGGAAACGTGTTGTTCAGTTCAGTCCTGCAGTCGTTGGAAGTTACGGCCTACATACCGACTGTCGCAGTTGCATGAGAATTGATTACTCACGTTGTTTTTCAGCAAAGCAAGCAGTACATCCTTGTTGGTAGCGAAAAGAAGCTCGTTGGTTAAGTAAACAACGCGTGGTTCCGCAGTGGAAAAGCACTGTTTGACTGCAAATTTTACTTGCTTTTCAAACTGGGTAGAAACAAAACCGAGCTATGGGAAACGTACGTAGATTGACGGGTCATCTTTCAAAACCGAGTTTAAGCAGAGCATGAAATTGCTTTATCTTAGCCATAAACGACTTGATAACGTCTTTCGGGTATCCATTATTCGGTACATAAACTTGATTTTGTCGAGTTCAAATAGCAATCTTTCAGGGCAACAGATGGCAAGAGCCCTCTATGAGTTAAAGTCAGGATTTAGTTTTGCGTTTTTATGGCCTAAAATAATTCCAGCGTAGATATTGACCGATGAATGTGAGTGTTCCGGTAAATGGAGGTGATGAACGTGGGACACAGATAACTAGATAACAGAGATGGAGTCCTCGAGGACACATTTTGAAGTCCTTAGCCTTGACCTCGAAGCCTCAAGTCCTTGGCCTCGAAGCCTTAGGTCCTCGAAAATTGGCCTGTCCTCGGCTCGAGGACAGCAGTATTTTTTGAATCGTTGAAATTTTGTTGGAAAACGCCAGAAAACTCGCGGAAAATTACCAAATACCTTTTTTGTTTTCCGCAATTGGAGCATAGGCTTAGCCAAGCGTGCCTCCTCCCGCCCCCCAATTGAAATTTCACCAATGACAAAAATGTGACAAAAAAGCCTATTGTTTCTTCAGTTTCAGTTTCTGTTTAGCGTTTTTTGCTCACACCAGTAGCGAAAAACAATATTGAAGACCAGAGGCCCGGGACCCCCTCGAATCAATTTTTGCCAGCCAATTTAAACGTAAACCTGGAAGAAATGGATAGTTTATCTCAGGATCACATCTAGCCTTTTTATGAACGTAATGCATTAACTTCTTCTTCTTTCTTCATTGCCCGCTTTTCCGTGAGGGTTGCGGGGGCAGTAGCTCGAGATTGAGCCGCCACACCTCACGGTCTTCCATCACCTCCATCATTTCGCTTGGGCGAAGTCCCAAGCGATTCCATCCAAGATCCTCAATGTAATCGGTCCATCTAGTTCTAGGTCGTCCGACTGGTCTTCTCCCATTTGCTTTGGCATGTAAAGCTTGTTTGGGGAGTCTTTCCTGAGGCATTCTGCTTACATGGCCAAACCATCTAAGCTGAGATCTTTCAATTCGGAGAAGTAACGGCTCGATGTTAAGAGATTTTCGAATTTCAGAGCTACGCACCTTGTTAAACAGTGTAACTCCTTCGATTCTTCGTAAAAACCTCATTTTGGACGCTTGCACTTGTGATCGCATTCTTTCGGTCATTACCCAAGATTCATGACCATAAGTGAGAATGGGGACAAAAACTGCTTTGAAAATTGAGAGTTTTGCCTTTTTCGACAATTCTCGTTTCATGACAACCGAATAGTGCAAAGCTCGTATTACTGCACTAGCCTTGCCTATTCGGGTATCCAGTTCTTCGTCTTGCCTTCCGTCACTCGTAAATGCAACCTCAAGATACTTGAACTTCTCTACCTGCTTCAGTGTCGCTCCATTCACTTGTTATACGCACTGATCAGGGTTTCTTGAACGATGAAGTACCTCAGTTTTGGCCGTGCTTATTTTCATTCCGGCGGTGTTGCATGCATCTGCAAAGCTATTTGATGCGCACTAGAGGCCAGATTCTGTGGAAGAAAGCAGAACCAAATCATCAGCGAATAGCAGACGACTAATTTTGCAATTTCCAATCGAGGCACACTCATCTAAGGTTAGCATTAAACTAGGATAATTGATTGATGAATGTTAGTATTAGATTAGGAAATTCATTGATAAATGTAAGCATTAAGCTTGGAAAATTGATTGATAATATTACATTAAGAGTAGGAAAAATGATTAATATTACCATTATTAGACTAGAAAAATTGAGTGCTAAGTATTGGCGTTAAGCTAGGCCAGGAAAATTGATTGATAAATATTGGTATTAGGCTGAGAAAATGGATGGATAAATGTTACTGTAGCATTACGCTAGTTTAGGAAAATTGTTGCTAAAGGTTAGCATTAAAATGGTTAGTATTAGACTAGGAAAATTGATTGATAAATGTTACCGTAGCATTATGCTAGGCTAGGAAAATTGATGGATAAAGGTTAGCATTGATAATTGATTGATGAATGTTAGTATTAGATTAGGAAATTCTTTGGTAAATGTAAGCATTAAGCTTGGAAAATTGATTGATAATATTACATTAGAGTAGGAAAATTGATTGAAAATTAATATTACCATTATTAGGCTAGGAAAATTGTTTGATAAAGTTAGCTGTGGAGTAGAAAAATTAACTGATAAATGTCAGCATTAGACAAGAAAAATTAATTGTAAGCATTGGCATGAGAAGGTAGATTATTGGCTGTTGGTATTAGACTAAGTAAATTGATGTAAAAATATTAGCATTAGGCTAGGAAATTTGATTGACAACTGTTAGCTCTTAACTGGAAAAATTAATTGATGAACGCTAGCATTAGGCTAGGAAAATTGATTGACAATTGTTAACACTTGACTAGGAAAATTGATTATAAAAATGTTAGAAGTAGAATAGGAAAATTAATTGATGAATTTAAGCATTAGTATAGGAAGGTTGATTATTGCATGTTGGCATTGGGTGGAAAAATTAATTGAAAATATTAGCGGTTGGCCAAGAATATTGATGGATCAATGTTAACGTTAGGATAGCACTCCAATCCGATATTTAGACAATGGCACTCTAGTTTCTGCTAAAAAGTGCAAAATGCGACT
Organism: Trididemnum nubilum; assembly: GCA_963965965.1. Lineage (NCBI taxonomy): Eukaryota > Metazoa > Chordata > Ascidiacea > Aplousobranchia > Didemnidae > Trididemnum > Trididemnum nubilum. Next base: position 11,581,479 of record OZ014479.1, read on the forward strand.
TCCCCGCGACTCCAGTCTATGAATTGCAAAGCTGGTTTCCGGAGTGGATTTGTTTTATCCTGTATAGGTAAATAATTATGGTTTTGTTTATGGTATAGCATGTAGTAGGCTTAGTATGGCACGATAGGCATAGTATGGCAGTGTAGACTTAGTACGGCATATAGCATGCCACAGTGGATGCCGCAGCTTAGCACAGCATTGTAAGCATAGCGTGATACCCTAATAGGTTTAGCATGACACTCTAATAGGTTTAGCATGACACGCCTGTACGCGTAGCGTGACACCCATAAAGTAGGCTTGTTATGGCACAGTAGGCATAGTATAGTGTAACACTAGGCGTATGGCATAGTTGGCTTAATATAGACCAGTAGGCACTGGAGGTTAGTATGTCACAGTAGGGATAACATGACATCCTAGTTTGGCAGAGTATGGCATATAATAGACTTGTTATGGAACAGTGGGCATAGTATTAGTAAGAATAATATGCCACGTATGCGCTACAGGCTAGTACAATATTGTAGGCATAGAATGGTATATAGTAGGCTTATTATGGCACAATAGGTATATTATGCCATAGTGTAGGCTAATTATGGCACAATAGACATAGTATGCTGATTATGGCACAGTAAGCATAGTATGCCACAGTGAGCACTGTAGCTTTGAAGGCATAGTATGGCATTTGGTTGGCTTGTTATGGTACAGTAGGCACTGCACCTTAGTATGTCATAGTAGACGTAGTATGGCATTGTACACATAGTATAGCATGCGGTATAGTATGGCATGTACAGTAGTAGCCTTATGGCACATTAGGCATAGTATACCACAGTAGGCGTAGTATGTCATAGGAGGCTTAGTATGACATTTTAGGCATAGTACGACATGAAGTAGGCTTATTATGACATCCTAGTAGGCATAGCATGTCACAGTAGGCTCTGTGGCATAGTTGGCTTTATATGGCACTGGAGGTTAGTATATCATAGTTGGTATAGCAGGACACCTTAGGAGGCAGAGTATGGCATATAGGGGGCTTGTTATGGAACAGTATGCATATTATTAAAAACCATAGTAGGCGCTACAGGCTAGTATGACATTGTAGATATCGTAGGCTTATTATGGTACAATAGGTATAGTTATGTTATGTTGTAGGCTAATTATGGCACAATAGACATAGCATGCTGATTATGGCTCAGTAAGCATAGTATACCTCAGTGCGCACTGTAGCTTTGTAGGCATAGAATGGCTTTTGGTTGGTTTATTATGGCACAGTAGGTACTGCAGCTTAGTATGTCATAGTAGACGTAGTATGGCATTGTAGACATAGTATAGCATGCGAGTATAGCATGGCATGTACAGTAGTAGCCTTATGGCACATTAGGCATAGTATACCACAGTAGGCGTAGTATGTCATAGAAGGCTTAGCATGGCATTTTAGGCATAGTATGACATATTGTAGGCTTATTATGGCACCCTAGTAGGCATAGTATGTCACAGTAGGCACTGTGGCATAATTGGCTTTATATGGCACAGTAGGCACTGGAGGTTAGTATGTCATAGTAGACGTAGTATGGCATTGTAGACATAGTATAGCATGCGAGTATAGCATGGCATGTACAGTAGTAGCCTTATGGCACATTAGGCATAGTATACTACAGTAGGCGTAGTATGTCATAAGAGGCTTAGTATGGCATTTCAGGCATAGTATGACATGAAGTAGGCTTATTATGGCACCCTAGTAGGCATAGTATGTCACAGTAGGCTCTGTGGCATAGTTGGCTTAATATGGCACAGTAGGCACTGGAAGTTAGTATACTTCGTTGGGATAGAAGGACACCTTAGGAGGCAGAGTGTGGCATATAGGAGGCTTGTTATGGAACAGTACGCATATTATTAAAAACCATAGTAGGTGCTACAGGCTAGTATGACATTGTAGATATCGTAGGCTTATTATGGTACAATGGGTATAGTTATGCTATATTGTAGGCTAATTATGGCACAATAGACATAGTATGCTGATTATGGCACTGTAGCCATAGTGTGCCACAGTGGGCACTGTAGCTTAGTAGGCATAGTACAACATCAGAATATGACATATAGTTGGCTTATTATGGCACAGTAGGCATAGTATCCCACAGAAGGCGCTACAGCTTAGTATGTTATAGTAGGTGTAGTATGACATTGTAGACATAACAGGCCTATAGCATTCGAGTGTAGTATAGTTGGTAGCTTGGCCAAATGGGTAAAGGCGAATTGTTTACGACGACCTTGATTGAATGATCTGGGTTCAACCCGCACCCTGGTCACGCCGTTGCGTCCTTGGATAAGACGTTTTACGATAATTATCTCTGGTTGGTGGCTTTGAACAAGCAGCAAATTCGGGGGGAAGGAATTTGAAGAAATCTACAGGAACGTTGGATCATCGGAAACCCCTTAAGCAGATGCGGATTTCCCCAATCACGAAGTAGTCACTGCAATAAAAAAAAAATGTGCGGATCGTCCAATAAGTTAGCGTCTGATGCTGTCTGGTGACTGGAGGATAAATATGAGCTACAACAACAATATACTGAAGTGGGCTTTTGGCACCATAGGTTAGTAAGAGCACTATGTCATAGTAGGCTTAGTATGGCATTGTAGGCATAGTGTAACATGAAATAGGCTTGTTATGGCACCCTAGTAAGCATAGCATGTCACAGTAGGCACTGTAGCTTACTATGGCACAGTAGGCATAGTTGGCTTATTATTGCACAGTATCCCACAGTAGGCACTGCAGCGTAGTATATTATAGTAGGGATAGCATTACACCTTAGTAGGCAGATTATGACATACAGGAGGCTTGTTATGGAAAATAGGCATAGTATTAGTAAGAATAGTGTGCCACAGTAGGTGCTGCAGCTTTAGTATGACATAGTAGGCATAACATGACACCCTGGTAGGCATAGTATGGCATACAGTAGGCTTAGTATGGCACAACAGGCATAGTAGGCCAAAGTGGGCGCCGTAGCTTAGTAGGCATAGTATGACATATAATTGGCTTATTATGGCACAGTAGGCATAGAATAACATAGCTCGGCAATTAGACCTACAATGCATAGCTTTTCCATGAACTATCACCGTAACGAGGTGGAAAAGTCTATGTGCCTCAATGACCTGCAGAGCTGTACTGGCTGGAGATTCAATTCTCCTGAAAGGGTTACCCATGCCAGATAGGTCTAATGGTAGAAGCGAGATGAAGTATAGTTCAAATCAAAATAGTTGGAAAACTTAAAACCTGGGTTGGTTATGCCCATCAGCTGTGGTAAGCATATAACCTAGGAGAAGGACAACTCTGATATAAAACCTCTCCGCAGTTAGATTAAACTGCATAACAAATCATGATGAGCACAAAAAATGAAAATTACGTGAACGACGTTAATGGGGCCACCTTCACAAGTGGAACCTCGTCCGGCAGGGGAGCGCCTAGGGACTCCCAGGTCGTCATTCAGCGAAACCCCTATGGCGTTCGAGTCTTAGGCAGAGGGGCTCGTTCGAAAAATAAGCGACAATCTCTACTAGCCAGCCCTAGTGGCAGCTCCACCAATGTGCCCGCTACACGTTTGGAGAGGCGAATGGAGGCAGCGCAGAGTATTCGTACTCGAGATAATGTCGCACACTCACCGGTCAACCATCACCAACTGCTGTTGGGCAATTGGAATATCCTCACCCTCACAGGAAAAGAGCTAGAATTGGTTGAGGAAGCAAAGCGGTATCATCTCGATATTATCGGAGTTTCTTCAACCAAACGACGTGGCTCTGGAACTGTGGATCTGGATGGCGGATGGAAACTCTTCTATTCTGGTGCTGATCCTAGTATGTCTGCACAAGCGGGTGTGGGGATTCTCACAAGCCCCCGTTTGTCAGACTGTGTGTCAGATTGGATTCCTTTGGGATCACGGGTCTGTATGTTGAAGCTTAAGGTATTGGATCGGTCATTGTGCCTGTTGCAGGTATATGCCCCCAATGCCACGAGTGAATATCAGACTTTTGTGGATGAAGTAAATGATGCTCTTCTACGAGTATCAGCTACTGAATCTACAGTCCTTATGGGGGATTTTAACGCACATGTTGGAACAGACACAGATACGTGGAAGGGTGCGATCGGAAAACATGGAGTCACTGGACTGAATGAGAATGGAAGGTATTTATTGCAGCTCTGTTGTAGCAACGGACTCCGCATCATGAATTCCTTTTTCCAGCACAGAGAGGTTCACAAGTATACATGGTATCGACCTAGTATGGATCAAAAATCTTTGATAGATTTTTGCATAGTTTCGTCAGATTTGTTTTCTGATGTGCTGGACGTTCGAGTGAAGCGAGGTGCTGAATTGTCAACTGATCACCATCTGGTAGTATGTTCCTTACGACTTTCGAAACCTTGGCCAAACAAGAGATCCAACCGGTCGTCTGTGACTTACCGGATCAAATGGGAGGCTTTGGAGGACAAAGAAGTAAGAAAACAGTTTGCATCCAGTATATCATCTAAGTTCAGACAACTTCCTGATGTATCCGAGGACATCGAGAAGGAATGGCTGCTGTTCAGATCAGCAATCATTTCATCAGCTGCTGAAAGTTGTGGGCGAAAACGGCTTAGAATGGCGGGCGATAGTGAGAAAAGAACGCCTTGGTGGAACCAAGAGGTTAAAGAAGCTATTCGAGCAAAGAAAGATGCGTTCAAGGCCTGGCTGCAGGACAGATCGTCATCTGATTTGCAATCCCGGTACACTGAGGCGTGAAAAGCGGCAACTTCGGCAGTAAAGAAATCCAAGGAGAAGTCATGGGAAGAGTTTGGTCGTCGGTTGGATTCCAACTATTTTTCGGCAAACAAAGTATTTTGGCAGACCATCCGCCGTTTACGTGGCAAAAGATCGAGTATCACGTACTCCATCAAGGATTCTGACGGTAACATTCTAACGGATGAGAATGAAATCCTTTCACGATGGAGAGAATACTTTAAAGATCTTTTGAATCCTGTAAAGGCATCGACTCGTGACACACACGAAGTGACACATCTAGGGGAGGACGAAGTTTTCACTGCAGCAGAAGTGGCAACCGCAATTAAAGGGATAAAATCTGGAAAAGCTGCTGGTGAAGATGAAATCAGACCCGAGATGTTGAAAGCGCTGACTGGAGAAGGAATTCTCTGGTTTACGCGAGTGTGTCAAGTTGCGTGGAAGCTTGGCAAAACTCCCAGAGATTGGCAAACAGTTGTGATTATTCCGATATTCAAGAAAGGAGATCGCAAGCAATGTACAAACTACAGAGGGATATCTCTCCTTAGTTTGCCAAAGAAAGTATATGCCAAATGCCTTGAAAGGAAATGCCGAGAAATAGTGGAATCAAAACTGGAAGATGGTCAGTGCGGTTTTCGTCCGGGTCGCAGCACCACGGACCAAATCTTCACTCTGAAGCAAATCTTCGAGAAATCTTGGGAGTATGGCAAAGATCTCTTTGCATGCTTTGTCGATCTTGAAAAAGCATATGACCGAGTTCCTCGGGATAAACTTTGGAAGGTTTTGCAGGAGTATGGCGTTGATGGTCAATTGTTACGCGCTATTAAGTCATTCTACTGCAGACCGGAGGTTTGTGTTCGGGTAAATGGCAAGCAATCAAAGCCGTTCCATGTGGGCGTTGGACTCCGGCAAGGGTGCGTTTTGTGACCTCTCCTTTTCATTGTTTACATGAATTGGATCGACAAATGCAGCCAAGCTGATGAGTGTGCCACGATTGGAAATTGCAAAATTAGTCGTCTGCTATTCGCAGATGATTTGGTTCTGCTTTCTTCCACAGAATCTGGCCTCCAGCGCGCATTAAATAGCTTTGCAGATGCATGCAACACCGCCGGAATGAAAATAAGCACGGCCAAAACTGAGGTACTTCATCTTTCAAGAAACCCTGATCAGTGCGTATAACAAGTGAATGGAGCGACACTGAAGCAGGTAGAGAAGTTCAAGTATCTTGAGGTTGCATTTACGAGTGACGGAAGGCAAGACGAAGAACTGGATACCCGAATAGGCAAGGCTAGTGCAGTAATGCGGGCTTTGCACTACTCGGTTGTCATGAAACGAGAATTGTCGAAAAAAGCAAAACTCTCAATTTTCAAAGCAGTTTTGGTCCCCATTCTCACTTATGGTCATGAATCTTGGGTAATGACCGAAAGAATGCGATCACAAGTGCAAGCGTCCAAAATGAGGTTTTTACGAAGAATCGAAGGAGTTACACTGTTTAACAAGGTGCGTAGCTCTGAGGTTCGAAAATCTCTTAACATCGAGCCGTTACTTCTCCGAATTGAAAGATCACAGCTTAGATGGTTTGGCCATGTAAGCAGAATGCCTCAGGAAAGACTCCCCAAACAAGCTTTACATGCCAAAGCAAATGGGAGAAGACCAGTCGGACGACCTAGAACTAGATGGACCGATTACATTGAGGATCTTGGATGGAATCGCTTGGGACTTCGCCCAAGCGAAATGATGGAGGTGATGGAAGACCGTGAGGTGTGGCGGCTCAATCTTGAGCTACTGCCCCCGCAACCCTCACGGAAAAGCGGGCAATGAAGAAAGAAGAAGAAGAAGAAGGCACACTCATCAGCTCGGCTGTATTTGTCGATCCAATTCATGTAAACAATGAAAAGGAGAGATGACAAAACGCACCCTTGCCGGAGTCCAACGCCCACATGGAACGGCTTTGATTGCTTGCCATTTACCCGAACACAAACCTCCGGTCTGCAGTAGAATGACTTAATAGCGCGTAACAATTGACCATCAACGCCATACTCCTGCAAAACCTTCCAAAGTTTATCCCGAGGAACTCGGTCATATGCTTTTTCAAGATCGACAAAGCATGCAAAGAGATCTTTGCCATACTCCCAAGATTTCTCGAAGATTTGCTTCAGAGTGAAGATTTGGTCCGTGGTGCTGCAACCCGGACGAAAATCGCACTGACCATCTTCCAGTTTTGATTCCACTATTTCTCGGCATTTCCTTTCAAGGCATTTGGCATATACTTTCTTTGGCAAACTAAGGAGAGATATCCCTCTGTAGTTTGTACATTGCTTGCGATCTCCTTTCTTGAATATCGGAATAATCACAACTGTTTGCCAATCTCTGGGAGTTTTGCCAAGCTTCCACGCAACTTGACACACTCGCGTAAACCAGAGAATTCCTTCTCCAGTCAGCGCTTTCAACATCTCGGGTCTGATTTCATCTTCACCAGCAGCTTTTCCAGATTTTATCCCTTTAATTGCAGTTGCGGCCGGATTTACCACAATATGGCGCAGTACCAGCTAAGGGCCCTGCGCTCAAATCTTAAGACTTTTTATGGTCTTCACCTACTGTATATTTGGCAGAAAAATGTTGCGAAAATCTCCAAAGTGCCAGGGGCCCAGTGCGATGTAACTCCGGCCCGGCAATAACATGTTTAGTAAACGTAACCATCTATTGTACTATTTTTAAATAACAATTCATTAATTCACCTCCACCTCGCCAGTTTTTACGCACAAAATACTTTAAAAAAAATTAGCAATGGAAAATACTGATTGAACAAATCGTTGAACTTCAATTGAGGGGGCCTGTGCCCCCGGCCTAACATGCAGTTCTATAACTGGTTATTTTCATGACAAAACAAAAATCTCTATAAAAAATCTTCGAGTAGGTTTTCATTTACTGCTAAAATGTTGCACGAGACAATGCACCTTATTTCCCCCAACCTGGACCAAATCACGTACAATTAAACTTTAACACTAAAATGCAAGATGCTAAACGTGCTTTGGACTTAAATTGCAACTAAAAGGAAGATTAAACAATTTAATTTTTTTAATTGGCTTTCAAATGTCAAAAATCTAGTGTTTTCAAATGGCTCTAAACATGTGCGAAATGTGATTCAATGGCATTAAAATAGCTTTTTTTTCCAAAAAATGACAAAAAATTGCCCAACAGCTGGTGGCTTCGCCCCCAGACCTCCAAAGCCTCCGGCCGCTGGAGACCTCGCCCCCAGACCCACCGTTTGTGATACGTTTGAGTTGCACTGGCTTTCTCAAAACGTCTCCAAAGTTACGTATTTGCACTTTTGAACTGTATTAGTTTAAGCCCTCTCTCATTGCAAAATCCTGGTTAAGTGCCAACACGCAAATTTGTGATGACGTCATTGCATGTGATTTGTGGTTTAGGGCTCCCCAATCAAAAATTCTGGCTACGCCTGTAATTTGGAGATTGCTTGAAAAACTTTTATGAAGATCTTTTTTTTTTTTTGAGAACACTTGCGGCTGTGTCCTTGATCCTTAGCCTTGACCTCGAGCATTCCTGTCCTTGGCCTCGTACGAGTCTGTCCTCGGAAAGACTGTCCTTGGCCTTGGCCTCGGATTTTTTTTGAGTCTTTGGCCTTGGCCTCGAGCCTTGTGTCCTCGACTCCACCTCTGCTAGATAAACCTAGAGAGAAAACTAGGCTGTATCACGTCACATCACGTCACGCATGAATGAAACATTCGAATTCTTTCAGTTAAGCAAGTGACTGCAAAGAAAGTAAATGAATCAATCAATCAATCAATCATATTTATTTTGCCACAAAATTAAAACAATAATACACGAGATCAGTTATTATGTATTTAAGTGAAATAGGCTAGGAGGGCTGCGAAGTGACCTGGCGGTCTTCGAGTCAAGCAGCCACCTAACTTTTGTAGGTCAATAGTTATTGCTTAATAACTATTAGCTCGTGCTTTACTTCATGTTATGTTAATTTAACGGAATTGATTTTATACAATAATTCTATATTAAGTTGCATACTGTCGAGGGAAAAGTTGAACAGAAAAAAAATACATATATTTTTTTATTTTTGCAGAAATCATATCACTTGTGAGATCAAGTGCTTTTTGTGGATTTTTTTAAAAGTAGATAAATTACCGTTGTTATTCTTAATTTCGTTAGGTATATCGTTCCATACTTTGACTCCTCTATATTTGATGGATCTTTGTAATCTGTTTGTGCGGAGTCTAGGAATATAAAGTCGATTTTTCTTTTGTGAAGCTCTCGTACTTCTTTTGTTAATTGCCATGACACTATTAAAATAGTTATCGAATTGAACAGGAAGTTGCTTGTGAATGAATTTATACATAAATTTGGCTGTTTCTTGACTTAATAAACTATCTAAATTAAGTATATTGTGATCTTTGTAGAGTAAATGCGCACTCTGAAACCGAGTTGTGCCAGAAAGTAATTTAATTGCTCTATTTTGCAAAGATTTTAGCGGAGTTAGATATGAAGAATATGTTGCTCCCCACACTATAATGCCATATGTGAGATGAGAATGAATGAAGGCAAAATAAATTTGTTTTAGTATTCGTAAGGGAACAAATTGCCTTATCTTCGTCATAATGTCAACTGCTCGAGAAACAGTAGTTCTAAGTTGATTGATGTGATTACCGAAAAGGAGCTGATTATCAACATTTATTCCCAAGTATTTTATGCTTTTCTCTACTTTTAGAATAGATGAATCTAGTGTGATGAGTGCATCAGGTGATGGTTTGTGTAAGTATGGTGAAACAACAAGTAAGTGGGATTTGGTTGGATTTATTGTTAATTTATTAGTTTTGGCCCATCTGGAAACATTGGCTAGGTCTTGATTTATGTTTTTTTCCAACTGGGCAAAAGATGGGGTGACTGAGAATTAAACATGTGTCATCTGCAAATAATCTAGGGAGGCTATCGGTGGCATTAGGAAGATCATTATTGTATAGTAGAAAAAGAAGTGGCCCTAATGTAGAGCCTTGAGGCACTCCTAGCTGAATATGCTGTAGTGAGGAGCTAATATCACCTAAACTAACATATTGTGTTCGATTCGAGAGATAAGAAGCAATTAGCTTATGTGCTTTTCCTCGAATACCGTAGTGATGGAGCTTAATTAATAGTCTTTCATGACAGACCGTATCGAAAGCTTTAGTTAAATCAAGAGTTACCAGCGCAGTGAAATCTTTATTCTCAATGTTATGGCAGGCAGTTGTTATAATATCTAAAATTGCATGTTGTGTTGAATGGTGAGGACGAAACCCGTATTGTGTTGGTATTAAGATCGATTTTTTATCTAGAAATTTGAAAAAACGATTAAAAATTAATTTTTCGTATATTTTAGAGAACGGGGATAACAGAGATATAGGGCGATAGTTATTGACGATAAATTTGTCTCCAGACTTGTAAATAGGAATTACTTTAGCAATTTTAAGAATATTTGGAAACATGCCTAATTCAAACGATGCATTAATTACTTTAATCAAAAAAGGTGCTATTATATTAACAACCAGCTTAATAAAAGTGACAGGAATATTATCGTGCCCAACTGATTTTTTCATAGGTAATGAATTAATTGTGCTTATAATTTCTCTTTCATCAACCGGTTCAAGAAATATTGACGAGGAAACCCTGTTGGTTAAATACCTAGTTACACTTTGTCTGCTGATATTTTCCATTTTTCCTGCCAGGCGTTTGCCAATTGTACAAAAAAATTATTGAAATGTTCAGCCATTGCCAATCGATTGTCGCAGATTTTGCCGTTTATTTCTATATTGTTGGGAGGAGAATTTGCACCGGCGGATTTTTTGTAAAGAAGTGAATTGATGGTTTTCCACATTTTATGACAATTGTTTTTGTTTTCGTCGAATTCTTTATGAAAATACATTTTTTTAGAAAGCCGTTTGACTTTTGTTAATTTGTTGGAGTAGGTTTTGAAAAGCAGTTTTTGAGCATCATTTCCATTCAAAAAGTTGTTTTTGTACATCTTTTGTTTATTTTTTATAGAGGTTAGAATTCCTTTCGTTATCCAAGGCTTTTTAAGTAATTTATGTTTTTTGCGGGATGCTCTTTTTATAGGGGCGTGTTTATCAACCACAGATTTGAATAAAGAAATGAAATGTTCCAATACGCTGTTAACGTAATTTTCATTGTTTAAAGGCGCTAAAACACACTCATTTTCAAAAATAGCATTTATGTCTTCTTCAAATAGTGTTTGACTGACAGCTGCATAATCTCGGTAAAACCCTCGTTTATTGAATATTTTATGTTTCGGTGAGTTGTTATGGATTTGACAGATGTTACAGTTCGAGCTGTTATGTTAGTAAAAATATGATCGATTAATGTTTGCGATGTTACAGTGACCCGAGTTGGTTTAGTGATGACAGGGAATAAGCCAAATCCTAATAGAGTTTCAAGATAATGCCAAGCCTCAGTTTGACGTTTTTCAGGGTCCAAATTAATGTTAAAGTCGCCCATAAGGGCAAGATCGTGGGGTTGATTTAAATACGAGTCAAGCGTTTTACTCAATTCATCTGTAAAGTGAGCAATCTTGTTTTTCGGATGTCGATAGATTACTCCTATTGTTGTTAAGTGCTTGCTAGTTAAATTCGATAGTTTGATGAATAAGCTTTCACAACCAGAAGTATGGATAGAATTAGTTCCTAGGATCTTATAGTTAAGAGAGTCAGATATATAAAATCCCACTCCCCCAGCATTTGTGGGTGAGGCAGCATGAATAAAGTTATAATTCGGAAGGGAGATGTCTAGGAGAGGCTGGTGTTTAATTTTGGTTTCCGAGAGGCCAATTAAATGCGGTCTTGTGGGTAGTTGGTCTATAAGTTCACATAGCTTGTCGTAGTTTTTTTGAAGTGATCGGATATTAAGGTGCAACAAAATTAGATTTCGCGAGGAATTGAGCATGTTGTTATGGAAGTTTAAATCATAATATTTACACGGGGAAATATTTTCAGGAACAATTGATATGATATCTGCAAAACTATTGAGTGTATGCAAAAAAAGAGATGTTTCAGTGGCTTCTTGACCCAACGAGAAATATTGTAGCAGGTCGTTTGCATCGCAGCCCACGATGCTTTTAGACGTTGCCATAAAAATCAAATACCGTTATACTGTTTCAATCACAAACGTTAGCATGCAAAGGAGAACAAGTTAATCAAATTTAACATAAGCAGCATTCATTCTGAAACAGAAGTTTATACACATCGCATATTCAGTGAACCGTTCCACGTTCCGATCCCAACAGCAATAACTGCCGCCACATCGCCAACCTATCTCGAAATCAGCACTCGAATTTAGCACTAAAAATAAGGTAGACTTACTACCCCAATATCTCACAATAGAAAGTAGCGAAAACGAAGCTACAGCGGCCGAGACCGGGAGTAAAGGATTGCCGGAAAGTAAACTCTATCAATCAAACAAAAAAAAAAAACAGAAAAACATCAGTAACCTAGACTGTTTCTAGTAATTTAATAAATTACTAATCTATATTGTTATACATCTTCAACAAAATAGTTCACATGAGGCAATAATGGAAGTTGGACAATTGTGAAATCAAAATTAGTTTAGTTATGCCAGCAACAGCAATATTTGTGAGAAGCACTTCACAATCTTCTAGCGTAAAAATTGAAACTAAATACTCGAAAGTAGCAGTTTCAAAAAGCCAGCAAACAAGTCAGTCTGAAACTTAAAATATAAATGCTCGTAACTGCGTTCGATTCTGAGCTGTGATATACTGTGTAGAAAAAAGGCTCTGATTTTGCGATGGATAAAATTATTGATTTTTTTGTTTAGTTTTAATATTATTTATCTTTTAATTATGCAAATTCAGAAAGTAGAAAAAAGCTATTCTTTTTTATTTTTTGTAGTTTGCTCCGAATCTAGTTTGCCATGGTAAATTTTGTAAATTCTGGCTTCCAAGAAAAAAAGGTACAAATTATAAAGTAATAAGTAATTTCACATCCAAAGACAAACTAGGCTGAAGAATTTACTTTGGAATTAAAAGGAGTCATTTTAATTTACGGCGAACACAATGCTAGGTTAAATACATTAGTTTTGAGTTTTCTTGTAAACAATGTAAATCATGAACAATTACATTTTACGTAGTCCATGTTTTTCGGCGTTTTCTTTTGGTAAGTTAATTTTGACGCCTTCAACAAACAAACAATAATTGCCATCAATGGCTCTCCAGTAAGCAGATTGTTTATTACGTTTAGCATCTTTGAATTCATTCAAGAGTAATTTTCTTTGTTTTTGAAATTTTGCGGGCAGATGCTCTGTAACGTACACATAGGGAGAATATTCATCATAACTACGTCGCGTTTCGTTATATGTTTTAAGATTCTTGGCAGAACTGAAGATTCGATTTTTATCTTGAGTGTTGATCAATTTAACAATTATAGGCCTGTGCATTTTCTTACCATTCTTCTTTAACGGATATTGCGGTAGTCGATGGATATCGACAAGCTCAATATTATCAGGGTTAATATTCAGTCCATCGTTTAAGAAAGATTTAAACTTTTGAACTGTCGCCTCACGCTTTTCCCAAGCATTACCTTCGTCTTCCTTGATGCCATGAATTAATACATTAAGGCGTTTGTTATATGATTCTTGCATTATCGCCGTTTTTTCAAACTCTAACATGAACTTCTCTAACTTATTCATTTTTTCGTCAAGAATATCAATGGTTTCCTCCTTGGCTGTCAGATTTCGTTCAAGAGCTGCTGTTTTATTCTCCAACTTGAATATTCTAGAATTAAAGCTGTCCACTTTTTTCTCAAGCGCATCAAGTTTTTGTAAAATTTGGTCAAGCTTGTGCTCTAGATTCGACATTTCGGTACTGTAATTTGCGCTGCTTTTGTCTGTTACAAAGTTCATCAAAATAAACCTTTGTTTGGCAACTATTTGCTGCAGCTTATCAGATAGGTGTTGCTGCTACCATTGCAAAACACCTAGTGTAGACATAGTGTAGGCTAGTGTAGGCTAGGCTAAGCAGACATAGTGTAGGCTAGGCACCGAAACAAAGCTAAATATAAAAAATTATGGATGTGTAGGCGACAAATGAAGTAGAATTTGAAAAAGTTGATAAAGACAGTGATTTAGAAAACTGGTTATTTTTTAAAAAAAGTATTGCAATATCAGCCTACTAGAGCTTTGTTTTGGCCTTTCCAGCAAAAATTTGCACTAGTCTATTCTTGCAGTCGGTGTTTCATTGCGAAGACGTAAAAAGCGAAAAGCAATTATCAAAATCTTTCTTAATCAAGGTGTTTACTAGTTTAACAGCTGTTCTGAAACTCTTGCATCTCATCCATTTCCCATCATATCTGATATTGGACTTATGTAGTTGACTTAGGCTACCGGTATGCATAGCACAGGCCACCATAATTGTTTTTCATTGTAATTTTTCTTTTTCAGGAAAACCCGATATGGCAGTATCGTCGTTGTATGGTATAACCTTGTGGGATCCTATACACCTCCCTGAAAAACACCTTCCAGAAATTACAGTTCCCCGAAAAACAATTGGCCGAAACTACATTATCCCGAATATACATTTTCCTGAACGTGCATTCTCCAGAAATTACATTTCCCTGAACATGCACTTTCCAGAAATTACATTTCCCCGAATGCTCATTAGGCAGAATTGACATTTGGCCGAAATTACATTTCCCCGATAACTTATTTGTCAGAATGAACACTTGACAGAATGTACATTTGGCGGAAATTACATTTCCCCGATAACTTATTTGCCTAAATTTACACTTGCCAGAATGTACATTTGGCCGAAATTACATTTCCCCAAAAACTTATTTGCCAGAATTTACACTTGCCAGAATGTACTGTACATTTGGCCGAAAGTACATTTCCTCGAAAGCTTATTTTTCAGAAATCACATATCCTCAAAATTTCATTTTCATTCGTTCGAAAAAATTTTCATTCGAAAATTCGAAAATTAATTTTTCATTCGAAAAATTATACTATGCTTAGGTTGTTTATTTCTAATAAACAGAAAAAACTTTTAGTTGAAATTAAGAAACGTTGCGATAGCAGTTAGCTTGCTGAATGAGAAATATAACATAACTTACTAGTCAATTTGCTAATATAAGTTGTGCTTCAAGCGTAACGAAAATTAGCAATTAAAAATCGATGCAAGCATTACCTGCTTACTTTAACCCAGGTGACACTTTTTTAGAAGAACCAATAAGTTTTAAGTCGAGGCTGGCTTTTCTTAGTTTTTTGCCACTTTGCTGCTTTATTGGTTCTAATATTAGTTCTTGAATTCACAGAACGTTCATGTCAATTTAAATGACCATGTTTTTAAAGTTTTTGGTGTGTAATTACAGCAGTATTTTGGTATTACAGCAGTGTAATTACAGCAGTATTTTGGTGTGTAATTCCGAATGCTCTTTCAGCTTAAGCAAAGACTTTTTTGCTTTTTTTGCCGCATCGTGAAACTGCAAAAGCGAAAAAGTGCGGAGTTTTTTTTTAACTTGAGAACATCCAAATACAATATTTATGAGTTGCTTTCGCAGTTTGAAGCCGCACTCTGTAATTTTCGAATCGTTGCAATATTTTGCTTGTAAATACTGGAAAATTACTAAAATTTCATCGTATTGAATTAGCACAGAATTTCGTTGCTTTCAAGATTTGAAATTTATTCTTTTTTGTTTCCAATCTTTTTGTTACTGATGGAGGCTGGCATTTTTTTAGATTCTGAGCAACAATGAGCCTCGGGTTTTATGAAATATTATTGTTATAAAAAAAATAGTGCAATTCGTCTTGCATTCGCGACAAAATTAAATCTGCAGCTGTACTACGAAGCAGCTAAAATCTACATCAAATGCAAGGCAGCAAAACAACACTTCTTGCATTCCTCGGCAAAAGATTTCGCGCTTTAGCATACAAACACTCAAAAAAGCAGCAATGGCGTATATTCCCTCAACCAGCTTCAAAGAATTTTTAGTTGAAATCTACGGAGAAAGCCACTCCTACGGAAAACTCATTATGATGTCATAAGCTCATATATTCCCGTCATTTACATTTCATACAATTTAGAACATTTCATTCGTAGTTCATGCGAAGGAGCAAGAAGATAAGTGATTCCTTCAGGTGAGGTCACAATTAAAACCAAGGAGCCTTGCTCTAGCAAAAACTGACCGCATAATGCAATGTAATGAGTAACGTAAAATGAATGATCTTGTCGAGATTATTGTTGGGTAGGTAGCTGGACTCAGCGGTGTACGCAGGATTTTTCAATGGGGGGGTTTCAAAAGTGACATCAAAAATTTGTTCGCGGTCTATATATACTTTGGCGAATAAATAACTTAGTGCAATGTAACAAAATGGAATCAAAGTCACCCAGCGCATAATGCTAATAAAACTTTTTGAACAAAAAACAATTGAGCATACATCTATAGTTACCTTCATAAGGTTTGCAAATGAACGATGAAGAAAAAATTGTTCAAAACAAAAGCTACGAAAACCCATCTGATTATAAACAGTGCTAAGTGTGGCAGGCGCGTAGCCAGAAATTCGCAATTTAGGGGGCTATTGGGGATCTGGGGGAATAGCCCCCACCCCCAGCCGCCGAAGGCACGGGGGTCTGGTAGCGGAGCCTCCATCGCTTGGAAACTTTGCATTTTTTTTCGAAAATAACTTAATTTTAGGGCTAAATTGATATAAAATAATGCTTTTAAAACGTGGCATAGAAATTGGTAGTGCAAACCTGATTAAACTGTTTGCATAAATGGGCAATGTGGAAGGTGGCTAATGGTAAAATTTTAGCTCTCTTGCTTACATGCTGGTAAATCATAAAATCTTATAGTTCAAGAAAACTCTTCCGGAGTAATCTATTTCGTTTATATTTGTAGAGAAAAATAAATTTGGGGGGAGGGCTAAAGAAAAAAAAAAATGAGATAAGTGATTGGTAATTAACTAATACTAAGTAGCCCTTCCAATTCCTAAGTTTATAATATGTTTGTTGATGAAACCTATGTTTAGCATTTTTACACTAGCGATCAAATTTGATTGCTTGTTTTTGGCCGTTTTTCAAAGTTTTCAATGATTTTTGGGTTTTATTTTTGACTAATTAACTCCCCCCCCCTAAATTTATGTTTCAAAAGATGTTTTAAATCACGTTTTAGTCCATTCCGGTGCAAAAACCAGTCTCAGAAGTGCTAAAAACGTGGTATTTTTCTTATTCTGCATTTTGGTTGACAGGCCAATGGAAAGGGGGGGCTATAACCCTCCCTCCCCGCCTACGCTACTCAAGGTTACTCTGACTCGTAACACGACATTCCAGAGTTTCAGTATTACAATTAGTTGCTTACAATGTTGCATGAAATAACAAAAATATTATTTTCTATAATTAAATATTTTGTATTAATATGAGAGTAAAGACGGGGCTTGTTTGTTTTGCGGAATAAAACAATATACGTCGGATCGCAATAAGACAATATACGTCGAATGATATACGTCAGATCAATAGGTAGGATGGTTTAAACCCCCTGCCCCCTGAGTACGCCTTTGCGCATAAGTGAGCGAAGTGGGCGGTGGCTAATGGTAACATTTCAGTCCTCTAATTTACAAGCCAGTGAATCATAAAATCATAATTTGAAAAAACTCACAAGCATTTATATTTTGTAGTTTATAGAGTGAGACAGTTGGGGAAGGGAGATGTAGGGGGGCGAATGGAACGAGATTTGATTGGATTAATAATTAACTAATACTGAAACCCCATCTCCATATTTTTGATGAAATCAATGTTAAGCATTTTTAGCGGTTAATTTGCTTCTTTTGGCAATTTTTTGAAGTAGTTACTGATTTGCAAGTTAAATCTTTGACAAATTATCCCCCTAAGAAACTCTAGATGTTTCAAAAGTTGTATTAAATCATGTTAGAGTCCGTGTCATTGCAAAAAACAAGTTCAGAAGCGCTAAAAACGTGATATTTTCTTTAATGTGCATTTTAGTCGACATACCAATGGGGGGGTTCGAACCATCAAACCCCCCCTGCGTATGCCCTTGGCTGGAATGCAAACTGTATATGATGAAAATTCTAATTTCCTGCTGTTAAGAATTCTCTGCTGTGTGCTTTTGACCAGAGAATTTTGAGTTATTATTTGTTTGCGACCAGAATCCTGTCAATCTCTCGAATTGAACAATTTCACCAATTTACACATTGGAGTCAGTGAAAAATTAATTTTTGCTTTAAATAAATTTTCCTTCAAGGTGCGTTATGTTCCTCAAATCAAAATGACAGTTCCGTACGATGTTTTTTTTTAATTCTTCAAATTTATTGATACGAATATTCATCATATTATTGAATAATTAATGCGAGAAAACGCTCACCTAACGAGCTCCATTAAAACAAGACTGTAGGCCAGTGCTTCCGCATCTTTTCATCACCGTGACCAATTTTCAATTCGAAAATTTTCCATGGACCACATCTAAATTGCTAGCTTAATCGCAATCTTTCAATTTTCGAATGATCTCCACAAAAAAAAAAGGTATTTAAGCCAAAAACCGCAAATTTTGTGCTAGCTCTCTAATGGGCCAAACAGCGCCAATGATCAAGACATTTTTTTAACCGAATTTGCAATTACCCAAGTAGCTTACCACAAAATGCTCCTATATGGCCCTCAGGTTGAAAACCACTGCTGTAGGCCATATGTTAGGGTAATGGTCGTGAAATTTCAGTTTCGTCTTTTCATACGTGTAAGTCTGCACTAATGTTAGTAGCGTAGGCGTCGCTATCGGGGGGCCGTGCCTCCCGCTGAGCGTAGCCAGCGGGCTCGAGCCCCACCCATTGGCCTGAAAAGTATGCAAAATACCACGTTTTTAGGGCTATTGAGGCCGATTTTTGCTCAAAAAAAAAATAGCTCCCTTTAATGGAATTGGCGATGAGAAGTTGTGAAGGACTTGCTGTGATTTGGACTAGAAAACTTGAGTTGTTTTTGTTTTTGGAGAAAACCTGACTGAATGTCAGTGAAGACCTTTTTTTTGGAGATCACCTAGTTTTGGCCGGAAAAGCCGAGTCAATCTGATTAAAAACCTGGGTCAAGATCGTTTCATGCTTTTTCCACTGTCCAAAACAGCCCCCCCAATTCAAATTCCTGGCTACGCGCTTGGCGCCCCGATTTCAGTTTACTCAAAATACTGTTTTTGCAACATCACGTAACGATAAGACAATAGTCAATGATGGAAATATAGCAATAATAACTTTCCGGAAAAACCCGCCTTTTTACTGTTACACGCCTTTACAAAGGTGTCGCGGAAGAGAGATATAAGACTGCAGAATCGTTACCGATACTTTGTTAGTGATTATGACATAAGCAATAGGTGAAAACATTTTTTTCAACGAGCAGCTATTTTGATCCTTGGAGCACACTCAACATTTTTAGGTCGCAGTCAGAAGAGTACCATTGTGAAAGGGCTTAGGCTTCCTTAGCCAAGTCACTTCAAAAGTTTAACTTCAAAATACAAGCGTTTAAACGTATTTAGACTTGACATGAAGTAAGGGGGAAGGGCTAAAGGGGTTAAGCAATTTAATTCTTTGAGATGACTTCTGAATTTTAGCAATTTAGTTATTGATGCGGCTTCAAAAAATGCGAAATGTGATTAAAATACCATTAAAATCGCTACCGGTATTTTTGTGCTGTAAAATCACAAACATTGCCCAGTGGTTGGGGGCTCAGCCCCCTGGCCCCGCATTACGACACGCTCGAGTTGCATCAGTTTGTTTAGCACATGGCCTAAATTACACAATTTTTATGCAAAAAAAGACTACTTTTGTTTCACCCCTCTTTAGCAAAATCCTGGTTGCGCGTTTGGCAGCATTCATTGCTGTAGATAGAGTTTTCAAGCGATTACAGCAGAGCCGCAACAAAGGGGGGAGGGGGTCCAGGAGGGGCAGCGCCCCCCAAACAAAAATTTCAACCGCCCAAACCCCAAAGCAACAATGGAAGAAAATATTGATAGGCGTAAGGAGCCTATTGTAAGGCTGTTGATTAATGATTTGAACTGATGCGAAATATTGCGTTTCGCAAAACTTTTATAATCGGTACATTGATTGTGATGGCACCCGGTATGCCTAAGCCTAATGCATCATCGCAATGCTTGCTTGATTTAGCTGACAAGCTACTAATTGTCCAGAAAATCTTTGAAGAATATTGCAAAATTTTATTGTGACGCAATAGCAACTATTTTACAATCAAAAAATTGACGTTAGGTGGTGTTGCGGTTGCACCAGGGTAGCACGCTAGCATTAGCAATGAGTGCACGTGGTCACTTTGACCTTGGCCAAAAAGTTGTTTAGTAACTGTTGTACACTGCGTTTTTTCTTGTTTGACAGTAATGGATAGGTTTTTCATGAGAACTGTTAAGAGACAATCACCCCGGTCCAAATCCTGCTTCTTCTGAAGCTACCGATACTCCTTTCACTTAATTATCTGCAAATGCTTCTGGTGCCCCTGGTTATCGTAAACCTTTTTGCTCTTTCACGTCCAAACTTGAGTTTATTCCAGAAAGGCAAAAATAACCGCTTCTTTTGTTCCGAATGGTTTCGAACCCATACCCGCACCAACCAATGAATTGAACTCAGCTTCAAAGATTGCCAAACGCTTGCTTATTTCTAAAACAAATTGCCCAGCACATACGTGTAGCCAGGGATCCCGCCCCTAATTGAAATGTTACCATTGACAAACATGTGACAAAAAAGCCTCTTGTTTCTTCAGTTTCTTCTAGCATTTTATGCTTACAACAGTAATTAATTAGCAGAGCTGGGCAAGTCCGCAAGTTAGTCCGCGAGTCCGCAAATCCGCAATTGCGGACTAACAAAAAAAGTTGCGGACATGCGGACTTGCGGACTTTGGCAGTTTAAATTGCGGACTTGCGGTTGCGGACTATTTTTAATTTTAGTCCGCAGTTCCGCAAGTTTTATACAAATATTGAAATTCTCTTCTATTTTCGTAAAATATTTATGTTTTTACCCAGTCAGACATGAGAAATCAATTAAATTTTTTCGAGTTCAAGTTCGGCAAAAACATCAAGTTTTTCGAGTTCAGGCTGACGAAAGTACTAACTCTGATTTTGACTTAATCTCTTTCTTTTTGTTGACATGCTGTTTTTTCGAGTTCGGTGCAACAACTGACTTTTTTCGAGGTTAAGTTCGAATTTCCAGCCCTGGTTCAAAGTATGGCTTGGTTGTTTTTTACCGTGAGATAACAAAATTAGCCGCTGGTGAATCATTTTTTGTACTGGTAGCCAGTGCCGTCGCTACGTAGGGTCAGGGGCGCCGTACCTCCCCTAACGACTGCTTGTGCCCCCCATTTCAGTTTAATCAGAATGCTTTTTTGGAGCATCACGTAACGACAAGACAACAGGCAACAATGAAAAAAGAATAATAATTTTCAAATTTAATTCTCGTTTGAAATTTTCTCGATTGTTTGCAAAATTGCTGGCTACCAACTGCTTTACATAAATGTGACCCAATAATCTGTCTTATTAATACGCCTTTACGGATGTGTCGCGGAATAGGGGTGTATGCTATAAAAGCGTTACCCGTATTTCGTTAGTGATTATGACCTGAAACAATACGTGAAAACATTTTTTTGAAAGACCAGCTGCTTTGCATTTTTTTTAGAGCGCACTCAAGATTTATTTTAGGTCGCTGTAAGTCGCACAACAAGGGGAAGGGGCTAAGGGGGCATCAGCCTTTTTTATTTTATTAATTTACTTTTGGATTTTTGCAAATAATTTTAGCAATTTAATGTAATTATTAATATGGTTTTAAAACGTGCGAAATGTGATTTAAATGGCGTTAAAATTGCTATTTTTGCCGTAAAATCGCAAAAATCACCCAACAGCTGGGGCTCTGCCCCTTTTGCGACACGCTTGAGTTGCAACGGTTTGTTCTGCACGGGATCTAAATTAGATAAATTTTGTGCAAAAAACATTTACTTTTGGTTCAAGCCCCCTCTTTCTTAGCAAAACCCTGGTTGCGCTTCGGGTCGCATTTACTCCTGCACACAGATTTTTCAAGCGATTATACGGGCACCTTACGCAACTAGCTAATAAACGCTGCCGGGCTTATATGTCTCTTTTTTCAAAAATAAATACAAAATTGTAGCTTCAAAATATCAGTTTTTATCTGCAAAAGTTCAGTCTATTTTATAGTCCCCGCTTATTTTCGGCTTGGGCCCCCTCACTTCCTTTAGTCTGGCGACTGCACAGCTGGTAGCGTGTGGTTATCTCCTTCCTGCAGTATTTATAGAAACCATAGCAGGGACTAAAAATTTAGTAGTACGATTAGCGATATAAATGCTTTTTTGCCTTCTACTGCCTTTGCCTTTTCATGCCTAGAAAAAAAAAGTTTCTTTAGAATATCTTGTTTTAAGCGGAAATACGGATTGTGCTTTGCTATTTTATGGCTTCTCATTGTAATTTTTTGGATTTTAATCTTCGAATCCTTAGCTTCATCATAGCATTTTTAAGGGTTCGTCGGTGGGTTATGCATTATGCTTCCATGCAGTTTAAGCACCTACTGTATAAGCAGTAGTGCAACTAGGCGGGCTAGGGGCTACAACCCCCCTCAGCCAAGTCACTTAATAACTTTAACCAAAACTACAAGCGTTTAAATCTGTTTTGAGTTGGACCTGAAAGTAAGAGGGGCTGGGCGATTCTTAAGTTTGCCATCCGAAAAAGCAGCTCAATAACAAGTCATGCTGTGGTACGTTTACTACAATGAACGATTGGAGTGATTCCTTTTATTGCGTGGAATGTATCCATCATACGCTTGCTATACTTCCCACAAGTCACAACTTTTGACTTATGTCTGCTAAGCAACTCTGAGCAGATCACTTCGGGACGTGGCTGATTGCAAAACTTTTCTACTCGGTTCATAAAAAGTTGCGGACTTGCGTTGCGGACTTCAAATATTACGAAGTTGCGGACTTGCGGTTGCGGACTTCAAGAATTACAAAGTTGCGGACTTGCGGTTGCGGATTCAAGAATCCTGAAACGTCGTTGCGGACTTGCGGTTGCGAACTAAGCTTTTAAACGTTCAATTGCGGACTTGCGGTAGCGGATTAAGAAAATTGAAATTCGGTTGCGGATTTGCGGACTGCGGACTTAAAAAAAAACTTGCGGTGACCAGCACTGTTAATTAGAATAACGACGACAAGGTCCCCTCAATTCTGTTTTTGCCAAGCAATTTAAATGTATATATAACCCAGGAGAAATGGAGAGTTTTGTTCTAAAAGTTCCTATCTCAGGCCCTCATTTACCTTTTTATGAACGTAATGCAATAACTAGTGCCGGATTTCCCATAATATGGTGCAGTACTAGCAAGGGGTTCAGCGCTCAAATGGTGAAACTTTTTTTGGTCTTTACCTATGTTTGGCAGGAAGATGTTGCAAAAATCTTCAAAGTACCAAGGGCCCCGCACAATATAAATTTGGCTAGGGCAATAACATGATTAGTAGGCATAACCATCTATTGTACCATTTTTAAATAACAATCCACCTCCACCTCGTCAGTTTTTACGCGACAAAATACTTTTGAAAGAAAAATTTGCTAGGGGAAATCAGAGTTGTAAACGGGCCGACTACTTCAGGCCCGAACCCGAAAATACAAGCATCAACCCGGCCCGAACCCCAAAACTAATTTGAAGCCTAAATCATGCCCAAAAAAAACTCAAAAGTTAAGTTAGGTCCGAAAAATTTAGCAATGTTGCCAAGTTATTTTTGATTATGCTTTTGTTCACCTGAGACAAAAAGTATGTCTCAGGTCCGAATTAAGCTCGAAGTTTTTGCCAACTTTAGGCCCGAACCCGGCCCGAACCCGAACCCGACCCGAAAAGCTCGCCCCGACTTACAACTCTCGGGAAAATGTTCATTGAACAAACTATTAACTTTGAATTCAGGGGGCTTGTATCTCTTTGTCGTATATGTGATCCTACAACTGGTTATTTTTATGACAAAACAAAAATCTCTAAGAAAAATCTTCGAGTGGATTGTTATTTACTGCTAAAATATTGCAGTAGGCAATGTACCTTGCTTTCTCCTACCCGGGCCAAATCACTTACAAAATTTAACACTAAAATGCAAGATTTTAAAATGTTTTGGACTTAACTTGTAAGTTAAAGTAGGATTGAACAATTTAATTTTTTCCATTGGCTTTCAAATGTTAAAAATCTAGTTTTTTCGAATGGCTCTAAACACTTGCAAATTGTGATCCAATGGCAATAAAATATCTAGCTTTCCAAAAAATTACAAAAAATCGCCCACCGGCTGGGAATAAGTTTGAGTTACACCAGTTTGCTCAACACGTATCCCATTTTATACTTTTTTGGGAGGTTTAAGCTCTCTCCCTTCACCAAAATGCTGGTTATATGCTAAGACACAGGCCACGGCTTCTGATCTTCCAATCTTCAACATCTTTGTCCCACAAAAAGTTCTTTCGAAAATTTCTGGTAACGTCATTGCACGTGATTTGTGCCCTCCCCCCAAATCAAAAGTCTTGGCTACACTTATGACCCACCATGCTTGTATTGCAGAAAAAGGTAGCAATTTTATGCCTCACCTAAAAGAAATTTTGCCCCATAGAACAATACTCTATTTGCGGCACTGGATTAGGGGCTGCAGACGAAAACGAGATTAGAAGCGTTACCGGCCTTATAGGTCTTTTTTTTAGACATAAATGCAGCATTTTTAAGTACATATTTGTAGCCGTAAAAGATGTGAAGATCGGTTTTAATATGCAAAAGTTTAGTCTATTTTAGTGCCCCCCACTTTCGGCTAGTGCCCCATCGCTTCGTTTGCCCTGGCGACGGCACTGGGGTAATGGCTATAGATTTCTGAGACTGCAGTATTTTGCACTGGAATGGACTCAAAAATGATTTAAAGCATCTTTTGAAACAATTATTTAGGGTACACTGATTTGTCAGAAATAAAATACACAAATAAGTAAAAACTTTCAAAATGGCGAAAATAAGCAATCAAATTTGATCGCTTGCTAAAAAATGCTGAACAAGGATATTCATCCAAAAAAAAAGTAAAACGCAGAAATAGGCAGGGGGGCCACTCAATTTTAGTTAATTACCAATCACTTCTCTCAAATTTTGTCAACCACTTCTTTCAAGTTTCATTCCATTAGCCCGCACCCCCTCCAATTACCTTTCTCTAAAATATACACGAAATAGATTACCCCTTGTAAGTTTTACTGAACTAGAATTTTATGATTTACCAGCTTGTAAATATGAAACTAAGATTTTATCGTTTATAACCACCATCTACATAATCTACTTCTGCAACCAGTTTAATCAAGTTTTTGCACTGCCAACTTCTTATGCCACGTTTTTAAGCAATGGTTTTTATCAAAATAGGCCGAAAATTAAGTTCGTTTTGCAAAAAAATACAAAAATTTCCAGCTGCTATAGGCGTTCTGCCCCAGACCTCGAATGGCCTCTGGCTTGGGGCTCCGCAATGAGACCCCGCAAACAGCCCCTTATTGCAGATTTCTGGCTACGCGCCTAAGGTACTGAAATGAACAACGCTTGTATGCTGATGTTTTTGTGAGTTTCAGATACTATCGAAAAACCGTAGTATTATCAATAATCTAAAAACACATCAAAATATCATCACAAACTTTGGAAGAATAGTTCGATTCTGAAAATGGCACTTATTTTTGTCAAAAACGAAAAATATTTTAAACCTAACGTTGTTTGTCAAAATTAGTTACAAGACGTGAAAGACTGCTTTCCTTTGCCCCTTTTATTCTACGCGCAGCTTAATAATTTTTGAAAATGAACAAGCATAATTATAAATTTTTGTAATGTAAATTTTATCAATAACGAAATTTCGGTTTAATGATTATAATATCTGGAAAATGAATTTTCGGGGAAATGTAGTTTCGGTCAAATGTACATTCTGGCAAGTGTAAATTCTGGCAAATAAGTTATCGGGGAAATGTAATTTTGGCAAAAATGTTCATTCTGGCAAATGTAATTTCACGCAAGTGTTCATTCTGGCAGATGTAATTTCAGGTACGTGTTAATTCTGGCAAGTGTGATTTTTGACAAATGTTAATTCTGGAAAAGAACGTTCAGGGAAATGTTTTTCTGGCAAATGATTTTCGGGGAAATGTTTTTCTGCAAGGTGTAAGGATACCAACCTTGTGCAGATGTTAGTAGTCTACTATCATCTTATGATACCACTAGGCAGGCGCGTAGCCAGAAATTCACAATGGGGAGGGCTGTTTTGGGGGTCTGGGGGCGAAGCCCCCAGCCGCCGGAGGCTGGTGGTTTGGGGGCAAAGCTCCCAGCCGCCGGAGGCACGGGGATCTGGGTGCAGAGACCCCAGCGCTCGAAAATTTTGCATGTTTTGCAAAAATAACTTCATTTTAGGGCTGTTTTGATTAAAAAATAATGCTTTTAAAACGTGACTTAGAAATTGGCAGTGCAAACAAGATTAAACTGGTGGCATAAATGGGCTATTTTGGAGGTAGCTAATGGTAAAATGTTAGTTCTCTTGTTTAGGTGCTGGTAAATTATAAAATCCAATAGTTCAATAAAAATCACACGGAGTAATCTATTTCGTATACAGTTTATAGAGAGAAATAATTTGGGGGGGCTAATGAAAAGAGATTTGAGAGAAATGATTGGTAATTAACTAATACTGAATAGCCCCCCTCCCCCTATTTCTTAGTTTATAGTATATTTGCTGATGACACCTATGTTTAGCATTTTTACACTTGCGATCAAATTCGATTGCTTATTTCTTACCATTTTTCAAAGTTTTCATTTATTTGTTAGTTTTATTTTTGACAAATTGGCCCCCCCTGAATATATGTTTCAAAAGATGTTTTAAATCAATATTGAGTCGACCCCAGGGCTATAGCCCCCCCCCCCCACCCCCCCTGGCTACGCTACTGCCACTAGTAGTAAATTCAATTCTAAGGGCTGGATTCACCATCAATTATACAGAAAAATTTTTGCTAATAGTGCAATGGATGGTTGCGTTAATTGCAGAAATATGTTTTATTACATGCGTTATGCTTCAGCAAAAAATAAAGAAATTTTTACATGATTTTAGCTCTTTTGTCAAAAGTCAAGATGAAATTTAGCAAGAGATGACAAACCCTATTAGAAAGTCAGCCTATGACATTACGAGTCCTGAAATAAAGTTCGATTATATCGCTTTCATTTGCAAACAGAATTCTTCGAGATTTTATTCGGTTAGGTATCAGTATTCATTTGTAAACGAAACTTTCTGAGATTACGTCGGTTAGGTTGCCTATTTATTCGTTAACAAAACGCTTTGAGATTCGGTTATTTACCGTATTTGCGTGTGGAGTACTTATTGATAGTTTAGCTGCTCGGCGTTAGATTGAATGTTACTTAAAAACATTTTGTTATCTTTTAACTGTCCTTCTGTACCAGTAGCTACTTATCTATGCGTTTATTCTGGATCCATTAGCATTAGCCTTGCAACTCATTCCTATCCGTGAAAGGCTAGTTGAATTTTTTTCCGAGAAATTCTAGTCTTGCACATTGATGCATCAGCATTTATTCAATCTTCATTTCTTACTTCATCACTAATTAATTCAACATGATTACAAGTAATAATTAATGTTGCAAGCAGTTTAATGTTGAAACTTAAGAGCCAGAGGTGGAGTCGAGGACACAAGGCTCGAGGCCAAGGCCAAGGACACAAAAAAATTTCGAGGCCAAGGATAGACCCTCTCGAGGCCAAGGACCAAGGACACAGACGCAAGGGTTCTCCAAAAAAAAGGTCTTCAAAATTTTTTTCAGGCGATCTCAAAAGAAAAATGTCTTCAAAATTTTTTTTCAGGCGAAAAAGGTCTTCAAAAAATTTTTTTTCAGGCGTTCTCTACTTGAGGAAACCAAAAAATAGGGCTTTGCAGATTTTCCGCAAGGTTTCTGGCGTTTTCCAACAAAATTTTAACGGTTTAAAAATAGTGCTGTCCTCGAGCCGAGGACAGGCCAATTTTTGAGGACTTGAGGCTTCGAGGCCAAATACTTCAAAATGTGTCCTCGAGGCCAAGGACGTCCTCGAGGACTCCACCTCTGTTAAAAGCAATTGAAAATTACGGTCAACTACTGTATATTCAGATTTTGGATAAAAGCCACCAGGCCTAACTCATGGTAATAGTAAATAGCATGAAAAAATTCTCAATATAAAGCTTTTAATTAGTCTGACTTGAGATCTAAAACCTATCAAGTCGTGGTTAAAACACTTGCATACCACTATTTTCTAACATACGGAAACAAATTGAATCAAAGTTGGAATGTCTTGATTATGATTGAAAATTGTAGGCTATGATGACTAGAAATTGTAAACTGTTGACAAAATATTGTTTTCTTGGATAACATATAACCACTCTTGAACTTTGCAGAAATATTTCAGTAGTCGATTCCACATTTAATTTATTGAATTGATGCCATTCAAATAAGTAACAGTCTATCTTAAAGTTCAGAGAAGAATTTGATCATTATCTTTATCCTTTGGCTTGCTTCATAATTCACAATCATCTGTAGGCAAAATAAATAAGATTTTGTGAAAAACTCTGTCTGGCAAAGGGCAATGAACAAATTAAAATACTATTACAATGTCTACTACCCTATATAATCTGGAAAAAAAAATTTTTAAAGATAAGCAGATATCAAACAGGCACTATTATATAATAGTTGTATAGGGTATAACGTTTAAAGCTATACACTGAGAAACTATAAATGTAATGAGACTAAAAAACTACTGCCTTAATTAGTGCATTTAACCATCACGCAGGTCCAGCATCTGTGAAAGGAAACCTCAAACTTGTCGCCAAAACTTGATTGTCTTATAAAAGGACTGCAATATTAAATTAAGAGTGACTTGTTATATTTTAACACATTAGAAAGCATTCTTTCCTCACAATGTTATAGCACTGATAAGCCATACTACATCCAATATAGGCTAAAACCGCTTGGTCTGCAGCTAAAAGAGTGATTAGCCACCTCACAAATGATATTTCAACTTATGCCTCCAATCAATTTATTGTCTTCGATAAATAACTGATACCGGCACTAAAAATGGCTAGAAACCGCAAAAATTTAGCACTTGAAGCCGAAGGAAGGCGTGTATAGGCTAAAAATCCTAATACATTCGAAGAAACAAGCTTTCCTTCATATCACAGACATCTCTAACTTTCTCCAATTTCACTTCGTTTGTCGCCTACACCCCCATATATTTTTTTTTTTTGGCCAGTTTGCTACGGTACCTGGTCTAGGCTATGTCGATATCCATTTACTTCCACTGCTTTCCAAGTGCAAGCAGGAAGAATTCGCATGTTTCATTTATGCGTGACGTAATACAGCCTTGTGTTCTCTCTGGGTTTATATAGTTCTCTGTGCTTGGGAGGGTATTTTTCAACCAACTTGAAAAGGCGAGTTTTTCAAGATGTGCCAGTCCAACCCATTTTGTCTATGATCGTTTCAGCCCAACCCAGCTGGCCAAACATCTTTTTTCTCTTTTTCAGCCGGTTCACACTCTCTACTCGAGCAAGTGCATATACTGGACTTTTTCACATTGGTCGACATCATTAAAACTTAAAATTGTGATCATTTCTCCGCCTTTTTTTGGTTTTTTAAAGTTTCGAGTATATTAAATAATGTCCCTCTAGCGGAGACTATTCAAATCTGTACTGAAGCTCTCTACAGTTTGGAACACCCTCCTGCACCTTTTCCTCAACAAATCTCTGTTGAATTTATAGAGATAGCTACTTGTACTTCTTTTTTTTGAGGTTAGCTTCAATGGCATCATCAGGCCGGGCGCCCGGGGGGTATTTTGGGGCCGTACCCCCCAAATCGCTGCTTGTTCCCCCCCAAGCGAGAAATGTACCCCCGAAGAAAGGGTTGTGCCCCTAAAGAAAGGAAGAAGCCAGGTGCTACTGGAGTGCATTTTAGGGCCTGTACCCCTCAAAATACTGCTTGTGCCCCCAAGCATGAACAAAATTTCGTTCCAGGACAAAAACCTAAGTAAACGCGAAGACTGAGCCTAAGATTTTGCGCCGAAGACCATTATTGTTTATTTTTTGGTCTTCACCCATGAATTTGTGGGCCAGAAGCGAGATCCGCACCATTAAACTCCGCCGTGCCCCCCAAGCGAGACTTGTGCCCCGAGAGAGGGTAAACAGCCAGGATGAAGATCTTTTTTGTTTTTTGGTCTTTACTCCCGAAGATAAGAGTAAAATTTATCTGTGCTCCCCCCAAATATTTTATTTACCCCCCCCAGTCACGCTACTCTGGGGCCGGGCCTGGGCATCATGCATTGCAGATCAAAAGAGTTGAAATGGGATTACCTCTTGCCAATATTTTTGTCAGCTACTGGTCCGAACGACGGATACATTAACATATCTTGTTTTTTTTCTTTTTTCTGCACGTAAAATGGGATAGGAATTCTCTTTGATACAAGAACGTTGCTTCAGCCATTTTAACTCTTTATGACGCACAATGACATTTTTCTCTTCACAATTGCAATTAGTTACTACAATAGTAATTTCCGAATAATGTATCATTGATTGATTGAATATTTCGGATGACAAGCTTTTGTCCAGCGAACCTGTTAGATAGTGCAGCGAGTCAATCCCGGTTGTTCTCAGCCAAGAATTAACCTCAAGTTGTAGAATTTAGCTATTGGGTGTTGTCTGGTACGGAATACAAAACACGAAGGTTAATATCAAGATTTACTGTCTGTTTTTGAGAAGCGGTTCAGTAGCTAGTTTACTACTGGCAGGGTTGACACATCCTGGAAAAGTCCTGGATTTTTTTGCTGTCCTGGAAAGTCTTTGAATTTTGTTTATAAGTCCTGGAAAGTCCTGGAAAATATTTGAAAAGTTTTCTCGTGATTTACCAAAACAGACTGTGAAGTTTTTTTTTTATAATAACTAGTACCTTGTAATTATGCAAAGCCATTAATGCATTGGTGGGCAAGTTAATGCAAAACGTTTGCTTCGTTAACCACAAGTCCGTTACCGTAACAAACTTCACACCTCCGTTAACGTTAATTCGTTATTTTCAGCTTTAACTAACGGAAGTTAATAAAGTCCGTTAATCCGTTAACATTTTGCGTGTAATTTACATTTCGTTTTATTCACTCGCTTCTAGAACACGTATTGACGCTGTTGAGCTGATTGTAAGGAAATATTTATTGCTATGGTGGTCTTTTGTGCTTTGAAAGTTATATTTTACAGTCTAATCTATTTTTAAGATAAAAACAAGTTCAAATGCACAACGAAGCTGCAAGATTTGACAATAAAAACCTTAACGGAAGTTAACAGAACTTAACGGAAGTTACTTTAGTCCGTTAACAGCACTTAACGGAAGTTAATTTAGTCCGTTAACATGAAAAAACTTTTTAACGGATTAACGAGTTAATGAAAAAGTTAGCTTCGTTATTAACGGATTAACGGACTTGTGCCAACCTATGCATTAATGAAATAACTTGCATTGTGAAGGTCCTTCAAAAAGCTTTAATGTATTGTTAAAAGACAGACCTTATTTGGACGCTGGCGCACAAACAAAAAATTGCTATACTAGCCTTAACCATAAGTGGGCAAGTTAATGCAAAACGTTAGCTTCGTTAACCACTAGTCTGTTAGCAAACTTCACACCTCCGTTAACCTTAATCCGTTATTTTCAGCTTTAACTAACGGAAGTTAATAAAGTCCGTTAATCCGTTAACATTTTGCGTGTAATTTACATTTCGTTTAATTCACTCGCTTCTAGAACACGCATTGACACTGTTGAGCTGATTGTAAGGAAATATATAATGCTATGGTGGTCTTTTTGTGTTTTGAAAGTTATATTTTACAGTCTAATCTAATTCCAAGATAAAAACAAGTTCAAATGCACAACGAAGCTGCAAGATTTGGCAATAAAAACCTTAACGGAAGTTAACAGAACTTAACGGAAGTTACTTTAGTCCGTTAACAGCACTTAACGGAAGTTAATTTAGTCCGTTAACATGAAAAAACTTTTTAACGGATTAACGAGTTAGTGAAAAAGTTAGCTTCGTTATTAACGGATTAACGGACTTGTGCCCACCTATGGCCTTAACCCAATCCTAAATCTAACCAAAACTGTAAACCTAATGGTAACCCTAAGCCAAACCTAAAAATTTAACCCAAACCCTTACGATAATGCAAAAAATAAATAAGAGTAAATGAGTGCCCATTCTTCTTCTTTTTGCTGTCTTATTCTTTTTAAGCAGTTCTTACTTGTACACTAGATTGCAAATAAGCACTTTCTTGTTAAAATGTCAAAATTTGCACTTTGTAGTACCGTACGTAAAATTATTGAACATTATTAGAAAGAGTGAATTCATGGACAGTAATTCATTGCAATGCGATACTCTAGTAGCAGTATTACTGCTAGTAGCTGTAGCTTAGCAAGCTATAGGCCCCACATTGTCCCTTTGACCAAAATGCACAATAAGAAAAGTACAACGTTTTTCGCGCTATACTTCTAAGGCAGTTTTTTGCAGTAACATAGACTCTGAAGTAATTTAAAATCACTTTTGAGACATTATTTTGAGGAGGGGATATTATCGGTCAAAAATAAAATTAGTAACAACTAACTAAAAATGGCTAAAAATAAACAATCAATTCAATCGCTTGATGTAAAATACTTAGCGATTGCTTTGTAAAATAAATTATGAAATCTATTCAGTATTTAATTCTGTTAATTACCGATCACCTCTCTCAAATCTTGTTTTATTAGCCCCTCTTTCCCAATTATCTTTACCTAGCGTTATAAAATACAGACGATTTGGATTAACACTTCTGAGTTTTTTCAAATGAAGTGCCTTTCTGCATTCTAGCGTGCAAATGAGCTCTGCTGATAGAGAATAGAGCAAGAGTGGGTGCTGATATACTCTTTTTCTTTTACTTTTTAATATAACGCCGTAAGTGTTAGGGTTTAGATTTTAAGTTTGGGTTAGGATTAGTGTTAGGATTAGAGCTTTAAGGTTGGGCTTAGAGCTAGAATAGCATTTTTTTGTTTGTACGCTGGCATGCAAATAAGCTCTGATATATAACCGATCAGTGGTCGAGTGGATGGAGCGTCTGCTACTGAAACGGTACACTTGGGTTCGATTCCCAGTCGGGTCAAACCAAAGACTACAAAAATTGGTATTCACAGCTTCCCTGCTTGACGTTTAGCAATTAAAGGGACAGTGTGAAGCCTCCATCGTGTGTGGTAAACAGGTGGGCAGGTGGCTGCTTGACTCGAAGACCGAAAGTATAAAAATGTATGTATAAAAATGTATGTATGTATAAAAAAGTATAAACGTGACTTATTAAATTTTAATGCAGAAAATTTTTGTGAAGATTTACATAAATCAATACTAATTTTTTTTCCTCAAGACAATGCAATTAATCCCAATAATTTAAATATGATAGTTAATAATCTTATCAATATTGTCAAAACTGCCTTTTACAATTACGCACCACTAAAAAAACTTTCTCGGAGACAACGCAAACTAAAACTCAAACCGTGGATCACTCGTGGACTATTAATCTCTATCAAGCACTAACAAAAGTTGTATTTATCTCACTACATTAACGGAAACATAGAAAAAAGAAACTTTTACAAAAAATATGCTAATAAACTAAATAAAATCAAGTTTAGTTCTAAGCAAATGTATTATCAAGATGAACTATATAAATCCAAAAACTTAGAAAGTCATTGAATCACTTCTTTCTTGCTCTCAAAAGTCTTTAACTACACCTAATGAAATAAAATACAATGGTAACGTAATTACGGGCTCAGAAACCATTTCTGAGTCATTCAATAGTTATTTTTCCAACGTAGGTCTAGACTTATCTGCAAAATTTAACCAGCATGATACCAACAGGTACAAAAAGTTTCTACCAAAATTTAATTCTTCCTCACTTTTTATTCAGCCTACTTCTGAAACTGAAGTCATACAACTAATACATTCTCTAAAAAACAAAAATTTGTGTGGCCCTGATGAGATTTCAGCAAAATTTGTAATTTTAGCTACTGATATCCTAGCTACCCCCCTTAAAATTCTATTTAATTACGCGTTTGAATTTGGCATATTTCCAAATTGCTTCAAAACTGCCAAAGTAATCCCGATTTACGAATAGGGTGATAAAACGGAAATGGGCAATTATCGTTCTATATCCATTCTTTCTACCTTTTCAAAAATTTTTGAAAAATTAATCTACAATAGAACCCAATCATTTTTAGAAAAACACTCCATCACTTTACCAACACAATACGGTTTTAGACCTGCTTATTCTACCTCACATGCAATGATTGACATTTTAACTTCAACCCTAGATAACATTATGTCAATAAAAACACAGCTCTTCTACTGCTAGACCTAAAGAAAGCTTTCGATACGGTGAATCATCACATATTGTTAAATAAAATGAATCACTATGGTATCAGAGGAAATGTAAATAACCTATTTGCTTCTTTCTTAGCAAAGAGAAAACAATACGTATTTTTAAATCGTACTCAATCTAACTACAGGTACATCAAATGCGATGTTCCTCAAGGCTCGGTTCTTGGTCCTCTGCTCTTTACAATATATATCAATGACATAAGTAGTTCCACTAATTCTGCTCCTAAGCTGTATGCTGATGACATATGTCTTATTTTACAAGATGATAGCATTTCCATCCAACTTAAAATACAAGATAAAAGGAAAAATTAATGCGGTGAACAAATGGATGATAGCCAATAAACTAACTTTAAACATGTCCAAGTCCAATGTCATTATTATAAACTCAAACAAAAACGGCAAGTTGTCTAAAAACTGTTATAATGAAGTTCTACCGATCATGATAGTGAAAAATGCTAAATATTTGGGTGTTACTTTTGACGAATCTCTCTTTCTTTTGATTGTCATATCAAAAACTTGATAAAAAGGTTATTGCGATCAGTTGGAATTCTAGCATAGGTAAAACCGTTTTTAAACACTAAGGCTTTATTAAATTTATATTATGCTATTTTTCACTCGCATCTGCAATATGGTTTAATTACTTGGAGCTCAACTTTTAAAAGTTATTTAAAAAAATTAAGTACTTTACAAAATAAAGCTGTCAAAATTGTCGGAGGAGGTAAATATTATGATCGAGCGACACAATTTTATGCAAAATTGCGCATCCTTAAATTAGTTGATATGGTCTTTTTTGAAAAAGCATTGTTTGTGTTTAAATTTAAAATGAAAATGCTACCAGATCAATTTAGCAACTACCTCACTGAAGCGAGTCATGTATACGAAAAGTTTACCAGAGCATCCTACCAAAACAATTATTTTATTCCTCTTTTAAATAGGTCAAAAGCTCAAAGATCTATTAAAATATCAAGGTCCTCTGATTTGGAACGCATTGGATGCCGATTTAAAAACATGTAAGACATTGCAATCTTTCAAAGCAAAACTTAAAAGCTTACTCTTGCAAAAATATGATCAAGAAATATAAGCTTAAATATTACCACTATAGTTTTTAGTTATTTTTTAATTTTCTTTTTTTTTTAACAATAAGAGATTCCTGCTTCTCCCCTTCTCCCTCTTTCTTCCCTTCTCTCCGCCGCTATTGTTTGTTTGTTTGTTGGTGTGTTCTCAAAAAAAAAAAAAGATAAGATATTACTGAACAAAAAGTAAAGCATCAATATCAATAGGTGGCTGCAGACACGAAGCCAAAATCAGTTCCTTCGCAGTCTCCTTGTGCCTGTTTTGCTATAATTTTTACCTTGCTCTGATTTATGCTCAATGTGTTTAATTTATTTTCATTTTGCATTACTTTGTGGGTTTGTGCTGTTTATTTATAACAGGTAACAAATAAAGTTCAGTTAAGAAAGGTCCCTTCGTTGTCTCCTTGCCAAGGCAACTTGGTGAATAAAATGTAATTACAATTACGTACAGTAATTACAGGGCTAAGCTAATATACCGTATCGGCTATCTACCGCATATAAAACATCCGATTTCGCAATTACCTTAAACTGATTATTTTTTAGAGCAAGCACGAGCGCTCTTGCATTTTATTTGCTTAGTATGACTTGTGCTTGCTTGGTCTTTACTTGGAGGAGGATTACTGAAGCTTTTGTGTCGAGTTAATTAAAAAATAATGACAAAACTTTTGTAGTTATTAAGGTAATACATCGGTATCGGCCTGAAAAAGTCATGTCGGTCGAGCTCTGGCCATCACCCACATACTGCAGCCCATTTATGCAACCTGTTTAGTCATGTTTTGGCAGTGCTAATGTCTCTGTCACATTTTAAAAGCAATAATCTATATCAAAGTAGGCCTAAATTAAGTTATTAATGCAAAAAAATTGCAAAAGTTTCGAGCGCTGGGGCTTTACCCCCAGACCCACAATGACTTTTGGCGACGGGGGGCTCTCCCCTAACACCCCCAAGCACACCCCTCCAATTGCAAATTTCTGGTTTTTGCACCTGGCTAGTAGTCAGTACTAGGAATACAAATGCGTTACATCAAAATTTTGGTCAATCACAAGCACGAAAAAGTGGGTGCATGAAAGAGTAATAGTCAAAGCGAAATTTTTAGTCCTGTAAAAAAAAACGTTAAACAGTCCAAGGAAAGTCCTGGAAAATGACCTAAAAAAGTCTTGGAAAGTCCTGGAATTTGATTTTGCAGTTTCTGTGGCAACCCTGTAATGGGTTAATTGACTGCTGCTAAATTTCACAGCAGCAGTCACTTCAGCGGCTGCACTAACAGGAGGACAGCGTTACCGTCGATTCGCCAATTTCGGTGGGTCTAATCCAGCCACTATGACTTTAAACTCTTCCAGACCATTTCAAAGCTGGAAATGTTAAGGGTTAATCTGCAACTGCATGCGACAGAAAGTTTATGACTTTGATAAACGATAAAATATCTTGCCATCGCTGGCATTTTGCTATGATCTTCCGTTACTGGCCACGGTGCTAATAACAAAAACAGGAATTAAAAGTTGATTAAGGCTAACCTTAGTGTTGTACGTCATACAAAGGTACGACAGTATACTACTCAAATTAGAGAATGTAAAAATTACCTATAACTATAATCTTAAACATTGAATATTCTACTCATAAATATAAACGAAATAGCTTTTATTCATAGCTTTTAACGGGGCTTAACTTACTGATAAGTATAAGCGAGTTGAAAATGCTCTACTGAAACTGTAGCCTTAATTCAATTCCCGGTCAAGTTAAACCAGAGGCTAAAAAACTTGGTATTCACAGCTTTCCTGCTTGATGCTCAGCATTAAAAAGAACAGTGCCTCTACAGTGTGCGATGGACGGATGGGCAGGTGGCAGTTTGATTGAAAGATTGCAAAGATCCCTTGGTTGTTTCTTGGCCACGGCAACGTGATGAATCAAAATGTCTTCAGGCCTATAGTCTACATTAAGCGTAAAATTGTGAGAGCCTACGTGCGTATATTTTCTTGAGTTTATTTTAACCAATTAGCAGCTTGTGTGCTGGTAAGACGGTACACAAAACGTACTGAATTTCTGTTTAAAATAAACGAAAAACGCGCTCAGCACGATTTTACACAGAGTGTAACGCACGTTTGACCCCTTTTCCAGTCCACGGTCAAAACAGAATTAAGAAATTAATATTTAACGTCATCAGCGTGGCCGAGCAGGGCAAAACGCCTTTTCCATTACAATCCGAATCGCATAATCTGGATCCAACTCCCACCTAGGTTATGCTGCTGTGTCCTTGAATAGCGCTTTTTATCTTTGAATTGTTGCTTTAAACAAGCAGTAAATTGACTGATAAGATGTTAAAAATCTACCGAAAACATTAAGAGCCAGGTCAGTTTCTAAATGAGTGCGGATTTGCCTCAAAATAACATTGCCCTCGGCTTTTCGAAACAGGGGGATAGAGATGCAAATATATGAGTCCACTGATTGGGCAAAAATGTCTTCTAAATGGAAAAAAAATCACACGTTTTTGTTATTTTTTTGTCTACGTGATGGTCACATTAGGATTTGTCACAATTTGCAGTACCGGTATTTTTTTCCCTATACCATTGATGATGCAACACGACAGTAGAGTACGCAGGATTTTGAAAACGGGGGGGCAGAAAATTTGAGAACAACAAAAATCTGAATCAGAAATTGTTCCACTCAAATTTAGTCCGATTTTTCGCCCAAATTAAAGTGAAGAGCAAAAAAAAAAGGTCTTCACTCAAATTTAGTCCGATTTTAAGCCCAAAGCCAAGAAGAAACGCACAGAACATACCCTTTGTGTGATCAAACCTTATGCCTAACTTGCAAAGGGGGGGGGGCATGCCTCAATTTTGCTTATATTTTTATGCAATTTTACAATCCTG
Organism: Trididemnum nubilum; assembly: GCA_963965965.1. Classification (NCBI taxonomy): domain Eukaryota; kingdom Metazoa; phylum Chordata; class Ascidiacea; order Aplousobranchia; family Didemnidae; genus Trididemnum; species Trididemnum nubilum. The sequence continues at coordinate 11,619,665 of OZ014479.1, forward strand.
GCGACCCAAAGGGGGGCAATGGCACAATGCCCCCCCAAATACGCTCCTGCAACAAGATAAGCGAGATTTGGCGAGTCAAGCAGACTATGGGTTTACAAGCTCACCCCCACGTCGCAGAGCAGCAAGCATCGAGACCGCAATGAGATTGTTCAATTCTCTGCGCAGCCAGTTAAGCAAGTAGAAATGCTATTATGCAATTTCAGCTTACATTTATGATTTATGAAAATAAATTTGCGTATTCAGGATGAAGTTTACATCTGCAACAGAGAAAGCCAAAATTTTGTCATGTTATCAACATCGGGTTTCATACACAGTCAAAAGTGAAGAAAAAATTATCAAAACCACTGATTTAAAAAGGGAAAAAACTAAATTTCCTTTAAAAACTAAATTTTAATTATACCACAATTTACAAATCAAATTGGGGGCAATCGTAACGTGATTTTTTGCGGGCAATTGTCAGTGGGTCGTCAGCAAAAAAAAAACAACAAGAAGAAGCCGCAAAATTTGGGCGTAAAAACAAGTAAAGACCAAAGAAAGGTTTTCTGTAGTTTTTGCCGAAAGCAGTATTGGTCGAATGTGATAGCAAGCAAAAAAGTGTATGTTTTCACTGATTTTCCTGGGGTCTGCTTTGTGCTCATCCACCAGTGATTTGCTCTGGGTCTTAATGCAAGGCTGGACACCACAACAAGATATTCTTCTTAATGTTATATTAATGTAGCAAGATATCAAGATAAAAAAATAAAGAGTAGACAAAAAAAATACCACGCATATCCACATCTGTTCTATAAACTTCTCATGACTACTGAAATGCAAGTAATGAAAAAAAGGCATTGCTCAAAGAAAGGTGACGTAGCAAGAATAAACAAGAGAAAAATCAACCGTAAGACTAAAAATTTTGGTATTCTAATCTTTTACACTGTCAGTCAGTTCACTACGAAAGAACTAAACATTAGAGACAATCCACTGTAGAGTAAACGTTGAAGCATTATTTTGTGAACCCTAACTGTTACAGCACCGATCTGTTTTATTTGCCCCACTAAATTTTCGAACTCGGCTCTTTTATTTGGCTCTTGTTTTTGCTGTGTTAGTCTGCGCGTCATTGTGTTTTTTAATTTTCGCACGTTTCATTCAACGCCTAATTTCCGGCACAACGCGCAGCTCTTTTGCTTTTTTGCCGAGTTCTAGCGTTTAGTCTTTCATTTCATTTTGGGATTTGAAGCAAGCGGACGTTTTATTTTTGTAAGTTTTAGTCACACGGCATCGTTACTTTTTATTTTGTTCCCTGGGTTAATTTTCAAATAATTTAATACCGTGCCGTGCCATGTAGCTCTTCAATTTATTATAATTTTTTCAATAAACCTCTATCTGCTGGACTTTAACTTCAATTTGTGGAAACAGCACGGACGGTGACGACCCCAGTGTCGAATCGCAGTGGCAACCTAAAAATCTATCTTTACGCTATAGTTACAGAGGACGTCTGTAACACTAACCATGTGTCAGACTTCAAAATTCACGATTTGGATCAACTTTGTCATCTTGTCATTGGTAATTTCTTTTGTTTTTATAGAATATCCCTGGAACTGGCGCATGCAATGAGATAGGAAATTGAGTTGACATGCTAGCAGATGCACTGTGAATATTGTGATGAGGAAAGTTGAATGGGGCGGGTATCGGCAATATTTTTTGCTGAAAGCGCAGAAGATCTTCTGCACTTTGTTTGTACCCAAATGAGGTGCGTGTATATAATTACTGCTTCGTGTGTTCAATAAGACAATACTGTGACTAGCAGTTATCGGCTCAAAGAAATGACTCGAGTTGAAAGCAAAATGGCTCTACGCTTTACTTATTGAACGTTAACTCGATTTGTGAAGCAAGTGAAATCAGCTGTAGAAGAGTCAGAAGGAACCCCGGAAGAGACCCAGCAAACATTGCATTGTCGGGCCGATGTTGGCTAGATGCAGTTGCCAACATTTGTTAACCTCGGCCCCAACGCGGCAGCCAATGTTGGGGCGATGCGGTTTTGCACCAAAGTCCAGCGTTCAGCCAACATTGGCATTCTGCAGCGGGCCGACATCGGAACCTGCGTCGGCCAACAATGGTGGAATAATGTTTCCAACATCGGCCCGGAGTTGGCAAACTGCAGCTAACCAACATCGGAACTGCAGCTAGCCAACATCGGACTGCAAACTGCAGGGAACAACATCGGATCCTGCGTCGCGCCAACAATGGCGGAATAATGTTGCCAACGTTGGCAAAGTCGTCAAACTGCAGGCGGAATACTGTTGCCAACGTTGGCAAAGTCGTCAAACTGCAGCTAGCCTACATTGGAACCTGCGTGGCCCTATATGTTGTGGAACTGCATCCCACTAGCTGGTAATGCCTGCAAGAATCCAGTATTGGCACATATTGTTACAATGGCATTGGTGCGATTGTCTAACTTCATCCATCTTGCGTCTTTCATAATACCAATAGGTATAAATAAGGTTTTATTGCAAGGCAAAAAAACTGAAGATGGTAAATAACGCAAGAAAAAGCAAAAGACGTAAAATTTCGCAAACTGAAAATAAAAAACACAGGATCCATTGGAAATGTTGGTCGTGGCTGCCGTTCAAGACTCAGACCGTGGGTTTTTATTAAGATAGGACGGATTAGGAAGTTATAGAAACTGCAACAACAAAAAATAATTCAGTTAAAGCGAATGACATAACTTACGTAACTGTGAATAAATGTTCTCTAGTCTTTCTATAATGAGCATGTAATTCATGAAAATGATGTATATAAACAGTCTCTGGAAAAACTGGTGAAACGCCTCTCCAAGAGTGTTTTTGGTTTCCGACATCCCGCGCGAAAAATTTAACTTTTTATACATTTGACAGTTCACTTACAAGCTTGTAGTTAACGCCATATAGAGTAAAACGACAAAGCGTAAGTGAATTTGAATAAAAGCAATGAGACTATATAACAGGGGTAGGCAACCTTTTCGTCCCATGTGCCACATCCACACCCAGCAAGGTTTCAGCGGACCAAAACAAAAGACTTCGCCTGGACATTAGGCATTTTACAGCCGATTTAATGGCAATGACCAAAGAAAAAAAAAGGTCTTCGACTGAAAATTAGGCATTTTGCACCCGATTCAATGGCAGTGACCAAAGAAAACAGCACTTCGGCGGGGTTGCAGATGAATTTCAATCATAAGAAAAAGATCGCGGGCCGAATGAAATTGCTTGGCGGGCTGGTCTGGCCCGCGGGCCGTAGGTTGCCAACCCTTGTTGTATAAGACAACATGAAGCGTTACTCAACCGGTGTTCAATTCCCACACTGGCAATGCGTCGTTGTGTCCTTGGGAAAGACACTTCACAGTGGCCCAGTCTGACAAAAGACTAGAAAAAAGAAACCCCAAAAAAAGGCTCTGCAATAGTTCAGTTATGGTTAGACAGACGCAGAGTGTCTGGTTAATATGAAGGAACTAAACCGATAAGATAGCAATGAGCAAGAAAAATACCTTTGCGCGTAAGTTTTGTGTTTTTGACGTCAGGAAGTCGCTAGTGTTTGCCTTTTAATAAACCTATGCAAACTTCACTTAATCAAAGCTAGATATCTTGGATCAATGCTTACAACTATGGACTAATTTCAAGCAAAATTAAGATCGGGCGACACAGTAACTACATTGTGCCGACACTGGATTATTGAGAAAAGATGAAACTACCTATAGACTGAGCAGAGGGTTTATTCTATCAGGTCACGATCGCTGATTACTGAATTCTTTGCCCTGACAGGTCGTCTTTGTAATGAAGTCGAACCTAAATATAATCAAATTCACACTAGGTTCGAAAATGTAACTAAATTGTTCAAAAAGCTACGTTTAAGAATTTCTTAACTGATTCCACTAAAAGGTATTGTCTAAAGAGCGTAAATTTTAAACAAGCTTTAGTCCCGGTCTACACTGTCCGTAAAATCAGGAGTGTATGAGCTTTTTGTGACTTGATTTTAACCAACTGGCACCTTGAACGTTGGTAAGATGATACGACGGACGTAAAGATTTCTGTTTAAAATAAATACGCTTGTTTGCTCACGATTTTACGCAGTGTAGACCGTGCTTAAGGCATTTGCTTCCGATTTTTGTACACAGAATAAATCACATTGATGGAAAAATTATCAATTCGGAGCACAATCACACTGAAGCTGTGTTTATCACAGAAAACTGACTTAAAACTACCTTTTGGCTTTGGAAATCGACAGCATAAACGGAGCTAGTTGCAGGCATGGCTTTTGATATAGGATTTAATTTTCAGGAAGTTGGAAAATAGTTATTTTAAACTTATTATGAAATGTGGCAGTGGATAGTCCCAGGTCTAAAAATTGATTGAATTAAAAAGTGAAACCAATTGATTTAAACCTTGAAAAAGACTATGGTTCTTCCAAAACTGTTTTGTCAAATCGCTTGTAACTGTGCCCATAACCAACATGCAATACATATTAACTTAGCCTTAGTTAGTTTAAGTCAAATTAAATGGAGAACAATAAGACTAACTGAAATAAATTTTTTAAATTAGTGTTATTTCATTTAGTTGTGACACCATCTTTTTTGTCCCAGTCTGTTCCAGAAATAGTGTACTCCAAGAACCAAAAAAAATTTAGGATCTACAAAAACTTAAGCATTATTACAGGCAGCATTTGTCGCAGTAAATAACAAAGCTACTAAACACCAGTTTTTATTGTTTACCAAGTTCTAACTTTTTCGGTCTGAATTGTAATGGAAGCCGAACTGCTGAGACAAAGTAATTGACGTCAGCTGTGTAGCAGCTGAATTATTTCAGAAATTTTTTTTAAAGTTTTGAACTTTGAAAATATCTGAGAAAGATAGGATAAGATAACCCTAACAGAATTTTAAACTAACGATGCCAAGATACTTCGTTTGCTTATTACCTTTATTGAGTTTGCAAAGCCATCCGTTTCATATCTGCACGATGCGTACGACCACCATGGCGGTCCTTCCAGTTTCTTTAGCCAATTTGCAAAGTGCTGTGTTTGTAATCTTTTCTCACTCATCTGAAATAAAAGTTACCTGGTAATTTTTTATCATTTGGGTAAAAAGAATTATAGCGTATGACTTTTGTAAAATTAATCAAAATAAGGTACAGAGTTAAAAAAAAATTCTCAGCTGCCAGGGCAAAAATTGATTGATTACTGTTTTACATCTACCACATAACCGCAGTTTCTCCCAACTTAGGGCATCCAAGTCAAGTTTTTCATTGTTGACCAAAATGTTGGAAAAAGCCTAAAATATACATTCTTAGCAAAATTGAACTTTTAACATCTTGCCATTTTCAACATATTGCAGTTTAAAGTCAACAGTTTTCTTCTTTTTTTAGTGCTGCCGTTTTGCCATTATTGTGCCAGAAGATTAACTTTTGAAAAGTTGGCCTACATTTATTTGAAAAATTTCTAAAGGGAAAAAGCCTTTTCAGTGAAAATCTAAATTATCATATCTTGGAATCGGAAAGTAGTAGTAACTTAAATTTGGTGAAGTTGGTTTTCAGATCTGTTAAAGTTTTTTGAGAGAAAACCAAGAAATTTTTTTTCAATCTGAATGCCCTTTTACTGCACATCAGTTTGATTTCTTAGCATATGGCCAGCATTTCTTGCTGATTTTTACTTTTACGATACGCAAGAAAAACAATGACAAAAGTATAAAGCACAATTTTCTGAGTCAGTTCAAAGGCCACATGCATATTTGTATAATTTGATTACCTGATTTCTGATGTCGGTTTGCCACAAATAAAAAAGTACCCTATTGTTGATACTCTTAAAATCGGTCAACGAATTTTAAGTGCAGGGTGTTTAGACGCAGGATGATTATGCGCCGGGACTATTACGTTCCAGGACTTCAAATCTTATTTAAAAACATCAGAAAAAATTTTTTTAAATTTTATTTTGAATTTGAAAAAATGTTTTTGGTCTTGCACGTAAAATTTCTGGGGCCTAAAAGTCCTGGCGACGCATAATCGTCACGATCCAAAAAAAATATGCTTTTTCTAAGATCTTTCCATAGCCATGCATTTCAACTTGTTAGCTGCTACAGTTTTACTTTTAATCAAATGTTTACATGTGTTTTAAATTAAACAATTAATTGATCAGATTTAAATAAAAACTTCGTCAAAAATAAACACGTTCAACTATACCTTAGAACTTGAACACTGAACAGAGAGCTTCGTCAACAACAAAATTTATCTCCAAGTTCATTACATCCAGTTTCTTCATTGTTCAGATCAGATGAAGTAAGAGCATATTATCACTAATGGTGACTGACCATCAATAGATTGCAACAGCTACTTAAAGACTATATCATTACTGTACATTACGTTAAGACAGTTACTAAAAAAAGGTAAATATCTGGAGATTTTTATTCCTTCAGTTAGAGGTCTTCATTTCTAGAAAATGCGGAAGCAAATTAGAAAGTTTCCCACCATCCGTGCTCTAATTTAAAAGGGCAATGAAATCGGAAATTTTTTGCTTGATTTTCTCCCAGCAAATTTTGACAAATCTGAAGACTAACTTTATTCAATTTAAGATTTTTACAACCTTCTATTCCTGAGATATAACAAATTTAATTCCCCCTTAAAAAGGCTTTTTCCCTTTGAAATTTTGCCATAGTTGCTGATTAGAAAAAAAAATTCAAAAGTTACCGCATGTTCCTGATTCTCAATAAAAGTTTTGCGCCATAGTTGAAAAATGAGCTGCTTTTCAATAACTGTAAGCCAGTTTTCCAAAAGTTAACTTTCTCTCACAATACTGACAAAATAGCAACACTGAACTAAGGGGAAAATTGCTAATTTTGAACCGCAATATTTTGAAAACGAGAAGGCATAATAGAAAGTTCAAATTTGGTGAGAATGCATTAGAGGCTTATCCAACATTTTGGCCCAAAGTGATTCCCTTTTTAAGTTGTAGAGGAGGTTTTGTGCTGTGCCAAAAATATTTTTGCATTGTCTATGCCAAATTGGTAAAAAATTTTAATTTTGTGCATTAGACTTCTCTGGCGCAACCCACATGGCATATGGCAAGCACACTAAATGTATTTAACAGCAATAACATAGAAAAAAACTACAGCCAGGTAGCCACTTTGCAGTTTGCAGACATGCATTTTATTCTTTTGAAGACAAAAATCTAACCTTTACACAAAGCAAAATTATTTTTGTTTATAAATCGCCACTTTTTACGACGATTAGCTTGCCTTTAACCATATCGATTTTTCATCAAAAAATTCTGGAAAATCTCTTCTTTCTTGCAAAGGACTGTTTTTTTAGCTTATATATACACTATACCGGTACAGGTAAAGTCACTTCTTGAAAATAAAGTGCATTCAGATTTGGTTCCATAAGTCTTTTCCACAGCGCTATACTGACAGAACATCGTGTCACCATTGGTTGCATTACTTTTTTATTAGCTTGTTGTAAAAAAGATGGTACAGTTGGGTAGCCACTTTGCAAACATGCCAAAAATTAATCATTTTACGACAGGTTGGAAAGTTTAATTACAAAGCACAAATTTTAGCACCATCCTTAAATCCATATAATTTTTGCTCTGTGCAAATTTACACAAATACAATTTGCCAGAATAATTTCTGTATTCTCTTTGCTCTGCGACTTGAGGCGGAGAAGGCCTTGCCAACTTGTTACACGCTTTAGCGTAACACACTGACTATAATGAAAGATTTGATTTTTATTTGTTTAAACATCTGTCATAAAACCCTTTATTAGTAGAGTTTTAAAACTTTGATTTTCCGTCGATGTTTTGGACTAGACTGAGATCTAGTACAGATGGCATAGAGTCCCAGTTCAAAAAACAGTGCCAGGTCATAAGGCCTAATTTTTTAAAACACTTTTTCCTGAACCAAAGTTTTTGCAAAAAATGCTTTACTTTGGTACACACTAGATTTTCTGCTTAAAAGGTCTATTGCAGGCCACTGGTATGAAGATAAGGTTACTAATACTTAACTTTGGTACTTACAGAAGTGTTTCCAAAAAAAGAAAAAAATTTGATAAATAATAACTGGCAAAATACATTCAAAACAAAGGGGCCAGCTATAATGATTCATTTCTATGCCGTCACTTCATATTATCGGATCAAGGTGGCTGTGAACTACATACAAAAACACTGCAGCAAACTCTAAAGATTGCACAGTTTAATAGTGGACACAGTTTTTAAAAAATAAGAAAACTAGGTACTGGAAACAAAAAACAATGGCAATTTATGATTATTTCACAGGCTTTAAAGCTTCAAGGCAACTTTAACAGAACAGTAAAAATTTGTAATCATTCATTTGGTGATGAAAAAGTTAGTTGTGCTTATAAAACAAAGCAATACAGTTATTATAATTATTTAGCAATAAAAATGCGCTTTGGCAAATGGTTGCAAAATAGCTGCATTAAGCGGACTTTCAGAATACGCAACAAAATTTTGAGAAGCCATAAGAAGCACAATCTCCAACTAACTACTGGTTTCATAGCTAAAATACTTACTATATAGAAGCTAAATAATTTCCTTGACATCTCTGAAAGGTGACTTTATGAGTACCAAAATTTTTTCTTTTAGTTGAACACTTGACCCCTCAATAAAATATTTACCCTACTTTGCCCCCAAAAAAATGTTTTTCAATTTTATTCAGATTACAACTTAGTTGATACACATACATATTGTTTACAAGTTATTTTGGCACTTTTACTGCAGCTCATTTTTGGAACACTGAGGCTTAGCAGGCAACTTTCTTAAATGTGCCTTTTTACCCCCTATAAAAATTGTTCATTTACCTACGGTATATAAAGAAATGCCCAAGTCCCTTGAGTACATGAAGAATATTGTACATACCTACCATCTAATATGCAACTTTAGCCAACATATATCAGTGATCAAAATACTTTTCCGATTTTGTATCAAAGTTACCCCCATACCAAAGATGTAGGACTTTACGGTACACATATGGATGTAGAAAACTGGTAATTTTTGTTTATAATAAATTAATTGTGGTGTTTTGACGTTTGTAATTTTTGATTGATACATTCAAATCTAAAATTGTTGGCAGAGGCTTTTAGTGTTATGCTATGCAAAATACTGAATAAGAAAATTGCTATTCTAGCCGTAATCCCAACCCTAATGTTAATCCTAACCTACACTCAAAATCTAACCCAAATCCTCCATAACTTTAAATAAGGATGAATGAGCGCTCACTCTGTGCTCTTCCATTCTCTTTATGGGACTTACATAACAACCATAACATAACACTAACCACTTCTAATATTGCTCAATGACAATACTAGGCTAATGCTATGACGTAACAACAGGACTGTGGGTTAGACCTTTTTGGGATAAACAAATTTTGTGAAAAAATTACAGTCTTTTTAAAAAGCCATACCAGTGGGCTAACCGAAAAAGCACGTTATCTTTCATTATACTCCATACAAATAATATTCATATTTGTAGATGAAGTATCTTATCTCAATTTTTTTTCTTTGGTGGATTACGACTACATTAGCTCTAAGCATTTCATTTTCAGAATGTCTGCTAAGTGGCTACCGGTACCCGACTGAACAGCATCTGAAAGAATTTTTCAATTATTGACAATTTGTACTCATAGTTCAAAAAACTCAGCCTGCAATTGGTTAAGCTGATCAGCAATGTACCAGTGAGCTAAATCAAGCTTAAGACAATTTCAATTGAATTAAACTTGAAGTATTATACTCCAAATCCCAAATCTTTGCTGTATGTAACTACTGTAAAATCTTATTCTTCACGTTAACTCAAATTTAGTGTCTTTGAAATTATTTGGAAACCAGAATATTATTGAAGCCCATGCGAAGCATTTATTGTTGTTTTTTTTAAAGAACAACAAAGATTTTTGAGGATAATTTGACTTTAGAGCAGATACAGACCTTTTTTTATTTTATTCATCATTTTACTTTTAAAACTTTTAGAGATAGAGTTTTTCTGCATCCGATTATTACGAGTTTTTGCAAAAAAAAACAACTTTTGTAAAGTTTTGAGGGATTCCAGCTTCGGGATTTTTATCTAGTTGATCTGGAAATAATAAAGTAACTGTAATTACATTTTTAGTTACCAAGTTGCTTTAGCTAAGAGACAGCAAAGGGACATTTTGGTCTTCGAGTCAAGCTGCCACTCGCCCATCTGTCTACACAAAGTAGAGGCTTCACACTGATCTTTTTTTAACTGAACTTCAAACAAGAACGCTGTAAATACTGAATCTTTATAGTCTTTGTTTTGTTCTGACCAAGAATTAAACCCAAGTCTACAGTTTCAGTAGCAAATGCTCTATCCACTCGACTAATGATCAGTGCAGTAGTTGTAAACTACAATATGTTTGTTTAGATAATTTTGAATGATAAAACATTGTCTATACAAACATAAAAATCATTTCTAATTGTTATCTTGGGATTCTGACTATAAATTTAGCGTGTCGTATGAAATGCATGCATCTGATATTTCAAAATCCAAACCACTCAATTTTTTACTTTAAGTTTGCAAAAAAATGCGATACCTATAACTGGGTTGCAGGAATTTAAAAGTTGTCCAAAATCGTTTTGTATAGTACAGTATTGAACAAAGAAGGGTTTTAAACAAAAACACATGGTTTAAGCTATACACTTTTTGTTTTTTATAAAAACCAGTAAATTAAACAAACTTTAATCATGATTGCTGTTAAACAAATCAAAAATGGCAATACCAAAAAGGCCCAGCAAACTCTGCTGATTAAGTCCAAATGCGTTGTACTAGCATGTGTTATTAACATTATTTTTTTCATGCTGAAGCTGGCATTATTCTCAAATTATTCTTAAACCTAAAGCAAAAATATAAATCTCGTGTTCCTTTGCAATTCTTTTTCCTAAAAAGCATTTTACTGTGTGTTATTGACATGCCAAGTGTTTAACCCTTTGTTGAAAAATTAAAAAATGTTCTCACTTTTTTTCCTAACTTTAACAGCTAGGGAAATTTTTGACTTATTCAATTCAGCTCATATTTTGTGCAAACTGTTTTGAGATAAATGGTGGCTTTTTGTTACCTTTACATTGATGGAAGTGGCTAGTAATGCCCATGAAGAGAATACGAGAGCAAAAAGTGAGCGCTCATTTACTCTTTTTTGTTTTTTAAATTACTGATATGGTTTGGGTTAGATTTTGAGTTTAGATTAAGACCAATGTTTGGGTTAGAGTTTGGGTTAGGTTTAGAGCTAGAATAGCAATTTTCTTATTCTTATTTCTTACATAACGTAATAGCAGCCTCTACCTATATTTACCAACTGGAAGACCGCAAGGTTACTTCACAGTCTCCTGGTCAATGGCAACTTGGCAAATAAACCTGTATTATAATTACAATAATACTAAAGAGAAAAAAATTACCATTTGCGATCTGGCTTATAGTGCACAACCAATGCGAGGCTTTTCGTAGAATGATGAGTTTTGAAATATTATGTGCGATGATTTCCAAAATTGAAGTTTGAATGCATGATAAACAAAGCTAATTATTTCCAGAAAATTACCAACTACAGATCATTTCTGGGAAATATCTATTTATTTACTGTAGGAAGGTCCCTTCTTAATTTTGACTGGTTTTTTGAAGTTCAATGAAATAAAAATATTTACATAACTTGAAAACTTTTCATTTAATTGTTCAAAAAAAAAAAAAATACTGAAAATTCAAAAAATATTTTAGTAGTACACTGTAGAACTGTATGATGCCGCATATACAAATACAGTACGTTAACAAAATCAAAATAAGCAGCCCTTTTTTTACCAAGGATACTATTCCGCAGGTCTAGTTATGTAACGTAAGCCTACTCTGAGTAGTTCCTTTATGTCTTTAGACCTAATCTTTTTGCCAATTTTGCATGATGATTGAAATTCAGTCATGCCTAAACAATTTGCACAAATCCAGTTCTTTTGTTTTTGCTTGCGACAAAAATTTTTGTTTCTTTTAAGGTACCAGTACGCTAAGCCATAATTTTCTTTGACTTGGCCACCTATCATGATACCAAATCATACTTTCATGGCAAAAGACTATGATTAACATTGGCGTTATTTCGACATTTGGAGACAAAATAGTCCTATAGCTATTTTGACTCCAGCTCCTACATAGCCCAGTAGCCCTAACCCTGAACTGTAACCCTAACCTCACTGCCTCAGACCTTAACCTAGCCCTAACGCTAATCCCAGCTCTTAATCCTAACCAAAAGAGGGAAAATACTCTCGGTATTTTGCCTCTTGAGACAAAATAGCTACCGCCACTGAAATTTGATATAAGTACAAGTTACCGTACAAGTTTAAATTTTTTCTATGGTAGTGTCTGCTGCACTGGTCCAGTTCTTGATACAAAAACGCTGCTGCACCAGCAGTCAGTTATATTGCTTTTTTCTCATTAATTCAACTTAAATACAGCACTTTGACGCATCAACTCTGAACTGCGTACTGGTAGCCCCGATGGTGTAGTGGTAAGGCACTCGCTGGTTAAACTCAACGTTCGAGTTCCATTTGTGCTGAAAGCGCTAGGCTCGTCTCGTGATTGAGCACAATCATGCTGTGTAATTTTTATTTCTTTTTCTTCAAAATTTTCCATTAGACTTAGAGTTACAGGTAGGGTTTGGGCAGCAATGCCAGCTTGAGAGATAGTAACTTGAAGTGCAAAAACAAACGATCGGTGCAGCAGCAATTTCATGTTGAAAACTGGACCGGTGCTCTAGACACAGTCTTTTTCTACGGTGCATGACATATGTAGGCCTATTTCATAATACAGTTACACAAACTTCTGGGGCACAATTTACCCCAAGATAGGTCTGGGAAAAAGTTCCTCCTAGTTTAAATATGCCTAGGCCAAATGAAATAGGGCTAATTATCGAAACAATAATCAACAAATAAATAAGTAGGCTGTAGCCTACCGGTAATAACTGCAATTTTACTTTGTTTCATGTCCGAAATTACCCTTGACAGCTTATTGGCTGAAGTTAGGGTTTGGGATCGATTTGGGGATAATTTTAGATTAGGCATTAGTGTTTGGGTTACATTTGAGTCAGAAATAATAAAAAAGTAGGCTAGATAAAAATTTCCGGAGAAATAAAACCTTCCAAATATAGTACCGGTAATAAATAGTGGATAGCCTACTGTAACTTAGTCCAGTAGTCTAGAAGCCATTTTTACAAGACAATGCTAAATCACTGAATCATGGCATGGTAAAACTAACCCCAGCACTGCAACACAAACTGTTAGAACCATTACCTCCAATCCTTAACTTAAACTATCGGTAACTCTAAGCAATTGCTTAAACCTGTAAATTTTTGCCTGAAACTACCCACACAAGCATTAATGCTAAGGTAAGTACTTGAAAAACTAGATTTTGTGATGCTGTTCCGCTTCAATAATTTTGTTTTTTCGTTTTTGAAATTTGTGAAGGTTTTAGCTCAAACATCTTTTGTTTTACAAAGAAATTAGACTAAAATATATAAAAATTACTGATTGATGTTGCAGATTACTTTGCAAAAAAGTCAGACATAAGTTTTAAGTAAGGTTTGGCTTCACCATAACAAAGTTTTTTCAAGTGCTTGCTCCTGAAAAATCACAAAAATAAACATGAATTTTTGACATAAAAACGTCTATGCCTTGTTTATAATTCAGCTAATTCTGATCCCTGTTCAGCACTTTTGGAATGAACAACCTAAACTATTTACAAAAAATTGTCGGTAGTTAAGAAAAATTTTATCCACCAATGTTGGCCTGGGGCTGGCATCCAACGTTGGCCCTGTATTGGCTGAAATGCATAATGCCGATGTTGGCAACCGATGTTGAGCCAATATTCTACCAACGTTGGCTGAATCGTAATAAAAAAAGTATTTTTGGCAAATTGGAAAGCTATAAGTAAAAGAAAATGGCCCAGAATCATTACACAATCGTGAAAAAATTCGAGGAAACTTACTTCTACAATAATTACGGCGTTTGCAAAGATGTTGGCAAAACATTGGCAACATTGGCAAAGCGTTGGCAAATTTGCCGACGTTTTGCCAACCCTGCCAACTGATGGCCAACATTGGCCCGATCTTGCATGTTTGCTGGTAGTGTATGCAAAGAAATTTGGTAACTTGCTTAAATAATTTGATTTTCAGTTTTTGGGCAAAATAATCCTGTTACAAAAATTGGGTTAAATTATTCAATAAAATCGATTATTATCTCCAAATTGCTGTAGCAACATAAAATTCAAATTTTGAGGGTTTATTTTGCCGAAAATTAAAAATTGGTTATCTTATTCAAGCTCCATCAGTTTTATTCCAGTAATGATGGGCCGCATTTTTCGGTTCATGTAAAACTGTTTTCTATCTACTAAAATTAAAATCCCCAGCTCTGTTTTAAAAGAGTAGCCTAAATTTACTTCGATCTCAATTAGCATCAGCTTAGCATCTCCAATACTACAAGCGGTTTAGAGCTCTTTTAATAATGATTATCAAGTAGGGAAGCTGTTTTTGAAACCATTTATTAGTTTCAGTGAACTGCAAAAAATAGAAGAATAAATTGCACAAAATCTACAGCATATTGTTCAAATTTATGCTCCGATCCAAATAAGAATTGAACACAAATCAACTTTCCAGCAGCCAGCATTAAGCCTTCAGCACAACCATTAGGAAAGATTTATTTCACCAGATATATCTATCTGCGTTGCCATTAATTCAGACTCAAACCAAGCGAAAAGTTAAATTCTTACTCTAAAACTACTGTAACTCCATGCAATTTAATTTAATTCAATTAGCATTTATTTTTGCTTAGAAAGATATTCTGTAAAATAAATAAGCATACAAAGTCAAGCAGCAAAATGAGGCAAAAAAAACAACAACAACAGAATAATCATTTCTGATGGGAGGTTGCGAAAAGACCATCGGCCATTTCTTGGAAAAAGCTCGGGGCTCTTAACAGGAAAGGTGAGGTCGTCGAGTCTACAACCTCTCATCTTCAGTATAAAATATTGATAGCACACAAACAAGATCCACTCAGTATATACAAATGAAAAATAGTGAAGCAAATTTAGAAGAAATGTCAATAAATAAACAAGTATAAAAACACACGCCGTTCAAGACACCCATAGACAAAAATTTAATCACACAGCTATGACAATAATCTGTCCGAGGACAGAAAGAGTTCGCCGAGGACAACTGTGTCTGTGTAAAACCAATATCACAAATTATTCAGCCAGGAAAACCATCCAATCAAGGTAAGTCAGGATGCTTTCTTAAGCAAGAAGAAACTATAGCTACTCATTTTCCATTTTGAAATTTTTTACTCTTTTTAAAAAGATAAAATAACTTTTTCTATACAACCGTTTAGTTTCTAATGGTAATTCATTCCATATTTTATAACCATTTTAAATTCATTCCATATTTTATTGAATCGAACATTTTGAAGTAGACTTTTTATGTTGATAATGCAAATCTATAAATTCAATCCTAACTCAAATGATAACCTTAGTTCTTAACGGCGGATTTATACAGCATCCGTATTCCGTCAATTTTGTCCATTTACTTTACTTTTTTCTTAAAATGTATTTCTCTGCTTCTTGAGTGCAGCTTTTTTTGTTTCTGTGAACTGGGATTGGAAATCAGATGCTGACCTGTCTTATTCAACTAGTAGATAAATGTTTTTGTTTACAGAGCCACATCATGTTTAGTCCGGATTCTTCAGAAGAATCATCGTGGATTGTAATCTCAAACCCAACCTGTGACGTGGAGCATGAAGGTGGAAAATCGAAATGTTCATTAGGAAAACCTAGCAGCTGCGGTAATGTTCTAGCACGACTTGAATTCAAGCTATGTTTTTGTTTGATATTGTTTAAAGTTTGTCGGATAAGCGGTGAGAGTAATCAGTATCAGTAGTTTATTCTTTCAGCATGCCCAAAACGAGGCACACAATGACATCTGTAAAAGCTAAACAATGCGAAACCACAGTCTATGCATACCGTGGATGAAGCGAAGGAGCAGTGCTCATCAAGTCAGCTTCACCCACACTCCCACTTCATACTTCAATTCTAAAGCAAATGGCGATAAGAAAAGCGCAAGCAAAAACAAGCCAAAAAAAAACAAAAAAAAACAAGGCACTGTATAATAAACATTGCAGTCAACTGCTGCTGCAAAAAAAAAAGCAACATATACAAGTTTAAAAAGACAATGAATACATTGTTACATGCAGTAAGTCATAACTATGTAATAGTCAGCCTACTGATAATTCAACAGTAATCAAACTCTCCTTTTATGGCAACAAACTCAAAATATAAATCAAGTCGTACAGAGTATTAAATTTAATTCAGGGAGCACACCCACAAACTTTAAAAGGAACAGAATTAATTTACTGATAACCTTCCATCGAAGTTTTCTCACAAACAACAAAAAAAATTTCCTTATGCGCTACAAGAGCATCCGACCCACTACGTAATAACTTATACAGTTCCCGAGATTGGACCACTCAATCTCAATAATGCATTAAGAGATCTAGAAGTCAAAACCTAGAACAACATCCCACCAAAAATTTAAAATCCCTTACCAAAACTCTTCAAAAGCAGACACAAGAAATATCTTTCACCAATTTATAGTTGAAAATTTACGTTTCATATGATTGCACTATCCTGTTTTTGATTTCATGAATGAGAGGTAACTTTAATAAATTAAATTTTTCTCTGAATGAACATGGGGGCTGCAGAATCAGAGACAGAAAGATCAATTCATTGCCTCCCTTCTGTCAAGAATTATTGTAGTAAATGTCTCAATAGAATTGTCATCTTGTTGTTTTTGACAGTGTAAACAAATTATTGATTAAGTTAAAAAAAAAAATTAATTAAGGTTGCACACCCACACATATCCTTTTTCGAACCTAAAGTAAATGGCAATAACAAATGCAAGCAAGAATTACAAGGCACCATGTAATAAAATGAAGGTAGCAGCCAATTGTTGCAAAAAAAGTAGCACTATAAACAAGTTTGCTGAGCAATATGTACAAGTTCAAAACGACAATGCAATACACTTTCATGTAGAAAGTCATAACTGTGCAATAGTCAGCCTTCTGATAATTCAGCAGTTGATCTATTTTCTTTTTATACCAACAAACTCAAATTTAATCTAGATAGCACGAAGCAATTGGTTTAATTTTTTTATTTACTTATACTGTTTACACAATAACTTCTTGTATTCTTTTTTGAAAAGAAAAAACGAGAAGGATTTTAATTTTGCAGGTATATTATTCCAAAGTTGGACCCCTTTAAATTTAAGTGAATTTTTTCCAGAATTAGTTCTCACCAAGCCTAGAAAATAATTTTGTTAGATTTACTTCTAGTGTTGTGATTGTGAGCTAGATCAAGTGATAAAAAGTAGCTTTCAAAAATCTGAGGCAATGCTTTTATATCATTGAGATACATAAACTTTCCAACTGAGCTAGATCAAGTGATAAAAAGTAGCTTTCAAAAATCTGAGGCAATGCTTTTATATCATTGAGATACATAAACTTTCCAACTTCATAGTTATAAATATCGTCAATTTTCAAAAATTTATATTTGTAATACAATGTGTTGTTCATTATTTTGTCTTTCCAGGAAGTTTTGTTGATAATTCTTAATACTTTGTTCTGAAGAATTTGAATGGGTCTTTTCCTGGTTTGAGATGCACAACTCCAGCCAAGAATACCATATAGTATTTGTGAATAAAAGAAGACATAATACAAATTAATTAGATTTTTCTGTTTAAGGTGATGGCGCATTTTCACAATAATACCAACTGCTTGAGACAATTTTTTCCCTAAAAATTGAATATGAGGCTCCGAATTCAAGTTTTCATCTAATATTATTCCTAGATATTTGTCCGACTGGCATTTTTCTAGTTCAATGCCTTTTATTGTAACAGAAAATTTACACAATTGAGAAGTTTTAGTCTTGGGCTTTAATAGTAGGTACTTTTAAATAGTTCAAGGATAACTAGTTGGCATTTAACCATGCTTCTATGTTAAGTAGTTCATAATCTACATCTTTGTTTAGGGTTTTTAAATTATCATTAGATAGGAACAGTGCTGTATCATCAGCAAACAGTCGCATTTTAAATTTTGAAGCATTTGGTAGATCATTAATATATATTGAAAACAATAATGGTCCCAAGGTAGAACCTTGTGGAACTCCACATACTATGCTTTGCTGGTCTGAATAGGTGTTATTAACGTGAACAACTTGTTTTCTGTTTGTTAAATAGTCATTAATTAATTTTAAAGAGTTTCTTCTCACTCCATATTTTTCAAGTTAGCTTAACAAGATTTTATGGTTCACGGTATCAAATGCTTTCGATAAATCTAACAAGATAAGACAAGTAAATTTTTTGTTATCACAAGAGTTTTGTAATTTTTTTATAACATCACAAATTACATGACTAGCTGAATGCTTAACTCTGAAACCAAATTACTCATTTGTTAAAATATTGTGGTTACTAAAATAGCTGTTCAGTCTATTGTAAACTATTTTCTCAAATATTTTGGATAAAGGTGATAAAACTGAAATGGGACGATAGTTTGAGGCTGTGTATCTGCACCCGTTCTTAAAAACTGGGGTTACCTCGGCAATTTTTAATTTTGAGGGAAATACACCATCTTGCATACATTTATTATACATGTCAGCTAAAACAGATGAAGTATATTCAGCTGACATTTTGATAAATTTGATGGGAATATTTTCGATTCCAACTGATTTTTTTCCATTTAAATGCATCATTTCTCGAAAGACTTCACCTTCTGTGCAAGGCTCACAGAAAAAGGAATTTGGTGATGATGAAATAGTGTTTGGTGTTTCAGTTTCAGGTATTTTGGATGCCATTTTCGGACCAATGTTAATGAAATAGGAGTTTAAATTATTACAAATTTCTACATTACTGGTTAGACTTTCATTTTTTTCATTTGTTCGTTTAGTTATTGATGCCTTGTGTTTGTTGTTTCTTTCTAAAATTTGGTTTATTAATCGCCATTGTTTTGAACGATCATTTTTATTTAACTGTATCATGTGAGCATAGTAGTTTTGTTTAGCTATTCTTTTGATGGAGGTTAATTTGTTGGAGTATTTTTTGTAGTTTTCTATCAAAACTGGATCATTTTTTTTATAACAATTTTTAAATAATGCATTTTTGGTTTGAATAGATTTTAGTATTCCGTTACTGAGCCATAGCTTTGCATTTAGTTTAATTTCTTTTCTTGTTTGAGGTCGTAGAGGTGCATGCTGATTTACTATTTTAGAAAATCCTTTTAAGAATTAAGTCATGGCCTTATTTGAACAGTAGTCTTTGTTATCTAAAATCAGCACCTTAGTTTTGAGTGATAAGTTGCTTATGTCATCTAGAAAGTTATCTCAATTAAAATTTTTTAGGTCTTTTTGTCAGGAGCATAACATAAAGGCCTTTTGAATAAAATACAAAATGTTGGTAAATGATCTGAGATCTCATAAGTCAGAATTCCCCTGTTGGTTATGCTGTTAGTTGTGTTGGTATACATGTGATCAAGCAGCGTTGCGCTAGATTCCGTTATACGGGTAGGTTTATTTATGACATTGTTGCATCCTTCAGAAAATAATGCATTAAGGTAGTTACCTATATTTTTTTTACTCTCATGTTTTAAAATATCGATATTGAAATCACCGCAAAGAAAATAGTCATACTTTTCAAGATCCATTTTATTCAGTGTTTGCAATAACAGATTATGAAATTCATTAAAAGTATTAGTTGGATGCCTGTATATCACACCAACAATAATGTTTTTGTTAGGAGCTAAATTTAATTCAATGAAAACAGTTTCACTATCAGCTAATTGAAATTCTAAATCATGCCTTCTTGAATATTTTAAGTTATTTAATATGTAAATTGCTACTCCTCCTGCATCAGTAGTAGAATTAAAGAAAACAAACAAAGTTTTGAATTGAAGCATGATTAATGTTGTTTTTATTGAGCTTAGTCTCAGATATAGTTGGTATGTCAGGAAAATTACCTAATTCATGAATAAGTTCTTCTAATATGTGTTTATTTTTGACAATTGATCTAACATTGAAATGCATTATGGACAGGCCATTTTGATTTTTTGAGTTAGTTAAACACTTTTTGTACCATTCAATACCCCGATATTTGCAATTAGGTTTTATTAGATCATCTAGGTTTGGTTCATTATGAAGAGTGCTGGTAATTTGCTGAAATATATTCTGATAAAACATTTGTTTAAATTCAACATCACAAACTTGTTGAAAAGGTAAAATATCAATTAGACATTTTGAGCAGATGTAGGATGTGTTTGAGTTAAGGTAAAGCGAAATTTGCATTGTTGTAAGCTTCGTACATCTAGTATGTTGCCACTTAAACAACTGCTGCACTTCACAGCAGGCCGACTGCCACATGTTTTGTTACATATGTTGCACTCTGAACTATTTGCTTTCATAAATGGAAATTGATCAAATAAGCATAGTAAGTATGCTGTATTAGCACTTATTCTTATTGTAATAACAGAAAAGTAGTATAGTCACAACATTGTGGATATCTGAGTTCAATCACCAAGTTCAGTCACCAGATTGTAGAGGGCTTCTTGAGAGACTATTTTTTCATGTTTTGAATTGATGTTGATAAACACTGTTCCCTTGTAAGTCCAAACATTTTTGTCACCAAGCAATGATTTAGCTTCATTTAGCAGTGAGAGCCTTCTTTTTGTCAGTGACTCTGTCACTGCCAGTCAAGTCCTTGAAAATAAACGTTTCCTTTTAAAAACTTGATTTCTGTTTGATCTTCTTCAAAATTTTATTATAATAGGAGTATTAACATTTCGAGCTGTTGGTAGAGGGTGGGCTATGTCCACACAATTAATGTCTAGACTCAGATTTAGATGAAGATTCAAAGTGGTAATTACTTTGAGCAAAAATTCGTCATAATTGCTGTGAGCATTGGGAAAATTATGTAATCCATGAAGTATCAGACAATTATTACGTCCATATTGTTCAAGTTCATCAATGGAGAATTCCAGTTTTTCTATAGCAGCTAGGATTAAGTTGAACTTGATGTATTGTTCCTCTATGTGTTGACTCAGTTTCGCAATTTCTAATCCCAAGTCCATTTTGTTTATCTCTGTTTCATACAAGCTGGGCTCAATGGTTTCTGGTTGTAAGTTCTGTGTAGCTTGATTGCTAGTTGATGAAGAGCAGTTTTTGTGGTCATCCTTGTTTGACTGAGAGATACCATCAGGAGCATTAGGCCTACTCATTACTGGCATTAGAAGTAGGCTACCAGCACTTTCAGAACTGGCAGCCGATGGGTTATCCTTTACGGCATTACAGAGGTGGAGTCGAGGACACAAAGCTCGAGGCCAAGACCAAGGACACAAAAATTTTGGAGACACAAAAAGCGATTTAATGTAAGTTTTTTGGAAAAAACAGTTATTTTAATGCCATTGAATCACATTTTGCACGTGTTTAGAGCCATTTGAAAGCACTAAATTTTTAAAATTTGAAAGCCAATTGAAAAGATGAAATTATTTGACGCTCCTTTTACTTGCAATTTAGGTCCAAAATACGTTTAACATCTTGCATTCTAGTGTTAAATTTTAATTGTAAGTGATTTGGTCCAGGTAGGGGGAAGTAAGGCGCATTGTTTCTTGCTACATTTTAACAGTAAATAATAATCCACTGAAAGATTTTACTTAGAGATTTTTGTTTTGTCATGAAGACCAGTTATAGGAGTATTTGTTCGGCCAGGGGGGCCAGGCCTCCTCACTTGAAGTTCAATGGTTTACTCAATCAGCATTTTCCGGGGCTAATTTTTTTTAAAGTATTTTGTGCGTAAAAACTGGCGAGGTGGAGGTGAATTATTGTACTGTTATTGAAAAATGGTACAATAGATGATTACGCCTACTAACCATGTTATTGCCGGGCCGGATTTACATCGCGCTGAGCCCCTGGCACTTTGGGGATTTTCGCAATATCTTCCTGCCAAATATAGGTGAAGATATAAAAAAGTCTTACCATCTGAACGCAAAGCCCTGGCACTGTGCCATAAAATAAATCCGGCTCTGGTTGTTGCATTACGTTTATAAAAAGGTTACATGAGGGTTTAGGTAGCAACTTTTAAGAGAAAAACTCTTAATTTTACCTCGGTTATATATTTAAATTGGTTGGCAAAAATTGAACTCAGCGGGGGCCCGGGCCCCTGGTCTTTAATATGGTTGTTAGTTTCTGTTATAAGCGAAAAATGCTAAAAAGAACTGAAATTGCAGAAACAATAGGCTTTTTTGTCACATTTTTGTCATTGGCAAAATTTCGATTGGGGAAGAGCCCGGGCCCCCTGGCTACGCCAATGCTCCAACTGAGAAAAACAAAAAAGGTGTTCGCAAATTTTCCGCCAGGTTTCTGGTGTTTTACAACAAAATTTCAACGGTTAAAAAAGTAGTGCTGTCCTCGAGCCGAGGACAGGGCAATTTTCGAGGACCTAAGGCTTCGAGGCCAAGGCCAAGGACTGGAGGCTTCGAGGCCAAGACCAAGGCCAAGGACTTGAAAAGGTGTTCTCGAGGACGTCCTCGAGGCCAAGGACTTCTCAAGGACTCCATCTCTGGTGCATTATGTCGCAAAATAATTTTCTTTTGGTTGTTTTTAACCTCTTTTAATTCAGACTCCATTGATACCAAGGTTTTCATCAAATTTTCCATTTTTATTTATCCACAAATTCAAAAGTTTAATCTTTTTTTTTAACGGGTTGAACGTAATTTCCGAAAGAGCACATGGACAATTTTTTCGACTAAGGAATATTCACGAACTTGCAAAATTTGCAACGGTAGGCAACCGAACCATCGCCCTTCCGATTTTTCACCGCTGTATCATCTGCAAGTGCTTAAAGTTTAATCTTTCTTTTTCGATAGGACTGACATAAACTTACTAGAAACACAAGACAATTTTTAAAATCAGGTATTTACACACACTTGCGGAATTTGCCATGGCAGGGAATCGAACGGTTACCCTTGCAAGTGTGAGTCCAATTACCTACCGCTGCACCATCCGCTGCTACAGTTAACAATTTTCATTCAATTTTCGCAGCTATGATGAGCAACTGTGGCAGAATAGCCGCTACCTCAAGTCTAGTTAGTTTGCAAAAACTGAATGATTTTGATATGCTGCGCAGTAACCTGCAAGAGATTTTTGTCGATATTTTTGTTGAATTTTTATTATGCAGATGATCCTTGTTGTGTTTTTCAATGTTTGGGTTTTGAACTTCGTTGACCTTAGAGTGCACGTCATACCTCTAAGACGTTCAAAACCAAACCTTGCAGTTAAGAAGTTTAGGAAAGTCTTTCATCTACGCTAGTTTTTTGCAACTTATCAAGATAGATCTGCAAAACAGTATCCGTTTTTCGTCCACTTTTGTCCATTTTTGTGCGACTTTTTCTTCTACGTGAAAAACTGTGTTCTTTTTTGTTCTCATTTTTGATGTCCATGACTGCACTAAACACACTGTCACAAAATATATTGGACAAAAGTTTTCCAAAAAATTTTTTTCTAAAGGTATACAGCCCTATTCTAAAATATAGCTCTCATGGTTCGTAGATAAAACTTTTGAACAAAATTTTTATCAATATGAAACAGTCTACTTTGTGCGGATAAGGGCGAATAAAAGTGCGAACAAAAAAGCGCATACTTCTTCATAGAGAAGCAAAAACATAAATAAACGGACAAATACGGACAGAAATGGATATTGTGGAAATTTTCTTTTTACTTATTTATCTTTATGCTTTTTCCGAGTTTTTATTGAATTGATTTATGATAAACGTAACTGTTATTGCTGAGTGTGCAACTGTATTTATTCTGAAATCATTCCAAAAAAGATTCGATGAGTCAATATTGTTCTGGCGAAAAAAGTAAGTAAAATTAACTACGGTAATGTCGGAAATTTTTATTCTGAAAACCATAATTCAAAATCTGCGCTTACAAAGTTTATAATGACTAAATTATTAACAATGCCACAACTTCCGCCTTCGAATATTTAAAATAAATTAAAATAGTTATGCATTTTTTGTGATTTGTTAAAGAGATACTGCTCGAAAATCGCTTTTGTTGAAGAAATGAGAACTACTTGAGGTAATAAAGAGGTACCCCAAACCTTTTCCACTATTCCCCTTATTCGCAAAAATAGGGTTTAATTCGTTGGACTCTTTACCACGGCAACCCTGCATTGTGCCGTTTTATGATATCACAAAAGGCTGATATTGCAAAATATCTTGCAGACTTTAGGCTATTGCCTAATACAGCAGCCCTAACACAACTCCAGCCTATTGGCCTACTACTCCTATTCTTGTCAACTCTTTTTAACTAAGTTATTGCACAACAAGCAATAAAATAACAGTATACACTGTACGTATTGCATACTGTACGCCTTTTTTTACGCAAAATATGGTACGGTACACCTTTTTTTACAAACATAAAAGAAAATGCAACTATCGTGACATGTCATATATTGAAGAAAAATTTGAACGGAAACAACTGCCACACTTTAGCTAAATACGCAATGGTCTAAAACTCCCATGTTTTTTGTATTATTGAGGAAAAAAGTAGTAATAAATTGCACTGCAATAACGTTTCGTGAATGGCGACACGTAAACAGGTTTCCAATACATTACAATCAATTTGACCAACTAAACAAAATGCAAATATCTTTGCTGTACAAAAATACAAGGAAATACAAATATCATTGTGGTAGTAGCCCAGTTTTGTCGCTACGGGAGGGGGGCAGGGGGGCCGTGCTCCCCCTAACCATTGCTTTTGCCCCCATTTTGGTTAACTCAAAATAAGTTTTTGGAACAACACGTAACGACAAGACAACTGACAATAATAGAAAAAACAATAATAACGTTCAAACATAATTCTCGTTAGAAGTTTTCTCGATTCTTTGCGAAATTGCTGACAACCAGCTGCTGCGCATAAATGTTACTCAATCCTCCATCTTATTTTTGGATTTACGGATGTGTCGCGGAAGAGAGACGTAAACCTTAGGAATCGTTACCAGTACTTCGTTAATGATTATGACCCTGAAATAATAAGTGAAAACATTTTTTTAAAAGACCAGCTGTTTGTTTTTTTAGAGCACATTCAAGATTTTAAAGGTCACAGTCAGTGGCGCAACCTTTTAAAAAGGGGCTAAAAGGGGCTACAGCCCCCCTTAGCCAAGTCATTTTGAAGATTTAACTCAAAAACACAAGCGTTTAATTATGTTTTGGACTTGACCTGAAGTATAAGAGGGCAGAAGGGGCTGAGCAATTTAATTTTTTTAATGACTTTTGAATTTTGCAATTTACTCTAGTTATTTATAAAGCTTCAAAACCGTGCGAAATGTGATTGCATTGGCGTTAAGATCGCTATTTTTGCCGCAAAATCACTTAGAGTCAGGAGGTTCTGTCTCCTCAGACCCTCTCTGTGATACGCTTTCCAGACCCTCTTTGTGAAACTTAAGTCAGCAGCGTGGCCGAGAGGGTAAAGGCGTCGTTTTTACGACGACCCTAATCGAATGATATGGGTTTAACCCGCATCCTGGTCACTTTGTTGCGTCCTTGGCTAAAACGTTATGCGATGATTATTATCTCTGCTTGGTGGCTTCGAACAATTAAAAAATTCAGGAGAAACGAATTCAAAGAAATCCACATGAACATTGGATTGTCGGAAAATCCTAAGCACGTGCAGATTCCACAAATCACAAAGTAGTCGATGCAATGAAAAGTGTGCGGATCGTCCAATAAGTTAGCGTCTGACGCTGTACGGTGACAGGAGGGGAAATATGCGCTACAACAAACAACAACAACGCTTAAGTTGCATCAATTTGTTTAACACGGGGTCTAAATTTGAAAATTTTTGTGCAAAAAATTTTAATTTTGGCTCAAGCGCCCTCCTGCTTAACAAAATCCTGTCTGCGTTTCTGGTCGCGTTCACTGCTTCACACAGAATTTTCAAGGCATATGGGCTTGATACGAAACAAGCTAAGAAACGCTGATGGCCTTACGTCTCTTTGTTCAGACACAACACAAGATTGTGAAAATAACGCATAATTTGTAGCCGTAAAGCATCAATTTTTATGCGTAAAAGTTCAGTTTATTTTAGTACCCCACTTTCGGGTAGTCCCCACTCACTTCGGTTGCTTTGGCGACGGCACTGTAGTAGCTTTTTCTGGCTTTTAACAAATTTTTAATTAAGTTTTTAGCAAAGCTAAATTTTTGGAAACAAAGTGTCGTTTT
Organism: Trididemnum nubilum; assembly: GCA_963965965.1. Classification (NCBI taxonomy): domain Eukaryota; kingdom Metazoa; phylum Chordata; class Ascidiacea; order Aplousobranchia; family Didemnidae; genus Trididemnum; species Trididemnum nubilum. The sequence goes on from OZ014479.1 coordinate 11,645,962, forward strand.
TTTGTCACTAAACAGAAAGAATTCCTAAAACCATTAGAAATCACCTCTAGATGTTGCATTATTTTTGGCTCTATAAGATTTTGACGGCCCCGAATGAAGTATCGGCATATAAAGCTCAGCAGTTTTTAAGTTCAACATGTTATTAAAGGTGGTGAATCGTCCAGCCGATTCCGGTGGTTTACAATTGCTAAAATTGAACTATAATTTTTGATACTTTTTGTTTTAATTTTGGGGCTACGGTTACGAAGATATTCAATAAATGCAAAAAGATATCCCCCGATAAAAGCTTTTGGAAACTCTGAGTTTTGTTTTTCCCGCCAAAACCACAGTTCTCTAAACTATTAGGCCTACACTGCGGTTTTGGCGGGAAGAACAAAACTCAGAGTTTCCAAAAACTTTTTCGGGGAATATCTTTTCTGTATTTGTTGAATATGTTAGCAACCGCAGCCGCAAAATTAAAACAAAAAATATCAAAAATTATAGTTTAATTTTAGCTATTGTAAACCACCGGAATTGGCCGGGTGATTCACCGCCCTTAAGTTCAAGTACGCCTTAAGCCAATGCTTATTAACTTATAATACGAACGGATATAAACAAAAAACACGTCAACATAAGTCGCATATTTCATTAATGGGTCGTAGTTTAACTAGATTGATCGAAGGCACGGTACGCAAAAAAAACAAGGTACTGCACGTAGTACGGTACGTTTCGAAAATTGAACTGAAGTACGGTACGCTGGTACGGTACTGTTCAAGGTGCAAGGTACGCTATACGCAAATTCTGATCGCACCCACCGTACTGCCATCCTTGACTGAGTGTAGCTAATCTACTTCTACTGGTACTGGTAGACTTAGGCCACCCTACAGTAGTCCTTTTATAGTATCACAAAATAGCGAAGTACAAAGTTGCCAATGTCACGGAGTCAAACCGATTAAATCGTATTTTGAACGTTACGAACATTCTACAGTAATTAAAGCAATACTTATTTTTGTTCCACTAACAGACTTTTAAAATTAAAAATTAAGTATCGTGATGATTGTAACGTACAACATTCTTTCAGACAATCTCACCATTATTCTGGTTGAATCGTTCGCATCGTTAATTCTGGTGTTTGGAATTTTAACAATACTGATGCAAAGAGGAGTTATTCAGTGGAAGAAATGTTTGGAAGAATCTCAAACTCTTCCTCCAGAGCTGGTGAGTTTTTAACAGTACAAGCTGGAAATTTTTATTGTCAGTAATTGTTGCCAAAATTGGTAGCGTTAATAAAATATCATGATTTCATTTTTTGGATGATGAAGTTCATGTAGCGTTCTGCAACATTTGGGCACTCGTAGCAAGTTATCAAAGCAATCATTTTTTATTCAAAACAACAACTTAATATTTCTGAAACTTAAGTACCGGTATCAAACGTAAGCGTCAATGCAAGCATTTTCAAGCTGTCCACATCTCAGAAAAATAAAAAACGTATCACAAAGCCATCCTCCGATTTTGCTGTAATTATGCATTCCATAAAAAGTTTTCGTGAAACTTTTTCTTGTGCCTATACAGCAGTTCATTAGCCAACCAGAAGCTGCTTAATTTGTTTGGATTTGTTTTATTTCCTAAATGTATTTTATATTTATTACCATTTTTCAAGCTACAAATTCACCCTGACACATTTTCGGAATACTGACTTACATGCAGTGGAGCCAATCTTTGTTGAGCATTGGGGGGGGGAATAATTTGCAATTTTACCCCAATTTTGCCCTATTTTCAACATTGGGGGGGATGAGCCTCGACCACGATTTTTTTCAGGTGTGGAAATTTAGTGAAGACCAAAAAAAAAGCAAATAGAACACTTTTTTATCCAAATTCAGGTGAAGACCAAAAAACAAAAGGTCTTCATAAAAAATAGAACATTTTTTTCCCCAAATTCAAGTGAAGACCAAAAAAAAAGGTCTTCATCAAAAATAGAACACTTTTTTCCCCAAATTTACGCTCAAACGTACACAGTGCCGTCGCCAGAGCAACCGAATGTGAAGGGGCAATAGCCGAAGGGGGGGGGGGGGGGGGGGCACTAAAATAGACTGAACTTTTGCATATATAAAAACTGATATTTTACGGCTACAAATTATGCGCTATTTTCAAATTTTGGAATTCACGTTTAAAAAAAGAGACGTGTAAGCCTAGCAGCGTTTATTAGCGGCCCATATAATTCCTTGAAAAATCTGTCTGCTGCAGTGACTATGACCAGAAGTGCAACCAGGAATTTCCTTAGAGGGGGGGACTTGAACCAAAAGTAAACTTTTTTTGCACAAAATTTGTCTAATTTAGGCCCCGTGGTAAACAAACCAATGCAACTCAAGTGTATCACAAATGGGCCTGGGAGCAGAGCCACCAGCCGCTGGATGACTTTTGTCATTTTGCGGCAAAAAATAGCAATTTTAACGCATTTCAATCACATTTCGCAAGTTTTTGAAGGCATATGAATAATTACAGTAAATTGCTAAAATTTAGAAGTATTGAAAGAATTGAATTGCATAGCCCCTTTTATAGTTAAGGTCAAGTCCAAAACTCTTAAACACTAAATTTTTGGGGGATATATTTTCTCAATGACTTGGCTAAAGGGGGCTGAAGCCCCCTAAGACCCTATCTCCTGGTTGCGCAACAGACTGCGACCTAAAAACAGATTGAGTGTGCTCTAAAACAAAAACTGCTGGTCTTTTAAAAAAATGTTTTCACGTATTGTTTCAAGTTATAATCACTAACGAAGTACGGGTAACGATTCTGTAGGCTGACATCCCAATTCCGCGACACATCCGTAAAGAGGTGTTAATAAGGCGGATTATTGAGGAACGTAGCCAGGGGGGGCAAAATTTTTCTTTGCTTCCCCAAATAATTTCAGTTAAATGCATTTTTTCAGAAAATTTCATATTAAGTCAAAATTCGTTCGTTTGCCCCCTCAAATGATTTGGTGCAAAATGTCAAAAGTCAGATTTTTTGGTGTTTTTTTGATGTTCACGTTACTTTAGCGAAAAAATGCGGCTCAATCTGAGTGAAGACGTTTTTTTGTCTTCACCTTATTTTGGCCAGAAAATGCGGCTTAATTTCAACGAAGACCTTTTTTTCTTTTTTTTTGTCTTGGGGACCAAATCGACCCTTTTATTGCCCCCCAAAAATTTCGCTTGCCCCCAAACTTTCCGTTCTGGCTACATCCCTGGGATTATTACGTCACATTTATGTACAGCAGTTGGTCGCCAGCAATTTTGTGAAGATTCGAGAAAACTTCAAACGAAAATTATCTTTGAACGTTATCATTTCTTTTTCAATTATTGCCTGTTGTCGAGTCGTTACGTGATGCTCCACAGAAGTATTCTGATTAAACCGAAATAGGGGGGGGCGCAAGCAGTCGTTAGGGGGGCACGGCCCCCCGTAGGGACGTCACTGAATGTACACCCATTCAAATTATTGGGGGGGATGCAGATGTGGACCATTCTCAAATTATTGGGGGGATACAGCCAAATCATTGGGGGGATATACCCCCCATCCCCCCCTTGTTTCGGCACCTCTGCTTAAATGTATTGTTCATAGATAAATAAATAAATAAATGTGTTGCCTTGTTGGATAATTTTATCACATTTAATGCAACCACAATACTGTAAAACTTATTTCAAGAAACGTTTCGGATAATTTACTTTTAGTCATTTTCAATCTCATCCAAATGGATTGATTTTTTTAAACATTATTCTCAGTTCAGCTTTAATTGGAATTTCTTGCGTCTTGTGAGGCTTTGTTGAAAAATTTTATTTACCGGTATTGAGTTTTTGTGAAAATAATAATTAATTTATGTTTTATCTGCAATTACCAAACAAGTTCTAAACTCTTAATTGTTTTGCCAGTTCAATCGCTGCAGCCATGCTTTTTTGCGGAACAATCTCTGTATTGTTATCGCATTGTCTGCGTTCATTAGTTGCTCGCACTTTGCAAGGAAAAAAGCTCTTTCCGTCGCTCCCTTTTTCTGTTGCAAAAAGTTCAAAAAAGTTTATTCTGTTTGAATGAGATTGACAATGGTTAAATAAAAATAACCGAAACGTCGTTTAAATAACTATGTTTTACAGTATTTTGACTGTGTTGTTTTTGATTAAGTTATTTTGTAATTTTTTTTGTCAATAGGCTACGCAACTGATTAGTTTTGTACATCATAAAACATACGCTTACTAACTTTTTTATGGAAACAGTTTTACAAGAAAGCGAGGCTCATTTTGCTCAAATTTCAGGAACAAATGAAGAACAATATGCCAGCCTTGGCATGAAAATATAATTCAGCAGATGGGCTATTGGGACAGTTATCTTAACCTTTTTCCTATTACTCTCTATTGTCACATATTAAATTTGTCTTGACCACGCTCGCAACCAGGATTTTGCGAAAAGGAGGGCTTGAACCAACAGTTAAAAGTTTTCTTCGAAAATCGTCTGATTTTAATGGTCAGGAAGCCGGTAGAATTAAGCTGACCATACATCGGGTTTTGTGGGACAAAGTCCCTAGTTGCTGGAGACCATAGGAATCTGGAAAATTCTAGTAATTTTTTGGAAAATAATAGCCAATTTAATATCATTCGGGTAACATCTTGCTTGTTTTTAGAGCCGTTTGAAGAACTAAAATTGCAAAAATTGAAACATAGTAGCAAGAATTAAATTGCGCAGCACGTTCCGTCCCCCTAATTTTCAGATGGAGTCCAAAACACGTTTGAACGCTTATATTTTTTGAAATTTTTTTGAGTGACTTTCTAAGGGAAGGTAGGTGCTAAAGCCCACTTAGACTTTCCTTTTGGTAACGCCACTGGTCTTGACTTATGCAATCATCATGATCAATATTGTACCAAGCAAGAATGAATTTGAGTCATTTGTTCTCCAATAAAAGTTACAAAGAAATGAGGCTGAAAATTCGAGAAAATCTAGGAACAGGCAGCCTCAAACTTAGATTTACTGGTTCCTACAAAAAATTAACTACAATAATCTACATTAGAGTATAATGCTTGCTTTGCTCTGTAGGAAGAAATCCGAGTTACTCTGCAACAGCACAACGCGAGGTATGAAAACGTGTTCTTCCACAGGAATGTATGTTGTTAGAACTAGTACAACTGCGCATTTAAGGTGCAAGTGTAGAACTGTTTCAACTGCAAGTAGATGAACATTCAACCCCCCAAGAGTTGACTTGATTTTCAGTTTTGACAAATATAAACTATAATATGTCAACACATAGGCGTAGCCAAAGTTTTTGATTGGAGGGGACGACAATGGACGAAGATATAGTAAAATAAACGATCACAAGCCGTGGCTTATTGGTTTGGCACTTTACCAGGATTTTCCAAAAGGAAAAGGGCTTAAACTAAAAGTTAAAAAGTGAAAATGTCTATTAAATTGGGAGACGTTTTGAGTAAATTAGTATAAAAGGGTCTGAGGGTGGAGCTCCCAGCTGCCGGAGGCGGAGCCCCCAGCCGCCAGAGGCTATGGGGGAGTCTGGGGGCAATTTTTTGTAATTTTTTGAAAAAAAAGCTATTTTATTGCCATTGGATCACAATTCGCACGTATTCAGAGTCACATGAAAGAACTACATTTTTACCATTTGAAAGCCAATTGAAAAAATTAAATTCTTTAATCTTCCTTTTACTTACAATTTAAGTCCAAAACACGACGTTTGAAATCTTGCATTTTGGAATTAAATTTTGTAATTTGGCTCAGTAGGGTGAAGTAAAATACATTGCCGCCCGCAATATTTTTGCACTAAATAATAATTCACTCGAAAAATTTTTTTTGTCATAAAAATAAGCAGTTGTAGGAGTAGATGTACAGGCAAAGGGCCCAGACCCCTTCAATTCAAATTCAATGATATGTTTAATGAGCATTTCCCCTAGCTAGTTTTCTTGCAAAAGTATTTTGTAGCGTAAAAACTGGCTAGGTGGATGTGAATTTTTAGTAAAAAATGGTACAATAGATGGCTACGGTTTCTAACCATGTTATTGCCCGGACCGGGTTTACACTGCGCGGGAGCCCCTGGCATTTTGCAGATTTTCGCAGTAGATTCCTGCCAAACATAGGTGAAAACTCAAAAAAATTCTTTTTATTTGAGCGCTGGGCTCCTGGCACTGTGCCATATGGTGAATCCGGCCCGGTTATTGCATTACGTTCATTAAACGGTTAGACAAGAGCCTCAGGTAGCACGTTTTTGGACAAAAACCCTTAACTTTACCTGGGTTATACATTTAAATTGGCTGGCAAAAATTGAATCGAGGAGACCAGAGCCCCCTGGTCTTCAATAATATCGTTTATTACTGTTGTACTGTGTATACGCGTGTACAGTTATACGCGAAAAATGCTAAAAGAAACTGAACCTGAAGAAACAATACGCTTTTTTGTCACATTTTATTATTCATGGCATTTCAATTCGGGAGGGGAACCCGTGCCCCCTGCCCCTCTGGCTACGCCTACGTGTCAACATAGCCTAAAGGTGCGTTTACACACAATGCGAAGCAACCAAAACTTGATGTCATTGGCAACTTGGGAAAGATTGCGTTCAGTGTAAACACACTTTAAGCTTGCACATTAATTTAAAATAACAGTATATAACTTACACAGACAAAAAATTGAAAAATCAAAGCAAAAACTCAGCCAAGTTTTGGTTTAAAACCGATTAAGTGAAGGATTTTCTCAAAAAATGTCAACAGCAGTACGAGTTTTTAAATTTAATTTAAACATTTGTTAATGTGATGAAATTACTTCAACAATAATCTGTTTGTACTCAATCATTTTGAAAAGAGTTTATCTGTTTGTTTCTGTAGGCGAAACTTTACAGTAGAGCATTATATGGAACATTATACTTGCTGTATTACGCCATAGAGTTTAACGAGTTTGCGGAGTCCATTTTCGCGTTTTTTCATCCGGCAGATGTAAAGCTCTTTTCGAAGAGATATCTCACTGATAGCAAGGCGTTGGCAACACTGTGTCCAATTTGACGGACGCGAGGTTTGAACTTGAAACCTCCCGCTACATACACGAACACGTTACCGCTTGACCCACCGGCCTGTCTTTCGAAAAATTATTTTACCCGAAAACCCGAAGTTTTTTGGTGTGCCCATATAGGTTTTTGGCGTGCGGTTTAGATTTTATGACTGGCGCAATCAGCACAATCAGCGGTGAAGAGAAAAGCAATTTATATAGCACCACATAAATTGCATTTCTCTTTACCGCTGATTGCGCAATGTGCAATCTCTATTGAATGCACACCGGTATTTCCTTCTTGTAGATTGCAATTTGCCTAAGTGCATTATTCTAAAAACCCACAAAAATACATTATTTGTAACGTATTTTTTTCTACAGATCGTTTAACTCAGCAAGAAGTTCTTCAAGTTCGGAAATTGAAATTCCTGATAAACTTACTCCAAAATATAATGCGGCGATTTGCGGTCTGTAGCTACCCTACGGTACGGTATTAAATATATCAAAAGAGAAGAATTCTATTTAACAACTGACGTTTCACTCAATACTTGTAGCATTTTCAGAGGTTATTTTGTACTGTATTTGAACAAAAATTCTAATTTACTACATAAGAAATCCTTTAATTAGTGTTCTGCGTGCGAACATGCTTACTTCTTGAATAGGCTAATTTCTTTTTTCCGTTGGAATATGAATGATTGTGGATATATTTTGTCGTCTTTAAGGCACTTCTGAACTACTATGACGGATAGCGTTCTTGGCCTTTTATAATAGATTCGATTTAGTGCACCATTGTACCAGCTGTTAAGTCAAGAGATATTGCTTTGATTAAAATGTTCGTATCTTCAAAGCTTTTCATCTGACACTTGTCAAGAAGAGTTATTTATCATTATTATTATTTTTTTGTTGTTTATTTATCTATTTTTTTTTGTTTGTTTAGTTTGTTTATGATTTTTTTGTTTTTTCGTTTTTGCTTTCTTTTTCTCTTGTGATTTTTTTGCTAATTATTCTGTGTGCTATGTTTGCTTTTTGTTATGTTTATTGTTTAATATTTGCTAAAACATGATATTTTTATTTGAAAAATCTCCAAATTTACAAATGTAATTGGCATCAGATATACTTATTAAATTATTAACATTTAGTAGGGTGGCAGATGACACTGATGATCTTATGGTCTTTTCGTTGTCTCCCATTTTTTTGTATGTATCTGTGAAGTGCTTAAATTTAGTATGAATAAATAAATCTGAATCTGAATCAGACAAAAATCTTTGAAGTTATGAACATTTTAATCAAGTAATTCTAAAGTTCTGTACCATCAATCAACTTTTCAGATAAGATATTGTAGAAGAATTGTTAATACGCATTTTAGGGTACCGGTAAAATCAACACATTTTACCGTTGTTTATTCTAAGTATTATGATATGTTGTTGTTCACTGATCAGTCCAAGCATTTTTAAGTTTCACATCAGTATCAAAACACAGATTAGAAGAAAGCCTCAATTTCATCCCTAAGTTGTCTTGTGTTGTGATCTTGCAGACTTGCACTTTGCAAATATCACACACAGACCGCAACAATTTTTGATGATGTTTTTTGGAGTAAAATGACGTAACCCTTCAGTCCATTTCATTTTGAAACGAACTATTGTTCCTGCTTGACTCGATTTTAGTTCTGATATTTACTTGTTTAATCATTGCAGAATGCGTGTTTTAGAACTTCCGGCAGCGGTTCAAGGACGCCTGTCCCTAGCACGGTCAGCTCAACATGAGCAACTTTTGTTGGACGAAACAGCTGATGTAGCTTCTCAAGCTGTGTCCCTCAAGAGTACAGAAATAAACAACACGTTTGAGAATGTTGGCAGTCAAAATAAAACACAAACGTCTTTGTCGACAGCAGCTTATATCACTCAAAATTCAATTAGACCAAGTAGATGCTCAACTGTAGAAGGCTATTTGTGAAAATAGCAGTTTGTGTTTGATCCAGTTTCATCTGTAGTATACAGAGAGATGGGCAATATTACCACCTCTTGGTGATCTTGAAGATCAAGGTCAGATCATCAAAAATTGTGATTTTGAAGATCAAAGAGCAGATCACCCAAATACTGTGATCTTGAAAATCAAGATCAAGATTGTGATCTTAAAGATCAAGAACACTTTACTTTTCGTGCTCAAAGAGAAGTAGTGGTGATAATGGGGGGGGTAAGCTATAAATGTTAAATGCTGTTTCAGTATTGACTATCAATGGGCAATGGCAGTGCTGAATTCGCTAATAACGTAAAGCATTTGACACTTACAACTTTTTGTAGCTATTTTACTAGTTTAATTAATCACGAAAACCCTTTTAGTTTACTTTTGCTAGTTTTATTTAACAATAACGAAATTCAAGAACAAAATCAAATCAAAAATATCAAATCTTTATTATACTTGTTTAAAACCGTTTTTTGGTTTTGCCAGTTTGCGGCCCATCTCCGCTTCAACGTGCCACGGGCACACAATTTAATGTCGCAACAGTGACGGGCCATTGGCAACTTGTGTTAGATTTGATCGACGGGGGAATCCAACCCGGTCATCCGCACAAGATTCGGCATTGAAGCCAGACGCGTCTGCGACTCGGCCATCCCGTCGGTCAAGAACAAAATCCTTGGTCATGACATTGTATATTTTATGACATTGACATCGTAGATCATGGACAGTAAGCTAAAAGATTTTTTTTCAAGAACAAAATTCTTTTTGTTTGCTGTCAATGGTCTGCGATGTCAATGTCATAGAATATACAATGTCATAATCAGTGGTCGAGTGGATAAGAGCGTCTGCTACTGAAACGATAGACTCGGGTTCGATTCCCGGTCGGGTCAAACCAAAGCTATAAAAATTGGTATTCGCAACTTCCCTGCTTGACGATCAGCAATTAAAGGGACTGTGTGGAGCCTCCGCCGTAAGCGGTAAACAAATGGGCAGGTTGATTCGAAGACTGAGAGGTCCCTACGCAATCTCTTGGCCAAGGCAGCTTGGTGAATAAAATGCAATTACAGTGCCATGAAATTCAAGAACGTAAAGTCCTTTAAGTTGTCTGTGGCATAACCATTAGGCCTGAGCAAAACCAGTTGGTCAAGGTGAACATTCGAAAGTCGCGTTTACTACTTTGGGCTATGTAACATGCCCGTGAACGAAAATAAACGTTCCCTAGGTGCGGATGAAGGAAGGGTGGTGTTGTTGGCAATACTTTCCCTACGCGACATTTAAAAGTCAAAGTGATCTTCATCTTAAAGATTAAGATCACAGAAAAAAATGTGATCTTCAAAATCAAGATCAGATCATTGAAATAATGTGATCTTGAAGATCAAGATCAGATCACGATTTTCAAGATCATGATCTGATCTGGAAGATCAAGATCCTGCTCATGTCTGGGTATACAGATGGGCAAATAACAACTAGCGATGAAAAGATGCTCCCTTTTCTTTACTTGTTTCAGCCTCCTTTTGTTGCCGTCAACGTTGCGACGTTTTACGATCTTTGTTTGACCATACTATGATCTGGTAGCCCTAAGCTGCTAAATATTTTCAGCAGTAGTTTGAAGTAATTTTAAGATTAAAATTGTTGAAAAACGTTTTTCTTTGACGTCCTTGTTTACAGCTGTCTTTAGTAATTAAAATCGGAGGTGCCTAAATTTCAAAAGTTTTGATTCGGATTCTTTTCCAAATCCAAACCTTTTCTCTTCAGTCCTGCTAATCTAAAGTGCAAGAAAAAGGATACATGAAAAAGCTCGTGGTTTAACCAGACGCTCTTGAACCAGCTAAGCATATTAGTTCATAGTTATAATTGTTAAAAGGGCTTTTGTGGCTAATGTATATATTTCGTGAGTGTCCCCTGACAAATTTCTGCCTGCCAGTGTTTTAATTTTTTCAAACCTGGTCGGGTTTTTCGAACTTAAATTGCTGCCAGTGGGACAGCAACAGCTTCCTTACGAAAAATTTCCTTAAGCAAAAGCGAAATTTTCCAGTTATTTCAAAACAACAAGCCAGTACAAAGCCATCTACTGTAAACCCTAACTGTGTGGCAGAAGCTTGATCTAATTTGCAGGATTACCAAACGGAGTAAAAATCTTTATGCTTATCAAGACCTTCTGTTACTAGCCATAACTCTTTATAGCATACCCGAAAACACTGACATTCAGACTCATGAGGCTGATGTTCCATCAGCAGTTGAGATACCACGATCAAACGTGGCAGCCAAAAAAGAAACCAGTGTCATGATAAAGTTTTAACAAAATCATCATACATTACAAACAGTTAGCTTTGGCAAGTTTTTGGAAAGTTGCCGTAAACGTGTGACTTTTCTTCACCAAAAACTTATTTCGTATGATTGGGTGTGTTGCTTACAGATCCAGTTTATAGATGCTGTACGTAACTATTTTCGTACTGTTTTGATGGTTGTAATTTAAATATGATTTTTCTGTGAATCATAAGATTTTTCGGGGCATAGGTGCACCAGATTTTGTTATGTTCAGAAAAAAAAAAGTGATATTCGTCATTAACATGCAAAAGTTCATTACTTCCAACTCACGCATTTGCAAGCACAAAAAATAATAACCGTAGCGCACAATCAGCTAAGATAATTACCTTTCACGTTTGTTTAATTTCCCTTTAGAGCACGATCTTATTTCCAGCTGGCAAGGCCTGACCAGCCGGAAATAAGGCTAGGTTCTAACTGCAAAAACAAAGATGAACGATGATCATATTTGCTGGCTGTGCATCAGCAAACATGCTCTGCATTATTTTTAGAAATTACTGCTAAAAAACAATGTATGAAATTGGACAGCGAACCTTGGCGGTTCTACTTCCAATGGTCTGATGCCTTGCAGCTTGTAAACTTTGTTACTATTGCGTGAAAAATAAAAGTTATCTGTAAAAATTGTCATAAAATTCTTTTTTTTAGCGTCCTGCTAAAACCAAGCATACTCAAGTGAACTGATGGACGCCACGCTTTTAACGTGTCATTTGAAATAGCTGTAACTGCTATCATTATGTGTGGACGTGGCTTCAAGTGAACACACATGCGGCTTACGCATTGGTCAGCCATGCCACCCGAGAAAACATGACCGGCTTCCACTTAAGACATCCATGGCAGTGAATGTGTTAAAATTTCAAAACAATCACTTTTGCATTATTTCTATCCGCTCTGGATGTTAGTATTATAACGTCAAATGTAGTTACCCAGCTCTGCCTCACCTATTCTATTGATTAAAATTGAATCTACTTGTGTTAACATATTACTAAATAATTATTGCTTTATAAAAACCGATGTATTAGGGGCTGCAAAGTCAGCCAAAAAAAGAAAATTGGCAACTCTTCAATAACTTATTTACTGTAAAATACCGCACAATCGTTCGGTATTAATCATTGCGCGGTACAGTAATGTTTTTTTCTCTCATTCGATTTTATGTGTTATAGCTACCATTAACTTCTCTCAATGCGTTGCGTTGACAATCTAGTAGCTAAATTGGAAATGGCATGAGTGTATTAAGTGTAGTATATAATTGCACAAAATAATATATAATATGTTTTTGTTTTCCTGCAAAAGTTATTGGAAATGAAGTTGCAATTTCGTTTTTAATGTTGTGATCAGCTACACATATTAGTAAAGGAATTTCAAAAAGAAAATAGAACCGTCTGGGACCATTTTCAACATAAATTTTAAGTTAAAATACTAACTCTGCAATAAGGTTTGTTGCTGCGATTAAGGTCTGTGCTGTTAAATACTTGGTTTATTGTTGCAATGTCTAATTTTGCAAATCACAGTATTATAATACTTTATTTGTACTGTAACCTGTATTTGGTATAAAAGCAGTATTTGTTGTTACACAATAATTTTTTGATTTGTGATATTCGAACTCTTATCTGTAGTACTAGTTAAAGTATGATTAACTTATACAACTGCAGAAATCATTACGTGTTTTACTGTGCTAAGATCATAAACAGAATGTTTATGTATTTGAAGTTTTTAATATTACAAGAATTTGTTGTGTCATTATATGCACCCATAATTTTTTGTCATGTGTTGTGTTCACAATATTCTTGATTACATTACAGTACTTAATTTTAAGTGTTGACTAATGCAGTTTTTCACTGCAGCCACCCTACGGCTAGCAAGCAAACAGCTTCGCCAGACGGACTACTCGCTATGACGTCGTCGCCTTTTTCAAAACAACGCGAGAGGCCTTGTTGTTTTGGTGGCCACGGCTCCTCCCGCTATTAAATAGCCCTAAAATTATTAAATAGCCCTAAATTTAAGTTATTTTTGCAAAAAAAATGCAAAAGTTTCGAGCGCTGGAGGCTCCCCCGTGCCTCCGGTGGCTGAGGGCTTTACCCCCAGGTCCCCACTGGCCTCCGGCGGCCGGGGGCCGCGCCTCTAAACTCCCAAATCAGCCCCCCATTGCAAATTTCTGGCTATGCGCCTGAAACAGCCTAGTAATATGATCATTGAAGTGGTGTTTTAAAGTTGTGTTGCAACATGGTTACTGAAAATAACCTCTCTACCGAAACTATAATTTAAAATGTGATGTTTAAGATTGATAATAATACTAAATATCGAGTAACGAATAGCCAAAAACACGAAATTACAAAACGCAAACATTCGGTAGTAGGGAAAAATTTTGTCGCATTTTCCAAGAGGTTACTACTAGTCTTTCGTTATTTTCGGAGCATTTAATGCCATTCTTGGATATTTTTCGAATAACGAGTATTCAGTAAATAACGAAGAGCATATAATGACCCCCTTGGTCTATACAAAAAGCTATGACTATAAGTATGAAGTCGTGATAGCGTAATCACGATGACGCCATCGCTCAATTCACCATTGTTTTTTAAACATGGTAATGATTAAACGCTTATGATGACAAATAAAGCAACTGAAACTTTCCAAACTTGTCTGTAAAATATAACTAAAAAAAGCACCTAGGTACAGAAATTGATGACGTCAACGAAAATTGAATTTTAATTTATGCTTTTGCCAGAAATTTCGCATCAGTCCATTTACGACTACAAATTTAATCAAAGCTCATGAAGAATAATGAATGACTTTTAATTCTGCATTTTAAGCGTGAATTGTCCATAAAGAAAGACGCTGCATGGTCTGATTTGAAAAAAACGTCTATATCTTGATTGTTTTTATTTTAACCGGGCTATTACTTTAAACCCAAAAAAAAGGAAACTTAGCTTTCTGATTTAGATTAACTTATTTTAAACAAGCTTGTTGTGGATACTGTAGGCAGCAAATTTGTTATGGTGCAGTTTTTATTTAAATTGCTTTAAACAATTTTCAAAATCAATTACACAATAACAGTGACGTCATCAACAATTACAGTTGACGTATTAAAAAATAATAACTTAGAGTCTTTGAAAAAAATGGAAAATTGTTTGAAAAATCTCGCAAGATTTTTTGTTAAAAAAATTTGATTTTTTTAAAAATGCTCAATTGCTTCAGTTTCGGTTTTGTCTGTTTTTTGTTTCGACAAACTTGAAAACCTATAAAAAGCAGAAAAAAATATTTTGAATCATTTCGATATAAGTCAGCTCAACAGATAAGGTCAGGTATTTATTTACCAAAATTGCGCTATCCTGAGCATAGTGGTAAAAAATTTGTTTGCATTTATTTAAGTTAGGAAACTTTTTTTAGGTTTTCAACTCTAAACTTTTATTTACAAAAAATACACGCTTCTTTTAGTAAGTAAGCCAATTGCATTGACAAAGACATGCTGATCGATAAATACCGAAATTGTTAAAATTGGTTTAGATTTGGTCGTTTTAACAAGCATTCAAGTCAAGTTTTTTGCTGCTGACCAAAATATTGGAATGAGTTTAAAATGCATTCTCATCAAATTTGAACTTTTTAATCATGCTGTTTTCAAAATATTGCAGTTCAAAAATAACAATTTTTCTCTTACTTCAGTGTTGCCATTTTGCCAGTTTTGTGACAAAAGATCAACTTTTTGAAAGTTGACTTACATTTATTAAAAAGTAGCTAATTTTGAAATTCTGTACCTTTTCTTTGTTTTGACGATAACTTTGCATAAAACTGTATTTAGAATCAGGAACATGCAGTGAGTTTTTGAAATATCGTGTTTAATTGGCAACCCTGGCAAAACTTCTAAAGGGAAAAAACCTTTGCCAAGGGAAATCAAAGTTGCTATAACTCGGTTACGAAAGATTGCAAAAAGCTCAAATTTGGTGAAGTTAGTTTTCAGATCTGTCAAAATCTTTTGCGAGAAAAGCGAGCAAAATTTTTTTTGACCTGAATGCCCTTTCAACAAGTATTTAGTAGAAACTATTTTTCAAAACCATTAAATTTAATTGTTAAAATGCGGCCAAATAAAACGACCACATGTAGAAAAAATAGAATTTTATTACGATTGTCAAGATTTACTGTAGTGTAGATGTTTTATTCCACTAAGAGGTACAATGCATGGATGGCGTTGTAAGTGCGTAGTTAAGCTGGAGACCTCTATGATAGCCATTAAGCAAGAATTCTGGCAATTTTGAGTAATGGAAAAATTTTCCAACTTATCAATACGGGTATATTTCATGCCAAATTGCCTAAATCCTATTTGTAACGGAGGAGTGGGCAAATTTGCCCCCTCTCTTAGTTATTTTAATATAGCTTCTAAACTAAAAAAACTTTTTGCTTTGATGCACCCTGACTTTGAATTAAATTTAATAACAAACATTTTCAGAAAATTTGGGGCAGCCGGACAACCGGAAGTGACGTCATTTTTGCTTTTGTTAAAGGCACCCAAGGAGTTTTATGCAATTTTGAGCACAATGCATGCTTATCAGACCTCGTATTCTATTCATTGTACTGCGTATTCATTATCAATGCTAATCTTTTGCTGTAATAAGTTATTTTATTTACTGATAAACGCATTGCATCATCATTCCGTCATCGATGACGTCATAATTCAAAAATATTGTTTTTTCTGTTGTTTCTCAAAATAAATTGCGTTTGCATAAAAAAAATATTCATTTTCATCAACTGTTGAATGATATAATGACAATAATACTGCAATATTGTAAAATTTTGTGAATTATACTATATCTCAATTACAAAAAAATTACAAATAATAATAAACACATAATATTAAAGATGACATCGTCATGCATGATGACGTCATCATGCATGTGATGTCATCAACTGCTGTGACTTTATCAGAGGTGTCTTCGAAATAACAAAAGTCCCTGCTGAAAATAATATTTCGCAACATTTAGACAAATTTGCATGCGGTTAAAATGGATTTAATGGTTTTGATGACGTTATCATTGTTTGCGTGACGTCACAACCTCAAAATTTTTATCTTTGAAAATTTAACAAAAAATAGCTTCAACATGCAAAAACTCTTACTTCTATCACTTACCAAACAGTTTTTAGATAGGGGGGCAAATTTGCACCCCAAGGTACAAATAGGGTGTAAAAATAGCCATGTGCATAATTTCCTTGAGAAAAAAATTGTCTTAATTTTTAATCAATTTTCGGTAATAAATAGCTTAATATGTTGCACTTGACAACAAGGCCAAATATAAAATTAAAAACTTTAAACGCGATTTACTCGAAACAGCGAAATGCGACTTATCAACTTTTGCCAAAACATGCTTCATATAAAGTTAAATTTGACAAGGTTGAAGCAACTGCGATGAAAAACTTTGGCAGTAAATTTATGATCTATTATCTACGGTAGATCTACCTGCGTGTCGTCGAACCAAAACTGGTTTTAAAGATTAAAAAAAAAAAAAAACAGCTATCGTCTACCATAATTGTGATAAATTGCTATACATTTGATTCATCAAGTTGCCTTGACCAGGAAACAAAACGTATTGAACTTGGCTTTCTTTTATTCAAATTGCCACCTGCCTCCTTATCCATCACAAACCGTCGAGGCACTGTTCTTGTTACTGCTGAACATCAGTCAGGAAAGCTTTGAATACCAATTTTTCTTATCTCTGGTTTGACCCGAATGGGAATTGAAGCCGAGTCTACCGTTTCAGTAGCACTTTTCCACTCAGCTACTTGATCAGTACGTTCAGCCCCGTCAAAAGCTGTAAATGTATTATTATTGTTTATAAATGTGTAGAATATTCAATCTTTGAGATTATACGTGTAGTTGCTGGTAATTTTTTAGAAATTTGTAATTGTGAGTGGTGTACTGTCATACCTTTCACATGACGTATAATATTAAGACAAATTTTAACCACTGTTTAATTTCTATTTTCGTTATTTGCACGGTGGCCAGTCACGGCAGAGCACAGCAAAATGCCAACGAAGGTGAGATTTTTTATCTTTTATCAAAGTCGTAAACTTTCTGTCACAAGCAGCTGCAGATTAACTCATTTAAAATATAGGAAGGTGTCTTGATGATATACGGGCCGCTGGACCGTTGACTGTTTTAAATGCACAGTAAATTGGGATACTGAAAAGAACACAGATAGACAAACTAAGACGTATAATTTTGGTCTTCACGACTCTTCGCGCCTCCTTATCCGTAGCAAGGAGTCGAATAGTATCACAGTTCACACTACCATTGCTAATGCAATAAAATTTATTTCAAAACGGCAGTCTTCAATCACTCTCCCTTTTTCATGAACATGTGAAATTTATGCATTTATATAAATAAATGGCCTTGTTAAATGCTGCATTAAAGACTTAACATCATCTTCTTCTTCTTCTTCTTTCTTCATTGCCCGCTTTTCCGTGAGGGTTGCGGGGGCAGTAGCTCAAGATTAAGCCGCCACACCTCACGGTCTTCCATCACCTCCATCATTTCGCTTGGGCGAAGTCCCAAGCGATTCCATCCAAGATCCTTAATGTAATCGGTCCTTGTAGTTCTAGGTCGTCCGACTGGTCTTCTCCCATTTGCTTTGGCATGTAAAGCTTGTTTGGGGAGTCTTTCCTGAGGCATTCTGCTTACATGGCCAAACCATCTAAGCTGAGATCTTTTAATTCGGAGAAGTAACGGCTCAAGGTTAAGAGATTTTCGAACCTCAGAGCTACGCACCTTGTTAAACAGTGTAACTCCTTCGATTCTTTGTAAAAACCTCATTTCGGACGCTTGCACTTGTCATTGCATTCTTTCGGTCATTACCCAAGATTCATGACCATAAGTGATAATGGGGACAAAAACTGCTTTGAAAACTGAGATCTTTGCCTTTTTCGACAATTTTGATCCGGGTTCCTCCCCGTCAATGGGGTTGGTCGGATTTCGTATGGCCATTGACTTTACCATGCCTCGTCATTTTGTTGGATTACTTACATTGTTTTTCATCAGTCCATTTTTCTTTATTTTATTATTTACTTAACAAAACGTTATTTTTAAAAAAGAAAATAGCATTTGAGAAGTTCTGGTAAATTTTGTGCTTTCCGCCACCATAGTTGGACAGAATCTTTCTCAAATCGCACCAAAAAAAAAATCAAAGTGAGGTGGTATAACATTGCATCTTTTATTTTGCTTTACAGTACTTTCACAACTCTCAGGATTTAGAATTGAAGTGGATGATATTCTAGACACAAATCTTGTTTTTTCATGGGATTCCTTGCAAGATGAATTACCTAAAGACTTTGAGCCAAATTATTTCATAGAATCAACGTGAGTTGTTGATTAAAACAAGAATCGCAATTGTTTTTGTAGCGTGTTGCTATCCTTGTGCTATAACCGGATAGCGTTAAACGCTAACTGTTGGATGATCCGCACACTTTTCTTTGCGATAAGTACCGGTACTTTGCGTTTGCAAAGAGAAATCCACAACTGCTAAAGTTGACCAATTTTCCTGTGGATTTTTTCAAATTCTTTTCCACTGAGTTTGTCACTGCCAAAAAAATCATCGTAAAACGTCTTATCCAAGGACGCAACAACGTAACCAGGGTGCGGGTTGAACCAGGATCATGCAATCATGGTCATCGCTAAAAAAACGTCATCGACAGTTTCTTTTTTCGATTTATTGCGAGGGTAGTAAAAGTTTTCTGGCAAGCTTTGCTAAAATAGCACGTTTTTAGCTGTTTATATTGGCTGTTATAAAAGTTGTTTGTTAAAGTTGGACAACTGCTGATTTCAGGTTTGCAGAAACGGGCAAATTTGTTTTTGTTTCATTAAATTTTTTATTATTTTATTTTTGCCGTATCACGTCATGTAACACATGTAACTTAAACTATGCTGTTCTAAACAATCCTTAGTAGCTGTCAGCACCAGCAATTCATTTTCTTGCGTTTTTCGGCAAAAATTAGTCCTTTTTGGTAACTTTTACGATTTCGTTTTCAAAATTCTGCAATCTCGCCAAGCTGGCTAAAAACCAGTCGATTTTACTATTATACAGTATTGGTCACAGTTTATTAAAGTGATACTAATTTTTTGGGGTTTTTTATTGCAATTAAGGCCCAATTCAACTTGTGGTTACAGTTACACCCTTCTCCGGATTTTGCTTTTTACCTCTGATTGGTTTTGTCCTCCCAAGGATACAAAAAACAACCACATTATTGTATGTAGAAGGAACAAAAATTGAATGCAAAAACATTAATTGAAATATTTCGAGTGGTTTTGGCATTTTCAAAAAGAATAAAAGAAGATGCAAAAACTCTTGTTTAGTCATGATGTATGTACAGTATATGATCCGGAGGTTTTTTAGAAGGAGGAAAAATTATTTTGTGAGCCCAGCATCATGTTTTGTTTATCAGTGGATGCAAATAAATCTTTTGGGGCCAAAATTTTATAAATTGACTTCTTTCATAAAAAAAAATTTTAAAGGAGGCTCATTTTGGCTCAAAATCTTGGAGCAAATTACATGAGTAACGACAGCCTCGGCATGAAAAACTAATTAAGAACACAGGTTGGTGCCACGCATTATTTATAAGTAACAAATAGCAGAGTTTTTTGCCTTTTGTATATTGCCACCATTGATTTGTTTAAAGACTACTAGGCATTTCAAAAATCATGATCTATACCAAAAAATAACTTTTACCCAATCAAGAATAAAGTATTTGTGTCACTTTATTTTCCAATAGCATTTAAGAACAAATTAAGAACAATTAAGGCTGAAAATTGCAAAAATTTAAAAACAGCCAGCTTCAACCTAAAACTCACTGATTCATATGTAAAAAAAGTATATTACATAGCAGCAGGTACGTAAATACTGAGGTTAAATTTACTGTAAGTTAAGCACAAGAAAGCTAAGAATACCAAATTTGTTATGTGAAGTTTGACTGGGTCCGCATATTAGAATATAAGTCCACCAATTCAACTACTCAAGCCTTTCGCAACAGCACATTATCAGTACATTGGGAGCAAAAATATGGATTACGCTATTAGTTTGATCGGAAATAAATAATACAGTCAAAATCGTACATGAAACATATTATTTGAAATAGAAGCGTTTCAGTTTATTCTTAAACCACTGTCAATCGTTTAAATAGAACCCTTAAACCATTATCAATCTTTCACATAACATCAATTTGAATAAGACTGAATGTTTCACTAAGATTGATAATGATTCAAAAATAAACCAAAGCTTTTTTATTTCAAGTATGTTTGATTAAATTTGGTCTCTAAAATTTCTGATCAAATCATAAGTATTAATTGTAACTTCTTCATTTTCGATCCCTTAATTTTAGAACAAGGGGCCGCAATGCTGTCACATATCAATGGTATGGCTGTTATATTCCTTGCAATCCAATCTCAAAAAGAAATAAAACTTTATGCTCTGTACGTCATGATTGGTGGAACTCAAACGGTAAGTGACTGAATCAGCCAAAACGTATAGAAAAATAATTTAAACAAAAGAAACAAAGCGTTTTAAACTTTATAGTATTTCTAAAGCTTAAAATCAGAAAACACCTATAAAATAATGCCCCCAACAGGCTGTTTTGCTGTTATAGGCTCTTTGTGGGGAGACAGACAATTTTTTTCAGATAGATTGAATTCAATATTTGAAAAAGATTTATTATATTTTAATACAGGATGAATACTTTTAAATAAAACATACTGTTGCTCCTCAAAGAATCTAATAACGAAACAGACTGTTAGGGGCATTATTATTTTATGGGTGATTTACTAATTTTAAATTCTAACTTGCTCTGACCAAACGTCATCTAGCTCTTTATCAGGCTCGTTTTAAAAACACAAGGTCGTATAGTACACCAACGCGGATTAACTTTAATCTACGGATCATCAATTTTCTATCTTCTAAACTGTTGGACTTATTCGAATGATTCAAACTGAATTCGCAACCTCAGAGAATTTATCCTTGAATTACATAATAATATTAATTTGCCCCGCCATTTTTCCAAACTTTTCCTGTCAATTTTTGTTAATCCGCTTATTAAAGTTAATCCGTATTGGTGCATACAAACCTTAATATTTTTAAAAAAGTAATTCGGCCATTCAGTTTTTTCTCGCGCCTAGCATTCTCTCATCTAGCCTATCTTCTTGCAGATTCCATTGTGCACTTGTTAAATTTTAGTGTTTTTTTGCTAAAAAACAATACAGCCTTTTATATAAAAACAAAACAACAACAAACATATAGAATTAAAAGTTTTTTCTTCTATAACTCAGGTGTTTTTTACCTTTTCCGGCTTTTGGTGCCCTTGAAACAACAAGAAGATATTGCGGCTTCCATTGAACCATATAACAGTATATACAGCAACAGCAAACCATCATATTCCCAGATCATTATTGCCTGTAGCACCGTAGCAAAACCTATACTGCGCTCTTAGATGCCGCAGAAGCCCGGCTGAGATCCAATTGCATGACTTATTTCTTGATCAAGTGTGGTGGCGATAGCTAGTAGTAACAGTTAACAGAACGCAAAAACTTTAAATACAATGAAGTTTCAAATTCTTATTTCAACCCTATTTACGTGGGAGAGATGGCCCTTTCGGATTTCTAGTGATTAATCTCTATAAAAAAAAGATTTGTATTTCAAATTAACATGACTTTAAGTAAAATGTATTTACAAATAACTTCTGTAAATTTGAAGTTGCTAAGGCAAAGGGAGTTTCTCAATTCTGAGGTTTCCAGAAGTCACTTTCCAAAGTCTGAGCAATTTTTTGGCCAATTTTTAACTTAAATGACGTCATAAGATGTTTTTGCGACCGACGTCACTAACTTGACTTAGGTATTTTTTCATTCAGTATCAAAAAAATCTACGTACAAAATTTGGACTCCCTGTGACATCATTTTTCAAAAATATGGCCGTGACCTCACAATGGTGACGCTATCAACTTCAAACCTATTTTTTCTGAAAAAAATTAGTTAACGCTAACCTGCATGCCAAATTTGGTACCTCAATGACTTTTGGCTCAAGAGTCCGATAGGGGAGCATTTCCCCTTCCTCCCTCGTGCAAAATGCGTTGATCAAAATACCCCAGGTAAAATAGGGTTTATAGGTCAAGTCTATTTTTCACCGGTTAGTTGGCCGAGCGGGAACGCGTTCGTATCTGGAGAGGAAAGTTTGAGGTTCAAATCTCAGGCGGACAAAGAGCTGCCAAAAAGAGCTGGACAAAGAGCTGCCAAAGGCTTGCCACCACTGCAGCATTTCTTCCAAAGAAGCTGTGCTGCCAGGCGAAGTGACGCGGAGGTGCCCAAGCAAACTTGTTACGCGCTTCGGCGTAGTAGAGCGAGTACAATGAGAAGTTTACTTTTTGGTTTATTTGAAGTCGCTTTTTTCCTGTTAGGTCAATTTTTTTTTATTTTTAGGTTAATTGTTTATAATTGGCGGTGCTATTTCAATTACATATTTTTCATTTTCGGAGAAAATTCTTATTGGACCAAACCTCTAATTGATTCCGAATAGACAAAATTCCGCATACGTACATCATCCTAAATTGGGCTGTCTCAAATTTGAGTTTTTCCATTGGAGAATATACAAGAGCATGCTGCAATCAAAATCAGTCCAATATCAGAACAAACCAGAAAGAACAAATTCTCGCATTAATAACAAAAAATTTCTTAATGAGCCATTGCAAGAATATCACTTTAGTTAAAAATGCTTGATCCTGACGAGAACCTGAAGATCAACTTCTTACTACGCAGTTCTAAGACGTCTGTAACCTTAATAAGATTGAAACTGATGCTAATTAATAAAAAAAGTAGCAATTATTTGTATCTACATGTTTATTTACCAAGTCGGCTTGGTGAAGAGACAGCGAAAGAGCCTTTTAGTCTTCGATTCAAGCTGCCACTTGCTTACCTGCATACCACACTCGGTGGAGGCTTCGCAATGTCTTCTTTAATGCTGAACAACAAGCAGAAAAACTGCAATACCAACTTTTATTATCTTTGGTTTGAACCGACTAGGAACTGAACTTTAGTCTACCGTTTCAGCAGCAGACACTGTACCCAATTTTCTGTTATCTTTTGATGCCATTATATTCTACAGAGCATTACCGAGTCAAAGTTATTCCGAATAATTGTAATTGTAACTGTGAGTCTGAAATTCTTTCCCAAGTTTTTCCTCAATCGGATACAGGATTTAATCCTAGCAGTTACAGTAAGTTTGCAAATTTACCGTACCGTTTTGGAAAGGTAATTACAACTTTATTTAGCGATTTGCCTGGGCTAGGAGACAACAAAGAGTCCTTGTGACGTCAACTTGCCACTTGTCTACCATACATAGTAAAGGCCTTTTTGTTGCCAAAAGCCAAGTAGAAAAGCTTCAATACTAATATAAAGCCTTTGGTCCCACTCATTGGGAATTGAACCCGAATCTATCATTTCAATAACAGACGCTCTACAGTATTGTGATTTCAGTTTTAACTGTCATCTTGTAACGGTAAGTACTCCCTTAAGTAACGCTTTATTGATTAGTAACTGTTACTAATTCCTTAAATTACTTGATTGTTGAATTTGGTTGTGTTATTGCGTTTTTGGATAAGACAATTCAAAAAATTGTTTTCTTAAACTATTTGTTACTTCAAACCAGCAGCAACTTTTACTCGAAAGCAATATTTGTCACTTTTTCAAAGACTAAGTTTGACATTTTTGAACGGATCAATGATTTTATATTGAGAGAGATAACTTCACCGAATATTTTTATTACATTTTTATTTATTCTAATCCAAACCTAACCCAAACTCAAATCCTTACTCTAAACCTAACACCTAATCTAACCCTATAACCTTAACCCTAAAAAAAACTCAAAAAAGTAAACGAAAAATTCTCGAATAACTAAACTTCATTTTGTTTTATTTTCATTAACTTAAAAATGTTTGATGAAACAGTCACTACCTTTTATACAGTATTTTCTACTTCGGTACCATTTGCTTACCTCAACAGATAGATTCTCTGCTCCCGCGTTGAATCTGACCCTGGTGAACCCAAACACAATAAGAACGACTTTCAGACTCCCTAACTGTGGAATAATCTGCAGATATTTAAGCATTCCAGTTACAGTGATTCTTGTAGAATCAACAGGTAAAACTTTTCTGATTATAATTGACTCCACTTTTGAAATTATTAAAATTAATCTTCATCCTTAATTCGAAAATCTTCTACTTGATTGCATCGGTGACTTCGAGTTGGGTCAAAGCTTTTGTCGTGTGCTAAAAAATGCAGGTTATATCATCATATGAAATATGAAATCAGTTCTTAACGATTGTATTTTTTTGTCAATTTTATTCATAATATTGTAATTCCAGAACATGAAATAGGAGCTATCTAGTTTAGCTCTTCCAAATATTTTTGATGTAGTAAGTAATAATGCGGTAAGTTGAGAAGTTCACAAACGAACGAAGCTGAAGTACGAATAATCACAAAATTTTAGAATAAGACACCCTCAGACTAGTTAAAGAACTGAATAGGCTGTTTGTGTTATTTTTGCTGATTTTAAAAATAATGATCCTTTTGCCTCATTAAAAAAGTAAGTTAAAAGCTGCGATAAATGCAATAAAAAAGCCTCAAACTTCTAACGCTTGTTTAACATTTCAGCAAACTGTTGTTGCTTTGACAATGTTCTTTCAGCATGTCACGTCAAGTAATATCGTAAAATTAAAAATTTTTTGATTTTAACTCACAAACCAAATGTTTACAAACCGACTCGTACAACTCATCCACTTTTACTTCCAGGTCAAGTTCAAAACAACTTTAACAAGATGTATATTTGGGTTAAATTTTGTACATGACTTGGCTAAGAAGGCGTCAGCCTCTTAACCTTCCTTACTTGGCTGCGCCACTGCTTACAAAATAATCTTTTTTAAAAGGAAATGTGGTCAACGATGCGAACGCAACTTTGCCGCCAGAAGAATTACGTCTCAACACCTCGCAACAAACGATATCTGCTGACGTGAGTATACTAATGTTCTAACAAAACGATCACGAACCGAACGGCGGCGCAACAACTGCTCAATCGGTAAAACGTCGGTTTAATGATAGAATGGTTGCTGTCTCCAGGTTGGATTCTCGAACTGAAAATGCGCCGCTGTGTCTTCGGAAAACCTCTTATCGCTAATTTTTCATCAAGGTCATACACTTTACCAGTTTTGGTGGCCCAGCCTGACGAAAGACTTGCCAGCAAAAATCAAAAAAAGACGCTTTGCGTCGGTGTTGTTGGAGAGACGCAGAGTGCCTGGTTCATATGCATGAATAAACCCAAGACCGCTACTTGCCCGTTTACACAGAACACTGGTGCAGTGTATTTTAAAGGTAGTATTTTAAGGTAGAACTGGTCAATTGCCCATTTATTTCAAACTCGGATACTTCACCACTAATATCTGCACAGACCTGTATTTAGGCGCGTAGCCAGAAATTCGCGAAGAGGGGGCTAATTTGAGGGTCTGGGGGCAAAGCCCCCAGCTGCCGGAAGCTGGGGGTCTAAGAGAAAAGCCCCCAGCCGCCGGAGGCACGGGGGTCTGGGGGCCGAGCCCCCCAGCGCTCGAAACTTTTGCATTTTTTTGCAAAAGCAGCTTAATTTTAGAGCTATTTTAATAAAAAATAATGTTTTTAAACCGTAGCATAGAAATTGGCAGCGTAACATGATTCAGCTGGATGCATTAATGGGCTATGTGGGTGGTGGCTAATGATACCATTATAGTTTTCTTGTTTACATATGTTGGTAAATCACAAAATTCTATTATTCAATAAAACTCACACGGAGTATCCTATTTTGTTTATATTTTGTAAAAAAAATAATTGGGGGGGCTAATGGAACGATATTTTAGAGAAATGATCGGTAATTAACTAATACTAAATAGCCCCCTTCCCCTTATTCCTGAGTTTATAATATATTTGTTGATAAAACTTACTTGTGTTTGGCATTTTTACATTAGCGATCAAGTTTGATTGCTTATTTTTGTGTATTTTTCAAAGTTTTTATTGATTTGTGACTTTTATTTTTGACAAATTAGCCCCCCCCCTGAATATGTGTTTCAAAAGATGCTTTAAATCACTTTTTAGTCAATTCCAGCACAAACAACAGTCTCAAAAGAGCTAAAAACGTGGTATTTTGCTTATTCTGCATTTTGGTTGACAGGCCATTGAGGGAGGCTATAGCCCCTTCTGGCTACGCTACTGCCTGTATTTCGCAGTATCACCTCTTATCAGTAAACCCTTTTACATGAGGTTTTGCAATGGCATTGATGAAAATTTTCAACACCATTATTTTCGTCATGAATTTTGGTTATTGCATCACAGAAGCTTTTATCACGAATAATATTATCAGGGATATATTTAAAAGGAATGACCGACTAGCATTTTTTAATTTGGCAGTTCTTGTCACGCATGAGTAATGTTCAAATTTTCGGTCAAATTTTTGATCAAAATGTTGTTGTTTCTTTATAGAGCGAGGTGCTGTAGGTTGAACTATTTTTGTTGTATTTTTGTTCGTGGATAGCTTAGGACTCTAGCGAACTCAAAAATGGTTTGTTAGTTATGTTATGTATCTGAATATACGTAAAGTGGAATGTTGGAGTGAGAATGATGGCATTTGCGAATAGGCTAATCTATCATCTTGCCATAGCCTAGTAGAGCCTACGTATGTGTGTCTTTTAAGTATTCCCTGGTATTTCCTTATAAAAGTATTCATATCAACTGTCAATCATTTTAATGAAGCTTTGCAATGTTGTTCATGAAAAAAATCAACACCATTTGGTCATAAGAGATATCACGGTTGTTATGAATACTTTTGTGCAGTAATACTATTCGTGATACAAGCTTTTGTGATGTAATAGCCAACCAATTATTATAACGAAATGGTGTTGAAAATTTTCATCCACACCATTGCAAAACTTCACGTAAAAAGGTTGAGATATGTTTTTCACGACGAAATGGTGTTGATTTTTTTCATAAACAACATTGCAAAGAGTCATGTAGAAAGTTTAAATGTAGCTAGAATATCTTTTATCAATAGTACAATATGAAGCATTTCACTCTAATGCTGGCTGTTTGGCAAGAATAATGTCTGAATGAAACATGATCTATTGTCAACATCGGCCATGCTGGCAGTCTAGACATGACACAGTGGAACGACTTACGCGATAGAATCAGGCTCTATTTAGTCGAGCGGATTAAAAGGCTTTAAAAGTATAGTATTTAAAGCTTTCATGCTTGATATTTTCCGCTATATTTACAGATAAGGTAATTAACTGTCGATTCCGTCTTGACCACGTCTATATTATTTAGGGTGATTCTTCGGTTTGCTCTACTGAAAGAACGGTACGTCAAAGTCTATTTTAGTAACGAGCTTTTGCTAAAATTGTATTTGAATACATTGACTTCGTATTTTTGTGAAAACACGAGGCTTATTTTTTGCTCAAAATTTGAAAACAAATTAACAGCATTGTCAGTCTAAGCATGAAAATAATAATTACGAAAAAGCACGGGCTTGAACAATGCATTTATAAAAAATCAAAAAAAAGTTTTGGACTTTCTCTGTATTGCCATTTGTTGATTTGTCTCACAGTAATCATGATCTACATAACTTTTAACAAAGCAAGAATGCTTTTGTGTCTTTTTATTCTCCAATAAAGTTAAGAACAAATAAAAGTATTGCGAAAGTTTAAGAACAGCCAGCCTCAACTCAAAATTTACTGGTTCTATCGCTAGTAATGGCACGTGGTTGCATAACAGCACAGTAGTGGCGCAGCGGAGAGGGGGAGCTGGAGGGGTTCCCCCTGAGAGCAGTCTTAGCTTCAACATCTTAAATAGACGCACGATTTCTACAAAGTTTAGATCGTTGCTTTTCACACAAGTCCGCTTTTTGGTGATATTACAGAACTTGAGCATTGTTTCAATCAGAATGTTCACAGTATTCGAAGCTTTTCGTCTGCTGACACATGTTGAGAAGAATCATCAGAATGGAGAGCGCAAAAAAAGGCTATTTTGTACAAATAAAGAGCATTTTCTTTCTGTGAGCCATTTCGAGGTGGTGCAAAATTTGAATATGACTTTCAGTAAAGTCGATTTCGTAAACTTTCGCAATAAGCTTTTCGGACGGAACTTTTCAGTTGCAATCTCTGTCTGGTTTGATATGTGGTGAGCAGGATCTTTAATAACCATAGGTGGGCAAGTTAATGCAAAACGTTAGCTTCGTTAACCACTAGTCCGTTAACAAACTTCACACCTCCGTTAACGTTAATCCGTTATTTTCAGCTTTAATTAACCGAAGTTAATAAAGTCCGTTAATCCGTTAACATTTTGCGTGTAATTTACATTTCTTTTTATTCACTCGCTTCTAGTACACGTATTGACGCTGTTGAGCTGATTGTAAAGAAATATTTATTGCTATGATTGTCTTTTTGTGTTTTAAAAGTTACATTTTACAGTCTAATCTAATTTCAAGATAAAAACAAATTCAAATGCACAACGAAGCTGCATGATATTAACAATAAAGACCTTAACGGAAGTTAACAGAACGTAACGGAAGTTAATTTAGTCCGTTAACATGAAAAAACTTTTTAACGGATTAACGAGTTAATGAAAAAGTTAGCTTCGTTATTAACGGATTAACGGTTAACGGACTTGTGGCCACCTATGTTAATAACCATTATAAATTTTGTGTTTGCTGGTTTTTAGGACGATTCCCTAAAAAAATTGCAATGTACAGTTAGGAGAATGCATTCTAAGAAGATTGCACAATCATCGGTCAAGAGAAATGCAATGCATGTATAGTGACAGCAGGCTGTAATTTATCAAAAACTGTACAAGGGTAAATACAAACCGCTTTTGCCTGAACAAGTCTGGTTTTTTTCCGCGAACCCGTACCAGGCCAGAGAGAGATCGCAACTGAAGAATTCTCTCCGAAAAGCGTATTGCAAAAGCTTATGAAATCGACTTTAATAAAAGTCATATTCAGGTTTCTTTCTGGAAAGAATGTTCAACAACAGCGCGGGCATTTATGTGACATGACTGATGTGACATATACCGGTAGGCCAGTTGGACTGTCGCAAACGCGTTTGTCTCTGGTGTGGGAAGTCTGATGTTCAAATCTCGGGCCGTTCAAATCAGACACAGTTTTGCCAATGGCTTGTCACTGCTGTAACATTTCTTCGAATGGAGCTGTGTTGCCTGCAGGAGGAATGGCCCGAAAATGGGTTCTGCAAACTCGTTACACGCTTCGGCGTAATATAGCAATTATAATAAAAGATTTGATTTGATTTAAACCAATACACGAATCCTTTTATCGGTAGGGGTTAGAGTAGTCGTTTATGTTCTCATTGGTCCTTCCTTCGAGCTAATTACGGCTGGGTTTTGTTCCTATATAAAAAGCATTTCTTGTTTGTACGCTCCATTCTGATGATTTTTGGTGACAAATGTCAGACGAATAACTTCGAAAAATAAATCTTCTAAAAAGCTAGAAGGCCATTTTAAGAAGCAAAAAATATTGCTGTTTCTTCACGTTCTGTAAAATTGGCCTATTTGTCTAGAGAAAAGTCATTCAGGGCCAAAAAAATTAGCTTTATGCTCATTCTTTCACAAATAAATGTTGGGCTACGCCTCTCTTGAAGGTAGCTCAAAGATGGAATCGGGCCGAGTTGGTTCAGCCCGAACCCTACCCAAACCCGAAGAAGTAAGCCCGAACCCGACCCGAAACCGAAGCCTTATAAGGAAGACGATTCGGCCCAACAGTAGTTTTTCTTGTTCATTAAGTAGGCTATGCTAAATATTTGGATGTTAATGTGATGCAAACCAGTTTTATTGTTTAGAAAGAAATGAAACAGAAGCACAAATAAATCATGTAGTGATAGTTTCACGCAGAGTCACTTCGGCCGTTTGGCGCAGAAAAATCTAGTTTTGAGAAATATGTCCGAATGAAAAAAAATTATTAGCTAGTGTGCCCTCGATTGAGCCCGACTGAGCCCGATTTCTCTTTGGAAGGTTAGGTCCGAAACCCCGGCCCGACCCCGGCCCGACCCGAACCCGACCCGAAAAACCCGACCCGACTTCCATCTCTGAGGTAGCTTCAAATCGTAACATAAATCGATGAAGTCGAATGATCACAGTACTTCCTTAAAATTTACTATCAAAAACGTCCGAAGTTGCGAAAGTCATTCATTTAAGCAGACGGTGAATTCTGAATAATTTATGCACATTGACAAATGCTGGTTGATACCCGCATTTATTAGTGTTTCGCATCACTCACTAGACTGTGATGCTGGTGCCAAAATCGTTTTTGTACTATTGTGTAGTATTTTTATGGGAGCTAATCATTATATTGCATGACCTATAACCATCATATAAAGAATGAACGAATGGAATTACATTAGCAATTATTATTACTAACAGTATTGCATTTGGCGCATTCCAAAAAATATAGCAGCTGCGTGATCGTTATTTTCAACGTTGAGTCAGGATTTGACCAGCCGGAGGATTTCATCCTGTGATCTCTTGTTCTAGAGACAAAAGCGTTATCGCTCTCTACTTAATAACAGATTTCAACTTCGGACGGATGGTAATTGATTTCTAGTTACTTTATACCGATATCCGTTAAATCCAGATGAATTGCGAACAAAACTTTGGGTTGATCGAGTACTTTAACCTGGAGGGCGGAAAAAGTTACGGATTTTATGTTTTCTACGAAATTCCATCAGTTTACGGGGAAAAACCAAAACGGAGCGCCGTGAGATACGTGGAAAATTCACTGGAAAAGGGTAAGGTGTTAGTTCTTTACTTAAAGTATTCCTGTCATTGAATCAGCTTTTCGTCTGACACTTGATAAGAAAAATCTTCGTAACGAAGAGCCCAGGAAAATGAGTGACTATTTATAGGAAAAAACGAACCGCGATTGGCTTGAAAAAGATCAGCGAGAGAGCGTCATTAGCGTAAAATCTTATACTGTACACGAATTCTTTTTGTCGACAGAAAGCGAGGTTTGTAGTTTTGATGTAAGAGGCTTCAAGAGCAGATAGATGAAAAGGAGAGCGGTCTTGAGAATAAATAGAAAATCTACTGTCATCATAATACTGAGCACAGGTAGGATTTTGCAAAAGATAATGTCCAATGGCTGAATCAGAAGCAAGAGACTGGGAATTAGGCTGGGTGGAAGATTTGCACTGACGGGCAGGAAGTATGCTTTCTAGGAAGAAGAGCAAAAGCGGATAGTTTTGGGAACGTGTTGTTTAATTCTGTCCTGCAGTCGTTGGGAGGTACGGCCTACTGTACCGACTGTCGCAGTGGCATGAAAATTGCTAAACCACGTTGCTTTTCTGTAAAGCAGGCAGTAAATCCTTGTTGGTAGCGGAAAGAAACTCGTTGGTTGAGTAAACAACTCATGGTTCCACTGCGGAAAAGCACTGTTTGACAGCAGATTTTAGTTACTTTTCAAACCGGGTTGAGTAGGACCGAGCCATGGGAAACAGGGCATCTTTGTGAACCGAGTTAAGGCAGAACTTGAAATTGCTTCATGTTAGCGATGAAAAACTTGGTAACGTGTTTCAGGTATCCATTAGTCTGTAGAATGAACTTGATTTTGTTTAGTTCAGATGGCAATGTTTCAGGAAAACAGGGCCCACATGACAGTAGTTTCCTCGTTCGCTTTAATTAACGAGTTTTTTTTTAAGGGGCGCTACCGAACGAAATACTCGCTAGACGTAAGAGGTCGTTTTTGCACGTGTATGTAAACCTAGCGAAATCTGTTACGTCATTCTTTCTCGCTAAGCTGCTTCGAGCGATCGTGGAAAGCAGTTCGAGTAAAAAAACGTCACATTTTCCTCGCCAACTAAAAGAAAATTTTGAAGCACTGTTTAAGTGTGCGAGAAATCTTTTTGGTTCGAAAATTTAATGGCGAAACGTTGAAAACTTCTAACCAAAGCGAATTTTTGCTGAAAATTATTTCAAATCGTCGCCATGTTTGCTATTAGACTGCTAAAAAAAAGCGAATTGCATTGAGAACCATTTGCTGATTCGACTGATAAAGAAATGTTGAGTAGTGCCAGTAGACAAAAATAGCAATACACTTCTTTTATAAGAACGATTTTCTAAAACACTAGGCTCATTTTTGCTCAAAATTCAAGAACAAATTAAAAAAATGCTTGCCTCGGCAGCTAAACAAACCAAAAACAAACAATAAAAAAAATTCAAACTAATCAAAGAAACTAAAATTCGTGCTGATTCAAAACGATAAAATTTCAGTGATTTTCTTGTGTTTGCATTCAAAATTGCGACTACTCAAGATTATAAAGCTCGGTTGCTTTTGCGCAAGCAATTGAGAAGTTTTTTGGCAGTTGTTCAATTTGAAAAAAGCTTGCTTTTTTGCTTTTGCAATTTTACAATGCTGCAAAAGCAAGAAACAAGCCTTCACTTAAGCAGACAGAGCAATAGGAATTAAAGATGTTTCAAACATGCCCGCAAAAATTGAAATCCATGCTCTCAAAAGTTTTACAAAATCAAGAACAAATTGATGAGACCGAATGTTCGCAAAAAATTAACAACAGCCAGTCTAAACTCAAGATTCACCGGTTCTAAAAAGGAAGAGTGTATTTTGACTTGCTCACTTTTGAAAATTTTTGAAACCTACAGACATAATGTTACTGTTAATATATGAGTTTACCCACCAACAACCTTAAGGGCGCTTTACGTCATTTA
The DNA here is from genome assembly GCA_963965965.1 of Trididemnum nubilum. Classification (NCBI taxonomy): domain Eukaryota; kingdom Metazoa; phylum Chordata; class Ascidiacea; order Aplousobranchia; family Didemnidae; genus Trididemnum; species Trididemnum nubilum. The sequence goes on from OZ014479.1 coordinate 11,678,978, forward strand.
AAGAATTATATAGTGTGGAAAAAGTTGTTCTTATTTCACATTGATCCAAAAATATAATTAAATTTTGTCGTTCATATACTAATTGTTATCAGTTGAGGAATTTGCTAGTTTAGAATAATAACGCAGAGCTTATAGTATTATTTTCCATAACACTACAGTACATACAGTACGCTTGAACGCATAATTCTTTTGAAGTAGAAATGCATCTGACGTCACAATGAGATATTTATTACGTACTAACACAAGCTAGGTACATCTCGCAACAAAATTCGAGTGAGCAGTTTTAACGTGTGTTGGGCGAGACAGCTCAGAAATGGTAGTTTGTCTACGAAGATTTTTTGTTCGTTAGCGCTTTTTAGCGAGCGAAAATGACCTTTACGAGCTCGCTAGCACGTTCCGTCAGTCGGTCCAGATATGTATTAATTTACAATTTGCATGTCTTACGTTTGACAATTTTTGAAAAATTGAAACTAATGTGAAAAAATCTTCAAAAGAGGAAAAATGCTAGGAACAGCCACGTAAAAATGGTAAAAGGAATGGATGAAGAAGGAAAGAGCTAAAGAATAAGAATCGGAATAACCTAGGTTTAAAAAGCCAAACTTTATATCAATAAAGGAGCAAAAAATATTTCATGCTTAAAGAAAAAAACAAGCTTCCATTTTTATTTTTGAAAAAAAGCTCTAAAATTATTTGTTCTATGCCGTACTGTATGAAATTTTCAAATGATTTTACATTGGTTTTAATGAAATAAATTTTTCTTATCGCTGCAAAGGAAAAAGTAAGATTTTCAAGTTTGCTTATTGGGGCGTGGTGCAATCCTGATATTAACAGAAAAATTATTCATAATTTCTGAGCGAAAAGAAAGAGTACGCTTAGTGCAAAACTGCAATTAGGCGCGAAAACCTCCCTATGTCATCGCGAGTAGGCATGGTAACGGACTAATAAGCTGATAAACTTTTCATTGTTCAGTAGCGATGAAATCACAATCAGTGATGGCTGCATAATAATGCAAAAATGACTAAGGTTAGTAACAAATTAACTGGCTATATTAATATGCTGCCTAATTCCATCTATTGCCTAATTTCTATAATTCCATTTTGCAGCGGTGCAATTCCATTTATTGTCATCAAAACATTATTTATCTTTTGAAACAATATCCTAAGTGCTCTTTATTCTTGACCCCCCTAATTGAATTTGAATTTAATGTGTTGCCTACATGCATTTGAATTTGAATTATTAACACAGCTGATTGCAATGGGTTACATGTGATAAGCCTAACAATGCATCAGCCATGCAACTACAGAAGTGTGTAATCGCTAGCCAATGACTATTCTAAGTCGTAAGAGCAACGCTTTAATCTTCTTCTTTCTTCATTGCCCGCTTTTCCGCGAGGGTTGCGGGGGCAGTAGCTCAAGATTGAGCCGCCACACCTCACGGTCTTCCATCACCTCCATCATTTCGCTTGGGCGAAGTCCCGAGCGATTCCATCCAAGATCCTCAATGTAATCGGTCCATCTAGTTCTAGGTCGTCCAACTGGTCTTCTCCCATTTGCTTTGGAATGTAAAGCTTGTTTGGGGAGTCTTTCCTGAGGCATTCTGCTTACATGGCCAAACCATCGAAGCTGAGATCTTTCAATTCGGAGAAGTAACGGCTTATTGTTAAGAGATTTTCCAATTTCAGAGCTATGCACCTTGTTAAACAGTGTAACTCCTTCGATTCTTCGTAAAAACCTCATTTCGGACGCTCACACTTGTGATCGCATTCTTTCGGTCATTACCCAAGATTCATGACCATAAGTGAGAATGGGGACAAAAACTGCTTTGAAAACTGGGAGTTTTGCCTTTATCCACAATTCTCGTTTCATGACAACCGAGTAGTGCAAAGCTCGCATTACTGCACTAGCCTTGCCTATTCGGGTATCCAGTTCTTCGTCTTGCCTTCCGTCACTCGTAAATGCAACCCCAAGATACTTGAACTTCTCTACCTACTTCAGTGTCGCTCCATTCACTTGTAATACGCACTGGTCAGGGTTTCTTGAAGATGAAGTACCTCAGTTTTGGCCGTGCTTATTTTCATTCCGGCGGTGTTGCATGCACCTGCAAAGCTATTTAATGCGCGCTGGAGGCCAGATTCTGTGGAAGAAAGCAGAACCAAATCATCTGCGAATAGCAGACGACTAATTTTGCAATTTCCAATCGTGGCACACTCATTAGCTTGGCTGTATTTGCCGATCCAATTCATGTAAACAATGAAAAGGAGAGGTGACAAAACGCACCCTTGCCGGAGTCCAACGCCCGCATGGAACGGCTTTGATTGCTTGCCATTTACCCGAACACAAACCTCCGGTCTGCAGTAGAATGACTAAATAGCGCGTAACAATTGACCATCAACGCCATACTCCTGCAAAACCTTCCAAAGTTTATCCCGAGGAACTCGGTCATATGCTTTTTCAAGATCGACAAAGCATGCAAAGAGATCTTTGCCATACTCCCAAGATTTCTCGAAAATTTGCTTCAGAGTGAAGAATTGGTCCGTGGTGCTGCGACCCGGACGAAAACCGCACTGACCATCTTCCAGTTTTGATTCCACTATTTCTCGGCATTTCCTTTCAAGGCATTTGGCATATACTTTCCCTGGCAAACTAAGGAGTGATATCCCTCTGTAGTTTGTACATTGCTTGCGATCTCCTTTCTTGAATATCGGAATAATCACACCTGTTTGCCAATCTCTGGGAGTTTTGCCAAGCTTCCACGCAACTTGACACACTCGCGTTAACCAGAGAATTCCTTCTCTAGTCAGCGCTTTCAACATCTCGGGTCTGATTTCATCTTCACCCGCAGCTTTTCCAGATTTTATCCCTTAATTGCCGTTGCCACTTCTGCTGCAGTGAAAACACTCGTCCTCCCCTAGATGTGTCACTTCGTGTGTGTCACGAGTCGATGCCTTTACAGGATTCAAAAGATCTTCAAAGTATTCTCTCCATCGTGAAAGGATTTCATTCTCATCCGTTAGAATGTTACCGTCAGAATCCTTGATGGAGTACGTGATACTTGATCTTTTGCCTTGTAACCGGCGGATGGTCTGCCAAAATACTTTGTTTGCCGAAAAATAGTTCGAATCCAACCGACGACCAAACTCTTCCCATGACTTCTTCTTGGATTTCTTTACAGCCGAAGTTGCCGCTTTTCGCGCCTCAGTGTACCGGGATTGCAAATCAGATGACGATCTGTCCTGTAGCCAGGCCTTGAACGCATCTTTCTTTGCTCGAATAGCTTCTTTAACCTCTTGGTTCCACCAAGGCGTTCTTTTCTCACTATCGCCCGCCACTCAAAGTCGTTTTCGCCCACAACTTTCAGCAGCTGATGAAATGATTGCTGATCTGAACAGCAGCCATTCCTTCTCGATGTCCTCGGATGCATTAGGAAGTTGTCTGAGCTAAGATGATATACTGGATGCAAACTGTTTTCTTACTTTTTTGTCCTCCAAAGCCTCCCATTTGATCCGGTAAGTCACAGACGACCGGTTGGATCTCTTGTTTGGCCAAGGTTTCGAAAGTCGTAAGGAACATACTACCAGATGGTGATCAGTTGACAATTCAGCACCTCGCTTCACTCGAACGTCCAGCACATCAGAAAACAAATCTGACGAAACTATGCAAAAATTTATCAAAGATTTTTGATCCATACTTGGTCGATACCATGTATACTTGTGAACCTCTCTGTGCTGGAAAAAGGAATTCATGATGCGGAGTCCGTTGCTACAACAGAGCTGCAATAAATACTTTCCGTTCTCATTCAGTCCAGTGACTCCATGTTTTCCGATCGCACCCTTCCACGTATCTGTGTCTGTTCCAACATGTGCGTTAAAATCCCCCATAAGGACTGTAGATTCAGTAGCTGATACTCGTAGAAGAGCATCATTTACTTCATCCACAAAAGTCTGATATTCACTCGTGGCATTGAGGGCATATACCTGCAATAGGCACAATGACCGATCCAATACCTTGAGCTTCAACATACAGACCCGTGATCCCAAAGGAATCCAATCTGACACTCAGTCTGACAAACGGGGGCTTGTGAGAATCCCCACACCCGCTTGTGCAGACATACTAAGATCAGCACCAGAATAGAAGAGTTTCCATCCGCCATCCAGATCCACAGTTCCAGAGCCACGTCGTTTGGTTGAAGAAACTCCGATAATATCAAGATTATACCGCTTTGCTTTCTCAACCAATTCTAGCTCTTTTCATGTGAGGGTGAGGATATTCCAATTGCCCAACAGCAATTGGTGATGGTTCCCGTGAGTGTGCGACATTATATCGAGTACGAATACTCTGCACTGCCTCCATTCGCCTCTCCAAACGTGTAGCGGGCACATTGGTGAAGCTGCCACTAGGGCTGGCTAGTAGAGATTGTCGCTTATTTTTTGAACGAGCCCCTCTGCCTAAGACTCAAACGCCATAGGGGTTTCGCTGAATAACGACCTGGGAGTCCCTAGGCGCTCCCCTGCCGGACGAGGTTCCATTTGTGAAGGTGGCCCCATTAACGTCATTCACGTAATTTTCATTATTTGTGCTCATCATGATTTGTTATGCAGTTTAATCTAACTGCGGAGAGGTTTTATATCAGAGTTGTCCTTCTCCTAGGTTATATGCTTACCACAGTTGATGGGCATAATCAACCAAGGTTTTAAGTTTTCCAACTATTTTGATTTGAACTATACTTCGTCTTGGTTCTACCATCAGGGGGCACATGACAGACATTTCCTCGTTCGCTTTATTAACGAGTTTTTTTTTAAGAGGAGCTAACGAACGAAATACTCGCTAAACGTAAGAGGTCATTTTTGCACTTGTATGTAAAGCCTTGCGAAATCCGTTACGTCATTCTTTCTCGCTAAATTTCTTCGAGCGATTGCGGAAAACAGTTCGAATAAAAAAACGTCACATTTTCCTCGCCAACTTAAAGAGGATCTTGAAGCACTCTTTAAGCGTGCGAGAAATCTTTTTGGTTTAGAAATTTAATGGCGAAATGTTGAAAACTTCTAACTCATGCGAATATTTGCTGAAAATTAATTCAAATCGTCGCCATGGTTGCTTTTAGACTGCTAAAAAAAAGCGAATTGCATTGAGAACCATTTGCTGTTTCGATTAATAAAGAAATGCTAAGTAGTGCAAGTTGACAAAAACAGTAACACACTCCTATTTTAAGAACGATTTTGTAAAACACGAGGCTCATTTTTGCTCGAAATTTAAGAACAAATTAAAAACACTGCCTGCCTCGGCAGCAAAACAAACTAAAAACTAACAAAAAAAAAATTCAAACTAATCAAAGAAACTAAAATTCGTGCTGATTCAAAACGATAAAATTTCAGTGATTTTTTTGTGTTTGCAAGCAAAATTGCAACTATTCAAGGTTATAAAGCTCTGTTGCTCTGCGCAAGCAATTGAGAATTTTTTCGGCAGTAGTTCAACTTGAAAAAAGCTTGCTTTTTTGCTTTTGCAATTTTACGATGCTGCAAAAGCAAGAAAAAAGCCTTCACTTAAGTCTTAAGCAGACAGAGCTATAGGAATTAAACAGTGTTTCAAACATGCCCGCTGAAATTGACATCGATGCTCTCAAAATTTTTACAAAATCAAGAACAAATAAGACTGAATATTGGCAAAAAATTAACAACAGCCAGTCTAAACTCAAGATTCACCGGTTCTAAAAACGAAGTGTACTTCGACTTGCTCACTTTTGAAAATTTTTGAAACCTACAGACATAATGTTACTGTTAACATATGAGTTTACCCACCAACAACCTCAAAGGCGCTTTACTTCATTTAAAGAATTATATAGTGTGGAAAAAGTTGTTCTTATTTCATATTGATCCAAAAATATAATTAAATTCTGTCGTTCATATACTAATTGTTATCAGTTGAAGAATTTGCTTGTTTAGAATAATAACGCATAGCTTAAAGTATCTTTTTCCATAACAATGTAGTTCATGCAATACGCTTGAACGCATTATTTTGAAGTAGAAATGCATCTGACGTCACAATGAGATATTTATTACGTACTAACACAAGTTACAAACATCTCGCAAAGAAATTCGAGTGAGCCGTTTTAACGTGTGTTGGGCGAGACGGCTCAGGAATGGCAGTTTGTCGACGAAGATTTTTTGTTCGTTAGCGCTTTTTAGCGAGCGAGAAAGGCCTTTACGAGCTCGTAAGCACGTTCTGTCATGTCGCCCCAGATCTATCTGGCATGGGTAACCCTATCAGGAAAATTGAATCTCCAGCCAGTACAGCTCTGCAGGTCATTGAGGCATATAGACTTTTCCACCTCGTTACGGTGATAGTTCATGGAAAAGCTATGCCTTGTAGGTCTAATTGCCAAGCTATGTTATACTATGCCTACTGTGCCATAATAAACTAACTATATGTCATACTTTGATATCATACTATGCCTACTAAGCTACGGTGCCCACTTTGGCCTACTATGCCTGTTGTGCCATAATAAGCCTACTGTATGCCACACTATGCCTACCATGGTGCCATGCTATGCCTACAATGTCATACTAAAGCTGCAGCATCTACTGTGGCACACTATGCTTACTAATACTATGCCTATTTTCCATAAAAAGCCTCCTGTATCTCATAATCTGTCTACTAAGGTGTAATGTTATCCCTACTATAATATACTACGCTGCAGTGCCTACTGTGCAATAATAAGCCAACTATGCCTACCAGAGGTGGAGTCCTCGCGGACGTCCTTGGCCTCGAGGACGTCCTCGAGGACACATTTTGAAGTCCTTGGCCTTGGCCTCGAAGGTCAAGTCCTTGGCCTTGGCCTCGAGGCCTCAAGTCCTCGAAAATTGGCCTGTCCTCGGCTCGAGGACAGCACTATTTTTTGAATTGTTAAAATTTTGCGGAGCGCTTGAAAAATTTTTTGGAAAACGTTTTTTTGTGGAGATCGCTTGAAAAATTTTTGTGAAGACCTTTTTTTTTTTTTTTTTTTGGAGAGCACTTGCGCTTGTGTCCTTGGCCTTGGCCTCGAGCATTCCTGTCCTTGGCCTCGAGAGTGTCTGTCCTCGGAAAGGCTGTCCTTGGCCTTGGCCTCGGATTTTTTTGTGTCCTTGGCCTCGAGCCTTGTGTCCTCGACTCCACCTCTGATGCCTACTGTGCCATTGTAAGGTACAGTGCCTACTATGACATGCTATGCTTACTGGGGTGCCATAACAAGTCTACTTCATGTTACACTATGCCTTCAATGCCATACTAAGCCTACTATGACATAGTACTTCTACTAACCTATGGTGCCAAAAGCCCACTACAGTAGATTGTTGTTGCAGCGCATATTTATCCTCCAGTCACCAGACAGCATCAGACGCTAACTTATTGGACGATCCACACATCTTTTATTGCAGTGCCTACTTTGTGATTGGAGAAATCCTCACCTGCTGAAGGAGTTTCCGATGATCCAACGTTCCTGTAGATTTCTTCAAATTCTTGTCCACCGAATTTGCTGCTTGTTTGAAGCCACCAAGCAGAGATAATTATCGTAAAACGTCTAATCCAAGGACGCAACGGCGTGACCAGGGTGCGGGTTGAACCCAGATCATTCAATCAAGGTCGTCGTAAACAATACGCCTTTACGAATTTGGCCAAGCTACTAACTATACTACACTCGAATGCTATAGGCCTACTATGTCTACAATGTCATACTACGCCTACTATGACATACTAAGCTGTAGCGCCTACTGTGGGATACTATACCTACTGTGCCGTAATAAGCCAACTATATGTCATATTCTGATGCTGTACTATGCCTACTAAGCTATAGTGCCCACTGTGGCACACTATGCCTACTGTGCCATAATCAGCATACTATGTCTATTGTGCCATAATTAGCCTACAATATTGCATAACTATACCCATTGTACCATAATAAGGCTACGATATCTACAATGTCATATTAGCCTGTAGCAGTTGCTATGGTTTTCAATATTATGCGTACTGTTCCATAACAAGCCTCCTATATGCCATAGCACTCTGCCTAATAAGGTGTCCTGCTATCCCAACTAAGTATACTAACCTCCAGTGCCTACTGTGCCATATTAAGCCAACTATGCCACAGAGCCTACTGTGACATGCTATGCCTACTAGGGTGCCATACTAAGCCTACTTCAGGTCATACTATGCCTAAAATGCCATACTAAGCCTCCTATGACATACTACGCCTACTGTGGTATACTATGCCTAATGTGCCATAAGGCTACTACTGTATATGCCTTACTATACTTGCATGCTATACTATATACGTCTACAATGCCATACTACGTTTACTATGATATACTAAGCTGCAGTGCCTACTGTGCCATATAAAGCCAAGTATGCCACAGAGCCTATTATGACATACTATGCCTACTAGGGTGCCATAATAAGCCTACTTTATGTCATACTATGACTAAAATGCCATACTAAGCTTTCTATGACATACTACGCCTACTGTGATATACTATGCCGAATGTGCCATGAACTCGCATATACTTTATGGGATCTTAGTTCAGGATTCAACAATTTATTCAATCTTGCAGCCATTGCAAGTCCTTTAAAATTAAAGTATAAGAATTATTTGCAATGTCAGCAAAAATGAACATGTAAAAAACAACACCTTGTATCATGAGTTGAACTTTTAAAACTCAAGGATATGTATCATTTAGAAATAGCAAAATTTGTGCAATTCTACCAACACAATAAACTTCCAAATCTATACAATCAATATTTCACATCCACTAAAACAGTACATAAGTACAACACAAAATACATGAGTTACCGCAAAATTTATTTACATGTTATAAATTCGAATGCTGCCAAACAAGCATTGCAATTTAATGGTGCCCAAATTTGAATTTTTTGCAGCGAAATTGGAAAAATCTTTCTTTTCCAAATTTTAAAGAAGCAATTAAAGCCGATCTACTCTTAAAGTACAAATAGAATTAGGCAAGCTTTTTTTAAATATTTTGATATATTGCTATAACTATTCGCATGTTTGCTACTGCGTGAAAATCTAAATCTTACATAACAGCAGATTCTAATAATGTAAGTTATTTGCATTTTGCGGGAGAGGAAGAGTTAGCAGAAGCAATGCCTGTTTCTTCTGCATAATTTGTTCTTTCTAAAAAAATACCATCATAATAAGGATGGTTGTGAAATAGTGCATAACGCATATAATTATGCTATATATACAGTATTTGTTCGAAGCCCAAATCTATTTATACTGGGTTGGCTATAGCAAGAGCATGAGATTGTCCTAGTGTTTTACTCTATCGTATGTTAAAAGAACTGTGAAGGAATAGGGCACCAATACTATGTCTGTCGTCTTCCTTAAAGACTTACAACAAAACGCTGTGCATTATTTCACAAAAGCAAAAATGTGTGGAATAGGGTGACCATGACTTGGTGAGCGCTTTACTCTTTTGTGGTCTCCAGGGCCTCCGAGAGGGGGAGAAAGGGGGGGACAATGACCCTGGGGCCCATGGACTTTAGGGGGCCCATTGGCTTTAGGGAGGCCCATCATGCGGCCCGTTGGCTTCAGGGGATCAAGCAGAGGGCCTATCGAAATGACACTAAGAAATCAGTATGTGGAAGATGATCTTTTTTGAGAGAGCGCGTCAAAATCTGAAAAAACTGTCGCATTTTGCCTTGAAAACTTTTTTTTTTTGAGACTACATCAAAATCCGGAAACAACTGTGGCATTTTCTTCTGTTTTGGAGTACACAAAATCGGAGATTCCTTATATTTGAGCTGACACTGTGCTCACGTATGGCTCTCGGCCGAACCCGGCCTGAACCCGAAAACTAATTTTAAGCCCAAATTATGCCCGAAAAAAAACGACTGTAAAGTTAGTTATGAGAAATTTAGCCATGTTGCCGGACTATTTTGATTATATTTTTGTACACCTAAGATAAAAAGTACGTCTTAGGCCCGAATCAAGCCCGAAATTTTTGTCAACTCTAAGCCCGAACCCGGCCCGAACCCGAACCGAAAAGCCCGGCCCGACTTACAACTCTAGCGTGTACTGGTACATGAATATACAGACACTGACTGACTGCTGCAAAGCAACACAACTGGTAGGTTTTGGCAGCTAATTGCACTTTTACACTAAGCTCATTTTTTTTTTTCGCTGAGAAATTTAAAGAATAATTCTGCTGCAAATATAAGTAATGCACCACGCCACAATAAACAATTTTGAAAAGCTTCATTTTTTCGCAGCAATTTGTAATATTCTTTTCATTAAAAACCAATGTACAACCATTTGAAAAACTCCGCAGAGCACGTCATAAAGAAGATAAATTTTGTTGTTTAAAAAAGAAAAAAAAAAAATTGAAAGCTCGCAGTATTTTGTATATTTAGAACTCTTTTTTGAGAACTTTTGATTTAGTTTGGCTAGATCGGACTTTATTAAACCCATGCATTATATTGCAGTTTTTATGCGTTTATCTTCCAGGCCCGGTTGTCGGTGCTGATGTCTGGTTATTGTTGAGTCATGTTCGAAGCAGGTCAAATATGAAGAAACCGTGCTAATTAAAGAAGTTGTATGTTATCGATGTTATTTTGGTAACGTATAAAGTTTGTGATTGTCTCGTGGTTCTTTCCTACTGTAATTATACGCACGTCCTTGGCACGACTCAGCAATAATCAAGAACCAAGAGGCCGGAAAAGTGGAATGAAAAACTCGAATTAAATTTTGTTTATGCTTGTTGGCATGCAGCATTAAATACATGCAGTAACTTGATTGCATAAAAGCCAGGTTCAAGCAGCATTCTGATGACAAATACTGTTACAGTTTCAGACAATCTTGCTATGATCTTGATAATTTGTGGCGTCGTGTTGGTGATTTTAGTGGGGATAGTTGCAGCTGTTCTCATTCATACTGGAGACATAAAGCGGAAAAAGTGGCGGAAAAAAGACAACGTAATCTCTCCTCTTCTTCTAAGCTACTGTAGCGTCTCAGTTGTTTGCCAAGTATTGTAAATCCATCAGCTGTAATTGTCTCATTTTTGACGTCACAGTAATTCATTCATTGTGATTTTTTGCCTTTTTCAGTTTTTTAGTCGGCCAAAAATTGTTAAGTAAAAAGAAGGCTGGCTAATTTTGCAAATAAAATCGACATTTTTAACACGGATCTTTTTTGATATCAACATAGCTCCAGAAGCCTGAAGGGTCGCTCGTATATACTCAACCTTGAAGAAAGGGATAATATCAGTACCGAGAACTACAATACCTATTATTTATACAAGCATGATACTGTCCTTTTTTATCGCTTTTTTCAGCAATAAATTTGCCAAGAAAAAAGTTAACTCTCTAAAACATTTTTGAATTTTGCATTGATTCAATAGTTTCAAACACGAAGCGAATTGCAACCATTGAAACAAATTTGAACATTGTTAATGTTTAGGACCCGTATTATGAAACGTTTCGTCAGAGTTACGACATCGTAAATTTAATTTGTTTTAAAGAGCTTTCGATGTCGTAATCTTGCGATGTTTTACCTAATTCCTTACAGTTTTTTAATGATAGTTTACTTTTTCGTGCAGTTTTTGCCTAACAGACCATGGGAAAATAAACTATTTTGTCTATTTTTGCGCAGGTAAACGACGGGATTCGAATGCAGAAAAGTTCCAGGTATATTTGGTAGAAGCAATTATGGCCACACACTTCAAGCGAATCTTCTCCAAGTCATTACCACACGTCTTGAGTGTTTTTCGAAAAAGGCTCGTTTTGAATTTTTAAGATCTCGCATATTTGGGCGCATTAAAGATACTTCACAAGGGTGGTCAAGCGTTAAGCCTTTCGTCTCTGGAGCGGTAGATATAAGGTTTAAATCTCGGGCCGGTCAAATCGAACATACTGTAGAGTTGCCAACGGCTCGCCACCTCTGCGACATTTCTTCTAAAAGAGCTGTATTGTCTGGGCGCATGACGGGGAAAATGGCCAGCAAACTCGTTAAACGCTTCAGCGTAATACAACAAGTATAATGAAAGATTTGATTCGATATTTTACTGCTGGATGAATACGTAAACGTACTCTTATACTTCGTACAATCAAAATGCAAAGAAAATGACGACAATCAAATGGCGCACCTAATTATCATGTGTCATAAACGCAATTGATTAAATAAACAATAAACTTAAACCTCCACTCAAGTTCAAGATTTTTGAGTGTAATACTTTTAAATGCTATTTTATTTTATTTTTTTGAATAAATTTCTTTCACGATGGGCCGGTCCCAATGAAAAAATTAAAAAAAAAAATTAGCTGTTTTATCAGCACCAATCTCATCTTAATTTTAACTGTACAGAAGTGCAGCAATCATGAGAATCGAACCCACGAAAATAATTTGAAACCAGGCACCACCTGCACTCTTTACAAATTGTGGTCAGTTTTAAGTTGGAATAGAACATTTGTTTGTGAGTTTGCAAGTGATTTTGTTATAAAAAAAGGTGCTGGTTATTCCATAACAGAAGTGTAAACGGGTCGGTTAGTTCAGGCCGAAGTCTGAACAATGATTTAAACCCCAAACCAAGCCTGCACAAACCCGAAATTTGAGTTATGTCTAAAAACGTATAATTATTGCTAATTGCGTTTTTTCTTCAAATAACTTTAGTCATTCGTGACTAAATAAAACTATGCTTATTGATTAATTGTGAACTAAAAATTGTATTGATATTTCCAAGAAATCTTCATTTAGTGGTACAAAGTTATACTGTATTGATAATGCTTTGTAGCACCTAAAGCACAAGACAAGTATTAATACGTATCAGGCGAGACACTTATCAAGCCAAGAATTTTGTCAGCCTACGCCCGAACCCTACCACAAACCCCTGTCCGTCTTTACAATCTAGTAACGTGAACTTGAACCAGCAGCAACAACCTTTCGATTGCTGCTTGCGTTCATTGCTTTTATTCGAAAAAGTCACTATCAAATTTCTGGCTCCAAAGTTATTTTTAAATTGTGCCGAAGTTCAAAGCTGTTTCTGTTTGTTTTTCAGACCAAATAGCCGAGATGAAGAATTGCTGACTGAAAAAACAAATCCAGGTACATCCGTGCAAATGGCAAGTATTGATTCAACCAATGTACACTGCACAGCATTAAAAGCTTTACGCTTTTCCTGGGCCATAGACTAGTCCAACGGAATCAAAACTGACTTCTCAAATTATATTCCTAGCATAAAATTACACTTTTTCGAATTAATGTTCCGCCGTATAGTTAAGATGCGCTAGTTTTGCTAAGTTTGAATTTAGTTTTCTGATTAGCTTTTCCATGTCAACGCAAGTTTAAGAAAAAATAATACCAGAACTCAACTTATCCAAGTTAAGGTAAAACGTTTTTGAAAAGCTTAAAATATAAGTTCAAAAATGAAAGCACAGACCTGAAAAGCTTTTTGAAGCAGGGGCATTGTTTTTTCGTTAACCAGCCATTTTGTTTTAACGTCAAGTACCCACCACAAGCCTCGAATTCTGTTTTTGCCATAAATCTGCAATAATTTTGGCAAGCTTAAAATTTCACCGAAAAATATTGTACGCTTTAAATATTGTTCAAAAATAAGTACATTTTGTGTTTACGCATGTGTTGTGAGGTATGTTTAATAATTATGTTGCTCACAGTCACAGTCGAGCTCAATCAAAAACAAACAAGAAAAAGAAATGAATCACACATTTTTTTGTTTCAGCGATTTGTTTACATCTGAATGATGTTGCAAAAACAGCAAAAAAAACAAAACAAAACAATGTCACTTACGTAATCATCTTTACGCCTGTTTATGTTGTTACAAAAAACATGTATCTAAACAAATAAAAAAAATGTCCAAGCTTTGAGTGAAATCCTGGTCAAGAAATTACTACATTATTTTGCAACAAAAAGCTTATAAAGTTTTCTTTGGCCGTGGTTATTGTTTCTATCCAGTTTGAAACCATCATGAGATGCAGCATTTCTGGCATACATTTTGCTTTTGCATGAAAGCATGTTGAAAATTTTAAAGTGTTCGAAATTTGGCTACAACTTTAGTTTAACTTGGCGGCTGCCACTTGGAAATGTTTATTTAACTTTTGGCAAAGGCAAGATTCAATTTGGTTATCGTTCGTTTTTATGAACCAGGCACGCTGCGACTGTTTAACCACAACAACGCAGAACACATTTTTTTATCGCAGACCACAACAAAAGTTGTAATCGTTTAGGTAAATAGTCACGGGTAAGACCGCACCATTGTCTTGCAATGTCAAAATTGAAATGATTAGGCAATATTCAATGTCTAAAACCAAGCCAATTTTTAGAAGCGAAATCGAGTTGCAATGAACCACCCCAACCTTCCATTGCAGATGAACTATCTAAGCAAGAAAATTTTTGCTGCAACGTCGCTGCTGGAACTGGTTGTTGGTGATGACGCCGATGCTTCAAAAAGTGTCTCACCAGATCTTTCCACAACTTAGCTGTCCAACATATCCTACAATAGTCGCAATGCCTAAGCTTCTGTTTCAGGGCTTCGTCTCAAAATAAACTTTGGACAATTATCACAAAACAGATGAAGTGCACAAACAATATGGCGCATCAAAAACTTTTGTAAATAACATTTATTTTCATCGCATACCTGAATTAAGGGTTATGTGAAGTAGCATAATATCTTATTCAGGTAAAATGAACCTTTTAGATTTTCTTTCATAGCTATTTAACGGCTTAAGATAGAGTTCTAGTTTTTTTGCTATCAGCTAACATTAAATAGACAAATACTTGGACATAATTTGAGGTATTACATTCCCGGAACGCATTTTTGCAAAGTGTTATTTACGACCTATTGCTTTTTTCTCATTAAATACGGCACTTTAACATTCACGCAGCGTCTTTCTTTGGTTTAGAGTTTAGTTCGCGTCTGGCGAGTCTTGCGCTTGAATTCGATTCGTGCTGCGATCGTTTATTCTTTTTCTTCAGAACCTTGCATTAGAGTTAGGCTTAGGGCAGCGATGCCAGTCTGAGAGATAGCAAATTGAAGCGCAAAAAACTTGGGTACGCTTTGTAATTATGCTTACGGAACCCCCCTAAATGGGCCCCCTTAAAATCACTTTTTGAAAGCTAAATTTATCAATTGATTTTAGTCAACTGGGTTCATACGCTGTGCTGGCGTAACGGAAAAGACGCCAGTGTTTGAAATTGATTGAGCAGAGCTGGGTTCAAATACTTGGTCAAACATCCATTTTACCCAAACCATAAATGATTTAAAATCAGTATTTTTTTTTCATCGGACAAAATCACTTTGTTTGCATTGCATACAATTGAGTTTTACAGAAATATGCGTAACCTTCAAAGTATGAAGCGGAGAATGCTGGTGAAAAGGAACTGGTGGAGGTTCTATAGTTTTTTGATATCACAAAATATTACACAGATAAAAACTTGGACATAGTTTGAGGGTACCATCCGCCCGGAAATCCCCAAATAAACTTCACAAAAATCAATTTTTTCAACCGCTTAATCTAAGGCCCCAGTTCTTTTTTCTAAAGGAGCTATATAAAGGAAAACGCTGGATCTTCTTCGTGATCCAAGCATCATTACAAAATAAAGTTATAGCTTTTATTGTATTGCCTCTTCGACTCGGTTGGAAAGCTGCCAACAAAGCACTAAAAAAAGAGTTCACTTGCGGCCAGCAAGATGGAATCTAGGGCAAAAGAAAGTTCTTTAAAACTTTCTCAAATCAGTCCGCATATCTGCCAGCCCAATCATACAACTTTAGCGCTTCTGAGACGGTAAGCACAAACGTTCGTGTTTCGTGAAATTGGTCGTCATTACGAGTAACCCTTTCAAATCTTTGTTTCAAAAATTTAAATTTTTCTGAATTGTCGAAAATATTTCACAAACGAAAAACTCTTAATCCAAAAATTTTTTGTTCGCTTAAAGATTTTTTTGTTCGTTATTAACATTTTTTGTCCGTACTAACATTTTTTTTCTTGGAAAAAAAACTGAAAATGGTTCAAATTGTTCGTGAATTAGCCCGAAATTTTGCATAAATTCACAAATACTCTAGACCACTCGCAAAATTCTCCGAAGATTTTTTGGTGGCAATTACACTTGTTTCGCCGGTTATTGGTAGGTAACAGAGAAAAAAGAGTGTGCTGCTCATTGTTGCTCGCTTCATCAAGGTTTTGTGGTATGAATTTTTAAATGAGAGAAATTTTGGAATGACGAAAACCCAATAGTTTATTAGAGGTCGAAACTGATCAAGAGTTTGCAGAATTTACCGCTTTGCATGGATCACCGTCGGTCATTATAGCTTTTTATTGTAAGAGCCAAGGTAGTTTTATTTTTGCTAATGAATTTCTTCAAATCGAACCAATGCAGTTTAATTTTTTTTACTGAAAGTGAATTGTCATCTGTACAATCGATGGAATCAGCAATCGACTTCCATTTTTGATCCACCATGCCTTTCGTCTTGCAGACAGAAAGAGAAGATGGTAAATAGCCATAATTCTGACTAACTAAAAGTGGATTTACACAGTATCCGCTTTTCGTTTGCGTTTGTACGCTTTTTCTTCTCAGTGAAAAACTATGTTTTTTTCGTCCGCAATTGTTATGTTCGTATCCGCGTTAACTAGACTGTCACATACTGGACAATAGTATTCGAAAAACATTTTTTGTAAAGGTGTACAGCTCAATTTTCAAATATCGCTTTTTGAACAAAATTTTCATCGATATGTTGCAGTCTATTTAGTGCGGAAATCGACTCATAGAAATGCGGACAAAAAAGCGCATACTTTTTTAGGACAAGCAAAAGCCTAAAAAAAAAACGGACGAAAATTAAATACTGAGTATAATCCCTTCAGCTCACAATATTTACTTCTTGAGTTAAATGTGCGACTCTTTTTTTATTCAATTTTCATAAATAACTTAAATTATGAAACGGCCAAGTTTAAGTTTAGCCGTTTTAACCAAAATGTAACACGCGTACAAAGCAGAAGAGATGACAATTATTTGTTGTTTATAGTCAATAATGATCAATTATTTAATAATTGTTACATTTTTAATAAGAATTTTTACTCGTGTTTGAACGCAAAGGTTAACCAAAATGCTTTTACGAAGATGAAAACGATGATTTTTTGTTCAGAATTAATTCCAGCACTTTTTACGAAGGTTTTTGAAGCTACAACTTTGTTTTGGAAAGTAAATAATGAATATCCGAATCCAAGCATGTTTTAGTTGTTACATTTTTTTCAAGAAAATGTCGATCTCGAAGAAAATAAAGTTGTAATTTTACGAAGAAAAACTATTTCAAACTTTCAAAAAATGTTCGTTAAATTCTATTTCGAAGAAAAATTTAAAACCCGAATGATTTCCGAAACACGAATATTGGTGTTTTTCCGAAGATCGTATTATGTGGCCCCTGGCTACGGTTCCTTTCGTAATTATAAAGTCTTTTATAATCAAACGGTTAAATTGCTTGAAAAAGCATGATTCACATGTTGCTTGAAAACTATGCCAAAAATCTGGAATATTTCAAAGTATTGGGTGCGCCAGGTTTTTTTGTTTTGAAATGAAATATTAGTGTACAGTAGAAATACTTGATACATAGAACTTTATTGATTGCAAGTCAGGAATTTAGATTTATTCAAAAAGCTGAAAAAATCATAACCCTAATGAGCACGTGTGCTGCTATGGCCTAGAAGTTAAAGGCGCCAGTAAATAAAACCCATGTGAGTGACTAAACCTGGGTACATTCGTGTAGTTGGCAATCACTTTTTGGCAAACCGAGATCATACTTAATCTTGCGTATTTTATTTTTTTTTGATTACGACAAAATTACTTTTAATATTTTTGTTTTGGTACTAGATATAATCAGAAAATATCAGGTTTTATTCTTTGTGAAGATCTTCCAAAAACCAATTTTTTTTAACAGCTTAGGCTATCGCGCTAGTTTTTTTTCTGACATCAGTAGAAAATAAAAAGGCAAATATTTTGACATAATTTGGGGGTACCACTCCCACAGAAATCCCCACATGAACCCCACAAATATTAACCTTTTTTGGACAGTTTAAGCTAAGGCTCCAGTTTTTTTTTTTTTTTTGATATCAATGGATATTTAACGGACAAATATTTTGAGATTAGTATTTTTTGTTTTTACATTAGATATAATTAAAGGGGTTCAGGTTTCACTTTCTGTGAAGACACCCTAAAACCTATTTCTTTAACGACTTAAACTAGGGTGCTAGTTTTTTTGATATTATTAAATGTTTAACAGACAAGTACTTGGACATATTTTGGAGATACCACCCCTCTCCAGAAACCCCAAAAAATCAGTTTGTTGAACGGCTTAATCTAAGGCCCCAGGTTTATTGATATCAGGAGATATTTAAGCGACAAAAATTTTGACAAAAATTTTGACACAGGTGGGGTACCCTCCCCCGCGCAAATTTGCCCCTCCGGAACCTTCCCAAATGGACCACCAAAAATCAACTGTTTTGAACTGCTTCATCTAGTGCTCTAGTTTTTCTTGATCTCAGTAGAAGTTTTAGAGACTTTTTTTCACATAGTCCGGGGGGAACCAACCCCCCACAACCCCCCAAATGGGCCTCCCCGAAAATGACTTTTTAAAAGCTAATAATTTAACAATATTGATTTTAGTCAACTGGGTTCATGTTCTGTGCTGACATAATGGTTAAAGGCGCCAGTGTTTGAAATTGTCGTGATTGAACAAAGCTGGGCTCAAAAACTTGCTTGGACAGCCGTTTTTCCCAAACCACAAATGATTTAAAATCAGCATTTTTTATTCATCAGATGTGAAGTTGTGCAACTGCATTTTGGAGGCGCTACTACTTGAGCTGACTCGCCAAGAACGTTGATAATGATGTTTAATACTTGAATTTAATAATTGACTTTCATCACGTATACACATGTGCTGCTGTGGTCTAGTGGTTAAAGGCGCCAGCAGATGAAACCATTGTCATTGAATAGACCGATCATCTAGTTGGCCATCAGTTTCCTCTTTCCAAAACTATATTGAATCCAGCATATTTTATTCATTTATTTTTTGAGATTAAATATGATCAGTGGGTATCAGGTTTCATTATCTGTGAAGACCCCCAAAATCAATGTTTTTTTAACTGCTTAAGCTAGTTTTTTGATATCAGTAGATAGTTAATAGACAAATACTCGGACACGGTTTGGGGGTACCCTCCCCCGCGCAAATCCCCACATGAACCCCACAAAAATCAGCTTTTTTGAATGGCTTAAATGCTCTAGTTTCTTTTGATATCAGTAGATATTTAAAGGACTAATACTCGTAATTTGACATAATTTGGGGGTACCATCTACCCGGAAACCCTCTAAATATAACCCCCAGAAATCACTTTTTGAACAGTTAAAGTAGGGCGCTAGTTAGTTTTGATATGAAAAGATATTGAATTGAAAAATATTTTGACATAGTTTGGGGGTACCAAACACCCTGATCATCCAAATGGACCCCCAAAAAATCAATTTTTTAACGGCTTAAGCTAGAGAGCGGGTTTTTTATATCAGTAAATATTTAACAGACAAATACTTGGACATAATTTGGGGTTCCTCCTCCCCAGACCCCCAAATTAACCTCGGAAAATCAATTTGTTGAATGGCTTAAGCTAAGGCCCCAGTTTTTATTGATAACAGGAGATATTTAAGAGACAAAAATTTTGACATAGCTTGGGATACCACCATTCCGGAACCTTCCCACATGGACTCAAAAAAATTAAGTTTTTTATGGTTTGAGGTAGGGTTCTAGTTTTTTTGGATATCAGTAGATGCTTAAGAGACAATTTTTTTTACATAGCTTGGGGGAACCAACCCTCTGCAACCCCCTGAAAAATCACTTTTTGAAAGATAAATTTAACAATTGATTTTAGTCAATTGGGTTAATGTGCTGCGCTGGCATAATGGTTAAAGGCGCCCCAAATTACGTGTTTGAAATTGTCGTGATTGAACGGAGCTTGGTTCAAATACTTAGTCGGATATCCGTTTTAACCAAACCACAAATGATTTAAGATCAGTATTTTTTTTTCATCTGACAAAATCACTTTGTTTGCATTGAATACAATTGAGTTTTAAAGAAATATCGGTATTCTTGAAAGTTCAAGATTGAAATTGTTGAAAAACGTTTTTCTTTGACGTCCTTGTTACAGCTGTCTTTAGTAATTGAAATCGGAAGTGCTAAAAGTTCAAAAGGTTTGATTCGGTCTCCTTTGCAAGCCTAAACCTTTTCTCTTCAGTCCTGCTAATCTAAAATGCAAGAAAAAGGATACATGAAAAAGCACGTGGTTCAACCGCACGCTTTTTGTTTTAGCTCAGTATGAAAACGTAATCATTGTCACCGTATATTTTTTCAATTGTACACATTAGAGAAGAAATTTGACCAGGTTTTAACTCATTGTTCAAATGGAAAAAGACTAATCACTGGGCAACCCCGAAAAGTTGCAATGAAGATCCCGGATGGAATCGCTTGGGACTCCACCCAAGCTAAATGATCGTAGTGGTGGATGATTGCAAAGTGCGGCACCTGAATCTCTTGCTGCTGTCCAGCAATTCTCACCGAAAAAAACGGAAAATGAAGCGAGAGAGAGAGAGATCTAATTATGATTTTGCTGCTTTGAGTTTTTACAAACGATCCACATACTCTTCAAATTTGTTTTATGCAGAATTCTGCAGAAATCAGCTTCTGCAACCTTGTAATGGGTGCATCTCAAGCAGAGATCTCATCTCAAGTAATATTGGAATTTTCAGAATTTTCAGGAATTTCTACTTCGGTTCCGCATTAACAAAAGATATGACAGCATGCTGTGACTGCAAGTTTTATGATAGACCAGCCGATTGAATTATCTCAATGCAACGACAATATTTTAAGGCCTAAAAGCACTATTGCAATACGATATGGGTTTTTTTCATCACTTGATAAATGATATTTCGCAATACTCTTTTCAGAGAAATAAATTAACGCTCTACAACTTGGAGAAAAAGTGTAAAACTCAGACCAGCAAGGGAGTGTAAACTTTGCTTAGCCGGGCCAAATAGCAATGACTGGATTAGAATGCGGGTCGACCTGAGACTTTTTATTAAATATCGAATTGTGATTATGTCAGGCGTGCTATTGCAATGTTATTATGAAAGAGTTGAGGGCAGGCGTTTACGAGGCATTAATGATTTAACCTGTGACAAAACTCGAA
The DNA here is from genome assembly GCA_963965965.1 of Trididemnum nubilum. NCBI lineage: Eukaryota > Metazoa > Chordata > Ascidiacea > Aplousobranchia > Didemnidae > Trididemnum > Trididemnum nubilum. The sequence goes on from OZ014479.1 coordinate 11,700,192, forward strand.
CCAATTAAGCATGTTAGCTCACAGTTATAGTCGTTAAAAGGGCTTTTGTTGCAAGTTTATACGTTTCTCGGATGTCCCGAGACAAATTTCTGCGTGCAAGTGTTTTAAATTTTTCAAACCTTGTCAGGTTTTTCGAACCTAAATTGCTGCCATTGGGACTGCAACAGCACCCTAACGAAAAATTTCCCTAAGCAAAAGCAAAATTTTCCAGCTATTTCAAAACAACAAGCCACTACAAAACTGTTTACTGTAAACCGTAGCTGTGTGGTAGAACATTGATCTAATTAGCAGTATTACCAAACGGAGTAAAAATCTTTATGCTAACCAACACCTCCTTAAACTAGCCATAACTTTTCATAGCATACCCCAAAGCACTGACATTCAGACTCATTGGATTGATATTCCATCAGCAGTTGTGATATGAAGATCAAACGTGGTAGCCAAAAGAGAAATCAGTGTTATGAAAAAAATTTTACCAAGTCGTCAAACATTATGAATAGTTAGCTTTGGCAAGTTTTTGGAAAGTTGTCGTAAACGTGCGACTTTTCTCTTAAAATTTAATTCGTATGATTGGATGTGTTACTTACAGATCCAGTTTATAGATGTTTAACGTAACTATTTTCCTTCTGTTTTGATGGTTGTAATTTAAATATGATTTTTCTGAGAATCATAAGATTTTTCGGGGCATGGGTGCGCTAGGTTTTTGTTATGTTAACAAAAAAGAAAATGATATTTGTCATTAACATGCAAAAGTTCATCACTTCCAACATAAAGCATTTGCAAGCTAAAAATAATCATAACCCTAGTGCACAATCAGCAAAAATAGTTACCTTTCACGTTAGTTTAATTTCCCTTTAGGGCCCGATCTGATTTCCAGCTGCCAAGGCTTGACCAGCCGGAAATAAGACTAAGTTCTGAACAGCAAACATGCTTTACATTATTTTTAGCATAGGTGTGCAGAAATCGCTAATCTACGATTCCGCTTATTAGCGAAGCTAACATTTTCATTAGCGGATTAGTGGTTCCTCTAACGTTCAAAAATGTTTACGGACTGGTTATTGAAACTAATTTTTTTTAGCCAATCCGCTAATCCGCTAAAAAAAAGTTGCAACTGTGGTTTCAATAAAATATAGTCTAAAATTTACCTCATTTAGCCGTTTTTGCTTGGCAGATAAATATGTAGGCCTACTTCAAGTATACGATACAAGTCGTTTTTAGATCAGTAATTACTGTCGCAAAAATCGTGCTTTACATGGTAATCCTTTTCTCGCGTTGGTATTCACTCCAGTCTATGACATCATAAAGCTGGCTCAGAGCGATTACGAGCGAATACGAGGTCAAAATTTCAAAACTAGCCTTTGGATAAAGTACGATTAAAATTGTTCATGTCATATTGAACTTCAGCTAATTTGTGTTGGCCAGCGGGCTGCTGCCACCAACGGATTATTAAATCAGCAGAAAGCTCTTTCATTTTTCATGCAAAGCGAGCATTTAGAAAGAGGGAGCAGGAAGATTGAAATATTGTATCTGGAAGCAAAGTTGCAGTTAAAGCCAGCTACAGTGCGTTGCCGAATTACCGAGGTTTTTGAAGCCTAGCAGATTGCTATACCTTTTGTGGTTAAGAAGAAGTTCAAAAAAAATTTAAGTGCATCATTGGAGCTGCTGTATACAGACACCCTTATCAAAATTTGAATAGATTTCAAAAAAATTTTCAGGTAACACTTGAAACACTAAACAATAGCAATTCCTTAGATTATATTAGCGGCGAATTTAACATCAATTTAATGAATTGCCCTAGAAAAGGTAACAAAACAATAAAAAGCTATGCTGATATGATGTACAGCCCAGAGGCGTCGCTAAGAATGGTGGCACCTGGATCGGGATTTTATGGTGGCACCCTTTATCGGCCAAAATATTGGTGAAGACCAAAAAAAAGGTCTTTGCTGCAAAACGAGTTGGTGTTTAGCCAAAAGTATGTGATGACCAAAAAAAAAAAAAAGGTCTTTGTCTACCAATCAGTGGGTTTTCGGTCTCAAAAGAAAAAAAAACAAATGGTGTTAACCCTAAATGGTGACACCCGAAGCGGGCCGCCCGCCCCCCTTAGCGACGCCACTGATACAGTTTAGGCTGCATTCCATTAATAACAAGTCCCACTCGGAAAACTGAAACACGTTCCTCTATTATAGATCATTTATACACTAATAATGTAACTCATAAAACAGAAAGCTTTGTAATTCTACACAATGTAACAGATCATTTACCGATTTTGGCCAGCTCACCTTTCAAGGCTAATGATAAAAAAGTAACTCAGGGTATTCTAGAGACACAAAAGACTTTCAAGTTGATAAATTTGTTTAAGATCTGTATAAAAACATTGCCGGCATAAACTTAGTGATGCATTAAGTGTCAATGATTATTTTGCTGATTTTATAAGTCAATTTAGTATTACTCTTGAAATCCATGCCCCTAGATGCGCAAATCTACAAGAAAAGAAAAAAAAAAAAAAACTAAAAACCAAGCCATGGTTGTCAAAAGAAATACTAGCTTCAATAAGATACAGGTACAAATTATAACGACAATGCCTTAATAAACAAAAACCAAGCTTATGGAAAAAATACGAAAAATATAGGAACAAACATGCATAAAAGAACAGGCAAATGAAATACATTTTCAAATATTATCTCAAAAAACAAACAAAACACAGCCAAGTTGTAAAAAACGATTAATGATTTACTGCATCATGAAAACAAAAAATCTAATCGAATGCTTCAAAAGATGTGTGTAAGCGGAATTGACTCTGAGGACCCTAAATTAATCAGCAATGCTTTTAATGACTACTTGATTCATGTTGGAAAATCATTAAGAAGTAAAATTTCATTAGTCACTAATTGCCCGTTTACTGAAGCATCACTAATCCCCAACCATTCTCAATCTTTTTTTTACGTCCAATAGGAGTGCAAGAAGTAATAAATCACATTAATGAATTAAACCCTTTTAAAAGTGGAGGGAGACTTGAGATTCCTACAAAATACAAAAAGCTTTCAGTTAATGTCATTGCACCCATACTCACAAATTTTTACAATCATTGCATTACAACTGGTTGTTTTCCTGATATTTTGAAAATAGCGGAAGTTATCCCACTTTATAAATCAGGTCCAAAAAACTTATGTTCAAACTATCGCCCTATTTCCATTCTTAGCCCATTTTCTAAAATATTTGAAAAATGCCTACATAATCAATTTTACAATTATTTCACCCAAAACAATATTCTTAATAAAAACCAATACCGATTTATAAAACATTCATCCACAAATGATGCAGTTATGGATGATTAAAATAAATTTTTAGTTAATTTGAACAAAAAACAAGTAACTTGTGCCATGTTTTTGGACTATCAAAAGCTTTTGACTGCCTAAATCATAACATATTACTAAAAAAGTTAGAGAAATATGGAATAAGAGGTTTACCACTTAAACTATTTCAAAGTTATCTTTCAAATAGACAACAATTTAAAATAATATGTGCAGTGCCACAAGGTTCTACCTTGGGGCCACTTCTCTTTATCATTTACACTAATGATCTACCACAAGCTCCAAAACTACAGGTCAGGTTATTTGCAGATGGCACAAACCTAACTGCTTCACATCACAGTGAAAATCTACTTGAAAAAATTGTAAATACCGAACTGCAGAAAATTAGTAACTGGATGAAAATAAAACAACTCTAATTCTGGCGTTCTTCCGGTGAAGTCATAGTCACAGCAAGCTTGATTTTAAAAGCCTTGTTTTTATTGACGTATCGTTGGTCATGACGACCAACATCATCAGAATACGAGCAACGATAAAGAACTACGACTGAAGCTACGTAGCATCAATATGAATCGTAAGATTTTTAAAGGTTTTAAAACATGAAACATGAAACACTTTCAACATGAAACATGAAACACTTCTATAAAACATATGAAACACAAAACATGAAACACTTCTATAAAACATATGAAACACAAAACATGAATAAACACTTCCAATTAAAAAATGAACTGAAAAAGATGATGATATCTGATTACAACATGTAATTCTTGGAATGATTAGATCGTTAAGACAAATTAGAGTAGAAGAAGAAGAACTTTCAAATAATATCAAAACTTTGAACAAATTGACACATGGGGGGGAGGTCCTTTTTTTTCCAATACACCATGACAAAAAATCATTTGTGAAAGTGAAATTGAATGCTGTAAATTAGGAGGTCAAAAAATTAAATTTTTGCTGTAAATACCCGAATTTGATAGTGAGGTGTTTGTGCTGTAAATAGACCTCTTATTTCGTTTTGATGTTGGGTTGCATATTTACTGCATTATTGATTTTGTGACAGCTGACTTTGATGATTACAATAGTCTTTTCGCTGTTTAATAATAAATTGAATTAAATTGAATTACTGCTTAGCAGTCTGACTGAAGAGCCTAAAATCGTGACAATGCCTTGCGATTAAATAAAACTTTTGGAATTTAAAAATTTCGGAGGTGCAATATGTTCAGATTTGGCTTATCAACTGAAAAACGCGATATTAAAATGATAGATACAAGTTACGAAATTGATTTTTTGTTTTTTTCGTCTCATATTGCACTTCTATGGTTAATTAGCGGATTAGCGAATTAGCGTTAGCTTCCGCTAACAAAAAATTTGTGTTATCGGATTAGCGTGAGCAAAGCTAATCTTTTCAATTAACGGAATAGCTGTTAGCAGAGCTAATTTTTGCGTTAGCTGTGCTCGCCTATGATTTTTAGAAATTACTGCGAAATACAATGTGCAGAATTTGATAGCAAACCTTGGCGCTTCTACTTTCAATGGTCTGATGCCATGTAGCTTATAAAACTTTGTCGCTTTTATGTGAAAAAAAAGTTTTATGTAAAAACTGTCATAAAATTCTTGCTTTTAGCATTCTGCTGAAACCAAGCATACTCAAGTGAACCGTAGCACGCCAAGGTTTTAATTAGTCATTTAAAATAGTTGTAACTGCTATCAAAATGTTTCAAAGTGGCTTCAAACGAACGCACAGGCGGCTTCTACATTGTTCAACCATGGCTCCCGAGAACACATGGTTGGCTTCCACCTATGACATCCATGGCAGTGAATGTGTTAAAATTTCAAAATAACCACTTTTATTTTGCATTATTTCCATCCGCTCTCTATGTTACTATTATTACGTCAAAGTAGTTGTCCAGCTTTGCTTCACCTCTCAAAAAATGCGGAGACACATCACAATAAGTAAATCTACTGTATGATGTTGATACTGTGCTGATAGCAATTAAAGCCTCGCTAAGAATCGTCATGCTTGACTGGTTAAAAGCACAAACACTTTACCAAATTAGAAAGCAATTTCAATATTTGTATAAAAGTTGCAGAATTGCGGAGTAAAATTAAAAATAGTCCTCAACCGCAAGTCCGCAGTTTAAACTGCCAAAGTCCGCAAGTTCGCAAATTTGCATTTTTTTCGTTAGTCCGCAATTGCCGTCTTGCGGACTATCTGACCGCAAAAATGACAGTCTAGCCAAATGCAGATGCAAGTCCAAATTGTCCGTGCATGTGGAGAAAAAATTTTGTACTATGTTTCAGTTCATTTGAAAGTGATATTAGTTATTTAGTTATTCGTTTTACCGTGTTTTTAGTTTCTTGATTACGGCGCTTTGTAAAATGCCGAAAACGTTCGAATACCATAAATATGAAGTTAGCTTACCTCAAAACATCCCAGTAATATGATTAATGAAGTGGAGGTGTTTTTGCTTTGTGTTGAGATTTGTTTACTGAAAATAACCTTTCTACCGAAACTATAATTTGTAATGTGATACCTAAGATTGATTCAAAGAGTGACATCGAGAAGTTGACTTCTTCTCAATGTTCATAAATGTTTCAGATATTAAGTTCATGAACTTTAGAACGTCATTATAACCGCACTTTCCCCAACATCTTTCGCAACTAGTTTTTAATCAACTTCATTTTTGAAAATAATCTTTTTTAACTTCAATTAGTCTACTCAGCAACAAATGCGAGAAAGTGAAACTCAAGCACAATCTTACGTAGGCTCGCTAAACAACATGTAGCTATACACCACTGCCTTGTTTTGAACTATTTCCTATCAGTGTGCTTGTTCATTTGGCAAACAATTTTTCATTCAAAATTGAGTAATTTGCGTCATAATAGTGAAAAAAGTAATTAACAAATTTTCATTTTCATGACACTTGACAGTTTCGAAAAACAATTATCAAAAAAGAAGTATCAATAAGCTACATAAATCACGAACGAAAATGAGAAAGAAACTAAACGTGCAAAGACAAGTTTTTCCAAAAAAAAATATTCGTGGTGCTGTGTGCATTAGGGCAATGACTAAAAACTCTTTTGCAAAATTTTGAATTGCCTGCTATGGCATGAAATGAGGTTTTTATTATGTATGAAAGATTTTAAAACAATTTTTGAAAATTTAAAGATGCTAAAAACCACACCGAAGAAAGTTCACCGGAAATTTAATGCTTTTTTATTCGTGTCGTTTTTATTTTTAGGTGAAGACTTTTCCTATTTTTGTTGCTTGCTTTTTTACGGAAATTTGTTGCAACTTGGGGCCCATGTCTAAGGGAGCTTCTGTAGAGCAAGAAAAAAATAAACAAAAAATAAAGTTTCAACAAAAAGTTACAGAATTTTTATTCTTTTTCATATCTTCACGTGTAAGATAAAGCTACAAATACTTGTTATACAGTATGTTGCAACCCCCCTTCGCTCGCCACGTGTGTGAACCCAAGTGGTCGTCTTTTTGAAGCAGTCCACCATCAACACCAATTGCTACTGTTTAGCATATATGATTACGTTTAATTTAAATTTTGAAAACATTTAGAGTTTGTTTTTCAAAATCTCATTATTAGAACAGTAATATGTTTTCCTCTATACTAGCAAACAGTTTATGAAATATTTGCATTAAACAAATTCTTACGATAAAAAATACAATTTGACATCAATTTTACACTATAATAAGCCAATTATAGTATTTTTTATATATCTGCCGCTAGAGGCAGCATTTTGTAAGTTTAGCACTTCATTGCTCATAACTTTTGACCCTAACGCTCGATTCCGTTCAAAATTTTTTCAAACTGTGTATAGTCATAAGGCCCATCCACCTGAAATGCTTTCAAACTTGCAAATTTTCGCTGTCGTGCACCACAAACCAGAAAACCAAATTTTTGGGCAAGTGGGGTTATAAAAATGGTTTGGTGGGGGTCCTTTTTGTAAAATTTTCAAAGACTGTTTTGAAATCTTTCATACATAAGAAAAAACTCATCCAATGCTAATAGCACTAGCAGGCAAATTTTTTTTTTCTGTAGTCATTTATACCCTAGTGTGCATACTAATAACTCGTTCGTGATATTTAATCAGCAATACAGTATTGTAATTTGTCGAAGAACCAATCGACGAAACTAGGCGCTGCCTTTGAGCTATTTTCCCTGGAGATGGTTGTTGAAGTCGCAGTCTGCTTCTTCATTTACAGGGTCAAAGTCGTCCCAGAAAATCAAACCATTTCGGCGACAACTATTGCGCAGAACGCACCAAGTCATTACAATTTTCGAAACTTTTTGAGTTGCGTAGCACAAACGACCGCCGGTGTGATTCAAATTCTCCAACGGATTTTAAGAATTCCAAATGCCTCTCAATTATTGAGCGGGTTTTTTGATGAGCAATATTACATTTTTGTTTAGAAGATGAGGCAGAGTTAGACAAATTAATCATGAGCCATTTCTTAACGTATAACCGCTATCTCCCATAAGCCAAGAATCACGGAAAGAGTTGTTTTCAAATTCTTGATATAATGCTGATGACTGCAAAACAAAAAAGTCATGATGAGACCAGGGCCATTTTGAAACCACGTCTTCAAAGATCACATTAGGATCACAAACAGCTTGCACGTTGATTGAGTGAAAAATTTTCCTATTTATATAAGCACATTACTCTCGTGTAGAAGCAATGAATGGAATATGAATTCCATCGATGCATCCCAGTACACCAGGAAATCCAGCAATTAAAATTCCATAAAATTCTAATTTGATAGCTTTCTACTCAGCGCGATTTCTTGGCATGAAGATGAACTGTTTAGCTGCTTTTGTTAAACAGTCGGTGAAAGCTTGCAAGGTATTACTGACCATTGCTTGTGATACTTTGATAAAATCTTCGAAAAATTTTGAAAACTTTGTGAAGCCAAAGTTTTAGTGCTAATAAATACCTTTTTCTCGATTGATAGATCAATTTTTCGGCAACCTTTGGCATACATTCACCTTCAATGCCACTGATTTTGATAATTTCAGCTTTGCTCTTTGGGACTTCGCGTGAGCGTGTAGTACCTTTGTTTTTGTTCGCGAATTTTGGCAAATGAGGATTGACTTGCTCATAACTAACAAACGGTAAAACTTAGAAAGTTGAAATTTGGGCTCAACACGGAAATTAAGGAATGCGTAATGCGTATCAATTTTGGGGATGCTAGGTTGCGTGATCGTGAATTGACACACAAAAAAACATGAAAAAACTGCGATTTTTTCCTTGAAAGTTTATTAATTTGCCAATAACTCAAAAACCACTGGGCGTGCACAACTAAAATTTGTACACAATTTGGATGATTATAAATGCTTCATGGATACCGAGTTTGGCAGCACTCAGTTACGTGACCAAAATGTTACAGGCCAAAAATGGGTAGGAAATGGACGATTTTAAAGCGATATATCTCGATTAACACCAATTTTGATGGAAAATGATTCGTATTTTTTGAACACACAGTCAACCGTCTTTCTTTTGGTTATGTTCGTTTACCCCAACTTGAATACTATTTTTCTTCTTCTTGTCTTTTTTCTTGCTTTTTTTTTCTTTTTCTTCTTCGGCTATCTACTTTTAAACCGCTTAACGCACTGTATTCAAAGTTTGGGCAATTAAAGATATCAGAGACGACTAGTGCAGAAATTAAATCGGGGGTGCCAGGTTGGGTGAATCCCCCTCAATCGGGCGCTCCAAAATTTTAAACTTTTAAACCGTAAAAGCTAGATAGGTCAAAATTTCGAAATAGATAGATGTTAAAAATAAACTAAACCAAACAAAATTGGGGTTCCCTCCAAACGGGCCCTCCAAAATCCAAACTTTTTAACGTTTAAAGCTAGGCCCACGAAATTTTTAAGGTAAGTAAATACAAAGGAAAGATAAAATTTGACGTAATTAAGGGTACCAAAACGAGGGGTCCCCCTAAAACGGGGCCGCCAAAATTGTAACTTTTCAAGCACTTACATTAGACACATGATATTTTTAGAATAGGCAAGTATGAAAAAAGATGAAATCTGACAAAATTTGAGGGTACCGATATTGGGGATCCCCCTGAAATGTGGCTGCCAAAATTTTAAACATTTAAACCGTTAGAGGTAGATGGATCAAATTTTTGAAGTAGGTATATCAAAATAAACTAAACCTAAGAAAAATTTGGGGTTCCAACATGGGGGTTTTCCCCAAACAAGGGCCTCCAAAATTCAAACTTTTTAACCTTTTAAGTTGGGCGCATAATTTTTTAAGTGAAGTAAATATAGAAGTAAGGTAAAATTTGACCAAATTTTGGGGTACCAAAATGGCAGGATCCCTCCAAGCCAAGCCACCAAAATTCAAAACTTTTTAACCATACATGTCAGACACATGACATTTTTAGTATTGACAATTATGAAAATAAGATAATTTTGGACAAAGTTTGAGGGTACCAAAATAAGGGGATCTCCATAAAACAGGGCTGCCAAAATTCAAAGTTTTTATCCATTCACGCCAAACAGATGAAATTTTGAGAATAGATAAATATACTGTAGGTTAAGGATAAAATATGAGAAAATTTGGATATACCACAATGAGGGTGTCCGTTTCAAACGGGGTCACCTAAACTCGCTCTTTTTAACCACTTACGCTAGACACATGAAATTTTCAGAATAGGTACTGGTACGTGTGAAGCAAAGATAAACTTTGACAAAATTCGGGGTTACAAAAATGAAGAGATCCTTCTCAAACAAAAACACTAAAATTCAAAAGAAAGAAAATAAAAAATTTGGGGGCACTATACAATGAGGGTTCCCTCAAACATGGAGGCCAAAATGCAAACTTTTTAATTGTTCAAGCTAAACACATCAAATTTTCATTGTAGGCAAGCATCAAGGAAAGATAAAATTTGACAAAATTAGAGACACCAAAATCGGGCGTCCCTCAATTTTGTTCTTCAAAATTCAAAATTTTCAACCATTCAAGCTAGACACATGAAACTTTCAGAATAGGTAAATGTAAAAGAAAGATAAAATCAGAATAGGGAAATAAAATATGACTAGGTGCCACAAATGGAAAGTCTTCTTTAAACGGGTCATCCAAAATCTTTAACCACTCAAGCTAGACAAATAAATTTTTCAAGATAGGTAAAAATTTAATATAAAAAAATATTGGGGATTTCATACTATATAGGGGTCCTCCAATTATGTTGACACCTCCCTCCATTAACCTCAAAATCTAAACGAATTAAATCTATTAGATAGGGTAAATGTAAATCAAAGATAGGTAACACAATTTGGTGGACCACATTGAGGAGACCATGCCGAATGGGCCCCTCAAAACTTTAAAGTTATAAATAGGAAGTACTCCAGCTAGACATATCAAATTTTAAGAGTTCCGGTAGGCTAATATTAGAAAAAGATAAAACATACCAAACTTGGTAATGCCATATTGGACTATAATTGGCCCGAAAGATTGTGTTTATTAAAAGACGTGTCGAAAACTGAGATAGTTTACCAAGTTATTCTCATCGACCTGTGACAACTTGTGAGTGAAGCATTAACTAGGAAAAATAAATTTTTGATTCTCCCCCTTTTTTGAAATTTGTCAAGTTATATCATTTGAGAATGAAGTCTATGTGACAAAAACAAAACCGATTTAATAAAAACTTAATTAAATGCCTATTTTAAATTTGCATAATTTTTAGCACTTTTTATTTTGGTTTATGCTGTTGAGGAGGGAGCTTTAATTTTGAAACAACCGGTTTTTGGCTTTTAATTTCGAAACAACTACCAATACTATATGTTGAATTGCGATGCGAAAGAGCATTTTTAGAATCATACATGACTGTAAGTTTCGTTGATGTAACAAAAATTTGATTGTGAGTGGCCGGAATTTTAAATACCGCTTATGTTATTTCAAATGGAGTGAAAAACTGTTTAAGAACTCGTAAAAAGTGCTGGCATTTGACGTTATATTGTAATCTGTTATTCAAGCTTTTTGAATGACGTTACTCGATTATTTTTGATAACTTCGAGAGATTTAAATTTTGAACTCAAATAACCACAAAACGATTTAAATTAGTGAAACACAATCTGAAAGGGGCGCATTTAATATTATTGATCTGACTATGAACGACTACATTTTTACAAATTCATTCAAAGCAATCATTTCACTATTTTAAGGCTTAATAAAGTTCAGTAAAAACTGGATAATGCTGCGAAGACCACAGATATCGCTTGCGATGCCACGTTCTAGTTTTAAATTCTGTTCAAAAGTTATCCTCGGTGTAAACATCCATTGAGACTCTTCAACAATTTCGTCTTTGTGAGATCTTCCATGATGTTCTGTTAAACTTATTAACAAATAGCGACAAGCCATTCTTAATCACTTGTTCACAATTTTAACGCTAATTGAGAATAAAATGCTGAGTGAAAACTGATGAAAAGAAACTTAACGAATGGTTTTTTGAATTCGAAATAGTTCCCAAAAATGACGTAGTTACCGAAAATTCGCTATTCGTTATTCATATAATTTGAGCTTTTAATACCAAATAACATGTAAAGTATAGCAAATAATAGCAAATAACGATTAGCGAAAAGCAAAAAGTACAAAATTACGAATAGCAAACATTCGATAGTAGTGGAAAGTTTTGTCACATTTTCCGAAAAATTACTACCGGTCTTTCTTAATTTTCGGAGCATATAATACCATTTTTCGACATTTTTCGAATAATGAAGATTTGATGAATAACGTCAAAGAAGATTTATTTGCAAATTTTCAATCCATCCCCAATGGTGGCGTTCAAATAGAGGTTTTACGGTATTTATGAAGCTTTTGCTCGAAAAGATTTATTTGCATCCACTCATTAACAAAAAATGTTAATAAGTGGATGCAAATAAATCTTTTCATAGTCGACATCTAACAAAAAATGTTAATAAGTGGATGCAAATAAATCTTTTCGAGCAAAAACTTCATAAATACCGTAAAACCGCTATTTGACGCCACCTCTAGAAGAACGTCACCATTGGGGATGGATTGAAAATTAGAGCACCACCTTCTAATTGAACACCACTTCTAATAGATCGCCATTTTGACATGCATTTCGCTAATTAGTAATCAAACGTTTTATACACTAAAAAATAATAATTGCACAATAAAAATTTACCGGTATATCACCCGAGCACAAAAAAGATGGAAATATTGGCAATAGAAGACCATTGCTATTTCAATCCATGTTGTAGCCTAGATGTTGGATGTTAACTGGGTCAGATGTTTTTTTTTTTTTGTCATTAATTAAATTTATCTTCCTAAAATTCTGACCAGCAAGTCGAAAACTAGAGCCTACGCTCTAATTGAACACCATCTTTAATAGAATGCCACTAATAAAGGAAGGGTTGAAAAATAGAGTGCCATGGCGTTAAAATAAAGGTTTTAAGGTACATTTCTTTTATCAAAAAAAATTTATAAGAAACTCATTTTCGCTCAAAATTTAAGAACAAATTAAGAACAACGCCAGCCTCCGCGAGAAAAAATAATTAAGAACACAAGTCGGCACCATGCATTATTTTTCAAGTAACATTAGCAGCGTTTTTGGTCTTTTCTATTATATTATTACTGTTGTTTTGTGTAAAAATGTTTATAAGATCGGTGGTTTTGTGTATAAATGGTTTTGCGTACAAATGTTTAAAAGGTCAGTGGTTTTAATAAATATCATGAAAGTCCTTTTTCGAGCATTTGTGTTTTTGACCCTACCTGATTTAACCAGATTAGTTATTGACTAACGTGGTTCTACCTAACTAAACTAATGGCACAATCAACAACTTTAATCAACAAAAACATAGTATCTTAGCAGAGTTAGCAGAGTTTCACTTTTTTATTTTTTAAACACAGAACGAATTCATTAGGAATATGAGAATTGAGTACTACACCAAATCAAACAGTTTCTCAAAATGTTCAAACAGGTGAACATTTTTGTCATTCACAAGAATTTCGTGCCAGAATTTCTTTTAGCTGCGGGAAACGAATCTGCAAGTTTGAAATTATTTTATGCGCTGTACGAAAGGAATACCCTTTGGTTGAATTTTTTTGCACAGAGTGATGTCTAGTCTGAACTTGCAATGGCCTTTAGAAAGTTGACTTCCTGATAGTTTCCCCGAAAGCATGCTTAATCCACATGGCTCGAGAACCCTTTCGAAATTCAACCACAGATATTGAGTCGAGAAGAGGCAGAGCAACATTCTTGGATTTCCTATCACACTAACCGTCTCAGTATCACACTAACCGTCTCACAAATATTAACGCACTTCATGTATGCGAACGCAACATTTACGCCCCATTTACCTGAAATAGCCTCGTGCCAAAAAATAACATAGTCGACATCTTTTTTACTGATGCAAATGTCTCGTCGAAGACAACTAATCTGCTAACAAAGTAGCGTTCTTTTAGGGTTAATTTGGGGAAAAGAATAACCTTCTGCACATCAGCAGAAAATATGCTTGTATTATATGCATCAACATTCTTGTCTTCCTGGTTATGGGTGCGAGCTGCTTTAGCATTTTCCTCATGATCTCGGAAAATTTTGCATTTTTCACATAGATCAACACCATTGGAATTATTTTGCTCTTTGCAGTGTTCCTTGTGCAGTGCAAAAGTGCTAGGACTGTCTTGTATTACGTAGCTGATCAAGTACAATTGAAACTAGTAGAAAAAAAAATATCTAAAAAAATCTGGAAAAACCTAGCAAATCGACTAGCGAGGTTTTTCTGGATCAGTGTACATCGGTATACGGGACATACTAGGTTCTTTCGGACAAAAAAGTGCCAAAAGAGAACAGTTTTTCACGTTCTAAATTGATCAATAGAAGGGGAAAAACTTAGTAAGTCCGAATATGAGTGTAACTCATTTTTCATCAAAACTTGACTTACTAGGTTTTTCCAGATTACAGAAGTATATTTACCAGAACTTTTCAAAATACTATTCTCCTTGTTTGTTAATATTGTTTAGCAAATCAGAGTTGCAAGCTGGGCGGGTCTTTTTTAGACTGGGTTCGCGCTTAAGATTGGCAAAATGTTGAACTTAATTCGGGCTTGATATACGTACTTGACTAATGTTTTTGCAATTGTTATAAACGCGCAATTCGAATAACTTAGCGAAACCGAACCACGACTTTGTAAAAACATTAATGCGATTATTACTACACACATGTTATTATTACGTCACAGTTTATCAATAACGATGTTGTTTCATTACGAACAATAACCGTACACACTTTTAGATTTAACCTATTTTTCGGGCTTTTGGAGGGTTAGTTTTGGCTGCAAATCACGTTTCGGGTTTGGGCTAGTACTTATCGGCATGGTAACAACATGTTGAACTGGACTTTAAATTGCAATCACAAACGAAAAAATTATAAGATCAGTTAAATACACTGTTAAGTAATATTAGCAAAAACGACTGGTTTTCACCCCAAGGGGCGAGATTGTGGAATTTTGAAAACAAAATTGTAAAAGCTACCGCGCTTGTAGCGTAGTTAACGCAGACATTTTTTTGCTCTTTTTTTGCGCACCTGAATCAGGAACAATTATACAGTTTTTGAAAACAAACTTCATAACACCGAATATAAACATTTCAAGATTCAGGATTATAGCAAAACTTGCCAGAGAACATGCTTTTCCCAATCGAAAAAAAACTGTCGATCGCACAAAAGCTTGAGGTTTGCAGATCTTTGAATGGCAGCTTGAAGGAAACGCCGGTCGTTGTTTTTGCGATTACCCTAAATGCATGATCCTAGTTCAACCCGCACCCTGGTCACGTTGTTGCGTCCTTGGACAAACCTTTTGCGATGATCATTTTTGTCAGCAGCAAATTCAGTGGACAAAAATTTGACGAAACCCACAAGAACATTGGTTGACAGCAATATGTGCAGATTCCTCCATCCAAACGCAAAGTTGCGGTAGTGATCGCAATGAGAAGGGTGCGGATCATTCAATAGTTAGCGTTTAACACTCTCCAGTTACAGAAGGATAAACAACATGCAACATGTCTACTATATGCCGTGGAAATCTCTTCGCGTCTATCAACAACTCAACTCACGTCGATTCTATAAAATAATTCGGCGCGAAGTCTTAAGGTAGTTTATCTTTGAAGGAATCCCATGAAAAAAACAGATTTGTGTCTAGAAGGTGATCCACTTCAATTCTAAATCCTGAGAGCTGTGAAGCTGCTGTAAAATGAAATAGAATGTTCAATGTTGTACCATCTCGCTTTGACTTTTCTTTTAGTGTAATTCGAGAAAGATTCTGTCCAATGTCCGATTAAACGGTGGCGGGCAGCATTATAATTATTAGAACTTCTCAAAATGTTGCTCCTTTTTTCAAAATATGTTAAGCAGATCAGAGTTGCAAGTCAGGCCGGGTATTTTTGGTCGAGTTCTGGTTCGCGCTTAAGTTTGGCAAAATGTCAGGTTTAATTCGGGCTTAAAATATGTACTTGACTAGTGTTTTCGCAACTGTCACAAAAGCATGATCTAAATAACTTTGCAGCACTAACTCACGTCTTTGTTTAAACATCAATGCGATTATTATTACACAGTTATTATTACGTCACAGTTTTTCAACAACGAGCAGTTCAATTACGAGCAATAACTGCTCTCATTTTTAGATCTAAACAAATTTTCGGCGTTTCGGGCCTGTTTTGGCTTCAAATCACTTTCTGGTTCGGGCTCGTACTTTTCGGCCTGTTTACAACTCTGAAGCAGATAATCAAATAAACGAAAATGGACTGGTGAGAATGGATGCATGTGATCGAAAAAAATGACGAGGTGTGGTGAAGTCAATGACAACCCAAAGTTCAGCCAAATCCTTCGACGGCAAAGAACCCGGACCAAAATTGCATTGATGATAATGCTAAGACGTTATTAATGCAGCTTTTAACAAAGCATTTTTTCTATAAATGCATAAATTGCATATGTTCATGGGAAAGGGACAGTGATCGAAAATTATCGCTTTGAAATAAATTCCAGGGCCTTAACAATTGCAGTGTGGACTGTGGTGATATCCTACTCTTTGAGAGGGATAAAGAAGAGCGGAAAGCCGTGAAGGCCAAGATTATACGTCTTAGTTAATGTATCTTTTCTTTGTCTATCGTAGTCTATTTTGGTTTTCTTTTCAAGTGCTGCCGGTTTTTCAGTCTCCTAGTCTACTGTGCAATTAAAACAGTCGGCGGTCTCATAGCGGCAAGCACCGTATTTTTTGTGGGTATATTTTATATGTTTTTATGGGTTAATCTTTATGTTTTTATGGGTTAATCCCAAACAATATTTTTTATGGGTTAATCTGCAGCTGGATGTGACAGAAAGTTTACGACTCTGTTCGACGATAAAATATCTCACTATCGCTGGCATTTTGCTGTGCTCTTCCGTTATTGGGCATGGTGCTAATAACAAAAACAGGAGTTAAAAGCAGGGTGTTGGAGCCGGAGCCGTAGCTGGGAGCCGGAGCCCCGGAGCAGGCCATTTTTGCCGGAGCTGGAGCCGGAGCTGGAGCTCACATTTAAATTCAGGTGGAGCCGGAGCTGGAGCCGGAGCAACGTTACTGTAGGATAGCTCCCTGCTCCAGATCTTCTTAGTTACTTATTGCTTTTTTTTACCACTGATTTTAATTTGAGTGTAACTACAAAATGCAAAGTCATAAAATAGCCTTGTAAAAAGTTTAAAGGGAGCTTTTGTTAGATAAAACTAAAATCAACTATTCTAATTGTAGCCATTTGCGTTGCATCTAACAAAATTGATTGTTGTTCTTTCATGCAAAGCTATTGCGATCAAAAGATTTTTTTGTTTTAAATGGATGAGTCATCTGTAAAAAAAACTATGCCTTTATGCGTAAAATTGCTGCATTTAACTCGTGCATTATTTAATTATTGCTTTTTCTAGTATTAGCTACCGCTTAGTTCCTACGACCTACATGTCCTTATCTTGTGCGCAGCATTTTGGTTCAAAGGCGTAGGCAGGGGGGCCCGGGCCCCCCACCCCCCAATTGAAATGCCACCAATGATAAAAATGTGACAAAAAAATCTAATTGTTTCTTCAGTGTCAGTTTCTTTTAACATTTTCTGTGTACAACGTACGTACATACCACAGTGATTAACAATAATATTGACGACCAGGGGTCCGGCCCCCTTAATTCAATTTTTCCCCACCAAATTATATGTGCAACTCGGGTGAAATTAAAGGTTTTGTCCTAATGGTTGCTTAATCAGGCCCTCATCTAACTTCTTTATAAACGTAATGCAATAACCAAGGGCGGATTTACCATATGGCACAGTGCCAGGGCACCCGTGCTCAAACGGTAAGACTTTTTGCACGGTGCCATGGCCCTCGTGCTCAAATGATAAGACTTTTTTTTTGGCCTTCACCTATATTTGGCTAAAAGAGTTTGCAAAAATCTCTAAAATGCCAGGAGCTCTGAGCAATGTAAATTCGGCTCGGTCCGGTCAATAACATCGTCAGTAAGCGTAACCAATACCATCTGTTGTAATATTTTTCAATAACAATTCACCTTTATCTTGCTAGTTTTTCCGCGACAATTGACTTTTCAAAAAAAAATTAGCTCATTGAACAAACTATTTAATTTGAATTGAAGGAGCCTAGGCCCCCTGGCCGTATATGCACGTACTCAATTGGTTATTTTCATGACATGACAAACCAAAATCTCTGAGGAATATCGTTGATTGGATTATTTTATTATTTACTGCTAAAATATTGCTAGATGCATTGTACCTTACTTCCCCATATCTGGACCAAATTACGTACAAAATTTTTCCCCAAAGTGCGAGATTTTAAACGTGTTTTGGACTTAGATTGTAAGTGAATGGATGATTGAACAAATCTAAACACATGTGGAATGTGATCCAATGACATTAAAAAAGCTTGTTTTTCCAAAAAATCGCCTAGTTTCTGGGGGCCTAGCCTGGGATACGCTTGAGTTACACTAGTTTTCTCAACACATCTCCCAATGCAGACATTTTAACTGATAACTTTGGTAAATCATACCACGGCTACTGGCCATCATCCAATCAACGATATCTTTGTCTCAAAAAAAGTTCCTCTTTCGAAAATTTCTCATGATGTCACTGCATGTGATTTGTGGTACCCCCCGATCAAAAATCCTGGCTACGCCTATGTTTTGGTTGTTGTGCTTTTGAGTAAATTTTTTTTGAAATTTATTTTAATTGATAAAAATGTGGGTGGGCTATAATGACAACGTAAAACTAAAACACTGTACCAGTCTGAATAATCCCGGAGCTGGAGCCGGAGCCGAGCAACTCTTTTTAATCAGCTCCGGAGCTGGAGCCGGAGCAATGACAGGATAGCGAAGCGCTCCGGAGCAGGAGCTGGAGCACCTTCAAGATTTGCCCTGCTCCAACACCCTGGTGAAAAGTTGATTAAGGTTTGTTTTACTGTGGTACGTCATATAAAAGATACGACAGTACACAACTCAAAATAGAGAATGTAAAAAATTACCAATAATTATAATCTCAAAAATTGAATATTCCACTCACAAATACGTATAAACAAAATAAATTATTCAAAGCTTTTAACTGGGCTCAACTTACTGATCAATATAGTCGAGTGGAAACAGCTCTACTGAAACGGTAGACTTGGGTTTGATTCCCGATCAGGTCAAATTAGAGACTAGAAAACTTGTCATTCATAGCTTCCCTGCTTGATGCTCAGCAATAAAAAGAACAGTGCCTCCACAGTGTGCGATGGACGGATGGGGCGGCGGCAGTTTGATTGAAAGATTGCAAACGTCTCTTTGTTGTTTCCTGGCCAAGGCAATTTGATAAATCAAAATGTTTTTAGGCCTATAGACTACACTGTGCGTAAAATTGTGAGAGCCTACGAGCGTATATTTTCCTGAGTTTATTTTAACCAACTAGCAGCTTGTGTGCTGGTAAGGCGGTACACAGAACGTACTGAATTTCTGCTTAAAATAAACAAAAAACGCGATCAGCACGATTTTACACAGAGTGTAAATTGATCATAAGCGAGGCACGTTTGACCTCTTTTCCAGTTCACCGTCAAAACAGAATTAAAAAATTAATATTTACGTCATTAGCGTGGCCAAGCAAGACAAAACGCCTGTTCATAAGAATCCGAATGGCGTAATCTGGATTTGAAAAAATCACACGTTTTTGTTATTTATTTGTCTACGTGACGGTCACATTAGGGTTTATTAGGATTTGCAGTAATTTTTTTTCAATAACATTAATGAAAAAGCAAGATAAGCGAGATTTGGCGAGTCGAGCAGAATATCGGTTTATAAGCTCACGAGCTTGTCCCAGAGCAGCGAGCATCGAAATCGCAGTTTGATTGTTTAATTCTCAGTACAGCAGGACAAACAAGTAGAAATACTATTAGGCAATTTCAGCTTACATACAGGCGCGTAGCCAGGAATTCGTAATGGGGGGGGGGCTGTTTTGGGGGTCTGGGGGCTGAGCCCCCAGCCGCTGGAAACTGGGGGTCTGAGGGCAGAGCCCCCAGCGCTCGAAACTTTTGCATTTTTTTGCAAAAATAACTTAATTTTGGGGTATTTTGATAAAAAAATAATGCTTTTAAAACATGGCATAGAAATAGGCAGTGTAAACATGATTAAACTGATTGCATAAATGGGTTATTTGGAAGGTAGCTAGTGATAAAATTTTAGCTCTCTTATTTAAATGCTAATAAATCATAAACTCGTGTAGTTCAATAGAATTTACATGGAGTAATCTACACTATTTCGTCTTCAGTTTATACAGAAAAATAATTGGAGGGGGGCTAATGAAAAGAGATTGGAGAGGAATGATTGGTAATTAACTAATACTGGATAGCCTCCCCCCCCTATTTCTAAATTTATAGTATATTTGTTGATAAAACCTATGTTTGGCATTTTCACACTAGCGATCAAATTTGATTCCTTATTTTTGGTTAGTTTTCAAAGTTTTCATTTGTTTGTGAGTTGTATTTTTGACAAATTACCTTCCTGAATATATGTTTAAAAAGATGTTTTAAATCACTATTTCCATTCCAGTGCATACAACAGTCTCAAACGTGCTAAAAACATGTTTTTTTTTCTTATTCTGCATTTTGGTCGAAATGCCAATGGGAAGGGGGGGGGGGGCTACAGTGCCCCTCGCCCCCCTGGCTACGCTGCTGCTTACATATATGATTCAAGAAAATAAATTTGCGTGTTTAGAATGAAGTTTACAGCTGAAACACTAAGCCAAAATTTTGTCATATCACCGACAATCGACATCGGGTTTCATAACCAATCAAAAGTGAAGAAAAAATTAACAAAACCTCTGATTTAAAACGGGAAAAAACTGAATTCTCTTTTGAAAGTAAATTTAGATTGTACCACAATTTACAAATCAAAATGGAGGCAATTGATACTTGCTCTCTGGCTGGCAATTGCCACTGGTTCGTCAACAAAAAAACAAACAAAAAAAACAAAGAAGAAGCCGCAAAATTTGGGGTGAAAACAAGCAAAGACCAAAAAAAAGGTTTTCAGAAGCTTTTGCAGCAAACAGTATTGGTCGAATGTGATAGTAAGCAAGAAAGAGTACGTTTTCCCTAATTTTCCTTGGGGACTGCCTCGTGCCTCTCCATCATTGATCTGCCCCGGGTCTTAATGCAAGCCTGATCACCACAACAAGATATTCTTCTTAATGTTATATTAATGGAGCAAGACATCAAAATAAAAAAACAAAAACATATGAAGATTAGGCAAAAAAAAAAAAAAAAATACAACCTATTTGCACGTCTATTCTGTGAACTTCCCATGATTTACTGAATTGCAAGTAATAAAAAAAGGGCATTGCTCAAAGAAAGATGACGTAGCTAGAATAAACAGGAGAAAAATCAATGTAAACTTAAAAATTTTGGTGTTCTAATCTTTTACACAAGTCAGTTTACCACGAAATAGCTGGACATCAGATACAACCTAGCGTAGAGTAAACTTTGAAGCATTTTTAAAACCTATGTGTCGAACTTCAAAATTCTCTATTTGGATCAACTTCGCCATCTTGATGATTTCTTTCGTCTCTGTAGTAGATGGAACAGGCGCATGCAATGAGACAGGTAAGTTGAGTTGACATGCAGGCAGATGCACTGTGAATATTGTGATAAAAATAGTTGAATGGGGGTGGTGATTGGGAATTTTTTTTTGCTGAGAGTGCAGAAGATTTTCTGCATTTTGTTTGTGCCCAAATGAGGTGCGTGTATATGTAGTTACTGCTTTGTGTTGTGTTCAATAAGACAATACAGTAACTAGCAGTTATAGGCGCAAACAAACGATTCGAGTTGAAAGCAAAACGGAGAAACGCTTATTGAATGCTAAGTCGCTTTGTGAAGCTAGTGAAATCAGTTGTAGAAGAGTCAGAAGGAAACCCGGGGGAGAGTATCTGCAAAAAAATTTCCTAACTTGCTTGAATAGTTTGATTTTCAACTTTTGGCAAAATAATCCTTTCATGAAAATTGGTTTAAATTATTCAAAAAAATTAATTACCATCTCCAAAATGCTGTAGCAACATAAAATTCAATTTTGAGAGTTTATTTTAACAAAATTTAAAATAGGGTTTCTCATTCAAGCTCCATAAATTTTTTTACGTTGATGATGGGCCGCATTTGTCGGCTTACATTAAATTATTTTCAATCTACTAAAATTAAAATCTCCGGCCTACTTTAAAAGTGTAGCCTAAGTTTACTTAAATCTCACTTACCATTTGCCTAGCATCTCCTTACTACACACGGTTTAGACCTTTTTTAAGAATGATAATCAAGCAGGAAGCTGTACTTTATCAGAGCTGGGCAAGTCCGCAAGTTAGTCCGCAAGTCCGCAAATCCGCAATTGCGGACTAACGAAAAAAGTTGCGGACATGCGGACTTGCGGACTTTGGCAGTTTAAATTGCGGACTTGCGGTTGCGGACTATTTTTAATTTTAGTCCGCAATTCCGCAAGTTTTATACCAATATAGTAATTTTTTTCTATTTTCGCAAAATATTTATGTTTTTACCCAGTCAAACTTGAGAAATCAATTTAATTTTTTCGAGTTCAAGTTAGGCAAAAATATCAAGTTTTTCAATTTCAGGCTGACAAAAAAAACTAAGTCTCCTTTTCGGTTTAATCGCTTTCTTTTTGTTGGCATGCTGTTTTTTCGAGTTCGGCAAAACAGCCGACTTCTTTCGAGTTTAAGTTCAAATTTGCAGCCCTGGTTCAAAATATGACTTCGTTGTTTTTTACCGTGACTTCACAAAATTTGCCACTGGAGTATCATTTTTTTACTGGTAGCCAGTGCCGACGCTACGGTGGGGCCAGGTGCGCCGTATCCCCTCTAACGACTGCTTGTGCCCCCCGATTTCGGTTTGCTCAGAATGCTTTTTTGGAGCATCACGTAACGACAAGACAACAGGCAATGATGGAAAAAAAGAATAATAATTTTCAAACATAATTTTTGTTTGAAGTTTTTTCAAATTTTTGCAAAATTGCTGGCCAACAACTGCTTTACATAAATGTGATTCAATAATCCATCTTATTAACAGTACGCCTTTACGGATGTGTCGCGGAATAGGGATGCATGCCTATAGAAGCGTTATTTCGTTAGTGATTACGACCTGAAACAATACGTGAAAACAATCTTTTAAAGGGCCAGGTGTTTTTGTTTTCTTAGAGGACACTCAAAATTTATTTTAGGTCGCAGTCAGTGGCGCAACCAAGTGGAAGGGGCTAAGGGGGCATCAGCCCCCTTTAGCCAAGTCATTTACAAAATATAACCAAAAAAAGAATAAGCGTTTAAACGTGTTTTGGATTTGACCTGAAATATATGGGGGCTCAAGAGGCTAGACAATTTAACTCTTTAAATGACTTCTGAATTTTAGCAATTTACTGTAATCATCTGTAATTATTGATATAGTTTTAAAAGTGCAAAATGTGATTTAAATGGCGTAAAAATCGCTATTTTGCTATAAATCGCAAAAATCACCCAGCAGCTGGGGGCTCTGCCCTCTATGTAACACGCTTGAGTTGCAACGGTTTGTTTAGCACGAAACCTAAATTAGACAATTTTTGTGCAAGAAACATTTACTTTTGGTTCAAGCCCTCTCTCTTTTAGCAAAACCCTGGTTGCGCTTCTGGTCGCATTCACTCCTGCAGACAGATTTTTCAAGCGATTACACGGGCCGCATACGAATTGAGCTAAATACCGCTGCTGGGCTTGTATGTCAATTTTTTCAAAGATGAATACAAAATTGCATAGATGGGCACAAGTCCGTTAATCGTTAATAACGAAGCTAACTTTTTCATTAACTCGTTATTCCGTTAAAAAGTTTTTTCATGTTAACGGACTAAATTAACTTCGGTTAAGTGCTGTTAACGGACTAAATTAACTTCCGTTAAGGTTTTTATCGTTAATATCTTGCTCCATTCATTCATCGTACCGGTACAAACCAGTATGCACTGGTAACACTTGTTGCGTATTAGCACGAGTTTTATAGAAGAAAGCGAAGCAAGAAGCTCTTTTTTGTGCCAAATAATAAGCTGCAGCCTCATAGGTCTATTAATTATCGCTGTTCACAATTTCCAAAGATTTTCCAATCGCAGCTTCGTCAGGGCATTTGAACTTATTTTTATCTTGAAATTAGATTAAACTGTCAAATGTAACTTCCAAAACACAAAAAGACCACTATAGCAATAAATATTTTCTTACAATCAGCTCAACAGCGTCAATACGTGTTCTAGAAGCGAGCGAATAAAAACAAATGCAAATTACACGCAAAATGTTAACGAATTAACGGACTTTATTAACTTCCGTTAATTAAAGCTGAAAATAACGGATTAACGTTAACGGAGGTGTGAAGTTTGTTAACGGACTAGTGGTTAACGAAGCTAACGTTTTGCATTAACTTGCCCACCTATGCAAAATTGTAGCTTTAAAATATCAAAGTTCAGTCTATTTTATAGTGCCCCCCATTTTCGGCTAGGGGCCCCCTCACTTCGCTTGGTCTGGCGACGGCACTGCCGGTAGCGTGTGATCATCTCGTTCTTACAGTATTTATGAAAATTAAGACTAAAAATTTAGTAAAACGATTAGTGATATGAATGTTTTCTTGCCATCTACTGCCTTTGCCTTTTCCTGCCTTGAAAAAAAACGTTGTTTTAGAATATGTTGTTGTAAGCGGAAATACGGATTGCGCTTTGCAATTTGATGGCTTCTCACTGTAATCCAATGGCTTTTAATCTTCGAATCCTTAGCTTCATTGAAGCAGTTTTAGGGTTTGTCGGTTGGTTGCGCATTATGCTTCCATGCAGTTTAGGCACTTACTGTATAAGCAGTAGCGCAAGCAGGAGGGCTGGGGGCTACAACCCCCTCAGCCAAGTCACTTAAAAACTTTAACACAAAATACAAGCGTTTTAATCTGTTTTGAGTTAAACCTGAAAGTAAGAGGGTCTGAGCAATTCTTAAGTTTGCCATCGGAAAAAGTAGCCAAATAACAAGCCATGCTGAGATACATTTACTACAATCAACGATCGTGAATAATTCTTTTTATTGCGTGGGCACAAGTCACAACTTTTTACTTATGTTTGCTAATCAACTCAGAGCAGATCACTTCTCGACATGGTTGATTGCAAAACTCTTCTACTTGGTTCATAAAAAGTTGCGGACTTGCGGTGCGGACTTCAAATATTACGAAGTTGCGGACTTGCGGTTGCGGACTTCAAGAATTACAAAGTTGCGGACTTGCGGTTGCGGACTTCAAGAATTACGAAGTTGCGGACTTGCGGTTGCGGATTTAAGAATCCTGAAACGCCGTTGCGGACTTGCGGTTGCGGACTAAGCTTTTAAACGTGTAATTGCGGACTTGCGGTTGCGGATTAAGAACATTGAAATTTGGTTGCGGATTTGCGGACAGCGGACTTAAAAAAAAACTTGCGGTGCCCAGCACTGTACTTTATAACCATTTTTTTTAGTTTCAGTAAACTGCAAAAAATAAAAGAATAAATTCCACAAAACCTACAGCACAATGTTCAAGTTTATGCTCGGATCCAAATAAGAATCGAACCCGAATCTACTTTCCAGTAGCCAGTATTAAGCCACCTGCACTAAAATTAACCCCACTCAAATCTCCTAACTCCAACCCTAACTCAAACGATAATTTTAATTCTTAAGAGCGGATTTATACAGTATCCGTTTTTCGTCAATTTTTCATTTATTTTACGGTTATCCTTCACTTTTTTTATCCGCATTTTCATAAGTCCATGTACAAATTAAGTAGACTGTTACATCTTGATTAAAATTTTATTCAAAAAGTTTGTGTATGAATTATGAGAGCGATATTTCAAAATAGGGTTGAAACCCTTCGTAAAAAAATTTTTTTGAAACCCTTTTGTCCATAATGTGACAGTCTGGTTAGTACGGAAACGGCATATAAAATATGAACAAAAAAAAACATAGTTTTTTTACAAAGAAGAAAAAATGTACAAAAGCGATAAAAAGCAGATGAAAAACGTACACTTAAATTCACCTTCAAAAAGCACATTAAAATGTGCAAATAACCATTCCTGACTTTTGGTTTATTTTCTTTAGTTTAAAATTTTCCTGTGAAATAGTCGCTCTGTACAATCGTTGACCTTCTACTTTACGCAAAACTCTCATCTGCAAAGTTGAAGGCTCGGTCCTCTTATAATTACCGTTATTGATTCTACAAGTGCATATTATGAAAAAGAGCAAAACAAAAGTGACACCAATTGAAAGATTGCCTTTTACTCTTTCTTTTTAGATTGGTCTTTATTCGATCTGCAGATTGACACTGTAAACCTTGAGACAAAGTTTTCTTGGAAAAACCTTTCAATTTCAGGAATGGCCGAATCTAATTATTTTATTGAAGCAAGGTGAGCCATTGTCATTAATTTAGTTTAGATCTGCATTCTTCCACGTCAACGGAGTTGGCCAAATCTCGTATAGTCATATTCATAAACTTTACCACACCCTACTATTTTGTTGGATCACATGCATCCTCATTCACCAGTCCAATTTTCTTCACTTCATTCTCGCTTTTCTCACAATTATTTCGGTCGTCCTCTTCCTCTGCCACTCCGACTTTAAATCTTAAAGCCTTTACAGCAACGTTTTCATCTTCTTAAAACATAAGTGTGACACCGCATATTGCTAACTTAAGCTATCCTAACCGAAGACATTGCAACCTCTATGAGTCGACACCCAACATGCCATGCCCAGCAACTCCCCAGTGTTTTTTTCGATCAACATGTCTGCATGCCACACACACATCGCTCAAAATATTTTTTTTCTCAAAATTCCCATTTCTTTTTTCTTAAACACCACGTTTTAAATCCATATAACATAATAGCTGGTCCTTACACAACTTTTGTATACCTTTCCATTCATCTTTGTTGAAATTCTTTTGACTTTGAGTATTTCACTACATTTCCTGAACTTTATCTGATCTATTGATTTGTTTTCCAACTGTCATCGCCGTTTCGTATCCACCAGTTACATTAATTCTGTCCGCTTATGTGGAGTAATTACAGCATAATTACGATTCAATTTGATATCTTGCTAGAATATTTGATTTTCAAGTCAAACTGCCACCTGTCTATTGCACACGGTAGAGGCTTCACTCACCCTGCCTAGTCTATAATGCTGATGAAAAAAGTTGTAAATACCAATTTTTATTGTTTTTGGGTTTGAACCAACCAGAAATCGAACCCGAGTTTGAGTTTGACCCGACCAGGTATCGAACCCGAGTTTGGCGTTTATGCTGCAGATATTCTATCCGCTAGTAAGACCACTAATTAGTAAGGTCGATTGTACAGAACAATTTAGTTTATGAGAATAATACACGAAGTTATATACGAGCTGTCATCGCCTACGAGACTCAGACACAAATGTAATTGCATTTTATTCACCACGTTGCCTTGGTCAGAAAACAGCGAAGGGACCTTTCGGTCTTCAAGTCAAGCTGCCACCTGTCCACCTGTCTACTACTCACATTGGAGGCTTCACGCTGTCCTTTTAATTGCTGAACGTCAAGCAGGAAAGCTGTGAATACCAATTATTATAGTCTTTGGTTTGACCGACCTGGAGTCGAAACCGAGTCTACCATTTGAGTAGCAGACGCTCTATCCACTCGACCATTGATTAATTAAATGGGCAGAAAGATCATCGCTAATCTTTATTTTGTGAGCTGATCACATCTCAAAATTGATGATGTGTAGACAGGATCTTAATAATAGGAGAATCAAAGTGACGTCACAAAATCAAAGTCGGAATAAATCTTAAGAATGTGAATTAAACCCTTTTATTATTGATCTTCCAAGTCGATTTGGATTGACAATTCTGAATGCATGTTTAAATAATAGTTTGTCAAATAGATTATATATCATAATTTGCTTGTTTCCGCATTTTCTCATTTATTTTATAGGCCTTTGAAAAACTGCTTGACGTCAGCAGATAGATGGCTAACAGAAAGAAGCTGCAGTGTGTCTCCTAGCACAGATGACAGGCTCTCCTGTTTGATTAACTTTCCACAAGGTTATTGCGGTAAGCAAAAAAAAAAGATGTAGTTAGCGTTCTTACATGTCCATTTTTCTAGCAGGTTTCTTGGTACTGGTGCTTGCTTTATTGCTGAGGCATGTCGACAAGGTTCCAAATAACAGAAGATCCGTCCCAACCAAACAGTGTACAGTGCTTTATTGTCATTTTACCAAAGAACATTGCCAGCGTATAAACTTTTTGGTCGACAATAATGTTAGGCAATTTTTGCACTTTTTGTCTTGACGATCAGCATTCAGCAATGTCCAGGCACCGAAACCAAAAACCATCCCTGAAAAGTGAACACGTAATCTAATAGTAAAAATGTGAGAAAAAAAAGTTTACAATGTTGTTTTGATCTCGAAAACATATGTACAAAGCTTTGCACAGATTTCATAGCTCGTACTTTAAACGCTGTTTCAGCTTATTTTCGGGTTAAAGTTGTGTTGAACAAAGAAGTTAATCCCATCAACTCCACCCATGCAAATGCAATCTGCTCTCCCCAAACCAGCACTCAAGCAATAGAATTGCAAAGTATGTTGTAAGGTTGTTGTTGTTTTTGTTGTACTGTATTGCATAATTATCCTCCTTTCACCGGACAGTGTCAGAAGCTAAGTGTTGGACAATCCACGCACTTTTTAATGCTTTGAATACTTCGTGTTTGGAGGAACCCGCGCCTGCTTAGAAGTTTCTGTTAATTCAATGTTTGTATAGATTTCTTCAAATTCTTGTCCACTGAATTTGCTGCTTGTTCAAAGCCAACAAGCATAGATAATTGCCGTAAAGCATCCTATCCAAAATCGCAGCAACGTGACCAGGGTCCGAACTGAACCCAGCTTTATGCGTTCAAGGGCATTACTATATTACAGCAGACGTTTAGTTTGTTGTAAAGCAGTGGTTTTCAATCTTCCTGCAACCTCGTACCACTGAGGCACCTTAATTTTCAACGCGTAGCATTTCTTGCAGAAAATTGTCTGATAGATGGTTGCTGCGCGTTGCAGTATGGCAAAAATAGGGGCAAACACCCTTGAGCTTTTCAATCATATAGACTTGTATGTTTTTAGCCGGTATTGAACAGCTGCAAATCCAGGCTTTTTTGAAAAAAGAGTGTTACTCGCGTACCAGCAGCAAAACCTGTGCGAAGTGCGTACCACTGATGGACGCGCACCACATATTGAGAACCACTGTTGTAAACTATATGCATCTATAAATCGTTGTTTCTGCAAGAAATATTTGAGAAAAAAACAAAACTTCTAACAAATTCTAATCGAATTTTAATCTAGCTAAAATCATTGAACAAATGTAAATTTTTACATCATAGTTTTGGTTTTTGAAACGAAGGTTTTGAAGTTTGTTTTCTGCAGTTGAACAAGGCGATTGAACTTGCTTCATTATACTTTTACAAATTACAATTTGACCAAATACACAGGACCGGATTTATCATATTGGACTTTAGCGCAATGCCAGACCAGCTAGGGGCCCCGCTCTTGAGGCTTAAAACTACAAACATTTTTGTTTGTTTCTTCGTTTCAAAATTTGTAAGCTTACTCGAAAATTCTTAAAAATGGTCTAAATGACAACCGTTATTAATTATGTAATTACTTTATGATCATTAAACTTCTATCTGGTTATTGCTGTTTTGTTTTTGATGCTAGCAAGGCCCGAGTAGTTTTTCATGACTTGGTTGAATTACCGCTTACAAGTTACATGAAAAATTTTGTACGGAACGAACAAAACATGTCACATGAAGTCGTTGAAGAAAAAATGCTTTCACTTTATTGCCTTATTGGTTAATAACTTTTAGGCCTGTTTTATCGATTGTGCATATTTACTCGGATAAATTCGCGAATCAGTATTAATACATGGATTTGCTGTTTTTCTTTGATCGCATTTACAATGAAAAAGCTTATATCATCCGTATTTCCGCAAATAAATATGCATTATTGATGAAAGCATCCTCAGATATTGCAAAGATCCATTCAAGAAAAAAGCTAACGAATCTTCGAATATTTTTTTAAGTTGTAATTACAACTGTGGGAGCTGTTGGAGTTTGCTATGGATTTATTTAATTAATCGTCAAAGCAAAAGTATGTTTCATATGGTAGCCTACAGATACAATAAATAGTAACCAAATCATTTCCCTCACAAGTTTTGTTTTTAACTTCTTACCCACAGATTGCAGTTAATTTACATTAGTATATTTGGCCCTACTCTCTATGTTGTTGTGTTTCGATTAAAAATGAATTTAATATTTGCGTACTGTTAAACGCGAGCAAACAAACATACATGAGTTTTTAACTTTACAATTAATAAACTAATTAATAACGTAAAATGATATACTGTATAGTTTGCTGCCACATTGCAGCATAACTCTAAGAGAAGAATGCAAAAAAAAGCTAACTAAACTTTTTTCGTCAAATATTTAAATGAAAGCCAATTTTTTTATATCATCAAACTTTACTGTACTCGGAAAAATACGCCGCAGCGTGTGACTAGTTGACGAGACTCATCTCCACGTAATTAAGCCCGGTAATAGACGAATTATTTTTAAAAAAATGCAGTGCTGGATGTTGAGCTCTTGACAACACCACGATGTCCTTTTTGGGCAACACGGGTATGGAGCAATTAATAAAATACATCACCCTAAACAAGTAAACTGCTGTTTTCACCGTTTTATTCCTGAAAGCCCTATAATTGATTGAATTGCAAGAATAAATTACTATTTACTGTCACTCACGTAGCAGATTAAAGTTTTTGGCGAATAAAGTTTATAAACTTGACCTCGTTTCGAGTTTGAAAAAACACGCTCGTGGTATTTTTTGAGATATGCATATTTCAGACTGGTTACAATGAGCTGTTGCTAAGTGCCTTTTGGAGAAAAAATTTTTCCGATGGTTTCGATCGGCGATACGTTAAAAAACAATTATTCGATACCCATGCTAATTCGATACCGTTATCGATATAAAAGTATAGGGCTTCGCCGACACTTGAATCGCAATACTGCTCATCCCATGCTAATTCGATACCGTTATCGATGTAAAAGTATAGGGCGTCGCCGACACTTGAATCGCAATACTGCCCATCTCTGGCTTTTATACGTTACCGGTACTACGAAAATTTAACCAAGCTAGCAAGTTTTTAAACGTGCTTTGGGTTTGACCTGTTATTAAGAGAGGGGGGTTGAACAATTCAATTTTTCGACCTGTTTTCAAATCTTTTAAGTTTAGTTCTCCCAAATAGCTCTAAAAACAGAAATTGTCATTTAAATGGCGTAAATTGGCTATTTTCTTTAAAAAACGTACAAAAATTATAAAACGTTATTTTCCAAAAAAACAAAAAAACATACCGTTATCCCTGTCTTGCTGCACTTCAGACAAATCGGTTTGCTCAATGCGCGACAAACTGAATGCACTTTTTAACAAAGGAAAGTTTTATCCTTTGTTTCAAGTTTTCTTCCCCCTTTGCAAAATTTTGGTTGCGCGTCTGCTTTAGAGCATAGTAATTCGTTCTCGCGCTGTTACTCTTATATGCAATTTTTTCTTATTTTGTATACAAACAAAACAGCGTTTACTTGACAAACAAACAAAGCTATTTTGGACATAAAGGACTTTTTTTCGAAAATGCACTTGCCATACAAATTCTTTAAGCAAGTTGCTATAAAGTGTATGGTATTTTCTTTTGAGGTTTCATGTCTCTTTTAAGAGACGTGGTGGGCACGGTACTTTCTAAAAGTACCGCGATACCGGTACCGGTATTTGGTTGAAAAAAGTACCGCTGGTACCGGTACTATTTTAAAAAAGTTCGGCGGTACCGGTACCGGCACTCGGTACCAGTAACTCATTTTCTTAGAATCTTTGAAGAACGTTTGTTTCAAAAAATTTGTAATTTTTCGGAAAAAAAGCACGACAAACCGAGATTACGAGCAAACATTTACTTTGAGAAAAATCAGATAGTCAATTTGTAACTTAATCCAACTCTTATGTATCTTAATCCGATTTTACACGGCAAGCACTTTTGCCACACTCTTAATTTTTTCATGATGACTACCTTGAAAAAACCAATTTTTTTTCAAACTGAGTCAAATTTCACCACAAATACTTCCTAAAAATTTCAAGTAGTTAAGGTAAAGGAAAATTTCCAAATTTTGAGGCTTCCCAAAGTCATTTTTCAAAATCTGAGCATTTTTTGTCCAATTTATAATTCAAACTAAGTTACGTCATAAGACGTTTTTGTGACGTAACCAACTTGACTTGTGTATTTCATGATTCAGTTTCCTACGAATTTTTTCTGGGGCAAGCAAAAATTTGGAATAGCTATGGCTTCACGCTGGGGACGATCTCAAAAAAAAAAGAAAAGAAAAAGTCTTCTGTACGAAAAGCGATCAATTTTTCCAAGCTTTGTGGTGATCTCCAAAAAAAAAGGTCTTCAGTTCGGAAGGCCGCCATTATCTGCGACTTTTATATATTAAATGAAAAATAATACAGCACTTTATTTTCCACCCTAAAACTCAAGGATTTAAGTGAAATTAATTGGGGGGCTGTTACATATAACAATTTTGAATGTCTGAGTTACGATTATTTGCTGTGCCTTAACGTATACGTGATTGCTTTACTACTTTTGCTGCCTTTTTATTTTAGAATGTTCGAGATAATTCCTCTTTAGTATATTCTACAATCTTCTGCAGGTATCGATTGTTTGGTTGTTTACCATTCTTAATTGCTATATTTAGACTTGAAAATTGTGTCGTCATAATTATGTCCCAATTTGTTATCGAAAGCTCGTATACTTTTTCTGGGATATTCGATAGCTTTTGCCGTAGTATAAATAGAAGGGTTGTTTTATTTTCATTCATTGTAATATTCTAATATTCTAAGAGTGGGATAATTTTAGATGTTAGTTTTGTAGGCAGTTAAGCAGAGTTGTGTATCTGCGGTTGGCTTGCGTAGCCGGTAGTGTTTATGATCTGAATTGGTCGATCGTGGGAAGTTTTAGTGAAGCGATTTTGCTCAGAGTAGTGTGTGTTTCAATCTTAAATAAAAGTTTTAATTTAAGATTGGTGTGCTGCTTTCTGAGATTCAAGAAGCAAACGAAACTATCAACTGCCATTTTTGATTCGTCAATTAACATCCCAGTCGTTCTATAGTTTTAGTCAACGAGGACGATTCTAGAGATAAAAGTTTATGCTCTAGCCAAGTATCAACAATCGCGACAGGGGCAAACTAAAATTTGGGGGGCAATATTACCCCCTGCTCCCCCTGGCTACGTGCCTGCTGGTGATGTTACTATATGATGACGTCATGAACTCAGAACCAGTTTTTTAAAAGCATTTGGAGAACATCATCCCCCGTACCAAATTCGGTGTTTCCATGACTTTTGGTTTAGAAGTTGGAAATGGAGAGCATTTTTGCTCCCTATGTAAAATGTCGTTGGTCAAACAGCCTACCCCGAGTAAAATAGGATTATGTTTTCCCCTGCAAAGAACACTCGTTCGACCACTGCTCTTGAAGGCATTGCATTATTATATTTATATCAGATAAAAAAAATTTCAGCGCATCATTCTGAAAGTTTGACAATACATAAACTAATTCGTATTTGAGATTTTTGGTTGACAAAACTTTTAAGAATCTTTGTAGCACTGTCTCGGCAGGTGTTATTGCTTCTTTTGTGTAAAAAATCAAAAAGTTCGTCAGAATGTTCACTTTCGTTTATAGCGCCACTCTCATCAGAAGCATCTTACGCTTCCAATTTCTCTTGTAACGAATTGGTTACTTTGGCTTTGAACGTTTGCTGCATTCCTTTATACACACAAAAGTGCTTCATCATTTTCGACTTCGATCGTCATCATAAATGATACGAAACTGCGGATGCAGAGATGTTGCAATTACATATTAATTGTTGGCAAGCATACCTTGATCCTTTCTTTGGAGTGAACCGTACTGATATATTTTGGAGTTAAAAATTTGTTAGCTCTAATCCAAAGAGAGAGCGAGAGAGTTTGATTTACAATCGAAAAGTGATATCCAAAAACTGAAAATACCGAATACTTTTTTAAAAAAGTACTGCGGTACCGGTACTTTGGTACCATTTTTGAAAAAGGACCATCGGTACCGGTAACGGTACTAAAAAAGTACCGCGGTACTTTTGCACTTGGTGCTGCCCACCTTTGCTAAAGAGGCAAAAAGTGCCAAGGGCCCTGTGCAAAGTAAATCCGGCCCTGCAACATAAAAAACTTACAAATAGATATGAAAAAATTCACCAAATTAGAGCAGATTTCAGTTTTTGTGTTTTCGGTTACTCTAATAAGCATTCAGCAAAAAATATATTTTTAGGTCGTTTTACTGCTCCTCTCTTTACTGGAACAACAGCAAGCGAAACTTTGATCACAGTTACTGCCAAGTTGCCAGAACCAAAAATACTCTGCAGATATCCTGAAGCTGAATTTTCTTTTTCCATCGATGAATCCACAGCAGGTAACTAATTAGCTGGAGCACCTCTGTCGTTTAGGCAAAAGAGAAAAATCTTCCAACCGAATTCTTGTCGGCCCACGATCATCATTACACCAATTATACCAAAAAACTCGACGGTTATCGGTCAAATTCTAGCTGACAACTTTGGCCGGTCAAATTTTGACGTAGACTTGTGGAGTGCAAATCTTGTCAATAAATTGAATAATAATTGTAAGGATTAACTGTTATGCCGCTTGAACTAGTTTTTGCCTTGTAGATCATAGCACAGTACACGTCACAAATATCTATTCTAATGTCATTTGAATCTTGAAAGAGCTAAATTTTTGAGATTTGATAGCCAATTCAAAAAATGAGATTATTCAATTTTCCCTTTACTTTCAGGTCAAGTCCAAAACATCGTAGAAATTTTGCATTTGGGGTTAAATTTTGTACGTGACTTGGCCCAGTGGGGCAGAAGCTAGGTACATTGCTCCCAGCAATATTTTTAGCTATGAACAATTCACGTGTAGATTTGCCTTGGAGATTTTTTGTATTGTCATTAAAATAACCAGAGTTAGTAGTACACTGCACAATTGCAAATACAATTAGGAGGCTCAGGCCCCCTCAATTCAAATTCAAGAATTTGTTCAATAAACATTTTTCTAGCACCCGTAATCGCGCTCATCACCGCTCTGGCAGACATTGTCAAGCACTTGTATAAACCAGTTAAATTGAAGCTCTTCTCTTTATGATTTTTATGTTGTGTTAATTTTAGATTATGATGTCAGCACTGCAAAACGTTTTCCAAGCATTCCAATTAAAAATCCTCAGAAAATGAAGTTTAATCCTTCGTTTATGAAAGTAAGAATGACATTGACGAAGCACATTTGACAAGTTTCTTTTTTCAGATCAAAAAAATTTGCTGCTTTGAGTTTTTGCGAGTATGAATATACCGGATATGCTACTTTGACCAACAGTATGGCAAAGATTTATGTGCTCTAAATGATTAGGCCTTGCTGCTCTCGTCACGTTTTGCAAATTAGTAACTGCGCAACGCACTTATTAGCTATCTACTAGTTGTGGCTAGAGTTGTAAAAAAAACGTTTTGTTGTCGTTTTTTTTTTGTTGTTGTTTTTTTTCGTTTTTTTGTTAGTTTGTTTGTTTTCAGCCTGAAAAAGTGTGCTAGTTCAATTCATACCGGAAATTTCTACATAATCTATCACGTCCACGTACATTAGCCGGAAATTTGCTTCAAATTTTAGGATTTGGAAAATCTTGGAATCTAGCGATAACTTCTAATCTTGGAACTTACAAAAATCTTGATTCTTGAGTGGCATCAATGGTCTCAAATAATGGCCTATAGTAGGCGTCGGCGAGAGCACCGGAGCGCTACCGGTACGGCGTGGCTATGGCCAGGGCCTTAGATAGAAACTTTTGCAGGGTGTACGAAGATCGACGCCGGGCCTCCAAAATTTAGTGAAATTAAATCAAGAAAGGTCTTCTCTCAAATATGGTCCTGATTTTTGCCCAAAATTAGGTGAAGACCAAAAAAAAGGTCTTCACTAAAATTTGGTCCTAGTATTTTCCCAAAATTAGGTAAAGACCAAAAAAAAGGTCTTCACTCAAATTTGGTTCTGATTTTTGCCCAAAGTTAGGTGAAGACCAAGAAAAAAATAAAAGATCTTCACTCAAATTTGGTCCTGTTGGTCCAAAACTCGACGCGACAACCTTAACTCTTCCGGGCCCCCTAAGCCCGGGCCCACCTAGACCCGGGCCCGGGTACGATGTACCCCCTGAACCCCTCTCGCAGGCCCTGGCTATGGCCTATGGTGAGGGTCTAAATAAGGAAGATCGGAATGCAAAACTCGAGCGGCAACCGTGTCCGAAGTCCGTAACTTTTGGCAAATTTTCTACCACTAGTCTAGTCTGCATTTCTTAACAGCCAAAGTCTTCTAATTGTTTTTTTTTTTTTGAGTCTGTGATATATTGCGGATTTGCCAGCTCCGGAAGTCGTGGTGTAATTTTTACAGAAAGTAAAATTGGTGTTTCGTTTTAAATTTGATTTGTATTGCATTCCTTGCAGTCTATTATTACGATAATAATTTTAGACTTCCCCTTAATTTGGTAGATGCTACACTAGCAAAAAAATTGTCAACCAGGCAAGGCTTCAAATAAACTTAACAAATCCATTTTAATTCCAATATTAATAAGGTTCATTCTGAAAAAGGTCCTCTGAAAGATAAAGTTATACCGTTGTTCCGTTATGACCTCTCCCCTCCAAAAAGAAGGACTATATACTGTATAAACTTTTGGCATCATAGACTTGTCTTTCAACCATTATAACCTTAGTTGTTGCGATTACCCACAAATTGTTTTAACGGCTCCTATACCGCAAATAAAAAGCACAAAAGTTGTAAGTCATAGTGCAGTTGGGGTGGTAAATTAATGTTGTAATGCTTATTAACGTTAAAAAATTAATTGCAATTAACGATAAAAAACTATTAAGATTTTAAACGTAATATTTTGGGTTTAATTAACTTATTTACATAGACAAAAGTTTATTTATATAAACAAAGTGCGTAGTAGACTGCTTGATAATGAAATTACGAAATTAGAGCTTGTATCAACCTACGTTTATTGGATTAAACACGGAACTGCATTCCTACCTACAGGCTGTTTCGCCCTTGATAGGGATCTTCAGCCGCATGTTCACTTTACACATTTTTTCTTTAAATTTTTACAGGTTACATTTCAAACGTATATAATTAAGCTCTCAAATTGGTAAACTTCTGGGTATTTTTTGGTGCATCACGGTCTCACAGAGCTGCATATACAGCTAGCCTAACCGAGTACAGAGTGTTTTTTTGTAGGTAGTACCGGAATTGTTTTCATTTACAGATTTTTTCTTACCGAAGATCCCTATCAAGAGTAAAACAGCCTGCAGGGGTGCTTTTGATTCTGTATTTATTTTGGTAAACTTATATTGATAGTTATTTATTCAGTTACCACGTATGAAGTGAATCAAAATTTGATTTATGATCGAAATGGTTGTTGATACCGGTATTAAAAACTTTTGTCGCATAAAATTGGGAACGGTTCTGACGTGCGCTAAAATGGGTTTTTATAAGCTTATGTTTGACCAGACAAATTTTGGTTGAATTTGAAAAGTAGAACTTTACTTGAAACTCAAAGCATTCATCGGTATCCCAATTTTTATTGTAAGACTTGACTTACATGGCTTACCAGACATGGACACTAATATGGGCATGTAGCCTCCCAGGATCTCTTTCTCAATATCTAATAATCATATTTAAGTTTTATTTATCTTTAAGTAAAATGTAAACTTCATATTTAACTTACCTTTAAATTGCGCTATAAAAAAACAAAACAATACCGCTTTTTATTAATGGTCTTTAAAACACGCGCGTTTTTTTTCCAAAAACTACTCGTTTTTTTTTATTTACAACACTAGTTAAGTCCCAGCCTGAC
The DNA here is from genome assembly GCA_963965965.1 of Trididemnum nubilum. Taxonomy (NCBI): domain Eukaryota; kingdom Metazoa; phylum Chordata; class Ascidiacea; order Aplousobranchia; family Didemnidae; genus Trididemnum; species Trididemnum nubilum. Next base: position 11,738,026 of record OZ014479.1, read on the forward strand.
TAAAGACTTGCAAACCGAAGCCAAAAGATTGCTCTGCGTTAATGAGGTTAGACAGACGCAGAGTGTTGATTGACACGAACGAACAAACGAAAGCTGATATAAATGTCATCGACAGACGACATCTCAGATGGTAGAATATAGAGTTAGGGCCTTTATAAGGATCGTAAAGTTGCTGATTCAGGATTCAATTCCCAAACAGGCAATTCGTCGTTGTGTCCTCGGGAAAGAAAATTTACGCTTATTTGCTATTGGGGGCCCAGCAGTCTACCAGTAGTGGAGGATAAGCCTGACGAAAGAGGAGCTATATTACCGAAAACTAAAAGACTTATTTTACAGAAAAGTTTGATTTGCTTTTTTATAAATTCGGAGCCAAATCTAACCCCAACTCAGATTCTTATTTTAAAGGCAGCCCAAACCTATCGTACTATTACACTACAATAGACACGAATAAAAGAAATTACTATTTTAGTGGTGATGTTTTGACGTTTGCTGGCCAGAGCTTTTATTATTAATCGTTTGCCTGTTACCTGGCCTAAAGGCTACCAGCGCGGAAGCGTAAGGAAGAGTCACCTTTTAACTTTTACGCATTGCTTGCATTTAAGTAGTCGCCGTTCTGGTGACTCTTCCTTAGGCTTCCGCGCTGGTAGCCTTTAGGCCAGATAGCACGCAAACGATTAATACGAAATTATTATTCTGTGCTGTACTAAAAGCTCGGCAAATCACCGCTAAACGATTTTTGAAATTACTTTTGAAAGAAAATTCAAATAAATTAAAATCAAAAATTCAAATTACAAATCACCGCTAAACGATTTTTGAAATTTTGAAATATGAATCCATCGTAAGCTGCTCAATCTAAATTTTTTTAATTAAAGCGCAGGGCAACTTTCGCAATGAGCTATAGCATTTGATTAAGTTGAAGCGCAAAGCAAATTTCGCAATTGAGCATCGGGGTTTGCTACCAAGCTAACGTGCAACTTACTGTAACTTTCCAATAAAAGCACAAAACACAATTCAAACCCTGAAATTTTTCAATTTTAGACAAAAAAAGAGCATATTTTGACATTGTTGAAAACTGACAAAGTTTATAAAGCGCATTTCGCTGTTTCGAGAAAATCGCGTTAACGTTTCAAACTTTTATTTAGCTTTATTGTAACGTGCAGCGTAGTGAGTTACTTATTATCGAAAAAAGATTGAAATTTTTTTTTGCAGGGAATATATTTTTAGTAAACTAACTTGAATAATAAAGAAACAACATTTTTTGAAAAATGTTGCCGATAAATTTTTGCCAAAACTGTCACTTTTATCAACTTTTGCCAAAACGTGGTTCATATTACAATGTAAATGCAATAAAATCAAGTTCAAGGTGTTAAATTAAGTTATTAAACAAATCAAAAAGAAAACGCCGCGCAATTAATTCAAATAAAAGCGAAGCAACTTTGGCAATGTTACAAAATAAAAAACTAAAACGCAACGCAACTTTCGCAATTGTGGAATTTGCACTTATCCTTTTAAATCGCGCTTTTCCCAATGCCCACCTTAGTTTTCAAATTATAAATTCAGCAATAGTCTGGATGCGCGGATTTCGAATCGTACGAGGTTCATTATTCAGATTATTTTTTGTTTTGTATAACTTTACTCGTTTTTTTGCAGCTTCCACAGGACTGTGAGGATCAAAATATTACAGCCACTTTTGACAACTTAAACCCTGGACGGTATTATAACATTTATGCTCGGTTCGCAGTTTCAATATTTAGACACGAAAGTGACGTAGAAGTCATAAAAGTACTGACGGACAATGGTAAGTGATGACGTTGAGTTTTTCAGAGTGATGTAAACGCGCCGACTAGTTCAAGCCCGAAATCGAAAACTTAAGCCTGAACCTGGCCCGAACCGGAAAATTATTTGAAGCCCAAATCAGACTCGAAAAAGCCCGAAAGTAAAATTAGATCTAAAACACGTAAACGGTTAATTACTTCTTTTTTTAAGTAACATTGTTTGCTGTGACAAAATGAAACTACTTATCGATAATAAATGGTGAATCAATAATAATGATAATAATAATAACTGTTTACTAATAATTTGCAATGATACTTAAATGTATCTTCCGTTGGTGCTGCAAATTTTTTTGATGATGCTGTTTTTATGGTCGTCTAAAACAAAACTCACACATTAGACCCGAATTGAGCCCGAAATTTTGGTTACCTTACGTCCGAACCCGACCTGAAAAGCCCGGCTAGACTTTTTTGTACTAAGTACAGTTAATGTTGATTAGTGAAAAAAGACTGAGTTTGTGGATGCCACAAAAAAATTAAGGTGACCCCTTACTTAACCTTCAATGCGCTGAGAGGAGAGCAAATGAACCCAAAATCAATTCCTTTTTCTAAAACTAACACCAAACCTAACCCTACAACCTTTACCCTAAAAAAGTAAACAAAAAATGCGCGGATAACAAAACATCATTTTCGTTTTATTCTCTTTAACTTAAAAACTTTTTGGTGAGACTGTCATTCCCTTTTATATTTTTTGCTTCGGTACAATTTGCTTATCTGAACAAGTAGATTTTCTGCACCCGCGTGTTGAATCTGACCCTGGCGAAGCCAAACACTATACGAACAACTTTCAGACCTTAACTGTGCAATAATCTGCAAATTTTTAACCATTTTGGTTACAGTAGGATCGGTACAGCTCGCTCGTAGAGCTCGTTACAGAATAGTAGAAGGTTACAGCTCATACAATCAACAGATAAACCTTTGCTGGTTATACCCAGTACTTAAATTTAAGGGGGGACGCAACCCCCCATCAAAAATGGGTGTACCCCAATCGAGATTTAGCGTCCCCTCATCAAGATTTAGGCGTCCTCCCATCGAAAGTTGAGCGCTGGATGATGAAAAGAAAAATAGCCAGCCAGGACTAAAAGATCCAGCAAATTTCCTGCCGAAAATGGTAGCAAATTGCGGCGAAGACCTTTTTTCCCTGATTTTGGGAAAAAATCACTTAAATTTCCGGCGAAGACCTTTTTTTTTGGTCTTCACCTGATTTCGGGAAAAAATGACTTCAATTTTCGGCGAAGACTTTTTTTTTGGTCTTTATTTAATTTCGGCGACGGAAAATCATTTCCAATAAACTTTTTGTAAAGTCGTTCAAGGCTGCAAAAGTGTCCCCCATGCAAAATTTTGCAATTTAAGTACTAATTATACCTAAATCAACCTTAAATTTTCCCTAAATCAGCTCTACGTTGCTTATACCATTCATGATTCACCCTCATTTGCTCTACGGAATCACGGTTTAGGGAAATGTATTTGACTAGCTCTTAAAAAGATTACCAACCCTTCAAATCAAAGCTGTTAAACTAATTTCTGGAGAACAATTGCGTGATCATGTTACACCTTTCTATAAAAATTCTCAAGGTGAATGATTTGCATTTATACAAAGTTGCTAAGCTAATGCATTAGCACACGCGTAAAATATTACCCATGAGTCTTTCCACATTCTTTTTCCTGGTCAAAGCGATACACACACGAAGTATTCGTTTAGCATCATCCAAATTAAATTTACCAGCCCAGATACAAATCTCAAAAATTACAAAAAGTTTTAAATATCAGGAATTCCAGATATGGAACTTGGTATCACACGACATAAACCAATTACCCTTCAAACAATTGAAAATAAAGTGCAAAAAATGTTTACTCTCCAAATACAAATGAATATATTTTCAGCACTAAAAACGAGTTAATAATTAAAATAAATCAAATTGGGTTGATAACGTTTTCAAAGAAAATAAATTTCAATTATGCTAATTTAAAAAAGCAAATCTCAGTAATAGATTTAAAATTAATAAATTATAAGGTGGCTCCTCGACTCGATGACCAAAACGTCCTTTGCAGCTTCCAGCTACAAAATGTAACAAATGTTAAAATGGAAAAGTAGCAGGAAGCTGCAAAGGACAGTAAAATTTTTGAAATAAAACGTCCTGAATGCCCTTTTAACAAAAAAGATATTGAAGCGGTAGCAACCCAGTTTTCTTTTGACATTTTTTGACAACGGTGTTTAACTGCAGTCCTTCGGCAAGGAGCCCTGTCAATAAAACTTTGTGGTTTAATTGTTAAAAGGCTTCTTTCACCTTCAGGCGCAATAAACGCACTAATTGTGTTTATCATTTTCGCTTCCCACAAAGTTTTTGCAATACTTTATCGCGTCTAAAAATGCCTTTTGCCATGTTTGCTCCAATTTATTTTTTAAACAGCTAAATAATAATATAATGATTTAATTTTATATCATTATAATTATTAATAGGCTGTGGTGCAAGCGAATCTGCTACCCTTAGGTAAAGTCCATCTACACATTGCGTAGGCTTCATTTGGGCCCATTGCAACTGTAGCTGCCAGGTCACCGTAGTTTTGTTTGGGTACTAGTCGAATTCAGAAAGCCTTCCAGCTTCCTTTAAGTACATGGCTAGTTTGTTAACGTTACACTTTGTTACCACATTGTGAACAGTGGTTTTGGTGATTCCAAAATATTTAACACGAATATCTTGGTAAAGCTTGCAATTGCCTACATGATGATTTGGTGTTTTATCCTCTAGGCTACATTTTGGATTCAGAGAAGATTGAGCACGGCCTGTATCTTTCTTGTGTCTTTGAAGATTTCCGTGCCTGTTAAAACTTGCACTACTTTATCTAATTGAGGTCTGTTGAGGTGAAGGAGACGCAATGTTAGTCGAGAAGACGTCCAACCTACACATTCCTTCATCCTCAAGCAGTCCTTCGGTTCATTCCGCATAGATTTCGATCTATCTGTGGACGAGTCCTTAATCGTGCTAACATAACTAGCATCCGAGACTGCAATAAAAGATTTAGGACCATGCATTTTTGATTTAAATCTTGATTTGGCCACATAGTCTGCCACTTTGTCACTTCGTAGCCCTGCATGTTCGGGCATAGGCGTAGCCATGAGAGGGGCAGGGAGCTTGCCGCCCCCCCCCCCAATTAAAATGCCACCGAGGATACAAGAGTGACGAAAAACCTGTTGTTTCTTCAGTTTCTGTTTCTTTTATCATTTTTTGCGTACGACAGTAATTAACAAAAACATTGACAACCGGGGGGGGGGCGGGCCCGGCCAATTCAATTTTTGCCAACTAATTTAAATGTGAAATCCGAGTGAAATTAAGGATTTTTGTCCTGAAAGTTGCTGTCTCAAGCTCTCATGTAACCTTTTTATGAACGTAATGCAATAACCAGGGGCAAATTTACCATACAGCACAGTGCCATGGGCCCAGCTCTTAAAGGGTAGGACTTTTTTTTTCTGGTTTTTAGCTACATTTGGCCAGAAGATTTTCCAAAAATCTCCAAATGCCAGGGGCCCCACGCATTGTATATTCGGCCCGGTCAAAAGCATGGTTAGTAAGCGTAACCATCGATTGTACCATTTTTTAACTACAATTCACCTCCACCCTTAGCCAAGGGGGTCCTGGGGGCACGCCCCACGCCTAATTGAAATGCCACCAATTATAAAAATGTGACAAAAAACGTATCGTTTCTTCAGTTTCATTTTTTAGCTTTTTCGCGTACAACAGCACACGAGCATAACAGTAATTAACAACAATTTGACAATCAGGGGGCCCGGGCCCCGTCAATTCAATTTTTGCCAACCAATCTAAATGTATAAACCGGGTAAAATTAAAAGTTTTTGTTCTAAACGTTGCTACCTCAGACCCTCATGTAATCTTTTTATGATCGTAATTTAATAACCAGGGGCAGATTTACCATATGGCAGAGCGTAAAGGGCCCCGCGCTTACATGGTAAGACTTTATTTTTGGTCTTCAGCTAGATTTTGACAGGAGGATGTTGCGAAATTCTCCAAGTGCCCGGGGCCCGGCACAATGTAAATTCGGCCCAGGTTATAGGTTGGTAGGCGAAACAAATACATGATTAGGAGGCGTAACCATTAGGGTGTTTCGTTTCTGACTTTTTTTTAAAATCTAGATGGCTAGTGATAAAAAGTGGCACATGCTTGAAAAAACGACGTGTGCAAAATTTTAGCAAAATTGGGGGTGCTTTTGAGGTTCCGCCAGGGGGGGGGGGTAAAAATTCAAATTTTGGCAAAAAAGGGACAATTTTCAAAGTTAGTGTGTGCAATGAAAACAAAAATATTTTAAACCTGGCTAGAAGCAAAATTGCAGTACTAGGTTTGCAAAACATCATTCTAAAACTTATTTTGTATCGGTATGAAGATTTCAGGCCCCGCTTTGGCAGTAGATAAACCCTAAATTTGTTAAAATTTGGAAAATTTAGCATAAAATTGCCGTTTCAGTAGAAGATGTTTTCTCATTTTAATAAATAATATACTTAGCATTGTCATGTTTGGCTATGGCTGATCCTGTTATAATTAGATTATAAGATTTTTTTTCAGTTTTACGCTTCAGCCTGGGGGTAAAATTCAACTTTCTTAGAACTTGAAAAAATTTAAGTGTAGCAGCAAGTTTATCACAAAGAATTTATCTTGACAAGGGAGAAGACAAAAGTACTATACAGAATGTCATAAAATCACATTGTTAGTCTTGTTCAACGCGTTTTTGCAATCACCGTAGTTGGAGTACAATAAACCATGATTACATAGCAAAATTAATTTGCATAGTTAAATCATGATACTGTATCGTTTGATGTTAAAAAAACTCACACAAATAAATATCATGGTATGAATAAAACTAGGAAAACGAAATACGAAATCAAACAAATTAAATAGAGGTTGACTTCAACCGGTAGATGCTTCAAAATGGTCAATATATTCAGATTGTGGTTCTTTACTAAGTGTTATGTGCTCTTCTACTACAGTGCGTTCATACATTCTACCATTGATCAGTTTTTGAGTGATCGTTTGGTCTTTTAAACCATCAAAGTATAAGCTTTGCAAGTGTAGAGGTGTTTCGTTCAAACCATACTGTTCATTCTAGGTTTCTTTCTTGCTCTATAAATCTTGTTTTTGTCAATAACTGATGATGCATGATTTTCCGTGATGACTCCAGCACCCTGCATATAAATGAAGCAAGAAAAGCTGCCGCACGGTTTGATACACCAGTGCAATCACAAACTTCAGCAAGAACAGGAATGTCAGGAAGAGGTCGCTTTTGTCTTCTTTTCGGATTGTATTTGCTGCTTTCACTGTCACTCATTTCGCTTGTACTTTGGTCTTTACTTAACATCACTCCTTTGCTGTTGTTGCTGGAAGTTCCACTATACAGAGGTAGATGATGAAACTGTTTAGCTTTTTCCAACCTCCGTTTGTTTCTTTTTTATTTACCGTATATACTCGCCTATAGGTCGCGCCACCGTATAGGTCGCACTATTAGTTTTGTGTTAAAAAAGTTTAATTTAGAGTTGACTCGCACATAAGTCGCACTAAAAATCTAGGGATTTAAAAATCCCTTTCCCTAGCTTTTTTGCACAGATAACTTCGAAAATTTAGCTGTGCGAAAATTAAATTAAAACTTCGAAAATTAAAATAAATTAAAAACAAATAACTTCGAAATCGAACATTAAAATCGCAAAACCATTTTTTCTCAACAAAGCGGGAAAATCCAACGCACGCTGAGCGGTCGCATGTGCGTGTGCGCGCAAGAAACTGTCTCGCATTGGTATGTGCGAGCACAAGCGCATGCACCCTTATTCCATAGAACCAAAATTCATGTCTATAACGGCGTATTAGCCGGAAGATACGGTACTTGCAATAGCGGAAAACTTTCAATTTTGTTCCGACTTGGTGACGATTTGCACTTATGTCGAGCGAATTGGTCGCACCTATATATTTTTTTTTTAAATATAAGGAAAAAGTTGCGACCTATACGAGAGTATATACGGTAAAATTGTTGCAGCTTTATCTAACTCGGCGATCACCATGCGACGATGCGATCTTTGGTCACACAAGAAGTCACGCTCAGCAATGGGAACTCAATTTTTTAGTTTGCGAGTGCATCGTTCGAAGTCCAGGCATTTGCATGCACTTACAGTATATCAAGTAAATTCTTATGCGCTGAATCTTGCAATAGTTGAACCTTTCTTTTATATTCATCACTGTTTTTAGATTTAGATTTCAAAAGGTTGTTCACTTTATGTCGATACTAATGCAACATATGGTTATTCTTTTTCGTGAAAGATGTGGAATAAAAGCTTTTTTCCACTATATTTCTAAACTTTGGGTAACAGCAGCAGCAATCGCCTTAAACGATGGATCTTGTCTTTGCTTTATTTGCAGCCTAACATAAATGTAGTACTTCATCACTTCTTTGTAGGTTGGTAAGCATCTCTCGATGATATTTTTTGGAAAGCCGAAAATTGGACTTTCAGATTAACGCCTAGTACCACTACTCATGATGCCAATTGACAATATAGCAAAATTAATGAGTCACTAAAGATGAAACGCTTAGCACTTTTAAATAAACTTCCTGAAAAAAAAAATAGCGTAATTATTAACACTGCAGTAACCAGTGCCTTCTAAACTGCTTTAACAAACGAATTACTATTAAACCAAGCGGTGGGCAGTAACTAGTTACTGTAACTAGTCCAAATTTTTGCCTCTCGGCCCAAACTTTCGCCCACAAACAGGATCTGTAACTGTGATTACTGCAATTTTCTAAACTGCAACTGAGTCACTTTTTTGATCAATTCAAAGATAGGTAGTTGACGTTTATTTTGCACTTCGATAATCACTTTAGACAAACACAAACATTTGTTTAAAATGAAATGTAGCAGGAAGCTGCGAAGGACCTCTCGGTCATCGAGTCGAGCAGCCACCTTATTATTTTAAATCAATTACTGAGGTTTGCTGTTTTGAATTAGTAGAGTTAAAATTTATTAAATTTGAAAAACTTTATCAACCACTATAATATATTGTGATCAATAACTCCTTTTTGGTGCTTGAAAAATTCATTTATATTTTGAGAGTAAATGCTTTTTGTACTTCGTCTTGAATCGATTAAAGGGAATCAAACAGTGTAGTTTGCAATTGAACCTAATCTGTTAAACATTTTTGTGAAGAATCAACACCATAGGTGGGCAAGTTAACGCAAAACGTTAGCTTCGTTAGCCACTAGCCCGTTAACAAACTTCACACCTCCGTTAACGTTAATCCGTTATTTTCAGCTCTAATTAACGGAAGTTAATAAAGTCCGTTAATCCGTTTACAATTTGCGTGTAATTTGCATTTCGTTTTATTCACTCGCTTCTAGAACACGTATTGACGCTGTTAAGCTGATTGCAAGAAATTATTTTATTGCTATGGTGGTCTTTTTGTGTTTTGAAAGTTACATTTTACAGTCTAATCTGATTTCAAGATAAAAACAAGTTCAAATGCACAACGAAGCTGCATGATATTAACGATAAAAACCTTAACGGAAGTTAACATAACTTAACGGAAGTTACTTTAGTCCGTTAACATAAAAAAGCTTTTTAACGGATTAACGAGTTAATGAAAAAGTTAGCTTCGTTAATAACGGATTAACGATTAACGGACTTGTGCCCACCTATGATCAACACTAATTATCGACAAAAATTGTTTTACGATTAATATTAACTCACAAATTTACAATGCAGCGGGCATCATTAATTGAACGAAATCTCAATTTCTCTTTTCTGTCAAACTTTCGCTGATCTCACATCTTTTTGTTGGCTTCACAGTCGTTTTTGTGGAGAAGCTATTCTCGAGCTTTTTTTATCTGTTTTCACCTAGACCAACGCTTAATTTTTTAGATTTTTATAAAAGCTTATTAAAAGTTCTTAAATAGGAGCTGCAATAACTTAACATAAACAAGGGTTATGCTAATATAACATATCAAAATTTTTCCAAATTTGATCAAAATAACTGCTCAGCACTTTTTCTCTCTCTTCTGCCGCAGCTAAAATCGGTTTACTCAGCAAGTCGGTTTACTATTATCATAGCAGTTTCTATCTAGGTCTTCACGTGGTAGAAAGCAAACTGTTTGCTGAGGTGCGATTACCAACCGCGTCCAGTAATTAGAATAAACAACAAAAGTTTTGAAGAGCACTACGATTATACGTATTAGAACGTCTTGCTTTAAAAATTGCAAACAATAAAGGGTGATAATTAGCACACAAGGCATTATCTTTGCAGATTGCGTTACATTCCACGCATTTAACTCAGCGAGATGAACAGTAACACCTCAATAAATAAGTCAGTTTAATAAATGTCACCGAACCTAAATTTTTGATTTATATTTTTCTTAAAGATTGTCAATAAACTTTAGTTAACAAATACAACTGACTCTAAATATTTCTAATATTAGATTTTCTTTGAACCCAATAGAGCTAGTCAACAAATTTAAACGATCAAAAACTTTATCATAGCCTCAAAAACAATTTTAAAACAGCACTAACTATAAAAACCTTGCTGATATTGGCATTAAGGAATTTCACTGGAACAAAATTTTGAATCTTAGTGGATTTTTGAATTTTAGTAGATTTCTTACTTGCAGGGGTGCCGATCCTTGTTGAACATTGGAGGGGAAATAATTTGCGATTCTACCCCAATTTTGCCCTATTTTCAACGTTGGGGGGGATGAACCTCGACCACAATTTTTTTCACGTCAGCAAATTAAGTGCAAACCAAAAAAAAAGGTCTTCACCAAAATTTCGAGAGTTTTTTTCCCGAATTCAAGTGATTCACATGCAGACCATAGTCAAATTATTGGGGTGGATGCAGATGTAGGCCTTAGTCAAAAAACACTTATTACATAGAAACATTCCACATAGAAACTTATTCCACAATAGAAACACTTCTCATTCTGTAATGTGTTTTAATTTTTTGATCCTTAATTTTATGCTGATCCGAATTTTTGCATTGACTAGAATGTGTCTTTGACCCTTATATTTTTGCTTTGACTAAATTTTTTGTTGTACCGAATTTTTGTATTAACCCAAATACTTAGAAAATATTTCTTTGGCCCTAGATTTTGTTGACCCAAATTTTTGCGATGACCTAAAGCGTTTCTTTGATTCAATTATTTACTGACCCAAATTTATGCAATGACCAAAAAACTTTGACCCAAATTTGTTTGCTGTTCCAAATTTTTGCAATGACTCAAAAACTTTGACTCAAATTATTTCTTTGACCAAATTTTTTTGACCCAAATTTTGCACTGAACCAAAAATTTTGACCCAAAACTTTTTGCTTAACTAAATTTTTGCAATGATCCAAAAATTTGACCCAAAATTTTTCTTTGACCCAAAATTTTTCGCTGACCCAAATTTTTGCAATGACCCAAAAATTTGACCCAAAATTTTTGCAATGACCCAAAATTTTTCACTTACCCAAATTTTTGCAATGACCCAAAATTTTTCGCTGACCCAAATTTCTGCAATGACCCAAAAACGTTGACCCAAAATTTTTCTTTGACCCAAATTGTTTGACCCAAAATTTTTCGTTGACCCAAATTTTTGCAATGACCCAAAAACGTTAACCCAAAATTTTACTTTGACCCAAATTTTTTGACCCAAAATTAACGGCGACCCAAAATTTTACAATGACCCAAAAATTTTGACCCAAAAATTTTGGGTCAAAAGCCTTTGACCAGGATTTTTTGGGTCAGCTGGACCAAAAATTTTAACAGTGTACCGGTACTAATAATACGAAAGAAATAACGGCATATTTCTTTTTAATAAACGTAATAACTTATGTTCACTCTTTGTTTCAATACTTTGTCAAGTCGAGGTTAATAAAATAAGACCTTTAAGAAAATTAATTCAGAAATTGGCTTTGCCCCGTCTCCCCGAAGCTTTTGTGATGATCAAACATTTGGCCATATATGCCCTACTAGCAACCAAAAGTCGGGCGCCTGAGATCAGTCCAGTTTTCTCATAGAAAAGTGCTTGGATCTATACCCACATGCCAACCTATCGGCGCTTCTAGAACGCAATGCAATGTACCCGTTGAACCACTTTTGTTTAGGCCCTGGCAAAAATACCCAATGTTAAAAAGCAGCTGTTAAACGTCGTGAGTAAATGAGAAACGAAATCGTTTATTACCTGATTTGTAATTTCTTCCATGTTTTTTTGACTTGTTTCTGTTCAAGCTAATCATACACAGTCCACTAGTGCAATCTTTTCCAGAGTTTTTTTTTTTTTCGAGCCAAGTTTTCACACGCCTCAGAGTGTTGAAACAATCTTCCACAGTACAAGTAGTAGATGGCAAAGTTAAAGCAATTATAAATGCACGTCGAACAGCAAGATAGAACTTATGGTATCGAATTGTTATTTTATCTAACGACCAGATTTTAACATTTTCAAGTTCGTTTGAATGCTTTCACAAATTATGCCTCGTGAGCAAGGATGGCAGTACGGTACGGTACGTTCAGAATTTGCGTACTACGTACTTCGTACCTTGAACTGCACCGTACCAGCGTACCGAACTTCACTTCAACTTTTGAAGCGTACTGTACCAACGTACCGTACTCGTATCATTACAAAAAAAGTGTACCATACCAGCGTACTGTACTTCTTGGCAAAAATTGAAACTTACATACCGTACAGCACTACCATCCTTGCTTTTAACTAATTGCAACTTTAATTAGCTTTGAAATCACTAGCCTATACTGTAAATCAGTGATCTCAATTCACACATTTAGCAGCGGTTTCAGCCAGGCGCGTAGCAGAAATTCGCAATGGGGGGGCTGTTTGGGGGTCTGGGGGCGGAGCCCCCAGCCGCCGGAGGCCAATGGGGGTCTGGGGGCGAAGCCCCCAGCGGCCGGAGACTGGAGGTTTGGGGGCAAAGCCCCCAGCCTCCGGAGGCACGGGGGTCTGGGGGCAGAGCCCCCAGCGCTCGAAAATTTTGCATTTTTTTGCAAAAATGACTTTATTTTAGGGCTATTTTGATTAAAAAATAATGATTTTAAAACGTGGCTTAGAAATTGGCAGTGCAAACAAAATTAAACTGGAAGCATAAATGGGCTATTTGGGAGGTGGCTAGTGGTAAAATGTAGTTCTCTTGTTTAGATGCTGGTAAATCATAAAATTAAATACTTCAATAAAACTCACACGAAGTAATCTATTTCGTATACAGTTTATAGAGAAAAATAATTGGGGGGGGGGGCTAATGAAAAGAGATTTGAGAGAAATGATTGGTAATTAACAAATACTGAATAGCCCCCCCCCCCCCTATTCTTTAGTTTATAGTATATTTGTTGATGACACCTCTGTTCAGCATTTTTACACTTGCAATCCAATTTGATTGCTTATTTCTTACCATTTATCAACGTTTCATTTATTTGTTGGTTTTATTTTTGACAAATTAGCCCCCCCTGGACATATGTTTCAAAAGATATTTTAAATCATTATCTAGTCCACTCCAGTGCATAAAACAGTCTCAAAGTGCTAAAAATGTAGTGTTTTTCCCATTCTGCATTTTGGTCGACATGTCAGTGGGGCCGGGGGCTATAGTCCCCCCCGCCCCCCCCCTGGTTACGCTACTGGCTAAAAACGTGGTATTTTCCTTATTCTGCATTTTGGTCGGCAGTTCATTATTTCCCCCCCCCCCCCCTAAATAAACGTTTCAAACTATGCTTTAAAACATTTTTTAGTCTAATCCAGTGCAAAAGATAGTCTTAGAAGTGCTAAAAACGTGGTATTTTCCTTATTCTGCATTTTGGTCGGCAGGCCAATGGGGGGGGGGGGGGGCTATAGCCCCCCCCGCCCCCCCCCCCCCCCTGGCTACGCTACTGGTTTCAGCTGTCTTTTGCCACTGCATGCAAAAAGCCGGCTCAATGTGCAAAAAGTCTGGGAGTTTTAAACCACTGCGTAATCAGCTAAAGTGCCGCTGTTGTTTTTGTTCAAATTTTTCTTCAATATATGACATGCTACAATAGTCCGAGGCTCCTACCATCTATAGGCAATAGTTGTGATATCACAATTGGCCATACTTGTGACTGTGACTTGTGACATCATACTACAATTGTAACGACAAATTAAGAGGCTATAATGGTTACTTGGGAATAGCCTTGACTATGTGCACGCCGGGCACGGTCGTACGAATCTTTATTGACGGGCGCACGTTGCACATAAACATTTAGTAGGCAAATTCAAACAGCGTACCAACGTACCGCTCCAGTACCATTACAAAAAAGGCGTACCATACCAACGTATCATACCCGTACCATTACAAACAAGGTGCACCGTTACAGTGTACCGAACTTCTTAGCAAAAATTGAGGCATATCGCACGGTACTTACGTACCGTACCGTACTGCTATCCTTGCTCGTGAAGGCTTCGATACAAAAATTCTCAATCTTATAGATAATGTCGCTTTGGTCTGCTTGAGCCTTCAAATTGGCTTTAAAATTTTTTATCTAAAAAGTAACTGCTCTTGGAGGATGTAACATTAGCAAGCAATTAGGCATAAAATTTGAATTGTGAATTATTTTTTCGCAAATCCTATTTGAACTAGTCACAAAATCAACCATTTTGTGGGTAACACCATGATCCCTTCCTAAGCGCAGACCAACGCACCAAAGAAACAAATTTAGACAATCAGTGATAGTTGAAATGGTTCCCAATACTAGGGCTTGTTCAAAAACTCACGGCATAATACATAATGTGTGAAAATCCCGGGCGGGGGGGGAGGGGCATGGCCCCTCCCTGCCACCCTTGCCAACGCCTATGCGTACTCTGTGGCATTTTTAAATTGGTTTTCAATGGAATGAAAGGTTGAAATCATTACGGAGAAAATTTTTGCCCGCGTGGTGTATAGCCTAAGTGACATTTGCAGAAAAATTATTCTTCAATTTTTGAGCGAAGAGAAAGACTAACTTTAGTTTAAAAATGCAATTTGTCGCCTAAACCTATATTGTCTCGAAAAACATGAGAAAGGAGTAATAAGCTGATAACCCATTTCATTGTTTGGTAACGATAAAATCACAAGTAGTGATGGTTGCATAATAATACACAAATAACGAAAAATGATAACAAATTACCTGGCTACATTAATATGCTGCCTAATTCCAATTATTGCCTAATTTCCATAATTCCATTATGCGACGGCTCAATTCTATTTATTGACATTTAATCTTTATCATTTTGTGAAACAATATTCCAAGTGCTCTTGTTCTGAACCCTCTTAGCTGAATTTTGAATTTAGTATGTTGCCTGCTGTATACTGCAAAGCAACACCACTGGTAGGTTTTGGCTGCTAATTGCACTTTTAAACTAAGCTTATTCATTCTTTTCGTTTTGGAACTTGAGAGTAATTCTAATGAAAATATTGCTAATGCACCACGCCATCATAAACAACCTTGAAAAGCATAATTTTTTCTTCGCAGCGATGTGAAATATCTACCCCATTGAGAATTAAAGTAAAATCATTTGAAAAATTCCACGACGTACGTCATGCGTAAGATAATTTTTGTGCTTTTAAAAAATGAATAAAAATGAAAACTCTTTTTTTTTTAATATTTGGAATTATTTTTTGCGAGTTTTTGATGAAACAGTTCGCTAGACCGGAGTTCATTAAACCTATACATTAGGGTGTTGCAGCCGCCCCATAAATTTGAAAATTTTATCATGGCAACTTCTATCTTAGCTCAACTTGGAGGCTTCGCACAAAAACCCTTTTGGTCAAGTTTCGTAAAAATTTGTCAATGTTTAGGAGTCGCACAGTGACATCAAAATTTTGGCAATTTAAAAAAATGTTTTTTTGGTTTTTAATGTTTTTGGGCTATAAGTCGAACCTTTGATCACTTTTGATCATTTCAACTGTTTTTGGGGTTGTTGTTTAGTACGTACACAGCCTACAAGACAACTTCTTAAATCAAAGTTATCAAAAGTTGCGTTTTAGAACTACTGACACAAGCATAATTAATACCGAATTATTGCATATTTTTCTAATTAAATAATTGATTTCATATCTGGCTGTAATTTAGACTGAAAAACACTCATTATTGTTATTTACCCAATGTCAGTCTTTTTTTTTATTCTTGACACTTGTTTTAATAAAAAGCATCTCATTGATAAGTTGTTATAATTTCCGTTTCTTTTCTTTGACAGCCAAAGTTTTCCCTTATTCTCGATTCTGGTTTTTTCATCAGACATCATGCAATGCAAAAATGTTATTTCTTCTTCATTTTTCAATCATTTTAAGGCGTTGGTTTGATGACCAAGATTTTATTGTTGTGTTCAATTTTTTTCAATGTTTAAAAAATTTAGAAAATACAGCAAAGACCTTTTTGTATGTTTTGTCGATCTAGGAAAGGTATTGTATGATTGTCTTTTTAACTTTGGAGGATTCTGCGGAAGAATGACGTTGATGGTCAGTTGTTACATGCCATTAAGGCATTTTGTGGTGCCAACTGGAGCTTCGCGGTAGAGTAAATGGCAAGCAATCAAAGCTTTCCATATTGGCGTTGAACTCCGGCGAGGGTGCGTTTGTTTCTTCCCTTCTTCATTATTTACATGAATTGGATCGGCAAATGTAACCAAGTTAATGAGTTTGACACGACAGCAAATTCAAAAATCAGTTGCCTGCTTTAAGCTGTTGATTTGATTCTGCTTCTACAGAATCTGGCCTTCAGCTCACATTGAATAGGTTTGCAGCTGCTTATGACACTGAAAGAATAAAGATAAGCGCGGTCAAAACTGATGTATTTATTTCATGTTTCAAGAAACACAATTCAGTGCTTGCTGCAACTGAATGGAGCAATATAGAAACAAGTATACAAGTTCAAGTATCTTGAGGTTGCATTCACAAGTGACGGAAAGCATGACGAAGAACTGGATATCCGAATTGGCAAGGCAATTGCAATAACGAGAGCTTTGCACTATTCAGTTGTTGTGAGACGAGAATTGTCAAAAATGAAGCAAAGCTCTCAATTTTTGAAATAGTCTTTGTCCCTTCTCACCTACTGTATCTGTAAGTGGTCGTGAAAAGTCGGTAATGACTGAAACAGTGCGATCTCAAATGTAAGCGTCGAAAATGAGGTTTCTCCATGAAATCAAAGGAGTTTACAGTACTGACAAGGTGCGCATCTCTTGAGATTCAAAAATCCCTAAAGCCCCTACTTCTCCAAATTGAAAGATCTCAGCTTAGATGGTTTGACCATGTAAGCAAAATGCCTCAGGAAAAACTTTCATACAAGCTTTACTTGCCAAAGCAAATGGAAAAAAAAACACTTGGACAACCTAGAACTACTAAAGATAAATCAATATTACTCTGAGGAACTTGGGTATAATTGCGTGGGACTTCACCCTAACGAAATGATGGGAATGATGAAAGACCGTGAAGTGCGTTAGCTTAATCTCGAGCTGCTGCCCTCGCAACCCTCACGGAAAAGGAACAATGAAGAAAGAAAGAAAATTTTCTTTGATGTTTTTAATGGTTTTATTTGATTTTCTACTGCTTGTTCAGTTAAAGTTGCATTTGTTCAAATTTTTCATTTCATCTACTAGCTTCTTTACTTCCTCAATTATTTTTAATTGACAAATAGTAGGAATTTCAGCTTCGAGGTGGGAAAATATGAGCTTTTGATGGTATTGTCATCAGATCTAGAAATAGTTCCTGGCAGTCAACTGCGAAAATTTGCAAATCAAGTAATAGTAAATTGCAAGTAGATTAACTGATGTTCATGTTTTATAGAACTTGTACTAAGTAGATTGCACTAAACTCCGTATCTTACACAGCAAAACATAACCAACATGGTTTTAGTAAGCTGCTGCTGTAACTACGGTTAAGTTAGGACAGCAGTTAAATAGAATTCAATAACTAGGCCTAAAGCTTAACTGCAACGTCATTCTTTAAGAAGGTAACATTGTAGGCTGCGTTTCTCTCAGTTTCACACAAGCAGCCAAAATAGATACTGTGAGTCTAACTTAAATAGAGTTTCTGTTGTAGTTTCCCAGCTCAGAAACGTGATCAATTTTGACCACTATTAACTCTGAAAAAAAAAAACAAACAAAAAACAAACATGTAAACAGTTTTAGAAGTTGTTCTAATTTTTTTTTGAACATATAATACCAAAAGTAAATGTTCAATTTTGTAATGATTCATGATTTCACATAGCACCATAGCAATGGTTTCACATAGCACCATCTAGCGGAACAAAATCAAACAAATACCAAATCCTGGGTAGAAAAGGCCTCTGTGCGACCTTAAACCTCAATTTTTTTTCTCAAACTTTGTGTTTTTGATTTTTTTTTACAACCTGCTATTTTGAAGAAGGTAGAAAAAAATCCAAAGAGGCCAGGGCAACTGCAACACCCTACTATACATATTGCAGTTCTTACACGTCCAATTTCCGGACCTGGTTCTCGGTGCTGCGCAAGGTTTTTGTTGGTTCATAACAAAACAGAGCAAATATGAAAGAACCTTGCTAATCAAAAATTTTGTTTGTTAGCGATGTTATTTTGATGACGTATAAACTTTGCGTTGTCACGCTTTTTCTATAGACTCTTTTATTCAGTAGACTCGTAACAAACGAGCGGAGAAAAAGAGAAGAGCATTGAAGGAAAAAAGATTGCTCTTGTTGCAATGGTTTTTGCGGTCACGGGTATTCGATTGGTTTGATTGAACATATTCCTAGAAAAATTGAACCGTAAAGAAAAAAACAAAGCTATCAGTTTGCAGTCTGCTCAGAAAGAGTCTATAGTTCTTTCCTTTTGTAGTTATAGGCACGTCTTTGGCTTAACTCAGCAATCAGTAAGAACCAGAACCAAGAACCAAGAGACCTGAAAAGTGGAATGTGCTTATTGTCAAGCAGAATTGAATATATGCAGTAACTTGATTGCATAAAAGCCAGGTTCAAGCAGCATTTTGATGACAAATACTGTTACAGTTTCAGACAATCTTGCTATGAACTTGATAATTTGTGGCGTTGTGTTGGTGATTTTGGTGGGAATAGTTGCCGTTCTCGTTCATACTAGAGTCATAATGTGGAAACACTGCCGAAAAAAGACAACGTACACCCAGCACTTCTAGTAAGAATAAATAGCGACTCGGTTGATTGCAATGTAAATGTCCATCAACTGTAATTGCCTCATTTGTGACGTCACAGTAATTCAATTATTGTGATTTTTCGCCGTTTTCAGTTTGGTCGGCTAAAAATTGTCATATGAGAAAAGGTACGGCTAGTTTTGCAAATAAAACCGAAATTTTCAGCACGGCTTTTTCTGACATCAACAGAACTCTAGAGGCTTGTAGGGTCGCTCGTGTATCCTCCACCTTGAAAAAAAGAGAACTACAATACTTTTTATTTATTCAAGCATGATACTATGCTTTTTTATCGCTTTTCCCAGCAATGAATTTGCCAAGAAAAAAGTAACTCTCTATAAAATTTTAAATGTTGCATTGATTCAATTGTTTATAACACGAAACGAATCGCAAACATTGAAACGAATGTGAGCATGGACAATGTCCAGGGCGCGTATTTTGACGTAACATAATTTATTGCGATCGGCCAGTTGGTCGAGCGGTACCGCGTTCGTCTCTGGAGCGGGAAGTTTGGGATTCAAATCTCGGGCCGGTCAAATCGGACACAGTGTTGCCGACTCGACAGCGCTGCGACATTTCTTCCAAAGAAGTTTTGTTGCCCGGGCGCAATGACGCGGAGATGGGTCCCGCCAACTCGTTACACGCTTCGGCGTATTGCAGCGAGTATAATAAAAGATTTGATTTGATATAATTTATCATGTTTTTTATTTGAAGCTGTTTATACGATTGTGCTCAAACAAGAATGACAAACCAGCGCAGCAATAAACGTCTAGCCGATACCGTGTGACGCATGACTGAACACAGAAAGAACGGTGCAATGTAAACATAGAAAGTAGGGGTAAAATTAAAACTAACTATGCAACATATTGTGCTACTCAATTCTTGAATAAATAATTCTTGTGGAATATATAACACATTTGAGTGTAGCGACAAAGTGGATGCGAAGGGACTGGGGAGTCATATGGTCGAGCATCCTTTTTGTTAGACAAACTATAGTCTAAAAAGAAATAGCGCAATGAAGGAAAAAAAATGAGAAAAAAATGCAAATATAAAACAAACGACCAAAAAAAATCAAGCGCGAAAACAAATGCATTGTTTCGTAGAGCTTACGACATCGTTAGTTTTATTTATTTTAAAGAGCTTACGACGTCGTAATCCTCACAATGTGTTGCATAATTCTTCAAGGTGCTTAATTATAGTTTACTTTTTCGTGCAGCCTTTGCCTTACAAACCATTTGAAAAGAATTTTTTTTTGCGCAGGTAAACAAAGAGATTCAAATGCAGGAAATTTCCAGGTATGTTTGGTGGAAGCAATTTTGGCCACAAACTCTAATCGAATTCTACCCAAGTAGTTCTCGCACTTCTTGATTGTTTTTTGTTGAAGGCTAGCTTTGACGATCACGCGTATTTGTACGCAGTAAATGCACGTAATATATTTTACTATTGTACGAATTAACGAATATGTACTCTTGGACTTTGTACGGTTAAAATGCAAAAAAAATGCATGCAATCAAATAGCGCCTAATTAACCCGCGTAAAAAAGGCAACTGATAAAACAGGCCGAAGGCTTAAATTCGTCATTCGATTTCAAGATTAAATATTTTTGAATAGTTTTTTTAAGTTTAGTTAAGTTTGTTACAGGACTGCCCAATTCCTATGCAAAAATTTTTTTTAAATTAGGCGGTTTTATCAGTACTACTCTGGTCCTAATTCTAATTGTACAAAAGCGCAGCAATCATGAGGGTCGAACCCACGAAAATAATTTGTAACCAGGCACCTTTTGCACTCTTTGCAAACTTTGGTCAGTTTTGAGTTAGAATAGAACATTCGTTTGCAAGCGATTTCGCTACTAAAACATGTGCTAGCTATTCCATAACAGAAGTGTAAACGGGTCTGCAAGTTTAGACCCGAAACCCAGCTTTAATTTGAACCCCAAATCAAGCCTGTAAAGCCGAAAATTAAGTTAGGCTTAGCAACGTATAATTATGGCTAAGTGCTGCTTTTCTTCAATTAACTTTAGTCATCTGTGGCAAAATAAAACTATACTTATAGACAGTATCCAAAGTCTTAAAGGCGCAATCAAACTTTTGATTTACAGCCTAAGACATTCGTCTCTAGAATCGACATTCGCCTTTTATTCCTTGTCAGAATAGTTAGGACTACAGGTATGAACGTGAGCGCAGAAAGATAAAAAATCGCAAATTAACCAGATCATAACAGAATAATCTTTTTCCCGAAAATATTAAGCAATCACAATACTACAAAAGATATTAATAATAGTACAAGAAGTCTTTATTTAGTGATGCAAAGTTATACTGTATTGATTTTGCATTGTAGCACCGGAAGCACAAGACACGTGACGTATTAACACGTATCAGACTAGACTCATAACAGGTCCGATTTAAGCCCAAAATTTTGCAAACGTAAGCTTGAACCCGACCCAAAACGCCTTCCCGACTTTACAATTTAGTGACGTGAACTTGAACCAGCAGCAACAACCTTTCAATTGCAGCTGCGTTCATTGTATTGAAACAAAAATGCACGGTCAAATTTTTGGCTCGAACGTTATTTTTAAATTGTACGAAAGTTCAAAGCTGTTTCTGTTTTTTTAGATTAAACAGCAGGATGAAGAACTGTTAACCAAAAAAAAAGCCAAATACACAGAGATGGGCAAGATCAATACCTTTTGGTGATCTTGAAGACCAAGGTCAGATCATCAAAAACATGCTGTGACCATGAAGATCAAAGATCAGATCACCCAAACACTGTGATCTTGAAAATCAAGATCACTTTACCTTTATTACTCAAAAAGAAATAGTGGTAATGAAGGAGGGGGTAAGGCTGTAAATGTTAAATGCTGTATCAGTATTGACTATCGCTGGGCAAAGGCAGTGCTGATTTCGCTAATAACGTAAGACATTTGACACTCACAAACTTTTCTAGCTATTTTACTAGTTGAAATAATCACGAAAATCCTTTTTGGTTACTTTTGCAAGTTTTGTTTAACAATAACGAAATTTAAGAACAAAAGCAAATCAAAATCAAGTCTTTTATTATACTTGCTGTAATACGCCGAAGCATGTAACGAGTTGGCGGGACCCATTTCCGCGTCATTGCGCCTAGGCAACACAGCTCCTTTCAAAGAAATGTCGCAGCCGTGGCGAGTCGTTGGCAACACTGTGTTCGATTTGATCGGCCCGAGATTTGAATCTCAAACTTACCTCTCCAAAGACGAAAGCATTACCGCTCGACCAACTGGCCGGTAAAATCAAATCAAAAATGTCAAATCTTCATTAAACTCGCTTTAACACCCTTTATGGGTGATACGAGTTTACGTGGTCCATTTCTGCTTCAAAGCGCCACAGTCACACAATTTAACGTCGCAACAGTGGCGGGCCATTGACAACTTGTGTTAGATTTGATCCACACAGAAATCGAACCCGGTCTCCCGCACAAGATTTGCTAGTGACGCCAGACGCGTCTGCCACTCGGCTATTCCGCCGGTCAAGAATAAAATCCTCTTTCATGACATTGTATATTTTATGACATCGTTGATCATAGAAAGTAAACTAAAAAAATTTTTTTAGACTCCATTCCGCTCCTTCCATTACACTCCACTTCAGACTCCATTCCGAGTCGGAGCCATGAAATAGCTGCAAAATATCACACAACCTGGCCTCAGCGATGCTTACCCTAAGCGACATTTAAGAATGAAAGTGTGATTTAAGAATTTAAGAATAAAATTAAGAACGACATTTAAGAACGACATTTAAGAATAAAATCTTGATCTTCAAGATCACACAAAAACGTGATCTTGAAGATCAAGATTGTGCCTATCTCTGCAGATACGTACGTGCCAATGACAACTTGTGATCTAACCAATGCAAACTACACAGTATTTCAAGTTTTGCGCTTTTCTCTGGATAAAATCACACTTATTCCTAGTATAAATTCATACTTTTTTAATGTTCCGCCTATGGTTAAGATGCGTTGTTTTGCCTAGCATGAATTTAGTTTTCTAATTTTGCTTTTTCAAGTCAACGCACGTTTACGGAAAAAATACTAGGACTCAACTTATCCAAGTTAGGAAAACCGATTTTAAAAAGCTTAAAATACAAGTCTAAAAATTAAAGCATAGAAATTGAAAAGTTTTTTGGGGCAGGGACATGTTTTCTCGTTAGGCAGTAATACTGTTTTATGGTCAGGTCACCACCTCAAGCCTCGAATTCTGTTTATACAATAAATCTGCAAAAGTTTTTCTCAAGCTTAAGATTTTACCGAAAAATATTGTACTCTAGGAATGTTGTTCCTAAGTAAATACATTTTGTGTTCGAGCAGGTGCTGCGAGGCAATTTTAATATTCTTCCGGCTTACGGCCACAGTCGAGCAAAAGAAAAAACAAACAAAAAAAATATTAGTCACGCATCTTTTGTTACTGCAATTTGTTTACAGCTGAATGATGTTGCAAAAAAAAAACAACAAAAAAACAATGTCACGTACATAATTATGTTTACAATTACTGTTTGTGGTGTCAAAAAATATGTATCTAAAACAATGAAAAAAATATTCAAGTTTTGATTGAGAACATGGCTGAGAAATTATTACATCAAATCAAAATTTTCATTATGTTCGCTTTATTACGCCGAAGCGTGTAACGAGTTGGCGGGACCCATCTCCGCGTCAATGCGCACGGGCAATAGAGCTTTCTCCGAAGAAATGTCGCAGCGGTGGCAAGTCGTTGCCAACATTGTGTTCGATTTTACTGGCCCGAGATTTGAACTTTAAACTTCCCGTTCCAGAGATAAATGCGTTACCGCTCGACCAACTGACCGGTAATTTTTAGGTTTTTTTTGCTAAATACAAGAGATTTTAAGTTTTCTTTGGTTGCGATATTTGTTTTTTATACAGTTTGAAACCATCATGACAGGCAGGGGTGCCGAAACCCAAGGGGGATATGTTTGAATGTATCCCTTCAATAATTGGATTATGGTGTACATCTGCATCCCCCTAGTAATTTGACTCTGGTGTGCATCTGAGCGCAGGTCTCCATTAGAATTTGGGAAATTTTTTTTTTCTTTTTTGGTGAAGACCTTTATTTTGGTCTTCATTTAATTTGCTCACCTTAAAAAAGTTGTTGTCGAGATTAATCCTCCCCCAATGTTGAAAATAGGGTAAAATTGGGGTAAAATTGCAAATTCCCCCCAATGCTCAACAAAGATCGGCACCCCTGATGAGAGGCAACATTTTTAGCATAGACTTTGCTTTCCGATTTAAAAAAGCATGTCAAAAACTTTAAAGTGGTCGAAATTTGTTTCCATTTGTGGGGTGACTCAAATTTTCAGAAAAAGGCAGAGTTTTTTCATTATTGGGTATAGGTCATGTGATATTACAGGAAGGGTAATATTATTTAGTTTCTCTTTTTCCCTGGAAGTTCAGGCTGAGAAAACAAGTTTATGGTTTCCAAAAACTTTTTAAGGACATATCTTTTTCTATTTTGTTGAACATCTTTGCAACCGCAGACCCTAAGAAGAACAAAACATTTCAAGACTTATATTTTGATTTCAAATAATGTAAACTATCAGAATTGACTGATGGTTGCTTCACCTCCTGTAACTTGGCGGCTGTCGCTTGGTTGTCAATAAAACCATTTGACCGAGGGTTAAAACAAGCATGGCCGCAGAAAATCTTGAGTTTTAGCGGTCTTATCGTGCCTCACATGTCTTCGATTTCACCTCAAAGGAATAAAGCTATTTTTGACCGAGGTGTTAAAAACTTACATCATTACAGGCGTCCATCGTTTCACCCCGAAAGGGTTAATTTATCAAGATTAAATAAAAACTTTCATATCCGCAGATGTCTTCAGCTTTATAGGACTTACGGCATTGCAGACATCTTCAACTTTTACTCGAAGGATAAATCTTTTCCTCTCCTTTTGCAAAATCCTAGTTAAGTGCCAGCAGGCAAATTTTTGATGACATCATTGCATGTGATTTGTGGTTTAGGCCTCCCCAATCAAAAATTCTGGCTACGCTTATAAATTGGAGATTGCCTGAAAAACTTTTTGAAGACCTTTTTATTTTTGGGGGGAACACTTGCGGCCGTGTCTTTATTGGTCCTTGGCCTTGAGCATTCTTGTCCTTGGCTTCGAGAGGGTTTGTCCTCGGAAAGGCTGTCCTTGGCCTTGGCCTCGAGCCCTGTGTCCTTGACTCCACCTCTGCTGTTGATCATAAAATACTATTGCAATAACTCAACTGCTCTGGTATAAGAGGTGTCTCATTTCATCTCATTCAAAGCTTTTAAAGAATCGAAAGCTGTGTACTATTGTAAATAGAATCTGTTCTGATATGCGCTAAGTCACATGTGGTGTTCCCCAGGGATCCACTCTGGGCCCACTATTATTTTTATCATACATAAAAAGATTTACCAGAAAATACAAATTTTGTTGATAAATTATATGCTTATGACACTGTATTAATTATGAAACACAATAATTCAGTCAAACTGCAAGAAAATGTAAATTCTGCTATCAAACATATTGAGAAATAGGAGGAAGCAAACAAGTTAACTATCAATTATACAAAATCTGAATATATGATTATAACGAATAAAAATTTAAAGCATAAGTTTGAAATCAAAATTAATCAATAAATGCTAAAGAGAAGCTGACTCTGTCAAATATTTGGGTGTGATTATAGACAAAAATTTAACCTGAAAACCACAAATAGCAGCTATTAGCACCAAAATTGTTAGGGGTTCTTGGGCTCTGACAATATTAAAAAGATATGTTAATCAAAAAACACTTCTAGCAGTGTATTATAGCATGATGTTTCCGTATTGAAACATTGCATCTCTACGTGGGGCTCTTGTTCCCGCACTAATTTGACCCCTTTGGTATCATTACAAAAACGGATTATTCGCATTATCAGTGGTGCTAATAATCGCGCTCACTCAAAGCCACTTTTTCTCCAATTACACTACTACTACTAAACTTGGAAGATATGTTTTTTGTTGAAGTTGCAAAATATATGCATTTCCTGTCATCAAATCAAGATAAGTTTTCCCAGCAGGTTTCGTATTCACAAGTCTCATCATTTCATGACCATAACTCAAGATACAGCTCCAAATCAAATTATTGCATAAAGCCAACCAACTTAAGAATAGGTAGACGGACCATGCACATACTTGGACCACAAATGTAAGCTTCAACCAACTTATTTGCAAAGAAACTAAAAAATCATATGCTGTCAAAATATTTAAATGATACCAATATCTAATAATTAACAAAGCTTTTTGTTGTAATCAAATGAAGTGAACTTGCAATACTTAAGATTATGTTATGGTCAACTTAGTATGATTCTGTACGTATTCATGTTTTTTTTTCTACGATTCTTCTACTCTAAAAATCTATTTTGATTCTACACACTTTCTCTGTAAATTTTTTCCAGCAATAATGCTGACATTTTGTGTAAAATTTGCACAAGGAAATCCTAAGCCATGGTTCAATTTCTTGCTGAAGGGACTAGGCAATTAAATTCTTCAACTTGCTTCAACTTTGTATAGATCATCATGTGAGTTGTTTTTACTGTTTGCTTTTGTTTGATATCAGCTTCGGGGGGGCAACTGACTTGAAAACCGTATAGTCTTTTTCGCTGTCTCCTGGTTTGGTTTTTGTGCTTTTACAGTTTTTTTCCTTTTTGTGCATGCTTAGTGCTATTCAAAATGTGTTGTGATGTAAGCGTTGAACCATTCCGAATAAAAGTTGATTTGAGTTGATTTGATTTAAAATAATCTGATAGACCTGTCGCTGTCTGTGTAGTAGCACAAGATATTGAATTGCGCAAATTAATATGTACTGGGGTGGGCAGGCCTAGTTGTTATACTCAAAATTTAGCAGTGTAAGGTGTTTTTATTTTATTGCCTGGTAACCAATGTCTGCCTCAAAATTGATGACGTATTCATAATCGCATGCCTTATTTAAAATGCCACGCTACGCCACTGAATTTAATCAAGTTCGGTTTGAAAATTCTGTTTAATTTCATTTTCTTCCTTCTTTAAAAAATATCTAGAACTTCTTTAAAGAAATGCCAAAAATAAATCAACGCTATGT
The DNA here is from genome assembly GCA_963965965.1 of Trididemnum nubilum. Lineage (NCBI taxonomy): Eukaryota > Metazoa > Chordata > Ascidiacea > Aplousobranchia > Didemnidae > Trididemnum > Trididemnum nubilum. The sequence continues at coordinate 11,765,109 of OZ014479.1, forward strand.
AAAACACATGAGTTTCCAAACTTCCCCTTAAGAGTAGAAAAAAATGACTCTGACATTTTTCCTACTATTCGTAAAAATTCATAAAAAGTTGAAATCTTTAGCGCCCTCGTAAACACGGCATGGTCTTGTTAGGTAAGACTTGACAAAAATTAGAAAATTTTTTCGTTAAAATTTTCTGCTGGAAGGAAGATAGAATTTTTGTTGAATTAACTTTTTGATTGGTTGCAATTTCAGCGTATTTAAAACAGGAAAAAGAAGTCGAAAAGCAATGTTGCTATGATTTATGATGCTAAAACACGGTAAGAACGATTGATCTAACTGTCTAAGCTCGCCGACCAAAAATTTTTAGTTAGGCGTTGAACTTTTCAGTAAAGGCCCTCTGAATATTCTTTTACAGAACCTGGTAGCACAAAACTTTGAATATGATATATTTGATTTTTTTTCACAAGGCAGTGACAGAGGCACTACTGGAACGAATTTATACTGGCTCAAGCAGCTGACGTTACCAAATTTTCCAATTGAATGTTGATTCTTCAAAATCTACCGTATTGCTTGTCAGAGGTGGAGCTCTCGAGGACGTCCTTGACCTCGAGGGCACATTTTGAAGTCCTTGGCCTTGGCCTCGAAGCCTCAAGTCCTTGAAAGTTGTCCTGTCCTCGGCTCGAGGACAACACTATTTTTTGAACAGTTGAAATTTTGTTGGAAAACGCCAGAAACCTTGCGGAAAATTTGCAAAAACCTTTTTTGTTTTTGTTTATCAGAGCATAGGCGTAACCAAAGGGGTAGGGCCCAGGGGACCCCCCGCCAATTGAAATTTTACCAATGACAAAAATGTGACAAAAAAGTCTATAGTTTCTTCAGTTTCAGTTTCTTTTTAGCATTTTTCGCTTACAACAGCAACTAACAACAATATTGAAGACCAAGGGCCCGGCCGGGCCCCCCTCAATTCAATTTTTACCTGCCAATTTAAACGTATAACCCGGAAGAAATAGATAGTTTTTGTTTTAAGAGTTGTTATCTTAGGCCCACATTTAGCCTTTTTATGAACGTAATACATTACCCAGGGCCGGATTTACCATAATATGACCCAGTACCAGCTAGGGGCCCCGCGCTCCAATCGTAAGACTTTTTTTGGTCTTCACCTATGCAGTACTTGGCAGAAAGATGTTGCGAAAATCTCCAAAGTACCAGGGGTTTAGTGCGATGGAAATTCGGTTCGGCAATAACATGATTAGTAAGCGTAACTATTTATTGCGCCATTTTTTGATAACAATTCAGTAATTCACCTCTAACGCCGGTTTTTACTCAAAAAATACTTTAAAAAGATTAGCCGGGAAAAATGCTGATTGAACAAATCAACAAATCATTGAATTTTAACTAAGGGGGCCTGGGCCCACTGGCCGAACATGTATCCCAATAAATGGTTAGTTTCAAGGAAAATCTTTGCGTGGATTATTATTTAGTGCTAAAATGTTGCAAGAGACAATGCACCTTGTTTTCCCCTACCTGGGCCAAATCACGTACAATTAAAATTTAACTCCAAAATGCAACTATTAAAGGTGTTTTGGGCTTAAATGGCTACTAAAAGGAGGATTAAACAATTCCATTTTTTCAATTGGCTTTCAATAATGTCAAAACTCCAGTGCTTTCAAATGGCTCTGAACACTTGCGAATTGTGATTTAATGGCATTAAAATCAGGGTGTTGAACCGAACCTGAACCCGAACCGTAAACCCGAATGAACCGTTTCATTTTGGTGAACCTGAACCGAACCAGCAAAATTTTACTTCAGTGAACCTGAACCAAACCTGAACCCCTAACAAAAATAAGAATATATTTTTCCACAACTTGATGCCGCTGGCGCTGGTACACGCACAATAAGAGCAGTGGTGATCATCAACAGGATCAGCAATTTCTTCTCTTTTTTTCTGGACGAAACGAGTAACGACAGTTAAATTTTAAGTCAATGAACCCGAACCGAACCCGAACCAGTAATATTTTATTTGAGTGAACCTGAACCAAACCTGAACCTCGAAAATGGTGCTCAAGTGAACCCGAACCAAACCTGAACCGCTAAAATATTTTGAGCAGGAGCTAAACCTGAACCCGAACCGTTATTTGAAACGGTTCGACACCCTGATTAAAATAGCTTGTTTTCCAAAAAATTACAAAAAATCACCCAACGGCTGGGGCTTTGCCACCAGAACCCCAAAGCCTCCGGCGGCTGGGAGCCCCGCCCCCATGCAGACTCCCGTCTGTGATACGTTTGAGTTACGGCAACGATTTCAGATCTTCCATCCTACGATATCTTTGTCCCACAAAAACTTCCTCTTTTGAAAATTTGTGATGACGTGATGTGATTTGTGGTTTAGGCCTCCCCCAATCAAAAATCCTGGGTACGCCTATAAATTGGAGATCGCCTGAAAAACTTTTTAAAAACCTTTTTTTGGAGAACACTTCTGGCTGTTTCCTGGGCCGTTGGCCTTGACCTCGAGCATTCCTGTCCTTGGCCTCGAGAGGGTCTGTCATCGGAAAGACCGTCCTTGGCCTTAGCCTCGGATTTTTTTTGTGCCCTTGGCCTTGGCCTCGAGCCTTGTGTCCTCGACTCCACCTCCGCAGTAGCTTTTTAACTTGATTAACCTTTGTCCGGAGGCATAGGTACAATTGTAACTTTTGCGATTTTAAATAGCGATAACTTTGTTGTTATAATTTGCAGATACCTGAGATTTTCTGACATCTCTAAATTCTTTCATAGGTTTATTCAAGCAAATTTTCAGCCAAATATGCTTTCACATTACTGCTATATCGGATAAATTTTTTCTTACATCCATAACAGGCGGCATAAGTACAATTGTACCTACATATACCTTTCGTTTGAAATGAATCCTAAAAGACTTAATCATGATTGTTTAAAGATGATGTTATTTTATTAAAACAACACAAATCAATCAATGTATATTTATAACATGAAGAAATGAGTAAAGGAAGAAGAGTTTATTTATTTTCACAAGGGATGTACATCGTTTTAGATGCTGAATGTTTGTTGCACACAGGCTGCCCGAAAATCACACATTTTTCCTGGTTTTTCGTTGTTTCCTCCTCTGGTCTTGGCTGACACAACAACTGTTAACGATCGAAGTAGGTCCACGACTGCGAGGAGGAGCACGAGCGACTACTGCGTTTTTTCGTGACGTCACAATTTGTCGTCCACGCACCATTTCCACTGCGCCTCGAAGAAAATGGTTCCTTACCACCATCCTATTGTTACTACGAGCTTCAATTAAGGGCATACACAACATATTGGCCAGCTCTTTCAGAAACTTTCTTCGTTGATCCTTTGCCCTAAACCATGCGCTGTGTTCTCTGTAGATGAGCATGCCAAGCCAGTGCCGTCAATCATATTGTAAAAAAATGCCAACAGCCACCGCAATGTTCGTCGTTTCGCATGTACTGACCCAGTGTTTATAGTATCAACACCGCCTTTTGTGTTGTAGTAGTATTTTATTATTTCGAGCTTGACTGATTGTGTTTCTTCAACTTCTCCAGACATGTGCGTAGATGACAAAATCACAACTCCTTTCTTCTTCTTTGGCACATATGAACAGACTGTTGCATCACGATGGTAAGCGAAATTGATTGAATAAACAAGCCTTTCATTGGTAGACTGTATGTTGCGTGGTAGAAGTCTTTTGTTTTACTGTACCGGTACTAACTAAAGTCATGTTCCAGGAGTTCAATACCTTAGCTAATTCCATAGTTGTGAAAAAGTTATCCGTAGTAACATTTTCTCCAGGGCTTTTATTCAAACTGACCAGGTTCAAAACTGTTTGCTCGCCAACGTTTACTTGTCGGGGACCATCTATAGGTTTTCCAGTGTAAATCTGACCTTGCAGTGGGTATGCGTTTGATGCATAGCAAGCCCAGAAAACCTTAATGCCATATGTAGTAGGTTTAGATGGTATGTACTGTGTAAATTTAGTATGGCTTTTAAAGGGAAATAATTGTTCGTCAATGGCAATGCATTCATAAGACTTGTGTAGGCTTTTTCCAAACTTCTGTTCAATATAATTCATATGTCTTGTATTGGTGCGGCCTCTTCTGTTTGCGCACGTTCTGCGCGGGTGTTTTCGTTGTCAAATCTAATAAATCTGAGCATCATTTTGAGCCGGCCACAAAACATAGCTGCTCGTACAAGTGGTAAAGCACCACCTTTGCACATATCGTCCAGATTCTCTTTATTTTGTAAGTGTACACCAGCAGCAATGAAAATGCCAATAAATGCGAGCAGCTCAGCTTCAGTAAAAGGCTGGAATGTTTTTGATGGTGGCTTTCCGAAAGCAAGAGGAAACCTGTTCATCAGATCATTGTTGAAAGCATCACACACTCCTTTGCCCTTTTGATTTTTTTCTCGCAATCTGATGTCACAAATCTCTGGTCTCATAATTGACTTCAATAACTCATCTGGTGTAAACAGGTTACAGTTTGCTGCAGATTCACCCCTTTGATGTAGAATGTTACGAGATTTTGTATGTGCACTTGGTAATGCCAAACTTCTAGATCAAATGCCAAACTGTGGCTTCTAGATCCAGCTCCAAATGCACTCATTATAATTCAGTAAATCGGTAAAAAGAGGAAGAGCTTCCTAAAATGTAACTAAAATATCTCATAATGTAAAACATCTGAAACAATCTGCAGATGATATCGTAAACATACCAGCCATCAAGGGCGATTTTACAAAACCTGCCGATATTGCAGCTCCGTACTGCTACTGCTACAGGTTATGCGCAGTACCAAACTAGTGACTAGGTAGAGACTAACAAGCTATAAACAAATAACTGGGTAACTACTGTACGGTAAAAACTGGCTAAATAATTGGCTAACTACGGTAAAACTGGCTAACCAGGCTAGCTTAAGAGGCTAAATAGCTTATCCAGAAGAAAAATAATTACTGCTTTGTGCAATCAAGCTCTATTAAGCCATCAATTGTACTTTTGGCGCTTTTAAACTTTTAAAACGTTTCTTCTGACTGACTCAAAAGTAGCGGAATAGCAGCAACGCACAGTCTGTGTTTCTAAACACCTAAAAGCTTGATGCATTCTCAGCATTAAGGCTGGTTTACACACAACGCTTGCGCGAGTCTCTCGTTAAATTTTGTGTTAGTTTTATCATGAAAGGAAAAAAGGAAAAATTTGCTTTTTTTCCCTTCATAACAAAACAAGTACAAAATTTAAAAGCGAGACTTGCGCACGTGTTGTGCGTAAACCAGCTTTTAGAATTTTATTGGTTTGCATTATGACGTCATAATATGTTGTGTCTGAGCGGTTCCTAATTATGTTGCATAGATTTTGATTAGTTTTGAAAAGCTTTCTGTTTGAATCAACTTCAATAGTTTCAGAAATTGTACCTACAACGACAAATTTCCCACGAAATAAGTGTAGGTACAATTGTACCTATGCCGCCTGTTAGCGGTGTAAAATTATGCTGCCGGACAAGGGTTAACAATTCGCAAAGTTAAGATAATCAAGATGAAGCATCTTACCGAAGTGTCACGAATAATAATTTTGAATGCCTGAGATTGCTGTGTTTTAACTGAATTTAATTTATTGAGATTGCTTTGTATTGAGATTGAGATTTATTGAGATTGCTCTGCGCCTGTGTGCTTGGTCCTTGGCCTTGGCCTCGAGGCTTGTGTTCTCGACTCCACCTCTGATTATAAGAGAGGGTGATTTTAGATAATAGTTTTGTGGGCAATTTTGCCGAGTTTGTGTATCTGTTTGGTTTGTGTGCAGTAGCGTTTGCAGGATTTTCGAAAAGGGGGGGCCAGAAAATTTGAAAATAATAAATACCAAAGGAAAAATTTCTCCGCTCAGAATCAGTACGTTTTTCTGCCCAAAATTAGGTGAAGATCAAAACAAAGAAAAAGGTCTTCACTAAAAATTAGTCCAGTTTTTGGCCCGAAGTTACGTGAAGATCGAAACCCCACAAAAAAGCAGGTCTTTAACCAAATTCTGTCCTTTTGTGTGATCAAACTTTCTGTCCAAGTTACAAAGGGGGGTTATGCAGCAATTTGCATAACCCCCCTTAACTATTTTATGCCAATTATACTATCCTGGTAACCCAAAGGGGGGGGCATGGTACCATGCCCCCCCACTTAAATATGCCCCAGCTTGTGTAGTCGTATAGTGGGCGATCTAAATTGGTCCATCGCGATAGTGTGTAAGGAGCGACCTGAACCTGGTCGGTTGCGGTTAAGTCTTTGTGATCTGAATTGGTCGGTCGTAAGAAGTTTTAGTGGAGCGATTTTGCTCAGTGAAAGTGGTTTTGTGTTTCAATCTTATATAGAAGTTTTAATTTAAGATTGGTGTGCTGCTTTGTGAGATTCAAGAAGCTAAAGGAACTATCAACCAGTTCCCGTACCAGGATAGCGTGACTGGTATGGGGGGGGAGGAAAGAAATAAATTTTGGGGAGGCACAAGAAGTTTATTTGTAGGAATTCGGGGAGGGCATGGGGACACGAGAAGTTTATTCGAGTGTGGATCAAACGAAAAAAGTGAAGACCAAAAAAAAGATCTTCACTACAAGAAATTCCACTCATTCTGATTGTCGTCTCAAAATTCTTGCGATTTTTCACAAACTTTTAAGTAAAGACCAAAAACAAAAAGATCTTCGTCCCAAAAGTTTTATGAAATCTGGTGTGAGTCCACAAAAATTACAAAACAACAGTTCTTGCTGGCGAGTTCTAAAACGGTAAACACCAATTTGGGAGTTTTAGGCCTCGATTTGCACTCCAGTAGCCCCAAGCCTGTAAATTTCTTCTGGGCATAGTTATCGCTTGTGGGGCATAATTTTCGTTTGGGGGGCACAAGCAATCATTTGGGGGGGCATGGCCCCGGAATGCCCCCCCAGTGGCACCAGCCTTGACTTAGAATAATACTTCAGTCCTAACTGTTCTGCTGTAATATTCACAAGACAACTATGGTCACCTTAATTGTTATAACCCACACCTTAATCTCCCCAAGGTGTGACAGACACTATAGGCGTACCATTATCTTGGTCTTTTCGCACAAATGTTGTTCTATGGTCTGTGATTTAATATGCCATCATAGCAAAAAGCTAGGTCCATAAATTTAGCACAAAATGTCAGCAAATATCATATGCTTTGACTCTTGGCACACACATAACGCTACAGTTCGGTATGTGAAGCCGCTATTTTTTAGTAAAAATTATTGTGGGCTTTTACGCTTGGATTGGAAATACGACCAAGACATGCCCATTTTCCAAGACTTTGAGGTGCCGAGACCGAGGCTTTAGACTTACCAGACCGAGATGAGACCGAGACGAGATCGAGACGAGACCGAGACGAGACCGAGACGAGACCGAGACGAGACCGAGACGAGACCGAGACGAGACCGAGACGAGACCGAGACGAGACCGAGACGAGACCGAGACGAGACCGAGACGAGACCGAGACGAGACCGAGACGAGACCGAGACGAGACCGAGACGAGACCGAGACGAGACCGAGACGAGACCGAGACGAGACCGAGACGAGACCGAGACGAGACCGAGACCGAGACGAGACCGAGACGAGACCGAGACGAGACCGAGACGAGACCGAGACGAGACCGAGACGAGACCGAGACGAGACCGAGACGAGACCGAGACGAGACCGAGACGAGACCGAGACGAGACCGAGACGAGACCGAGACGAGACCGAGACGAGACCGAGACGAGACCGAGACGAGACCGAGACGAGACCGAGACGAGACCGAGACGAGACCGAGACGAGACCGAGACGAGACCGAGACGAGACCGAGACGAGACCGAGACGAGACCGAGACGAGACCGAGACGAGACCGAGACGAGACCGAGACGAGACCGAGACGAGACCGAGACGAGACCGAGACGAGACCGAGACGAGACCGAGACGAGACCGAGACGAGACCGAGACGAGACCGAGACGAGACCGAGACGAGACCGAGACGAGACCGAGACGAGACCGAGACGAGACCGAGACGAGACCGAGACGAGACCGAGACGAGACCGAGACGAGACCGAGACGAGACCGAGACGAGACCGAGACGAGACCGAGACGAGACCGAGACGAGACCGAGACGAGACCGAGACGAGACCGAGACGAGACCGAGACGAGACCGAGACGAGACCGAGACGAGACCGAGACGAGACCGAGACGAGACCGAGACGAGACCGAGACGAGACCGAGACGAGACCGAGACGAGACCGAGACGAGACCGAGACGAGACCGAGACGAGACCGAGACGAGACCGAGACGAGACCGAGACGAGACCGAGACGAGACCGAGACGAGACCGAGACGAGACCGAGACGAGACCGAGACGAGACCGAGACGAGACCGAGACCGAGACGAGACCGAGACGAGACCGAGACGAGACCGAGACGAGACCGAGACGAGACCGAGACGAGACCGAGACGAGACCGAGACGAGACCGAGACGAGACCGAGACGAGACCGAGACGAGACCGAGACGAGACCGAGACGAGACCGAGACGAGACCGAGACGAGACCGAGACGAGACCGAGACGAGACCGAGACGAGACCGAGACGAGACCGAGACGAGACCGAGACGAGACCGAGACGAGACGAGACGAGATCGAGATGAGATTAACATCCAGAGCTGGGCAAGTTCGCAAGTTACTCCGCAAGTTCGCAAATCCGCAACTGCGGACTAACAAAAAAAGTTGCAGACATGCAGACTTGCGGACTTTGACAGTTTAAATTGCGGAATTGCAGTTGCAGACCACTTTTAATTTTAATCCCAATTCCGCAAGTTTTATACAAATAATGAAATTCCTTTCTATTTTTGTAAAATATTTATGTTTTTACCCAGTCAAACATAAGAAATCAATTTAATTTTTTCGAGTTCAAGTTGGGCAAAAACATCAAGTTTTTCGAGTTCTGGCTGACAGAAATACTAAGTCTACTTTTCGACTTATATGCTTTTTTTTGTTGAAATGCTTTTTTTTTGAGTTCAGCAAAACAACCGACTTTTTTTGAGTTTAAGTTCGAATTTTGCAGCTCTGGTTCAAAGTATGGCTTTGTCGTTTTTTACCATGAGTTCACAAAATTAGCCACTAGTGTATCATTTTTTGTACTGGTAGCCAGTGCTGTCGCTACGGTGGGGCCAAGGCAACCGTACCCTCCCTAACGACTGCTTGTGCCCCCCCATTTTGGTTTGCTCAGAATGCTTTTTCGAAACATCACGTAACGACAAGAAAACAGGCAATAGTGGAAAATGGAATAATAATTTTCAAACATCATTCTCGTTTGAAGTTTTCTTGATTGCGGGCAAAATTGCTGGCCACCAACTGCTGTACATAAATGTGACCCAATAATCTATCTTATTAACACGGCTTTACGGATGTGTCGCGGAATAGGGATATATGCCTATAGAAGCTTTACCGGTATTTCGTTAGTGATTATGACCAGTGGTGTAAAAAGTACTCGAAAATTGTACTCAAGTAAAAGTTTCGTTACTGACAAAAAAACTACTTGAAGTAAAGTACAAAGTACTGACCAAAAAAAGTACTTGAGTAAAAGTAAAAAAGTAGTCATTTTAAAACTACTCAAGTACAAGTATTTCTGAAAGTATTCACGCAAAATAAGCAAACTATTCAATTGACCAATGACAACTGGTCGACTACCTTCACATCACTGCCACAAGCGCTTGATTTTCTAACCCCTCACTATCTTAAGAAGTCATGAAATATTAATTGTGCAGGTTTTTTGTTACTATATTCAAGGAATCAATTCATAAAATATTTGCTCAAATACTTATTCCTGCCATTGCTAAAAAGTAAAAACACCGCGGAAGTGCCTCATTAGAGTGTCGGCAGCGTGGCCAACAGGGTAAAGACGTCGTTTTTACGACGACCCTGATCGCATGATCATGAGTTCAACCCGCACCCTGGTCACGTTATTGCGTCCTTGGATAAGACGCCTTACGATGATTATCTCTGCTTGGTGGCTTCGAACAAGCAGCAAATTTACGTGGGAAGAAATCAAAACGTCAACAGGAAAGCTTGGAAAATGGTCAACTCCTAAGCGGGTGCGGATTCGTCCAAAATATAGCGCACCGTCGCTTTCTCGTGATAGGAGGATAAAGATGCACCAATCAATCAATCAATCATGCTCTAACCACTAGGCTATACAATCTTGTCGGCATATTTATCAGTTCAACCCCAGGCTCTCAAACTGCAAGACACTGTTCTCAAGAACAGAGAAACTAAACATTTCATCAGTTTATTACTCAATGATGAAGTCTTACTGCTACAGTGCTACTCAGCAGAAGTGGAGTCCTTGAGGACGTCCTTGGTATCGAGGACACATTTTAAAGTCCTTGGCCTCGAAGCCTCAAGTCCTCGAAAAATGCCTGTCCTCGGCTCGAGGACAGCAGTATTTTTTGAATTGTTAAAATTTTGTAGTTTGCCAGAAAAAAATTTTGAAGACCTTTGTTTTTGGAGATCGCCTAAATTTGGACTGTAAAACCGACTCAATCTGCGTGAAAACCGATCAAAATCTGGGATAAGATCGTTTAATGTAGTTTCCAGCCTCTGAATTAGCCTTCCCCCATTGCAAATTTTTGGCTATGCGCCTGCCAGGATCTCATATCTCCACTTATCAATAAATTTCTGCAATTGCCTAATCCTCCAGTCCTACAAAACAGCAAAACGGGAATGGATCTTTCACCCCAATTACGAACAGCCCGATTGTAGATGCACCCTAACCTACTAACTCTACTCATGACTTCAGGAAAACTGACGATTCGTTTGCATTTTATTGGTGTTAAAATGGCAAGGTTAACCTACAATGTTGCAGGCTAACTATTCGGTAGAGCTTTGGTTCCTAGTCCTGATTAAGAAGTCGATGTTTACCAGTACTTGATTAGAAAAAATGCAATCGTTTTCAAAAGCACATGAACGCAGACAAGCGTGGAATTTAAAGAAAGAAAGAACCAATAGAAAATATCCTGACTGCGCGTTTACGTATGATTGACTGCAGATGCCCTCAGTCAAAGTGCAGTGAACATTGCGTCTCAAATTTTAAAACTACTTTGTACTTTTATCAAATAAAAAGTACTTAAGTAGCGTTACTTCAGACTAAAAGTACTTAAGTAAAAGTAAAAGTAGTTAAAAAAAAACTACTCAAAAAAGTACTCGTTACCGAAAAAAGCTACTCAAGTAATCTACTCAAGTAAAAGTATTTCGTTACTTTACACCACTGATTATGACCCGAAGGCGTGAAAACATTTTTTTAAAAGACCAGCTGTTTTTTTTTTAGAACACACTCAAGATTTGTTTTAGGTGGCACTCAGTCGCGCAACCAGGGAAAATGGGCTAAAGGGGCATCAGCCCATTTTAGCCAAGTCAATTAGAAACTATAACCAAAAAAAAAGAATAAGCGTTTAAACGTTTTTTTGGACCTGACCTGAAGTATATGGGGTTCAAGAAGCTAGGCAATGTAAATCTTTCAATGACTTCTGGATTTTAGCAATTTACTATAATTATTGATATGGTTTTTAAAACGTGCGAAATGTGATTTAAATGGCGTTAAAATTCCTATTTTTGCCGCAAGATCGCAAAAACCACCCAGCAGCAGGGTGCTTTTCCCCCTCTGTGACACGCTTGAGTTGCAACGGTTTGTTCAGCACGGGACCTAAATTAGACAATTTTTGTGCAAAAAACATTTACTTTTGGTTCAAGCCCCCTTTCTCTTGGCAAAACCCTGGTTGCGCTTCTGGTCGCATTCACTCCAGCAGGCAGATTTCATTCTCTCCTCCTGCAAACTCCTGCATTCACTCCTGCATACAAAACAAGCTGATAAACGCTGCCGGGCTTATATGTCTCTTTTATCAAAGATGAATACAAAATAGTAGCTTTAAATAATCAGTTTTTGTGAGTAAAATTTCAGTCTGCGTTATATTGCCCCCTATTTTCGGCTAGGGCCCCCTCACTTCGTTCGGTCTGGCGACGGCACTGCTGCTAGCGTGTGATTGTCTCGTTTCTACCGTATTTATACAAACTGGGAACTAAAAGGTTAGTAATACAATCAGTGATATTAATGTTCTTTTGCCTTCTACTACCTAGGCCTTTTCCTGCGTTGAAAATAATTTTTTTTTAGAATATCTTGTTGTAAGCGGAAATACGGATTGTGCTCTGCTATTTGATGACTTCTCATCGTAATCCAATGGCTTTTAATCTCCAAATCCCTAGCTTCATTGTAGCATTTTTAAGGGTTCGTCGGGTTCGTCGGTGGGTTGTGTATTATGTTTCCATGCAGTTTAAGCATCTGCTGTATAAGCAATAGTGCAACCAGAAGGGCTGGGGGCTACAACCAGTGGCGGATCCAGAAAATTTCGGTGGGGGGGGGATTTTAAGCACATATCCTCAAAAATTCGGATGTCTTCACCGAAATTGAGAGTGATTTTTCGGCCGAAATCGGAAATTCAAACGTTTTTTTCGCCCAAAATCAGGTGGTCTCCAAAAAAAAAAAAAAAAAAAAAAAAAGGTCTTCACCGGAATCCTTGGGTTGCGGCTGGTGGGGGGGATGCATCCCGAAATGGAGCCGAATTGTTCGAAATAGAGGCTGATTTTTCGGCCAAAATCGTTACTTTTAGGCTGATGGGGGGATGCATCCCCCCCATCCCCCCCCCTAAATCCGCCACTGGCTACAACCCCCCTTAGCCAGGTCACTTAAAAACTTCAGCCAAAAATACAAGCGTTTAAATCTGTTTTGAGTTGACCTGAAAGTAAAAGGGGCTGGGCAATTCTTAAGTTTGGCGTTCGAAAAAGCAGCTGAATAACAAGTCATGCTGTGGTACATGTATTGCAATCAACGATTGTGAGTAATTCCTTTTATTGCATCGAATATATCCACCATACGCTTGCTATACTTCCCACAAGTAACGACTTTTGACTTATGTTTGCTAATCCACTTTGAGCAGACAACTTCGGGCATGGTTGATTGCAAAACCCTTCTACTCGGTTCATAAAAAATTGCGGACTTGCGGTTGAGGACTTTAAATATTACGAAGTTGCGGTCTTGCGGTTGCGGACTTCAAGAATTACAAAGTTGCGGACTTGTGGTTGCGGACTTCAAGAATTAGGAAGTTGCAGACGCGGTTGCGGATTCAAGAGTCCTTAAACGTCGTTGCGGACTTGCGGTTGCGAATTAAGCTTTTTAACGTGCAATTGCGGACTTGTGATTGCGGATTAAGAAAATTGAAATTCGGCTGCGGATTTGCGGACTGCGGACTTAAAAAAAACTTGCAGTACCCAGCACTGCTTACATCAATTGGTATAATTTGTTGCCAACCAAGGCACTGTTGCCTCATTTACAGGATTTCGACCACTGCAAAATTGCTCAAATCTAAAATGATAATTTTACAAATTTTTTGTCGCAAGTTTTTAGTCTACTGATTTAAACAACAACTAAAGGCAAAATCAATGGGGGTAGGCTATTAAAGTTGGGCCAGTCGCTTAAGAATAGAAAGACTGAATCCTATGGTGTTGTATGCACTATCGGTACTGGTATGTATTTAGCCCTAGTTATATGTTCTTGTTTTGTAGGCATTAGGCTTCATAACATTAAAGCACCTAGCCTACATCGTGTTTGAAGTAGAATGTCTCTGGAATGGCTGGGTTAAAAAGGATGGAGTCTATGCTAATCTTGTCTAATATGATTGGCCTAATTTTAAAACCCCATTCTGGGATTGATTTTGTTTTTAGGCCTCATCTAAGCACTCCTTCTTCAACAATTTTGCAATCAAATTTACTTTTTGAGCTACAGTATTAGCAACGGTTTAAGTGATTTGTATAAAAAAAATTTGATTTTTTGTATAAATGCTTAAAGTTTTGGCATGTTTAGCTGTTAAAATTAAATATTTTTTTAACCGTCTAATCAAATCTTTTATTATACTGTACTTGCGGTAATACGCCAAAGCGTGCAACGAGTTTGCAGGCCCATCTCCTCATCATTGCACCGAGGCAACACAGCTCCTTTTGAAGAAATGTTGCAGCGGTGGCGAGTCCTTGGCAACACTGCGTTCAATTTGACCAGAATGAGATTTAAACCTCAAACCTTTCGTTCCAGAGATAAATGCGTAATCGCTTGACCAACTGGTTTCTCCGATTTCTCACCTTAGAGCAAACAATGAACAGTGGCATTAGCAATTATCATTAAGGCATTTGTCTTCCCATTTGTAAAATCTTGCTTGCAAAATTTTAACATGCTTTCAAGGTTCTGAATAAAATATTTGATTTGAATAAAATATTCAAAATAAAATATTTTGAATAAAACGAAGTTCTAAGCATTTATGCAAAAAGTGGATAATTTTTTGATGTAAAAAAGTAGTTTTGTTTTAAAAAAGAAAATTTAATTGCAACACTGTGGCTGATAAATGCTTGTAAACTGTTACTTTGGACAAAACATTATACAATTATTATTTGGGCAAATTAGTAAGAACACCATGAACTCATATATAGTGTATGCAATATGAAAGGATTCATTATTTCTATTGACCATTGGCTAATGTCTATATGCTAGGCCTGGGTAAGTTTTGAAGACAATGATTTAAATCTATTAAAATAGTTTTATATAAGATATGGCACAATAAATTTTTGTTGGGCTATACCTATCAAGTGGTTGATAATTTTAGGTAAAGTTGTTAATAAAAGTGTTTTTAAGCAATGCCAAGCATCCAGGATCATTTTGTAGTGATTCAAAAACGAGCTCTTCGGTTGCGGTTAACCAGCTCGACTGCGCAGTAGGAAGTGCCGGAAAACCTTACTCTCTCTGATCTGGCTGTAGGTTGGCAAAAAGACAATTTCATTAAGTCCTTAGGAAAATTAATTTAAAAACTATATCCAAAATAATAGCTCTTCCAATACCACTAATGTGAAAATGTATTTACGGATTAAGTTTACTCAGATCGAGGAAATGCACCAAGTGATTTTGTTGATTAACGTGTATTACCTTTAGAGAAGTTGTAACTTTAAATACTATGACTTTCCCTCCTTCAACATAACTTTGGCTGACCGTATTATTGTATTGGCCAACTTTGCTTTCTAAAACTTATAGCCTTCCTAATGCAATCTGCCTCGGGTGCTTTCTGCATAAATAAATTTTACCACACTAATGATGATGGAAAACCTAAGTTTAATTGATATCTGTTCATCAATACAATCAGCTTTATTTGGTGTACCGAAATTGGAGAAACAAAAAATATTTAAAATCTTTGAAGGTGTAAGTTTGAAGGTAGCAGGACAATACTAAACAGCAGAAAAGTCGGAAAAGGCGGAAATCTAAAATTGAAAAGGAAAAACAACATCGATATACAAGCAGGTCCATGATCACAACACCACAGGAATGCACAGGTGAGCTGTGCATTCCTGTGGTGTTGTGATCATGGACCTGCTAGTGGATCGATGTTGTTTTTCCTTTTCCATTGATTCGCTATGGTTCCCCGCCCGGAGGTGCGATATCTCTGGTACCCTTGTGGTTCCCTTGGTGGTTTTTGTAAATCTAAAATTGTGCTAAAAGTAGGAAAAGGCAGTTAAGGTTTACCCTAACCTAATCCGAATTTATAATCCTACACTGCCTTTTGGCACGATTTCAGCCTTTTCTGCTTCTCCGACTTCTAAAAAGGCAAAATCGTGCTAAAAGGCGGGTTAGGTTAGGGTGAACCCTGACTGCCTTTTCCTACTTATCTGCTTTTTCCTATTTCCTACTTTTCCGTCTTTTATTATTGTCCATGGCAGCATTTTAGAAAGTGACTTTATCTTGATTTAGATGTTTCAATTTATCGGAAAAGCTTTCTTTTAGTCAGCATCTACAGCTCCTTCGTAAACGTGCATTATGCATCCTGCAATGTATTGAAATCTCTTTGTACTTACACACAGCAAAATTGATGGCTAGGCAGTAGCAGCATTGAGAGATATTGGGGTTCTAATCAAAGTTGTTCCAATGGTTGCCCTTGGATATGTCATTAAAATTTAAAATTCTTTAAAGTGCTTTAAAGAAGATTATAGTGTTGAGGTTGAACAGGAATCTGTCACAGATACCAGCACCCTTACCAATCTAGTATCGGATATTTCCTTTGAAATCTTTGATGATGTGCCAATCATTCTAACCAGTACTAATTCTGTATCGGATATTCCAATAAATGTCTGATGAAGTGCCACTTATTCAAACCACTTCCTTTATAAGAGGTCCTGATTTAGTTGGCAAAAGCTGTTTTACAATCTGAGGCTCCATCTGAATCTACATCACAGATCAGCGGACGAGAAAACCGGTACTGGTACACAATTCTAATAGATTAACTGGCGCAGATCAATAGGGAATTCTTTTGGAACATCTAAATTTGGATATTTGGTCATCTCACTGAGAATTGTGTACCAGTAACGGTTTTCTCGTCCGCTGATCTGTGATGTAGATTCAGATGAAGCCTCAGAATGTAAAACAGCTTTTGCCAACTAAATCAGGACCTCGTATAAAGGAAGTGGTTTGAACAAGTGGCACTTCATCAGACATTTATTGGAATATCCGATACAGAATTAGTACTGGTTAGAATGATTGGCACATCATCACAGATTTCAATGGAAATATCCGATACTAAATTGGTACGGGTGCTGGTATCTGTGACAGATTCCTGTTTAACCTTAACACAATAATCTTCTTCAAAGCACTTTAAAGAATTTTAAATTTTAATGACATATCCAGGGGCAACCATTGGAACAACTTTGATTAGAACCCCAATATCTCTCAATGCAAGTTCCAAATTTACATGTTCCAAAAGAATTCCCTATTGATCTGTGCCAGTTAGGCTATTGAGGGAAAGAACTCGTTCAAACTGGGATGTTAACGGAAAGTGGCAAGAGACAAATTTTAAGTGAAATTCTTCAAGTAATGAAGATGTGAGAGAGGTAGACTACTGCATAAATAATTGTGATTTCTTTGTTTTTTTGTCATCTCAGCTCAAGAAAGTCACAATGGCACTGTTTATACGCAAGGTAACTCAACTATTGGAAGTTACCATTGTTTCTTAAGGTTAATGGTTGAGGTTTTGTTGCTGCTTAGATGTCTTTATGAAAGTAATCAAGGTAAGGCGTACTGCATATATTCAGGCGCAACAACATAGCTTGAGATTGAACCTGCAGTTGCGGCATTGTAACTATGCCCGTCAACCCACTGCATTAGTTATTCATTAACTTTGTTTTTATGTAGAAGAAACTGATTTTCTTGGTTTTTGGTTAATCGGTGACTTGTGATAGATAGTAACCTATCATTTACACGGGATAAATTTAAAAGAAAAGTGTTTAAGTTGGTACTCCTAATGTCTGTTGCTATCTGTGGGGGATCTAGAAATTTAGTTGGGGGGGAGATGATAAAATTTATAAGAACAAGTTGTGTATTTGCTATAATCTCAAAATTTCGGATGTTTATGATTAATGAAGCTGACGTTATTTTCTCCGGATTTTAAAGTGATCTCCAAAAAAAAAAAGGTCTTTAGGGCAGCAGGCCATAAACTTCTCCGGATTTTGAAGTGATCTCCAAAAAAGCCCTCCGCTGTTCCAACGAGCTGATGTTACCCCCAAAATGGCTGATTGCTGTTTTTGATCTATTTCAAATAAGTTTAATGGTATTTGTATGCACGTTGGGTTTAGGCTGGTGGGGGGTGCATCCCCCCCTAAATCCGCCCCTGGTTGCTATCACAGTGTGCTATACATTTTGGCAAGCACATTTCTCGGCAGTAGGCTACTTAGCTTAGTAAAACTTTTTTATGTTTTAGTCACCCTGGAAGGGAATTGAGAAAAAAAGCTGTTGTTGCACTTATCAATTTAAGTAAACCCCAGCTAATGATTGGCAAAGTAAAAGCAAAAATGAGTTCGAATATTGTTTTTGCAAGTTCCAGCGTAATCAAACCAATGTGGCTTGAGCTGTGTGAGCTAATCGCATTCCAATATTATTAGTTTGTAACTCATATAAGCATTATGGTTTCCTAATTTGTCCGCTAATTTGCAAAATCAATTGTTTTGTGAAAGCTTTTTCTTTATTTTTTACCAATCAGCAGTCCAGTGGATAGAGCGTCTGCTACTTAAACGGTAGACTCAGGTTTGATTCCCGGTCGGGTCTAACCAAAGAGTATAAAAATTGGTATACACAGCTTCCCTGCTTGACGTTCAGCAATTAAAGGGACAGTGTGAGGACTCTACCGCGTGTGGTAGACAGGTGGCAGCTTGACTCAAAGACCGAAAGGTCCCTCTCTGTCCCCTGGCCAAGGTAGCTTGGTGAATAAAGTGTAATTACAATTATATGCTGTACTCAAAAACTAACTATATAAAGGTGGCATTTTGACTACTTCATCCATCAACATGGAACATAGGCATAGCTAGGGGCCCGGCTCCCTCGATTGAAATGCCACCATTGACAAAAATGTGACAAAAAAGCCTGTTGTTTCTTCGGTTACTTTTAACATTTTTCGCGTACAACCGTTATTAACAATAATATTGCCAGCCAATGGGCATGCGCCCTCTTGATTTAATTTTTGCCAACCAATTTGAATATATAACTCGGGAGATATTAAGAAGTTTTGTTGTAAAAGTTGCAACCTCAGGCCCTCAATCCCTCATCTAAGCTTGTTAAGAATCTAATGCAATAACCAGGGCTAAATTCACCATACTGCACAGTGGCATAATGTTTTGTGCAAATAGAATTTGAATAGAACACCCCTGGTGATGCCGATTCCGAATGGAACAGACTAGGTTTTAATATTTGGCCTGTACTGTGTTGTAATATTCGTTCTGGTCTATGCTGTCGAGCACTTTTTTTGAATCAGTTGAATTCTAACTCCACTTATTGGTTGTACTTGAAGCAAAATCAAGCTAAAAGCTTTTTGCTAAATAACTGTTTGTACAGCAACTTAATTGTGATGCTTAATTGCCAATGCAACACTTAATGTATTGCATTGCAATTCGAGTTCAATGCTGAGAATGTGCTGTGCTGTGTAACAAAATTCTTCTTAACCTATCATTTCTTCAACAAGTACAAATAATTTTTATTCAAAGTAGGATTTTATTTAAAATATTTGAATTTATTCTGGATTAGCTTGTTCTTTTAAAACACCTCAATTGTGCACTACTTTGGGAATTGATTTGTGCATTGGTGCTGAGCCAAAGTTGACAGAATGTCAAAGCCATACCATAGTTACAACATTTTGTGTATAGATATTTTTTGTATCATGGTTAAAGAGATAACTTTTTGCAGATATTTTGGGTACGCAAAGTCCCTCAAAAAATCAATGGTGATGTAAAGCGACTGCGCAA
This sequence comes from Trididemnum nubilum, assembly GCA_963965965.1. Classification (NCBI taxonomy): domain Eukaryota; kingdom Metazoa; phylum Chordata; class Ascidiacea; order Aplousobranchia; family Didemnidae; genus Trididemnum; species Trididemnum nubilum. The sequence continues at coordinate 11,784,467 of OZ014479.1, forward strand.
ATTTCAGAACAAACACGTGCAAAAACCGAAACGATCAGTTAAAAATATATTTGGAGTTTCTTCCACCAAATCCCCCAAAAGAAAAACATCTTTCACTGCTCCAACTTTTCATGACAGTAATGTGGATTAAAAGAAACAGGTAGAGTTTCTATGTTCAGTTGTGCATGTGTGTGTTTACGGTACATTAATTTACTTATTTGAGCAATTTTTCCGATGATACCTGATTCAAATTTATCGCAAGTTTTTTTTTTATACGTTAGTTGCTGTTTTGTGGTTGTCTTAGTGATCTTAAATTTCTATATTCTTTTTTGATATTTGTTTCACACGCTTGAATTTGCTTGACTACCGGGTCATTTCGCACAATTGCACACATTACACATCTCATGGTCCTATTACATTATTATGTAACCAGTTTAAATTGCAAAGCGTAAACTTAAATTATGCTAATGTACTGTACGAAACTAATATGGTTTTGTATTTGATTCAAGAAGAACCGGGCAAATTGGTGAAATTTCAAAAAAAAAATACATTAATGAGTGGATGCAGGAGATCTATAAAGCCAGATAATCATATGTTAAAAGCAACAATTTTACTCTTACATTGATCAGAGAAGTATGGCCTGGGTTATTAACATAGAACGAGGTAAGTAGATAATGTGTACAAAAAAGTGTTCATGGATTTTTATGGTACCGGTAATCAAAAAATCGTGCTGTTAATGCTAGCATGAAGATCATCAAAAAAACTTAATTGCTGAAGTTAAAATTTTTGCTTGCAGTTAGTTTTGGAGAAGCGAAGAATCAAAGCTTTTCTTCTGAACGAGAAATCAGATCTGAAGCCAGAAAGATATTCTGTAAGGTGATCAGTTTTGCGAAGGCTAAAATGCAAAAATTCTTTGGCTTGGTAAAGGTATTGGACCAGCTACCGATGTGCGAGCTTAGCCACATGTCATAGCGTAAGTGTCAAAGTGAGGTGCAGTGGCACTGAACTAGACAGTCCCGACCTTATAGTTAACCCTACGGATTGCTATTTTCGTTTCAGATCAAGACCCTAATGTATTGATAAACCATTATTTCTCAAGGTGCTCCTAGCTTGAGTTGCATCAGTATACGTATATGATTTTTTAACATACCTTTGTCTGCGATGGTTATACTCTCTCCAACTCTGTTGCATTAATTGTTATTTTTTCAAAACTTTGGTCGTTAGGAGTAGCTGGACTTTGTGTGATTCGCTCAAGTCAAATACTAAAAAACTATTTCCTTCTCATCGTTATTTCATCGATGTTTACCCCGTAAGTAACATTATAAGTATTTGTATGTCTGTACTTTGACCCTGGTTCTTCTATTTTTTGAAAGTTTTTGTTTATCTGAAATCCTTTATTTTTGCTTATCAAAAATCTGATCGAAACTTATATTTTTTTAATTGCTGAAGTAAACCCACAGTTCTTCCACGGTCAGTTAGCTTACGGACAAAGCAACAACAAAGCTCTTATTTTTCTAGGTAAATACAACCATAGATGAAGTGAACTTACTCACTGATCGCCATCAGCCAGTGCTCATCATTTATGGTAACAGAAGAGGTGGCTTGAAAATTGAAAAGTTGATGCTGCATTCAGAAAAGCGACCTCTATTTGAGGTTGAGAACGTTATAAAGGGCCTCATGGCCTTTTTTGCATATCACTACGCTGCAAATTATGAACATTCGCCTCACGTAAAGAAGGTTTGTGAGTTGTTAGAAGACCAGCTGCTCAGATCAGCATTTGCCAGCTACTCTTCTGTAAAGGAGCTTGTGATGTATTTGCAGAGTGTCTAAAAAGTATTGAGTAGGATTGCGTCCGTGTTCGCTATTAGTAGTTTGTACTCATGGTGGCATTTCACTGCTATCAGTCGGAGTTCTTTTGTTTTGCTCTGTTGATGGTACAGTAATACGGGCCCCAAAAAAGTTTGCAAAGCTTACGATTCTGTTATTTGACTATCATACTGGAATTTTTCACGTTTTTGTACTTTATGCCATTTCTCAGTTTTGTTAATTGCGTAATGGTCAACGGGCCCCCATAAAAATTTACAGCATTTACAATTCTGTTATTTGACAATCATGCTTGAATTATTTTATGCATGCTTTTGTAGTATATGCTAAGTCTCATTTTTGTTCATTACGTGATGGTGTAAGGTGTGCCCCCATAAAAATTTACAAGGTTTACAATTCTGTTATTTGACTATCATGCTGAAATTATTTTGTGCATGTTTTTGTAAAATAAACGGCCGGCGTTGTAATTGCAACGGCCATGCAACAATTACGTCACCTAGTACTCGTGGCATTATTACGCAGTTGCTGATGGCTTATAAGCCTAAGGGCTGTCTAAATAATTAAGATAAAGTGAAGGGGCAAAACTGCAACAAACATGTTTCATTGAATAATATGTTTCTAGACATAATACTCATCCCGTCATAACGATGGGATGAGTATTATCTTGAAACGTTCAGTAAAAGTGTACGGTACAGTTTGGGCTGTTTTTGAAGCGTTGCAATGATTGTGCTTCGATGTCTAAAACCCCACATTGCAACTGTATTTGAAAATGTTTGGCTTTGTAGATTTGGGATATTTTTCGGTTGTAATTATAGGATTCATATTCTGGTTCAGTTGAAATGTGCCAGCTCTCATTTTGCGTGATGGTAGAAAGGGCCAATTATAATTTACTGCGTCATTATGTTCTTAGCGGTGATTTTGTTCTTGGTTCGTGATTACAGGTTGTGTATTGTGAAGTGATTTATACTTCATATTTCACAATATAAACTTCATGCTGGTGGTTTATATATTCATATTTGCATTAAACGTATATCTGGCCTTAGTTAATTCCACAATTGCTTAACCAATTCTAAAATAAAACTTGTATAAGTCTAAATATATAATCACCATTATATAGCATTGTTAAGAATAACCCAATAAGTTTATCAGGTTTTTGTATACTGCTGCGTGCATGAAATTACGATATCACGCATGCATTGATGGAATTATTGGGCTTAAATATCGCAACTTTTAGTTGTTAAACGTTACCAACCATTTCATTGGGCTAAACTACCCAATAATTATTAAGTTTCAAATTTTGGGATCAATTACCCAAAGCTTCATCTTGGGCATTGAGATTTGGGTTTAAATACTTAAGTTTGCAATTTGGGCAAAAATTACTCACTTTACGTGGGTTATTGAATTAAGGTTTAAAAGCTTAAATTTGTAGGATGAGTTGTCACTACCCGAGTTCGCATTTTTGGTGTCTCAATAGGGCAATGACTACAGAAAAAAAAAAAAAAAAATAGCCTGCTATAGCATTGGATGAGTTTTTTGTTATGTATTAAAGATTTCAAAACAATTTTTGAAAATTTTACAAAAAGGTCTGCCACAACCCATTTTTCTGACCCCACTTTCACAAATTTTTGTTTTTTTTGGTATATGGTGCACGACAGGGACAATTTAAAAGGTTAAAAACACTTTAGGTGGATGGGTCTTATAACTACATACAGTTAAACAAAAATTTGAACGGAATCGAGCAATAGGGTCAAAAGCTATGAGCAATAAAGTGTTAAACTGGTGTAAAGTAAACTGGTTAAACTAAACTCATGCTGCCTCTAGCGGCAGAAATGCAAAACGTATTATAATTGGCTAATTATAGTGTGAGATTGATGTCAAGTTCTATTTTTTATGGTAGAATTTGTTTAAAGCAAGTATTTCATAAACTGTTGCAACTATGGAGGAAAATATTACTGTTCTAATACTGAGATTTTGAAAAAACACTTGAAATATTTTCAAAATTAAAGTTAACTGTAATCACATTTGCTAAACAGTAGCAATTGGTGTTGATGATGGACTGCTTTAGAAGACAACCGCTTGGGTTCAGACACGTGGCTAGCGACAAACCTCAGGGTACATTATTAAAGAGGGGTTACAACATACAACACGTAATCGTAGCTTTATCTTACATGCGGAGATGTGAAAACGAATAAAAATTTTGAAAATTTTTGTTAAAACTATATTTATTTTTATTTTTTTCTTGCTCAATAAAGGTTCTCTTAAATATGGGCCCCCAGGTGCAACAAATTTCTGTAAAAAAGCAAACGACAAAAATGGGAAAAGTCTTTACCTAAAAATAAAAATGACTCGAATAAAAGCATTGAATTTTTGGTGAAGACCTTCTTTGATTTGGTTTTCACAATTTTCTGGCAGAAAAAAAAAAGTAATTTACGGTAAAAATCTTTTGTTTTCTCCACCAACATTAATAGAAATATGTAGTAAATGTATCGTGAAGCTTGCCCCCTTTGACTTTAACCACTAATTGCGTCATTGCCAAGGAGGCTAAAGCATTTCCAAAAAGGGTCTTGGCCTATCCGGCTTCTCTTTGGCTACGGCTTTGAGTAGAATATATCTAAAGCTGCTTTCACACGGGCAACTTTTAGCAGCGAGAATCGGCATTTTGCCTTTTTTCTTTCTCAAATCAATAAAGAAAGAAACAAGAGCAATTAAGAAAAAATTAAAAGGCAAAATGCCGATTCTCACAGCTAAAAGCAGTAGCATAGACAGGGACGGCTGGGGGGAGGGGGTTGGACCCCATGGGCATGCAGAGTATGCAAAATACCCCGTTTTTACTACTTTTGAAACCAATTTTTGCTCTAAAAGCTAAAATAGCCCACCCATTGGCATTGACAATAAGTAAGAGACTGTTTTGACTATGAGCTCGAAGAGAATTCGGTAGCAAAACTCAATCCCAACGCGGGCGAAGGCCCTTTTTTTCTTTTTTTGGTCTTCACCTAATTTCAGGCAAAAAACCGTTCCAATTCCAAATGTAAACTGTTCCAGTTTGGTGTCACACCTCCGAAACAACCCCCCCATTTCAAATTCCTAGTTGCACACCTGGCTAAAAGTCGCCCATCTAAATGCAACTTGAGAAAGATCCCTTCGCCATCCGAACCTAAAAGAATCATAATGATTTTAGCATCATTCAAAAGAAAGCTCATTGTACAATTCAATTTTGTTTAAAAGTTGTAGGAGTGATTCTATGCAACGATATTTTTGTAATAAATCTCTTAGTTGCTAAGCGAAGGTTTGAAATTTATGGCAACAATATAATGCTTTTTAATTCGTTTTTTGTGCTAAAATTTAACTAAACGTTAAAGCAAGTGATTTTAAGGTCTGCTAATGACGAAGTTTAAACTTCTCTTTTTTGCTTTTGGTTGCGTGCTACAGCGTATTTTGACTGAATTTTCAAGAAAGGGGGAAAACAAATTTAGAGTGATGTTGCTCAATCTCGCTTGGATGTGGATCTACTTGGGTTGCTAATCTGCGTACTTTAAATATTACAAGTCGTTGTACTTTCCAGAAAACGAAACTTCATGCTTTTGATTAAATCACCTGCTAACATTGAGGTTTGGGTATCGTTCATGATAGTGTTTTTGTAAGGAAGAAGAACAAGGTAGTACGGTATTTCACAGCAATCTGTTGTAATATCCCTAATAGTTCGAATGTGTTTGAAGTACCTTTGTGTACAAATTTGAAAAATGATGGTTTCAGTTTTCTACAGTAAACTATTGTGAAGACGATTGCAATGACAGAATCAAAAATAGGACAACGTTAAGAGTTTTATTACTCAAAATCGGAATTTGAAATTGTCATTAGCTTAAACAAGTTAAAAGTATGTCAACTCAAGCACAAAAAATCATGTATATTGCTTTCAAATGACAAATTTTACTGAAATGCTTGCTTTAATTGTTTCCTAACCATTAAAATAAAGATTGAAATCAATTTCACACTATAATTAGCCAACTATAGTACGTTTTGTATTTCTGCCGCTAGAGGCAGCATTTCACAAGTTTAGCACTTTATATTGCCCATAGCTTTTGACTCTAATGCTCGATTCCGTTCAAATTTTTTTCAAACTATGTGTAGTTATAAGGCCCATCCACCCAAAGGGTTTTTGAAGGCGGTGAATCATCCAGCCAATTCCGGTGGTTTACAATAGCTAAAATTAAACTATAATTTTTGATATTTTTTGTTTTAATTTTGGGGGTGCGGTTGCAAAGATATTTAACAACTACCAAAAGATATCCCCCAAAAAAACTTTTTGGAAACTCTGAGTTTTGCTCTTCCCACCAAAACCACAGTAGGCCTAATAGTTTAGAGAACCGCAGTTTAGGAGAGAAGAACAAAATTCAGAGTTTCCAAAAACTTTTTTCAGGGGATAACTTTTTGTATTCGTTAAATATCTTTGCAACCGCAGCCTCAAAATTAAAACAAAAAAAACAAATCAAAAATTATAAATATACAATTTTAGCTATTATAAACCATTATAATTGGCTGGATGATTCACCGCCTTTAAGCTTGCAAATTATTGCTGTCATGCATCATAAACCAAAAAAAACAAAATTTTGGGCAAGCGGGGTCAGAAAAAGGAGTTGGTGGGGAACGTTTTTGAAAATTTTTCAAAAATTGTTTTGAAAGCTTTTATACATAACAAAAAACTCATCTCATGCCATAGCTACAAGTTTTCAAATAATCTTGTTTATACAGAGATGGTTTTGTGAAAAATAGTTGAAGTCTTACAATTTCTTTGTATAAAACAATAATTTTACCTTAAAACGAATATCATTTGCTAACTTTTTCAAAAATTTTTTAAAACCTTGTTTTTTATAACTTAACATTGTTTGCAAAGGAATAAGTTCACCAAAATTTCTCCATTCCGAGTCATTTCTTTGCCTTGAGTAAAAATTGTATCGTAAGTACACTGCAAATCAAAATGTGTAATTTAGACCCAAAATACTTAGGTTATGAACTTGGGCACGAAGACTGAGACACTAGGGCAATGACTAATAAGGTTTTAAGTAAGTTTTCGATTGTTTAGATAAAATTTTTTTGTTCAAGGCAAAGAAATTGTAAGGTTTTTAATACTTTTGACCAACTTTTTCTACGAAATCAAGGCAATGGTTGAAAATTTTTCAATACTAAGTTAGTTTTTTAAGGTAAAGCAATCTTCAAGATAAAGAAATTTAAGACTGTAAACATTTTTTAAAAATTGCTTTAGTTAAACAAAAATACTCCAAAAAAAGTTAAAATTTTAAGTAAGTTGCCAATGTTTGAGATAAAATTACTTTCCAAGTCCAAGAAATTTCAAGACCTGGAATGTTTTTGATCAAAGTATTTCTATGTAAACAAGGAACTTAAAAAATTTAAGATTTTAAACAAACGCTTTTTTTTACGCTACAGTTTTCGCTCAAGACAGAGAAATTGTTAGTTTTTAAGATAGTTTTTTGAATTTATCCCTATAAATCAATATAAAGCGACTAAAAAGCCAAAATTTTATAGAAATATTGATTAAAAGTTATCGAATGATATTCATTTTTGGGGTAGAATTATTGTTTTAAGCAAAGAATTCAATTATTTTTTTCAACTAAACAAGGCTAATCAAAAAACTTGTAAGATTTTATTCAATACAAAGAAATTGTATGACTTTGAGTTATCTTCAAACAAATTATTTTTATGCAAACAGGAAAATTGCTAAAATATTTAAGGAAATAGAAGAATTTTGATTCAAAGTACCAAAAAACTCTATTTTTCAAGTAAATTTAGAACCTAGATCACGAAAAGAGGTATAATTTTGAACGATTTTCCAGAATAATTATAAAAAAATACAGTTTTCAAATAAGAATTTTAATTCAAGCAAAATAAACGTTTAAGATGGTTGACAAAACTATCCCCATATTCCAGCAAAATTTTAGGTAAAGTTTTGGTATTTTACAAAAAACTCATAAAAATGCAAGTCTTTGAATGTCTTTGATCAAACAGTTCTCATGAGAACTAGAAAACGGTTAAAATTTTTTCTATGTTAGGTAAGTTTTTAAAGTATAAGTAATAAGCAGCGTAAAAAAACCCAAGATTTTGATCAAAGTATTGCAACACAAAGAAGAAAGTTAATAACTAGTTCAAGTTTTAAGCGAGTTTTTGGATTTATTTACGTTACAATTTCCACTCAAGTCAAATAAATTGTAAGGTTTTAAGATATTTTAACAAATTTCCCCAATAAAACGTGATCAAGTAATAAAAAACACAAGTTCTTAGATAAATTTTTGATTAAAAGTTGTCAAATAATATTTGTTTTAAGATTAAATTGTCGTTTAATCAAAGAAATTGTAAGATTTTGCAATTTTTCTGCAAAAACATCTTGATACAAACAAGGAAATTGCTAAAACTGACGTAAATTTTATAATTCGAGACTATAAGACAAGATTTAACATTGAATGACACGGAAAAAATTGCAAAATATCTTAATTTAAAGTAGAAGTTTAACACCAGATGAGAAGTTGAATAAATTTTTTTGATATTTTAGTAAAAAGAACTGTGTAAAATAAAACATTGATAAAAAATTTGTTATTTCAGGTAAAGCTTTATTGTTCAGATTATAAAAAAAGATTATTTCTACTTAATATTTCAATTTAAAATGAAGAAAAGTAAGATTTTTAACATTTTTTAAAAAATTATTCCTACGAATACAAAAAAGTTTAGAAGGTTTGAATAATTAAAAGTCGAGGACACAAGGCTCGAGGCCAAGGACACAAAAAAATCCGAGACCAAGGCCAAGGACAGACTTTCCGAGGACAGACACTCTCGAGGCCAAGGACAGGAATGCTCGAAGCCAAGGCCATGGACCAAGGACACAAGCGCAAGTGCTCTCCAAAAAAAGAAAAAAGGTCTTCACAAAAATTTTTCAGGCGATCTCCGAAAAAAAAAAAGGTCTTCACAAAAATTTTTCAGGCGATCTCCGAAAAAAAAAAATGGTCTTTACAAAAATTTTTCCAGCGATCTCCACGAAAAAACGTTTTCCAAAAATTTTTTCAAGCGCTTCACAAAATTTTAACAATTCAAAAAGTAGTGCTGTCCTCGAGCCAAGGACAGGCCAATTTTCGAGGACTTGAGGTCTCGAGGCCAAGGCCAAGGACTTGACCTTCGAGGCCAAGGCCAAGGACTTCAAAATGTGTCCTCGAGGACTCCACCTCTGATTAACAGTATCCTGTTTTGACTAAATGACGTACTTTAGGACAATGACATTTTTTTATTTTAGAATATTTTCTTCCCAATGTTGGTAAAAATTAAGGCCTAAGAAAAGTGTTTGCTAAAAATTGTAAAAGATTACCGTTTTCAAGGAAAACATTTAATTCAAAACAAACAAAGCAAAATAATTTAACGTTTGTTTACAAAAAAGCATGAAGCATTAATTGAAGCATGTATTGCATTGAATGTATTGAAGTATGTAAAGCAATAAAAAAATTAGGATGTTAAACAATTTTTACAATTTTTAAGCTAAAAAAATTATTCATTTAAGACAAAGGAATCATACAATTTTGAGATAGTTTGGACAAAATTATTCCAAACCCAAGAAAATTAATCAAAAGTTACGATTTTGTAGAATCTTTTTGTTTAAAGTAGAAAAAAATACCCGCTTTTTACAGGAAAACTGTAAATCAAGTCTTAGAAACCTGAATTGAAAAAATTGCGACAAAAATTAACTCTTAAAATTTTGCATATTTGTGAATCTTTAAAGCCGCATTTATACGGGCGACTTTTTTGCTAGCACGATTTGAAGATTTTTTATTCGTGAACATTTTTCTTGCAGAGTGGTTACTCATACAAGGCGAGACTTGCTTGCCGCGATCTACCGTGTAAGTAACACCGTGTAAGTCACAACAAAAATTTCCCCCGTGTAAGTAACACCTTCGATTTGCGATGCCGATTATATTTTGCGCGACTCGATGGAAGAATCGTTCTCGCCCGCGATCACTTACATGAGGTTGATTTCAACTCGAGAGTCCCAGGGCAAAGTCGCGCTCGTGTAAACTGCAAATCGTATGCAATTTACATACAAGTCGCCCCGGCATAGCGCACTGCACAAATGCTTTGCGAGTTGCTGGCTGCGATTATCCGACATTTGCTTAATAAAATATTGTGTTTATAGTACAAAATAGTCTGTAGTGCTTTTACCGTAATTAATTGTGATTTCGATACTAAATTCACTTCATATTAGTATGAAACGCAGAAGTAATGATTTTCTTGTTGATGCTGGCACTGGTCTACTGCAGAAACGGCAGTCATGAGCTGATAACTGTGAAGCCAATCAAGCAGGACTTTAACCCTTTATAAAATGTATGATAAATTAACCACAGGTAACAGTAGCTTTATTGCAATACGCTTTTATAATACCGTAAGTACACTTTTTTTCATAAGAACCAGTAAATTTTGAGTTGAGGCTGGCTGTTCTTGATTTTTTGCCAAAGTTGTTGAACGAGAGCCAAAAACGTTTTTGTTACGTGCGCAGTGCGCAGCAGCACTCTATAGTCTCAAAATTGTTGGAATTTTACACGTGAATACCAGAAAACCACTTAAGCTTTATTGTTTTGAATCAGTACAGAATTTAGTTACTTTTTTGATTTGGAATTTATTCTTTTTCTGTTGTTCGCAGTATTATTTGTTGTTGCTGAGACTGGTGTTGTTCCAAATTTGTAATTAAATCTTGAGCAAAAATGAGCCTCGTGTTCTTACAAAATTTTTCTTGTATAAAAAAAGTGTAATTAATTTTGTCATTGCTAATATTCTGGCATACCAAAATAAGAGTAATAGATCTGGGAACCCTACAATAGCTAAGACAATGAATTCACAATAATGGCATTTCGGCAATATGTTTTGGAAATGAAGGTGCTTGTTACTGAAGCTCTCGGTAACACAGCTGACTGTAGGTGCTACAGCGAAACTCGGGAGCCTTGAACGTGTCCGTCTGGCCAAACCACAACTGATATTCTTCAACTTAAACAGTAATGTTTAGACAAAGTAAATACAATGCAACAGTACGGCACGGCAAAAAATAACTGAAAGTTAATCAGAAAATAATGAACTAAAAAAGCGCCATACGAGCAATTTTCAAAATAAAATGCGTCCGTTAGCCAATTGCGCGAATGAAAAGAAATGCCAGAACAGAGATAACTCGGCCAAACATAAAGGCGTACACCATAAAGCACGTAATTTTTAAAATGTTTGCAGCCAATGGCAGCAGGAAATTAAGTGACGTGAGCAAACTAAGGGAAAGAAGTAACCGAGTTCGAAACTAGAGCAGGGCAACACAACAAAGGTCAATCGTTGCTGTAACAGTGCTAGTAGTGTATGGTCGCATCCTATGCACACTGGTTGTGTCCAGCACCTTGTAGACAGAAATGGGCAAGATCACCATCTTTTGGTAATCAAGATCAGATCATCCAAAAACTGTGCACCTAAACCCAGTAATCTTGAAGATCAAGAACACTTTACTTTTAGTACTTAGAGATAGTCGTGATTATGGGGGGGGAGGGTAAGTTATAAATGTTAAATGCTGCATCAGTATTGACTATCAATGTGCAATGCCAGTGCTGATTTCGCTAATAACGTAAAGCGTTTAACAGTCACGAACTTTTTGTAGCTATTTTACTAGTTTAAATAATCACGAAAACCCTTTTAGTTTACTTTAGCTACAATAATAACGAAATTCAAGAACAAAATCAAATCAAACATATCAAGTCTTCATTATACTCGCTTAATACCTTTTATGGGTGTCGCGAGTTTGCGGCTTTGCGGGGCCCACTCCGCTTCAAAGCGCCACGAGCACACATTTTAACGTCGCAACTGCGGCAGGCCATTGGCAACTTGTGTTAGATCTAGTTTAATTTATTAGATTTAATTAATTTATTAACAAAGCTGATTTGTAATTAATTTTCTCCTCAAGTTAGCAGGTTGGGTACAGATACTGCCTTACTGGTTCGTACCTCTCCTGTCTGTACCACGTCAAATGCGGATTACTTTCTCCAGTTTGGACTTCATTCCGTGTCGGAGCTACAAAAAGCTACAAAATAGCTACAAAATCGCTACAAAAAGTTCGTGACTGTTAAACGCTTTAGATCTTGATCTTCAAGATCACATTTTTTGAGTGATCTTGATCTTCAAGATCAAGATCTAAAGCGTTTAACAGTCACGAACTTTTTGTAACTATTTTGTAGCTATTTTGTAGCTTTTTGTAGCTCCGACACGGAATGGATCTTGATCTTGAAGATCAAGATCACTCAAAAAATGTGATCTTGAAGATCAAGATCAGATCAAGATCGTGCCCTTCTCTGCTTCTAGACAAGTACCATCCATTGGTTTTTGTCGGCTAAAAACGTGTTAGCGTTTGCTTTCTTTTCTGACCCGAGATTGCTAGTAGCCTACCGGTATCTCTTGCGAGTAAAATAACCACAGTTAAGTGGAGAAACACAACACCGACTGGACCGCATTGTAATTAAATAATAATTTCATGAAAATGCTGTTTTTCTAATCTAATCATGCTCTCAATTTCAGTTGCACCATTTTTAGAATTTAAGTAGTTTTGGGCGCTTCTTCATTTGAATAACGCTAGGAGTGAGTTTTGATTTCAAGTCACTCCCGTATTTTTGCACTGTTCACAATAATTTATTCTCCGCACTACACAATTGCCTAGCGTTTAGCAAATGCATGCGCTGCTTATTTTATTATTGTGTATATTGATGCTTTGTAACTGCTGTGATTTAATAGCACCGTAACAAAATAACATGAAAACACCTATTTTATGAAATCTAAATGGATTTTTCAAATGTTGGTTTAATTGAAAAAGACCCAGTACTTCTATAGCGAAAAAAGGCGCATTAAAATTTAACAATTAGCATTTCGTGTAATATGACAGCACAGATCTACAATAACCCATTAAAACCCAAATTTTGCTATTTGAATATTTTTTGTCTAAAATATTTCAGTCTGCCTTACTGAACACGTAACAGATGAAAAAAATTTGAAAAATTGTATATCTTTGTTTGTTTATTGAAAAGTATGTTGGTACCCTATTAGGGTATCGTAGGCACAGATGGCACTATATAAACTTTACCAATTAAGTAATTCAAATAGTCAAAATACAACTAAATTCACGTAAACTATAATGACGTATGCAAAAATTTTGATAAAGTGGGGAGCAGTGATGAGAATCATAATGTGACGTCATAATTTAATTTTTGACGTCACAATAAAATGCGTAATTTTTTAAAGTTTTTTCCATTTAACGTCAATTATGGAGAAATTTTGCATTTTTTGATAGCTGGAGTTTTGGCCTCAGTCAATGGCTTAGATAATAAGAATTCGTCTCAATTTTTGCTTCTTTGAGAAAATTCGGAATGCTCTTTGATTGTAAGTCGTTATTTCTTTTGCTAAAGCTACATGCTCTTATACTGAAGGCGAAAAACATCAATGTAGTTTTAGTTAGTAATAACGAAAACGAAAATTAAAAAGCTTGCAACGTATAATTATGCAAACGATAACAAATTATTCGTATGTAGATGGTCACCTACCACAGTTGAAAATATTTGCCTCTTTGAAAATCTAGCAAAAAAAGCAATTGAAAAAGTAAGTGAAGTCCGAAAAATCATAAGTAACTGATGCTACACCTTTCATCAACAGGCATCTAGAAATATCTGATAATGGAAATTGAACTCTGTTACTTTGTAGGCAATAATTCCAAAAATAGTTTCAACTATCTTACATCAGTAAGGATACATTAAGGAGTATTCCAATACCTTATAGGTTTTTGATTAATTTTAAACAAATGTCCTTTTATGACATGTATCATGACGTTTTTGATTACCCCCATCCTAATACGACTATGCCATCATCGTGACCCCCTACACTCCCATTATAATTATGATATTGGAGCGTTTTCAAATTCAATTATGACACCGAAATTTTTATTTAAACCATTTTCGTAAAAACATCCTTTTATTTCGTGCTAGCCTCCATTCGATTATGACGTCATAACGAAACCCTCCATAACAACAAACCATCATATCGTATTGGAGCATTCCTTAATAGAGTTATGACACCTAAAAATTAATCAAGTTAAGTTTATCAACTCATTTGTGTAAGAACCATTATCAAAATTGCCAACCATTCCAAAAATGGAAACATAGGCTTTCGTGCCTACAATACCCTAATAGGGTATCAAAGCAATATTACCATATTTAGTTTCGCTAAAACAATTTTTACTATTTTATCATTACTTAGGAATCTACAGCAAGTATTCTACACGACTAAACTAAAAATTACATTTTTAATGTAAATTTAACTAAAATAATTAATTACTTATCTTTTCGAAAATTTCTACTACTCATTTTTCTATCTTTTGTAGGTTAACTGTCTCTAAAACTAAAACGGAGCAAAATTTCGAACTAATACGTGGCAAGCAGTAATTCAGCTATGTAATCTCCATTGCTATGTAAACAAGTAGCACTTTGAAGAATTAAATCATCAGATAATGCAATTTTAGAATGATACCCTAATAGGGTACTGCAGGCACGAATGGGATAAATTAAAAAATACTTATGCACTATTAAATATAAACAATATAGATTCGTCTGTCACACATGCTTGGAGAAAAGGTAATTTCAAAAGTGTTTTTAGAATTAACTGCACAAAATGTTAATAAATTTTAATATTTTTTATTACCAAATATTTTGTATAACCAAACGAGAAACACAGTCAGAGATGGGTTGCGGTAGAGATGGGTTTCTGCGAGTTACAATCGTATGCGAGCATCGCGTTAAAATCTCTCCCGTGTGAGTGCCTGCTGCAAGTTGACTTTTTGGGGGGCGTGTCTGGCAATATCGCGCGGACAAAATCTCACGTGAATCTTGCGTTGTGTAAGTGACATGCGCGATTTGAGGAAGAAAAAAGGCAAAATGTCGATTCTCGCAGCTGAGAGTCATTAGTGTAAATGCAGCTTTGAATAGAAACTGCTCGAGATCGGTTATTGAAGATATGAGAACTACTTGAGGTAATAATAACAAGAGGTACCCCAAATCTTGTTCCACATTCCCTTATCTACGAAAATAGATGTATTTTGCTGGACTTCGTAGCATTGGCAATTCCCTCGTTTCGAAAGTTCATGACATCAGAATAGGATTACGTTGCAAAATGTTTTGAAGAATAAGGAATCAATTGCTGTGAGAAATCGCCAATTTGCAAAATTTCTCTCTATTACCTCAACAAGTTCTGATTTCTTTGATAAAATCGATTTCGGTGGTATCTCTGCTAAAAATTGTGGTATATTTCTACTGCAAATTTTCGCTAACCTGCCTAGTTTTGGTCTTATTAAAAACCACTCAAATTAATATCGAATGAAAAAATTTTTTACACGATAATACTGCAAGCAACCGAGTGAAATCATATTTCAACAATCAAACATTGCAGTACAAGACATCTATTTCCGCAAGGCTGATAGGCTATATCTTTTCTGGTACGTTTTTGGTTTGTTCCTCAAAGGGAAAAAGGCCTGCAAAGAACTCTAAAAAAATCACCAACAAAAAACAAAACATAAAAACAGAACAAAACAAAATCAGTACCAAAACTAAGCATCGAAAACAATGTCAGAAGAGCGATTACGTAACAAGTGTACTGAAATCTTCAGATACGAATTGGAGTTTAAATTTAACAAATAAAAAAAAGATTTTTCAGCACAACCGAATAAATCATAACACAGAACATGTCACAATTTAAAAATTTATGAATTTTTAAATTTTTAATTTTGTAAAATGTTACCGAAAGGTTCCTTCGCTGTATCCTGGCCAAAACAAGTTGGTGAATAAATTTAAGTACAATAATAATAACATTTTAAACCGAGAAATATGCTTTTCAACTGGTCCTCTTGTTGATATGTGTGATTTAATTTCTGTTGCGAGATTTAAATCTTCACAAACAAACAAAAAAAAACGCTTTCGCATAAATACGTGGTAGGCATTTGGAAGGTATAGCAAATTGTCTTTTTTGCTCTTTTTCTGTACTCTGACACATTTATTGAAGTTGCACCTAAAATTCAATATACTCAATGTCTCTTCAAGTAATCCTTTTTTCACGCCAAGATCAATTAAATTTTTGGTGTTTGTGTTAAAAATGATTTGACACAGTTTTTTGTTCGATTTTGTCCATTTTTTTCGTATTTGCTTCGCCATGAAAAATTGTAGTATTTTTTTCCACATTTTGATTAGACCATAACGCCGTATCAATTAGACTCCCTGATAAATTGATAAAAATTTTTGTTCAAAAATCTTGTTGAGAAACAATGAGGGCAAAATTTCAAAATAGAATTATTAGTACCCGTTAACAAACATTTTTTTGGGAAACTTTATCCCAGTATGTAACAGTTTGGTTTGCACGAATATGGTCATATTACAAAAAAGCGGACGAAAAAGCGCATACATTTTCACGAAGAAAAAAAAAACGAACAAAAACGGACAAAAGCAAACAAAAAACAGATACTATATAATCTACCTTAACACCACAATTATAATATTGGCTATTGTAAAGGTGAAAGGGCGAAATATCCAAGAAGGCTAAGAATTAGCATTAATTGTAGCAAATAATTCGTTTTCAGATTCAAATTTGAGGTTGTTTTATTTCGGTTTATTTTCATTTACAAGCAATTTTTTTTTTTAATCTCTTTAGTTTGACAATCTGACAAAGTTTTGCCAGACTGACAATGAAAAAATCTGAAAAGCTTGGGATACACTCTTGTGACGCAAGGTATCCTTTGAGAGTGGTGCACCTAGGAGCAGAGATGGAACCAGTCAGGATTTTCTCGACCCGACCGGTAAATTTCAAAATCATCGCCGGTTGACCGGCCGGTTGGCCGGTCGGTGGACCGGTTTCTGACCGGCCCGGTCGACCGGTTTTTCCACAGAAAATTTTTGTTCACTGTTCAATGTATCTAATAAAAAATTTTCAAAGTGGGGGCATGGGTGAGGTGTTAAAATTTGTGATTTTGCACGGGGGTCTCAGAAAAAAAAAAACGAAAAAACGTTTGCATTTTTTGCAAAAATGACTCAATTTTAATACCTTTTTTGGTTTAGTTTCGGTTTGAAAGACCTGTTTTGAGCAGCGCAAAACATGAATAAAATAAGCATAAAAAGAACTGGAGGGTCCAAGCTAAATTATTAAACGTTTTTTCTAATGATATTATGCGAAAGGCAAGATAAGAAGTTACAATTTTTTAGCTATTTGTGACAGATTATTTTGCTATTTGCCAACCAGCAAACACTAAACTGTTATGACATTGGCTAGAAAATATTCGAAATATAATGTTCCCCAGCAGTTTGTAGAAATGCTGCTGCTTCAGAACAAGCCATGGCTAGTTAGATATAAAAAAATAAGAGCTATATTTTTCTTGCCAGGGCATGGTATGGAATGGAAGACGATTTTTCCATATTCCATATGGGCAATTTTCTTCCATTCCATACTAAAATATTCTTCCATATTCCATTCCATACTTCCATACCAAGGTAACTTTAAACCGGAAGCTACGCGTAGTTTGTATTGCATTTTTGCAACGTTAAGCGTACCTTTGCAAGTTGTCGCTTGTGAAGGTAAGCAGTATGGTACGATGCATCTTATCCCTTATTTGAAGCACTATCGCAATGAGCTACCATAAAAATTCACTCAGCATGAAAGCATCAACCACGCAGTCAACAAGCAATAGGTTGACCAATATGCTCTGGGTTTAATGCTTGCAAGTTTGTAACTACACCAACTATGAAATTTGGCATAGCCAAACTGCCACAATCATTTTACAAAGATACCGAAAAAACTTTAAACGCAAAAAAAAACAATAAAGAATTAAGTTCAATCGAGGATAGAAAAGCAAAACAAATCTTTGTTACGAAGGAAGAAAATTCTTTTTCACTTTGCAAATTCAGTGCCGTCACTATCGGGGCTAAAAGGGCCTTGCCCCCCATTTTGGTTTACTAAAAATACTTTTTTTGGAGCATTACGTTACAAGAAAATCGACAATGATGCAAAAAGGAGTAGCATTTAATCTTACCTACTTGACTGAAGTAACCTACATTAGCAGTATATTATTGTTTTTAAATTCCGAAAGTTTAGTAGTTCAAGTTTCAAACACCAGATTTAACATCCCAAGTTTACACCTCTGAACCTAAAAGGTCATCAAGGAATTAGGCTAGTCATATCAATTTCATAGCTAGGAACGTTTGCATCGTATTCGATTCAAAGTATTTTAAGCCCGAAGCCATTGTTTCTCAAACAATGGTCGGGATGCACAACAGACCGCAATTGTTTACGGATATACTGTAGAGACGCAACTACGAGGGCAAAGGAGGCTTTAGCCCCCCCCCCCCCCCCTTTCAGCCAAGTCACTAAAAAATTTTAACCCTAAAATGCAAGCAGTTAAACGTGTTTTTGAATTAATCCGTTAGTAACGTAAGGACTGAATAGGCAGGGGAATTTAATATTTCCACTGGCTTTTAAGTCTCAGCAATTTGATTCTTTCAAATAGTTTTAAAAACGTGCGGACTGTGATCCAAATGGCGTTGAAACAGTTATTTTTTCTGAAAAAATCAAGCAATCGCCCAGCCACAGGGGCATCGCCCCCAGACCCCCATCTATATGAAATGATTTTGTAGCACCTTTTTGCTCAGCTCACCACCCAATCGAGGCATTTTTTAAACCAAAAAAATTTAACTTTCAAGCCTCCTCCTTTAGCAAAATCTTGTTACACGTCTGTTTATGGGTGTGTCGGAGAGTAGAAGTGCATACCAGCAAAGAAGTTTATTTCGTTTTTTGAAAGACCAACTATTTTGTATTTTTTTTAGCACACTCAAGGTTGTTTAGGTTGCAGTCACTGCTGCAGATAGACTTTTACGTGATTATGGGCGGAAACGAAAAAAGCTAAAAAACACCACCGGACTTATCCATGTCCCTTTTTATGACATGATTGCGCAATGCACAGTCTGGAAATTGAGCATAATTAGCAGCCGTACAAGATCAGTTTTAATGAGCGAAAGTTTTGTCTATTTTAGTGCACCTTGACTTCGTTCGCTCTCGCGACGTCACTAAGCAAATCGTCATTCTCAAAATAAAACTTAAGCCAGTCAGCAACAATGCAGCTGCAAATTGCAATGAACAAATATTCTATGATATTATGATGCAATGCCTACAGTCCTTACACTGTTTGCGCAATATTTAAATGTTCATGACCGAATTACCGCATTAATTTGTCGACAGATGATTAGGTGCGAAACGCTTCTACATAGTTTTAGTTATCACCATCCGTATTTATTTTTCTGTATATGCCATGAGCGAAATCTAGTATGAAATTGATATGGAAGTATGGAAGATTGTCTTCCATTCCATTCTAGAAATCTTCGATTCCATTGTGGCATTTTCCATATTCCATACCGAAATTTCCATTCCATTCTATTCCATTTTCGATTCCATTCTATACCATGCCCTGCTTCTTGCCCA
Organism: Trididemnum nubilum; assembly: GCA_963965965.1. Lineage (NCBI taxonomy): Eukaryota > Metazoa > Chordata > Ascidiacea > Aplousobranchia > Didemnidae > Trididemnum > Trididemnum nubilum. The sequence continues at coordinate 11,803,832 of OZ014479.1, forward strand.
ATGTAGAGTGTGGTAAATTTAAGTTAAAAAAAGCTTTTTAAAGCGGCAAGATTTTAGCATATTCTAAAAAATCTGAAATCTGCGCCACTTATACTCTTAAGCTGATTAAAATGCTACTAAAATGCCAGGTAGAGCAAGCCTATTCCACATGCATGCTTTATTTGAATCTGATTACGCAACTTTTAACGTATATTTTGCACTTTTTTGCTTTGCGCCAAGGCCCAAGGGGGTCAAACCCTTTTTTTCCCCGAATTCAAGTGAAGACCTGCGCTCAGATGCACACCAAAGTCAAATTTTTGGGGGAATGCAGATGTAGACCATACTCAAATTATTGGGTGGGATACAGTCAAACTATTGGGGGGATATATCCCCCTCATCCTCCGGGGTTTCAGCACCCCTGGGTGCACTCCAAGCATTTTTGATCAACTTTAATACGCAACATACGCACCAATTAAAATATTTATCATTTAAAAAGAGCGCGTGTTGAAAGATGAAAGGTAAACGAAACGCGAGTGATCATACGCTGGCAGTTTGATTTGTTTAAAGGTGAAAGCCTGGCGGCTTCTTTGCCCTTTTAGTTAACACAGTTCAAGAAACAATATTTACAAACATCAAAGCTGTTGAATTGATTTGAAGATTTATGAAAAAAATTCTAAAAGGTTTATTTTACCTGGATAAGACATTATGCTTCCTTAAGTAACTCCTAATCCAAGTATGCCATGAAAACAAATGCTATTTACAAGAGTTTCTGATGCGCCATATATTGCTTGTGCAACTCATCTGTTTTGTAATACTGTAATTGAACAAAGTAGATTTTGAGACGCAGCCCTTACAAGTAGCTTAGGCATTGAGACTGTAGCTAGATGTGTTGGACTGCTTAGTTGGGGAAAGATTTGGCGAGAAACTTTTCAAAGCATCGGCGTCATCATCAACATCCAGGTCTTTTTTCTTCGGCTTCATCAATTGCAGCAATGTTGCAATAAAATTTTTCTTGCTTAGATAGTTCATTTGCATTGGAAAGATGATGTGGTTTATTGAAACTCGATTTCTCTTCTAAAAATTGGCTTGGTTTTAGACATTGCATTTCGACTAATCATTTGAATTTTTTATATTGCAAGACCTAGTTTATGATGCGGTCTCACCCGTGACTATTTGCCTCCAACTAACAATAACCAATTTTTTGTGTTCTCTTTTTTTTCTGCGAGAAAAAAAGTGCTCAGCATTGGTGTGATTAGACAGACGCAGCGTGCCGGGCTTATACCAACAAACGATAATCATATTGAATTTTGCCTTTGCCAAAGGTTAAATGAACATTAACAAGTGGCAGCCGCCAAGTTAAAGGAAGATTACAGCCAAATTTTGAACACTTTGAATTTTTCGACATGCTTTCTTGCGAAAGCAAAATGTAGGCCAGAACTGCTGCATCTCATGATGGTTTTAAACTGCGTAGAAACAATCATCACAATCAATGAAAACGTACAATTTTTTTTTGGGGGGGAGGGAAATAGCGTAATAATTTTCTACCAAGATTACACTTAAACCTTGGACATTAAAAAAAAATTTTTTTAGTTAAATATTTTTGGCAACAGGTGTAAACATAATGATGGACGTGACATTGCTTTTTTTGCAACATCATTCAGTTGTAAACAAATAGTTGTAGCAAAAAATGGATGGCTAATTTTTTTCTTGTTTGATTATCATTTGGCTCGACTGTGGCCCAGAGCCAGATAATTATTAAATTTGCTCACAACATCTGTGCGAACACTAAATGTACTTATTCATGAACAATTTTCCAAGCGTACAATATTTTGCGGTTAAATTTTAAGCTCGCCAAAATGTTTGCCGATTTATGGTAAAAACAAAATTCGGGGCTTGTGGTGGTGATGTGACGTTAAAACAATATGGCTGGCTTATGAGAAAGCATGGCCCTGCTCTAAAAACTTTTCAGTCCTGTGCTTTCATTTTCGAACGTTTATTTTAGGCTTTAAACGTTTTGCCTAACTTAAATCAGTTCAGTTGTAGCATTTTTTTTTTATCACAAACTTGCGTTGACACGGAAAAGCAAACTAAAAAACTAAATTCATGCTTGGCAAAACAACGCATCTCAACTAGCGAAAAACATTGATTTTACGCTAGGAATAACATGTGAGAAGTCAGTTTTGATTCCGTTCGGCTGGCCTATGGCGCCAAAACATCGCAAACCTTTAAATACTGAGCAGTGTGCATTACCTAAATCAATACTTGTTGTTGGCTTGTTTGTATCTGGATTTTCTTTTTCGGTCAGCAATTCTTCATCCCGGCTATTAGGTCTAAAAAACAGAAACAGCTTTAAACTTTCGCACAATTAAAGATTAACGTTGGATTCAGAAATTTGATAGTGCAGTTTTCGTATCAAAACAATGAACGTAACAGCAATCGAAAGGTTGTTGCTGCTGGTTCAAGTTCTTGTAACGTATAATGCAAAGTCGTTCAAGCGTTTGGGGTCGGGTTTGGGCTTCGGGTAACAAAACTTCGGGCTTGATAAGAGTCTTGTCTGATACCTGTTCATACGTGTCTTGAGTTTTACTATAAAAGCTATAAAGCATTATCAATACAGTATAAGTTTCCAACACTAAATAAAGATTACTTGTAAGTATTCATACGAAATTTAGTACACAATTTAGCAATAGGTTTAGTTTTATTTAGTCACAGACGACTAAAGTTATTTGCAGAAAAGAAACAATTAGCTATAATGATACGTTTTTAGACCTAACTTAAACTTCGGACTTTTGCATGCTTGGCTTAAAATTCCGTTTCGGGACAGAACTAGCTGACCCGTTTACACTTCTGTTACGGAATAGCTCAGAGTAGTAAAAGGGCCGACTACTTCTGGCCCTAACCATGCCCGAACTCAAAAACTAATTTGAAGCCCAAATCATGCTTAAAAAACCGAAAGTTAAGTTAGGTTTGAAAAATTTAGCAATGTTGCCGGGTTATTTTGAATATATTTTTGTGCACCTAAGACAAAAAGTACCTCTCAGGCCTAAATTAAGCCAGAAATTTTTGTCAACTTCAGGCCCGAATCCGACCCGAAAAGCCCGGCCCGTCTTACAACTCTGGAACAGCCAGCACATATTTTCATTACGAAATCACTTGCAAACTCACAAACAAATATTCTATTCTAACTTAAATCTGACCACAGTTTTCAGAAGCGCAATATGTGTCTAGTTTCAAATTAATTTTGTGAATTTGATTCTCATGATTGCTGCGCTTTTGTTCAGTTAAGATTAGGAAGAGATTAGTACTGATGAAACAGCTTATTTTTTTTTAATTTTCCATTGGGACCAGGCAGTTTGCACGTTGTGTAACAAATTTAACTAAAATTAAAGAAAAATTTTTTGAAAATATTAAATCAAAAAATCTTGAAAGTGAATGGGAATTTTATATCTTAGGTCTATTTTATCACGTGCGTTTATGACTTGCGATAGTTAAGCGTGCCATTTGATTGCAGGCATATTTTAGCATTTTAACTGTACAAGGTATGAAGTACGTATGCGTATTCGTACAGTAGTAAAATATCAAATCAAATCTTTCATTATCCTCGCTGTATAACGCCGAAGAGTTTAACAAGTTTGCGAGGCCCATTTCCGCGTCATTGTGCCCGGACAACACAGCTGCTTTTGAAGAAATGTCGCAGTGGTGGCGAGCCGTTGGCAACATTGTGTTCGATTTGACCGGCCAGAGATTTGAACCTATCTACGCCCAAATATGCGTGATCATCAAAACGAGGCCTTTACGAAAAACAATCAAGACGAGCAATAACCACTTGGATAAGAATCGCTTAGAGTTTGTGGCCAAAATTGCTTCCATCAAACATACCCGGAATTTTTCTTCATTCGAATCTCTTCGTTTACCTGCTCAAACAAAAAAACAAAAACAGATAGTTTATTCTTCCATGGTTTGTTCGCAGGAGCTGCACGACAAACTAATCTAAAATTAAGAACCTGGGAGGAATTATCCAACAAATCGTAAGGATAACGACGTCGTAAGCTCTTTAAAACGAATAACACTTACGATGCAGTAACTCCTACGAAACGTCGTGCAACACTGGCCCTGGACATTAACGATGTTCAAATTTGTTTCAATGCTTATGATTCGTTTCATGTTAGAAGCAATTGAATCAATGTAACAATTAAAATGTTATATGAAAGTTACTTTTTCTTGGCAAATTCATTGCTGGGAAAAGCGATAAACATATCGTCAGCCTAATAAAATAAATGTCAAAGTCGATTTTTCGGCAAAATAAGTTATTCATACCAAAATGATCAGCGTGGAAAGGCGCACCTTGTAAACTTTGCAGATTCCAAAAATCGCCACTGGAGGGCGCTTTATGCTGTTATAATAAAAATGTCTAAGGCCAGAGACGACTTCGGCAATTTCATGATTAGCCTATGTTCTTTGATATTGACTTAGGCAATTTTATGATTAGCCTATGTCAGTCGATGCTGACTAAGGCATCCAAAATCTACACTAGCTGTTAGGAAAAAGAGAAAAATTCTTTAAAGACAGAAAAGATTTTTTTGAAAACCGTACAGTTGCTCCACCAAAGGTGGGGAGTAATTAGTTAATGCTGAACCCTTTAATGCTGAACGTCAAGCCGGGAAGCTGTGAATACCAATTTTGAAAGTCTTTTGGTATGGTTCGACAACGAAATGAACCCCGGTCTACCGATTGCATGGCGCACGCTCTTACCACTACACCATTGCTCTTACCACTACACAATTACTGCTCAATCAAGTGTTGCAGAACCCGCAAGCTGCAATGCACAAACATCGATAAGCAAATAATGACCAACCTGAGCAACAAGCACTTGCTTAATTAGGATCAAAATTTTGTTAATCAAAGTAACAGTAACCGCAACTGTAACAGTAACTAGTTGATTTTTCAAAGCTGTAGCTGCACGGGGACTTGGTTACTTTTAGTGAGCGTAACCATCATGGTTAGTGAGTGTAACTATCATTCTGTTGTACCATTTTTTAACAACCATTTACCTCCACCTCGCCAGTTTTTACGCGTCAAAGCACTTTTAAAAAAATAAGCTGGGGAAATGCTCATTGAACAAGTTAATGAATTTGAATTGAGGGCGCCTGGGCCCCCTGCCAATAGGCGTAGCCAGGAGGTGCAAGGATCCCGCCCCAATTGAAATGTTATTTATGACAAAACTGTGGCAAAAAAAACTATTGTTTCTTCAGTTTTAGTTTCTTTTTTTATTTTTTGCGTACAACGCTTTATTTTAGCATTTGTGAATAATATTGACAACCAGGAGCCCTGGGCCACCTCGATTCAATTTTTGTCAACCAATTTTAATGTACAGCTCGGGAGAAATTGAACGTTTTTGTCCTAAAATTTGCTATCTCAGAACCTCATCTTACCTTTTTATGGACGTAATGCAATAACTAGGGCCAGATTTACCATAATATGGCACAGTGCCAGGGGCTCCGCTCTCAGATGGTGAGATATTTTTTGGTATTCAGCTATTTAGGCAGAAAAGTTGTGAAAATCTTTAAAGTGCCATGGACCCCGCGCAATATAAATCCATACCGGGTAATAACATGGTTAGTAGACGTAACCATCTATTGTTCCATTTTTTAATAACAATCTACTATTCTACTTCCATCTCGTTAGTTTTTATACGACAAAATGCTACTGAAAAAAAAAAGCTTGGGGAAATGCTCATTGAACAAATTATTAAACTTGAATTGAGGGGGCCTGGGCCCCCTCTAAATTAAAGTCAATAATACATTTACTCGTACATGTACTCCTACAACTGGTAGTTTTAGGAAAAAAACAAATATCTCTAAGGAAAATCTTCAAGTGGATTATTATTTACTGCTTAAATATTGCAGAAGGCAATGCACCTTAATTTCCCCTACCTGGGCTCAATAACTTACAAAATTTAACCCCAAAATGCAAGATTTTAAGCGGTTTTTGGACTTAAATTTTAAGTAAAAAAAGGCTTAAATAATTTAATTTTTCAATGGTCTTTCAAATGTTAAAAATCGAGTTCTTTCAAATGGCACTAAACACGTACGATTTATGATCCAATAGCTTTTTTTTTTACAAAAAATTGCACAGCGGCTGGAAGCTTAGCCCCCTCACACCTCCAGACCCCCGTCTGTGATGGGCTTGGGTTGCACTAGTTTACTCAGCACATCTCCCAATTTAGACTTTTGCACTTTTTGTTTTTAGATTTTTGGTTTAAATCCTATCCCTATTGCAAAATCCTGGTTACGTACAAACGCACAGACCACTGCCTCTGATCTTTGTCCAACAAAAAATTCCTCTTTCAAAAATTTCTGAAGACGTCGTTACTTGTGATTTGGTCCCCCCCCCCCCCAATCAAAAATCCAGGCTAAACTTATGCCCCTGGTTGTACATGCACTCCAGCAATTGGTTATTTTCATAACAAAAGAAAAATTTTTAAGGAATTTTTTGGAGTTGACTATTATTTACCACTAAAATATAGCACGAGGCAATGAACCTTACTTTCCTCTACTTGGGCCAAATCACTTACACTTAAGTTGTGAGTAAAAGGAGGATTGAACAATTTAATTTTTTCAACTGGCTTTCAAATGTTATTAATCTAGTTCTTTGAAATGGCTCTGAACACATGGGGAATGTGATCCAATGGCATTAAAATAGCTTTGTTTTTTCCAAAATTTCCCAGCGACTGGGGGCTTTGCCCCCAGACCTTCATAGCCATTGGCATAGTCAGGATTTTTGATTGAGGGGGGCAAACCACAAATCACATGCAATGACGTTATCAGAAAATTTCAAAAATAAATTTTTTGTGGGGCAAAGATATCGTACAATGGAAGATCTGAAGCTGCAGCCCTGTTGGCACTGAACCAGGATTTTGGTAAAGGGAGAGGGCGAAAACCACTAGTTAGAAATCGCAAATGTCTAACTTAGGAGACGTGTTGAGTAAGCTAGTGTACTCAAACGTTTCACAAACGGGAGTCTGGGGGCGTAGCCCCCAGCATCCGGTGGCTATGGGGTCTGGGGGCAAAGCCCCCAGCCTCTGGGCAATTTTTGTAAGTTTTTGGAAAAAAAAGCTATTTTAATCCCATTGGATCGCATTTCGCACGCGTTTAAAGCCATTTGAAAGAACTAGATTTTTAACATTTGAAAGCCAATTGAAAAAATTTAATGAGCAAATTCAATAATTTGTTTAATGAGCATTTTCCTAGCTATTTTTTTAAGGTGTTTTGTGCGTAAAAATTGGCGAGGTGGAGATGAATCGTTATTGAAAAATGGTACAATATACGCTTACTAAGCATGTTATTCCCGGGCCGGGTTTACATAGCGCTGGACCACTAGCACTTAGGGAATTTAAGCAACATTTTTCTGCTAAATATAAGTGAAGACCAAAAAAAGTCCATTCATTTGAGCGCTAGGCCCTGGCACTGTGCCATATGGCAAATACGGCGCTGGTTATTGCATTGCGTTCTTCAAAAGTTTAGATGAGGACATAAGATAGCAACTTTTAGGACGAAAATCCTTAATTTCACCTGGGTTATACGTTTAAATTGGTTATAAAAAATTGAATTAAGGGGGTGCGCCGGACCCCTTGGTCGTCAATATTATTTATTGTTAATTACTGTTGTACGCATGTACTGTTGTAGACAAAGATGCTAAAAGAAGCTGAAAATGAAGAAACAAGGTTTTTTTGGTAAATTTTAGTGATTGGTGGCATTTCAATTGAAGGGGCCCGCGCCCCTTAGGCCTTCTTGGCTACGCCTATGATTTTGAAATAAGATCACGCCCTTAAAGTTCTTTCATAAAAAAATATTTGAAGCAAAATTAAAACAACTTTTTTTCTAAAACGTAAAGGACTCGAGTCAAGTCACTTGACAGATTTTTGAAATCTCCAGGAATTGCATGACATTATTAAGACGTGAACAGGTAGTCGTCATTTTTAATACTTACTTTTGTACACGTAAATCCTAAATTAAAGAAACTGCAATTCCGGACAAGGACAACATACTGGCTATGCTCTCATTATATTTATCATTGGTAGTATTTCAATTGGGGGTTTGCATTACCGCCTGTGCTATAGCATTAAGTTCATAATAACGTTAAACGAGGGCCTGGAATTGCAACTTTTAGCACAAAACTCTTAGATTTCTTACAGGTTTTGTATATAAATTGTTAAAAATTTGAATTACGGGGCACCTGCCTCAGGACCATTGGTCATCAGCTAGGACTCTCAGGGCTTCCCGGTAGTCAGTTATGGGCCCCGGGGAACCCTGGTCGTCAGTTAGAAGCCCCGTGGCCCTCTGGCTGCTAGTTAGGGGCACTGGGGGTCCCTGGTTGTAAATTAGGGGCCCAGAGCCCCCTGTTTGTCAGTTAGAGGCCCGGGGCCCCCGTTTGTCAGTTGGGGGCCCCAAAGACCCCTAGTTATTGGTTAGGGGCCCCGGAGCCCGCTGGTCGTTAGTTAGGGATCCTGTGGCCTCCTGGTTGTTAGTTAGGGGCCCGGGGGCCCCTGGTTGTCAGTTAGGGTTCCCGGGCCCCCTGGTTGTCAGTTAGAGTCCCCCAGGGCTCCTTGGTTGTTAATTAGAGGCTCCAGGGCCTCCTGGTTGTCAGTTAGGGGCCCTAGGGGGCCCCTGGTTGTCAATTAGGGGCCCCAGAGAACCCTGTTTGTCAGTTAGAGGCCCCAGGGCCCCGTTTTTCAGTTAGGGGCCCCGGAGCCCCCTGGTTGTTAGATAGGGCCCTAAGGGCCCCTTGGTTGTCAGTTAGGAGCCTAGGGCCCCCTGAATGTTAGTTAGGGGTCCTAAGGGCCCTGGTTGTTAATTAGGGGCCCCAAGCCCCCCTGTTCGTCAGTTAGGGGCCCTAGGGACCCTGGTTGTTGGTTAGGAGCCTCGGGGCCCCCTGGTTGTTAGTTAGGGGCCCCAGGGCTCCCTTGTCGTCCGCAACAGCAACTACACATCGCTAGGTTATGTTGTTATAATTTTTTGTCATTGGTGGTATTTTAATTGGGGGGCGGGCCCCCTGGCCTCCCCCCTTGGCTACGCATATGTCCATAGCCCCCGTTTTTGAAACGATTGAGTTATACTAGTTTACTCACACATGTCTCCCAATTTAGACATTTTAACTTTTTAACTTTTGGCAAACCAGGCCACAGCTTCTCATCTTCTTTGTTGCACAAAAAGATCTACGATATATTTGTTCTACCATATCTTTGTTCCACAAAAATTTTCCTTTTGAAAATTTCTGATGAAATCATTGTATGTGATTTGTGGTTTGGGCCCCTCCAATCTAAAATCCTGGCTACGCCTATGGTCAACAGCAGGATAAAAATTAATCGCTGCAGTTCCATAGCATTCATAAGAAGGAATTCCAGTTTTAGTTTATTTCTATAATTTAGTTGTCTCCAGAAGATGTCAACCACTCAAAAATACTTGGAACGATTTTGCTGCATAAAAGAAAACACAACAAAAAAACGTGAAATTGGTTCCTCCTTGCAGTTCATCTCTGCACTAGTTAGGCCTAATCTTTAAACATTCAAGTGAATGTTAAAGAAATGATAGAATCCGAAGCCAAGAACCGAATTCTCCAGGACAAACCCTCTCGAGGCCAAGGACAGAAATGTTTGAGGCCAAGACCAAAGACCAAGGACACAACGTGCGAGTGTTTTCAAAAAAAAAAGGTCTTCAAAAATTTACCGCGAGGTCTCTGGCGCGTTCTCCAAGACGAAGAAAAAAAAAGGTCATGACCTTGGTGCATTTTTTATAAATCAAAGAATAGTGCTGTCCTCGACTGCAAACAGGGCATTTTCGAAGACTTGTAGGCTTGAAGGCCAAAGACTTTACCTCCGAGGACAAAGCTAAGGACTTCAAAATGCAGAGGTGGGCACAAATAACTTTATATCAAAAGCGCAGCGCAATAAAGCGCAACGATCTTTTCAACCAGTAAAAGCGCAGTGCAAAATATGCAATTTAATTTTTTTTGATTTCTGAAGCGCAGCGCAACTTCCGCAATGAGCTTTTTGATTCAGTTGAAGCGTAACTTAATTCCGCAAATGCGGAACGGCATTTTTGCACCAAGTTAAAGCGCAATTGAACTTTCGCAATTGAAATTTCACAACACAATGCAAATACCAAATTTTTTGCGATTTGAGGCAAAAAAAGAATAAATAATTTGCTAAAGAAGACCGGTATTTACCAAAATTACGATCGAAATGAAACAAAATCAAGCTCAGCATATAGAATTGCTCTATTAACCGAAAAAAAAATTTGAAAGCGCAGCGCAATCAAAGCGCAACAAATTTTACAGACTTTAGTGCGCAGCGCAACTTCCGCAGTGTTTCAAAATAAAAAATTAAAGCGCAACGCAACTTCTGCTATTGCGAAGGTTGCGGAAGTTGCGCTTCTAATTGCGCTTTGCCCACCTCTGTCAAAATGTTTTCTCGAGAACGTCGTCGAGGACTCCATCTCTGAATAATAGCAATGTTATTCAACATAAAGTTAATATTTTTTGCCTAAGTCACAGAAAAATTTGCATTATTTTTGCCCAAGTCACTTTGCTATCGAGTGGGATGTTTTCAACCAAAATCACATAGATCATCATTGATATCATCATTTTGAAGTATTTTTGCCAAAGTTTGGTAACGATACGTTACTTCACTAAAAAATAAAAAAGTGTTTTTCGTTTTCCTCAAAACTCAAAAAAACTACTAAGACATTTTTTTATTAGGGTGACGATATACAATTTGTATCATGTTTGCATAAATAAAAAGTATTGTAGCTGTCGCTATTAATTTTATCTCTTTTTTCAAGGCTGAGTATACACGAGCCACCCTGAAGGCCTTTGTAGTTCCATTGATATCAAAAAAACCCGAGTCGAAAATGTTGGTTTTAATATTCAAAATTAGCCATTCCTTCATTTTACGTAAAAATTTTTAGCCCACTGAACTGAAAAAGGCAAAAATTGCAATAAATTAAGTACTGTGACGTCACAAATGAGACAATTACAGTTTGATGCATTTACATTGCAATCATTCCAATCGACCGAGTTGCTGCAGTATCTTGCAAGAACTGGTGGGATTAGGTTGTCTTTTTTCCTCCACTTTTTCCGCTTTATGACTCCGGTACGCATGAGAACAGCAACTATTCCCACCAAAATCACCAACACAACGCCACAAATTATCAAGGTCATAGCAAGATTGTCTGAAATTGTAACAGTATATGTCATCAGAATGCTGCTAAACCCTGGCTTTTAAGCAATCTAGTTACTACATATATTTAATGCTGCTTGACAATAAGCATAAAGAATATTTAATTAGAGCTTTTTATTCCACTTTTACGGCATCTTGACTTTGGTTCTTGCTTATGGGCGAGTCATGCCAAAGACGTGCTTATAATTACGGAAGGAAAGAACCACGTGACAATCACAAACTTTATGTTCCACCATAATAACATCGCTGACAAACAAATTTCTTGATTAGCAAGGTTTCTTCATATTTGATATGTTTCATTATGACTCAACAATAACCTGGCACCAGCACCGAGCCTGGAAGATGGACGTGTGAGAACTCCAATATATATCGGTTTAACCATTGGATTAACGAACTCCGGTCTAGTCAAATGTTAAATCAAAAACTCGCAAAAAAATAATTCCATACACATAAAAAAAACGAGCTTTAATTTTATTTATTTTTAAAAAAATCAAAAAAATTATCTTTCTTAAGAGGTACTTTGTGGAAGTTTTCAAATGATTTTACATTGTTTTTCAAGAAAATGGACATTTTAAATCGTTGCGAAGAAAAAATTAAGCTGTTCAAGGTTGTTTATTGTGGAGTGGTGCATTACTGATATTTGCAGTAGAATTATTCTTAGTTCCTAAGCGGAAACAAAGAATAAACTTAAGATAAAAGTACAATTAGCTGCCAAAAGCTACCGGTAGTGGTGCTGCTATGCAGTATATAAGCATTATATTATATTCAAATTTAGTTAAGGTGGTTCTGGACAAGAGCACTTGGGATATTGTTTCTCAAAATAAATAATTTTGATGACAATAAATGGAATTAGGCAGCATTTATTATTACTGTAGCCGGTTAAATTGTTATTTGAAAAATTGAATAGTAGAAAATTGATGTATTATATCGGAGGAGACTTCAACGCAGATTTGTTGAAAAGTAACTCTGATATCAATATTAAAGATTTCATGAATTTAACATATAGCTTAGGCTGCATTCCCTTAATTACACACCCAACAAGAATAACCACTACAAGCTCAACTCTTTTAGATCATGTTTATACAAACAATGTAGTGGGTGAACACAAAAGTTTTATTCTGGTGGAAGATGTAAGCGATCACCTGCCAGTAATGGTGTGTTCTAATTTAAGCCTGCCCAAGAGTGAAAAATCAACTGTCACCCTAATTCGTGATACAAAAAATTTTGAAGTAGAAAAATTACTAGACAAATTAACTGAAGGAATGGAGCTATTAGGTGATATCAAAGAGGATTGCATTGACATCTACACTGAAAAGTTCATTGACATTTTTCATAAGACATTAAACATACATGCACCATTACGAAAACAAAGCAGAAAGGAAACAAAACTAAAAAACAAACCATGGTTATCCAAAGGAATCCTTATATCAATCCAGCAAAAAAATTTATTGTACAAAAGAGCCCTTAAATTAAATGACAGTAATACATGGGCACAATACAAAGTCTACAGAAATAAACTGACTCATATTAAGGAATATGCAAAACGACTTTACATTAAAAATTTAGTGAATGATAATAAGCATGACACCTCGTCGCTTTGGAAAATTATAAATAAAATTATTCACTTGAAAAATGTGAAGAAAAATAACATTCCTAATAAAATGTATGCTTCCAAAAGTGAAAGTGCGCAAGGTCCACTGGCCATCAGTAACTTGTTCAATAAATATTTCATAGAGATAGGAGTTAACCTTGCATCTACAATCGAAACACCAGCTATAATTGATGGCAAATTTAATGCCATATCTTTGATTCAGAGTAGTTGCAATTCGTTTTTTCTAAAACCAATAGTTGAAGAAGAAGTAGTAAATTACATCAGAGCTGTGAATCCATCAAAAAGTACAGGAAGACATGGAATTCCTGCAAAGTATATAAAAATGTTAGGCTCTGTTATAGCTCCAGTTCTAACTAGCATTTTTAATGCATGCATATCAACAGGATATTTTCCAAAAGTGTTAAAAACCGCTGAAGTTGTTCCAATTTTCAAAAAAGGCGAAAGAGAGTTATGCAGTAATTATCGCCCTATTTCTATTTTAAATCCTTTTGCCAAACTTTTTGAAAAGTGTCTGCTTGATCAACTAAACAATTATTTTGTGAGCAGTAATTTGATTAGTCCAAACCAGTATGGTTTTAAGAAAAATTGCTCAACAAATGAAGCTGTTTTAGATGTTTACAATAAGCTACTTGACAATATGGATAAAAAGCTCATTACATGCTCTATTTTCTTAGATTTAAGAAAAGCATATGATACCATCAATCACACAATACTGATCAAGAAACTAGAAAAGTATGGAATTAGAGGATTACCATTACAGTTACTAGCAAGTTACCTGACTGACCGTCAACAGTATACAATTGTAAATCAGTATAAATCCAAGTCAAGAGATGTTATTTGCGGTATTCCTCAGGGATCAACTCTAGGTCCGTTGTTATTTAATATTTATATCAATGATCTACCACTTGCCTCAAATTCCACAATTCATCTTTTTGCAGATGATACAAACCTTACTCTCTCCCATTCTAATGTTTCAACACTTCAACAAAATATTAATGATGAATTAGTCAATGTAAGCAATTAGTTCAAGGTGAATAAATTATCAATTAACTTTAATAAAACTGAGTTTATGGTAGTGACAACAAAACAAAATAAACCTGAACTCAAAGTATCAATAGATAATAATCCAATCAAGCAATCACATCACATAAAGTATCTAGGTGTTCTCATAGATGACAATTTAAACTGGAAACAACAAATCAAGGAACAATGTTCAAAGGTAGCAAGGGGATCTTGGGCCCTTAATCAATTAAAACACTTTGTAGATGAGCAAACCTTAAGATCTGTTTACCACTGCCTCATATACTCTCATCTACAATACTGCATAAGTAGTTGGGGGACTGCTTCAAAATCAACATTAGCACCACTCTTTATTCTGCAAAAAAGAAGCATCAGATTGTTAACTGGAAGTGGATATCGTGAGCATACTAATCCTTTGTTCTATCGAGCTAAATGCTTAAAACTCAAGGATATTTACTCTCTGGAAACTGCAAAGCTAATGTACAAAATTCACAATAATGTATTATCTTTTGCAAATTCAGATAAGTTTAACCTAATAAAAAACTGCTATACACATAAGACAAGATTGAGCCACAAAAACAACTTCTTTCTTCCAAGAACTAGAACAAGATTAGGGCAAAAGTCTCTATCATTCGCAGGAATTAAAGTTTGGAATGAAATTCCAAGCAGTATGAAAGAAGTTTTATTCTACAGATTTAAAAAAGCTGTTAAAGCTCATTTTTTATCAAACTATGAAACCGATAAAAGCTAGAATAACAGCTTTCTATCAACAATGCAGTAGTAATTACAGGAATCATAGTTGCATATTTATGCTTGAGTTCAACAATAACCTATTCTATTGCTTGAATAGCATGAGTTTGGTGCATTCATCTATCACACATTTATACAATACGTCATCTCTCATTTTGATGTGCCCTTGAATTATTAGTAATTTTGCAATAACTGACTGAGGTTGATATATATTGGTATTGGAAATTGTACCAGTACTAATGACATATTGGCAAACAATACAAAACAAAGCAAGGAGGTTTTTGTTTTTTTTCACTCCAATTGCCCACTTTAAATTTTATAAAACATAAATAAGCATTATGAACTTTATTAATTTTATTTCTATCCAATCTGTAGTTACAGCATTTTTATGTTTTAGTATGCTTAGAGTTAGAACAATTCTAATGTTGTCCTGCATTTTCTTTACATGGTGACTGTGAGTTTTGTGTATACACTGTACAAAATGTACATATCTTTGCAACACTTTTTTAATTTTGCGTAAAATTTTTTACCATAGAAAGTAGCAGACTGAGAAAATCTAGAAGCGTTTTTTTTTTAACTTGGTGAGGTGGCAGTAGACTTAGATGACCTTTCGGTCCTTCGCTGTCTCCTCACCAAGTGACTAAATATCGCTTTGACTCTGCAAGTTTATGTGTTTGGTTTTAAAGGAATTGCATATTTCGATGCTTTGGTGATAGACCTAGAGGAAGTTGCAGTTTTTTTCTTGTGATATGACGTCACTTGGTAAATAAATAAATATGATAATGATGATGATGATGATTATTAGTATAAGGCATTTTTGCATTGTTATGCACCCATCACTAATTGTGATTTCACCGTTACTAAATAATAAAAAGTTTATCAGCTTATTAGTCCATTAACATGCCTATTCGTCACTCCATAGGTTTTGGCGCCTAATTGCACTTTGATACTAAACTTGCTCTTTCTTTTCGCTCAGAAACCTACGAATAATTTTTTCGTAAATATCAGTTATGCACCACGCACAAATAAACAAATTTGAAAAGCTTGATTTTTTCTTTGCAGCAATAAGAAATATCTATTCCAGTGAAAACCAATGTAAAATGATTTAAAATTTCTACTGAGTACGGCATAGAACAAATAAATTTCGCGGTTTTTTTCAAAAATAAGATCAAAAACTCGTTATAAAATAAAATGCTCGTGGCGATAACAAGTAGTGGAGTCAGACTTTGGGTTATATCGAATTAAGTACACAATCTGAGAGGATAATTGTACACCATAAAATGAGCATCAAAATACAAACACTAAGCATCGCAAAATATTTGAGTACACCTAAACTTCAACAACGCATGAGTAAAAAAATAAATTTTCAGTAAAGTTTTGAACTGAGTTACGGATTCAGAATTTTTGATATGGGTAGATAGATCTTTCCATAGACTGAGAATTTCATTTTTTTCAAAAAATTGCTAAACGTAGGAACGCAAAAAGGTATTGTAATTAATACATATCTGGTGCGTAAAAGGTTTCATGAATTTTGTTAGAATGCAGCAGCTCTGTGAGTCCCTTGGTTAAAGCACAAAAAAAATTATTTGAATGTGAATAACAGCACATGGTAAGTTACTCAGAAAATGTACATTGCATTTTTCCTACGTAGAAGAAACGCTAGTGTGTTTTCAACTTGATCCTGTACAGTGTTTGTTTTAATGCTTATCAGATAAAGCAACACTAAAATATTATCAGCTGGATTTTATTTTGTCAACAAATGGCTACGTCAAAGTTTGAAATAATTGGAAACTTAAAAAAAACAGCTATATTATCTTCAACCAGCAAATCTTGACCGCAGATATCATCAGAAATGTTAAATAATTGATTTTCAAAATTATTCACGCTTATGAACGAAAATATTTATTACTGCGCTTCTATCTTCCACTTATGGCTAACGTTTATGAGGTAAACAAAAGAAAATTTTTCCTTTATTAAAGTTTTGCGTTTACGGACAAAATCCGAAAAACAAAATCCCAAAAATGAAAAAAATTCCGAAATTAAAAAAATTCTGAAGTACAAAATCCAGAACGGACAAAATCCCCAATTGGACATAATCCCGAATGGCAAAAATTACAAATTGGGCAAAATCCAGAAGAGATAAATTCCCGAATTGGACAAAATTCTGAACAAAGAAAATCCCGAATCGGACAGAATCCCGAACCGACAAAATTCCGAATTGGACAAAATCCCGAATTGGACAAAATCCCGAATGGACAAAATCCCGAATTGGACAAAATCCCAAGAGGACGAAATGTTGCGAAGAAGCCACTTTGGTCTCCAGTTTGCTGTTTTGATTCTTGTCTATATTGTTTATACGTAAGTTGATCTTTTATCGCTGAGCAAATAACGTATCTATTATTGGTCTGCCTCTACCAATTCATACCAGATAACATGGATATCAACACCGTAGTAGGCCTCCATACATGCCTAGTTTGTGAACTTTGATTAAACTTTTCCAACCAAGTTGTTAAAGATGGTCTACTAAGTGCCAACGTTACTTTGGCTTGTTGTTAAACGCTTGTTACAGAATTTGACCACTAATTTTTTTTTGAGGTCACTTGACTATTGTGCAGTTTTTTTCCAACTGTACTGCCAACAAAATCAAACTGAATAGCGCGCTGCAAAACGGCCCGCAGTATCTTATAGTTGCAGCGTTTTGCTCTTTTGCCGGTTTTAATTTAGTTCAAAGAAAGTCATTTTTCGTTAAGCCAAAAAGCATTTAATATTGGAGTTTGTAAACATTCACACCAAACTTTGTTCGTGACAAAAAGAAAGCAATATTGGAAACAATGCAAACTTTATATTTAGAGAGTTTGTTCGCGCGCCACCTAGTTTCTTTTTATGCAAACTGAAGGAGTTGACGGCAAACGTGATAAGTGCGAGGCTGCACGTAAATAATTGAGAAAATTGCAACCTATTTTGACTAGATCGCGCTATTTTTGTATATACGCTGCTTTTCTAGGTCGCCACGACACTACATTTACCGCAAACCCACATTTATCGGTCAATATCTGCGCTGGAATTCCTTGAGGCCACAAAAACACAAAACTAAATTTTGACCTTAACTCACCGGGCTCTTGCCATCTGTTCTGAAAGATTGCCATCTGAACTAGACGAAATCAAGCTCATTCTACAGAATAGTAAGTATATCCGAAACCGTTATCACGTCGTTTATGGCTTAGAAGATGAAGCAGTTTCATGCTCTGCGTCATAGATGGAACCGATCAGGATTTTCTCGACCCGACCGGTAAATTTCAAAATCTACGCCGGTTGACCGGCCGGTCGACCGCTTTCTGACCGGCCCGGTCGACCGTTTTTTTACGGAAAGTTTTTGTTCACAGTTTAATGCATTTAATGAAAAATTTTCAAAAGGAGGGGAGGGAACATAGGTGAGGTGTTAAAATTTGTGACTCAGGACGGAGTCTCAGAAAATAAACGCTAAAAAAGTTTTGCGGTTTTTTGCAAAAATAACTCAATTTTAAGACCTTTTCAGGTTAAAATTCGGTTTGAAAGACCTGTTTTGAGCAGCGCAAAACGTGCACAAAATAAGCATAAAAGGAACTGGAGGACACAAGCTGAAATATTAGGCGTTATTTCAAATGATATTTTGCGTAAGCCCAAAAAACGAATTTTTCAGCTATTGGAGACAGATTATTTGCAATTTGCAGAGCAGCAAACACTAAACTGTTTTGACATTGGCTAGAAAATATTCGAAATATAACGTGCCCCAGCAGTTTGTAGAGCTGCTGCTTCTTCAGAACAAGCCTTGGCTAGTTAGATATAATAAAATAAGAGCTGTCTTTCTTGCCCAGCGTATAATGTGGTAAATTTAAGTTGAAAAAAGCTTTACAAAGCGGCAAAAGTTTAGCATGTACTAAAAAATCTGAAATCTGCTCCACTTCTACTCACAAAATATTTAAAATGATGCTAAAATGCCACGTAGCGTACGTCTTCTCCACATGCGTGCTTTAGTATAAACTGATTACGCAATTTTAACGTATATTTTGCACTTTTTTGTTTTGTGCCGTGGCCCAAAGCGGGGAGGGGGCATCGTGCCATTTTCCTTCATAAATACGCCCCTGGATATGCATGTCTTAATGGCCACAGCATATTAGTCACAGCTTGAAACCATTCAACAAGTGTTTTCAAAAGGCGTGATTTGTTAATACTGTTTTTTTTACATAAATTCGTATTTATAGAAAACGATATGTATATTTCGGTTGGTGCTTAAATGTCTTTTAGTTGCAAGAAAGGAGAATTTGACCGGTGTTTCAACCGGCTTGACGGGCCGGTCGAAGAATCTCGACCCGCCCGGTTTCCATCATCTCTGCTCTGCTTAAATTCGGTTTGTAAAGATCCCCCCTCAATCTACATCGCCCATGGTTCGATTCTGTTTCTATATACCCGTTTTGAACAACAAATAAAATCTGCTGTCAACAGTGGTCTTTCGCTGTGGAAACAGCGTTGTTTACTCAACTAACGAGCTTCTCTCCGCTACCATCTAGGACGTACTGCCTGCTTTACAGAAAAGCAACATGATTTATCAATTCTCATGCCACTGCGATAGTCAGTATATAGGCCGTACCCCCCAACGACTGCAGGACAAAATTAAACAACACGTTTCCAAATCTTTCGGCTCTTGCTCTTCTTCCCAGAAATGCATGCTTCCTTCAGGTCAGTGTAAATCTTCCACCCAGCCTAATATCCAGTCTCTTGCTTCTGGTTCAGCAATTGGACTTCATCTTTCTTAAAATCCTACCTGTTCTCAATATTATGATAACAGTAGATTCTGTATTCTCGCCCAAGGCCGCTCTTCTTTCCATCTATCTGCTCTTGAAGTGCTTATCATCAAAACTTCTAATCCCGCCCACCGCCGACAAAAAGAATCCTTGTACAGTTTAAAGATTGTACAATAATGACGCTGTCTGACGAATCTTTTTCTAGCCAATCACGGCTCGTTTTTTTTTTTTCTTAGTAGTCGCTCCATTTCCTACTTAATTAACACGGCCGTACAATCTGCCTTGTCGAAAGAAAATTATAAGGTTCACTTTTTGCTAATCTCGTCTCGTCATGTGGCTTTCTGTATATAATTGAATAGTGATTTACAGTGCGGGCTATGCAATTTACCATTTCCAATTAGGCGAAATATCTTCTCTTTAAATTTGAAATATATTGTAAATTGCGGTAATGTTTAACTGTAAAATAATAATTAAGCTGGTGATGAAAGAAGAAAATAGATTTTATGAGCAGATGCAATTTCGAATAACATCCCTCAGATCGAAACCCGACATCAGATCGCAGACAAAAGGACGCAGGACATTAGGGCAAAGACATAAGGGCGCAGAGGCGTAAATCTGCAATCTGCGCTAATAATTTTGTGCTTTGAAAATAATTATGTAATCACAGAAACGAAGTGGGTTAATGAGTATTTTATTTAATTTTTGAAAGTCAAGTTTTGAAGAAAGTTTTTTGAACTCACTCCTGTCTTCAGTTCTCAACTATCGCACAAAGCACGACCGTAATGAGTGAGAAATGAAAGATTTGATTTGAATTTGTTTCGTTGCGGAACAAAAGACTAATTATGATTGTTCGCTTAACGGATTATGTACAACAGTTAAATGGCAGTGTTTGAAAACAGTTAAACGATTGCGCTTGAAAACACCGCTGAAGTGGTTACGTAAACCAAATAAACGTATTAAAAATAAACATTTCTTTTTAAATGTTTGTTCAAGATTAGTGCACGGCGATCTAAAAACAGTTTAAGGGAAGGGCTATGTGCGATAATTGAGAACTGAAAGCAGGAAGCGAATTCAAAAACTTCTTCCAAAACTTGACTTTCAAAAATTAAATAAAATACTCATTAATCAAGTTCGTTTCTTTGATTGCATAATTATTTCCGAAGCAAAAAAAATTTAGCGCAGATTTCAGATTTACGTCTCTGCGCTCTTATGCCCTTAAGCTCTCATATCCTTGCGCCCTCATGTCGTTTCGCCCTTATGTCCCAGCGCCCTTAGGTTTTTGCCCTTATGTCCTGTGCATTTATGTCATAGATCGCCCTAAGATTAATTTCTTGTACGATAGATTTATATAAAGTCAATCATGCAAACAATGCTCAAATGTACCATTTAATAAAAGTTTGATTTTCTCACCCTGATCATGTTATCGATATTGCGTGCTTAAAGAACTTATTTATTTGTTGACCAGTTTTCGTTTATACTTAAACTGCTGTAGAGCATTTTTGGAAACTTCATTGACTAATTTCTTTTGAACATTATTTAAGCGCACGTTGCGTTCCTAATCCGATTGATGAACTTGATGTTGACCGTATGTTGTTCACACAGGAATGATAGCGAACAAGTGTTCATGGTGAGAACACTCTCACCCGCAAATCTTTCAGGTAAAGTTAGTTTCAAGATAATATTGTTTACTGTGTTCAGCATTGCAAAAGATTCCCTGAACGTATTGTGCCAAGTCCACAGATGGAACAAAAAGACCGCCTCGGCATAATTTTAAAAGGTAATCGAATTCGCTTGAGCTCTGTTGTGAGCCAGTGGTAGTCAAGAACTTTTGATATTCAACTCCATGAGATCTGTTTAACAGTTTATTTAGCAAGGTATCCAGAAACAACAGCAGCTACTTTCTTTGCATTACTTTCCGAACTGCAATATTCAAGGTCGTCAGCTATTTCGTAAAGCTGCTTTTTGAAAAAATCCAGTGCACTGGCGTTAATTTAATTTGAACGAACATTTTCGTTCCATACCGAAATAGACTCTTTGAGAAGACTTTTTGAGGCCAAAATTCGTTCGGATGTTTCTACTGTACCTCTCGTAAACTAACCAAAAATCTTTCGCCACTTATTTGGCGATATTTTGAAAATCTGTTCCAGAAGATTAATTTGGAATCGTGCCGTTAAAACGTACTGTACTTGCAGCCTTCGCCAAGCAAATTCTCTATTAAAGAAGCAGTGCATTGCAGTGTTACTACAACGGCATCACAAGTCTGCTTTGACAACGAAAACTTTTTCGATTTTGAGCACTGCTTAGCTTTTCATTCCTAAAACCAATTCGCTATTTTTTTCAAAAATTCTGTTTTTTTATCGTCTTCACAAGCGGCGTATCCAACAGCATAATTCGAGTTAAATTGCAGTTTGCTGTTACTGAGAGTCCACCGTAAGTTGATCAATTTTAAAAATGGAGCTGCATCTTGTCTTTCTCGATAATAACTTAATATGACTGTAGAGAATATTGGATCAAAATTTAAATATGCAAGAGGAATACTTTGTTTGTTATCACCAGGATGCAAAGTTTTGTAGCTTAATTTGAGTGCTTTTTGAAGATTTTCTGGCAATGATTGGTCCAAGTCGTGAATTTCATGCAATAATTTCCATGACAGCTCTCCTCCAAGCACGTTGATGTTGTCGTAAAATTGGTTAAAAAAATGTTGGAAAATAAATCTTTTAGAAGGTTGTTGCAAATGTTTTTCAGAAGATGCACAGAGTCAAGAATCAAAATTTTCTTCTTGGGGGTACCAAAGGCAAAATAGATGGTGGAAAGTTGCCAGAATCAGAATAGGTGCTGAAAACAAGGTTTAAATTTCATCGAAGCGTAGTTTGCTTTCCAGTTTTTAAAAACTTATCGTCAAAATGCTTTGCAGAAATTCCACCGTTTTTGCTTGGCATCCAATCCTTACGGTTAACAAATTTTGTTTAACGGCTTAGCAAATCTGGTTTCTTGAAAGGAAAGGAAAATACAGGGTTAGTTTCTGGAATGCTGTACTTCTTGTCGTTCCTTTTGTTTTATAATCAGATTTACAAAAAATTATAGAGCAAGTGTTTGGCATTAGAAAATACATAACTTAAAGAGATTGGTTAGATTTTGAAAATTGCTGTAAATAAGAGAAAGGTATTGCAAAACTAAAGTAGATATATTTTGCATAAGCTTTGATGCTACGTCGACAAAACTTACTATACAATTCGTATTTTAACCACTGCTGCTGTATCAAGCTGATGTTTATAGCTCAAACTGTAACTGCCTCATCATAAGTTTTCCAAAACGTGGTTTACATATCGGCAATATTAACTTAGCGTAAAGCTTAATTCTGAACAAATTAAATTATCAAATTAAATCATTGCATACAATAATTTTGCTAGCATAAGCTCTCTTTTAGCGCACATGCAGTGAAAAACAGGATGCATTATATTGCTCTGCTGCTTAAAACTGTAAGAGTACGACTGGCAGTGATCGCATAGCTAATTAAACCATGGACTTCTAAATAGTAGCATCTGGACTGGAAACTAAATTGGCGCAATGTACATTAGTAGGCTGAATAAAAAGTCGCGTTTTCGACGTAAAAAAGCCGCTAACTCGGTTCTTGTATATTTTGCTTCTGAAGCTGCTTAGCCAACTGCTTTAAAATAAAATTAATCAAAGAACTAAGTTCGAAACTCTACTCAGCCACAAAAATTGCGCTTATTATTGAAAATTTTTCGTAGCTTAAATTATTGTTTAATAAGTCATAAAGATCAGAGAATCATAAATCAAAATTAACATTAATGTATCAAACTGAGTATTATTACGAGCATGCATTTTGACAAATGTGATATAACCAAAACAAAGCTATCGGCAGTGGCACAGCCTGGTAGAGCCAAGGAAGCTGAAGCCCCCTAAGCCAAGTCATTTAAGAAAATTTAATCCTTATTTTCTAGCTTTTAAACAAGCTTTGGACTTGATCAGTAAGATGAGAGCTAAACGTCGCCATCTCTTTGCAATTAAATTTTTTCAAATAGGTCTTAAAAGTGCGAAAACTTTTTCAACTGTCTT
The DNA here is from genome assembly GCA_963965965.1 of Trididemnum nubilum. Taxonomy (NCBI): domain Eukaryota; kingdom Metazoa; phylum Chordata; class Ascidiacea; order Aplousobranchia; family Didemnidae; genus Trididemnum; species Trididemnum nubilum. Next base: position 11,827,290 of record OZ014479.1, read on the forward strand.
ACATTAGTGATTTTTTTCCAAAAATTAACAACTACAAATATCGCCTTGCGACAGTGGGTTCCCCTCCCCAACTGTGCCTGGATGCCAGCGCTTCGGAAGTGAACAGTGTGAGATCAATACATTGGTGTAAATTTAGTTTGCTGGATCAAGTACAGAACTGCATAGAAGTAATGCTCGAATTTTGTACAAAAGTGGTTTTAAGTAGCCTACATTATTTACGTTATCACACATCAAGTTGAAAGTGAAATCGTACATTACAGAACTACAGGAAAGAAGATACCGGTAATGAATTAATTGGTTGTCATAAGCAAAATTACTTTAACCTATGAAAATAAAGAACACGAACACAATACCTTAAACACCTTTAAACAATACTGTTGTTAGAAACACCTTTAAAATCAAGTGCGAACACAATTTAGCAAAAAACACTAGCATAATGTTTTTATCGTCCTTTCATGCAATAATGATGTAACAATTTTTGGTAATTATACTGGTTTTGCAAATTCAATTTGAAGCATTTTTGCCTGTGAGTTGACGAACTTTTCAAGCTGTGCTTGCAGTTTCAACATCGTAAAGTTGATGCACTAAATTTTTACCCATAGTATTGAAAAACAAACGGAAATCCTTTCTAAAATGTGTCCGTTTTCACACATTACAGCAAAGAGCATGGAGATACTTGTTACAAACAATAAAGTCTTTCTAACCCAGTCTTGTGATATGTGTCAGTTTGCCAAATCGTTTCTCATTAAAGCTTATTTCTTAAATTTGAATATCTGCCAAGACTTGCCAATCCGAACCGTATTGTGTTTTCTGCAGGGTAACGATGCGTAGTATCATAACCAACTTCAATAACGTGTAGGAGAGCTATGCCAAACTCTCTCAATCCCTTATTTCTTCTCACATCTGAGCATTTGATTTCCTTGGTTTTTTAGTGGAATTTATTATTTAATTGAATGAAGAAAAAATACAGAAAAAATAAAATAACGAAGAAGTCTCAAAATACGGGCCAATTCAGGGCCTTCCTTCCAATCTATAAGACTGCCCCCTCACAGTCAATAGTCATAACCATAAACAAGAACGAATAGAAAGGGTAATGGTAAGGAATCGCAAAACGCAATTGACCAAAGTTAAGCAGCATTTAACACTTATCACCAAAAACTGATACTGTTCACTTCACTCATTTTTATCACTACTGGGTTCTCAGCCTCCAAGCCGGTTTAAATAGTTTCAAATAGTAAAAACACGTGGGATTGCCTATTGTCTAGCATCAAAGGCCAGGAATTAACAAACAAACGTTGTCAGCTGCTACTTCTACAGTCGTCTCAAAACAAATAATGCACAAAAGAACATTCTTACAACGATTCTAAATACGGTCTAATTAGCGTTTTTTGTAGGTTTTTTGAAGGTGCGCCTTTGAAGATGAACTAATTAGTAGCGTGTTTTTAACAAACGACAATAATTACTCATTAATTTAACTTAAACACGGATTAAACAATGACAAATAATCTTTCGATTTAAGTCACAAGATTGCAAAATCCAATCATTAATCAGACACAAATGCACAAACAAAGATTTAAAATTGTGTCTACAGTCATTAGTTGAAAGCGGGGCAGATTACTTTTAATGATTTTAACAATACTATTTTACCTTCGTAAAAAGAAAGTACAACAATCTCTTTTAAACACAGTTTGTTGATTAGTGGCTTTTAAAAAATTTTCTCTCAAGATTACCCAAGAAAGTTCAGCAAATACTCGCCAACAAAGGCAGCCAACATCAAAAAATTTGAGGGTGGGTTTCCACAATCCACGACGATTTATATCATTGAAAAATTCATAAGCAGTCTCCGAAATCATATCGTCAGCGTCATTGTTGACATCAAAAATAATGCTCTTTTTGCATTTATTGCACTTGTTGCATCGTACCAATGACCTACAGCAGTAGCAGATGACATAATATATAATGCGGAGATCGTTTTCAGTTGGTAAGATATTGAACTGAAGATCGCCATAAAGCGTTTCCGCAATTGCAATAAATCATAGTCGGCTTTGTGACTTACTCTGGCCGCCTGTCTATGTCGCGAAAAGAGATGTGAGAATACTTGACCAGAGAGAGCGTTCGCAACTTAAGGTCGCTTACCAGTAATTGCCGGATAGAAATGATCCACATAAGTAGCCTATTGTCCACTATTTGTCTGGTAAAGAAGATACTTTTGGCGCGGAAGTTTCTCTGCAATTTTTGCCATTAGATCATTATAACTTTCAAGTTTATCAGCATTAAAAAATCATTCAAAGCAATCTTCTATTCTTGCAGCTTCATTTTCATGATGTGAAAGGTAGATGATAATAGACCGGAACGTCAAAGTTCACTTTCATAAGTGTAATATGAGGGCAAATTGGTAAAAATGGTTGGATGAGCGACATTTTTTAAACGCCTTCTGATCAATTTTGTATATTCTTTCTTTCTTTTGGGTCTATTACTTTGATCATTTGATTCTGTGACAAAATCTTCAGGAGTAAAATGAATTGAGCACAATTTTGAATATTTAGTTGGGGTAAAATCTTTTCTTGCCAGTCGCTTGAGCCATGCCTGCAGAAGTTGCTGATCATGTAATGGGAAAGCATGGAAGGTCACATTAGGGTCTTTACCTTCTCCATCATAGCCAGATCGACAATTGATAGCAGCACATTATTTTGTACACCAACATTAACATTGATACATGAAATAGATAAACTTACACAGTATAGGACTGCACAGAACAATAAATTTTTTAAATGCCTTTTTGCGTCAGCATAACCAAAAGTATGTAAATGATAGCACATAAAAATAGAATTCATAAGCTATGATTTTGATCAAAATTGTTTGTTTATTGCAGCCAAATTGCTTACCAATCCCACATTACTAATGTTTATGATAATTACGTTTTAATTGGCTACTAGTAATAATTTTGTAATACATTTTCTAGTACAAAGGTAAAATTTGTTTATACCTTACGCCACACAGTCAAAGAAGTCCTCAAAGAAGATGACATAGTATTGATGCCCTATTCATTTACAGTTCTTATACAGTAGAGGAAAACGCTAGAACAATTTCATTCTCTTGCTGTAGCCAACACAATATGAATGAATTAGCTACAGTACGCTATACGTTTAATTCTGACTTGATAGTTAGGCGAAGTCCCATGACGTTGTACAGCAAGGTAGTTTATTTTTGACCAGTACAGTATAACATATTTATTTCTAATGTCACTAATCCAGCAATTCTGAATTGCTGCTACTCGCGCTATGTCAGATATACTGCAACATAGCTCATTCAACTCTGAAATACACTGCAGCTGCGCTGCTGTGGTACTCCTACTCCAATAAAACTTTTTGCTCGCTGTTCGGTTTACATCTACCTGACGCTGTAGTTACAAGCTTGAAGAAAACGCACGTGGTTGAAACAAAGCAGCTATCGCGTTGCTTTGTTTACGTAGACAGACAGATCTCTGTAGCGCGATTTCTTCAACCTCCTGTTGTACAGCGACGTTTGTTAGCTCGCAGTAGTTTCCAGTCCAGATTCTACTACTTAGAAGTCCATGATTAAACACATTAGAAAGTAGGACACACTGTTGCAGACTCGTTTGCAATTAGCAATTATTTACAGACAGCCACATCACAAGAAGAGAATTGCAAAAAGTGACCCTTATAATTTCCTTTCGACAAGGCAGACTGTACGGCCGTGTTAGTTCAGTAAGCCATGGCTGCTCCCTTTCCTGCGCTCTCCATTCCGACGATTCTTGACAAGTGTTAGATGAAAAGCTGCTTCGAGGACATGAACATTTTAATTAAAGAAATAACACTTTACCTTTTTCTAGTGATTTTTCCACAAATCTCACGGCGCTCCGTTTTTCCCCGTAGACTAATGAAATTTCGTAAAAGATATAAAACCCATAACTTTTTCCGTCTTCTAGGTTAGAGAACTCGATCAACCCAAAGTTTCGTTCACAATTCATCTGAATTTAACGGATAACGGTATAAAGTAACTAAATACCATCCCATTGAAGTCGGAATCTGTTGTTTGGTAGAAAGCAATACCACGTTTTCTCTAGAACGGGAGGTCATAGGGTCAAATCTCCGGCCGGTCAAATCCAGACTCAAGGTTACCAAAAACGGTCACACAGCTGCTATATTTTTCAAAAACCGCCAAATGCAAACAGTGGCGTAAATCCGTAAAAATAATTAGGGGGGATGAAACAGAGCCATCAAAAGTTGCACATATGGAAAAGCGTATATAGTTGCATAGCTGCAATATTAGCCGTACTGCGTCTTATACGCATCACATCCACCCAAGCCTTTGGTTACTAACATCCAGTGAGATTTTGCAATGGGAGTGGATTTACATTGCAGAGGCGATCACAGCAAGGGGGCGAAGCCCCCGTCGCTGAAAAAATTTTACGATTTTTAAAGCCAAAATAAGCGTTTTTGGAGCATAGGCCCATGATTCAATGCTTTATTAAAGTTGTCTAAAGGGTTCCAGTTGTAAAAAACATGGTGACTTATGTAATTGCGACGTTACTTAGGCCTATGAGAGGGAGGGGGCTGGTCTGGCCCCAGAAATTACGCCACTGGTAACAATTTGTATAAAGCAGAAACAGATCCAGAAAATTTTGCAAGAGGGGGGCCCGAGGTAATATAACTGCCGGAGGGCATGTATTAAATGCCATTTTTGCATCATTTTACGTGTGCCTTGGTTAAGTTGGGGAAGAGGAAGAGGGTCTGGAACCCTCTGAATCTGTTAACGACTGATAACGGCGTTAGCAACAAAATCTAAAATTAATACAAGTTCACTTGTGCTGAAGTTTGAAATTACGGTACCGGTATATAATATGCACAGGAAATCAGTAAAGATTAAGAACAAGCAAAGAACGTTAGAATTGTACTGTACAACACCAACTTTTAGCAGTAGCCTACACGTTACACAATACGACGAATTGAATAAACAATCGAGGCGCAAACATTAATTGCTAAAAGAACCATGAAGATGAATCCGAAGCAAATTTAGCATTATTGTACTAACGTATAACAGCTACGAAAGCAAGTAAAAACGCAGAGATTTTCGGAAAGCGCTATTAATGGATTGCAGCTACGTCATAGCTTTTTCCCGCCAAAACGAGTGGACGTCAAAACGCCATTACAAAGCATTGGACGTTACCTCAAATCAATGTATAATTCCTTCAGTGGGAATGTTTAAAGAATTTGATTGCAAAGTAATACTGTTGTAGATAGCCTGGTTTTAAATGAAAGCTACCAGGAACGATTAATGCAGCTTACATGGCTTAGCGGGTCTTGAATGTTACGCTTTTTGTGAGTTTTCATATTCCATTGTCTGATATTGCCCACTTTTAGCGGCTTTTAGCTTTGGTTCACATCGTAAATTCGGTCATATCCTAAAATCATAGGTGGCACAAGTCCGTTAATCGTTAATCCGTTAATAACGAAGCTAACTTTTTCATTAACTCGTTAATCCGTTAAAAAGTTTTTTCATGTTAACGGACTAAATTAACTTCCGTTAAGTGCTGTTAACGGACTAAGTTAACTTCGGTTAAGTTCTGCTAACTTCCGTTAAGGTTTTTATCGTTAATATCTTGCACCATTCATTCATCGGACTGGTACAAACCAGTTTGCACTGGTAACGCTTGTTGCGTAGTAGCACGAGTTTTATGGAAGAAAACGAAGAAAGGAGTTCTTTTTTTGCGGCAAATAATAACCTGCAGCCTCATAGGTCTATTAATTATCGCTGTTCACAATTTCCAAAGATTTTCCGATTGCAGTTTCGTTGTGCATTTGAACTTGTTTTTGTCTTGAAATTAGATTAGACTGTAAAATATAACTTCCAAAACACAAAAATACCACCTTAGCAGTAGATAATTCCTTACAATCAGCTCAACTGCGTCAATACGTGTTCTAGAAGCGAGTGAATAAAATGAAATGTCAATTACACGCAAAATGTTAACAGATTAACGGACTTTATTAACTTCCGTTAATTAAAGCTGAAAATAACGGATTAACATTAACAGAGGTGTAAAGTTTGTTAACGGACAAGTGGTTATCGAAGCTAACGTTTTGCATTAACTTGCCCACCTATGCCTAAAATACTTAAAATTTTACGTCGCAGCACTAACGCATGGCAGATTAATGTTTAGTTTATGCACAATTTATGAATAATGTTTAACATCACTAGCCCAAGTCGAAATAAATGCAAATTAAGGCTCTATCAAAGTTACACTGAGGCCAGTTTAATATATCAGTTTAAAATTTAAATGACATCTCTACAAAATAATTCAATGAAAACAACTGCTTTTGCGTTTTAACTCATTGAATGTTTTAAATCCATAGCGGTAGGTAAGTCGCTCATGACAGCACGAAATGCAAAAATTACCAAGATCTTGCAAAATAGACTTAAGAAATTACAAAAGTTTGCAAGTAAGATAATTTTAAGACAAATAAAGAGATACAACAGTTTAAAAGTACGCTAATTTTGTCACAAATAACTTGAAATAAGTCAATAGTAAGCTTCGTATCAGTCAATAGTAACCGAAGCTACAGGTAGCTACCACCATCTACAGTATACATGATTCTCAACGGCAAGCCGGATTCAGGTCACTAAAAAAAACATACAAAAACTGAATTCTTACTAAAGATCTTTTTCAGTTTTTGCAGGCTTTTATCTAGCATTTAACTTTAATGTGACCAGAGGTGGACAAAGTAGTCGAAAAATCTACTTACTGTAAGTAGAAGTATTGTTACTTACTCAAAAATGCCTTTCAAGTAAAAGTAGAAGTATGGCGAAGCATTTCCACTTAAGTAAAAGTAGGAAAGTAGTCAAAATTAATTCTACTTAAGTAATGAAAGAAGAAAGTAATTTCGAATTTCACGTGTTTGTTTATTCTTCGAAGGTTTGCTGTTGTGACGCTTACGATCAGTGTTCAAGCAAAGCCATACTTACGTTAGCATATCAAAAAATCAAAGTTTTATTATTCTCTTGAAATTACACCGAAGCGTGTTACGAATACGATTTAGTAGGGACTCTGGGCTTACCTCTGCGCCTGGACTACACAGCTTGAGAAGAAATGTCGCAACGATGGCGAGTCGTTAGCATCACTGTTCGTTAACCGGCTAGGGAATTGAACCCCAGACGGGCCGCAGCAAACGCAACGCCGTTAACCGCTAATCTTTTTCGTATGAACCAGGAGTAATGCGCATGTCTAGTTTGTTTACTGTACCATGCTAATCAGGGTTCGGTATGTTTTTTTTTTAGTGAGACTGAGTCAACATCTGGTATTTGATGCAACGCAAAAACACACTACCCTAGATGACCTGTAAATGAATCGGCGTAACTATTCAATAAGTTTCGTAGTACTGTACAGTAAAACAAACTCGATACGTACTTATTGTACAAGTTGTGAGGTGGAATAATGTTTACTTTGTTATTGTACACGTTGTGAGGTGGAATAATGGCTAGGCGTTTACTTCTACTTTACATAAAAGTCATTACTACTCAAGTAGCGTTAATTCAAGAGGATTAAGTAAAAGTAGAAGTATCAGAAATGAAAAATACTTAAGTAAGTCGCTCGTTACCGAAAATACTACTTAAGTAGAACTACTTCGTTACTGACCACCTCTGAATGTGACAAAGAATTAACTCATTTAGAGCCTGAAAATACGCTCTATAATCTTAAGTATCAGTGTTTTTGCATGCATTTACATAGCGCTGATCCGCGATTTTGACGTCCAGCGGTTTGACTATCAGCGCGATGACGTCACGTGCAATCCATGAATAGACTATACTTTTAGATTTTACGGCCTACATAATTATGTTTGGCTAGGTTAGCCAATTTTACCATAATATACAGTATTTTGTTCGTGGCAATCCGTAACCATATTAGCAAGAAACGGGAGGCCATTGAATCAGCAAGATAAATCGTCAAAAATAGCAGCGTACGATAAATTATTGGAGGGGATGATTGGGGGGGTTGCATCCCCCCCGCATCCCCCCTCAAAAATTATTGGGGGGGATGCATCCCCTGAATGCAAAATTGTTTGTAATGATTGTTAATGTAATTTCATTAGTTTATTCTTTAATTGGTGGTTTCAGGACATGCAATATGATGATAACCTCACATGAAAATACTACAAAATAGTCCAAAAACGAATTGGTACCATCATCGCAGCCCAGTGAGCGATGCGAAACACCAATAAATGCTGGTATCAACCAGCGATCGTCAAGTCTGCATAAATTATCCCGAATTCACCGTCTGTTCAAATGAACAACTTTGGCAACTGTGGATGTTTTTGAAAGTAAATTTTAAGGAAATACAGTTATCATTTGACTTCATTGAATTATGTGAATATTTAACGCTGCCTTCAATAAAGGCGTAGCCCAAAATTTATTTGAGAGAGAATGAGCAAAAAGCTATTGCAGGCCTTAAGTGAACTTTTATTAAGACAAATAGGCAAATTGTACAGAAGGTGAAGAAACAGCAATGCTTTTTGCTTCTAAAAACAGGCTTTTTGCTTTATAGAAGGTTATTTTTTCCGAAGTTTTTCGTCTGAAATTTGTCATCAAGAATCGTCAGAATGGAGATCACAAAAATGAAATGCTTTTTGTAAAGGAACAAAACCAAGCCGTAATTAGCTCGAAAGAAGAACCATTGAAAGCATTCGAGGACTCGTCTAACCTGTATCGATAAAAAGGATTTGTGTATAGTTCGAATCAAGATCAAATCTTTCATTATACTAGCTGTATTACTCCGAAGCGTGTTACAAGTTTGCGGTACCCATCTTCGTGTCATTACGCCTGCGGGCAACACAGCTCCAACCGAAAAAATGTCGCAGCAGTACCAAGCCGTTGGTAAAATCGTGTCTGGTTTAAGCGGCCCGAGATTTGAATATCATACTTCCCGCTCCAGAGACAAACGCGTAACCGACAGTCCAACTGGCCGGCCGGTGTACGTCACGTGACTGTCATATCACATTAATGCGGCGCTCTTGGTGGACATTCTTTCCAGAAAGTTAAACGCTTTTTTTCTACAAAATAGCCTTTTTTGCGCTCTGCATTCTGACGATTCTTGTCGACATTTGTCAGCAGACGAAAAGCTTCGAATACCGTAAACATTTCGATTAAAACAATGCTCAAGTTCTGCAGTACCACCAACAAGACAACTTCTGTGAAAAGCAAAGATCTCAGCTTTATGAAAGTCGTGCGCCTATAAATAACGTTGAAGCTAAGACAGCTCTCATTGGGAACCCCTTCGCTACGTCACTACTGTGCTGTTGTGCAACCACGTGCCATTAATACCGATGCACTTTCATTTTAAAAGAACCAGTAACTTTTGAGTTGAGTCTGGCAGTTCTTAAACTTTCGCAAAATGTTTATCTTCATTTGTTCTAAACTTTATTGGAGAATAAAGAGACACAAAAGCATTTTTGCGTTTTCAAAACTTATCAGTTGTTGTAGATCATAATTAACGTGAGACAAATGAACAATGGCGATACAGAGAAAGTCTAAAAATAGTTTTGGTTTTTTGTAAATGCATTGTTCCAGCCCGTGCTTTTTCTTAGTTATGTTTCTCATGCTGAGACTGGCATTGTCCTTAATTTTGTTCTTAAATTTTGAGCAAATAATAAGCCTCGTGTTTTTACAAGAATGCGAAGTCAGTGTATTTAAATACGATTTTAGCAAAAGCTCGTTACTAAATTAGACTTTGACGTACCGTTCTTTCAGCTGAGCAAACCGAAGAATCACCCTAAATAATATAAACGTGGTCAAGACGGAATCGACAATTAAATATCGTATCTGTATAAACAGCGCAAAATATCAAGCATGAAAGCTTTAAACACTATAGTTTTGAAGCCTTTTGATCCGCTCGACTAAATAGAACCTGATTCTATCGCGTAAGCCGTGCCACTGTGTCATGTCTAATCTGCCAGCATGGCCGATGTTGACAATAGATCCTTTTTTTGATTCAGGCGTTGTTCTTCACAGAAAGCCAGCATTGTAGTAAAATGTTTTATACCGTAATAATGATAAAAGATATTCTAGCTACACTCAATCTTTCTACATGACGCTTTGTAATGATGTTCATGAAAAAAATTAACACCATTTCGTCTTAAAGAAAGATCACTGTTGATATAAATACTTTAGGCTACAATCGCCTTAAGAAATAATCACTGTTGATATAAATACCAGAGGTGGAGTCCTCGAGGACGTCCTCGAGAACACATTTTGAAGTCCTTGGCCTTGGCCTCGAAGGTCAAGTCCTTGGCCTTGGCCTCGAAGCCTCAAGTCCTCGAAAATTGGCCTGTCCTCGGCTCGAGGACAGCACTATTTTTTGAACAGTTGAAACTTCGTTGGAAAACGCCAGAAATCTCGCAGAAAATTTCCGAACACCTTTTTTGTTTTCCTCACTTGGAGCATAGGCGTAGCCAAGGGGAGGGGGGCAGGGGTCCGCCCCCTTCCCAATTGAAATTTCACCAATGACAAAATGTGACAAAAAAGCCCAATTTTTTTTTCAGTTTCAGTTTCTTTTTAGCATTTTTCGCTTACAACAGTATAACTAACAACAATATTGAAGACCAGGAGCTCAGGTTCCCTTCAATTCAATTTTTCCCAGCCAATTTAAACGTATAACCCGAAGAAAACAGAGAGTTTTTGTCCTAAAAGTTGCTATCTCAGGCCCACATCTAGCCTTTTTGTGAACGTAATGCATTTCAGGGCTGGATTTACCATAAAATGACGCAGTACCAGCAGTAGCGTAGCCATGGGGGAGGCGGGGACTATAGCCCCCCATTGGCCTGTCAACCAAAACGCAGAATAAGAAAAATACCACGTTTTTAGCTCTTTTGAGACTGGTTTTTGAGCTGGAATTGACTAAAAAGTGATTTAATGCATCATTTGAAACATATATTCAACGGGGGCTAATTGTCAAAAATTAAAGTTACAAATCAATGAAAACTTTAAAAAAATGCCCGAAAATAAACAATCAAATTTGATCGCTAATTTAAAAACGCCAAACATGGGTTTTATCAACAAATATATCATCAACTCAGGAATATGGGGAGGGGGGCTATTCAGTGTTAGTTAATTACCAGTCACTTCTCTCAAATATCTTTCCATTAACCCTTGCCCCAATTATTTTTCTTTATAAAATATAGGCGAAATAGATTACTCCGTGTGAGTTTTATTGAATAATAGAATTTTTTGATTTACCAGCAGGTAAACAAGAGAACTGCAATGTTATCATCAGCCACTTCCCATATAGCCCATTAATGCAACTAGTTGAATCGTGTTGGGTTGCCAATTTCTATGCCACGTTCTAAAAGCATTATTTTCTATTAAAATAGCGTTAAAATTAAGTTCATTTTGCAAAAAAATGCAAAATTTTTGAGCGCTGGGGGCTTCGCCCCCAGACCCCCAAACCAGCCCCAACAGTGCGAATTTCTGGATACGAGCCTGAGTATCAATTAATGGCCCGAGCTAAAATCGTAAGACTTTTTTTGGTCTTTACCTATATTTGGCAGAAAGATGTTAAGAAAATCTCCAAAGCGCCAGGGGCCTAGCGCGATGTAAATCCGGCCCGACAATAACATGGCTAGTTGAAGTTAACTATCTATTTTACCATTTTTCAATAACAATTCAGTAATTCACCTCCAACCTCGCCGGTTTTTACGCACAAAATACTTTTAAAAAAATTAGCCGTGGAAAATGCTGATTGAACGAATCATTGAACTTCAGTTGAGGGAGCCTGGGCCCCCTGGCCGAACATATACTCCTATAACTGGTTATTGTCATGACAAAACAAAAATCTCTAAGAAAAATCCTCAAGTGGATTATTATTTACTGCTAAAATGTTGCAAGAGACAATGCACATTATAATTAAGACAACGCACCCTAGCTGGACCAGATCACTTACAATTAAATTTAACTCCAAAATACAGTACAAGATGTTAAACATGTTTTAAACTTAAATTGCAAGTAAAAGGAGTATTAAACAATTTGATTTTTTCAATTGGCTTTCAAATGTCAAAACCTAGTGCTTTTAAATGGCTTTGAACATTTGCGAAATGTGATTCAATGGCATTAAAATAGCTTTTTTTTTCAAAAAATTACAAAAAATCGTCCAATGGAGACATCCCGTTTGTGATATCTTTGAGTTACACTAGCTTTCTCAACACGTTTCCAAAGTTAAATATTTGCGTTTTTGAACTATTAGTTTAAGCCCTCTGCCTTCGCAAAATCCTGCTTACGTGCTAACGGGCAGCGATATCAGATCTTCCATCCTACGATATGTTTGTCCCACAAAAACTTGCTCTGGAAAATTTTTGATGACGTCATTTCATTCGATTTGTGGTTTAGGCTTATCCCAATAAATTCTGGGTACGCCAACGAATTGGAGATCGCCTGAAAAAAATTTTTGAAGACTTTTTTTTTTTTGGAGAACACTTGCACCTGTGTCCTTGGTCCTTGGCCTCGAGCATTCCTGTCCTTGGCTTCGAGAGGTTCTGTCCTCGGAAGGGCTGTCCTTGGTCTTGGCCTCGGATTTTTTTTGTGTCCTTGGCCTTGGCCTCGAGCCTTGTGTCCTCGACTCCACCTCTGATAAATACTTGAAGCATGTTTTGGCAAAAGTTGATAAGTCGCATTTCGCTGTTTCGAGTAAATCGTGTTTAAAGTTTTAAATTTCCATTTGGCCCTGTTGTCAAGTGCGACATATTAAATTATTTATTAACGAAAATTGATTAAAAAACAAAGCAATTTTTTTCGCAGGGAAATTAGTTTTGGTAAATAAATTAAAATCTATGAAAAACTCATTTTTTGAAAAATGTCATTTATCAACTTTTGCAACAACGTGCTTCACTTTAGGCTACAATTGTCTTAAGAGATAATCACTGCTGATTTGATACGAATAATTTTTTCTTTAGGCCAGATAGCGCGCAAACGATTAAAAATAAATATTTTTGTAATACTAAGCTTCTGTGATGAAATAACCAACATTCACGACGAATTCATTTTGCAAATTTTCTATAACACCTTTGCAAAACTTCATGTAAAAAGGTTGAGTGACGAGAGGTGACACTACTAAACACAGGTCTGCGCAGATATTTGTGATGGAATATCTGAGTTTGAAATAAATGGGCAATTGACCAACTTTACCATAAAATACTCTGCACCACTGTCTTAGGTAAACGGGCAAGTTAGTAGCGGTCCTTGATTTATTCATGCATGTGAACCAGGCACTCAGCGGCTCTCCAACAACTCCGACGCAAAGCGCCCGTTTTGGAATCTGCTTGAAAATCTTTCGTCAAGCTTGGCCACCAAAACAGGTCAAGCGTTAAAACAAGGGCAAGTAGCAGTTTAAAAAGGGCAAGTAGCAGTTTAAAAAGGGCAAGTAGTGGTCCATGATTTATTCATGCATATGAACCAGCATTTTGCATCTACCCACAACAACACCGACGCAAAGCTCCTTTTTTTGGTTTCTACTTGCAAGTCTTTCGCCAGGCTGGGCCACCAAATCAGGAAAAGTGTTTGGCCCTGATGAAAAATTAGCGATAAGAGGCTTTGCAAGACACAGGGACGCATTTTTAGTTCGAGAATCGAACCTGGAGTCAGCAACCATTCCACCATTAAACCGACGTTCTATCTGCTGTTGCTGCCTCCGTTGGGCCGTGATCGTTTTGTTAAAACATTAGTATACTTACCCCAGCAGATATCGTATGTTGCGAGGTGTTGAGACGTAATCCTTCTGGCGGCAAAGTTGCGTTCGCATCGTTGACAGCATTCCCTTTCAGAAAACATTATTTTGTAAGCAGTGGCGCAACCAAGTAAAGGAGGTTAAAAGGCTGACGCTTCCTTAGCTAAGCCATGTACAAAATTTAACGCATATATGCATCTTTTTAATCTGTTTTAAACTTGACCAGGAAGTTAAAGGGGTGATCTACGAGCCAGATTGTAAACATTTGGTTGGTGACTTAAAACTCAAAACATTTTTGGAGCATAAAAATTTGTCTTGAGAATCAGTTTCACTAACAATAAAAGAGCCAAAGCTATCGTAAACATTTTATTTATAAAGAGACGATTGTCAATCTGTAAATAATGCGCAAGAAAAATTAGAGCAAAAGGTAATCTGGCAAAGTTAAGTTTAACAAAACGGGCAAAAACTTGTTTTGTTAAACTTAACTTTGTAAGTTACCTATAGTTCTAGTTTTTCTTCACATTATTTACAGATTGACAATAACTTAAGTAATTAGTAGAAACGTCTCTTTTTAAATAAAATGTTTACGACAGCTTTATCTCTTATATTCTAAGTAAAACATTTTTGATTTTGCGATATTACTTGATGTGACATGCAGAAAGAACAGTTTGCTGAAATGTTGAAAAAGCGTGGGAAATCTGAGGCTTTTGCATTGAATTTACCGTAGCTTTTATCCTGCTTTTTTAATGAAGCATAAAAATCATTACATTTAAAATCAGCAAAAATAACCTCAATAGTCTGATTAGGTCTTATTAGTCTGGGGGTATCTTCAGAGCCTGTTTACATGTGCACTTTTGGGAACCAGTTCTTAGTTCTAGTGCCTGAATTTTGCTGAGTCACACACAAAAAAAGGTTCTGAATTACGTCACAGAACCTTTTTTGGGTGTGACTCAGCAAAATTCAGGCACTAGAACTAAGAACCGGCCCAAAAGTGCACATGTAAACAGGCTAATATTCTACAACTTTGCTTTTATTCATGCTTCAGCTGTGTTCGTTTGTGAACTTCTTAACTTCCCGCACTATCAATTACTACAGCAAAACAATTTGGTAGAGCTAAAGTAGATAGCTCTATTTCATGTTCTGGAATTACAAAGTTATGAACATAATTTACGAACATACAATCTTTTAGAACTGATTTCATATTTCATGCAATGATATCACCTACGTCTTTAAACATCTGACAAAAACTTTGACCCAACTCGAAGTCAGCGATGCAATCAAGTAGAAGATTTTCGAATTAGGGATGCAGATTAATTTTTATGATTTCAAAAGTGGAGTCAATTATAATCAGTAAAGTTTTACCTGTTGATTCCACAAGAATCACTGTAACCGGAATGGTTAAATATCTGCAGATTATTCCACAGTTAGGTAGTCTGAAAGTCGTTCGTATTGTGTTTGGGTTTGCCATCGTCAGATTCAGCACAGGAGCAGAGAATCTACCTGTTGAGGTAAGCAAATTGTACCCAAGCAGAAATTAAAATAGGGAGTGACTGTTTCACCAAAACTTTTTAAGGCTATAAGAATAAAACGAAAATGAGACTAAGTTATCGGCGCATTTTTCACTTACTTTTTGTGTTTTTTTTTTAAGCTTTAGGTTATAGGGTTAGGTTTGGTGTGAGTTTTAGAGTAAGGATTTGAGTTTTTGGGCTAGGTTTGGACAAAAATCAATAAAAAAAAAAAAAAAAAGAAGGTTTGGTGAAGTTGTCTTTTCCAATACGAAATCATTGATCCGCTCTAAAAGGTCAAACTTAGTCTTTGAAAACGTGACAAATACTGATTTCGAGTTAAATTAGCTGCTTGTTTAAAGTTACAAAAAATTTAAGAAAAACTTTTCTTGATGTGTCTCATCCAAGAACGCAAAAACACAACCAAATACAGCATTCGAGTCATTTTAAGGAATTCGTTACAGTTACTATAATAGAGAGTTATTGAAGGAAGCAGTTAAAGTTACCGAGAGCGAGTTAAGACTGAAATCACAATACTGTAGAGCGTCTGTTATTGAAACGGTAAATTTGGGTTCAATTCCCGTTGGGTCACAAAGACTATAAATTAGCAAAAGGGCTACAAAGTTAAACATTTTGGAAAGGTTTACTTTGATGTTTGGGATCTCAAATTAGAGATACTAACGTGTTTCGACGCAGTCTTGTGTCATCTTTACGGCATTACATTTAAAAACATAAGCAATACACTGAAAACAATTTAATACAATATCCGCTGAGCTGTCACGTCGCGTTTCGACCTTGCTCAAGGAGTCTCATCAGGCGACAATACCACAATATATCACTTAAACAAAATGTACACGTTGTGCGATTGAATTAAAATTCAGGTAGAAAATTATTACAGTATACGCATCTGTTCAGTCTATTACAATAGTATTTGTTCAAATCTATTACGGTATACGCATCTGTTCAGTCAAGACTGAACAGATGTGTACACTGTGTACATTTTGTTATTTAACTGATGTATGTTTTGTGTTATTGTCGCCTGATGAGATCTTGAACAAGGTCAAAACGCGTTGCGATAACTCAGCGCATACTGTATTAAATTGTTTTCAGTGTATTGCTTATGTTTTTTAATGTAACGCCGTAAAGATCACACAAGACTGTGTCGAAACACGTCAGTAGGCTTATCTCTAATTTGAGATCCCAAACATCGAAGTACATCTTACTATAAATTAGTATACACGCTTTTCTAGTTGGCTTTCGGCAATGAAAAGGCCTCTACTATGTGTGGTAGACAAGTGGCAAGTTGACATCACAAGGACCCTTTGCCGTCTCCTGGCCCAGGCAAATCGCTAAATAAAGTTGCAATTACATTTCCAAAACGGCACGGTAAATATGCAAACTTACTGTAGCTGCTAGGATTAAATCCTGTGTCCGATTGTGGATAAACTTGGGAAACAATTTTAGACTCACAGTTACACGTACAATTATTCGGAATAACTTTGACTCGGAAGTGCTCTGTAGAATAAAATGGCATTAGAAGATAGCAGAAAATTAAGTAGAGTGTCTGCTACTGAAACGGTAGACTCAGGTTCAGTTCTCGGTCGGTTCAAACCGAAGGTAATAAAAGTTGGTGTTGCAGCTTATCTGCTTGTTGTTCAACATTAAAAAAGACCTTGCGAAGTCTCCACCGTGTGTGGTAGGCAGGTAAGCAGGTGGTTGTTTGACTCAAAGACTAAGAGGTTCTTTCGCTGTCTGCTTACCAAGCCAACTTGGGAAATGAATAAGTTAATACAAATATTTGTTACTTTTTTATTAATTAGCGTTATTTTCAATCCTATTAAGGTTCAGACATTTTAGAACTGCGTAGGAAGAAGTTGATCATCAGGTTCTTGTCAGGTTCAAGCATTTTTAACTGAAGTGATGTTCTGGCAATGACTCATTAAGAATTTTTTTGTTATAAATACGAGAATTTACTCATTCTGGTTTGTTATAATATTGGACTGATTTTTTTTGCAGTATGCTCTTGTATATTCTCTAACGGAAAAATTTAATTTGGGATTGCCCAATTCGGGATGATGTACGTATGCGGAATTTTGTCTATTCGGGATCAATTAAAGGTTTTGTCCAATGAGAATTTTCTCCGAAAAAGAAAAATATGTAATTGAAATAACATTGCTAATCATAAACAATTGACCTAAATAATAAAAAAATTTGCCTAACAGGGAAAAATCGACTTCAAATAAATCAAAAAGTAAACTTCTCATTGTACTCGTTCTACTGCGCCGAAGTGCGTAACAAGTTTGCCGGGCCCACCTCCGCGTCATTCCGCCTGGCAACACTGCTTCTTTGGAAGAAATGTCGCAGTGGTGGCGAGCCGTTGGCAGCTCTTTGTCCAGTTTGACCGCCTGAGATTTGAACCTCAAACTTTCCGCTCCAAATACGAACGCGTTACCAGTCAATCAACTGACTGGTGAAAAATCGACTTGACCTATATCAATCCTATTTTACAGGGGTTATTTTGATCAACGCATTTTACACGAGGGAGGAAGGGGCAAAAATGCCCCCCTATCTGACTACTAAAGCAAGAGTCATTGGGACACCAAATTTGGCAGGCGAGTTGTGTTAACTAAGTTTTTTCAGAAAAAATAGGTTTGAAGTTGATAGCGTCACCAATGTGAAGTCACGGCCATATTTTTGAAAAATGATGTCACTGACAGTCCAAATTTTGTACGTAAATTTTTTTGATACTGAATGAAAAAATAACTAAGTCAAGTTGGTGACGTCGGTCGCAAAAACATCTTATGACGTCATTTAATTTAAATATTTGTAAAAAATGCTCAGGTTTTGGAAAGTGACTTCTGGAAACCTCAAAATTGGGAAACTACCCGTTATCTTAGCAACTTCAAATTTACAGGAGTTATTTGTAAACACATTTCACTTAAAGTCAAGTTAATTTGAAATACAAATCTTTTTTTTTGAGGATATTTATTACAAAAAATCCGAAGAGGCCCCCCTCTCCCACGTAAAATAGGGTTGAAATAAGAATTTGATACTTCATTGTATTTAAAGTTTTTGCGTTTTGTTAATTGTTACTACAGGAAAATTGATTTCCTTAAAAAACAACTTGCTCTAGTTTCATTTATTCATTCATGAGCGAACCAGGCACACTGCGTCTGTCCAACCCCACCAACGCAAGGTAAGCATCATTTTTCGATTCAGTTCAGTTTTTTCTACTTGGGCCACCACAACAGAATAACTGCTGGGCCCCGATTCCTGAGAAATATGCATGAAGCGTCTTTCCCCACACAACGGCGCGTACCCAGAACGAGAATCGAACCAGGAGTCAGCAACCTTTCGATCAATAATCCGACGCCATATCAACTGAGTTATTGCCACCACACTTGCTCTGGATATAAGTCATGGAGTTGGGTCTTAGCCGGGCTTCTGCGGCAACTAAGAGCGCCGTAATTTGCTACGGTGCCGCAGGCAGTTGTCGTCTGAGAATACGATGGTTTGCTATTGCTGTGTATACTCTTTTATGGTTCGGTGAGAGCGGCAAAATTTCTTCGTTGTTTCAAGCTCTCCGAAAGCCGTAAAAGTTTAGAAGCTACTGAAATATAGAAAAAAAATTTTCAATTCTACACTTTTGTTGTTGTTTTGTTTTTGTTTAAAAGGCTGTATTGTTTCTCAGCAAGAAAAAAAAAAAGTAAAATCTAACAAGTGCACCATGGAATCTGCCAGAAGATAGGTTAGATGAGAAAATACTAGACGCCAAAAAAAATTGAATGGCCCAATTAGTTTTTTTTAATATTAAGGTTTGTATGCACCAATACGGATTAACTTTGATACGCGGATTAGCAAAAATTTATAAGACAAATTTGGAAAAATGGCGGGGCAAATTAATATTGTTATGTAATTTAAGCATAAATTTTCTGAGGTTGCGAATTCAGTTTGAATCATTCTAATAAATCCAACGGTTTAAAAGGTAGAAAATTGATTATCCGTAGATTAAAGTTAATCTGCGTTGGTGTTATTTACAACCTTAAGTGTTTTTGAAACGAGCCTGATGAAGAGCTAGATGACGTTTGGTGAGAGCAAGTTAGAATTAAAAATTAGTAAATCACCCACAAAATATTAATGCATCCAACAGCCTGTTTCGCCATTAAATTCTTTGAGGAGTAACAGTATATTTTATTTAAAAGAATTCATTCTGTATTAAAATATAATAAATCTTTTTTTAATATTGAATTTATTCTATCTGAATAAAATTGACTGTTCCCACCCCCACAAAAGCCAATAACAGCCAAACAGCCTGTTGGGGGCATTATTTTATAGCTGTTTTCTGGTTTTAATCTTCAGAAATACTATAAACTTTAAAACGTTTTGTAGGTTTTGTTTAAATTTTTTTTTCTACGTTTTAGCTGATTCAGTCACTTACCGTTTGAGTTCCACAAATCATGACGTACAGAGCATAATTTTTTGTTTCCTTTTGAGATTGGATTGCAAGGAATATAACAGCTGTACCACTGGTATCCGTAAGCATTGCGGCCCCTTGTTCTAAAATTCAATGATCGAAAATGAAGAAGTAACAATTAATACATATGATTTGACCACAAACTTTAGAGCCCAAATTAAATCAAACACACTTGAAATAAAAAAGCTTCTGTTTATTTTTGAACCATTTGAACCATGAACCATGAAATATTGAGTCTTATTCAAATTGATGTTATGTGAAAGATTGATAATGGTTTAAGAATTCTATTTAAACGATTGGCAGTGGTTTAAGAATAAACTGAAAAGTTTTGATTTTAAACAAAATGTTTCATATACGATTTTGGCTGTATTGTTTATTTCCGATCAAAGTAAGAGCTTAGTCCATATTTTTGCTTTCAATGTACTGATAATGTACGTGCTGTCGCGAAAAGCTTAAGTAGTTGAATTGGTGGACTCTTATTCTATGTGCGGACCACGTAAAACTTCACACAACAAAATTGGTATTTTCAGCTTTCTTGTGCTTAACTTACAGTAAATTTAGCCTCGGTAGTGACGTACCCTGTTCCCATGTAATATACTTTTTTACATAATAATCAGTGAGCTTTAGGTTGAAGCTGGCTGTTTTTAAATTTTTAAAATTTTCAGCCTTAAATTGTTCTTAATTTGTTTTTAAATGCTATTGGAGAATAAAGTGACACAAATATCTTATTCTTGATTGTGTAAAAATTATTTTTTGGTATAGATCATGATTTTTGAAATGCCTGGTAGTCTTTAATCGAATCAATGGTGGCATACACAAGAGGCAAAAAACTCTAATATTTGTTACTTCACAAATAATGCATGGTACCGACCTGTGTTGTTAATTAGTTTTTCATACAGAGGCTGTCATTTCTCATGTAATTTGTTCTAAAATTTTGAGCGAAAATAAGCCTCTTTTGAAGGTTTTTTATAAAAGAAGTCAATTTATACAATTTTTGCCCCAAAACATTTATTTGCATCCACTAATAAACAAAAAATGATGCTGTTCTCGCAAAATAATTTTTCTTCCTTCTAGACAACCTCCGGATCATATACCATACAATATACACACGTCATGACTAAACAAGTGTTTTTTCAACTTCTTTTATTGTTTTTAAAAATGCCAAAACCACTCGAAAGATTTCGATTATTGTTTTTGCCTTCAATTTTTGTTCCTTCTGCATACAATAATGTGGTTGCTTTTTGTATCCTTAGGAGGATAAAACCAATCAGAGGTAAAAAACAAAACAAAAATACAGAGAAGGGTGTAACTGTAACGACAAGTTGAACTGAGCCTTAATTGCAATCACGAACCAAAAAAAAATTAGGACCACGTTAATAAACTGTGAATACTACTGTATAATAGTAAAATTGACTAATTTTTAGCCAGCTTGGCGAAATTGCAGAACTTTGAAAACAAACTAGTAAAAGTTATCAAAAAAGACTAATTTTTGTCGAAAAAACGCAAGAAAATAAATTGCTGATGCTGACAGCTACTAAGTGTCGTTTAGAACAGCATAGTTTATGTTACATGAGTCATATGACGTGATACGGCAAAAATAAACTAATAAAAAATTAAATGACGCGAAAACATTTTTTCCCGTTTCGGCAAACTCGTAATCAGCACTTGTCCAACTTTAACTAACAACTTTTACAACAGCGAATAAAAACAGGTGAAAATGTGGTATTTTAGCAAAGCTTGCCCGAAAACTTTTACTACCTTCTCAAAAAAATCAAAAAAAAAAGAAACTGTCCATGGTACAAAACCATGAGGTTTGCAGATCTTTGAATGACAGCGTGACGTAAAAGGACGTTTTTTTAGTGACGATCATGATTGCATGATCCTGGTTCAACCCTCACCCTGGTTACGTTGTTGCGTTCTTGGATAAGACGTTTTACAATAATTATTTTTGGCAGTGGCAAATTCAATCTGAAAAAATCCACAGAAACATTGTCAACTTTAGCAGTTGTCGACTTTAGCAATTCTTGTTTGAATCAAAAACTCAACTCACGTTGATTCTATAAAATACTTTGGCGTAAAGTCTTCAGGTAATTCATCTTCGAAGGAATCCCAAGAAAAAACAAGATTTGTGTCTAGAATATCATCCACTTCAATTCTAAATCCTGCGAGTTGTGAAAGTATTGTAAACAAAATAAAAGGTGCAATGTTATACCACCTCACTTTGATTTTTTTTAGGTGCAATTTGAGAAAAATTTTGTCCAAGTATTGGGGCGGAAAGCACAAAATTTACCACAACTTCTCAAATGCAAATTTTTTTCTTTTTTTAAAAATATTGTTTTGTTAAGTAAACAATAAAATAAAGCAAAATGGACTGATGAAAAACGATGCAGGTGATCAAACGAAATGACGAGGCATGGTAAATTCAATGGCCATACGTTATCCGACCAACCCGTTGACGGGAAACATAAGCGTAGCCAGGGGGGCCCAGGAGGCCCGGGCACCCCCCAATTGAAATACCACTAGTGATATAAAAGTATGACAACATAGCCTAGCAATATTTACTTGCAGTTACGGACGACGAGGGAGCCCCGGGGCCCCTAACTAACAACCAGGGGGCTCCAGGGCCCCTAACGAAGGACCAAGGGCCCCAAGACCTCTATCCGACAACCAGGAAGCCCTGGATCCCCTAAGTAAAAAACGGGGGCCCCGAGGCCTCTAAATGACAAACCGAGGCCCCTAATTGACATCCAGGGGCCCCAGGGCCCCTAGGTAAAAACCATGGGGCCTTGAGGCCCCTAACTGACTACCAGGAGGCTCCTAACTGACAACCAGGGGACCCTGGAGCCTCTAACTAAAGACCAGGGGTCTTCAAGGCCCATAACTAACAACCAGGTGACTCCGGGGCCCCAAACCAACAGCCAGGGGTCCTGGGGCCCATAACTGACAAACGGGTGCCTCGGGGCCTCTAACTGACAAACAGGAGTCCTTGGGGCCCTTAATTGACAACTAGGGGCCCCCAGAGCCCCTAACTAACAACCAGGGGGCCCCATGTTCCCTAACTGACGACCAGGGGGCCCCTAACCAACAAGCAGGGGCCTCAGGTTCTTAACTAACAACCAGGGAGCCTCAGGTTCCCTAACTATGGGCCAGAGGGCCCCGGGGCCCCCAACTGACAACCAGGGCGGCCCAGGACCCTTAACTGACAAACAAGAGACCCTATGGCTCTTAATTGACGACCAGGGGCCCTAGGGCCCCTAACTAACAACCATGGGGCCCCGGGTCTTTCACTGACAAACAGGAGGCCCTGGGGCCCTTAATTGACAACCAGCGGATTCCAGGGCCGCTAACTAACAACCAGGAGGCACTGGGGCCTCTAACTAATGACCAAGGGTTCCGGACCAGGGGCCCCAAAATTCAAATTTTTAACAATATAAACGCAAAACCTGTGAGAAATCTAAAAGCTTTGTGCTAAAAGTTGCAATCTCAGGCCCTCGTTTAACGTTCCTATGAACTTAATGCTATAACACAGGCGGTAATGCAAACCCCCTACTGAAATACTACCAATAATAAAAGTAATGAAAGCCTAGCCAGTATGTTGTCCCTACTTGTCTGGAATTTTAGTTTCTTTAGTTTAGGATTTACGCGTACAAACGCAAGTAATAATAATGACGACCACCTGTTCACGTCATAATAATGTCATGCAATTCCTAGAGATTTCAAAAAACTGTCCAGTGACTTGACTCGAGTCCTCCACGTTTTGGAAAAAAGTTTTTTTAATGTTGCTTTAAATGTTTTTTGTTTATAACAGAACTTAAAGGCGCGATCTTATCTCAAAATCACAGGCGTAGCCAGGGGATGGCCCAGGGGGCCCGGGCTCCCTCATTTGAAATGTCACCAATGACAAAAATTTGACGAAAAATCCTTGTTTCTTCATGTTCAACTTCTTTTAGCATCTTTGCATACAACAGTACACGCGTACAACAGCAATTAAAAATAAATAATAGTGCAACAGCAATTAACAATTAACAATAAATAATTGACGACCAGGGGACCTGGCACACCCCCTAAAGTCAATTTTTTCCAACCAATTTAAACGTCTAATCAGGGTGAAATCAAGGGTTTTTGTCCTAAAAATTGCAACCTCAGGTCCTCATCTAAACCTTTTATGAGCGTAATGCAATAACCAGCGCCGTATTTGCCATATGGCACAGCGCCAGGGCCCAGCGCTCAGATGGTAGGACTTATTTTGGTCTTCATTAATCTTTGGCAAGAAGATGTTGCAAACATCCCTTAAGTGCCAAGGGCCCTGCACAGTGTAAATCCGACCCAGGAATAACATGTTTAGTAAGCGTAACCATCTATTGTAGCATTTTTCAGTTACGATTCAACTCCACCTCGCCAGTTTTTACGCAAAAAATACTTTCAAAAAAATAGCTGGAGAAAATGCTTATTGAACAAATTATTGAATTTCAATTGAGGAGGCCTGGTCCCCCTGACCGTACATGTACTCCTATAACTGGTTAACTTTATGACAAAACAAAAATCTCTATGGAAAATCTTCAAGTGGATTACTATTTACCAGAGGTGGAGTCCTCGAAGACGTTTTTGGCCTCGAGGACACATTTTGAAGTCCTTGGCCTTGGCCTCGAAGCCTCAAATCCTCGAAAATTGACCTGTCCTCGGCTCGGAGACATCACTATTTTTGAACCTTTAAAACTTTGTTGGAAAACGCCAGAAACCTTGCGGAAAATCTGCGAAGACTTTTTTTTTGTTTTTCTCAAGTAGAGATCGCCTGAAAAAAAATTTCTGAAGACCTTTTTCGCCTGAAAAAAATTTTGAAGACCTTTTTTCTTGAGATCGCCGGAAACAAAAAGTTTTGAAGACCTTTTTTTTTGAGAACACTTGCGTCTGTGTTCTTGGTCCTTGGCCTTGGCCTCGAGAGGGTCTGTCCTTGGCCTCGAAATTTTTTTTGTGTTCTTGGCCTTGGCCTTGAGCCTTATGTCTTCCACTCCACCTCTGCTATTTACTGCTAAAATATTGCAGGAAGCAATGTGCCTTACTTACCCCTACATGGACCAAACCACTTAGAATTAAAATTTACATCATAATGCAAGATTTTAAACGTGCTTTGGACTTTAATTGCAAGTAAAAGTAGAATTGAACAATCAAAAGTTTTCGATTGGCTTTCAAATGTAAAAAATCTTAGTTCTTTCAGATGGCTTTGAACTCATGCGAAATGTGATCCAATGGGATTAAAATAGCTTTTTTCCAAAAACTTACAAAAATCGCCCAGCGGCTGGGGGCTTTGCCCCCAAGCCCCCATGACCACCAGCGGCTGGGAGCTTCGTCCCCAGACCACCGTCTGTGATACGTTTGGGTACACTAGCTTTCTCAACACGTATCCTAAGTTAAACATTTGATTTTCTTACGATTAGTTTTCGCCCTCTCCTTTTACCAAAATCCTGGTTAAGTGCCAATATACTAGAGCTTCAGATCTTCCATTCTACGTTATCTTTGCCCCACAAAAAGTTCCTTTTTTGAAAATTTCTGATGGCGTCATCGCATGCAGTTTGTGGTTTGGGCCCTCCCCCCCCAATCAAAAATTCTGGCTACGCCTATGACGGGGAAGAACCCGAATCAAAATTTAATTGATGATGATAATGTTAAGACTTTAATGCAGCATTTAACAAGGCCATTTTTTATATAAATGCATAAATTTCACATGTCCATCGGAAAGGGACAGTGATTGAAGACTGCCGTTTTGAAATAAACTTTATAGCATTTGCAGTGGGAGTGCGAACCGTGGTATTATTCGGCTCCTTACTAGGGATAAGGAGGCTCGAAGAGTCGTGAAGGCCAAAATTATACGTCTTAGTTCGTCTGTCTGTGCGCTTTTCAGTATCCCAATTTACTGTGCATTTAAAACAATCAATGGTCAAGCGGCGCGTATATCATCAAGATACTTTCCTATATTTTAATTGAGTTAATCTGCAGCTGCATGTGACAGAAAGTGTACGACTTTGATAAAAGATAAAATATCTCACCTTCGTTGGCATTTTGCTGTGTTCTGCCGTGACTGGCCACCGTGCAAATAACGAAAATAGAAACTAAACAGTGGTTAAAATTTGTCTTAGTATTATACGTCATGTGAAAGGTATGACAGAACACCCCTCACAATTAGAGAACGTAAAAAATTACCACCAACTACACGTATAATCTCAAAGATTGAATATTCTACACATTTATAAAAAAAAAAGAACATTCACGGCTTTTAACGGCGCTAAACGTTCTGATTAGTAGTTGAGTGGAAAAAGCGCTACTGAAACGGTAGCTTTGGGTTCGATTCCCGGTCGAATCAAACCAGAGATTAGAAAAATTGGTATTTACATCTTTCCTGCCTGATGTTTAGCAGTAACAAGAATAGTGCCTCCACGGTTTGTGATAGACAAGGAGGCAGGTGGCAGTTTGACTGAAAGAAAGCAAAGGTTACTACGTTTTGTTTCTAGGCCAAGGTAACTTGATGAATCAAATGTACTGCAATTTATCACAATTATGGTAGACGATTTTTGTTTTTGTTTCTTTAATCTTAAAAAATAATTTTGTTTTAACAACACGCAGGTGGCTCTACTGTAGAGAATAGATCATACATTTACTGCTAAAGCTTTTCATTGCACTTGCTTCAACTTTATCAAATTTAAGGCAATTTGGTATGCAGTATACCAGCATCGATGAGTTCGAAAATTTTTCATTCCTCAAAATTACCATGATTCTTGCTAATGGCTGTCATAGGGATCTCCTGTTTAGCTACTCGCTTACAACGCCACCCAAGCATTGTTCCTCTTAAAGCCGCATTTACACGGGCGACTTTTCTGCGTGCGATTTTTTGATAAAAATGGATGTGGCAAAGTTGCATCTATTCAATAATGGTTCTCATTGTGATGAAAGTTATCTTACTGCTGAAAATGACTGTCTCAAGTTGTTTCCATTCCGATAGTGATATTCTAAACCTTTTTAAAAAAAAATCGGAACTGATCTTAATGCGATTTTTTATCGCAGCACCGATTCTCTTCTAAAGTTTTCAATTATAACAATATTGGTGCGAAACTAACTTAAGACAATTACTTCCATCATTGAGGTCCCAATTATCATGATCAAAACCGCCATTGAGCAAATGCAACTCTGCCACATCCATTTTTATCAAAAAATCGCACGCAAAACCCTTCACAATCGTAATAAAATTACATTTTTTCTACATTCGGTCGTTTTATTTGGCCGCATTTTGGCAGGGCATTCAGGTCGAAAAAAATTTTGCTCGATTTTCTTGCAAAAGACTTTAACAGATCTTAACACTGACTTCACCAAATTTGAGTTTTTTGCGATCTTCAGTTACCAAGACATAGCAGCTTTAATTTCCTCTAAAAACGGCTTTTTCCCTTTAAAAGCTTTGCCAGTGTTGCCAATTAAAAACGATATTTCAAAAACTCACAACTCACTGCATGTTCTTGATTCTAAATCCAGTTTTATGCAGAGTTATTGTCAAAACAAAGAAAAGGTTCAAAACTGCAAAATTAGCTACTTTTTTATAAATGTAAGTCAGCTTTCAAAAAGTTAATCTTTTATCACAATACTGGCAAAATGGCAACACTAAAGTTTGAGAAAAATTGTTGTTTTTGAACTGCAATATTTTGAAAACGGCAAGATTAGAAAGTTCAAATTTGGTGAGAATGCATTCCAAACTCATCCCAATATTTTGGTGAACAGAGAAAAACTTGAGTGGAATGCTAATTAAAACGACTAAATTTAAACCAATTTGACAATTTCGGCATAGGTAGGCAAGTTGATGCAAAACGTTAGCTTCGTTAACCACTAGTCCATTAACAAATTTCACGGCTCCGTTGACGTTAATCCGTTATTTTCAGCTTTAATTAACGGAAGTTAATAAAGTCAGTTAATCTGTTAACATTTTGCGTGTAATTTACATTTTGCTTTTTATTCACTCTCTTCTAGAATACGTATTGACACTGTTGAGCTGATTGTAAGAAAATATTTATCGCTATGGTGGTTTTTTGTGTTTTGGAAGTTATATTTTACAGTCTAATCTAATTTCAAGATAAAAATAAGTTCAAAATGCACAACGAAGCTGCGATCGGAAAATCTTTGGAAATTGTGAACAACGATAATTAATAGACCTTTGAAGCTGCAGGTTATTATTTGCCGCAAAAAAGAGCTTCTTTCTTCGCTCTCTTATATAAACTCGTGCTAATACGCAACAAGTGTTACCAGTGCAAACTGGTATGTACCGGTCCGATGAATGAATGGTGCAAGATATTAACGATAAAAACCTTAACGGAAGTTAACAGAATTTAACGGAAGTTACTTTAGTCCGTTAACAGAACTTAACAAAAAGTTAATTTAGTCCGTTAACATGAAAAAACTTTGTAACGGATTAACGAGTTAATGAAAAAGTTAGCTTCGTTATTAACGGATCAACAATTAACGGGCTTGTGCCCACCTATGAATTTCGGTATTTATCGATTAGCATGTTTTTGTCAAAGCAATGGCTTACTAACTAACTAATAATGAAACGTGTTTTTTTTGTAATTAAAAGTCTAGAGTTGAAAACCTAAAAAAGTTTCCTAACTTAAATAAAAGCAAACAAATTTTTTACCGATATGCTCAGGATAGCGCAATTTTGGTAGATAAATATCTGACCTTATCAGTTGAGCTGACTTAAATCGAAATGATTCAAAATATTTTTTCCTTGCTTTTTATAGGTTCTCAAGTTTGTGGAAACAACAAACAAACAAACAAAACCGAAACTGGAACGATTAAGCATTTTAAAAATAATTAAATTTTTTTACAAGGAATCTTGCAAGTTTTTTGAGCTATTTTCTAATTTTTTTTTAAATTCAAAGTTATTATGTTTTTAATACGTGAACTGTAATTGTTGATGACGTCACTGTTATCGCGTAATTGATTTTGAAAATTGTTTAAAGCATTTTAAATGAAAACTTCCCCATATGAAAATTTGGTGCCTAGAGCATTCACAACAAGTTCGTTTAAAATAAATTTGATCTGAATCAAAAAGCAAATTTTCTTTTCTTTTGGGTTTAAAGTAATAGCCTGGTTAAAATAAAAACAATCAAGATATAAATGTTTTTCCACACCAGACCACGCAGCGTCTTTCTTTTTGGACAATTCACTCTTAAAATGCAGTATTAAAAGTCATTTACGACCCTGCATGAGCTTTGATAAATCTTGTAGTTGTTAATGGACTGATGCAAAATTTTTGCCAAAAGCATAAAATAAAATTCAGTTTTAATTGCCATCATCGATTTCTGTAGCTAGGTGTGTTTTTTATTTATATTTTACAGACAAGTTTGAAAAGTTTTGGTTGCTTTTATTCTCATCATAAGCCAGGAGCGTAGCCAGAAATTCGTAATTTAGAGGGGCTATTTTGGGGGTCCAGTCGCCGGAGGCCAATGGGGGTCTGAGGGCACATCCCCCAGCCACCGGAGGCATGGGGTTCTGAGTCCCCAGCGCTCAAAATTTTTGCATTTTTCTGCAAAAATAACTTAATCTTAGGGCTATTTCAGTAAAAAATAATGCTTTTAAAACCGTGGCATAGAAATTGGCAGTGCAACATGATTCAACTGCAACATTTTGACGTCCTTCGTGGTCGACTCCTGGGAAGCCATGTCAACTTCCACTGGCAGTTAGGTGGCCAGAACAACCACCAACCCTGCAGCTCCAATGATATTTCACATTGTAGCTCAAGTCAATTAAGCACAGAGCTGGACAGCGCTGTATAGACAGATAGATAGCTGAGGGCTGCCGATGAGAGCTAAAAGCTCGAAACAGCGCTGTCCAGCTCTGTGCTTAATGATTCAACTGGTTGCATTAATGGACTATGTGGGAGGTGGCTAATGATAAAACTGTAGTTTTCTTGTTTACATGCTGGTAAATCATGAAAGCCTTTTATTCAATAAAACTCACTCGAAGTAGTCTATTTCGTCCATATCTTATAAAGAAAAATAATTGGGGGGGGGGGCTAATAGAAAGATATTTTAGAGAAGTGATTAGTAATTAAAGAACATTGAATAGCCCTTCCCCCCTTCTTATTCCTGAGTTTATAATATATTTGTTGATAAAACTTATGTTTGGCATTTTTACACTAGCGATCAAATTTCAATGTTTATTTTTGGGCACTTTTTAAAGTTTTCATTGATTTGTGACTTTAATTTTTGACAAATTAGCCCCCTCCCCTCCAAACATATGTTTCAAAAGTTGTTTTAAATCACTTTTTAGTCCATTCCAGCGTAAAAAAGCAATCTCAGTATAGCTAAAAATGAGTTTGTTTTTTTTTATTCTGCGTTTTGGTTGACAGGCCAATAGGGAGGGGGGCTATAGCAACGCATTTGGCATGCAGAAGTTCTTTAGTGAACACTATGTGTTTCCGTTGCCGAGTCGAATGAAGACCAAAAAACAAAGTGTTTTTTCCTCGCACTTTAACTTTCGACGTTCCCTCGCATCTCCCCGCGTCCCCCCTAGAATTTAAGTACTGGTCATAGTAGTCCAGAAGTGCCTTAAAGACGAAAAAATTTATCTACAATTATTCGTATTCAAACGGAAAAAGGATTTGGCCTATTCAAGAAGTAAGCATGTTTGCCCGCAGAACGCTCATAAAAATATTTCTTGTATAGTTAGTTAGATTTTTGTTGAAATACAACAGAGAATAAACTCTAAAAATGCTACAAGTATTGAGTGAAACGTCAGTTTTTAAATAGAATTCATCCATTTTGATTAATACCGTAACGTAAGGTAGCTACAAACCGCAAATCGCCTCACCACATTTTCGAGTAAGTTTATCCGGAATTTCAAGTTCCGAACTTGAAGAACTTCTTTCTGAGTAAAACGATCAGTAGAAAAAATTACGTTAAAATTAATGTACTTTTGTGGGTTTTTTATGAAGCGCCGTTTGTGTATCTTAATTTGTGCAATGTTTTTTTGCATATTTAATTAAATAGTCATATATTTTAACTAAACGTACAAAAATAATTATACAAAAAAAAACACGTGCAAAAATAAATATGCAAAAATTTTTGAATATTCATTACACCATAATTTGCGCAACGTGTCTTTGCATATTTAATTAAATAGTCATTTTACTCAAATATACAATAATATATGCCGCAGAATAAACCGTTGCAAAAATAAATAGACGAAAAATTGTTACACAAAATTCTTTTGCGCAAAAATCAGGGATATCTGGCAAAAATAAATCCACAAACAATTTTGTGGTTTTGTTTTTGCAACATCATTTTTTGCATCAAATTTTTTTGCATTACAATTGCTTATGTCACAAATATTTGTACATTTATTTTTGATGGCAAAAAAACAACACACGCTGAAATAAATGAGCAAAATTTTGTGACGCAAAAAATGTTGATGCAAAATTTTTTGTCGCAAAAAAACGCGTGCAAAAATAAATCGTCAAAAATATTTGACTTTATAATTCGTGGCCATAATGATAAAGGGTTGGAATTATGCGGGCGGGAAGACACGGGTGCTTCATTTCCCAGCCCAACGAGAGGACTCATAAGCGAGCTACTACCTTACTATAGGCTGCCGTACATCCTGAAGCATTTGTATTGAAGTTCCAGTTTTATACCTTGCCGGCACCTTCCCGCCCCCATAATTCCAACCCTTTATCATTATGGCCACGAATTATAAAGTCAAATATTTTTGACGATTTATTTTTGCACGCGTTTTTTTTTACGACAAGAAATTTTGCATCAACATTTTTGTGTCACAAAATTTTGCTCATTTATTTTGGCGTGTGTTGTTTCTTTGCTATCAAAAATAAATGTACAAAGATTTGTGACACAAACAATTGTAATGCAAAAAAATTTGATGCAAAAAATGATGTTGCAAGAACAAAACCACAAAACTGTTTGTGGATTTATTTTTGCTACAACAATTTTTGTGTCAAAAATTTTTGCGCAAAAGAATTTTTTGTCTATGTATTTTTTGTCTATATATTTTTGCAACGGTTTATTCTGCGGCATATATTTTTGTATATTGAAGAAAAATGACTATTTAATTAAAAAAGCAAAAAAACGTTGTGCAAATTATGGTGTAATTAATATTCAATAATTTTTGCATATTTATTTTTGCACGTATTTTTTTGTATATTTATTTTTGTACGTTTAATTAAAAGGACTATTTAATTGGCTAAGCAGAAAAAACTTTTCAC
Organism: Trididemnum nubilum; assembly: GCA_963965965.1. Taxonomy (NCBI): domain Eukaryota; kingdom Metazoa; phylum Chordata; class Ascidiacea; order Aplousobranchia; family Didemnidae; genus Trididemnum; species Trididemnum nubilum. The sequence continues at coordinate 11,859,251 of OZ014479.1, forward strand.
AAATTGGGGTACACAAACGGCGCCCCATAGTTTTTAGAATACTGTACTTCGGCAAATTGCAATTTACAAGAAGGAAATTCCTGTGTGCATTCAAAAGAGACCGCACATGTTACAAACAGCGGTAAAGAAAAATGCAATCTATTTGATGCTAATCGCTTTTCTCTTCACCGCTGATTGTGCTGTTTCCTGTTTGCGCCAGTTATAAAAACTAAACTGCGCGACATAAAACTACGTATTTGGGCACACCATAATACTCTTCGGATTTTCGGTAGAATAAGTTTTGGAAAGACTGCCCGGTTGGTTAAGCGGTATCGTGTTCGTCTATGGAGCGGGGGTCTCAAGTTCGAATCCTTCGTTCGTCAAACCGGACACCGTGTTGCCATCGGCTTGCTATTGCTGCGATACCTCTTCGAAAAGAGCTTTACGTCTTGCCCGGAAGAAAAACGCGAAATGGACTTCTCAAACTCGTTACAATCTTTGGGGTAATATAGCGACTATAATGTTCCATATAATGCGCTAAAATATCACCTACAGAAATAAATAAATAAACTCTTTTCATAATGATTGAGTACAAACAGAGAATTGTTGCAGTAATTTCATTACATTAACAAACGTTTTAAATTAAATTTTTATAACTCGTACTACTGTTGACATTTTTTCAGAAAATCTTTTACTTGATGGGTTTTAAACCAAAACTACACTGAGTTTTTTGTTTTGGTTTCCCAATTTTTAGTCTGAGTAAGTTATTATATCCTGTTATTTTAAATTAATGTGCAATGCTTAAAGTAGTTTATACTGAACACAACCTTTTCTAAGTTGTCGATTACGTCAAATTTTGGTTGCTTCGCATCCTGTGTAAACGCATCTTTAAGTTATGTTGATGGATAGACGTAGCCAGGGGAGGAGGGGTTCGAGGATCCCGAGCCACTCTCTTCAGTTGAAATGCCACCAGTGACAAAATATGACAAAAAAGCCTATGACTCTTCAGTTTCGGTTTCTTTTAACATTTTTTGCGTACAACTGTACTCGCGTATACACAGTACAATAGTAATTAACGATATTATTGACAACTAGGAGGGGATTATTGACAACTAGGAGGCCTGGGCCCCTCAATTCAAGTTTTGCTAACCAAGTTAAATGTATAATCCAGGAGAAATTAAGGGTTTTGTCCAAAAACTTGCTACCTCAGGTCCTCATCTAACCTTTCAATGAACGTAATGCAATAACCAGGGCTGGATTGACCATGCAGCACATTGCCAAAGCCCTAGCAATTAGTTGATAAAACTTGTTTTGGTTTTTACCTATATTTGGCAGGAAGATGGTCCAAAAATCTCCAAAGTGCCAGGGGCCCAGCGCAATGCAAACCCAGTTCGGGCAATAATATGGTTAGTACGCATAACCATCTCAGAGATGGATCCGGTCAAGGTTTTCTCGATCCAACCGGTAAATTTCAAAATCTATGGTTTTTAATCACTGTTAATAGAATCTAATGAAAAATTTTTAAAAGGGGAGGGGGCATGGTTGAGGTGTTAAAACTTGTAACTCCGGACAGGGGTCTCAGAAAATAAAGCACTAAAGAAGTTTTGTGGTTTTTTCAAAAATAACTCTATTTTTAGACATTTTCAAATTAAATTTCGGTAGACCTGTTTTGATCAGCGCAAAACGTGCACAAAATAAGCGTAAAAGGAAATGGAGGACACAAGCTAAATTATTAGACGTTCTTTTTAATGATATTATGCTTAAGGCCAAGAAAAGATTTTTTAGCTATTGGTGACAGATTATTTGCAATTTGCCAAGCAGCAAACAGGGCCTACGAGAGGGGGGTTCAGGAGGTACATCATACCCGGGCCCAAGCCTAGGGGGGGGGGGGGCCGGAAGACTTCAGGTTTCCGCGTTTTTTTGGTTTTCTTGGTCTTTTTTTGGTCTTCAAGTTTTTTTGGTCTTCACCTAATTTTGGGCAAAAAATCGGACTAAATTTCAGTGAAGACCTTTTTTTTGGTCTTCACCTAATTTTGGGCAAATAATCGGACTGAATTCAGAATTTTTGGCGGAAAAACAGAATAAAAAATTTCGCGCAACTTTGGGGCCCGAAGAATTTTGGGGGCCCGGCATCGACCTTTGTACCCCCTGGAAAAATTTCTCTCTGAGGCCCTGGCAGCAAACGCAAAACTGTTTTGACATTGGCAAGAAAATATTCAAAGTACAATGTGCCCCAGCAGTTTGTAGAGCTGCTGCTACTTCAGAACAAGCCATGGCTGGTCAGATGTAATAAAATAAGAGCTATGTCTTTCTTGCCAGTGTATAGTGTGGTAAATTTAAGATGAAAAACGCTTTGCAAAGCGATAAAATCTTAGCATGTATTAAAAAATCTGAAACACGCACCACTTCTACTCTCAAGCTGTTTAAAATGATGCTAAAATGCCAGGTAGCGTAAATCTACTCCACATGTGTGCTTTAGTATAATCTGATTACGCGATTTTAACGCAAATTTTGCACTTTTTTGCTTTGTGCCGAGGCCCAAAGCCGGGGGGGGCATCGTGCAATTTCCCTTCCTAAATACGCCCTTGAATGTGCATGTCTTAATGGTCACAGCATATTAGTCACAGCTTGAAACCATTCAACAAGTGATTTCAAAAGGTGTGGTTAGTTAATACTGTTTTTTTTTTATAAAAAGTTTTATTTATTGTAAAATATATAAGTATGCTCGTATTTCGGTTGGTGCTTATTAGATGTCCTTTAGTTGCAAGAAAGGAGAATTTCATGGGCGTTTCAACCGGCTTGACCGGCCGGTCGAAGAATCTCGACCCGACCCAACCGGCCAGTCGACCCGACCGGTTTCCATCCCTGAACCACCTAGTGTACCATTTTTTAATAACTATTCACACCCACCTGGCCAGTTTTTTACGCGGCAAAACACTAAAAAAAAAAAAACTAGCTAGAGGAAATGCCCATTGAACAAATTATTGAATTTTAATTGAAGCGGTCGGGGTCCCCTGGCTGTTCATCTGCTCCTACAATTGGTCATTTTATTTTTATGACAAAACAAAACTCAAAGAAAAATCTTCGAGAGGATTATTATTTAGTGCTAAAACATTGCAGGAGGAAATGTACTTTTCTTCTTCTTACCTGAACCAAATTACAAAATTTAATCCCAAATGCAAGATTTTAACACTAGAAAGACGGCAGTTTTTCGCTACCTAGAATGACAATGTGGTCATTCATGACCACAATTGCTATTTTGCATTTATTTTAATATTAAATTACATATACTGTTCTTCCAAAGCGGCAGTGGTGTAGCTCTTGTGGCGTATCACTGGTTTAGCAAGTTTACCCGTCCTGATGATGGCCCGGTTGGAATGATGACAAGCAAGCAGAACCTATAAACTTCGTTTGTGTTGGCCTAGCGATGACAAGCAAACGTGGTAGTACGCAGGGTTTGTTTAGTTCAATCGAAAGAAACCGAAATACTTGGCAACAACATTTCAAAAAGAAATTGTAATGCGCTTTGTAGAAAAAATACGATTGCAATACTACAGCACAAGTTCATAGTTTTCTAAGCAGAAGCACTGCCACAGGAGAAGCATGTGGCAATAGTAACAATTGCTGAAATATGGTTGCCACAGCATGTTTTTTTGCATCGATAGCAAGAGCGGCTGGACTTGTTTCCGCATTGCTCAAACTGGCATTGCTTTCTCTTTCGTGAGGCTTGACTTGAGCTTGCTACAGCCATCCCATGGAGCGTAGAAGGTGCAGTTACTGGCGGAGGATCGCAGCACATTTCTTTTATAAGCTGAAGTAAAAATTCTCTTCTTGACAAACGGTGACCAGTTACTTCACGGTACATGATAAATGCATTTCTGCAGGCACAGTCTATAATGTTGAAAAATACGGCAACTGGCCATCTTCTCGTAGCACTTTTGCAGGTATGATACCGAGCCATTTGGTCTAAAACATCTACACCCACTTTTGACAAGTTGTAGTATTTGATCGTTTTGGGCAGTTTCTTCTTGTGCGTTTCACCAATGCAAACTGTTTTGTGCGTCGAGCTTAGCAGATACACCAATTTTGCTTTCTTGGCTTTGTATATTGTCAAAGTGGTATTGAATGGAGATTGGTACACCACTGTCGAATATAATGGTTTGCTCTTCAACATTGTCTCAACTTTGGGTATTTCCTTTCTGTGCTTTCTTATTGTACCAAGAAGTGTAGTTTTTTGAGCCTTCAGTTTGTCTGCTAAATTTATGCTAGTTAAAAATTGTCCATTGTCACATTGTATCCTTTTTTGACAAAAGGTTGCACTAGCCATAAGCATACATCGGTGGATAGATCATTTTCCCGGGTTCTTGTTGGGTCTTTTCCAAGATAAGGTTTACCGTTGCACAGATATTTCGATTTGGCATCAACCAAAAGCCAGAATTTTATGCCAAATTTGTCTGGCTTTTTAGGCATAAACTGTATAAATGGGCACCGTGTCTTACATGGAAACAGTTGCTCGTCAATGGAAAGATCAAAACTTGGCACATAACACCGTTTGCAGTTTTCTATAAAATCCTCCCAAGTTTCAGAGATGAGGCAAAACTTGTTTGTTTCTCTTCTTTCTCGGCGTGTGGAAAAATTGTCAATTCTCAAATGTCTCATTAGCTCCTTGTACCGATCTCTGCTCATTGTTTTTCCAAAAATTGGGTGACCCCATTCTTTACTCCACAACTGATAAATTGGGGTGTTTTTTTCAACTAGGACACCACGTGCTATTTGAAGACCAATAAACTTTTCCAACTCTCGAATTTCTACTAAAAAGTTTGGATTATCAGCTTTCCCATAATTGACCGTGAATTTCAAAATAGACCGAAGCATGGGCACATCAATAAACAAACGAAATGCACTAAGTGAGCTTTGCGGTCGTATCGCTCTTTGAGCATATGCTGTTGGACCTGTTCTTTATGAAAATTGGTTTTCAGCTGCAGCTTTTCCTCTGCTTGCAATGCTGTTTATTCGCTTCCAAGTAACTCCTGCTCTACTGGGAAGAGTGTCCCACTTATTGGTCGAAGGTACACCGGCACCTGTACCAACGTTGGCAGAAGTTGAAAGATCGCTATCACCATCACTTTCGCTCTCCGATAAATCGGAAGTTGCAGTTTGAATCGCAGACTGCATGATAGATTGCGTATGGCTATCTCCCTCATCTTCATCACAGGAGTTATCTGTATTAACTGCTTGGAAGGACCGGATGGCATCTGCCACAGTCCACTGCCTTGACCCAGCCATATATAGTTATCCGAAAAATTAATCTAACTGTTTAGCCAGTAAAATCGATCTGCAAAATTATAATAATTCTTGTTACTCAAACACTAATACAAGTATTCTTTTCCATACGCGCAACCACGGAGGAAGTAAGCTGAAACTAACCTATAATAGCCATGACAATGACGTCACAAAGTAAAGAAAAGGAGGCTTTTTTCACACAAAACAGTCTTGAAATCGTTTCTTTTTTACAAACAAAATTGCAACGTTACCTCAGTGGGCCCATGCATCCACCATATATCATGACTCCTGCGACTTGCGGCTTTGCTCCAGACTCCAGTGTGCCTCCGCTGGCCATATATATAGGCTTCGCTCCTGGATACTAATAGGCTTCGCTCCAAAAAAAATAAAGAAGCTTCGCTCCTGGATCCTATCACGCACATCTAAGCTCCCCTTATCACAATCCTGGTTGCGCAAATGTTCTGCACCAGTTCAACTATTCATTTCTTCTAATATTTACGTTGCAACTTACAGAGCTGAAAATGTGCTATAATCACCAAAAACTGACAATCAGAAGAAAATTTACTGGTAATCCTGCCCAAAGGCATAATAATCGCAGTGATAGTGTGAGAAAATCCCAAAAGAAAACCTAAAAACACTACAAAAATCCACTCATCTCTTCGGTGGTAATTACAACTTGTTTTTTTTCATATAAATAGTGGTTACTTTTGCACAAAAGCACTTATCGGTCAATTTTGACCGCCCGTCTTTCTAGGTAAAACTGCCTTATTGAATTACTTGTGGTTGTTTGGTAAAAAAAATCTTTTTCGACGGGCAATTTCATGGAAAGTTAGAAAAATTCATAGGTTGAACTAAAAATAAAAATTAAACAATAAATGGTGTAAAATGAAAAATAAAAATTGCAGCCGGTCAAAAATGACCGCTCGTCTTTTTTGCGTTAAACGTCGTGTTTTGGACTTAAATATTATTGTAAGTAAAAGGAGAATTAAAGAATTTAATTGGTTGAATTGGCTTTCAAATGTTAAAAAACTAGTTCTTTCAAATGACTCTGAACACGTGTGAAATATTATCCAATGGCATTGAAATAGCTTCTTCTTTTTTTTAATTACAAAAAACCGCTTCCAGACCCCCATAGCCTCCAGCGGCTGGAGGCTTTACCCCTAGACCTCTTTTACACTAATTTAGTCAAAATATCTCGATTACAGTTTTGTAGAATTTTTATTTTTTTAACTTTTAGTTTAAGCCCTTTACGTTTAGCAAAATCCTGGGAAAGCGCAAATCCAATCAGCCGCGGCTTTCGATTTTTCACTTTACGATATTTTTGTCCACAAAAGATCTTCTTTCGAAAATTCTGATAACGTCATTGCACGTGATTTGTGGTTTAAGTTTGAGGCTGCCTGTTCCTAGGTTTTCTCAAATTTTCAGCCTCATTTGCTTGTAACTTTTATTGGAGAATAAAGTGACTCAAATTCATTCTTGCATGGTACGTTATTGATCATGATGATTGATTAAGACAAGTGGCGCAACTAGGGGAGGCTAAGGGGGCTTCAGCCCCTTCCCTCCCTTAATCAAGTCACTCAGAAAATTCTCCAAAAACTGCAAGCGTTTTAACATGCTTTGGACTCCGTCTGTAAGTCAGTGGAGCTAAAGAAGCTGCGCAATTTAATTTTTGCTACTATGTTTCGATTTTTGCAATTTTAGTTTTTTAAACGGCTCTAAAAATAAACTAAATACGACCAGAATGATGTTAAAATGGTTATAATTTTCAAAAACAAATACAAGAATTCCCCAGATCCCCATGGTCTTCTGCAACAGAAGACCCCAAAAAAACCGTGTTTAGTCAGCTTAAGTCTACCGGTTTTTTCACCACGTCGATTAAAATGAATCGATTTTCGAATACAAAATTTTAACTGTGGGTTCAAGCCCTCCTTTAGCAGAATCCTGATTGCGAGCCTGGTCAAGACAAATTTACAATATGACAATAGAGAGTAATATGGAAAAGGCCAGGATAACTGGCCCATGTGCTTAATTATATTTTTATGCCGAGGCTGGCATATTGCTCTTAATTTGTTCCTAAATTTTGAGCAAAATGAGCCTCTCTTTCTTGTAAAATTGCTTTGATAAAAAAGTTGGTAAGTGTATAATATGATATACAAACTAATCAGGTGCGTTGCCAACTGTTACGAATCAACTTAATCAAAAACAATGTAATCAACATGCCGTAAAGCATAGTTATTTGAAAGACGTTTAATTTATTTTTGTTTAACCATTGTCAATCTCATTCAAACGGAATAAACTTTTTTGAACTTTTTTCAACACAAAAAGGGAGCGACTGAACAAGCTTTTTTCCTTGCGAAATGCGAGCAACTAATGAACACAAACGATGAGATAATAAAATTGCGGAGATTGTTCTGCAAAAATGCAGGGCCGAAAGTAATTGAACTGGTAAACAAGAGTTTAAAACTTGTTTAGAGATTGTAGATAAAACATAAATTAATTGTTATTTCCACAAAAACTAAACATAAAATATGAATTTTTTCACTAAAGTCTCATAAGACGCAAAAAATTCAAAATGAAACTGAACTGAACTGAGAATAATGTTTAAAAAACCAATTTATTTGGATGACATTAAAAATATTAAAACTATATCATCCGAAACGTCTCTTGAAATAAGTTTCACAGTATTGCGGTTGCATTAAATGTGATAAAATTATGCAATAAGACAACGCATTGATTTATTTATATGCAAACAAAAACGATAATTCAGTATTCCGAAAACATGTCAGAGTGAATTTGCAACTTGAAAAACGGTAATAAACACAAAATACATTTAGGCAATAAAATAAAACCCAAACAATCTAAGCAGTTTCTGGTTGGCTAATGTACTGTATAGGCACAAGAAAATTTTTTACGAAAAGTTTGTATGGAACGCATAATTACAGCAAAATCGGAGAATGGCTTCGCAATACGTTTTTCATTTTTCTGAGATGTTGACAACTTGAAATTGCTTGCAAATTGCGCTTACGCTTGATACCGGTACTTGAGTATCAGAAATATAAAGCTGTTTTGAGTAAAAAAAGATTGCTTTGATAACTTGCTACGTGTGCCCTAAGTGTTGTAGAATGTTACATGAACTTCATTATCCAAAAAAATAAATCAAAAAATTTTATTTAGCCAAGTAATAGCAATACACAGCAAGACTAAAGTGATTCTAAGGATTTATTTACAATAGAAAATACAAACGTTTTCGCCTTTCATCAGGCCTCTTCAGGTATTAGTTAAATTATAGCCGTGTTAACTTCAGACTAACTGGAAAAATGGAAACACAAAAAAATCAAGCAATATTAAGGTTTCGAGTCACCGGGCGTTAAAAAAGATCATCAATCGCAAATAACAGGTCAAACAGTGCATTTACTTATGGAAAATAAAGAACTTTGAGGGGAAAGAACAGCGCATTAATCAACAGACGTCATTATTATTTGTAGACATTTAACGGCTCTTGCACATTTATGGCTCTTCCGTTCTGTTAAATGTCTTCAAATAATAGTGACGTGACGTCTGACGTGACGTCTGACGTGACGTCTGACGTGACGTCTGACGTGACGTCTGACGTGACGTCTGACGTGACGTCTGACGTGACGTCTGACGTGACGTCTGACGTGACGTCTGACGTGACGTCTGTTGATTAATGCGCTGTTTTTTCCCCTCGAAGCTCTTTATTTTCCATTAGTAAATGCACTGTTTGACCTGTTAAATGCGATTTATGATCTTTATTGTTTTAACTCCCAGTGACTCGAAACCTTGATATCGCTTGATTTTTTTTGTGTTTCCATTTTTCCAGTTAGTCTGAAGTTAACACGGCTATAATTTAACTAATACCTGAAGAGGCCTGATGAAAAGCGAAAACGTTTGTATTTTCTACTGTAAATAAATCCTTAGAATCACATTAGTCTTGCTGTTTATTGCTATTACTTGGCTAAATAAATTCTTCACTTTACCGAAGTTACATTTTATTAACGATACCAATTTTTGAAACGATTACTGGGCAATTAAAATGCTTAGCTTGTACCGAAACCTCACCAGCTCTGGAGAAAGAGTTTGAGATTCTTCCAAGCATTTCTTCCATTGAATGACTCCTCTTTGGATCAGCATCGTTAAAATTCCAACTACCAGAATTAACAATGTAAACGAAACAACCAAAATAATGGTGAGATTGTCTAACAAAATGTTGTACGTTACAATCATCAAGATACTTGTTTTTTAATTTAAAAAGTCTGTTAGTGGGACAAAAATAAGTATTGCTTTGATTAGAATGTTTATAACGTTCGAAGATTTTCTTCTGAAACTTGTGAAGAATGTAAAGTTTTATTTTAAGCTGCTGCTTTGATACTAATTTGTTGCTGCGTTGAGACTACTTTGTTGCTTATTTTGCTGTGCACTTTGTGTTTCGAGCATTATACGATATCACTGTACTAACTTTGATCATATCACATAGTGTAGGCGGTGGGAATCGAACCCACGCCATGGAAATGACTGGTGAACTGTCAGAATGAAGAGCGCAGAATATGAACGGATAGTTATAGAAAAAAGCTCAAGCCGTGATTGTCTAAAACATAGGATTCCCCTAAGTGAATATAGCTCAAGCAAAAAGGGGTTATTCAAAGCTGCCCAATCGTCCCATGAGAGCCAAAAGGTCGTAAGTGACATTTTGATAGTTTTGAGTAAATCGAGTTTAAAGATTTGATAGGCCATGAAAAATCAGGTTTTAATGCAATTCGTTTGAATAGTTGCATATGCCACATAAACATGAAGCTCTACAAAATAAGATGGCAGAGTTGATGGTTCGAGCCCCTGTCAAGGCAAAATTTCACTTACGACCTTTTGGCTCTCAGCTTTTTATTAAAAACCATTACTTTTTTCACTTATGACCCTATATCATTTTACTAAAATATTGTGTTTCATGTAATTTTTTGCACTCAACTTGTAACCAAAAGGTTATTTAGAGGGGGAGTTGTGCTATTTCTATCCTTTTGTTGTACAATGATTAAAAAATGGTGTAAGTTTAATTGCGAAAATTGAAGTGAATAAACTGATAAAGCTTAGATGTGTCAATGGTCATCATTATTATCAACTGATAGTTACCTCAATTGCATTTCGAAGAGGAGCAGGTTGGAGATGTTTTAATCCTTAAGCCAAGCTTTTTGTTATCTTGAAACTTACAAGTTTAGGCAATAAATGACAAATGTCAGCTACTCTGTACGATACATCAAAAAGCGTTTTTATGGAACATTGTCATAGCACAAATTATGTATGGGCGGACAAAAATGCTGTGCTTCCTAGTAGTACTGCAACTATGTTATACATTTTCTTCGGGTAATATGAACTATGCTGAGTAGTGCGCTATCTACAATGAGTCTGTGCTATGAAATAAGTGGCACCATTTGCCCCTCTGCTTTGTCACTAGTTATTGTGCAATGCTCCTCATGTTCAGGCCACTAGTAATAAAAGCTTTAACATCAATAGCCACGCAGTTATTGAAACAGAATAAACAAAAGTTGAAAAGGCCCATGGTAAGAGTCCTTAACTTTTATAAAATTTTAACTTTTTAAACAAATAATAAGATGAGGCAGATTGCAGGATATTTTCAGCAAAATAGGTAATAGAAGTTGCGAATGACTATAAATAGCGGAACAAAATACTCATAGAAAAAGGCTATTGCACTACAAAATTTTATCTAGCTTTTTATTAATGCAGCCAAATCTAACTTAAACTCAAATCTTTACTCTTAAGTCTAAAAGTAACTCTAAACCTAACTCAAACCCTAACTTAAACCCCAATCTTAACCCTTGAAAAGGTAAATAAAAAATACGCGGATGAATATTTCTCATTTTTGTCTAATTAACTCTCAAAAAATTTTGGTGCAATGGTATCACCTCGACTTATACTGTATATTGTACCTTGGTTTTATACTGTAAGTAACGCAATCATTGATTATTTTGGAATAGTGCATGCTGCCCAGTAGTTCAATTGCATATTCGATATGTTTGTGCTGGTTAAAGACGATGTGATGTGTTCATAGCAAAAATTTAGCATGAATTTGAACAAAATAGCAATAACATTTAAAATTACTAAAAAATCTTTTGGGATTTTTATTAGAATGCTGGGGGGTTGAGTCAAAAGTTCATAAAAAAGTTTTTGATGGGGTATACTGCTGTCCAAAGAGGTCATTCAAGAAGATGATCCAGATTTTGCAATGAGAGATTATTGGAGCTGAAAAAAAAAAACTTCGCAATTGATGGTCTTTCGATCCGTTCTCGATTTCAAAATCAAAGTGGTCCAACCCAAAACAGTGCGGTACCGCTCTGTCCGTTACGGCTCCCCAGACCTTTGGCTTTGCTCACAAACCTACTTCGTAACATTACGCTATTCAATGCCAAAAGGTACAAAAAATCCGATTCTTGGTTATTTGCTTCATTAAATATAATTACTTGATTTTGTTGACTTCTAACAATTTTATGTTAACTCGAGCGGTGGGGCAGAACTATTTTTCAGGAAGGGGCGTTGTTGATAAAAAAATGGTAAGGCCAAAAAACTTAGTAGAGTTTTTTCGATTGCACAACCCATGCTGATATTTCAGTGCTTACTTACGTAGGTGGTAAGATACACTAAATAATACTGTATGGTTGGCTGAGTTGTATTAAAAGATGAGGATCTTATTCCCCTAGCTATCCCTCAATTTAAATCACGACGATTTTGCAAAAAAACAAAAATAAACAACCGCAAATTCAGCTGTAAATTGCCAAACAACGTGATTTTACCATTCTACAAAGTGTCACTTACGACCTTTTGGTTCTCGGTCAGTGTCACTTACGACCTTTTGGTTCTCGATCAGTGTCACTTACGACCTTTTGGCACTCAACACTTGAGCCAAATTTCACTTGCGACCTTTTGTCACTGATGAATATTTCAACGAATTCTCAGCCGATTGCAACCAAAGTTTGTCAGCGCATAGAGGCACTAAAGAGCACCCTTTTTATGCAAAAAAACGATATTTTGAAAATTGTCACTTACGACCTTATGGCTCTCATGGGACGCAATGCAAGATTGAAAATAATACAAGTTAAGCATTGGGAGAGACTATTTCACCGTAAAATTTAACCTTAAAGAGACTAAAACAAAAATTAGGGATATTTTTCCCGCACTTTTTTATTCGCTTTGCATGGGGAAGACTAGAGTTTGAGTTAGGGTCTGAGTTAGGAGGATTTGATTTGGAGTTAGTTATATACAGCAAAAATTTGAGTTTGGGTTAGATTTAAGCCAAAATTAATAAAAGAGTAGACAAAAATTTCCGCTGAAATATAGCCTTCGTGTGCTTTTTGATTGATTTTCTCTGATTTAACTTCTTTGAGAACACGTTTTTTAAACAATGCAATTCAAATTTGCTGTTTTTTGTTTTGTATGTTGCGTTAGCGTTGATGGTAAGTTTTATCTGATAAGACAAGCTCTTATCTTTGCTTTAGATAAGCGTCATTCTTTCAAACAAATATTATACGGCGCTGACAACGCAAAATACACAATTGGTTTCGAAATGAATTCATTGCAAAATCACTTAACGAGTTTTTATAAATTTATATATACCAAAAAAGCTTATCATCAATTTGCTTACGGGAATGTACGCAATTTAAGTACGGACATTATTGCAATAAACTTTTTTGCTTGCCGAGATGGCCTTACGTTCAGTTTGAAAAGCTCTGTATCAGCAGCGTGGCCGAGAAGGTAAAGACGTCATTTCAACAAAGATCCTGATCACACTATCTTGCTTCAATCCGCACCTTGGTTAAGTTGTGACGTCTTTGGATAACTTCAATAAAGGGCTTTACATGATTGCTGCTGCTTGATGGCTTTGAATAAACAGTAAATTAATTTTACAAAAAAAGTCAAAGGCCAATACTTTAAAAGTCTATTGAATCCTGTAAAGGCATTGACTCGTGACAAACACGAAGTGACACATCTAGGGGATGACGAAGTTTTCACTGCAGCAGAAGTGGCAACGGCAATTAAAGGGATAGAATCTGGAAAAGCTGCTGGTGAAGATAAAATCAGACCCGAGATGTTAAAAGCGCTGACTGGAGAAGGAATTCTCTGGTTAACACGAGTGTGTCAAGTTGCGTGGAAGTTTAGCAAAACTCCCAGAGATTGGCAAACAGGTGTGATTATTCCGATATTCAAGAAGAGAGATCGCAAGCAATGTACAAACTACAGAGGGATATCACTCCTTAGTTTGCCAGGGAAAGTATTTGCCAAATGCCTTGAAAGGAAATGCCGAGAAATAGTGGAATCAAAACTGGAAGATGGTCAGTGCGGTTTTCGTCCGGGTCGCAGCACCACGGACCAAATCTTCACTCTGAAGCAAATCTTCGAGAAATCTCAGGAGTATGGCAAAGATCTCTTTGCATGCTTTGTCGATTATGAAAAAGCATATGACCGAGTTCCGCGGGATAAACTTTGAAAGGTTTTGCAGGAGTATGGCGTTAATGGTCAATTGTTACGCGCTATTAAGTCATTCTATTACAGACCGGAGGTTTGTGTTCAGGTAAATGGCAAGCAATCAAAGCCGTTCCATGTGGGCGTTGGACTCCGGCAAGGGTGCGTTTTGTCACCTCTCCTTTGATTGTTTACATGAATTGGATCGACAAATGCAGCCAAGCTGATGAGTGTGCCACGGTTTGAAATTGCAAAATTAGTCGTCTGCTATTCGCTGATGATTTGGTTCTGCTTTCTTCCACAGAATCTGTCCTCCAGTGCGCATTAAATAGCTTTGCAGATGCATGCAACACCGCCGGAATGAAAATAAGCACGGCCAAAACTGAGGTACCTCATCTTTCAAGAAACCCTGAGCAGCGCGTGTTACAAGTGAATGGAGCGACACTGAAGCAGGTAGAGAAGTTCAAGTATCTTGGGAGTGCATTTACGAGTGACGGAAGGCAAGACGAAGAACTCGATACCCGAATAGGCAAGGCTAGTGCAGTAATGCGAGCTTTGTACTACTCGGTTGTCATGAAATGAGAATTGTCGAAAAAGGCAAAGCTCTCAATTTTCAAAGCAGTTTTTGTCCCCATTCTCACTTATGGTCATGAAGCTTGGGTAATGACCGAAAGAATGCGATCACAAGTGCAAGCGTCCGAAATGAGGTTTTTACGAAGAATCGAAGGAGTTACACTGTTTAACAAGGTGCGTAACTCTGAGATTCGAAAATCTCTTAACATCGAGCCGTTACTTCTCCGAATTGAAAGATCTCAGCTTAGATGGCTTGGCCATGTAAGCAGAATGCCTCAGGAAAGACTCCCCAAACAAGCTTTACATTTCAAAGCAAACGGGAAAAGATCAGTTGGACGACCTATAGAACTACCTGGACCGATTACATTGAGGATCTTGGATGGAATTGCTTGGGACTTCGCCCAAGCGAAATGATGGAGGTGATGGAAGACCATGAGGTGTGGCGGCTTAATCTTGAGCTACTGCCCTCGCAACCCTCACGGAAAAGCGGGCAATGAAGAAAGAAGAAGTCAAAGGCCAACCGTAAAATTTAAAATTGTGAAATCCTAAACGGATGCGGATTTGTCCGAAGGATAGCACCGCCGTCGCATTCTCGCGATTGGAGGATAAAGATATATCAGTCAAAACTCATTTTTAATTTTACTGGACTGTGCATCACCAATGCTCGTTTGCAAAGTTCTTGACTGACTTTTAATTGACACCATTTGAGCTCTCAAGATACATTTTACACTGGACGCGAAGCAACCAAAATTTAACGTCATCAACCCTTGAAAGAAGTTTCAACCGATCGCAAACTTTGCAAACGGCTGGTTAGCTTCATTTAGACAAAATTGCTTTTGAATGGTTGGCGTATTTTGAGCAAGTGACGTAATAAGCGACCACTCACAAAGGTTGCCAACCTTCGCTTTGCGTTGCTTCTCGTGCAGGGTTTTTTAACCTTTACTTTCTTACCAGCTGACAGAGGAATCGGGTACATTTCGGTTGCACTTGAAGTTCTGAATTTGGTGTAATTAATCATGGTAGAAAAGTTTTCTTTTACAACATAGTTAGAAAATATATTGTACTGACGTCCAGTTGGCATGTTGCGAAACTCAATACTGACGCGATTGATTTTGTGAACATAGCACTGCGACTGTCGCAACAAATTATATTAACTCAGGTTGCGTACGATCAGTGATCGAATCGATAGAGTGTTTGCTGCTGAAACCGTAGACTCTGGTTCGATTCACGGTCGAGTCAAACTAAAGACCATAAAAACCTCACCAGGTGGGTACAGTAGCTGGCAGCTTGACTCAAAAATCGAACGGTCTCTTTGCTGTCTCCTTAGCCCATGATATTCTCTCCAATCAATTACAATATAAAAAAACCCCATGAAAGTCTCTGTGTTAATGCAATTTTACGCTGTAGACTGACACAACATCACATAACTGTAACAATATGGGTAATGACAATCATCAGCCGGTTCTTAACCAGTCAAACGCAACATAAATTTGCAAAATATACTGCAGATGGTGTCGTAAGCCTGTGTTTTTTGGCTAAATTACGACTTTTCCTTTTTCCTGACTTCATGTTTACGCTATTTCTTACATTCCTAAATGATCGGTTCTGTTAGAAAAAAATACTTGGCATAGATTTACAGTAGTTTTCAATCTATGGGCAAAATAAAATGAAAACAATTGAAATGATTTTGACTCATTCAAGGTTTTTGTCATTTTGTGAATGGCCAAACGTAAAGTGGAAGTGGTTAACATTTGGCGCTTCCAGGTTCTTCTTTCACAAAAATTTATCACTTTTACCCGCTTCTGTGATTCCAAAACAGACCTGCCGTCATTTCTATGCACTGCTTGGTCTTAACAGGAATAGCGTTAAGGATCTTCCTCAAGATAAAACGACGCATGACTGGGTCCGAAATCAAATCGGGATCCAGCGACATATTGTGATCACTGACCGTGATCCGACGCTCCACCACTCATCTACGCCACCATTAAACATGATAAAAGCATCATTGAAATTACAACATATTAAATAATTGTAGCATAATAAAAACATTACTCGAATCGCAAAAAGCTCAAACAATCAACAGCAAAAGATATTACGTTAACTTTATCTGCCGCCGCATTAAAAAAAGAACCAAAAACTTACATGATTTAAGAATTTAGTTACATTTTTTAAAACGGCGCTACTTCTCAAATCCAGACCAGCATCATTTGCAACATATACTGTAAATGATAAAGATGTTCGGCATTGATACTAAAATGGAAAGTCATGTTTGTTTCAGTTCACCTTGCAGTTATGGCCCGTTGTACATCACCGAGTGAAAATTAACGCTTGTGCATTAGTACTGCGGTACACCGGACGTCACAAATTTATGTCTCAAATAAACTGCTGGTGTCTTTGCTAGTCAAGTGCGTGTGACTGTGGTGCAAAAGACAGACGTGTATACAACCACATTCCGCAAGACTGCTTTATGTGGAAACCATCGTTTCCCATTGATCATCTTTCACAGTAGTATTTTCAAGATAGAAATTTTCGACTTGGTTTTTGTTTTCTTTGTTAATACAAAGCTATATAAGTATGTTAAAATAAACTAAAATATTTCTCTTTTTTATTTTTATATTTTCATTTAATTATTTTTAAACAGAACGAACGCAAATCCCGAAAGACCACAAAGTCAATTTTTTCAACAAAGGAATAAACATTGCAACGGTCGGGAACCAAATCTTCGCCCCCGCGAGTTTGAGACCGATTCTTTGCCGCAACGTCATTCGCAAGAGCTTTTCTTTTTTAGTTATTACTGTACCACATCACTCAGCTCATAATCACATAGTAATAGGCACTTGTATGACTATGCTTAGCATAACTCACTGCTGCTACATAGCCGTAAAACAAAAATAACATTTTATCCACAATACGCATAAAATGTCAAAAATGAAGACAGAGGTGATTAACTGGGCATTGCTGAAGAGATGATGAAGACAGAGGTATCTCTCCCTTCCAGCCCTTGTAAGCCTTATCATGAAGTAACTTTTTCTTGAACACCTTCATCTTCTGGTGTCATAGTTACAACGCATAATTATCAAACATCTGGATTCCCCAGAAGCGTTTAAAGTTCCATCATTAGCACACCATTTTATTTTGATATCACCCGCTGTTATCACAACTTCAAACGAAAAAAAAAAAAGCAAACAGAAAACTAAACTCTAAATGTTTGCTTTTTATTGGCAACACTCAATGAAGTGAAGGAAAAGAACAATTTTAATTTCTCAAAGACGATAAGAAACAAAACAGCTTAAACTTTATCAAAATGGAGCATAAAAATTGGTTTTGAGAAACAGTTTGACTAAGAACGAAAAAGCCAAAGCTGTCGTCAACATTTTGTTTAAAAAGGAACATTTCGACTAATTGCCTAAGACGTTGGCAATCTGTAAATAATGAGCAAGAAAAATTAGAGCAGTAGGTAACGTGCAAAGGTAACTTTAACAAAACGGGCTAAAAATTCCGAAATTAACAAAATATCGTTCTACAGTGTGAAGACATTATTGCTTTCAAGAAAGTGCCCAAACTAAGGTTGTAAGTATTGATTTCGCAAAGCCAAACGTAAGACTTAATTCGAACCAGAGAGCAATTCAACCAGTGGCTAACATTTGTTGGAATCAAATCAGTGTGCACTGTGCACGCAACTATTCTGAATCGTGGTTTAAAATCATTATGGTTTTTGTGTTTAAGAGAAGTAAAAAATAAGGGAAGGCCCTATAATGGTCATTTGCACCGGGCCCACCACCGAAGTTATGGCCGCGCCTAACTTACAAATCGTCAGCATTGTCAGCTTAATAACATAAATGTCTAAGTCGGTTTTTGGGTAAAATGAGTTATTCATACCAAAATGATCAAAGTGGAAAGGCTCACCTTGTAAACTTTTCAGATTTCAAAAACCACCACTAGAGGGCGCTTTATGCTTTTATAATAACAACTTCTAAGTCCAGAGAGGGACTTAGGCAATTTCATGATTAGCCTAAGTCATTTGATATTGACTAAGGAAATTTTATGATTAACCTTCGTCAGTCGATTTTGACTTAGGTATCCAAAAACTACACTAGCTGTTAGAAAAAAGAACAAATTCTTTGAAAACAGAAAAGATTTTTTTGAAAACAGCAGTACTGGGCACCGCAAGTTTTTTTTTAAGTCCGCAGTCCGCAAATCCGCAATTGAATTTCAATTTTTTTAATCCGCAACCGCAAGTCCTCAATTTCGTAATTCTTGAAGTCCGCAACCGCAAGTCCGCATTTACGTTTCAGGATTGTTGAATCCGCATCCGCAAGTCCGCAACTTCGTAATATTTGAAGTCCGCACTGCGAGTCTGCAACTTTATATAAACCAAGTAGAAGAGTTTTGCAACCAACCATGTACCAATGTGATCTGCTCATAGTTGATTAGCAAACATAAGTCAAAAGTTGTGACTTGTGGGAAATATAGCAAGCGTATGGTGGATACATTCTACGCATTAAAAGGAATTACTCACAATCGTTGAGTGTAGTAAATATACCACAGCATGACTTGTTATTGAGCTGCTTTTTCGGATGGCAAACTTAAAAATTGCCCAGCCCCTCTTACTCTCAGGTCCAACTCAAAAAAGATTGAAACGCTTGTAATTTTGGTTAAAATTTTTAAGTGACTTGGCTAAGCGGGGTTGTAGCCCCCAGCCCTCCTGGTTTCGCTTATGCTTATACAGTAGGTGCCTAAACTGCATGGAAGCATAGTGCTCAACCCACCGACGAACCCTTGAAAATGCTACAATGAAGCAAGGGATCCGAAGATTAAAAGCCATATGATTACACTGAGAAGCCATCAAATAGCAAAGCACTATCCGTATTTCCACTTACAACAAGATATTCTAAAAAACTTTTTTTTCAAGGCAGAAAAAGTCAAACGTAGTAGAAGGCAAAAAAACATTCATATCACTAATCGTATTACTAAATTTTCAGTCCCTAGTTTCTATAAGTACTATAGGAACGAGATAGATAACCACACGCTACCAGCAGTGCCGTCGCCAGACCAACGAAGTGAGGGGGCCCTCGCCGAAAATGGGGGGCACTATAAAAATAGACTGAACTTTTGCACATAAAAACTGATATTTTAAAGCTACTATTTTGTATTCATCTTTGAAAAAAGACACACATAAGCCCGGCAGCGTTTATTAGCTCGTTTTGTTGGCGGCCCATACAATCGCTTGAAAAATCTGTCTGCATGGAGTGAATGCGACCAAAAGCGCAACCAGGGTTTTGCTAAGAGAGAGGAACTTGAACCGAAAGTAAATGTTTTTTACACAAAGTTGTCTAATTTAGGTCCGGTGCTGAACAAACCGTTGCAACTCAAGCGTGTCACAGAGGGGCAGAGCCCCCAGCTGCTGGGTGATTTTTGCGATTTTGCGGCAAAAATACCGATTTTAACGCCATTCACTTTTTGCACGTTTTAAAACCATATCAATAATTTCAGTAAATCGCTAAAATTCAGTAGTCATTGAAATATTTAAATTGTCTAGCTTCTTGAGCCCCCATATACATTAGGTCAAGTCCAAAACACGTTTAAACGCTTATTCTTTTTTTGGTTAAATTTTCTAAATGACTTGGCTAAATGGGGCTGATGCCCTTTTAGCCCCTTCCCCTGGTTGCGCGACTGACTGCGACCTAAAATAAATCTTGAGTGTGCTCCGAAAAAACAGCTGGTCTTTTAAAGAAATGTTTTCACGTATTGTTTCAGATCATAATCACTAACGAAATACTGGCAAAGCTTCTGTAGGCATACATCCCTATTCTGCGACTAATCCGTAAAGGCGTGTTAAATAGACGAATTTATGGGTCACATTTATGTAAAGCAGTTGGCGGCCAGCAATTTTGCAAACAATCAAAAAAATTTCAAACGAGAATCATGTTTGAAAATTATTATTCCTTTTTCCATTATTGCCTGTTGTCTTGTCGTAAGGTGATGCTCCGAAAAAGCATTTTGAGTAAACCAAAATGGGGGCACAAGTAGCCGTTCGGGAGCTACGGCGCCCCTGGGCCCCACCGTAGCGACGGCACAGGCTACCAGTACAAAAAATGATACCACAGTGACTAATTTTGTAAACTCACGGTTATAAACAACAAAGCCATACTTTGAACAAGGGCTGCCAAATCGATTTCAATTTGAAAAAAGTCGGTTGTTGTGGCAAAATCGAAAAAACAGCTTGTCAATAAAAAGAAAGCGATTAAGTCGAAAAGCAGACTTAGTATTTTTGTCAGCCTGAACTCGAAAAACTTGATATCTTTGCCGAACTTAAACTCGAAAAAGTGAAATTGATTTCTTATGTTTGATTGGGTAAAAACATAAATATTTTACAAAAAAAGAAAGGAATGTCAATATTTGTATAAAACTTGCGGAATTGCGCACTAAAATTAAAAATATATTCCGCAACCGCAAGTCCGCAATTTAAACAGCCAAAGTCCGCATGTCTGCAACTTCTTTCGTTAGCCTGCAATTGCGGATTTGCGGACTTGCGGACTAACTTGCGGACTTGCCAAGCTCTGGAAAACAGCACAATTGTTTGACCAGAGGTGGGCAGTAACTAGTTATTTGTGTAACTATTTGCTGCTACTAGTTACTTTTTGAGTACCTGTAACTGTAACTTAGTTACTTTTTGAAGCTGTAACAAAATTGGATTCCGAGTTACAAAACTAGACCTGTAAAAGTTACTAGTTACAGTTACTTTTTTTTAGTGACAGCACACGCATGCAGAACTACGTGTGGTAATTATATTAACTGCGTTCGTTGCGCAAATTGATTGCGAGAGGCATACACACACACCAGGTCATCATCACGCGATTACATTAGTTTCAGTTTCACTGATTTATTCGCTGACTTGGCCAGCTGACAGCAAAATGACCATACAGCCTTCGAGTCGCTGCCACTATATCAATCACACCAATGCTAAATCTTCACATGGTCTATTTAATGCTAAACGCCAAGCAGGGAAGCTGTGAATACCAATTTTTAAAGTCTTTTGGTATGGCTCGACAAGGAAACGAGCCCCGGTCTACCGACTGCAAAGAGGGCACTCTTACCACTACACCATCCCTCCTACCACTACACCATCACGGCTCAATCAATCGTTGCAAAACCGGCAAGCCGCAATGCACAAATAACGATAAACAAAAGAATGACCGTCCTGAGCAGCAAGCACTTGTTTTATTTAGATCAAAATTTTGTTAGTCAAAGTAACTGTACCAGCAACTGTAACGGTAACCAGTTAGTTTTTCAAAACTATATCTGCACGGAAACTTAGTAACTTTTTCCCCGAGTAACTGTAACTAAGTTACTTTTAGAAAGTAAAAGTAACTTAGTTACAGTAGTTTATATACTAAAAGTCAACTGCATAAACGTAGCCAGTATGGGGCCAGGGGGCCCGGGTCACCCCAAGTGAAATGCGACCAATGATAAAAATGTGACAAAAAATCCTATTGTTTGTTCACTTTCTTTCAGAATTTTTCGCGTACAGCTGTAAGTAACAACAATATTGACGACCAGGGGGCCCGCGCTCTCTTAATTCAATTTTTACCAACCATTTTAAATGTACAACGCGGGTAAAGTTAAGGGTTTTTGTCCCAAAAGTTGCTACTTCAGGCCCTTATTTAACTTTTTTATGAACGTAATGCAAAAACTAGGGACGGATTTACCATAAGGCAGAGTGCCAGTAGCTTCGCGCTCAGATAGTGAGACATTTTTTGGTATTCACCTATATTAGGCAGAAAAAGTTGTGAAAATCTCCAAGGTGCCAAGGGCCCGCGCAATATAAATTCAGGCCGGGCAATAACATGGTTAGTAGGCGTAATCATCTATTGTACTATTTTTAAATAACAATCTACTTCCACCTCGTTAACTTTTATGCGACAAAATTCTTTTGAAAAAAAATTAGCTTGGGAAATGCTCACTAAACAAATTATTGAATTTGAGTTAAGGGGGCCTGGGCCTCCTCAAATTCAAATTTAATAATACATTTACTCGTACATGTACTCTTACAACTGTTTATTTTTCCGAAAAAAAATCTCAAAGGAAAATCTTCGAGTGGATTAATATTTACTGCTGAAATATTGCAAGAGGCAATGTACCTTAATTCCCCTTACCTGGGCTTAGTCACGCACAAAATTTAACCCCGAAATGCAAGATTTTAAACGCATTTCGGACTTAAATTGAAATTAAAAAAAGGTTCAAACAATTTAATTTTTCAGTGGGTTTTTTAATGTTAAAAATCTAGTTCTTGCAAATGGCACTAAACGCGTGCGAATTATGATCCATTGGCATTAAAATAGCTAGTTTTTTTACAAAAAATTACGAAAAATTGCACAGCGGCTGAGAGCTTAGCCCCCACACCACTCCCAGACCCCCGTATTATGATCGGCTTGAGTTACACTAGTTCACTCAACCCATCTCCCAATTTACACTTTTGCACTTTTTATTTTTGGTTTAAGTCCTCTCCTTATAGCAAGATTCTGGTTACCTGCAAACACACAGGCCATGACTTCTGATCTTCCCATCTACAATATCTTTGTCCCACTAAAAGTTCCTCTTTCAAAAATTTCTGAAGACGTCATTACTTGTGATTTGGTGTTCCACAATCAAAAATCCTGGCTACACCCAAGCTCCTGGTCCTACAAGCACTCCTGCAAATGGTTATTTTCATGACAAAACAAAAATCTCTAAGAAATTTCTTCGTGTGGATTATTATTTACCACTAAAGCCGCATTTACACGGGCAACTTTTTTGCAACGCGATTCGACGATTTTTTATGCGTGAAAATCTCTCTCGCATAGTGGTTACTCACACGAGGCGAGACTCGCTTGCCGCGATCGCGTTTGGCAAGAATCGCTGCCGTGTAAGTAACACCTGCGATTTGCGATGCCGATTATAATTTTGCGCGACTCGATGCAACAATCGTTCTCGACCATGATCACTTACACGAGGTCGATTTCAGCGTCTCGAGAGTCACAAGGCAAAGTCGCGCTCGTGTAAACAGCAAATCGTATGCAATTTACGAGTCGCCCAGGCATAGCGCAATGCACAAATGCTTTGCGAGTCGCTGGCTGCGATTATCTAAGTTTACTTCATAAAATATTGTGTTCATGGTACAAAATAGTCTGTAGTGCTTTTACCGTAATTCATTGTGATTGTGATATTAAATTTACTTCATATTAGTTTGAAACGAAGAAGAAATAATTTTTTTGTTGATGCTGGCACTGGTCTACTGCAGATACGGCAGTCATGAGCTGATTGCTGATAACTGTGAAGCCAATCCAGCAGGGCTTTAACCCTTAATAAAATGTATGATAAAATTTAACCACAGGAAACAGTACCTTAATTGTATTTTGTTTTTATAATACCGTAAGTACACTGTTTTCATAAGAACCAGTAAATTTTGAGTTGAGGCTGACTGTTCTTAATTTTTTGCCAATGTTGAGCATCAGTTACTCTTAATTGGTTCTTAAATATTGAGATCATTGATGTCAATTATAGCGACAATGTTTGTTAATACCTAATGGTTTGTCTGCTTGTAAACGCCTTTTTAGCTGCTTTTGCAGCATCGCAAAATTGCGGAAAGCAAAAAAGCAAGCTCTAATTTTCGTTTGAACGAGAGCCAAAAACATTTTTTGTTGC
Organism: Trididemnum nubilum; assembly: GCA_963965965.1. Lineage (NCBI taxonomy): Eukaryota > Metazoa > Chordata > Ascidiacea > Aplousobranchia > Didemnidae > Trididemnum > Trididemnum nubilum. The sequence continues at coordinate 11,883,254 of OZ014479.1, forward strand.
CTGCTCAATGCGCAATAGCACTCTATACTCTCGAAGTTATTCAAGCTCTTTTGTTTTGAATCAGTACAGAATTTAGTTTCTTTATTGATTTGGCATTTCTTCTTTTTCGGTTGTTCTTAACCCTAGAATAGCTAAGACAATGAATTCACAGTAATGGCATCTGGACAATATATTTTGGAAATGGAGGTACTTATTGTTACAGAAGCCCTCCGTTACAATACGGAGCCTTTACCGTGTCCGTCTGGGCAAACCACAATTGAAATTCTTCAACTTGAACTGCATTGTTCAGACAAAATGCATAATTTGGAACAGTACGACATGGCAAAATATATCTGAAATTTAGCCTGAAAAGAATGAACTTAAAGAGTGCCATACGAGCGGTCTTGAAAATGAAATACGTCAGTTTGCCAGTTGCTTGAATAAAAAGGAATGCCAGAACAGAGGCAACACGGCCAAACACCAAGGCGTGCAGGAATTACCAAAAAGCGCGTAATTTTTAAAGCGTTGGCTGCAGGAACTAAAGAGAGGCGCACAAACTGAGCAAAATAAAAGGAAAAAGCGGTCGGATCAAAACTAGAGCGGGGCAACACAAAAAAGGTCAATCGGTGCTGTGACAGCTGGCAGAATAGGCTGATAGGCTCACATCTATGCTTACTCGTTGGGTCCAGCACTTTGTATACAAGTACCATCCACTGGTTTTTGTCGGCTAAAAACGTGTTAGCGTTTGCTTTCTTTTTTGACCCGAGATTGCTAGAGCCTACTTGCAATTCTTGCGGTTAAAATAACCACAGTTAAGTGAAGAAGCACAACACCTACTGCCCCGCATATTGTGATTAAACATTAATTTCATGAAAATGATGTTAATGAAATGATGTTCTCAATTTCTAGTGGTTTTATGGGACTTTTTCATTTGAATAACGCCAGGAATGAGTTTTGACATGAAGTCACTGGCGTGTTTTTGCACTGTTCATAATAATTCATCCTCCGCACTATACTTACTGTAATTGCCTAGCGTTTAGCAAATGCATGCGCTGCTTGTTTTATTATTGTGGATATTGGTGCTTTGTAACAGCTGTGGACCTGTGGTTTAGTTGCTCCATAAAAAAATTACATGAAAACACATATTATATGAATGCTATGTGGATTTTTTGAATGTTGGTTTAATTAAAAAAGAGCCAGTACTTCTGTAGTGACAAAAGGCGCCGGGTATCACTGCAGAACCCAAAAAGTAAACTTCTAAAAACAAAAATAAAATTTAACCATTAGCATTTCGTATAGTATATGACAGCACAGATCTCCTAATACTAAAATACTTGTGCACTATAAGTAAATAAACAATATGAATTTGCCAGTTACACAAGCTTGGAGAAAAAGTAATTTCAAAAGTGTTTTTAGAATTAACTGCACAAAAATATTGATAAATTTTATTGTTTTATCAAACATCATGCATAACCAAACAAGACGCACAGTCAGAGATGGGTTGCAGTAGAGAAAAACCAATACCAAAAGGGTAAATGACAGAATTTTATAATAAATTATGAGCATTAATGCCCGCTTGACTTTGCTCCATCCAAGCCAACTCAAAATAGCATTTACGTATCACACATTCGGCACGAGCAGCACGCCGCCGTTGCTGCTTCATCTTTCACCTTCCATTTTCATTGCAAGTTTTGACATTAGCTGCTTAATATTATTCTTCCTATTTCGTTTTACGCTTGCGTTGGCTTCATTCATTTTCTTTTCAAAATTCCAAAGCGTGATTGCTTCAAATGCAAAAGCTGACAAGCGGCGCATTTGAAGTGCTTTTGCAGCAGTTCGCTTTTGCGAATTCAAAACCAGCAAGCCGCGCTTCGAAACTATCTCGCACCGTGTAAGTAAACCAGTGCGATAGCGACTTTTCCGCCGACTCCATTTTGCGAGAATCACTGGCACGCAGTCTCAACGTGTAAGTGACTTCAGCGAGTTGCAATCGAATGCGAGCGCCGCGTTAAAATCTCTCCCGTGTGAGTGACTGCTACGACTTGATTTTTCAGGGGGCGTGTCTGGCGATATCGCGCAGACAAAATCACACGTGAATCTTGCGCCGTGTAAGTGACCCACGCGATTTGAGAAAGAAAAAAGGCAAAATGTCGATTCTCGCAGCTAAAAGTCGCCCGTGTAAATGCGGCTTAAAATATAGCACGAGGCAATGAACCTTACTTCCCCCTACTTGTGCCAAATCACTTACACTTAAGTTGTAGTAAAAGAACGATTGAACAATTTAATTTTTTCAAGTGACTTTCAAATGTGAATAATCTAGTTCTTAGAAATGGCTTTGAACACGTGCGAAATGTGATCCAATGGCATTAAAATAGCTTTCTTTTTCCCAAAATTTCCCAGCTGCTGGGGGCTTTGCTCCCAGACTTCCATAGCCTCCGTAAGCTGGGGGTTCTGCCTCCCAGGCCCCCGTCTTTGAAACGATTGAGTTATTCTAGTTTACTCAACATGTCTCCCAATTTGGACATTTTAACTTTTTAACTTTTGGCAAACCAGGCCACAGCTTCTCATCTTCTTTGTTGCACAAAAAGATCTACGATGTAAGCTGAACATATTTTTTGTCACCAGGTAAGCTGTAGATCTGTATTTTATTGTTCTGTTGGTGTCAAGGCTAATTTCAAACATAAAAAACTTAAAAACAGACAACGTTTCAACAGTAAACTAACTGCTTTCATCAGGGCTAAAAGATCTAAAATGAGTTACAATGCAAATGGAAGCAAAGCAATCAACAAATGACGTAATCACGTGTCACAAGAGTGAGCAATAGCACTGTGTAAAAAAGCAGGTGAATGAATAAATTTGGACCAAACCGGTATCAGAAATACTATGATAACAATTTCAATAAGAGAGCAAATGGAAACAAACATGAAAACCGGGTTCTAAACTCACAAAGATTAGATTTTTTACAAACGAATGATGTATTAGCTTTCAAATTTACAATACAGAGATGGTAATAAAATAGATTTTCTATCATTCATAGTATTTGGAACGTTGTTAATAAAAAATGATTCAATAAATCGGCATTTTCTATAATCAGTTTCAAATTCTAAAATTTGGCTATTTTTCCAGTCAATATCGTGGTGCAAGTTAATGGCGTCTTTGCAAAGTGCTGAGATGTTATCTTTGATATTTGCAAACTAATTTGCAAATTAACACCAAAGCACTTTGCAAACACGCCACTAATATGCACCACGATATTGACTGGAAAAATAGCCAAATTTTAGAATTTGAAACTGATTATAGAAAATGCCGATTTATTGAATCATTTTTTATTAACAACGTTCCAAATACTATGAATGATAGAAAATCTATTTTATTACCATCTCTGTATTGTAAATTTGAAAGCTAATACATCATTCGTTTGTAAAAAATCTAATCTTTGTGAGTTTAGAACCCGGTTTTCATGTTTGTTTCCATTTGCTCTCTTATTGAAATTGTTATCATAGTATTTCTGATATCGGTTTGGTCCAAATTTATTCATTCACCTGCTTTTTTACACAGTGCTATTGCTCACTCTTGTGACACGTGATTACGTCATTTGTTGATTGCTTTGCTTCCATTTGCATTGTAACTCATTTTAGATCTTTTAGCCCTGATGAAAGCAGTTAGTTTACTGTTGAAACGTTGTCTGTTTTTAAGTTTTTTATGTTTGAAATTAGCCTTGACACCAACAGAACAATAAAATACAGATTTAGATCTACGATATATTTGTTTTACGATATTTTTGCTTGCCCAAACTTTTCTCTTTTGAAAATTTTTGATGACGTCATTGCATGTGATTTGTGGTTTGGGCCCCTCCAATCTAAAATCTTGGCTACGACTATGGTCAACAGCAGGATAAAAATTAATCGATGCAATTCCATGGCAATCATAAGAAGGAATTCCAGTTTTAGTTTATTTCTATAATTTAGTTTTCTTCAGAAGATGTCTACTACTCAAAAATACTTGAAACGATTTTGCTGTATAAAAGAAAACGCTCAAAAAACAAACGTGAAATTTGTTCCTTCTTGCACTTTATCTCTTCACTAGTTAGGCCTAATCTTTAACCATTCACGTAAATGTTAAAGAAATAATAGCAGAGGTGGAGTCTATGACACAAGGCTCGAGGCCAAGGACACAAAACAATCCAATGCCAAGGGCCGACCTTCTCGAGGCCAAGGACAGGAATGCTCGAGGCCAAGGCAAAGGACCAAGGACACAACGTGTTGACTCAAGTGTTTTCCAAAAAAAAGGTCTTCTTAAATTTACCGCGAGGTGTCTGGCGCGTTCTCCAAAACGACGAAAAAAAAAGGTCATGATTTTGGCCCTTTTTTTACAAATCAAAAAATAGTGCTGTCCTTGACCGCAAACAGGGCATTTCTGAGGAATTGTAAGCTTGAAGGCCAAGGCCAAGGACTTTACTATTGAGGCCAAGGCCAGGAACTTCAAGATGTGTTCTCGAAGACGTCGTCGAGGACTTCCCCTCTGAAAAATAGCAATGCTGTTCAAGATAAAATTAATACTTTTTTTGCCTAAGTCACCGAAAAATTTCTATTATTTTTGCCTAAGTCACTTTGCCATCGAGTGGGATGTTTTCAAGCAAAATCACATAGATTATTGTTGATATGATCATTTTGAAGCATTTTTGTCAAATTTTGGTAACGATACGTTATTTCACTAAAAAATGAGGAAGTTTTTTTCTTTTTTCTCAAAATCTCAAAAAAACGACTTGGACATTTTTTTTATTAAGGTGACGATATTTAGGTAATTGTAGTAGATTGACTATGCTAGGAGGCAAGACTTTACGTCATTATTAACCTCCTTGCTGCGCTGCTGATTTTAAACCTCCTCTAGCAAAACAGTGTTCTTGCAAAAGCACTCAGTTATAAACGAAAAAAGAACACTTTACTTCATTCGGTAACACTTTTTATTTTATTGATTTTAATTTTTGACCATTTAATAAGCGGAGTTGGACCCTTGTTTTAAATCAACACAAAATTTTACGCAAATTGTTTACTTTGCTGATTACATACAACATATTATACCATTTTAATTTTTCATTTTATTCAATATGATACTGTAGTTTCCAAAATAAAAATACAAGAAAAGCCCAACGAAAAATATTTACAAAATGCCAATTAGGACCCTAGTTGAATATATGTACAGTATTTATACTTGTACTGTAATTACATTTTCATTAATTTTAAAAAATTGGTTTGGCCAGCAGGCAGCAAAAAGAGGTCCTTTTTGTGGTTTTTGAAACTACTTGCCATAAGGGCTGCGAACTCGGTTGGAATTTTAAGTTCGATTTCGAGTTCAGTCTATTCTAGGAAACAATCTTTGAATTATTGGATAATAGTAGTTTGTCCGGCCATTTGTTGGTGCACAAGACCCTATAAAGCCTGGTTTACGCTTTGCATACGAGCGTATCTTTTTTTTAGTTTTTAACACTTTATTACTCAACCGTAAGGCTTCTGAAGCCCACACTCGGTACAAGCAGTAATTACTTAAATCTGGTACGCAACAAAACCTTGAATATTTCGGACTTTTCCGATTTGTTTTTGCCAATTACGATAATGTTGTTTTCGTTCGCCCAACTTCAGGGTTTCAAGGGTAAAATATGGGTTTTGTGCAAAACTTTTGAATTTTTGCCAATTTCTTCTTTTCAGCGTAATATGTTAATTTCACGCTCAATATTTTGGGTAGAAATCAAAAGGATTTGGGTAAATTGGTGTTTGAGGTTGGCTGGATTATTGTCCAAGAATTAGCGTAACTGCGTTGCAAATGCAAAGCTACTGTACAACGCCAGGGGCAACAAACGATTATCAGGGTCCTTTGTTGTCGATGTCACGCTAATTTCGATTGAGTAGAGTTACCGTTAATTGCCAAGCATTGAATCTTCACAAACTATACTCGAACGAAACAAAATCACAAACCAAAAACTAGACTGAATTGCATGGTCTACGCTCAGTGCTAAATCTAACGCCTACAGTCGATTTACTAAAATCGAAAATTTTGAAGCTGAACTAAACTCGCTTTAAGATCATAAAGGCATCTACAAGTTTGAGTAATAAGACTCAAAGTAACCCTAATTATTACGCGGCAGACATTTTAAATTTGATTAGTACTGAATTTTTAGTAAAACGTATCAGAAATTTGTGCATTATTGTTTGACAAAAATTGCCCCTCCTCTGCCCTCTCAATAATGTTTCTAAGATGGCTTTAAACGTCTTTGAAGATACCTTACAGCAAATAAACTGGTGAAGAATAAAAGTGCAATAACGTGATATTTTCTGTTTAGCACTTGGTTGACAACAGGTCAGGGGGGAATTGCCTTTACTCGCTCCTTCATCCTGTCTAACCTATATCTGTACCAAAACGTATTATTTGCGAGTTTAAACTTTGATATAAGCTTTATTTATGGTGGTTGTTTAGAATTCCCCAGCCGCTGAATTATTTTACTTTTAAAAAATACTTATTTTCTACGTCATTCATAAGAAAATTCAAACTCTAAGTGGTAAATCAAAATCAACATGAGTTTAAAGCAGATAGAACCACGAGTCATTGAGAAATTTTGCATTTTTTTAGCAGAAACTATCATAGAAAATTTAAATTCTTAAATTCTGAGACAACTCTTTTTGAAGTGTTCAGCAACCAAATATTTTTTCTCATATTGACGCTTTTCGATTGTCACAAAATTTTGATTTGCAGGTTGCGGTTTACACACCTCCGACTATGATTCATACTTTGGTCTAGCTTAACGCGTTCCTCTCTGCAGCAGGAGGTGTGACGTTCAAATCCCGGAAAAAATGAAATTGGACATAGTCATGACAAAACTTGCCTGCTATTGAGACATTTTTTTGAAAGAACAGTGATACTGCCCGTAGGTGCAATGACGCGAGGATGAGCCCCACAAACTCTCTATACGCTTCGGCGTAATACAGCGAGCACAGTAAAGATTTGATTTGTTTTGATGTGCTTTCAAAGATCACTTTCAATAAGTGATGAATTCGATTTTCGGTTAATATTTGTAAAGCACTGCTTTAACTCCTTTTTCCTCTGAGGGTTTGTTAAATGATCTCTTTGCGATGCCACAGCAGCTGCTTATGTCTGCGTGCAACCTCTAAAAATGACGTCACTGACAAGAGGACGACTAAGGGAGACGGTGGATAAGAGAGACAGAAGCATCCCAATGAGATGTTTCTTGAACAATTTCATGCAATTGCAGATCAAGCTTTCTGAACACAAGGTTCTGCTTAGTTGTTTTTTAGTTCTTTAATTTGTTCAGTGTTTTTAACGTTCATTTTGTTTGATGATTAGAAATTTGTGTTATGTTGTATTTTTTGGTTGACAATAAACTTTGTCTGTCTGTCAAAGCGAGATTCATCTGATAATTCAGCTGGCCTTCGCTGTTACTTCAAAGATAGTTAGCGTTTTCGCAGCGTCATGTTGCCCTAATTAAATATATTGTACATAAAAAATCGTTATTTTGTAAAGGTTGTTTTTTTCGCAACGAAATAAATTCTCTGTTTTGCTGAAAAAAAAAAACACTTTGAAAAACCACAAGGATCAAATTTGCGGCAGCATAGAGATTTTAAAATATAGGGCATTGAAAAAGAATGTATCTTGCTGTTTTGAAAGAGCCGCACTCATGTTAATATCATCACACCCATGACCCATTTATCAAACCCATCATGTCATAAAACACATGAGAGTTGCCAATACGAACTAATTGTTTTTCGGGTGGTGCAGCCAAAGAAAATCCCACTAAAACACGTAAGGTTTAAAGTTCGATTCTTTACGAATGAAAACTCCGCAAATGCTTGTAAATACCTGCTTTGAAAGAATTGTTTTGTGTTCTTTCTGAATTTATGTTTCTTTCAAGGACATCTAAAACCAAGGACGTGCAGACGTTAGTTTCAGATCAAGCTAGCGAAGGCGACTGTATTTTCTAAATGCCAACAATAGCTTGTTGTTACGTCATAGAGTAGACCTTGGTGGAGCTATAATGGAGACTACTGTAAGCTCATTTACGAGCGTGTATGCTACCAAGGCAGGTGATGACTGAGTCTGCAGTGCGTAACCTAGTCTGGTTCTGGTCTTATGTGAAAAGATTAAAAAAAAAACGTTTAATGATTTTGTAGTTTGCACTTGAGAGCAGTATTACTTTTCTGTAAAGTTAGGTGAGGTGCCAGGACTGTTTGGCGATCTCAAAGGGATGCCAGCATAGGAACCACTGGATTAAACACTAAACAGTCAACTAATATTTTCGACCAATTTCCTTTCTATTTGTATCTCAGCAAGATCTCTAAAATATATGATGTTTAGCAATCAACAAAGTGGCTGAATATAATTTTTGTTGATCTCAAATCCACACTATTTTGCACCTTGTAACCTAAAGTTTGAGCGAAGTACTGACAGCGATTTTGGCTGCATACGAAGCTTTGTGAAAAGTATTCATAAATACTAATTTTTTCTTCTTTTGAAGTGTATTTATTTTCGTAGTTATGCCAAACAAATGTGGAATTGTGAATTGTAGAGGAAACTACGACCCTTTGTCAAAGTGTAGAGTATTCAAACTTCCCAGGGATGATCCTGAAAGGCAAAAGTGGCTTGCTGTGATTCCTCCTCGCAAAGATTTTGATATTGCGAATGCCATATCTTTTTTCATTTGTGAGAAGCACAGGCCCCAAAATCCTCCAATGAAGAAACTGCCAGGTGGAACAACAAGACCAGCTGTTGCACAAAGCATTTTTGATGTACCTGCTTCGTGCCTACCGACCCCCTCGTCGCCCAGCAAAAATAGGTAGACAAACAGCTTGAGATTTTCCCGGCCAGAGACAGGATCAAATCATTTAATGACTTTGTGCCTGACAAAAAAATTCAGAATGACTATGACAATGTCGTGATTACCAGATCATCCGACAAGTGTGCTTTTCTTTTCATGTCATCTGACTTTCGTGAATGTGAACTGATTGTTCTTGTTGAAAACAAATCAACACTGTGTTCTACCCTTGTGTGTTTTGCATACAAGAATGGAATTTGCGTGCCACTTGGAACAATCTTGAACCCCAATAACGGTCTCAGCTCATATTCACAGTTTGATGCTGTTGTGCACACTTTCCTCAGCTACAAAATCCCTCTGGATGAAGCGTTAAGAAAAGTAGTGACTGTACTTCAGGCCCAAGAAACTGCAGACAAAAAGAAGGCAAAAAAACTGGATTTTATCACCAATAACCTGAAGCTTCTAGCTAACAAAAATTTTACTGTCAACGACTACTGCTTTGCTATGGGATCTTTTCCACACTGCAATTATGAAATGCTCCGTGAGTATTTAGTTTTGCCAAGTAAAAGAAAGCTGCAAGCCGTCATCTCTTCAGTGAATGAGAGGGACATTTTATCAAAGACGTTTGCCAAAGTTCAAAAGCCGCAACAGAAAAATGTAGTCCTCTTAGTTGACGAGATGAAGATTCGTCCAACAGTAGCCTTCTCCGGAGGAGTCCTCAGTGGCATGGCCAAGAATGACCCCAATGCAAAGGCCACCTTAATGCTTTGCGTCATGTCCAAGTGCCTTCATCGAGGCCCCAGCATGATGGTGTCTGTCACACCTGTCCATAAATTGACTGCTGCATTTCAGTTTGAGGTGGTGAAGCAAGCTGCCATGGTTGTAGAGCCGGCAGAAGGCATTGTACTTGAATTCATCACAGACAACCACAAGATCAATCAGCTCTACTGCAAGATGGTTGACCGTCCATCGGAGTCTGATTGCCCGGCCACAGTTACTCATCCCTTGGAAGGCACACGGAGTTGGTACCTATTGTTTGACACAGTGCATCTACTCAAGTGCATAAGAAACAACTGGATATCAGGTGAGTCTGTGTTTTATTTTTGAGTTTTTGTTTGTAACACAGTAATACAAATCTTGAGAAAAGAAATTATCTATGCCTAAATTGGTTTTATCTGAAATGGCAACCTTATAACTTAATTGACGAGTAATAATTATAACAACAATTAGGTTATTTTTTCTTTAATCTTTAATTGTGTTTATAACAAAATATTTCGCACCAGATGATTTTACTGTTTTTTGTTTTTTTTTCTGAGGCCTGCTATAAGATGATATTCGACAACCAAGTCACTGGTTCCTTCAGCGACGTCAGAAGGCTCTATGGTGCTGAGAAGGAGAACCTCCTGAAAACTTCGCCCCTGACCGGTGCTGCTGTTCGACCTTCAAAGCTTTAACTGCAGAATGTCCAGCATGTGTTAAAGGTTTTCAATGACAAAGTTGAAGCTGCTGTCAAGCTCCAGAAGTGTGGTGACACTGCCGACATTATTCAATTTGTGCTTAATTGGTGGAATGTTGTGAATGTGTCATCAAAACATCAAGAAGCAAGGTTGAATGATCCGCACCGGCACGTTCAGGACCTCACCTCCACCAACCTGTCCAACTGTCACCAGATCTTCCAGAAAGACTCTTCTGGGCATAGAAAAGGCAGAGAGCACTGTGTCACTCATGACACCAATAAAGCCCTTGTGCAGACCATGCAAGGCATGACCTTCATTTGTACACACCTCCTGACCCAGGCTGGCTTCCAGTATGTACTTCTTCGGGAGCTGCAGAGTGACAGGATAGAGGGTGAATTTTCCGTGTACAGGCAGTCGACGGGTGCGAATGCTTTTATGACTTCTGGGGATGTCCTAACTGCCTGCAAAAAACGCCTGGCCAGGTATACTGCTTCTTACCTGGAAACTTTGGAAGTGACTGTGGAGACCATGGCCCATACCTGTGTTACCACTGCCATTGATGCTGAGGACGCCACCTTCATTGAGGACTGCACTGAGCCTTCACTCTCCATCCACAAGGAAAGCAGTGCAGCTTATGTGGCAGGGTGGCTGGAGAAGAAGTGCGAGGAACACCTGACCTTCAGTGAAGAGGATGAACTGGTATCAACAGAAATCAGTGCCTTTATCTCCGAAGTTTCTCGACGCTCCCTGAAAACCCCCCATCAAACCGCTTTTAACCTTGTGCGGTGTGGACTAGCCTTCATCACCAAAGCCAGGCACAGGAACTGTTGCTGGAGGAGACTCATGATGATTCTGCGAGTGATAGAGGACTACAATGACCTGAACACCTGTGACAAGTTTTAACGACACTTGGCAAATGTACTTCTGAAAGGTCTGCATAACTTGGAGAAGGACCAGCAAAAGAACGCGGTCCTCCTCCAGACATCAAGCAAGAAGGCGTGGTTGTCGGATTAAGTTCATGAACCAATTTGAAAACTTTTCTTTCATTCTCATGAATGTAATTTGATAATGTGTGGAAATTGTATTGTCGTATTAAAATGTTATGCCTGTGTAGCGCCATATAGCATATTGCAGGTATTTCACCCACGGGTCGTTCTGTGGGCATAGTATCACTTATTTAATTTCTCACAAATACGTTTCAACATAGCAATGCTCTTGGAGTCTTGTCTGAAACAATTATGCGCCAATTACTAGTTGATTTCATTAAAACGATAGCACTTTCATAATAAAGGTGATCGCCTTCGCTAGCAAAGGCTGGACATAGGCAATGCACGTCCTTGGTTTTAGATGTCCTTGGTTTCTATTAAAAAATCCTTATATTGGTTTCTCACAGAAAGCAACGAGGTGAGTCAACCTGCTGTGTTTGTCTGCTCCAGCACACTAGCTGTAACTTGTATTAAAAGTAGCCTAACATAATGTGCCACGTCAAACCAAGTCTTTCTTTATGCTCGTCGTATTACGCCGAAGCGTGCGGTAACACAGGCCATAACTCGGGCTGGTCGTATTGGACATAGTGTTGCAAACGGCTCGTCGTCGCTGCAATGTAGAAAGGAGATGTGTTGCCCGCCCGGCGAGATGACGCGGGGATAGGCACGCTAATTCGCAAAGGGTTTTTTTTAGTGCGCGATAGGCGACCGAGACCGATTGCAAAATTGTTGTCAAAATCAAAGTTTATGTTTGCTTGAAACAACAGTTCATGTGCGCGCGATTGCAACGAACTTTTCTAAAAATTTTGCGATTCGACATTTTTTAAAGTTTCTGAACTTTGCCAGCGACTCTCGCTAAAATGATCCTAACCAGCGGTTCTCAATTCATTTTGAAGCTTGCACCTCTTCGGGAAGGAAAAATTATTTTCGCACCCCTTGCGCATTTTTATAAAATAGAAAAATAAACAAACAATTCAATAAATGAAAATAACCAAAGGTATGTAATAGTTTGAGAATTTTACACCCAAAGCGGGATTTTGCACCAAACTTCGACAAAGATCTTTATGGGCTGAAAAACTAAATTTCAACTAAAACTTGGGTGAAGACCAAAAAAAAGGTCTTCACGCTGTGCGGTCGAGGTGAAAACCAAACTTAGAGCAGAAACTGAAAAACCAATAGCCGTTTTGGTCACAAATTTATCATTGCTGGCATTGCGATTGGGGAGGGGGCCCAGTCCCCCACCGCCAATGATCCAATGTAACTAAAATCAAACCACAGTTTGGCAAAAATTTCGCACCTCAACAAGTCCCTTCTCGCACTCCCAGAGGGTGCAAGCAACCCCAATTGAGAATTGCTGATCTAAACGAAGCGACTGATGCTAAACCAAAAAAATGATCCAAATGGTTTTTAACAGCTTTTTTTTGAAACATCACAAAAATTGCTTAGCAGCTGGTGGCTTTGTCCGCAGACTACCATGAACCACGTCTATAATACGCTTAAGTTTGCTCAACGTCCCAAATTGCAACATCTTTGAAACAAAAAAAAAAAGACTTTGTGTTCAAGCCCTCCCCTTCTTAGCAAAATCTTGGCTGCGGCATGGAAGTTAAAGATTCTACGCCCAGTGTAGACTTGGGAATTTAAGCGTTGTGACTATCCAAACAAAATTTTTCAAACAAAATCTAATTTTTTCATAATATATGGTCTGCGTTGACTTAGATTTCGCCACTCAAAAAATGTTGCGCCAGAGCATATTTGTCTCTCTTAACCAAAAACAAATTTGGCAAAAATTACGCTTTTTTAGTTTTATTAAGAACAACAGAATCTCTGAATCCACACTCAGATAAATTATTTCAAATTGTCATAAAACTAACATGCCAAAAATCAAACTTTTAAGGACCAAGTTGTAAGCGAAAATTTATTCCGGCCCGCCGAGACCTTTCTTAATTTGTTTTTGGCCCAAGGCTCAAAAATGGTTGCAGACCCCTGGTCGTTACAAAAAGTTGTGACTATAAGTATGACGTCGTGATGGCGTAATCGTGATGACGTCATCGCTCAATTCACCATTGTTTTCTAAATATGGTTATGATTAAACGTTTATGATGAGAATTAAAGCAGCCCAAACTTTCCAAAGTTCTCTGTAAAATATAAATAAAAAAGCACCAAGATACAAAAATTGATGAAGTCAATAAAAATTGAATTTTACGTTATGCTTTTGCCAGAAATTTCGCAGCAGTCTATCAACGACGACAAATTTTACCAAAACTCATGCAGAATAACGAATGACTTTTAATGTTGCAGTTTGAGAGTGAATTGGCCATAAAGAAAGGCGCTTCATGGTCTGGTCTAAAAAAACATCTATCTCGATTGTTTTGTTGTAACCAGGCCATTTCTTTAAACCCAAAAGAAAGGAAAATTGGCTTTCTAATTTAGATCTTAATTATTTTAAACAAACTTGTTGTGATGCTGTAGGCAACAAATTTGCATATGCAGCAGTTTTCTTTTAAACGCTTTAAACAATTTTCAAAATCAATTACACCATAACAGTAACGTCAACAACAACAACAGTTGACGTACTGAAAACATAATAACTTAGAATCTTTAAAAAAATAAAAAAATTGTTAAAAAAATTCTTTGTTAAAAGAATCAGATTATTTTCAAAATGCTGAATTGTTCCAGTTTTGGTTTTGCTTGTTTTTTTTTCAACGAACTTGAAAACCTATAAAAAGCAGAAAAAAATATTTTGAATCACGTCGATTTAAGTCAGCTCATCAAATAAGATCAGGTATTTCTTTGCCAAATTAGCGCTATTCTGAGCATATTACCAAAAGTTGTTTGCTTTTATTTAAGTTAGAATACAGTTTTTAGGTTTTCAACTTGAGACTTTTAATTACCAAAAATACACGTTGCTTTATCTTTTATTTAGTAAGCCAATATTGTTTTGACAAAGACATGCTGATCGATAATACCAAAATTGTCAAAATTGGTTTAGATTTGATCGTTTCAAAAGGCATTCCGCAGACCAAAATGTTGAAATGAGTCTAAAAGACATTCTCGCCAAATTTGAACTTTCTAATCATGCTGTTTTCAAAATATTGCAGTTCAAAAGCAACAATATTTTTCTTACTTCAGTGTTGCCATTTTGCCAATACTGAGACAAAAAATTAACTTTTTAAATGCTGGCTTACATTTATTAAAAAATAGCTAATTTTGTACTTTTCTTTGTTTGATAATTAATCTGCATAAAAATTTATTTAGAATCAGAAACTTGCAATGAGTTTTTGAAATTATGAGTTTAATTAGGAACCCTGGCAAAACTTCTAAAGGGAAAAAGCCTTTCAAAGGGAAATCAAAGTTGTTATATCTCGGGAACGAAAGGTCGGAAAAAGCTCAAAATTGGTGAAGTTAATATTCAGATCTGTCAAAACCTTTTGTGAGAAAATTGAGCCAAATTTTTTTGACCTGAATGCCATTTTAACAAACATTTAGTAGCAACTATTTTTTGAAACCATTAAACCTAATTGCTAAAATGTGGCTATATAAAACAACCAAAAGTAAAAAAAATGGAACTTTGTTACGATCATTAAAGGTTACTGTAGTGTAGATGTTTATGCTACTAAGTGGTGCAATGCATGGATGGCGAGGTAAGTGCGCAGCCAAGCAGGAGACCCTTATGGCAGCAGAAGAACCCCTATGGCAAGAGATGGAAAAAATTTCAATTCATTGATTTACTAAATGCCAAATGGCTTTAAATTTGGCAAGGTTTAAGCAAGTGCAATGAAAAGCTTTGGCAGGGGAGAATGTGGTATAGTTTCGAACCCAGATTTCTTATTTCCACTTAATTCTTGGCTGTAGCTTGCTGTGCAAAACCGCTAATCCTTGTTTGCAGAAATCAATTATTGTCTTTGATTGACGCTTTGATTTTTACAGTTGTAGCGCTTCATTTTTGCAACGCGCAATCTGGAAAGCAGTTACAGTGTTACATTTAAGTTGCTGTATGTACAGTGTACACTAGATGAGAAGTTGAATGTATTTGGCATTTTACTATTTTGTTAATTTGCGGATGTACTTTACTTTTATGTTGTATAAAGCCTTAGAAATATACTAATTTGAATTTAATGTTTCGGGTTACAACAATTTATACAACATAAAAGTCTCTCCATATGGAAAAGGTATTGAAGCCCGAACGGTTTGACATTAACCCTATGGCTCCAAATGCAGAGAAACTCTGGCGACATTGGCTCGCTACTTTCGAAAATTTTCTAGCAGCGATTGAGAGCGAGAATCTAAACAAACTTACGGTACTTACAAACTATGTTTCGGCTGACGTTTATGAGCTTTTTGGAGAAGCTGCTAACTACGATGCTGCTCTAGAAATATTAAAAGCTGCTTATGCGAGAACGCCTAATGAGATATTTGCAAGACACGCATTATCAACCAGGAAACAACAACCAGACGAAAGCATAGACGAATATCTGCAGATACTAAAATCATTAAGTAAAGAATGCAATTACCGACAAGTTACAGCAGTTCAGTATCGAGAAGAAGCCATCCGAGACACATTTATAGGAGGGCTGCAAAACGGTAACATTCGACAACGTCTGTTGGAAAACGAGAGATTGGATTTGCAAGCAGCCGTTACTCAGGCTAGAGCGCTAGACACTGCGCAAAAGAACGCTGATTTGTATAAAACGCACGTGACCGCCGTAGCAGATTTGACTCCTCCTCCTTCAGTGCCACCTCGCGAGAGCAATCATGATGGGGGTGACTCCGCATCTTGTGCTGCGTTAAAACGAACGAATTGTTATTTTTGCGGATTTACCTCGCATCCGCGATCCAAATGCCCAGCACGAGAAGCAGTATGTCGCAAATGTAAAAAGAAAGGACATTATCAACGCGTTTGCCAGTCTAAAGCAGTTGCTGCTAATGAACTTACCACAGCTGCAATGGACTCGCCGCTATTAGCAATGGCCTCTCTTCGAGGTGTACCTGCAGGTTTAAGGAAATCCAGCGTCTTTTTATCAATCAACAAAAAGAAAGCAATCGCATTAGTTGACTCGGAAAGTACAGATAGCTTTATCCATCCTAGATTGGTTGATGCTTGCAGTCTCAAAATTCAGCCAATAAAAGAAACAATATCGATGGCAACCAGCACTTTAACCGCGCCAATTCAGGAATATTGTACAGCCGACATTGAAACTGACGATGGAGAATATCCCAATGTGAAATTGCATGTGTTTCCCAACTTCTGCGCGGATGTGATACTCGGTCAGAACTGGCAAGCAATGCACGAAAGTATTACTGTCAATTACGGCGGTGAGAAGCCACGGGTGAAGATCTGCAATTTGACAACGCTGGATGTCACCCCACCGCCATTGTTTCAATACTTATCTCCAGATTGTAAGCCGATTGCGACAAAATCGAGAAAATATAGTCATGAAGATCAAGAATTCATCAAAAACGAAACGAACCGTCTGCTTGCCGAAGGGATCATTGAAACTAGAAGAACGAACGCCACAAGAAAAGGTAAGTTATTGACTATTCTCAAACTATTAACAAATACACAAACTTGGACGCTTACCCGTTGCCAAATATAGAAGAGACTGTAAACAAAATCTCACAGTATCGTGTGTTTAGCACCATAGACCTAAAAAGCGCTTACCACCAGGTACCAATTCGTGAGCATGAGAAAAAGTATACTGCCTTTGAAGCCAATAAGTGTTTGTATCAATTTTGTCGTATTCCTTTTGGCGTCACGAATGGTGTGGCTGCTTTTCAGCGTATAATGAATAGCTTTATTGCTGATGAAGGTTTAAGCGACGCATTTGCTTACTTGGACGATGTAACTATTTGTGGTAAAAACCAAACTGAACATGACAAAAACCTTCACCAATTTCTAGATGCGGCGAAACGTAAAAATCTCGTGTACAACGAGAAAAAGTGTACCTTTTCTACTCGTAAGCTAAATATCTTAGGAAGTGTTATTTGTGATGGTGTAATTAAGCCCGACCCTGAAAGGCTCCAACCTCTTCGAGACATGCCTCCTCCCCATGATTTAAAAAGCCAAAAACGTGTAGTTGGTTTGTTTGCATACTATTGTAAATGGATTAAGAATTTTTCAGATAAAATAAGACCTTTGACGTATAACACTGAGTTTCCTATTGCTGGTGATGCATTAATTGCTTTTAATTTGCTTAAGTGCGATATTGAGGACTCTGTTATTTGTTCAATTGACGAGTCACTACCCTTTCAAGTACCGGGTGGGCCAAAAGTTAGGGGGCAGTGATACACAAAAGTGATACACAAAACTGCCCCCTAACTTTTGGCCCACCCTGAAACGGACGTATCTGAATTTGCGATAGCTGCTACTTTGTCTCAAAACAGTCGACCTGTCGCGTTTTTCTCACGCATGCTTAATGGCTCTGAACTGAGGCATTCCTCTGTAGAAAAGGAAGCCTCTGCAGTAATTGAAGCCATTCGTAAATGGAAGCATTATTTGATAGGACGCCATTTTACATTAATTACTGATCAAAAATCCGTGTCGTATATGTTTAATACTAAGCACCATGGAAAAATCAAAAATGATAAAATAATGAGATGGCGAATTGAACTGAGCACTTTTGATTTTGACATTGTTTATCGCTGTGGGGAAGAGAATATTCCCGCTGATGCTTTATCCCGTGTTAAATGTTTAAGCATGAGTATTGATAAGCTCCGAGATGTGCATGAGTCTCTTTGTCACCCAGGTGAGACACGAATGGCACATTTTGTAAAAGTAAGAAACTTGCCTTTTTCTATCGATCAGATTCGCCAAATAATTCGTTCATGTCAGGCCTGTAGTGAATGCAAACCTCAATATTATCGGTCAGCGCCAATGAACTTGATCAAAGCTACGCAGCCCTTCGAAAGACTGAACATTGATTTCAAAGGTCCACTTCCGACTACTAACCAAAAATCGCTATGTTCTGACAATTTGTGACGAATACTCCAGATTTCCTTTCGCTTATCCGAGCCGGGATGTAAGCGCCAACACTGTTATAACACATCTTAGAGAACTGTTTTCTATTTTTGGAATGCCAGCATATATACACTCTGACCGGGGGAGTGCTTTCATGAGTCAAGAATTAAAGGATTTTCTTCATAATAAAGGCATTGCTACAAGCAGGACAACAAGCTACAATCCTGCTGGTAATGGGCAGGTAGAAAGACTCAATGGCACTATTTGGCAAGCAATCACTTTTGCTTTAAAACTCATAAACTGCCTGTCATTTGCTGGCAAGACGTTTTACCCGATGCACTCCATTCTATTCGAACCTATTGTTATCCACTGCAACGAATGAAACTCCACATGAACGCATGTTTAATTTTCAACGCAGGTCAACCACTGGATCATCAATACCATCGTAGCTAGCAACACCAGGACCCGTACTTTTAAAGCGCTATGTGAGAAAATCAAAGTTTGATCCCTTGGTAGACGAAGTCGAATTGATCGAGGCGAATCCAAACTACGCTCATATTCGTTTTCCTGACGGGAGAGAAGACACGGTGGTATTAAAGCATTTGGCCCCGAAAAATGACCAGGAGGCTAGAAAAGATCCACATGCTCAGAAACAACTCTCGAATGATTCAAACGAGCCATCTGTCCCATTAACTAAGCCGCAAATTGCAAACAGTGAGTCGGATCGAGAACATGCTCCACACGATTCGTCAATTACTCAACCGACCGCAGTGCCGTCTCATGGAGATTCTATTCCACCACAACAATCGTCTCATGAAACGGTATCCCCATCACCACAAACATCTAATGAAACTTCTTCGCCACCACTACGACGCTCACAACGGCAGCGGCGCCCACCTGACCGATATAAGGCTATAGATTACTTGTGATTTGGACTTTTCGCAACTGCCTCATTTTGTGTGCTGTATTTTTTTTTTTTTTTTTTTTGGCAGGGGAGAATGTGGTATAGTTTCGAACCCAGATTTCTTATTTCCACTTAATTCTTGGCTGTAGCTTGCTGTGCAAAACCGCTAATCCTTGTTTGCAGAAATCAATTATTGTCTTTGATTGACGCTTTGATTTTTACAGTTGTAGCGCTTCATTTTTGCAACGCGCAATCTGGAAAGCAGTTACAGTGTTACATTTAAGTTGCTGTATGTACAGTGTACACTAGATGAGAAGTTGAATGTATTTGGTATTTTACTATTTTGTTAATTTGCAGATGTACTTTACTTTTATGTTGTATAAAGCCTTAGAAATATACTAATTTGAATTTAATGTTTCGGGTTACAACAGCAGTGCACTTATGATCTATACCATTATAGCCACCTGCGTGTTGTTAAAGACTAAAAAAACAAGCAGAAATTGTCTATCACAGTTATAATAAAATTGCAGTACATTTTTATTCATTAAGCTGCCTAGGCTAGGAATCATCATAAAAACTTTAGGGGTGTTTCAGTCAAACTGTCACCTGTCCACATCACAGAGGGAGTCTGCGGGCAGAGCCCCCAGCCGCTGGGTGATTTTCGTGATTTTGCAAAAAAGAAAACAGCAATTTTAGCGCCATTTCAATCACTTTTTGCACGTTTTTGAAGCCATATGAATTACTACAAAACATTGCTGAAATTCAAATTTCATTAAAAGAATTAAATTGCCTAGTGCCTTCAGCCCCCGTTATAGTTAAGATCAAGTCCAAAACACGTTTAAATGCTTTTATTTTAGGGGTAGATTTATTAAGTGACTTGGCTAAGGGTGGCTAAAGCCCCGTTAAGCCCCCTTACCCCTGGTTGCGAAACTGACTGCGACCGAAAAGAATTTTGAGTGAGCTTAAAAAAAAAAACAAAAAAACTAGTCTTTTAAAAAATGTTTTCACTTATTGTTTCAAGATATAATCAGTAACGAAGTACCCGTCGCGTTTCAATGGGCTTACATCCCTTTGCCGCGACACATAGTAAAGGCGTGTTAATGAGACAAATTATTGCGTCACATTTATGTACAACAGTTGGTGGCCAGCAATTTCGCAAAAAACGAAGAAAATTTCAAACGAGAATTATGTTTGAACGTTAATATTTCTTTTTCCATTGTTGCTGTTGTCTTGTTGTAACGTGATGTCCCGAAAACGTGTTCTGAGTAAGGCGACGACACTGCCGGGAATCGAACCCGAATCTATTGCTTCAGTAGCGCTTTTTCCACTCAGCTACTGATCAGTAAGTTGAGCCCCATTAAAAGCTTTGACTGTGTTATTTTATTTATAAATGTGTAGAATATTCAATCTTTGAGATTGGAGCTGGTTATTTTTTTTACATTCTCCAATTTTATGTGGTGTACTACCATACCTTTCATATGACGTATAATAACAAGACAAATTTTAATCATTTTTTAATTTCTATTTTTGTTATTTGCACGGTGGCCAGTAAAGCACAGCAAAATGCCCACGAAGGTGAGATTTTTTATCTTTTATCAAAGTCGTAAACTTTCTGTCACATGCAGCTGCAGATTAACTCATTTAAAATATAGGAAGGTATCTTGATGATATACGGGCCGCTGGACCGTCGACTGTTTTATTTGCACAGTAAATTGAGATACCAAAAAGCGGACAGATAGACAAACTAAGACGTAAATTTTTGCCTTCACGGCTCTCCGCGCTCCTTTATCCCTAGCAAGGAGTCTGTTAGTACCACAAAACCATTATCAGGGCTATAAAATATATTTAAAAATGGTAGTCTTCAATCACTGTCCCATTCTCATAGAAATGTGCAATTTATGGATTCATATAAAATAAATTTCTTGTTGCGTATTAAATTCTGACATCATCATCATCATCAATTAAATTTTGATCCGGGTCCTTTCACGCCAATGGAGTTGGCCGGGTTTCGCACTGCCATTGACTTTACCACGTCTCGCCATTTCGTTCGATCACATAAATTCTTTTTCATCAGATTATTTTTTTTATTTTATTAGTTACCTAACAAAACAATATTAAAAAAAAAAAGAAAATAGAATTTTGAGAAGTTCTAATAACTATTGTGCTGCCCTCCACCACAATTGGACAGAATTCTTCTCAAATTACACTAAAAAAAATCAAAGTGAGTGGTATACATTGCACTTTTTATTTTGCTTTACAGTACTTTCACAACTCTCAGGATTTAGAATTGAAGTGGATTACATTCTAGACACAAATCTTGTTTTTTCATGGGATTCCTTCGAAGATGAATTACCTAAAGACTTTCCGCCAAAATGTTTTATAGAATCAATGTGAGTTGAGTAGTAATTAAAACAAGAATTGTAGTTGTTGATGTTGCAGGTTGTTTATCCTTCTGCTATAACCGGACAGAGTTAAACGCTAACTGTTGGATGACCCGCATACTTTTCATTGCGATAAGTACCGGTACTTCTCGTTTGCAAAGAGGAAACCGTACCTGCTAAAGTTGACCAATGTTCCCATAGATTTCTTCAAAGTCTTATCCATTGAATTTGCTAGTGGTAAAAATAACCATCGCAAAACGTCTCATCTAATGACGTAACAACGTGACCAAGGTGCGGGTGGAACCTGGATCATGCAATTAGGGTCGTCGCAAAAAAAAGTTCCTCTCCGGCATTCGAAGATCTACGTCACGCTGTTATTCGAAGATCTGCCAACCTCATGATTTTGTACAATGGACAGTTTCTTTTTTTCCGATTTGCTGAGAAGGTAGTAAAAGTTTTCTGGTAAGTTTTGCTAAAATACCAAGTTTTTAGCTTCTTTAATTGGATGTTATAAAATTTGTTTTTTAAAGTTGGACAACTGCTGATTTCAGGTTTGCAAAAACGGACAAAAAAAGTTTTTGTGTCATCAAATTTTTGCCTCTTTATTTTAGCAATATCACATAAGATACATGTAACTTAAGCTAAGCTGTGGTAAACAACACTTAGCAGCCGTCAGCATCAGCAAATCATTTTTGCGTTTGGTGGCAAAAATTAGTCTTTTTTGATAGAATTAGATTTTACAATATTGTTTTCAGAATTCCACAATCTCACCAAGCTGGCTAAAAACCAGTCTACTTTGCTAGTATTGCTCAACATTTTATTTAAGTGATCCTAAAATTTTGTTTGTTTGTGATTGGAATTTAAGGTCCATTTCAGCTTTTCGTTACCGTTGCACCCCTCCCCCAGATTTTGTTTTTCACCTCTGATTTGTTTTGTCCTTCAAAGGATACAAAAAGGAACCGCTTTATTGCATGAAGCAGAAACAAAAACCGAAGGCAAAAATAATAATTGAAAGCTTTCAGGTTGTTTTGGTATTGTCAAAAAGAATAAAAGAAGTTGCAAAAACACTTGTTCAGTGATGATGTATATGTATAATTCAGAGGTTTTTAAGAAGGAGAAAAAGTTTTGTGAGCACAGCGTCAGTTTTTGAATATTAATGGATGCTAATAAATCTTTTGGGGCAAAAATTTTATAAATGGCTGTTTTACAAAACAAAATTTTATAAGCGGCTCGTTTTCGCTCAAAATTTTAGAACAAATTATATGAACAACACCAGCCTCGGCATGAAAAAGTAATTAATAACACAGATCGGTATCACGCATTATTTTTCAAGTAACAAGCAAAAGTTTTTTTTTGCCTTTTTCAAATTGCCACTATTGATCTGTTTAAAGAATACTTGGCATTTCAAAAATCATGATCTATTCCAAAAGACGACTTTTATCCAATTAAAATCAAGGTATTTGTGTCACTTTATTCGCCAAAAACATTTAAGAACAATTTAAGATTGAAAATTATAAGAATTTAAAAACAGCCAGCTTCAACCTAAAACTCACAGATTCTTATGTAAAAAAGTATATTTTATGGGAACAGGGTACGTCACTATCAAGGCTAAATTTACTGTGAATTAAGCATAAGAAAGTTGAGAAGACCTACCAAATTTGTTGTGTAAAGTTTGACATCATCCGTATATTAGAATATAACTCCACCACTTCAACGACTCAAAACATTCGCGCCAGAATATTATCGGTACATTGGAAGCAGAAAATATGGATTAAGCTCTTAGTTTGATCGGAAATAAATAATACAGCCAAAATCGTATATGAAACATATTATTTAAAGTAGAAACGTTTCAGTTTATTCTTAAACCACTATCAATCGTTTAAATAGAATCCTTAAACCATTATCAATCTTTCACATAAATCAATTTGAATAAGACTGAATATTTCATTAAGATTGATTATGGTTTAAAAATAAACAGAAACTTTTTGATTTCAAGATTATGTTTGATTTAATTTGAGCTCTAAAATTTCTGATCAAATTAGTCATATTAATTGTTACTTCTTCATTTTCCACCCTTGAATTGCAGAACAAGGGGCCACAATGCTGCTGCATATCAATGGTACGGCTGTTATATTCCTTGCAATCCAATCTCAAAACGAAAAAAAAAATTATGCTCTGTAGCTCATGATTTGTGGAACTCAAACGGTAAGTGACTGAATGAGCAAAATGTAGAAAAAAAATTTAAACGAAATCTACAAAACGTTTTAAACTATATAGTATTTTTAAAGATTAAAATCTGTGAAACTCCTTCAAAACAATGCCCCCAAAAGGCTGTTTGGCTGTTATAGGTTTATGTGGGCGGCGGGGAAGACAGTAAATTTTATTGCAATAAAATAAATTTCATATTTAAAAAATATTTATTGAATTTTTTACAGAATACATTCTATTTAAATGAAATTTACCGTGGCCCTTTGAAGAGTCTAACGACGAAACAACCTGTTTGGGGATATTATTGTTTTTATAGGTGTTTAACTAATTTTAAATTCTAACTTGCTCTGACCAAACATCTAGCTTTTTATCAGGCTTTTTTCAAAATTTAAATTGTATAACACCCCAAAAGGATTAACTTTAATCTACGGATCATCATCTTTCTATCTCCTAAACCGTTGGACTTATTAGAATCAAACAAACTGAATTCGAAGCCTCAGAGAATTTATCCTTGAATTACATTACAGTATAATTATTTTGACCGCCATTTGTCCAAATTTTCCCCGACATTTTCGTTAATCCGTGTTGTTGCATACGACCCTAAATATTTTTAAAGAAGTAATTTAGTCATTCGATTTTTACTCCCTCCTATCATTCTCTCATCTAACCTACCTTCTGGTAGAGTCTATATTGCACTTGGTAGATTTTAGTTTTTCTTTTTTGCTAATAAACAATATACAGCCTTTTTAAACAAAAAGAAAACAACAACAAACGTGTAAAATTAAAAGTTTTTTTTCTATAACTCAGTAGTTTTTAACCTTTTACGGTTTTCGGCGCCCTTGGAACAACAGAGATATGGCGGTTCCCATCAAACCATACAAGAGCATATACTGCAACAGCAAGCTATCGCATTCCTAGGGGATTATTGCTTTCGGCACCGTAGCAAAACCTGTACAGTAGGGTGGTCCTAAAATACATAACAAAAATTAAGCAATAAGAATTATCATGGGAACCGAAGTAAATGTGTTCCTTTCAGGCTAAAACCATCGTGTGTAAAAAATCTCCGCGATAGAAAAACATTTAGAGGTTGCACAAAGGCAGTATAGTTTTTCATAAATACCCAATTTTGCAAAGATAAGGGCTTCGCTGTTTGCAGAGTGTTAGCTGTTCAAAAGCAGTAATATTATGGGTGTAACCCAGCTTATTGTATGTTGCCAAATAAGTAGTGCACTGTCTTTATTCTCACTTAGCAAAAACCATGCCTATGGTATGCTTTGAGGCAAAATGCATATGGAACTAAAGCTGATATTCATCACATTTTTCAATTAGCCAGATGTATTCTTATATAATTGCCAATGCCGCACCACGCTCTGCAGTTGCATGCGGGACTAGGATTCTTTGAAAGCAAATGTCTGCCTGCCATCAATGAGCCTGGTAATTGACTCCAAGAATCAGAGTCAATTGATAGAAATTTTTGATCTATTTTCATTTTTTGGTAAAATCCAATTCATCGGTTTAATCAGCAAACCACTTTTTCCAATTCTTGTTTATTAACGGCTCGCTCGGTAAAGTTTTCATCTTTTCGTGAAGAGCTACAACCATTCGTCACTTCATGTCATTATGCACCTCTGGTTCAAAAAAACCTAAGCCACTAGTTTCTCAGACCTCTATACCTAAGGCGACCTGAGAATTTTTTTCATTACGATTGCCCCAATTCTCTTGTCAATGCGATTTTGTCACGTTTTTTGCTAGTCCAAGATTTTTTTTACATTTTGGTAGGTTTAATGCAGATACAAGAAATGATGCTTTGGTCAATACTTGCCATAATCAGTTTACCATGCAATTCTGGCAAATGGTAAACTGATTATGGAGAGCGTAAATTAGTGGCGCCACAATCCGTTTTGGCGTCCCTAACCGGTTTCAGATTTTGTTCAAGTTTTGCTTTAATGGAGATGCAAGCATCAGATTCTTACTTTTAGTGTTTGAGACATTCATGTCAAAAAACATATCACCATGTAGCAAAAACTCTCTCAGCCTGTCCCCATTCTTCGAGTGCTCAAACGATGCCATTTGCTTGAGACTAACTGGTCCCACTTGAAATCGGGCAATTTTGAGCAGTTGTTTTATGCAGATGCCAGAGGTGATGATAGGCAGATGATCGACTTTTGAGAATAAATTTGAATAAGAATGAAAGTGGTTCAAGTTATTAAACGAAGCTTAAAAAAAAGAGTAGGTTCAGAATAGTATGGGCTATTATTTTTTAAATTTCGTAAGATGATCTTTCAAACATTAGCTCGGTTTATTACTTTGGACTTTCCAGTTGCCACTCTTATATCCACTGTTCCCCTTGATTCCATTCTCTAGCATTACCTTTTGAGCCAGAAAAAATGTTGGTACCTTTGTCTTTAGGGCAGGGGTCGAAATTGACTTTTTTAACAACTTGTCTGTCGGGTAAGTGATATCAAATGTCTACTTGACCGAGAAAATTTCAACTTTCTCGAAAAAAAAAAATCATAGCGCAATAACTTTTGAGGCTGTTGTTTACCTTTGGAAAAAATTGTAAAATGTACTTCTTGGTAAAAACACTAAATTTGCATAATACGTGTACCCTATTCCGAGAATTAAGTTTTTGTGCGCGATTTTTATGGTAAGGTGACGTAGTAAATAACTTTTTCCAAATGTATTACACAAAAATTGATTGTTTGATTGTAGTGCATTTTCAATCGTGAATGTGTTGGAACTATACCAGCTAGAAAGCTGAAAATTTTTGAAAAACTTACTGTACCTAAAAGATCTTCAAAATACTGTAATCATAAACAAAAAAGTTGCAAAATTCTAGACGTTGTCTCTATGCAGCGCAGGGTATTGTTATACAAGTGATATTTGAAACAGCAGCTAACGCGACAATCATGGGAAAATTTTTCTCGGAAAAAAAAAAAGCACTTTGTGCCAAAAACTTGCAAAGCGCGTGTGAGTATCAAAAAATTCTTGCGCGATAAAAAAGTGTTAATTGCGATTAATTATGAGCGTATTGTCTCAGTCACGCGACTGCTCCAATCAATGACGTCTCGAATCGAAGCAACGGAATAGCAGCGACCAAAACGCAAAGCTAGCAGAATAGTCTAATAATTCAACCAACTCATTAGCTGCGCAGTCTTATTGGTTATCTGCAATCGGAACGCACGTAAAATGTTAGTTGTGATGGTGGCAAAGCGCTAAAAATAAAGCAAGCAACATCTTTCTCTACGTACATTTTATTTCATTGCAACAAAAGCGGACCAAATCGGACACAGTGTCACCACCGCTGCGACATTTCTTCGAAAAAAAATGTGTTGCCCGGGTGCAATGACGCGGAGTTGGGTCTCGCAAATTCGTTACACGCTTCAACGTATTACAGCAGGTATAATGAAAGATTTGATTTGAATAATCTTATTTGATATTGTTTAATATGCTGTATTTTGATAGCTTGCCCGTCGGGCAAGTTAAACGGAAAAATAACTTGCTCTTTAGAAACTAGGGTCTATGGATCAGAGCATTTGTCCTGTTCATATCAAAGAAATCTTTCAAGTGATCTTTTTTGTTACTTGTGGTAGCCTTAAAGATTCGCTCAGTATCTTAACAAGTTTAATAATTACCAAGAATCTGATTGACATAATATTGTTTTGTAGTGAATGAGGTTTGAAATTTGTTCAGAAATTAACACTTGGCAACTTAAATAATTCTAGTCAAACTTATTGAGGCAAACAACTTACAACTAAAGAAGAAGACATAAAAAAAGTCCATGATGTATAATTGACTTGTACACTGTCTTCCTAGTTTCTAAAGGGTTCAATGGACATGGGCCCCCAGTTAATGGTACAGGAAGTTCAGTTAAAAACTAGAAATTTAAAAACCCCACCATAGGCTGTTTCCCCTTATGGGTTTATCAGGTGGGGTGGAAACTAAACAAAAACAGTAAAAGACCCCAGTATACCACCCACGTCTACCACTCCTCGTACCGGAAGCCTGTGGCGGGCGCGAAACCAAGCTTTCCCTCTAGGGTTAACTGTGGCACGCACCAGCCAGGGGCCGCCACCAAGATCGATGTTGCGAAGCGGCGGCTGGTACAAAACCAGGGTGTCGAACCGTTTCAAATAACGGTTCGGGTTCAGGTTTAGCTCCTGCTCAAAATATTTTAGCGGTTCAGGTTTGGTTCGGGTTCACTTGAGCACCATTTTCAAGGTACAGGTTTGGTTCAGGTTCACTCAAGTAAAATATTACTGGTTCAGGTTCGGTTCGGGTTCATTGACTTAAAATTTAACTGTCGTTACTCGTTTCCTCCAGAAAAAAATAGGAGAAATTGCTGATCCTGTTGATGATCACCACTGCTCTTATTGTGCGTGTACCAGCGCCAGTGGCATCTGGATATCGAAAAATATATTCTTGCTTTTGTTAGGGGTTCAGGTTCGGTTCGGGTTCACTTGAGCACAATTTTGAGGGTTCAGGTTTGGTTCAGGTTCACTGAAGTAAAATTTTGCTGGTTCAGGTTCGGTTCGGGTTCACCAAAATGAAACGGTTCATTCGGGTTTACGGTTCGGGTTCAGGTTCGGTTCGACACCCTGTACAAAACACTGTAAGCATTAACTGTGGAGGCTGAACATTTTAACCAAACACTGCTGATGCGCGTCTGTCAAACGTTGTGAAAAACACTCTTAAAATTTTAAACTTTGTCCTAGATGCAAAGTAGCATTTTACGTTACAGTGATCAACCAACTTGCGTTAAATGTGGTTTCATTAGGTTGATAATTTCTTGGTTTAGTTGGCTTTGTGTCGACATTTTGATACAATTTCGGTTCTATGGTTGAGAGTGTTAACTGGATTTTCTAGTGATATCGCAATTTTTTTTTAGACAAAGATTACAACTGTTAGAACCGTTTTGATAAGGCAGTGCTCGTCTCTTGATGTATAATCGCATATACAGTAGCCTATAAATAATCTCAAATTTTCGCTGCTCATGTGCAACCTGTAAACTTTAATTTTTTTCCGAGATATTTTGCAATTACAGTTTTTTATTGAAAACGAACAAATTTAACCCGGTACCCGTATAGTTTTCCAAAATTTTGAAATAAGGACCACTTTACTGTACAGCACTCTTGGGTGCAGCAGAAGCCCGACTGCGACTCATTTCCATTACTTATTTCCAGAGCAGGTGAGGCGGCAATAGCTCAGTTGAGAGATCGTCAGGTTAGTGATCGAAAGGTTGCTGAATCCCGGTTCGATTCCCGAACTGGCCGTGCGTCGTTGTGTGTTTGGGAAAGACACTTCAGGCATATTCCTTATTGATAAGGGGCCAAGCAGTTATTCTGTTGTGGTGAACCACACCCACCAAACTGAATCAAACAAGATGCGTAGCGCAGGGACGTAGCCAGGAGGGGGGGGCAGTTTTAGTTTACCCACTCCAAATAAATTTTACTTTTACGCCTGAACCCTAAAAAAGGAGATCACCACAAAACTCGTAGATAGGAAAACACCGCAAATCTTGTTAGGATCTTTTTTTTTAGATCACCACTAAATCTAGAAAAAGAAATGTCACCTAGCTTGCTTTTGAGATCACCTTAAAATCCAGAGAAAACAATAGCATTTTCCACCGAAGACCTTTTTTGTGGATTGCCCTCTGAGAGAAGATATTGCTCTCCCAATTTTTGCTTGCCTCCAAAAAAATTGCGTTCTGGCTACGTGTCTGGCTTAGCGTTGGTATGGTTGGACGGACGCCGAATGGGTCACGCGCTTGAATAAATCAAACTAGAGCAATTTTTTTCGAATAAATCAATTTTTTGTAGTAATTATAAACAATCAGAATGCAAAAACTGTAAATACAATAAAGTTTTAAATTTTTATTCTAACCCAATTTTACATGGGGGAGGGGGCCCTTTTCCGGATTTCTCGTGATAAATTATTCAAAAAACAGTTATGTATTTCAAATTAACTTGACTTTAAACGAGTACTAAAGGCAAAATCAATGTGGGTTGTTTAAACTCGGGCCAACCGCAAAAGACTAAATGGCATTGACTCCATTCTTCTTCACTCAGCCGTACCAGTGATATTCGACTTCAAACACGACGTCAGTGTCTCTAATATGTAGTAAGTTTCAGTATATTTTATTACCAACCCTGACGTTGATAACCTTAGCATCGTTAGCGACGCCATGCTAGTTCGAACCTAATGCAACGCCTCTACAGGGTGGGCCATAAGTTTCCATACATAGGAAAAATTTGCAAGTTTAAGAAAACTGGAAATGTAGCAGAGCAACCACGAAGTGGTCCATGACGTAGGGCCACCGATAAAGACGCATCAGCTACGATACTTGCTGCGATTATTCAGAGTCCAATTTGTCAAATATAGGAATGCTTATTTCTCCTATGTTTGGAAACTTATGGCCCACACTGTATTAGGCTACTACACTTAGTCGTTTTGCTGCATACTAATCAGTTTGATCTTGTCAGCAGAACAGAATCGAGCCGATTTGTAAACGGGCCGACTAATTCAGGCCCCAACCCGAAAATATAAGTCCAAACCCAAAAACTAATTTGAAGCCCAAATCATGCCAACCCAAAAAAACGAAAGTCAAGTTAGGCCTGCAAATTTTAGCAATGGTGCCAAGTCGTTTTGATTATATTTTTGTTCACCTAAGACAAAAACTTCTTCTCAGGCCCAAATTAAGCCCGAAGTTTTTGTCAACTTTCGGCCCGAACCCGGCCCGAACCCAAACCCAACCCGAAAATCCCGGCCCGACTTTCAACTCTGGATCCGGGCTGGAAAACAGAGTGGACTGTGCGGTAGGCTAGGTAACAAACGTCTAAAAACAAGCAAAAATAAGGCTACTAAAGTTATAAGAGTAGTAGACCATTGTTGGCAGCCAATATGAAAAAGTTTATTCTTGGCGGAGGTGAAGACAAATACGTAGTGCTCGAGGCCAAGTCCAAAAACACAACGTACAAGTGTTGTCCAAAAGAAAAAAGGAAAAAAAAATTTGGTGCAAAAAATCGCAAATTCCGTGAAATTTCAGGCGTAAAAAAAAAGATCATGACCTTGGCCCATTTTTGACAAATCAAAAAATAGAGCTGTCCTCAACCGAGGACAAGGCATTTTCTAGGACTTGTAGGATTTGAGGCCAAGGCCAAAGACTTGACCTTCGAGGCCAAGGCCAAGCACTTTAAAATGCGTCTCCAAGGACGTCGTCGAGGCCAAGGACGTCCTCGAGGACTCCACCCTATGATTCTAGGGTCACAAAACACTGCCATCAAATACAATAGACCTACTCAAGTACTAGTAGTCTTCTTATCACGTATGAGCTTGTAATAAAAATCTTTTTGCTAAGCTAAATTATGATTTTAGACTGAAATGTTGCTAACAGCTTGATTTTTATTAAGATCACTAGGCTACCAATCAGTCTACACTTTCTACACTACTCGGATTTGTTGTGCTGACAAGATCAAAGTGATTAGTGCGCAGTGAAACGACTCATTGCAGGCCTAATAACGTCGTTTGTTTAGGCCAGTACTTTAATTGCAGGGGGGAAGCGTACCCAGTGGCGGATCTAGAAAATTTTGGGATGATTAAATTTATGAGCACAAATTGTGTATAAGCTCAAAATTTTGCATGTTTATGATTAATGTTCTTGACCTCGCGCAAACTTGTTGGGGGCATTTTTCATTCGTTCCATCTCAAAAACGTTACCAGTATATAAAATATTTTTTTAAACTTAACCAATGACATAAAACTAGTTTCATGTCATTGATTTAACCAATTCCATTCAAATTAATAACACAAAACGCTCTTTTTGTCTTTCCTGCATCAAAAATCGTACTTATTAAACTTTCGCCAGCATAATCGTCTGCATCTACACAGAACAGGCGCGTTGCCAGAAATTCGCAATGAGGGAGCTGCTTTGGGGGTCTGGGAGCGGAGCCCCCAGCGATCAAAAATTTTGCATCTTTTTGCAAAAATAACTAAATATTAGGGCTATTTTGATGAAAAATAATGCTTTTAAAACGTGGCATAGCAATTGGCAGTGCAAACATGATTAAATCGGTTGCATGAATGGGCTATGTGAGAAGTGGCTAGTGGTAAAATTTTTTCTTGTTTACATGCTGGTAGATCATAAAATCCTATAGTTTAAAAAAACTCACACGGAGTAATCTATTTCGACTATATTTTATAGAGAAAAATAATTGGAGGGGAACTCATGGAAAAATATTTGAGAGAGGTAATTAGTAATTAACTAGCACTGAATAGATCTCCCCTACTGTTCGTGAGTTTATAATATTTTTGTTGATAAAAACTATGTTAAGCATTTGCAATGAGCTATATTAAATTTGATTGCTTATTTTTGGCCATTTTTCAAAGTTTTTATTGATTTGTGAGTTTTATTTTTGACAAATTAGCCCCCCTGAATATATGGTTCAAATGATGCTTTAAATCACGTTTTAGTCCATTCTAGTCCAAAAACCAGTCTCCGAAGTGCTAAAAACGTGGTATTTTTCTTGTTCTGCATTTTGGTTGACAGGTATAAAGGGTGGGGGGGGGGGGCAAAAGCTCCTACTCACACAGAATGAGTAAAAACTGCCTGCGTCGGAATTTGATATTTCTATTGCCAAAAGTCTATTTTGTTCAAGTTTTCATTCAGCATACCGTAATTAACAATGCAATAAAACTACATTCCAGAAAACATTTTACTTGATGTTCTATCAAATCGACACACTTTTTGTGCGAAACTGCACTACTGTATTGCGCAGGCGCGTAGCCAGAAATTCGCAATTGGGGGGTGGTGGAGCATCCAGCCGCCGGAGGCCAATGGGGGTTTGGGGGCAAAGCCCCCAGCCGCCGGAGGCACGGGAGTCTGGGGGGGGCCCCAAGCGATCGAAAAGTTTGCATTTTTTTGCAAAAATATATTCATTTTAGAGCTATTTTGATTAAAAAATGATGATTTTAAAACGTGGCTTAGAAATTGGCAGTGCAAACAAGATTAAACTGGTGGCATAAATGGGCTATTTGGGAGGTGGCTAATGGTAAAATGTTAGTTCTCTTGTTTAGATGCTGGTAAATTATAAAATCGAATAGTTCAATAAAACTCACACGGAATAATCTAATTTCAAACTATGCTTTAAAGCATTTTTTAGTCTAATCCAGAGCAAAAGACAGTTTGTAGAGAAAAATAATTGGGTAGGGCTAATGAAAAGAGATTTGAAAGAAATGATTGGTAATTAACAAATACTGAATAGCCCCCCCCCCCCCCCCTATTCCTTAGTTTATAGTATATTTGTAGATGACAGCTATGTTCAGCATTTTTACGCTTGTGATCAAATTTGATTGCTTATTTCTTACCATTTTTCAAAGTTTTCATTTATTTGTTGGTTTTATTTTTGACAAATTAGCCTCCTTCCCCATGAACATATGTTTCAAAAGATGTTTTAAATCACTATTTAGTCCACTCCAGTGCATAAAACAGTCTCCAAAGTGCTAAAAACGTAGTGTTTTTCCCATTCTGCATTTTGGTCGACATATCAATAGCGGGCTATGCCCCCCCCCCCCCCCCCGCCGCTGGCTACGCTACTGGTATTGCGTAAGGTTTGAGCGAAAATGTGCCGTAATTGAACTCCTGTTGCGTTATGCTTTATCGTTGAAAAGTGCGAGTTGTGAATTTTGCTAGTATGGCGCTTTCAAATCAATCGGACCTGTAAAAAACTAATTTATGCTTTGTAAAAAGTTCGCTGTAAAAATAACTTTTTCCTCCCCCCACCCTACCCCACCCTCCCAATGGCTTCAGAAATTAAATCGCAGTCACCCGGCCTATCGCGTATTCACTGACTGCTTTTTTTTTAATGTTTAATATTATGCATATGCACGTTATGTTTAGGCTGGTGGGAGGGATGCATCCCCCCATCCCCCCCCTAAATCCGCCACTGCGCGTACCTCCATCGAGATTCAGTGTCCCCCATCAAGGTTCGAGTGCTGGCTGAATAGACGAAAAAGGGCGTGTTTTTTTTGGTCTTCGCCTTATTTCGGGAGCAAAACCTATTCAATTTTCGGTAAAGACCTGTTTTTTTGTCTTCACTTGATTTCGGGGAAAAAAAATCTTCAATATCCGGTGAAGACCTTTTTTTTGGTCTTTACTGGATTTCGGAAACGGAACGAAAAAATTTCCGCTAAAGTGCTTTTGCATTCCGAATGCGTTTGGTCAAGGCTGCAAAAGCGTGCCCCAATCCAAAATTTTATAGTTTAAGTACTGGTTTAGGCTAGAACTGGAATAGCGTCGCTGACAACGCTGAGGTTATCAACGTCAGCGTTGCCAACAAAATCTCTTAAAGTTTATAACAAATCAGAGGCACCGAAGTCGTAGTTGAAGTCCGATATCTTTGTCAAAAAGAATGGAGTTAACGCCAATCTAATCTAATACTATTCGCCTAACTTTCGATACCCCGACAGATTTTGTCTTTAGTCCTCGTTTAAGTGAAATGTATTTAGAAATAACTCCTGTAACTTTAAAGTTGCTAAGGTAACGGAAAGTTTTTAATTTTGAGGTTTCCAGAAGTCACTTTCCAGGTATCCTTACACTTCCCAGAAAAACATTTCCCCGAAAATCATTTGCCAGAAAAACATTTTCCTGAACGTTCTTTTTCCAGAATTAACATTTGTCAGAAATCACACTTGCCAGAATGAACACTTGCCTCAAATTACATCTGCCTGAATGAACACTTGTTTGAAATTACATCTGCCAGAATGAACACTTGCCTGAAATTACATTTACCAGAATGAACATCTGTCCGAAATTACATTTCCCCGAAAACTTATTTTCCAGAATTTACACTTGCCAGAATGTACATTTGGCCGAAATTACATTTCCCCGAAAACTTATTTGCCAGAATTTACACTTGCCAGAATGTACATTTGGCTGAAATTACATTTCCCCGAAAACTTATTTGCCAGAATGTACATTTGGCCGAAATTACATTTCCCCGAAAACTTATTTGCCAGAATTTACACTTGCCAGAATGTACATTTGGCTGAAATTACATTTCCCCGAAAACTTATTTGCCAGAATGTACATTTGGCCGAAATTACATTTCCCCGAAAACTTATTTGCCAGAATGTACATTTGGCCGAAATTACATTTCCCCGAAAACTTATTTGCCAGAATGTACATTTGGCCGAAATTACATTTCCCCGAAAACTTATTTGCCAGAATTTACACTTGCCAGAATGTACATTTGGCCGAAATTACATTTCCCCGAAAGCTTATTTGCCAGAATTTACACTTGCCAGAATGTACATTTGGCCGAAATTACATTTCCCCGAAAACTTACTTGCCAGAATGTACATTTGGCCGAAATTACATTTCCCCGAAAACTTATTTGCCAGAATTTACACTTGCCAGAATGTACATTTGGCCGAAATTACATTTCCCCGAAAGCTTACTTGCCAGAATTTACACTTGCCAGAATGTACATTTGGCCGAAAGTACATTTCCCCGAAAGCTTGTTTTCCAGAATTTACACTTGCCAGAATGTACATTTGGCCGAAATTACATTTCCCCGAAAACTTATTTTTCAGAAATTACATTTCCTCAAAAATTCATTTTCTAGAAACTATTTTTCAGTTGAAAAATTATACTATGTTTAAGTTATTTATTTCTAATAAACCGAACAAACTTTTAGTTGAAATTAAGAAACATTGCGATAACAGTTAGCTTACTGAATGAGAAATAACCTAGCTTATTAGTCAATTTCCTATCATAAGTTGTGCTTCAAGCGTAACGAAAATTAGCGATTAAAACTCGATGCAAGCATGTTTACTGAGGCAAAGCAAGCTTACTTTAACCCACGTTACACTTTTTTAGAAGAACCAATAAATTTTAAGTTGAGGCTGGTTTCTCTTAGTTTTTTGCCAATTTGCTGCTTCATTTGTTCTTAATATTAGTCCTTGAATTCTGAGAACGTTCATGTCAATTTAAACGGCCATGTTTTTAAAGTTGTTTTGGAGTCCAATTCCAAATGCTCTGTCAGCTTGAGCAAAGACTTTTTTGCTTGTTTTGCAGCATCGTAAAACTGCAAAAGCAAAAAGTACGGAGTTTGTTTTTGACTTGATAACATCCAAATATTTATGAGTTGCTTGCGCAGTTTGAAGCAGCACTCTGTAATTTTAGAATCGTTGCAATATTTTGCTTGTAAATACAGGAAAATTACTAAAATTTCATCGGTTTCAATTAGCACAGAATTTAGTTGCTTTTAAGATTTGAAATTTATTCTTATTTTGTTTCCAATGTTTTTGTTACTGATGGAGGCTGGCATTTTTTGATTCTGAGCAACAATGAGCCTCTGGTTTTTATGAAATATTATTATTATAAAAAAAAAAGTGTAATTCGCTTTGCGTTCGCGACAACATTAAATCTGCGACTGCAGTAAGAAGCAGCCAAAATCTACATCAAATGCAAGCCAGCAAAACAACACTTGTTGCATTTCTCGGCAAAAGATTTCGCGCTTTAGCTTATACAAACACTTTACAAAGCATCAATGGCGTATATTACCAAAACCAGCTTCAAAGAGTTTTTAGTTGAAATCAACCGAGAGAGCCACTCCTACGAAAAGCTCATTATGATGTCAATTCCCGCCATTCGCATTTCATACAATTTAGAACATTTCATTCGCAGTTCATGCAAAGGTAGCAAGAAGATAAGTGATTTCTTCAGGTGACGTCACAATTAAAACTAACGAGCCTTGCTCTAGCAAAAACTGACCGCATAATGCGATGTAATCAACAACGTAGAATGAATGATCTTGTCGAGATTGTTGTTGGTGAGGTAGCTGGACTGCAATACTGTATACTGTATAGGATGAAAATTCGAATTTCTTGCTGTTAAGAATTCTCTGCTGTGTACTTTTGACCAGAGAATTTTGAGTTAATATTTGTTTGCAACCAGTCTCCTGTCAATCTTTCGAATTAAGCAATTTCACCAATTTACACATTGGTGTCAGTGAAACATTAATTCTGCTTTAAATAAATTTTCCCTCAAGGCGCGTTATGTACCGGTACCTCAAATCAAAATGACAGTTCCGTACGGTGTTTTTTTTTAATTCTTCAAATTTATTGATACGAATATTTCAATTTATTATTGTGTAATTAATGCGAGAAAACGCTCACCTAACGAGGGCTTCATTAAAGCAAGACTGTAGGCCAGTGCTTCCCGATCTTTTCATCACCGTGGCCTATTTTCAATTCGAAAATTTTCCATGGCCCACATCTAAATCGCTAGCTTAATCGCAATTTTTCAATTTTCAGGTGATCTCCACACAAAAAAAAAGGGTATTCACCCCAAAAACCGCAAATTTTGTTCTAGCTCTCTAACTGGCCCCACAGCGCCAATGATCAATACATTTTTTCAACCGAATTTGCAATTACCCAAATAGCTTTGTAGCCCACTACAAAATGCTCCTATGGCCCACAGGTTGAAAACCACTGCTGTAGGCCATATGTAAGCGTAATGGTTGTGAAATTTCAGTTTCGTCTTTTCATGCGTGTAATTCTGCGCTAACGTCAGTAGCCTAGGCGGGGAAGTGATGCAGTGCCGTCGCTACTGGGGGGCCGTGCCCCCCAATTTCAGTTTACTCAAATATAGCACTAATAATTTTCAAAACTTAATTTCCCTTGGACGTTTTCACATCTTTTGCTCAATTGCTGGTAATCAACTGGTGTACATAAATATGACCGAATAACCCGCCTTTTTACTATAACACGCCTTTACAAATGTGTCGCGGAAGAGAGATATAAGACTGCAGAATCGCTACCGATTTTTTGTTAGTGATTATGACACGAACAATAGGTGAAAACATTATTTTCAAAGAGCAGCTGTTTTTGATCCTTGGAGCACACTCAACATTTTTAGGTCGCAGTCAATGGAGCATCATTGTGAAGGGGCTTAGGCCCTCTTAGCCAAGTCATTAAGAAAATTTAACTTCAAAACAGAAGCGTTTAAACGTATTTAGACTTGACCTCAAGTAAGGGTGGGGGGAGGACTAAGGTGTTAAGCAATTTAAGTCTTTGAAATGACTTCTGAATTTTATCAATGTAGTCATTGATGCGGCTTCAAAAAGTGCGAAATGTGATTAAAATAGCGTTGAAGTTGCTATTTTTGTGCTGTAAAATCACAAACATTGCCCACTGGTTGGGGGCTCCGCCCCCAGGCCCCGGTCTATGACACACTCAAGTTGCATCAGTGTGTTCAGTACAACGCCTAAATTACAGAATTTTTGAGCAAAACAAATTATTTTCTTTCACCCCTCTTTAGCAAAATCCTGGTTGCGCGTTTGGCAGCATTTACTGCTGCAGATAGAGTTTTCAAGCGATTACAGCAGGGCTGCAACTAAGGGGGGGGGGGGGGGGCAGGAGGGGCGGCGCCCCCCAAACAAAAATTTTGCCCGCCCAAACCCCAAAGCGACAATAGGAGAAAATATTGGTAGGCCTTAAGTAGCCTTATTGTAAGACTGTTGATTAATAATTTGAACTGATGCGAAATATTGCGTTTCGCAAAACTTTTATGATCGGTATATAGATTGTGATAGCACCCGGTATGCACAAGCCTAATGCATAATTGCAATCCTTGCTTGATTTAGCTGACAAGCTACGAATTGTTTAGTAAGTAAAATCTTTTGAAGAATATTCCAAAATTTCATTGTGACGCCA
This sequence comes from Trididemnum nubilum, assembly GCA_963965965.1. Lineage (NCBI taxonomy): Eukaryota > Metazoa > Chordata > Ascidiacea > Aplousobranchia > Didemnidae > Trididemnum > Trididemnum nubilum. The sequence goes on from OZ014479.1 coordinate 11,921,660, forward strand.
TAGCAACTATTTTACAATCAAAGAATTGACGTTAGGTGCGGTTGCGGTAGTACCAGGGTAGCACGCTAGCATTAGCAATTTTTTCACGTGGTCGCTTTGACCTTGGCCAAAAAGTTGTTTAGTAACTATAGTACACTGCGTTTTGTCTTGTTTGCATAGGCGTAGTCAGGGGGGGGGGCCCAGGGGGCCCGGGCCCCCCCAATCAAAACTCCACTAACGACAAAAAGTTATGACAACATAGCCTGACGATGTTTAGTTGAAGTTTTTTTTCAGTAATTGCGCACATAACAGTAATTAAACAGTAAAGCTAACGGTTTCGGCCGAAAAACCTCTCTCAAATTCGATGAAGACCCGTTTTTTTTTGTTTTTTTTTGTTGGAGATCACCTGATTTTGGGCGGAAAAATTGTTCGATTTTCCGATTTCGGCTGAAAAATCACTCTTAATTTCGGTGAAGACCTTTTTTTTCTTTTTTTTTGGGAGATCACCTGATTTTGGGCGGAAAAATTGTTCGAATTTCCAATTTCGGCTGAAAAATCACTCTTAATTTCGGTGAAGACCTTTTTTTTTTTTTTGGAGATCACCAGAGTTTGGGCGGAAAAATCGTTCGAATTTCCGATTTCGGCCCAATATTCACTCTCAATTTCGGTGAAGACAGCCGAATTTTTGAGGATTTGGGCCCCCCCAATCAAAAATCCTGGCTACGCCTATGCTTGTTTGGCAGTAATAGATAGGTTTGTCATGTGAAGTATTAGAGGCACCACGCCGGTTCGAGTCTTGCCTCTTCTGAAGCTACCGATACTCCTTCCACTTAATTATGTGCAAATGCTTGTGGTGCCCCTGGTTATCTTAACCTTTTTGCGCCATCACGTCCAAACTTGAATTTATTCCCAAAAGGCAAAAATAACCGCTCCTTTTGTCCCGAATGGTTTCGAACCCATACCCGCACCAACCAATGAATTGAACTCAGCTTTAGAAGTTGCTAAAAGCTTTCTTATTTCTAAAACAAACTGCCCAGCACATAGGCGTAGCCAGGGATCCCGCCCCCCCTCCCCAATTGAAATGTCACCAATGACAAAAATGTGACAAAAAAGCCTTTTGTTTCTTCAGCTTCAGTTTCTTCAAGCATTTTTTACTAACAACAGTAATTAATAAGAATAATGACGACCAGGTCCCCTCAATTCAGTTTTTGCCTACCAATTTAAATGCATATATAACATCATAGGAGAAATAGAGAGTTTTGTTCTAAAAGTTTCTTATCTTAGGCCCTCATTTACCTTTTCATGAACGTAATGCAGTAACTAGGGCCGAATTTACCATAATATGGCACAGTACTAGCAAGGGGTTCCGCGCTCAAATGGTGAGACTTTTTTGGTCTTCACCTATATTTGGCAGGAATATGCAGCGAAAATCAAAGTGCCAAGGTTCCCGCACAATATAAATCTGGTCCGAGCAATAACATGGTTAATAGGCGTAACCATCTACTGTACCATTTTTAAATAGCAATCCACCTCAACCCCGCCAGTTTTACGCGACAAAATACTTTTGAAAAAACTTAGCCAGGGGAAATGTTCATTGAACAAACTATTAAATTTGAATTCAGGGGGCTTGTACCTCTTGGTCGTGTATGTACTCCTGCAACTGGTTATTTTTATGACAAAACAAAAATCTCTAAGGAAAATCTTCGAGTGGATTATTATTTACTGCTAAAATATTGCAGTAGGCAATGTACCTTGCTTTCCCCTACCCGGGCCAAATCACTTACAAAATTTAACACCAAAACGCAAGATTTTAAAATGTTTTGGACTTAACTTGTAAGTTAAAGTAGGATTGAACAATGTAATTTTTTAATTTGGCTTTCCAATGCTAAAAATCTAGTTTTTCGAATGGCTCTAAACATGTGCAAATTGTGATCCAATGGCAATAAATAGCTAGTTTTCCAAAAAATTACAAAAAATCGCCCAGCGGTTGGGAGCTTCTCCCCCAGACTCACGTCTGTAATACGTTTGAGTTACACCAGTTTGCTCTACACGTCTCCCATTTTACGCTTTTTTGGGAGGTTTAAGCTCTCTCCCTTTACCAAAATGCTGGTTATGTACTGAAACACTGGCCACGGCTTCTGATCTTCCAGTCTACAATATCTTTGTCCAACAAAAAGTTTTTCTTTCGAAAATTTCTGGTAACGTTTTTGCACGTGATTTGTGCCCTCCCCCCAATCAAAAATCTTGGCTACAGTTATGTCCCAGCATGTTCGTATTGTAGAAAAAGGCAGCAACTTTTGGCCTCTCCTGAAATAAATTTTTCCCCATAGAACCAGAGTTGTAAGTCGGACCGGGCTTTTCGGGCGTGGTTCAGGCCGGGTTCGGGCGTAAAGTTCACAAAAATTTCGGGCATAGTTTGGGCCTGAGACGTGCTTTTTGTCTTAGATGCACAAAAATATAATCAAAATAACTTAGCAACATTACTAAATTTTTCAGACCTAACCTAAGTTTCGGGTTTTTTCGGGCATGATTTGGTCTTCAAATTAATTTTCGGGTTCGGGCTTATGTTTTCGGGCTCGAGCCGGGTTCGGGCCTGAACTAGTCAGCCCGTTTACAACTCTGCATAGAAAAACGCTCTAGTTGCGGCACTGTATTAGGGGCCACAGACAAAAAGGAGATTAGAAACGTTGCCGGCCTTTTAGGTCTTTTTTTTAGACATGAATACAGCATTTTTGAATATACTGTAAGTAGTTATGTATATGGCGTGTTCGGTGCACAAAGGTCACGTGACTGCACTGTAACCGTCCTTGTGTCTCAAATTAAGAGAGGTCACGTGACTGCACTCTAGTCGGCCCATTCTCAATAAAAATCGTTCAGTGCAAAGCAGGTCACCTGACTCTCAAAAATGCACTGGAAACAAAATGACTTAAAATGCACTGAAACCGTCCTTGTGTTTCAATTTTTTTTTTAAATCGTGGTTCTCAGTCCCCCCTCCCGATGTTAGTAGGAGGTATTAAACTCACAATTGAGCGCTTGTCACGTGTAACCAACATGTGCTCATAATTGCGCTTCAGTCGCGTTTAATTCTTTTCAATAATTAGTTTGATTTTGTCATTTTCTATAGGTTTCACTTTAATTGTAAAGCCATTGCTATCAAATATTTTCACTTTGGGTTTACCGTACGCCTTTTGTATTCTTTCAATGTCTTCTTTTGATAGAACATCACTTGATACTTTTGACCACTCGTGTTTATAAGTAGGATACATGATAGAATCTATACTTTGTGAATGGGTTAAACCTAAACAATGACCTATTTCATGAACAGCTACTACAAATAAGTTGTGTTTGGGAGGTGTTTCTTGGTCTGTCCAATCTTCATCAGCATCGAAATGTAAATCACCCCCAATTCCTGAACCTGGATAAAATCCATGAGCTAAAACACCGCCTTTACCTTTAAAAGGGAATCCATCGCCATGTTCCTTTGCACAAAAACTAATTTTTATGTCACATGGCTCATTTGGCTGTACTTTCTTAAATTTAAGTGCTGTAGGTTTATCCCAAACTTTAAAAGCAGAATCAATTTGTTTGTGTATCGATTCTTCTGTAAGTTTTGGTGTTAAGTTCGTGATACAGTAAGTTAAAACACGTTTATTCCACTTTTGTTTTATATCTTCTATATTTTCTGGAACTGATAAATTTGAAGGTTGAAATCCACAAAACATCTTTTATTTATATGTAGATTTAAGTTGCTCTAATTCTTCAATCGGAATCCAGCTATTAAAATCATTGCTGTATCCAGACCACTTAACTAATGCCGATTTCTTTTTATTATCTTTGCGAACAACTTTTTCTATTCTGAATTTAGTTTGATTCGTTTTCAAAAGTTCTTGTTCATAGAAAGTTCCAGAAATTAAATCACCACGAAGATCAGTGATTTCGTAAGTGTGTGGATTGGTATTTAAAACTTTAGAAATTAAAAACAGTTCCTCTGTCCAGTTTGGAGTAAAACCCTTGTCAAAAAGTTTTCGCTTGTATTTTGAAAGTCTAACTGTGTCACCAACTTTAAATTTTGCTTTAGTTTTTATTGGTTTAATTTTAGCGTACAAATTATAGTAAACAATTCCTTGATTTTCTTTTTCGCTTGCTTGAACAGGCGTCATTTTCACGGATGAATGATAGCTGTTGTTGTACTCATCAACTATCTCAGGTAGCATGTCTAAGTACTGAGTTGAACTTTGTTTTGTAAATTGCTTCCACATTTTATTTTTGATAGTGCGATTCCAGCGTTCAACAACAGAACTTTTTTCTTCATTTTCAGTTGAATATAATTTAATGTTGTGTTGGTCCAACAGGCTTTTCGTATTTTTGTTGTAAAATTCTTTTCCCTTATCAGTCCATAAGAATTTTGGGATTCTTTTTTCTTTGAAGATTTTCTTGAAAGCATTAGCAACAGTTTTACCCGTTTTGTCTTTCAAAGGGACTATCCATCCGAATTTAGAAAATACGTCAATCACCATAAGTAAATATCGGTAACCTTTATTCCATTTGCTAAACTTTTGCATTTCTACTAAATCAGCCGCCCATATTTCATCAATTGATTTGCTTATAACTCGGCGTCGCAGAAACTTTTTCTTTACTGGTTTGTGTAGTTCATCAGCTAGTTCTGTTTGCCACGACGCCTTTTCCCGTTTTTTGCACCTAACCCCAACTTATATTTAGTTCCAATTGCTGCTTGTACTAACTTTTTATCAAACGATTCCCGGATACCTTTGGTTTTTGTTTGCGATAAACTGTCTAACATATCTTTATCACATTTTAGTTTACCTTTTTTATTGTCATTATCACGGTAACAAACATCATGTTTTATTGCAATAGCATCTATTTGATTGTAAGGTTCTTGGCCTGGTAAAGGTTGGTCGTTCGAATCAAGTTGTTTATCCAAAGGATTATATGGCCCAGTGTACTTGTGACTTGGAAGAGTGAACCCACCTTTTGGTTTTGGTAATTTTCCTATCGCAGCATGAAGGTCTAACAAGCCTCCTTTTTTGTTGGTTTTAATGAAACTATGCTTTGTAATACCACAACTAGCACAAATGCAACGTAACATCAGGCGACCATTTCCTTTTGCTTTTATAATTTCATCAGAACCTGGAACACATTTAGTTTTTTTCTTTTCTCTAACACAATAAGTTTCCATCTTTAATATATGATACATAAAACTTCATAAACATTTCATTAAAAGGTGTAGGTTTTTCATGAAAATCTAGCAATAGTTCGTTTGCTGTTCTCCCCTTATTTCGCTCTGTTATATAATACACACAGTAGTAACCACAAAGAATTGAGTTAATATTTTGAATTTGAGCATCATTGTAAATAATGTTTTTGTTTGTAGTCTTCATATATTTAACAATTTCATTTGGGGGTACAAGTCCAAAGCTGTCGAAGTATTCTACTTTATCTGATTTTTCTTCATTGTAAACACAAACCCAATGAGTTCCACTACCCGCAAAATAATCTTGCAAGTTTACGACAGCTGACTCATTTTTATTCATTGCTTTTGGTAACATATCTTTGCTAAATGTTCCTCGATAATTGTCACACTTAATCATGATTTTATCAATGTCTGAGTTTGTTAATGGTTTCATTTATTTACTGCTTTATTAGTTGCTCCTTGGATGGCCCCGGAAGCAGCTGCTAATCCCAAAGTTGGCAAAACCTTTTTAGCTAAAAACGGTAACACTAGTTTTCCTAAATTAAGTAAGCTACTTAAGAAACCACCTTGTTTTTGCAATTGCGTTTTACTAAAGTTTATTTGTATACCGTGTCCAGACGCTTTTGCTCTGTTAATTCTATTTATCTGTCGACTCGTCAGTTGCAAACTAACGTTGCCTTTAGTCTGTAAACTTGCATTTGTTAGTCTAACACTTACACTAGTTTTGCTTTTATATGCATTTGCAATTTTTTTCTTTTGATTTTGTGTCAAGTTCAATGAGTAATCGTGGTACATTTTATATTAGACTTTATAAAATCAAACCCAAGATCGGAACATTTTTGAAAGGAGAATTTTTTCCTAGTATTAAACCTTTTCCGAGAATCTGAGGTTCGTCGAAGCGATAAGACCTACCTTGTCTTTTTGTTCCAGGCAACATAAGCCCTTTACCCTTTGATCCAGGTAACACAAGTCCTTTTCCTCCTAACAAACTGGGCAGCAAGCTACCTGCTAAACCTGCTAAAAGAGTTCCAATAAAACCACCCTGTTTTGAAATTTGTAGTTTTGATAGCTTCAAAGTAACACCTGAACCTTTTGCTTTAGCATCATTTATTTTGTTAACTTGCGTCTTTGTTAAACCAAGAAAGTCTGATCCTTGTAACTGGTGGTTATTAAATGTGAGTGTAAGCCCAGTTTTGTTTTGAAAAGCTTGTTTTATTTTTTCTTTTTGAAATTGTGATAAATTTAATCCGATTTTAACATACATTTTTATTTATACTCAGATAATTATATTCATTCGACCTGAAAGTCCTTCTAACTGAAGGTATCTATCAGAAAGTACGACTGCATAAACATAGAAAGCTTGGTCAGCGTTATTTGCAATATTTCTAAAGTTACCACCAAGACTAAACCTTATTTCAATATCTGCCGAGCTGTTTTTAAGTCGTTCATTGTGTTTACTAACATCAAAATGATGAATTGGATACAAACTAGCCCAGTCTTCAGCTGATAATTGACAGCCCGTGTCGGCGTCTTGGTATTTGTTTACAGCCTCTAGAAAACTCATGTATAAACGCGAACAATTTCTATTTTGTGGAGTAAAATTACATTCAAATTCTCGTTCAGGATATTGAATGCTGTTTATTCTGCAACTAATACGTCTTAAGTTTGCATTGTCAAAAATCATATTATTTAGCTGCTGGTTGTTATCTCGTTCACTCGATTGAAATGCAACAAACACATGCCTGGGAAGCTCTGTTCCCGGCTGGGTTGTTATTCTCCAAGTCATGCTTGTTTCTGTTGACTGAAACATTGTTCGATACACTCTCATTTGTTCAAAGTAGAGCTGTTTTATATGTCCTTTTACCAACATAGCATCTAATTCCGATTCAACTCTTAAACTTGGTTTCACTTTAGGCATCCACAAAGAGATATGACTTATGTTAAACTTACTAGCAGCTACACCATTAGCACGTAAAATATAGTTATTAGATGTTTCTCTATCCACGACTATACTGTGTTTAACACCCCTAAAAACCTTATCGATATCACGACAAAATCCAAATATTTGGGATAGAGGAAGCATTAAAGTAATTTGCTTATTTCCCGTAGTGATGTTCTGTCTTGCGGCGAAACCAATATTTGCTTGTAGATTGTTGTTGTATATTTCTACGATTGCTCTAATACCATCACGTACAGCATTTGCATTCGCATCATCAGCTACACCACCAAAATTTTGTTTAAGAGATGGGGAACCAGTTCCAGTGTCTTTAAACCACAGCATGTTAGAGGCGGTTGATCTTGAATAATCATCACTAAAGCTAACTAAATTGAGTATTGTTGATGCTTGAGGTAGATAAAGGTTTATGTTTTCTATAGTTTGGTTATTTAATTGATATTGCGCAGCTTGAAATAAAGACCAACCGTTATTTACTAATGAAATTACGTCATTGTTATTGTAATTAGCATTCGCATTAGTTTGAAGTTTTCCTCTGATTTCTAGGTATGCTTTATGCGGTAGAAGAAAAACATCTTCATCTTTTGTTTCAATAATGTGCTGACCATCTTTGTTCATATTATTTGAGTCTCTCGGAAGGTATTCGACATATTCAAACTCAGTAATTGAATTGTCCACTAAGTTTGTTTCTTTAATTTGCAAATATGGGTTCGTTAGTTCTGTCATTTTATAATTAAGACATATAATTTTTAAATCCTGATCCAGCAATTAAATTACTTAGGATAGCTCTCGATCTGTCGTTGAGATTTTCTAATTCTCTGTCATTGATAATACGCTTGTTTATTGGTATATTTTCTAAGACTGGTTCTAATGTCTTTTTTGTGGGTTCTAAGGCTTTCTTCAGTAAAGGTGCAGCTAGTTTTTTAATCTCAGTCTTCACTCCAGTAGGAATTCTGTTAAGAATCTTAGAACCAGTGCTGATTACGTTCCTTACCTTGTCGTAAACATTTTTAAGCAAACTTCCACCTATGATTTTCTTTTTATGAAATCTAGTTTCTCTTTGTGATAACATTTATAGTTAAACTACATAATCTCTCCCAGGTGAACATAGTAAGTCACTCGTTCATTATTCATATTTACAAAATTGTTATCTTGATATTTTATAGAGAATCGGATACTATCAATTTGACTTAAATTTTTGATTGGAACGTAAATGTTTTGCTTAGGTTCAACTTGAATCAAATATCCCGGTGGTACGTTTGGACTAAGAGTATAAAGTAAGTCACTAGACGCTCCGTTTATGTAACTTCCATCAATTAAGCTGCAATGAATCTGAAGGCTGTTGATATTTGTAATATTTACAGGATTTTGACTATTATGAATTCCATTTACACCCAAAAATGCCGAACCAAATCCTAAAACGTCACCTATTGAATTTGGAATTCGAAAATCAACTATGTAATCATTTTTAAGTTCAATTCTTGATTTTAATGTATTAAAATTTGGTGTTATAGTTATATTATTTTTGTCATCACGTCTCTGTTCCATCAAGTACTTGATTTCATTATTGAGATCTTCAATATTATAGCTCCCTGGAGGAATCGATAATAGTCGTGCAGCTACTCCATCTGGTGAATAAAAAAATTTATTATTGCTGCTCGTTATGTTATGCCAAGAATACCATATTTGAGCATTGATTAAGGACATCTCGTAACTTTTTTTAATGTCTAGTTGCAACGGTGGATTAAAGCTAGTTATAAAATCTTCCGATTTTCCTTGTCCTTTCCTAGAGTCAAAGAAAAGTGGTATTGATGTCATTTTAATATATTGTCAAATAATTTTTGGTGGTCGCAGTGTGAAATGCATTTGTTTAATTTTAGTTTTTTCAAAATGTTTGCAATTTCTTGATCCAAACGTTTGTTATTATTGCCGGCTTGTTTGGCTGCTACTAGTAAATTAAGTCTTTCACAAAGTTTGTTGGGATCTTTAAGCCCTTTTCCAAAGGTAAGTTCCATTCCTCCTAATAATTTATTTAATTTTTCTCTGTACTTTTTAAAAGTTTTTATTTGCTCATCAATCACTTCTGTATCAACATCGCGTCTTCTTCGTAAACCACCTAATCTTTGATTGATTAATCTAGCTCTGTCTTTCAATGCGTTTATGTAATCTGGCCCGCGTTTTACAAGCTCCACAATATCAGTCTCAAAATTGTTTTGTGTAAGCAATTCTTTTTCTTCGTTATCGAAAGCACTCTCAAAATGCACAGTATAAATTGATCGAGGTTTATCTTCAATGGCAAGCTGTTGCTGTATGTGTTGAATTAGTTGGTCTTGCCTTTTATCAGTTTTTTTCTGAGTTTCTTCAAACGTTTTAGTAATGGGACGAAATATTTCAGAGGCAGACTTTTGCAGTTGTTGTTTGGCTACAATTTCTTTTTGCAGCTTTTGTTTCAAAAGCTTTCGGTTATTAATATAATCCTTTACAAGTTTATTTTTGTTTTTCAACTCTTCTTCATTTACAAATGGCATGTTTACTATATAGCATATAAAGCTTAAGCCCAAAAATGGTCAAAGCATTTTCTGTAACGAAGGGGTAGGTGTTTGGCTGTTTTGTCCAGCACCATAAAATTGTAAGGATCTTTGGTTGCTTCACAGTAAATCGACTCCATTTCTTCTTTTGTTATACCTTTAGCATGATCGTCAGTAATGTGTCTGATATCTTTGTTGTCTAAGTTCCCGAAAAAAACAAAACAGTTAGTGTTTCTTCTTATGTACTTCGGAGTGTTGAAGTATGACTGAGTGAGGTAAATACAGTTGCAATTTTTGTTTCTAGATAAAGAAAAGTATTCCATCAGTTTTTTCATGTTGTCTAGCTTAATGTCGTCAAAAACTATTACTTTTTGTTGAGGGTCAAGCTCTTCTACTGGAGGCAAGTCTTCAGGGCTTAGCACTTCAATACCTTGCTCTCTTAAAAATCGATACTTATCTTGCTCAGGATTAACAGTATAAACACAACAAAGGTCGTAATTCATCCACTTGAGAACGATGTTTAAAAGCAAATTTGTTTTTCCTGATCCTGTCGATCCTACTATCATGTAATGGCAATCTGGTAGAAGATAATGATGTTTGATTTGCTTGTTGTCCCCACTTAAATATTTATCAAAGTTTATTATATTCATTTATAATAAAGAAGGACAAAATGAATATTTCAAAATTTGGAACAAGTGGAAGTCAATCTTCAAGTACTGTTAAGGTTGTAGGTATTGAACACAAAGTTTCCAAGTCAGGAGATATAATGTATGGTGATTTAAACTTAAACAACCACAAAATTACAAACTTAGCCAATCCTGTAACAGAATCAGATAGTGTAAATAAAGGATTCTTGGATAATGCAATTAGCAACATTGTCCACTTTGCCGAAAGCTCTGAGTTTGGTTCGAGGTTGGCTACTTTAGGTATAAACAACGATGATCAATATGTTGTATCGCCCTCTCAAATTCAAATTCAGAGGTCTCAAATATATGGTGTGGAAGTACTTGGTCGTTTACCAAACAGGGTCTTTCGTATAGAAAATATTCCACCTAACAACGCATCAATTGAATTAGGTGAATCATTGATTCTAAAAGGACTTGTTGATCCCAGTCTACCTTCTGATGCGGCAACTAAACAATTTGTTGAAAATTTAGTTACAAATGTGAGAGATAATATTAACTTACAAGGATTACACACTATCATAAATTTACGAGATCCCACAGCACCAGGTGAAGCAGCAAACAAAAATTATGTTGACCAAATAACGCAACACATTCAAACCGAAGACGATAATGTAACCATTTCACGAAACTTAGATATGAAAAATCATACCATTTTCAACGTAGGTAGACCTTCCGAACCTACCAGTGCAATAAATAAACGTTATTTTAAACGAAATATATATCGCCCAAAATTTCAAATATTTTTGGGTGCTTCTTCGACACCTGGTTCGATGCCAATTCCATCAAGTGCTATTCATTCAGTTCGTACTAATACAGATCACAATTTGCATTTCGTGAGTGCACCTCTTGTCGCTGGGAACGATTTTCTGTCTTTGCAATCCGATAGTATTCATTTGAGAGATGAGGTAACCAGCAGTTACATCGAAATAAGCGTAAGCGGACTTGTGAAAGTTACCAGTTATGACGATGAAGACAAATTACACATTGATATAATTCGTATTAGTCAAGGAGAAACAGATAAAATATGTAAAACAACAGTAACACCCCCATTTGATTGCTTTAATTTAAACTGCATTGTTTTTCCTAATCCTTCTCGAGATGAGTTTCGCATACAAAACAACTATGTTTCTTCAAATTCTTCGGTATCAATGAATATGAGCAGCGTTGTAATTAAAGTTAAACAGCTTGAAGTGGGTGATCAACCAGAAGCGTAATTGTATATCGTAAAATAAACAATGGACTTTAACCACATTAGTAGAAAATTGACTCAAGAACAAGCGAATGAATTGACAAAACTGTATCACACTTATCACAAACAGTATTGGTGTTATAAGAAAATGTTTAAAAAATTTAAAAGAATGGACTTAGCTCTAAAGCTGTCATCTGTTGTTTTTACTACAACTGGAGCTGTGGTTGGTTCTGTTACATTAAATCCGATTTTCTTGGCGTCTATTAGTGGTACTGGTGTTCTTTTACAGACAATAACGACGCAGAAAATTTTTTCCAAAAAAACTGAGTCTTGTAGATATGCTTATCAATCGTATCAGAAATTACTCAACAAGTTAAAATTGTTTTTAAGATCTGGTGATATTGACGAGTTTTTCGAAAGAGAACTTGCTATGGTTGATGACCAAGTTGCTGATATATGTCCACCAATTTTTGAAAGCTATGAAAAATTACATGCTAAACGATTTGTTTCCACATGATTTCATATTTTTTACGTAATGCATCACTAATTTTGTATGAAGGTTGTTTGGAAATGTCTAAATATTCTAAGATTTTGTTTATAAAAAAATCTATCTTAGGAAACCTTTTACCAGTGAAGCTTTGTAGTTGGTTTTCCACGGTTGTCCAAATGTCCATAAATGCTTGTATTTCATCAGCAGACAATTCAAGACGTTGTAATTTATTTTTAACATAAGCAGTTCTACTGTAAACTGATTTACGTAAGACAACATTACGTGGGTTATAATCAATCCAGTCGTTTACAAAATATGGGTGATGAACTACACCACAGTTAATACAAGTTCTATTTCGATTTATAATTTTTATGTCAGAATTTTCACAACAATTTTCATCCATCTTTTTTTATAATAGCATATATTTTTTAAAATTAATAATGACCATAGGCAAAACTATCAATTCCATTAGAAAGAATATATCGTTTATCATCAAAACACGAAAGAGACTTCTTGTTGATTTCAACGGAATAAATTTTGTGGTTTTCACTTCTAATTGATTTCATTTTATGAAACATTTGACGATTATTGAAGAACGTGTTTTTGTAATCTTCGTGCTTTAACAGATTCCTCACTACATTTTTTTTAATTCCTTTTGCAGTTTTGCAACCTCTTTCATCATTTGTGACGTAGCTGTACATTTTAGATCTAAGTCCAACAAATTCTACTATTGGCACACCTGCGGTTTCATCTTTCATCTTTCCAATTACTTTCTTATTTTTTAGGTCATAAAAGTCTGAGGTTTCTTTGTAACCACTGAAGTCGAATTTGTCTTTGTCAGCCCAAAAATCTTTGTATACGTCTTCTGTTTTTATATCATATGTTACTGAATCTGTATCTGTAAATAAGAGTTTTGCATTCTTTCCATATTTCTTTTTAATGTAGCTGTAATGAAAATCATACATCAACGTTTTTGAAATATCGAGAATACACATTCCTACATACGCGGGGCGGTTTAGGGTTAAAGATTCTTTGATTTTATGAACTGCAACAAGATTTTTATTAAATATTTTGCTGCTAACGTAGGTTGGTTTTGCACAATGCTTTAATAGTTTTTCTGGTTCGTTGATCAGAGTAACATTGACACGTTTACGAAGGTTTTCAATTGTTTTTCCAAACACTGAGTTGTTCATAAGTTTAAAAAAATCTTTCTCAAAGTCAGACTTGGCGGTTTTTCGCTTTTCTGTATTGAAATCAATATACTTTTTTAACCAAGGTGATTCGTTAAATTCTAATACCCGATGTACTTTTGTAACTTTTAAGCCTAATTCAATATACTGCTTTAAGTTTTTGTAATAAAGAACATAACTCTTTTTTGGTTTTAAATTAGGTATTAATTTTTTAACTCCTTCAACTTTTATATTAAACTGAGTTTGTAATTGTTTACAGTAGTCTAAAAGGAGGTGATGTTTAATTTCCATTTTTTCTGGAGCTAATGGATAGTCATTATGACTATCATGAAGGTGTTCAGGATAGTCCAGGTCAACTTCTAGTATTAGTCCTTTTCCTTTAGGTAAATTTGCTAAATCAATTTCTTTTTCTGATAGCCATTTAAAACCACCCGTTGGTAAATTTTGGCTCATTGCCCATCCATATAAATTGTTTGCATCAAGATATGTAATATAATTTGATGGCTGCTTTGAATCGTAATTATTCATGCATTTGTTGTTAGCTTTAGCATATCTTTTAGAAATGTATGAAACTCCCCCTCTCACACCTTTTTCAATGAAAAGAAATTTGTCAATATCTGTCATTAATTCCAGTTTTATTTCAGTCATTTTAAGCATTGCATCCCATGATAAACCGGGAGAAGTAAAATAATGGCAAGGGTCTAATTCGTAATATTGAAGACAAGTCTTTCAAAATTTCTCAAATACATCTGCTAACAGCAAAACATCTGACTTAAGGTACAAGTCGTGGTATTGTCCCATGGATTCCAACTTGAAAGTAGTCCACACATTCTGCGCATGCTTGTAATCCTCATCGCTTATATCTTCATCGGTTAAAAGACTATAGAATTCCTTTTTTGATGGGAGGTTTCTGTCGTCAAACTTATCAAAGCTGTTCATATAATCGTAGGGATAAACTCCTTTTCTTTTCATTAGTTCTAGTTTTTCATCCTGAAATTCTTGTGATGTGTATTTTAAGTCAGAAAGTGGAACGTTCTTAACCAGAGTTTCTAATGAGCTACTCATGAATTGGAAGCTATCGATAAATTTTAAATGTTTGCCTAAGAAGAAAGCCATGTATTTTTCTAGATTGTTTGGAATTACTTTGATATCCTTCTCAAACTTTCCTATTTCTTGCATAATAAAATGTGAATCATAACCCCTTAAATTATGAAAGATTACTGGTATCTTATGAGTAAGTCTGAAGTTTCTATTACATTCATTATGTGCTGCCCCTCTGTATTTTCCTGTAACGTGACAATGATCTCTAACCCTTTTGTCTTCCTCAGAAAAGCCTTTTTTACAAATGTGACATTTTGTAGCTGCTTGAAAGTTTTCTTCATCTTTGTTCGTTAAATCCATAGGTTGATTGAAATGTTCATTTTTCGTTTTTTCACAATAGTCAACTTCTTCCAACATAGCTTCCAAAAATTTATAAACAGCGTTTTTACCTCTATACAGTTGAATTGGTCTACTGAATTTATCGTCATAGCAACAAACTACCTTGTAGGAATAGCCGCAATCGATGTGTTTTTGGTATCTTTCTGTGTAGGACTTTTCATCATTTGGCTGACAGCTGTCAATCTTTTGAGTTATTGCTTCAAAATCAGCATATATAACAAAGGGAACTGGTAGTTGTTTTTGAAAGTTATTAAACTTCACCGAGCTACCTTTTTTGGGCATTTGTATTGCTTGCTTTCCATTTATAATTATGCAGTTTGGTGTGTGTTTGTGTAGAATTTCCTCGCTGCTAAAACATTGAAGACAATATCTGCAGAAATGTTTTCTGTGTTGGTGCTTGCTTTGATTATACATTAATCTATTAAAGTCTTTTATCCAAACATAATGTTGCTTTTCGTCTTCCATTATCAATAATAAATCGAGAGTTGTTTCAAAAACCTTTTTAGACACAAATAAAGGAAAGCGTTGCTTGTTTTCATAACCAATAACATTAATGCTGATGTTATTTTGTTCTTCAATTTTTGGTATTTGCTTGATAGAAACTGGAAACTCTATACCGTCATAATTTAGTGTGTCTACATATTTTTTGTAATGACTTATTCTTTCACGATTGCTTTTTACTTTCTCACTGTATACTTTAGCTAAATGACACCATCTAAAGCATTCGTTGTCTTTGTTTTTGATGTTAATTAGTCCTTTCTTAGCATTTCGAAGTTCTTCCGGTAATGCAATGTAAGTTGATCCATGAAGAGGGGTATATTGAACTAAGTTAACGAAGTGCCCATCGACAGAAAATATAGACCATCCAGAACCTTCACTAAGCCAATTTCCAATTTTATTTATTATTTGATTGGATGCATTTTGTTGCATTTCACTCACATCATCTTTATTTAAGATGACAATTGCTCTGCTGTTAAAAAAAGCCGTCTTGGTTACTGCTTTGTCTTCTGTTTGTTTTTCAAATGTAATTTTAAGAGTAATTGTTACTTTTAATCCTTTCATTTTAACCAGGTCTAACCGTAATTTATCTTGCACTACCTTCTCTGTTTCATTCAATTGTTTCAATGGGCTAAAATCAACAATATCTACATCATAAGATTTAGTATAGTTTTTCAGAGCAGTTTTGAGTAACTGCACTTTAATTACCCGTTTAGGAAAAAGATTTAAAATTTTTTGAAATGCTGCTGAAGCACTTGCTTTAATGGTTGGTGGTACGTAAGCCATCAGCCAATCGGCAAAATCATTTATACGCTTTTGAACTTTACCAGCTGTATTAAGAGCTATTTTCTTTAAGGTTGGGGGAAAATTTCTAAAGGGTGATGGTCTTAAAGTAGAAACTCCAATATCTGGAACCGCCTGATCTAAAATATTTGATTGGTTCATTTTATTATATAAGAGAAGTTATCTTTAAATACTTTTTATACTTAAGAAAATTTTGTCTGTGGTTAAATAAAAATGAGTACTAAATTAGTGATTGAAAATCGTGAGTTTTATTTTCATCCAACCCATCAAGCATATGCTGGGAGCATTGATGGATGCGCTGTTCATGTTGTTACTAGAGAACCAACATTTGGTAGAATAACTGAGAAAGGATATTTTGAAATGACTGTCCAAGATTACTGGGGTCGTATCTATGTTCATAATTTTATATGGGAGTGTTTTCATGGACTACTTAAAGATGGACAAAAGATTAAACATATAAATAAAAAATGTGAAGACAACAGATTAATGAATTTAACACTTCGAAGTTCAAATGTAAAAACTAGCTATGTTTGATTAGAATGACTTCATAGGGAAGAAGTGAAGCTGATAACAGATTAGATAATTTGAAACTACACAGTTCAAGCAAGCGGCCCGCTCCGACCGCGAAGTGAAATTCTTAGCTAGAAGCAAGCGCGGCCCGCTCCGACCGCGAATTTGACTTCACTGGGATTCGAACCTGTTCATTACAGTAAAAGTAGAGCGATGCCTTAACCCACTCGGCCATCGCACCTTTCTCACCCATTCAGGAAAAAACGCAAATTTGAACTAAATACGTGATTACCTCGTGTTTGTTGACAGCCAAACAGCTTCGCAAGAAAACTGTTTGTTTTACAAAATCGTTTTTCAATTAAGCGTGCAACAGTTTTGAGTTCATGACCTTCAAGAAAACCGTTGTCACGCCTTGTATAAACAATCGCAAATCTGTAGGATATTAAACAATATGTGATAAAAAGTAAAAGCAGGCAGCTTCAGCAAAAGATTGAAGCTGGTTCTGATAACAACAAAGAAAAATCGACAATGAGCACATGTTGGTTACATGTGACAAGCGCTCCATTGCGAGTTTAATACCTCCTACTAACATCGGGAGGGAGGACTGAGAACCACGATTTTAAAAAAAAAAATTTGAAACACAAGGACGGTTTCAGTGCATTTTAAGTCATTTTGTTTCCAGTGCATTTTTTAAGAGTCAGGTGACCTGCTTTGCACTGAATGATTTTTATTGAGACAGTGCAGTCACGTGACCTCTCTTAATTTGAGACACAAGGACGGTTACAGTGCAGTCACGTGACCTCTGTGCACCGAACACGCCATATACATAACTACTACTGTACATTTGTAGCCGTACCAGATGTGAAGATCGGTTTTAATATCCAAAGTTTAGTCTATTTATTGCCCTCGACTTTCGGCTAGTGCCCCTTCGCTTCGTTTGCCCTGGCAACGGCACTGCTGGGGTAATGGCTATAGCTTTCTGAGACAGCAGTATTTTGCACTGGAATGGACTCAAAAATGATTTAAAGTATCTTTTGAAACAATTATTTAGAGGAAACTGATTTGTCAGAAATAAAATACACAAATAAGTAAAAACTTTCAAAGTGGCAAAAATAAGCAATCAAATTTGATCGCTTCCTAAAAAATGCTGAACTTGGATATTCATCAAAAAAAAAAAATTAAAACTCAAAAATAGGCAGAGGGGCTATTCAATTTTAGTTAATTACCAATCACTACTCTCAAATTTTGTCAACCACTTCTTTCAAGTTTCGTTTCATTAGCCTGCTCCCCCTCCAATTACCTTTCTCTAAAGTATACACGAAACAGATTATCCCATGTAAGTTTTACTGAACTAGAATTTTATGATTTACCAGCTTGTAAATATGAAACTAAAATTTTACCGTTTATATCCACCTTCTACATAACCCATTTCTGCAACCAGTTTAATCAACTTTTTGTACTGCTAACTTCTTAGCTTTGCCAAGTTTTAAAGCAATGGCTTTGTCAAAATAGGCCTAAAATTAAGTCCGCTTTGCAAACAATACCAAATTTTCCAGCGGCTAGGCGCTCTGCCCCCAGACCTCGAATGCTCTCTGGCTGCGGGCTCCGCAATCAGACCCCCGAAACAACCCCTCATTGCAGATTTTTGGCTACGCGCCTGACTAAGATACTTCAATGGTTCGACGCTTGTATGCTGATGTTTTTGTGAATTTCAGATACTATCGAAATATCGTAATATTACCAATAATCTAAAAACACGTCAAAATATCATCACAAACTTCGGAAGAATAGTTCGGTTCTGAAAATGGCACTTATTTTTATCAAAAACCAAAAATGTTTCAAACCTAACGTTGTTTGTCAAATTAGTTACAAGGCGTGAGAGACTGCTTTCCTTTGCCCCTTTTATTCTGCACGCAGCTTAATAATGTTTGAAAACGAACAAGCATATTATATATTTTTGTAATGTAAATTCTTTCAATAACGAATTTTCGGTTTAATGTGTATAATTTCGAAAAATAAGTTTTCGGGGAAATGTAACTTCGGACAGTTGTTCATTCTGGTAAATGTAATTTCAGGCAAGTGTTCATTTTGGCAGATGTAATTTCAGGTAAGTGTTCATTCTGGCAAGTGTGATTTCTGATAAATGTTAATTCTGGAAAAAGAACGTTCAGGAAAATGTTTTTCTGGCAAATGATTTTCGGGAAAATGTTTTTCTGCGACGTCAAAGGATACCCGACTGACCTTAGTGCGGACTTACACGCTTGAAAAGACGAAACTGAAATTTCACAACCATTACGCTTACATATGGCCTACAGCAGTGGTTTTCAACCTGTGGGCCATAGGAGCATTTTGTGGTGGGCTACAAAGCTATTTGGGTAATTGCAAATTCGGTTGAAAAAATGTATTGATAATTGGCGTTGTGGGGCCCGTTAGAGAGCTAGAACAAAATTTTCGGTTTTTGGGGTGAATACCCTTTTTTTTTGTGTGGAGATCACCTGAAAATTGAAAAATTGCGATTAAGCTAGAGATTTAGATGTGGGCCATGGAAAATTTTCGAATTGAAAATAGGCCACGGTGATGAAAAGATCGGGAAGCACTGGCCTACAGTCTTGCTTTCATGAAGCTCTCGTTAGGTGAGCGTTTTCTCGCATTAATTACACAATAATAAATTGAAATATTCGTATCAATAAATTTGAAGAATTAAAAAAAAACACCGTACGGAACTGTCATTTTGATTTGAGGTACCGGTACATAACGCGCCTTGAGGGAAAATTTATTTAAAGCAGAATTAATGTTTCACTGACACCAATGTGTAAATTGGTGAAATTGTTTAATTCGAAAGATTGATAGGAGACTGGTTGCAAACAAATATTAACTCAAAATTCTCTGGTCAAAAGTACACAGCAGAGAATTCTTAACAGCAAGAAATTCGAATTTTCATCCTATACAGTATTGCAGTCCAGCTACCTCACCAACAACAATCTCGACAAGATCATTCATTCTACGTTGTTGATTACATCGCATTATGCGGTCAGTTTTTGCTAGACCGGCCAGTTGGTCGAGCGGTAACGCGTTCGTCTCTGGAGCGGGAGGTCTGAGGTTCAAATCTCGAGCCGGTCAAATCGGACACAGTGTTGCCAACGGCTCACCACCGTTGCAACATTTCTTCGAATGGAGCTGTGTTGCCCGGGCGCAATGACGCGGAGATGGGCCCCGCCAACTCGTTACACGCTTCGGCGTAATCCAGCGAGTATAATGAAAGATTTGATTTGATTTTGAAGGCTCGTTGGTTTTAATTGTGACGTCACCTGAAGAAATCACTTATCTTCTTGCTACCTTTGCATGAACTGCGAATGAAATGTTCTAAATTGTATGAAATGCGAATGGCGGGAATTGACATCATAATGAGCTTTTCGTAGGAGTGGCTCTCTCGGTTGATTTCAACTAAAAACTCTTTGAAGCTGGTTGTGGGAATATACGCCATTGATGCTTTGTAAAGTGTTTGTATAAGCTAAAGCGCGAAATCTTTTGCCGAGAAATGCAACAAGTGTTGTTTTGCTGGCTTGCATTTGATGTAGATTTTGGCTGCTTCTTACTGCAGCCGCAGATTTAATGTTGTCGCGAACGCAAAACGAATTACACTTTTTTTTTATATAATAATATTTCATAAAAACCAGAGGCTCATTGTTGCTCAGAATCAAAAAATGCCAGCCTCCATCAGTAACAAAAACATTGGAAACAAAATAAGAATAAATTTCAAATCTTAAAAGCAACTAAATTCTGTGCTAATTGAAACCGATGAAATTTTAGTAATTTTCCTGTATTTACAAGCAAAATATTGCAACGATTCTAAAATTACAGAGTGCTGCTTCAAACTGCGCAAGCAACTCATAAATATTTGGATGTTCTCAAGTCAAAAACAAACTCCGTACTTTTTGCTTTTGCAGTTTTACGATGCTGCAAAACAAGCAAAAAAGTCTTTGCTCAAGCTGACAGAGCATTTGGAATTGGACTCCAAAACAACTTTAAAAACATGGTCGTTTAAATTGACATGAACGTTCTCAGAATTCAAGGACTAATATTAAGAACAAATGAAGCAGCAAATTGGCAAAAAACTAAGAGAAACTAGCCTCAACTTAAAATTTATTGGTTCTTCTAAAAAAGTGTAACGTGGGTTAAAGTAAGCTTGCTTTGCCTCAGTAAACATGCTTGCATCGAGTTTTAATCGCTAATTTTCGTTACGCTTGAAGCTCAACTTATGATAGGAAATTGACTAATAAGCTAGGTTATTTCTCATTCAGTAAGCTAACTGTTATCGCAACGTTTCTTAATTTCAACTAAAAGTTTGTTCGGTTTATTAGAAATAAATAACTTAAACATAGTATAATTTTTCAACTGAAAAATAGTTTCTAGAAAATGAATTTTTGAGGAAATGTAATTTCTGAAAAATAAGTTTTCGGGGAAATGTAATTTCGGCCAAATGTACATTCTGGCAAGTGTAAATTCTGGAAAACAAGCTTTCGGGGAAATGTACTTTCGGCCAAATGTATATTCTGGCAAGTGTAAATTCTGGCAAGTAAGTTTTCGGGGAAATGTAATTTCGGCCAAATGTACATTCTGGCAAGTAAGTTTTCGGGGAAATGTAATTTCGGCCAAATGTACATTCTGGCAAGTGTAAATTCTGGCAAATAAGCTTTCGGGGAAATGTAATTTCGGCCAAATGTACATTCTGGCAAGTGTAAATTCTGGCAAATAAGTTTTCGGGGAAATGTAATTTTGGCCAAATGTACATTCTGGCAAGTGTAAATTCTGGCAAATAAGTTTTCGGGGAAATGTAATTTCGGCCAAATGTACATTCTGGCAAGTGTAAATTCTGGCAAGTAAGTTTTCGGGGAAATGTAATTTCGGCCAAATGTACATTCTGGCAAGTGTAAATTCTGGCAAGTAAGTTTTCGGGGAAATGTAATTTCGGCCAAATGTACATTCTGGCAAGTAAGTTTTCGGGGAAATGTAATTTCGGCCAAATGTACATTCTGGCAAGTGTAAATTCTGGCAAATAAGCTTTCGGGGAAATGTAATTTCGGCCAAATGTACATTCTGGCAAGTGTAAATTCTGGCAAGTAAGTTTTCGGGGAAATGTAATTTCGGCCAAATGTACATTCTGGCAAGTGTAAATTCTGGCAAATAAGTTTTCGGGGAAATGTAATTTCGGCCAAATGTACATTCTGGCAAATAAGTTTTCGGGGAAATGTAATTTCGGCCAAATGTACATTCTGGCAAATAAGTTTTCGGGGAAATGTAATTTCAGCCAAATGTACATTCTGGCAAGTGTAAATTCTGGCAAATAAGTTTTCGGGGAAATGTAATTTCGGCCAAATGTACATTCTGGCAAGTGTAAATTCTGGCAAGTAAGTTTTCGGGGAAATGTAATTTCGGCCAAATGTACATTCTGGCAAGTGTAAATTCTGGCAAGTAAGTTTTCGGGGAAATGTAATTTCGGCCAAATGTACATTCTGGCAAGTAAGTTTTCGGGGAAATGTATTTTCGGCCAAATGTACATTCTGGCAAGTGTAAATTCTGGCAAATAAGTTTTCGGGGAAATGTAATTTCGGCCAAATGTACATTCTGGCAAATAAGTTTTTGGGGAAATGTAATTTCGGCCAAATGTACATTCTGGCAAATAAGTTTTCGGGGAAATGTACTTTCGGCCAAATGTAAATTCTGGCAAATAAGTTTTCAGGGAAATGTAATTTCGGCCAAATGTACATTCTGGCAAGTGTAAATTCTGGCAAATAAGTTTTCGGGGAAATGTAATTTCGGCCAAATGTACATTCTGGCAAGTGTAAATTCTGGCAAATAAGTTTTCGGGGAAATGTAATTTCGGCCAAATGTAAATTCTGCCAAATGAGCTTTCGGACTAATGTAATTTCTGGCAAGTGCATGTTCAGGAAAGTGTAATTTCTGGAAAGAGCACGTTCAGGAAAATGTAATTTCTGGCAAGTGCATGTTCAGGAAAGTGTAATTTCTGGAAAGTGCACGTTCAGGGAAGTGTAATTTCTGGCAAGTGCACGTTCAGGCAAATGTATGTTCGGGATATTGTAGTTTCGGCCAAGTGTTTTTCGGGGAAATGTAATTTCTGGAAGGTGCTTCTCGGGGAGGTGTATAGGATCCCACTTTCCAAAATCTAAGCATTTTTTGACCTATAATGAACTTTAATGACGCCAAAAAAACTTTTGTGACGTAACCAACTTTAATTAGGCACTAAGAAAAACATGCACAAAATTTGAAATGCTTGTGATGTGATTTTTCAAAAAATATGGCCGTGACCTCACATTGGTTACGTTGTTAACTTCAAGCACATTTTTCCAAAAAAATTTGTGAACACTAACTTGCGTGCAAAATTTGGTGTCTGCATGGCTTTTGGTTTAAAAGTCAGTCAGGGGGCATTTTTGACTCTCCTCCTTCGGTTAAAATGCGAAGATTGCGTAGATCAAAACAACCCTAATAGGATTGATTTTTCACCGGCGAACTGGTCTAGCGGTAACGCGTTCGTATCTGGAGCAAAAGGTTTTAGGTTCAAATCTCAGGTAGGTTAAATTGGGTACAGTGTTGCTAACGGCTTGTCATTACTGCGACCTTTCTCCGAAAGAAGCTATATTGCCCAGCGGAGTGATGTTGAGATGGGCCCAAAAAATTGTTACACTCCTAGGCGTAGTAGAACGAGTACAATAAAAAGTTTAAGTTTAGATTTATTTAAAGTCGATTTTTCCCTGTTTACCCAATTTTTATTTGTTTGATTAGCTGCGTATAATTAGCTGTGCTATTTCAATTACATATTTTACTTTTTCGGAGAAAATTCTTATTAGACAAAACCCTTAATTGATCCCTAGTAGACATACCCCGCATACGGACATCATCCTGAATTGGACAATCTCATATTTGAGTTTTTCCATTAGAGAAAATACAAGTGCATGCTGCAATCAAAATCAGTCCAATCTTAGTACAAACCAGTAAGAACAAATTCTCGCATTTATGACAAAAAAGTTCTTATTTGAGTTATTGCAAGAACATCACTTTAGCTGAAAATGCTTGGGCTTGACGAGAACCTGGAGATCAACTTCTTACTACGCAGTTCTCAAACTTCTGTAAACTTGATGGGGTTGAAACTGATGGTAATTAATAAAAAAAACTAGCAATTATTCATATCTACATGTTTATTTACCAAGTTGCCTAGGTAAGGAGACAGCGAAAGGATCTTTTGGTATTCGATTGAAACTGCCACCTGCTTACTTGCCTACCATACTCGGTGGAGGCTTCGCAATGTCTTCTTTAATGCTGAGCAACAAGCAGAAAAACTGCAGCACCAACTTTTATTAGCTTCGGTTTGAACCGACCGGGAACTGAACCCAGGGGTGCCGAAACGTCAAAAGGGAAAGGGGGGCAGCTTTTTCAAGGGGCACTTTCAATACTATACGCACAGTCATTTCCACCAACATTGCAGAAATACTGTCAAACAATTAAACATTTCACCAAAGCCAAAGTACTGAGTACGTCGAATAAACAGTAAAAATAACAACAAACAAATTATCAATTAAATAAGAGCAGTCTCTACCGCAGGATGCCATCGGAAGTTTGGGGGCAACGTCCCCAACAGCCGAAGGCAAGGAGGTCTGGGAGCGGAGCCCCCAGCGCTCGGAGATTTTGCAATTTTTGAGCAAAAATAACTTAATTTTAGGCCTATTGTAGCAAAAATTAATGCTTTTAAATTGTGGCATAAAAATTAGCAGTGCTAAAACATGATTAAACCGGCTGCGTAAATGAGCAGATTGGCTATAAGGGCGGTGGCTAATGGTAAAATTTTAGCCTTTTTATAACAAGCTGGTAAACCTTAAAACAAAAAAATCACAAATTTTAAACTAATTCGTCTGCATTTACAAAACACGATAATTTTGAAAAAGATGTTTATTTCCACCACATCTTACATCTCCATCCCCAACGAGTATTTTGCTGTTAGGTCTGGACAAGAAATGGATCTTGCTCCAGTTATTGCAATGAATTTTGTGCGTTACAAGTTTTTCTTAGATTAATCCTGTTTGAGCAGGGATCCGGATCACCTGGATTCGCCTCTGGTAACGTCAGCGTCATTCGTTCCAACTAGGGCTACAAACAAACTTAGAAATTTGAATGTCTGGAGCCAGAGTAGCGTGACTGGGGAGGCATAAATATTTTTTTTGGGGGGCACAAAAACTTTGTTCCCCCGAATTCGTGAGTGACGACCATAAAAACAAAAAAAAAATTCTTCACCGCAGAATCTGCAAAAGAACGGTTCTTGCTCACGAATTCTGGAGTGATGATCAGTATTTTGGGGGTCTCAAGGTTCGAACTGCACTCCAATGGCACCGAGCCTGTTACTTTCTTTGGGGCTCAATCCTCGCTTAGGGGGGCACAGTTCTCATTTGGGGAAGCACGGCCCCGGAATGCTCCCCTTGGCGCTGGGCCTGAGGCAGTGCTGTCGCCAGAGCAAATGAAGTGAGGGGGCACTAGCCAAAAGTGGAGGGGCACAAAAATTAGCATATAAAAACTAATCTTCAGATTGTACGGCTGCAGCTATGCGCAATTTTACAATAAGGGCCGGCAGAGCTTCTTAAGTTGCGGCCCATAGTTGCTTAAAAATCTATCTAGAGCAATGAATGCTATCAAACGTGCAACCAGAATTTTGCTAAGAGGAGTGAACCAAAACTAAATTTCTTTTTTTGCACAAAAACTGCTGAACATACAACTCAAACGTGTCACAGACGGGACATAGTCACTAAATATTTAGTGCAGAGATGGAACCGGTCAGGATTTTCTCCACCCGACCCGACCGGTAAATTTCAAAATCATTGCCGGTTGACCGGACGGTCGACAGGCCGGTTGACTGGTTTCTGACCGGCCCGGTCGACCGGTTTTTTTACCGAAGATTTTTGTTCACTGTTCAATGTATCAAATGAAAAATTTTCAAAAGCGGGGGGAGGGGCATGGGTGAGGTGTTAAAATTTGTGACTTTGGACGCAAAAAAAACGCAAAAAAAAGTTTTGTGTTTTTGCAAAAATGACTCAATTTTAAGACCTTTTTTATTTAAGTTTCGTTTTGAAAGACCTGTTTTGAGCAGCGCAAAACGTGCAGAAAATAAGCATAAAAACCACTGTAGGGCACAAGCTAAATTATTAGACATTCTTTCTAATGATATTACGCGAAGGCCAAAAAATAAAGTTACAATTTTTTAGCTATTTATGACAGATTATTTGCAAGTTGCCGAGCAGCAAACACTAAACTTTTTTTCGGCAGTGCTGCTTTTGCAGTTACAAAAAGATAAATGAGAAAAAAAACAACAGCAGAGGATAGGTAACAGTAAAAACATACGAACATCACAATAATTGTACTATAATACCCAAAAACATTAAAATGATGCAACAATAACATTATATAATATTGAAAAATTATGTCACTAACAACGTGAAAAAAGGAATACTCAAAAATTATGTCATTAACAGCGTGAAAAAAATTAATAATATTCATAACAACTAGGCTGCGTCACTAACAGTTTGAGAAAGTATTAAAAGGATCTATTGCAAAACATTATGTACTGGAAAAGGTTTTTAGCTTTACCGAGATTTATATACGGGCGGAACAATTAATATACATCTCTGTGCAGCCAAAAACCTTTTCCAGTATATAATGTTTTGCAATAGATTCTTTTCTGACTTTCTCAAACTGTTTGTGAAGCAGCCTAGTTGTTGTGAATATTATTAATTTTTTTCACGCTGATAATGACATAATTTTTGAGTATTCCTTTTTTCACGTTGTTAGTGACATAATTTTTCAACATTCCTTTATTTCACGCTAGTTGTTAGTGACATAATTTTCAATATTATATAATGTTGTTGCTCCATTATTTTAATGTTTTTGGGTATATAATAGTACAAGTATTGTGATGTTCGTATGTTTTTACTGTTACCTATCTTATGCTGTTGTCTTTTTCTCATTTATCTTTTTGTAACTGCAAAGGCAGCACTGCAAGTTGTTCTGAAGAAGCTTCCCGGTTTGGGAGACGAAACGTCAAACCAATAAATAAACTCATCGATAGTACGAAGTGGTTATGAATAACTATCCCGATAAACGCAACGCGTCCGTTAGTTTCATTGAAAACACTAAATTGTTATGACATTAGCTAGAAAACATTCGAAATATGATGTACCCCAGCAGTTTGTAGAAATGCTGCTACTTCAGAACAAGCCATGGTTAATTAGATATCAAAAAAAAATAAGATCTATGTCTTTCTTACCCAGTGTAGAGTGTGGTAAATTTAAGTTGAGAAAAGCTTTTCAAAGCGGCAAGATGTACTAAAAAATCTGTAATCAGCGCCACTTCTACTCCTTAAGCTGATTAAAATGATGCTAAAATGCCAGGCAGCGAAAGCCTCTTTTACATGCATGCTTTATTAGAATATGATTACGCGATTTAAACGTATATTTTGTACTTTTTTGATTTGTGCCGTGGCCCAAAGTGGAGGGCTTGGCACAATACTCCCACCCTAAATACGTCTCTGGATGTGCATGTCTTAATGGTCACAGCTTGAAACCATTCAAAAAGTGTTTTCGAAAGGTGTGGTTAGTTAATACTGATTTTTTATAAAAAGTTTTATTTATGATAAAATATATAAGTATATTTTGGTTGGTGTTTAGATGTTTTTTGGTTCCAAAAAAGGAGAATTTGACCGGTTTCTCAACCGGCTTGACCGGCCGGTCGAAGAATCTCGACCTGACCGGCAACCCGACCGACCGATCGACCAGACCGGTTTCCATCTCTGACTTAGTGACTGTGAACGGGGCTTGGGGAGGAGCCCCAGCCGCTAGGCGATTTTTGCGATTTTGTAGCAAAAAAGTAGCGATTTTAACCCCATTTTAATCACATTTCACACTTTTTGAAGCCATATGAATAACTCAATAGCTAAAGTTTTGAAGTAATTTCAAAGAATTAAATTGCTTAGCACCTTCAACCCCCTCCTTACTTCAGGTCAAGTCTAAACTACATTTAAACGCTTGCGTTTTAAGGTAAAATTTTCTAAGTGAGTTGGCTAAGGGGGCTTAAGCCCCTTCACCTTAGTTGTGCCATTAACTGCAACCTCAAAATCTTGAGTTTGCTTTAAAAATCAAAACAGCTGGTCTTTGAAAAGAAATGCATCAGATTCTGCAGACTTACCTCTAACTTTGGCGACGCATCCGTATAGGCGTGTTATTAAGACGGAATATTGCGTCAGATTATGTGGCACAGCAGTTGGTTGCCTGCAATTTCGCAAAAAATCGAGAAAACGTCAAAGGAGAATTATGTTTGAACGTACTTATTCCTTTTTCCATCATTGTGTGTTGCCTTGTCACTAAATAATGTTCTAAAAACTGTATTTTGAGTAAACCTAAATGGGGGGCACAAGCATCCGTTAGGGCGGCACGGCCCCCCTGGCTCCCCCGTAGTGACAGCACTGGCCTGAAGCCTACAGACATTGATCCTTGACTTCTTAATTTGAAATTTTGTAGCACTCTATATCTTTGTAGCGTAAGTATAAACTAATGGAACTGAATCGGGTGTCACAGCTCAAAGGCTGACCAAATATATTCCACAAGATTGCTCTTTTATTTTATCGGTACTTTATTCAGAAATCATTTAACACACGCAATTTGTTATTATTGAGTTCAATGAACTTTTTAGTGTCAAGCAATGGAGAATAATATTGCTTATAATGAAAGATATTTTTTTAGAAAATGAAAATTGTACTGCAACGTGATTTGAATCGACAAAAAATTTTTATTACGTTTTCTTTCTAGAAAGGGCTCTGTTGGTTGACAAGCCACAAAACTTTAATTCCTCAAATGCTTCTTGTAACTCCAGTACGCTTTCGCGTGCCATCAGTTTAAACTGACGCTAAGAGGATATGAGTAAAGTTTCATCCAATTGATCAGCTTTTACGAGCTAGCAAAAAAAAAAAACGTACAGTGTAGTGTAGCCTATTGCAAGTTGCTTCTAACTTTTTACTGTGTTAAATGCTGTAGTGCACAATTGGGTCATTTGTCGGGTCTGTTGTTCAAAAACCATTAAATTAACTGTTTGATCTATTGTTCATAAACAATTAAATTTATCCTGCTTTGGGAAAGCGAGCTTTGAGATTAGCAAACGTTTGCTTCGTTACTATCGTACTGAAACGCAAAGGGCAGTACTGCCCCCCACCCCCCCCCTTGCCCCTCCTGGTAAAAGGGCAGGGGGCAGCTTCCCCCTTGCCCCCCGTTCCGGCACCACTGACTGAACCTGAGTCTACCGCTTCAGTAGAGGACGCTCCACCTAATTTTCTGTTATCTTCTAATGCCATTTTATTCTACAGAGCATTACCGAGTCAAAGTTATTCCGAAAAATTGTACGTGTAACTGTGAGTCTAAAATTGTTTCCCGAGTTTATCCACAATCGGATACAGGATTTAATCCTAGCAGCTACATTAAGTTTGCTAATTTACCGTACCGTTTCGGAAATGAAATTACAACTTTATTCAGCGATTTGCCTGGGCCAGGAGACAACAAAAGGTCCTTGCCATGTCAACTTGCCCCTTGTGTACCACACATAGTAGAGGCCTTTTCATCGCCAAAAGCCAAGTAGAAAAGCGTGAATACTAATTTATAGTAAGGTTTGTTTCGAAATTTGGGATCTCACACTATAAGAGATACTGACGAGTTTCGACACAGTCTTGTGTTATCTTCACGCGTTACATTCAAAAACATAAACAATACACTGAAAACAATTTAATACAGTATGCGCTGAGCTATCGCAAACGTTTCGACCTTGTTCAAGGTCTCATCAGGCGACAATAACACAATACATACATCACTTAAACAAAGTGTACACATGGTGCAATCGAGTTAAAATTTTGGTAGAAAATTATTACAGAATACGCATCAGTTCAGTCTAGACTGTACACACACGATCAACACGTTTGGCGTCATCGCAATATAGTTTGTACTTGCCCAGATATAAAACACTTACATTACAGAGAAATATTAAATTCCAAGGTGTTAAAATTTGGAACTCAGTACCTTTAGAAATAAAAAAATTACCCTTCAATCGATTCAAAATACAATATAAGAAGCATTTGCTGTCAAATTATACTTGATGCTTTCTGTTCTATATTATTTGGAACTTTGATATGACTATAACTTCTGTGACTATTATCGGACCAGTAACTATACCGCATAGGGATTCGTCCGCAGATCATGCTGGAGGCTGGCTGGTGGGTTGCGTCTCTTCGTTCGAGTTCGCTTCATTTTACCTTACGAATTTTTTGTTAAGAATTTTTTCATCAATGGTTGAGCGAGGTTGGCCGAGAGGGTGGAGGCGTGTTCGCTGGGGTGGTCATCGCGGGTTTTGCTGGCGCTTCTCGTTGAGCATCTTACTGCTACTTCTCAATTAATAAATTACATTCGCACTGCACGATTGCTATGTTCATAGGTGGCTGCTCGACTTGATGACCGAGAGGTCCCTTCGCAGCTTCCTGTCACAACTCAATTCCCTGCTTTTTGTGCTGTGTGTTGTTTTGTGCTAAATAAACATGACTATGACTATGACTAGACTGAACAGATGCTTATACTGTAATAGATTTGAACAAATAGTATTGTAATACACTGAACAGATGCGTATACTGCAATAATTTTCTTCCTGAATTTTAACTCGATCGCACAATGTGTACATTTTGTTTAAGTGATGTATATATTGTGTTATTGTAGTCTGATGAGACCCTTGAGCAAGTTAGAAACGCGTCGTTTTAACTCAGTGCATATTGTATTATATCATTTTCAGTGTATTGCTTATGTTTTTGAATGTAACGCCGTAAAGATGACATAAGACTGTGTTGAAAGACATTAGTATCTCTAGTGTGAGATCCCAAACATCAAAGTAAATATTTCTAAAATGTTTTAACTTTGTAGTCCTTTTGCTAATTTATAGTCTTTTGTGTGACCCAACGAGAGTTGAACCCGAATTTACCGTTTCAATAACAGACGCTCTACAGTGTGGTGATTTTAGTTTTAACTCGCTCCCGGTAACTCTAACTACTTCCTTAACTAACGCTCTATTGATTAGTAACTGTAACTAACTCCTTAAAATGACTTGAATGCTGTATTTGGTTGTGTTGTTGCGTTCTTGGATTACACAAGTTGGATTAGACAATATGAAAAGTTTTTCTTAAATTATTTGTAACTTTAAACAAGCAGCTAATTTAACTTGAAAGCAGTATTTGTCACGTTTTCGAAGACTAAGTTTTACATTTTAGAACGGATCAATGACATCGTATTGGGAGAGACAACTTCACTAAACAGTTTTATTTATTTATTTTTTGTTAATTCTTATCCAAACCTAGCCCAAAACTCAAATCCTTACTCTAAACCTAACACCAAGCCTAACCCTATGACGTTAAGCTTTAAAAAAATGCACAAAAAGTAAGTGAAAAATGCGCGGATAACTTAGTCTCATTTTCGTTTTATTTTTGTAGCCTTAAAAATTTTTGGTGAAATAGTCACTCCCTTTTTTAATTTCTGCTTGGGTACAATTTGCTTATCTAAACAGGTAGATTCTCTGCTCCCGTGCTGAATCTGACGATGGCAAACCCAAACACAATAAGAACAACTTTCAGACTCCCTAACTGTGGAATAATCTGCAGATATTTAAGCATTCCGGTTACAGCGATTCTTGTAGAATCAATAGGTAAAACTTTGTTGATTATAACGGACTTCACTTTTGAAATTATAAAAATTAATCTTCATTCCTAATTCGAAAATCTTCTACTTGATTGCATCGCTGACTTCGAGTTGAGTCAAAGTTTTTGTCAGATGTTTACAGATGTAGGTGATATCATCGTATGAAATATAAAATCAGTTGTAAAAGATTGTATGTTTGTAAATTGTGCTCATAATTTTGTAATTCCAGAACATGAAATAGAGCTATCTACTTTAGCTCTTCCTAATTGTTTTGTTGTAGTAATTGATAGTGCGGGAAGTTAAGAAGTTTACAAACGACCACAGCTGAAGCACGATTGTAGAATAAGATAAAACGCAAAGTTGTAAAATAAGATACTCTCAGACTAATAAGACCAAATCAGACTGTTGAGGTTATTTTTGCTGATTTTAAATATAATGATCTTTATGCCTCATTGAAAAAGGAGGTTAAAAGCTACGGTAAATTCAATACAAAAGCCTCAAATTTCCAACGCTTGTTTAACATTTCAGCAAACTGTTCTTTCTGCATGTCACATCAAGTAACATCGCAAAATTAAAAAGTTTTTACTTCTTAAACAAACAAAGCTGTCTTAAACATTTTATTTAAAAAGAGACGTTTCGATTAATTATTTGAGTCATTATTAATCTGTAAATAATGTGAAGAAAAACTAGAACTGTAGGTAACTTACAAAGTTAAGTTTAACAAAACAAGTTTTTGCCCGTTTTGTTAAACTTAACTTTGCCAGATTACCTCTTGCTCTAATTTTTCTTGTGCATTATTTATAAATTGACAATGACTTAAGTAGTTAGTCGGAACGTCTCTTTATAAATAAAATGTTTTTGACAGATTTGGCTCTTTTATTGTTAGTGAAACTGATTCTCAAGACAAATTTTTATGCTCCAAAATTGTTCTGATTTTTTAGTCACAAACCAAATGTTTACAATCTGGCACGTAGCTCATTCCTTTTACTTCCTGGTCAAGTAAAATTTTGCACATGGCTTAGCTAAGGAAGCGTCAGCCTCTTAACCTCCTTTACTTGGTTGCGCCACTGCTTACGAAATAATGTTTTCTGAAAGGGAATGTTGTCAACGATGCGAACGCAACTTTGCCACCAGAAGAATTACGTCTCAACACCTCGCAACATACGATATCTGCTGGCGTAAGCATACTACTGTTCTAACAAAACGATCACAAACCAAACGGCGGCAACAGCAGCTCAGTCGGTAGAACGTCGATTCAATGATGGAATGGTTGCTTACTTCCGGTTTGATTTTCGGACTAGAAATGCGTCCCTGTGTCTTTGCGAAGCCTCTTATTGCTAATTTTTCGTCAGGGTCAAACACTTTACCTGTTTTGGTGGCCCAGCCTGACAAACGACTTGCAAGCAGAAACCAAAAAGAACAGATGCAGAGTGTTGTTGGACAGATGCAGAGTGTCTGGCTCATGTGCATGAATAAATCAAGGACCGCTACTTTCCCGTTTACAGAAGACAGTGGTGCAGTGTATTTCAATGTAAAGTTGGTCAATTGCTCATTTATTTCAAACTCAGATATTCCACCACAAGTCTGCGCAGACCTGTGTTTTGTAGTATCATCTCTCATTAGTCAGCCTTTTTACATGAGGTTTTGCAATGGGGTTGAGGAAAATTTGCAAAATCCTTTCGTCACGAATGTTGGTTACTTCATCACAGAAGCTTGTATCACGAATAGTATTACCTTATAAAAGTATTCATTTTTAATCGTTTGCGTGCTATCTGGCCTAAAGAAAAAATTAATCGTATCAAATCAACAGTGATTATTTTTTAAGACGATTGTGGTCTAAAGTATTATAACCTAAAGTACTTCTAACAACAGAGACATTTTTTAAGACGAAATGGTGTTGATTTTTTTCATGAACACCATTGCAAAGCCTCAAGTAGAAAGGTTGACTGTGGCTAGAATATCTTTTATCATTATTACCAGAGCTGGGCAAGTCCGCAAGTTAGTCCGCAAGTCCGCAAATCTGCAATTGCAGACTAACGAAAAAAGTTGCGGACATGTGGATTTGCGGACTTTGGCAGTTTAAATTGCGGACTTGCGGTTGCGGACTATTTTTAATTTTAGTCCGCAATTCCGCAAGTTTTATACAAATATTGAAATTTTTTACTATTTTCGTAAAATATACATGTTTTTACCCAGTCAAACATGAAAAATCAATTTAATTTTTTGGAGTTAAAGTTCGGCAAAAATATCAAGTTATTCGAGTTCAGGCTGACATAAATATTATAGGTCTGCTTTTCGACTTAATTGCTTTCTTTTTGTTGACATGCTGTTTGGTAACGTGAGAAACGAATACATGCCGCGTTCTCATTTTTATGCAAATAGTTGGTTGATTTTTTAGAACATTTTAGAACCCCCTTTTGTGCTTGTTTCAAGAATCTTCTAGAACTGTCATTGTGGTAATTTAACTTGTATTGTCTTTAGACCTTTAATCTTATAATCTTTAAGTCTGCAACTAGTACTCAAATTAGATAATCTTCGACAGTACGAGTGATGTAGTGTCTCAAATTTTCGTAGTTTAGTGTATCAAGTTAGATGTGTAGTAAGTTGGTTGTTGATGTTTCTATTCTAAAGTGAGACCTCGAAGCAGTTTTTTAGTAATATAGTCTAGTAAAGTCTAGCCTAGTGTTAGTATAATCAATAGCGTAAATTTTGGTCTTGTAAATTTTAGTTAATTGATGTTGATTTGGCTAGCTGATAATTGACTTCTTGTTTTGCCGTGCTCCTTTGGATGAATCAAATTTTTGGTGTTCTGTGAGGAATAACATTGTTATATTTATATCCAAAGTGTGGTAT
This sequence comes from Trididemnum nubilum, assembly GCA_963965965.1. Lineage (NCBI taxonomy): Eukaryota > Metazoa > Chordata > Ascidiacea > Aplousobranchia > Didemnidae > Trididemnum > Trididemnum nubilum. The sequence goes on from OZ014479.1 coordinate 11,955,764, forward strand.
GACTGCAGAAATATGAAGGATACGGTGTGCGGCGAGACAGGCTATTACAAGCAGATCTAACCTGATTTAAATTGTAGTCAACACTGTTTTCTCGAGTTCGGCAAAACAAGTTCGTTTTTTGGGTTTAAGTTCAAATTTGCAGCCCTGGTTCAAAGTATGGCTTTGTTGTTTTTTACCGTGAGTTTACAAAATTTGCCTCTGAGGTATCATTTTTTGTACTGGTAGCCAGTGCCGTCGCTACGGTGAGGCCAGGGGCGCCGCCCCCCTCCCTAACGACTGCTTGTGCCCCCCATTTTGGTTCATTCAGAATGCTTTTTTGGAAATGACAAGACAAAAGGCACTAATGGAAAAAGGAATAATAATTTTCAAACATGATTCTCGTTTGAAGTTTTCTTGATTGTTGCAAAATTGCTGGCCACCAACATAAATGTGACCCAATAATCCGTCTTATTAACACGTCTTTACGGATGTGTCGCGGAATAGGGATGTATGCTTACAGAAGCGTTACCGGTATTTCGTTAGTGATTATGACCTGAAACAATACGTAAAAACATTTCTTTAAAAGACCAGCTGTTTTTTTTTTTTAGAGCACATTCAAGATTTATTTTAGTTCGCTGTCAGTGGCGTAATTAGGAGGAAGAGGCTAAGGGGTCATCAACCCCTTTTAACCAAGTCATTTAGAAAATATAACCAAGAAAAGAATAAGCGTTTAAACGTATTTTGGACTTGACCTAATGTATATGGGGGCTCAAGAGGCTAGACAATTCAAATGTTCAATGACTTCTGAATTTTAGCAATTTACTGTAATTATTGATATGGTTTTAAAACGTGCGAAATGTGATTCAAATGGCGTTAAAATCGCTATTTTTGCCGCAAAATTGCAAAAATCACCTAGCAGCTGAGCCCCCTCTGTAACATGCTTGAGTAGCAACGGTTTGTTCAGCACGGGACCTAAATTAGACAATTTTTGTGCAAAAACATTTACTTTTGGTTCAAGCCCCCTCTCTCTTACGTAACAAAACCCTGGTTGCGCTTCTGGTCGCATTCACTCCTGTAGACATATTTTTCAAGCGATTATACCGGCTGCATGCGAAACGAGTTAATAAACGCTGCCGAGCTTATATGTATCTTTTTTCAAAGATGAATACAAAATTGTAGCTTTAAAATATCAGTTTTTATGTGCAAAAGTTCAGTCCATTTTTGGCTAGGGCCCTCTCAATTCGTTTGGTCTGGCGACGGCACTGCTGGTAGCGTGTGCTTATCTCATTCCAAGAGTATTTATTGAAACTAAAGGAACTAAAAATTTGGTAATACGATCAGTGATATGAATGTTTTTTTGCCTTCTACTGCCTTTGCCTTTTCCTGCCTCGAAAAAATTTGTTTTGGAATATATTGTTGCAAGCCGAACTGCGGATTGTACTTTGCTATTTGATTGCTTCTCACTGTAATTCAATGGCTTTTGATCTCCAAATCCCTAGCTTCATTGTAGCATTTTTGAGGGTTCGCCTGAGAGTTGTGCATTATGCTTCCACGCAGTTTAGGCACCTACTGTATAAGCAGATGCGCAACCAGGAGGGCTGGAAGCTAAAAACCCTTAGTCAAGTCACTTAAAAACTTTAACCAAAATTACAAGCGTTTCAATCTTTTTTGAGTTGGACCTGAAAGTAAGAGGGGCTGGGCTATTCAATTTTTAAGTTTGCCATCCAAAAAAGCAGCTCAATAACAAGTCATGCTGCGGTACATTTACTACAATCAACGATTGTGAGTAATTTCTTTTATTGCGTAGAATGTATTCACCATACGTTTGCTATACTCCCCACAAGTCACAACTTTTGACTTATTTTTGCCAATCAACTCTGAGCAGTTCACTTCGGGACGTGATTGATTGCAAAACTTTTTCACTCGGTTCATAAAAAGTTGCGGACTTGCGGTGCGGACTTCAAATATTACGAAGTTGCGGACTTCAAGAATTACGAAGTTGCGGACTTGCGGTTGCGGACTTCAAGAATTACGAAGTTGCGGACTTGCGGTTGCGGACTAAGCTTTTAAACGTCCAATTGCGGACTTGCGGTTGCGGATTAAGAAAATTGAAATTTGGTTGCGGATTTGCGGACTGCGGACTTAAAAAAAACTTGCGGTGCCCAGCACTGATTATTACGGTATAAAACATTTTACCTCAGTGCTAGCTTTTTGTGCAAAATAACGTCTTAATCAAAAAAGGATCTATTGTCAACTTCGGCCATGCTGGCAGTCTATACAATGGAACGACTTACGCGATAGAATCAGGCTCTATTTAGTCGAGCGGATTAAAAAGTTTTAACACTATAGTATTTAAAGCCTTCATACTTGATATTTTGTGCTATATATACAGATACGATATTTACTTGTCGAATTCGTCTTGACCACGTTTGTATTATTTAGGGTGATTCTTCGGCTTGCTCAGCTGAAAGAACGGTACGTCAAAGTCTAATTTTGTTACGAGCTTTTGCTAAAATCGTATTTAAATATATTGACTTCGCATTCTTGTAAAAACACGAGGCTTATTATTTGCTCAAAATTTAAGAACAAGTTAAGAACAATGCTAGTCTCAGCATGAGAACAAAACTTAGAAGAAACACGGGCTGGAACAACGCATTTACAAAAAAACAAAACTTTTTTCAGGCTTTCTCTGTATAGCCATTGTTGATTTGTCTCACAGTAATCATGATCTATAACAACAGATAACTTTTGACAACGCAAAAATGCTTTTGTGTCTCTTTGTTCTCCAATCAAGTTTAGAACAATTGAAGATAAACATTGTGCGAAAGTTTAAGAACAACCATGCAGCCTCAACTCAAAAGTTACTGGTTCTTTTAAAATGAAAGTGCATTGCTATTGATGACACTTGGCTGCACAACAGCACTGTAGTGGCGTAGCAAGGGGGGCTCTAAAGGGGTTCCCAATGCGAGCTATCTTAGCTTCAACGTTATCAATAGGCGTACGATTTTCATAAAGCTGAGATCTTTGCTTTTCACACAAGTTGTCTTGTTGCTAGTACTGCAGAACTTGAGCATTGTTTTAATCGGAATGTTCACGGTATTCGAAGTTTTACGTATGCTGACAAATGTTGAGAAGAATCGTCAGAATGCAGAGCGCAAAAAGGCTATTTTGCAGAAAAAAAAGAGCATTTACTTTCTGGAAAGACTGTCCAACAAGAGTGCCGCATTAATGTGACATGACAATCACGTAACATACACCGGCCGGCCAGTTGGACTGTCGGTTACGCGTTTGTCTCTGAAGCGGGAGGTCTGATGTTCAAATCTCAGGCCGCTTACCAGACACAATTTTACCAACGGCTTGGTACTGCTGCGACATTTCTTCGGTTGGAGCTGTGTTGCCAGCAGGCGTAATGACACGAAGATGGGTCCCGCAAACTCGTTACACGCTTCGGAGTAATACAGCGAGTATAATGAAAGATTTAAATTTGATTTGAACGATACACGAATCCTTTTTATCGGTACAGGTTAGAGGAGTGCTCGAATGCTCTCAATGGTCCTTCTTTCGAGCTAATTACGGCTCGGTTTTGTTTCTATATAAAAAGCGTTTCCTCTTTGTGATCTCCATTCTGACAATTCTTGGTGACAAATGTCAGACGAAAAACTTCGGAAAAAATAACGTTCTATAAAACAAAAAGGCCGCTTTTAGAAGCAAAAAACTTGCTGTTTCTTCACCTTCTGTACAGTTTGTCTATTTGTCTAAGGAAAAAGTCATTCAAGGCCTGCAAAATTAGCTTTTTATTCATCTCTCTCAAATAAATTTTGGGCTACGCCTCTATTGAAAGTAGCGTTAATCGTAACATACCGGTAATTCGATGAAGTTCGATTTTCATAGTATTTGCTTAAAATTTACTTTCAAAAACATCATCAGTTGCCAAAGTTGTTCATTTGAACAGACGGTGAATTCGGAATAATTTATGCAGACTTGACGATCGCTGGTTGATACCAGCATTTAGTGGTGTTTTGCATCGCTCACTGGACTGTGATGCTGGTACCAAATTTGTTTTCGTACTATCTTGTAGTATTTTCATGTAAGGTTATCATCATATTGCATGACTGTCCTGAAACCATCAAATAAAGAATAAACTAATGAAATTACAGTAACAATCATTACTAACAATTTTGCGTTTGGCGGTTTTCGAAAAATAAAGCAGCTGTGTGACCGGTATTGGCAACCTTGAGTCAGGATTTGATCGGCCCGAGATTTGACGCTATGACCTACCGTTCCAGAGAAAACGTGTTATTGCTTTTTACCAAACAACAGATTCCGACTTCGAACGGATGGTAGTTAGTCTTTAGTTACTTTATACCGTTATCCGTTAAATTCAGATGAATTGTGAACGAAACTTTGGGTTGATCGAGTTCTCTGATCTGGAAGACGGAAAAAGCTACGGGTTTTATGTCTTCTACGAAATTTCATCAGACTACTGGGAAAAAACAAAACGGAGCGCCGTGAGATACGAGGAAAAATCACTGGAAAAGGGTAAAGTGTTATTTCTTTAATTAAAATGTTCATTTTTTTGGAGCAGCTTTTCATCTGACACTTGTCAAGAATCGTCGAAATTGAGAGCGCAGGAAAAGGAGCGGCCATGGCCTATTAAAATAACACGGCCGTACAGTCTGTCTTGTCAAAAGAAAATTATAAGGGTCACTTTTTGCTATTTTCGTCTTAATGTGATGTGGCTGTCCGTAAATAATTGCTACTCGCAAACGAGTCTGCAACAGTTTGTCCTACTTTCTATCGTGTTTAATTAGCTCTGCCATCACTGTCAGTCGTACTTTTACAGTTTTAAACAGCAGAACAATATAATGAATGTATCATGTTTTTCACTGCATGTGCGCCAAAAGAGAGCTTTTGCTAGCAAAATTATTGTATGCAGTGATTTAATTTGATTTGTTTATAGTTAAGCTTTACGCAAGAAATTTAGTTAAAATTGCCGATATCTACAATAAACCACGTTTGGAAAACTTATGATGAGGCAGATACAGTTTGAGCTATAAACATCAGCTTGATACTGCAGCAATGGTTAAAATACTAATTATATAGTAAGTTTTGTAGACGGAGCATCAAAGCTTATGCAAAATATGTCTACTTTGGTTTTGCAAAACCTTTCTCTTATTTACAACAATTTTGAAAATCTACCGTATTTCTTTAAGTTATTTATTTTCTAATGCGAAACACTTGCTCTATTGTTCTTTGTAAATTTGATTATAAAAGGAGGAATGACAAAAAGTACAGCATTGTAGAAACCAACTCTGTATTTTCTTTTCCTTTCAAGAAACCATATTTGCTAAGCCGTTAAACAAAATTTATTTGCTAAGCCGTTAAAAGTAAGGATTGGGTGCCGAGCAAAATCGGTGGAATTTCGGCAAAGCATTTTGAGGATAATTTTTTAAATACTGGAAAGCGAACTACGCTTTGATGGGATTTAAACCCTGTTCTCAGCACCTATCCTGATTCTGGCAACTTTCCACAGTCTTTTTTGTCTTTGGTACCCCCAAGAAGAAAGTTTTGTTTTTTGACTCTGTGCATCTTCTGAAAAACATTCGCAACCGATGAAATTAAATTCGAAAAGATTTAATTTTCCACCATTTTCTTTTAACCAATTTACGACAACATCAACGTGCTTGGAGGAGAACTGTTATGGAAATTATAGCATGAAATTTACGACTTCGACCAATCATTGCCAGAAAATCTTCAAAAAGCACGCAAATTACGCTATAAAGCTTTGTATCCTGGTGATAACAAACAAAGTGTTCCTCTTTCATTTTTAATTTTTGATCCAATATCCTCTGCAGCCATATTAAGTTATAATCCAGAAAGACAAGATGCAGTTGCAATTTTAAAATCGATCAATTTATAGTGGACTCTTAGTAACAGTACACTGCAATTCAACTCGAATTATGCTGTTGGAAACGCCGCTTGTGCAGTCAATAAAGAAACAGAATTTTTGAGAAAACTGGCAAATTGGTTTCAGGAATGGAAAGCTTAGCAGCGCTCAAAATCGGAAAAGTTTTTGTTGTCGAACCAGGGGGCACATGACAGAAATTTCCTCGTTCGCTTTAACAACGAGTTTTTTTTAAGAGGCGTTAACGAACAAAATACTCGCTAAACGTAAGAAATCATTTTTGCACGTGTATGTCAAGTCTTGCGCAATCCGTTTCGTCATTCTTTCTCGCTAAATTTCTTCGAGCGATTGCGGAAAGCAGTTCGAGTAAAAAAACGTCACATTTTCCTCGCCAACTTAAAGAAGATCTTGAAGCACTCTTTAAGCGTGTGAGAAATCTTTTTCGTTTAGAAATTTAATGGCGAAATGTTGAAAACTTCCAACTCATGTGAAATTTTGCTGAAAATTAATTCAAATCGTCGCCATGTTTGCTATTAGACTGCTAAAAAAAAGCGAATTGCATTGAGAACCATTTGCTGTTTCGATTGATAAAGAAATGCTAAGTAGTGCAAGTTGACAAAAATAGTAACAGACTCCTTTTATAAGAACGATTTTCTAAAACACGAGGCTCATTTTTGTTCAAAATTTAAGAACAAATTAAAAACACTGCCAGCCTCGGCAGCAAAACAAACCAAAAAAAAAAAATTCAAACTAATCAAAGAAACTAAAATTCGTGCTGATTCAAAACGATAAAATGTTGGTGATTTTCTTGTGTTTGCAAGCAAAATTGCAACTATTCAAGGTTATAAAGCTCGGTTGCTCTGCGCAAGCAATTGAGAAATTTTTTTCGGCAGTTGTTCAACTTGAAAAAAGCTTGCTTTTTTGCTTTTGCAATTTTACGATGCTGCTAAAGCAAGAAAAAAAGCCTTCACGTCTTAAGCAGACAGAGCTATAGGAATTAAACAGTGTTTCAAACATGCCCGCTGAAATTGACATCGATGCTCTCAAAATTTTTACAAAATCAAGAACAAATGAGACTGAATAGCGGCAAAAAATTAAAAACAGCCAGTCTAAACTTAAGATTTACTGGTTCTAAAAAGGAAGTGTACTTCGACTCGCTCACTTTTGAAAAATTTTGAAACCTTAAGACCTAAAGTTACTGTTGACTAATGAGTTTACCCACCAACAACGTCAAGGGCGCTTTACTTCATTAAAAAAATTATAGTATGGAAAAAGTTGTTCTTGTTTTACATTGATCCAAAAATATAATTAAATTCTGTCGTTCATTTACTAATTGTTATCAGTTGAAGAATTTGCTTGCGTAGAATAATCACGCATAGCTCAAAGTATCTTTTTCCGTAACAATGTAGTACATACAGTACGCTTGAACGCATTATTTTGAAGTAAAAATGCATCTGACGTCACAATGGGGTATTTATTAGGTACTAACCATGGCGCCCTTAACAACAGACCATGACATCGCGCAAGCGGCGGCTGTTTGTGGAGGCTGACTGCGAAAATTCTCTATCGTTACAAAATTGCTGATTTAGTGATTTTTAAAGTTGTATTCAATGGTTTAGCACTCCTCTTTCACAAAGTACAATAAAAACCACGAAATTGTATTGAAAATAATTGATACCGGTATTAAAAGCCTTCACAAACAGTTTCCTAATAAATCGCAACAATACTTAACTAAGCTAATAACAGTTGTCAAAACGTACCCTATAGTCATAAGCATAGCACAGCAACAAGTACGCTTGGCAAAGCATAGTAAAAGTAATCTTCAGCTATTATCACAGCATAGAAAGGCGTACGCAGGGGGGGGTTGGGGGTTCAACCCCCCCCTTCGTTTGTCGACTAAAATGCACAATAAAGAAAATCTCACGTTTTAGCACTTCTGAGCCTGTTCTTTTTGCAATGACATGGACTCCAACATGATTTAAAGCCACTTTTGAAACATCTAGAGTTTTTTTTGGGGGGAGGAGAATTTGCCAAAGATAGAACTTAAAAATCAGTAACAACTTCAAAAACTTGCCAAAATTAGCAAATTTAATCGCAGAAAATGCTTAACATTGGCTTCATCAAAAATATGGAGATGGGGTTTTAGTATTTGTTAATTAATCAGAATTAGTTAATTATTAATCCAAACAAATCTTGTTCCATTAGCCTACCCCCCCCCCCAATCCCCAACTGTCTCACTCTATAAACTACAGAATGTAAATGCTTGTGAGTTTTTTCAATTTATGATTTTGTGATTTACGGGCTAGTAAATTAGAGTACTGAAATGCTACCATTAGCCACCGCCCACATAGCCTATTTATGCAAACAGTTTGATCAAGTTTGCGCTACCAAGTTCTATGCCACGTTTTAAAAGCATTATTTTTCATTAAAATAGCCCCAAAATTAAGTTATTTTTGAAAAAAAATGCAAAATTTTCAAGCGCTGGAGGCTCAGCCCCCAGACCCCCCAAACACGGTCCCCCATTGCGAATTTCTGGGTACGCACCTGGCAACTTTGTACTGTTTATAATTAATTATTTGCGTGTTTTGTAGCTTTTGTTTGGAACAATATTTTTCTTGATCGTTCAGTTGCAAACCTTATGATGTTAATTATACTGTAGATGTATGCCTAATGCTTATTTGTTTTTTGTTTGAAAAGTTTTATTTACATTACGCACTGTCTGACTTTGATTCCATCTTGTGACATTGCACTAAGGTATTTATTTGCCAAAGTATAGATCGCGAACAAATTGTTGATGTCATTTTTGAATCCCCCCCCATCGAAAAATCCTGCGTACGCCACTGCAGCAAAATAAAAAGTACCCTACAGTCATTGACACAGCATAGCAAAAAGTAATCTACACTTATTACCACAGCATAGTAAAAAGTACGCTGTAGTCATTAGCACATTATACTGTAGCAAAAAGTACCTGAATTAAATGCAGAACACTGTGCATGGAGTCACTAACAAGGATGGCAATACGGTACGGTACGTTCAGAATTTGCGTACTACGTACCTCGCACCTTGAACTGTACCGTACCAGCGTACCGTACTTCCGTTCAATTTTTGGAGCGTACCGTACCAACGTACCGTACCCGTACCATTTTTAAAAAGGCGTACCGTACCAGCGTACCGCACTTCTTAGCAAAAATTGAAGCGTACCGTACCGTACTTAGGTGCCGTACCGTACTGCCATCCTTGCTTTCTACTACTCACAGTTTTAACTGACTTTGAATTCACTAATATATATAAATCAACGATCTCAATTCACTCAATTAGCGTCGGCTTCAGCTGTCTTTTGCCTCTGCATACAAAAATCCGGTGCACTGGGCGAAAAGTCTGGGATTTTTAATTAAAACAGTCTACCAACGTACCGTACCCGTACCATCACAAAAAAAGCGTACCGTACCAACGTACCGTACCCATATCATTGCAAAAAAAGGCGTACCGTACCAGCGTACCGTACTTCTTAGCAAAATTCGAGGCGTACCGTACCGTACCAACGTACCGTACCGTACTGCCATCCTTGGTCACGAAATGCTTTCACATTAGCAAGTTTTAGTAACATATTGTCCTTCAAAGCAGTTTCATTATCCAATGTAATCGCGAAAATTGATTGGGTGAGCTTTTTGAGCTGGATAATTAATTCATCTTTTAAAACCGAAAATAAACCGGCATCTTTCCACAAAAACAAATTTATTTATCATGTTTTGAATTTCTAACGGCACATGATGCTCGCTTTGTTGTGCGTTCCGGTGCTGAAGGAGAAGAAATCTGGGAGGATGGTACTCCTGGCCAAACAGAAGGAGGATTTTTTGGTCTAAGCTTTCCATCCCGTAACTCAATTGTTTAAAATTTTTTCGGTCAATTGAGTTCACATAAAACAGTATAGCTATTTACAGTGAGATTAGCATTTAGCATTGCTTATATCTATTTTCTTCTTTCTTCAGTATCAGCAGGCAAGCGATACACAGATAGTTTTTTACCAGAGTCTTCAGTGTTAATTTTTTCACAATCATAGTTAGCGCGACATGTGTAAGCACAACATTTTCTAGGCATTAAGATATCTGATATATTTGATCTAATTAAGCTGCAAAAACAATCATCTGTATGGTAGGCAGTGGCAATTTTAACAAGACTGTATATACAATAATCCTCATTTATTCTTAAACTACAGTAAAAATAAGGTACGCCAACAACAGGTAAAACGTACACTAAAGACTAGCATATAGATATGGTTTTGAACCGCCAAGTGGGTACCTACTACCTAGACGGCTATCTGCAGCTCGTGCATGATCTCCCAATGCAGTCAGCGTTCTTCATTAGATTCCAACTAACAGACCTGTATGCTACTGGCACTCAAGATGTGGCTTAAAACTTACAGTAGCCTATTGCTTTTTGCATCATGTTTTTAGCTAACCAGAGGCCTGCATACAGGCACATACAGTAAGTTTTATACTTACAAACTTTTCTTCGATGCAATTGGTAAAGTCTAATCTAAACGAGAGCCGTAGATTAAACTGTAAGCAAAACTCTATTTTTGTAATTTAATTTATTTCCTACTAACTGGGTCATCAACTGTTACAACTTTGCCACAAAATCTACTACTTAATAGCTGTAGTGAACCCATCTACCGGTTTGCAAAACCATTTCGCTGACTGTGAGTCTATAGTGAGAATGCAGAGCGTGACAAAATAGAGCAAAACCGCGTGCCGTGTGCAGAATGCCAATCGTGCGCAAAATTAGAGCCAGCCTCCACAAACAGCCGCCGCTTGCACGATGTCATGGCCTGTTGTTGAGGTCGCCATGGTACTAACACAAGTTACAAACATCTCGCAAAGAAATTCGAGCGAGCCGTTTTAACGCATGTTGGGCGAGACGCCTCAGAAATGGCAGTTAGTCGACGAAGATTTTTTGCTCGTTAGAGCTTTTTAGCGAGCGAGAATGGCCTTTACGAGCTCGTTAGCACGTTCTGTCATGTCGCCCCAGACTTGTGATGCCGTCGTAGTTACGCTACCATGCACTGCTTTTAGAGGATTTGCTTAGCAAACACTGCAAGTACGTTTTAACGGCACGATTCCAAACTGATCCTTTGGAATAGATTTTCAAAATATCGCCAAATGAATGGCGGAAGATTTTTGGTTAGTTTACGAGAGGTAGAAACATCCTAACAAATTTTGGCCTCAAAAAGTTTTCTCTTAAGAGTCCACTTTGGTATGGAATGAAAATGTTCGTTCAAATCTAATTAACGCCAGTGCACTGAAATTTTTTCAAAAAGCAGCTTAACGAAATAACTGACGACCTTGAATATTGCAGTTTGGAAAGTAATGCTAAGGAAGTAGCTGCTGTTGTTTCTGGATACGATGCTAAAAAAAAAACTGATAAACAGATCTCAATGTGTAGTATATCAAAAATCATAGACTACCACTGGCTCACAACAGAGCACAAGCGAATTCGATTACCTTTTGAAATTATCCCGAGGCAGTCTTTTTCTTCCATCTGTGGGCTTGGTGCAATACGTTCAGAAATCTTTTGCTACGCTGAACACAGCTAGCAATATTATTTTGAAATCATCTTTACCTGAAAGAGATGCGGGTGAGAGTGTTCTCACCATGAACACTTGTTTGCAGTCATTCCTGTGTGAACAACGTACGGTCAACATCAAGTTCATAAATGGGATTATATGCTACGTGCACTTAAATAATATTCAAAAGAAATCAGTTAATGAAGTTCGAAGATTCTCTGCAGCAGTTTATGTATAAACGAAAACTGGTCAACAAATAAATAAGTTCTTTAAGCACGCAATATCGATAACATGATCAGGGTGAGAAAATTAAACTTTTATTTTTTTGCTGTATCAAGTGGTACATTTTAAGATTGTTTGCAGGATTGACTTCATATAAATCTGTCGTACAAGATAAGAAATTAATCTCTGGGCGATCTACGACACAAGGTAGCAGCCAAAAGGCGCAAGACATAATCGCAAAGACATAAGGATGCTGGACATAAGCACACAAGGACATGAGGGCGCAGGGACATAAGGGCGCAGAAACGTAAATCTGCAATCTGCGGTAACATTTTTTTGCTTCGGAAATAATTAAGCAATCAAAGACACAAACTTGAATAATGAGTATTTTATTTAATTTTTGAAAGTCAAGTTTTGAAAGAAGTTTTTGGAATTCGCTTCCTGCTTTCAGTTCTCAATTATCACACAAAGTACTTCCCTTAAACTGTTTTTAGACCGCCGTGCACTAATCTTGAACAAACATTTAAAAAAATGTTTACGTTTAATGAGTTTATTTACTTTACGTAACCACGTCAGCGGTTGTTTTCAAACGCAATTAATTAACTGTTTTCAAATGCAGTCATTTAACCGTTGTACTTAATCCGTTGAGCAAACAATTATACTGTAATTAGTTTTTTGTCCCGCTGCGAAGCAAAATCAAATCTTTCATTTTCTTGCTCATTACGGTAGTGGTTTGTGCGATAATTGAGAAAACTGAAGGCTGGAAGCGAATTCAAAAAACTTCTTTCAAAACTTGACTTTCAAAAATTAAATAAAATACTCATTAATCAAGTTTGTGTCTTTGATTACATAATTTTTTTCGAAGCACGAAAAGATTAGCGCAGATTGCAGATTTACGTCTCTGCGCCCTTAAGTTCCTACGCCCTCATGTCCTTGCTCCACGGACTTCTAAATATTAGCATCTGGACTGGAAACGAAAATCGCGGCGTGGACAAGTTGAGGCCTAAGTCAACAAACCAATTTTGCCGATAAACCGTTTCTTTGTTTTAGCGTAAAGTAGTTTTACCGGCAACTGATATAATAATTCCGAAATCATACTGAAGAGATAGGGACCACACGATATAATCACAAATTTGGAACTTTAAAACATTTTTATTGACTTGCGGCAAACGTAAAAATAAAAATATCGCTCGTTGATGTACAAACGAAAATTTTAGCGAATCATAAAGTAACACTCGGTACCTCAATTTTATTTAGCAAACGCAATGACCTAGCAATTGATGTTCAACGCGAATAGCAATTCACAAATCAACTCGACCTTGTAATCATTTAACAACTTTTACCCAGTATGATTAAGGGCCCACAGAAATAAAATGCTTCTTAGTGCAATAACCATTCATAAACATGATGTAACTTATACTCAGAATAAAAAAGTAAAAACTATGTATTCTCAAAAGTAGCTTTTCAAGCACATTAATCAGCATAAAAACATAAAAAATAAATACTGTACCACAAAAAATTTAACAGCGATTGCTATATCACTACATTGAGAGTAATACCAGCAAATCATTAATTTAGTCTTTTAGTGACATAGAAAAATTAAATATCGACATTGTAGAACGTTTCAGCAGCAAACAAGTCGCAATTCAGTGAGCGACAAATCAGTAGTAAATATATCAGTGATATTGGGATCTTTTGTTTCACCAGAATAACCAGACTTGCAGTTGAGAGCTGAACAATTATTGACCACAATTAATAAAACTGGTATTAACTAGAACATAAATTTTAAAATCATGTTAGATTTAGACCCTAGATTCCTGTAACATAAAAAAGCTTGCTAATCAGGCTCGTAGCCAAATCGAAAGTTTTAGGGAGGCTAGCGCAGAACTTGGGAAGGGGTAATTTTTTTTCCTTAATCTTTGCAATTGTATGGTTTTGAAACCTATCATTTTTGTTTTGCTCATGCGTTTGCAAAACCTTCATATATGTTTGTTATCACAGTGAAAACTTTCCATCGGAATGCATTCGGTCACACATCGGCTACATAATTACGGAATATATGTATGTTGCATGAAATATATATGTATTTTTTTTTAGTTTTGTATTTTATTCCACGATCGCCAAAACAACAACACAAAAACTAGCAAAAGATCGAGGAAAAGGCAGAAGCAACAAAAACGATATACGTTATAACATGCTCACTTACAATAGGGTTACCATATTTTCATCACCATGAAGGAGGACACCTTTTTAATGAAATTTATTAACAGCCAGTTGTTCTGCATCGCCTATACGGCAAAAGACAAACGAAAGCAACAATCATTTTAGCTATAGGTCAAAGTGTTATTACCACTAACGTAAGCAGGATTTTCGAAAAGGGGGGCAGAAAATTTGAGAATAATGAAGACCAAAAAAAAATGTCTTCACTCAGATTTAGTCCGTTTTTCTGCCCAAACTTACGTCATGAACATCCTCGACTGTCTTAGAGGAACCTGGTAAGACGTAAGCTATAGCGCGTGCGTGATATATAGGCCTACTTTTAATGATCTAACTGATGATATATTTATACACTAAAAGGCTGCGTGAGTGGACATGTTTAATCTGTTCAAAATGCCGAAAAGGAGGACATTTGGGCATTTTTAACGTCCTCGGAGGACAAGTTATATTTCATTAAAAAGGAGGACATGTCCTCCAAAAAAGAGGACGTATGGTAACCCTAACTAACAATAAAATACAATCCAGCTAACAGAATTGTACCATGGCTGCTTCACCTGTATAGGCACTACACAAAGTGTTTACAAGATTTTTAAGAACTATTTACAAATTGTAACAAACAAACAACAGCACAAACAAAGAACAGTAATACGTGTACTACTAAAATCTTTTCCAGAATATCAAAAACACACAACAAGATGATAACAGTACATCAAGTTTTGTAAATGACCTATGCTTTTTGAACGTATGTTGTAACAGTAAGCTAAGGCTAACTTAAGAAGTCGCAAAATCATGAATTACTATGCAGGGAACAATTTAGCCATCGACCATTAATTAGTCAGCCCCTGTATGATTATTAAGCAAAGGTTCTACAATATAACAAAACGATTGTAGCCGAAATCATGTACAAGATTTCCCCTTAAGGAGGTCCATCATTTATCTAGATTGAATCCTATTAACATCCGACAAGAATCGAAATCAAACATAATGTATAATAAAATGATTGCACGTGTCACTAATTGGAGAAGCTGCACAATGGCTCAGATGTACAATTTAATACGCTGGAATGCTACATTATGCTAATTTATGTTCCCGTTGACTTGGTAAATTTGATTTTTTTTTTTAATTCTTTTACAGTTTGGGAATTTTTGCGTCATATAAATGCTAGAAATGACGATGCAACATGGAAACTTTTAGATGGCGCACACATTGTTGGTTTCCACAACTATTGTAGCTTAACATACTGTGCGAAGCCAAATAATACATTTCTAGCTTCATTTAGCCACGCTCAGGGCTGCAAACTCTTCAAATAGAACTCAATCGTTTGACGAGCTTAAAACTCAAAAAAAATTTTAGAATTCTAACTTTCTCAGACGAGCGAAAATGGGTTGATGTAACCTATGCAAACCAGACACACAAAACTAGCAGTGCTTTCTTAACTTGTTTCCCCAGCCAATACCGAGTTTTGACTACCTTCACCCAGCGATGGCCTACTGTAACCTTTCAAATCAAATCTTTCATTGTACTCGCTCTACTATGCCGAAGCGTGTAGCGAGTTAGCGGGACCCATGCCTGCGTCATTGCGCCCTGGGAACACAGCTCCTCTCAAAGAAATGTTGCAGCGGTGGCAAGCCATTGGCAACTTGTGTCCGATTTGAACCTCAGACCTCCAGCTTCATAGACGAACGTGTTACCGCTCGATCAACTGGCCGGTTACTGTAATGTCTAATCTGAAAATTGCCATTCATTTTTCAATTATTTACTACAGTGTAGCACCGGGAAAAATGATTTAATCTAGGATACATTTTTTAATCCAATAACCTACATAATACAATCTTTCTTCTGTTGCTTCTACAGCATTATTATAGGTTTCGCTAAATATTACGCTAGTACCGGTAGTGATAATGCTTGCTTGTATTGGTGTAATTTCACCAAAATTTTAACTAATTAATGTTATTGTCTTTCATTTTACACATTATACTTCTTCATCCATTAGCCGAAGCAGTTCTAGTGTACCAACTTATTTGATAGGATATACCTAAAATTACAGTTTTTACTTCAGCCAACCAACAGCAAATCGCCTTGTCTTACCATCTTACTAAAACTAATAATTTCTGATGTAGACTATTGCACTGTTAATAACAAAACTGCCTACTTACACACCACCCAAATAAAGCATATTAACTAACATTGCACTCTTATTGCCTTTAGTATACAGTACAACGTACAACTGTGCTTAAGCAAGGCCACGGCTTATGTCTGCAGTACAAGGAATTAAGAATTCTAAAGTGAAAAGTCGCTGCTTGTTTACATGCGATAGCTGCTCAGATGCGCAGACGCACTATTGCGCAGGCCTCAACTTGTCCACCCACGCGCTGCTTTTTTCTTTCGTTTCCAGTCCAGATGCTAATATTTAGAAGTCCGTGCCTTGCTTCCTAATGTCCAGTGCTCTTACGTCTTTGCGCTTATGTCCTACGTCCTTTTGTCTGCGCCCTGATGTCGTGTTTCGATCTCACGGACGTTATTCAAAATTGCATCTGCTCATAAAATCTATATTCTTCTTTCATCACTAGCTTGATTATTAGTTTATAGTAAAACATTACCGAAATTTACAGCATCATTCAAAAAGAAGATATTTTGCTTAATTGGTAGCGGTAAATAGCCCGCATTGTAAAGTACTATGCAATCATTTACAGAGAGCAACATCACGAGACAAGATTAGCAAAAAATGACCCTCATAATTTTCTTTCGACAAGGCAAGATTGTACCGCCCTGTTAATTAAGCAGGCAATGGAGCGGTTATTAAGGGAAAAAAACGAGCCGTGATTGGCTGGAAAAAGACTAGTGAGACGGTGTCATTAGTGTACAATGTTTAAACTGTACAAGAATTCTTTTTGTCGGCTGTGGGTGGGATTAAAAGTTTTGATGATAAGTACTTCAAGAACAGATAAAGGGAAAGAAGAGCGGTCTTGTTTGGGCTAGAATAGAGAATCTACTGCCGACAAAATTTTTTGTCGGATTTTTTTACTTGCTTTTCAAACCGGGTATATAGAAACAGAACCAAGCGTTGGGCGACGTAGATAGACGGGGGATCTTTCCGAACCAAATTCAGGCGGAGCAGAGATCAGCATCGGGTGGCTCGACTGGCACCGTTCGGTTCGGGTCGAGATTCTTCGACCGGGCGGTCAAATCGGTTGAAACACCCGTCAAATTCTTCTTTCTTGCAACTGAAAGACATCCAAGCACCAAACGAAATACGAGCATACAACATATATATTTATCATATATGAAACTTTAAAAAAAAAAACAGTATCAACAAACCACGCCTTTTCAAAACACTTGTTGAATGGTTTCAAGTTGTGACTAATATGCTGTGACCATTAAGACATGCACATCAAGAGGCGTATTTAGGGGGGGACATTGTGCCATGCACCCTCTTCTTTGGGCCACGGCACAATACAAAAAAGTGTAAACTATACGTTAAAATTGCATAATCAGACTATACTAAAGCACGCATGTGGAAGAGGCTTACGCTACCTGGCATTTTAGCATCATTTTAATCAGCTTGAGAGCACAAGAAGTAGCGCAGATCTCAGATTTTTAGTACATACTAAAATCTTGCGGTTTTGTATAGCTTTTTTCTACTTAAATTTACCACACTATACCCTGGGCAAGAAAAACATAGCTCTTATTTTATTATTTCTAACTAGCCATGGCTTGTTCTGAAGTAGCAGCATTTCTAGAAATTGCTGGGGCACATTATATTTAAAATATTTTTGAGCCAATGTCAAAACAGTTTAGTGTTTGCAACTCTGCAAATTGCAAATAATCTGTCACCAATAGCTAAAAAATTATTTTCTTGGCCTTACGCATAATATCATTAGATAGAACGTATAATAATTTAGCTTGTGTCCTCCAGTTCCTTTTATGCTTACTTTGTGGACGTTTTGTGCAGCCCAAAACAGGTCTTTCAAACCGAAATTTAACGTGAAAAGTCTGAAAATGAGTTATTTTTGCAAAAACCGCAAAACTTTTTAAGCGTTTATTTTCTGAAACCCCCGTCCGGAGTCACAAATTTTAACACCTCACCCATGCCCCCCCCTTTTGAAAAATTTTTATTAGATACATTAAACAGTAAACAAAAACCCTTAGTGAAAAACCTGTCGACCGGGCCGGTCAGAAACCGGTCGATCGGCCGGTCAACCTGCGTAGATTTTGAAACTTTCCGGTCGCGTCGAGAAAATCCTGATGGCTTCCACCTCTGAGGCAGAATATGAAATTGCTTCATCGTCTTAGTCATAAACGACTCGATAACGTGTTTAGGGTGTACCCACTATTCGGCAGAATGAACTTTATTTCGTCTAGTTCAGAAGGCAATCTTTCAGAACAGATGGCAAGAGCCCGATGAGTTAAGGTCAGGATTTAGTTTTGCGTTTCAGAGGCCTGAAGAAATTTCAGCCCAGATTTTGACCGATGAATGTGGGTTTCCAGTAGATGGAGTCTCGTGGTGACCTAGAAAAACAGCACATATACAAAAATAGCGTCATCTAGTCAAAACTAGTTGTAATATTCTCAGTTATTTAGGTGCCAAGCAGTTTGTACCGTAGCGAAAGCCTCGCACTTATCACGTTTGCTGTCAACTCCTTCAGTTTGCATAAAAAGAAACTAGCTTAATAAAGTATTTAGAATAAATCAGCGAGTTTGGTTTCTGATAAAAAAGTAAGCAATTAAGAGGTTAAGAGAAAATTGGCCGGCGAACAAACTCTCTAAAAGTAAAGTTTGCGTTGTTTCCAATATTGCTTTTTTTTGTCAAGAACAAAGTTTGGTGTGAATGTTTACAAAATCCAATAATAAATGTTTTTTGGCCTGACTAAAAAGGATTTTGTTTGAACTAAATTAAACCGGCAAAAGAGCAAAACGCTGCAACTATAAGATACTACATATGGGCCATTTTGCTGCGCGCTAATCAGTTTGATTTTGTCAGCAGTACAGTTGGAAAAAAACTGTACAATAGTCAAGTGATCTCAAAAAAAAGTAGCCGTCAAATTGTGTAACAAACGTCTAACAACAAGCCAAAGTAACATTGGTACTTAATACCATCTTTTAGAACTTGGTTGGAAAAGTTTATTCAAAGTTCACAAACTAGGCACGTATGGAGGTCTACTCCGGTGTTGATATGCTTGTTATCTGGTATGAATTGGTAAAGGTGGACCAATAATAATAGATAACATTCATGAAGTTATTTGCTCAACGATAAAAGATAACTTAGATATAGACAATATAAACAAGAATCAAAGCAGCAAACTGGAGACCAAAGTGGCTTCTTCGCAGCGTTTTGTCCTTTGGAGATTTTGTCCAATTCGGAATTTCGTCGGTTCGGGATTCTATCCAATTCGGGATTTTGCCCGTTCGAGATTATGCCCGATTCGGGATTTTTGTCCGTTCAGGATTTTGTCCCGTTGGGGATTATGTCCAATTCGGGATTTTGTCCCATTCGGGAATTTATCTGTTCTGGATTTTGCTCAATTTGTAATTTTTTTCATTTGGGATTATGTCCAATTTAAGGCTTTTGTCCGTTCTGAATTGTGTACTTCGGAATTTTTTTAATTTTAGGATTTTTTTCATTTTCGGGATTTTGTTTTTCGGTTTTTGTCCGTAAACGCAAAATTTAAAAGAAGGAAAATTTTTCTTCACTGTTAAAATTTTTGGGTCCAGCTGACCCAAAAAATCCTGGTCAAAGGCCTTTGACCCAAAATTTTTGGGTCAAAATTTTTGGGTCATTGTAAAATTTTGGGTCGCGGTTAATTTTGGGTCAAAAAATTTGGGTCAAAGTAAAATTTTGGGTCAACGTTTTTGGGTTATTGCAAAAATTTGGGTAAGTGAAAAGTTTTGGGTCAAAGAAAAATTTTGGGTCAGCGTTTTTGGGTCATTGCAAAAATTTGGGTCAGCGAAAAATTTTGGGTCAAAGTTTTTGGGTCATTGCAGAAATTAGGGTCAGCAAAAAATTTTGGGTCAAAGAAAAATTTGGGGTCAAATTTTTGGGTCATTGCAAAAATTTGGTTAAGCAAAAAGTTTTGGGTCAAAATTTTTGGGTCAGTGCAAAATTTGGGTCAAAAAAATTTGGTCAAGGAAATAATTTGAGTCAAAGTTGTTGAGTCATTGCAAAAATTTGGGACAGCAAACAATTTTGGGTCAAAGTTTTTTGGTCATTGCAAAAATTTGGGTCAGTAAAAAAATTGAATCAAAGAAACACTTTAAATCATCGCAAAAATTTGGGTCAACAAAAAACTAGGGCCAAAAACATATTTTCTAAGTATATTTGGGTTTATACAAAAATTCGATACAACAAAAAATTTAGTCAAAGCAAAAATATAAGAGTCAAAGACACATTCTAGTCCACGCAAAAATTCGGATCAGCATAAAATTAAGGATCAAAAAATTAAAACACATTACAGAATGAGAAGTGTTTCTACTGTGGAATGAGTTTCTATGTAAAATGTTTCTATGTAATGTGTTTTTTGACTAAGGTCTACATCTGCATCCACCCCAATGATTTGACTGTGGTCTGCATGTGAATCACTTGAATTCAGGGAAAAAAACTCTTGAAATTTTGGTGAAGACCTTTTTTTTTGGTCTGCACTTAGTTTGCTGACGTGAAAAAAATCGTGGTCGAGGTTCATCCCCCCCAATGTTGAAAATAGGGCAAAATTGGGGTAGAATCGCAAATTATTTCCCCTCCAATGTTCAACAAGGATCGGCACCCCTGCAAGTAAGAAAGCTACTAAAATTCAAAAATCTACTAAGATTCAAAATTTTGTTCCAGTGAATTTCCTTAATACCAATATCAGCAAGGTTTTTATAGTTAGTGCTATTTTAAAATTATTTTTGAGGCTATGATAAAGTTTTTGATCGTTTAAATTTGTTGACTAAGTCTATCGGGTTCAAAAAAAATTTAATATTAGAAATATTTAGAGTCAGTTGTATTTGTTAACTAAAGTTTATTGACAATCTTTTAGAAAAAAATAAATCAAAAATTTAGATTCGGTGACATTTAGCTTACTGACTTATTTATTAAGGTGTTACTGTTCATCTCGCTGAGTTAAATGCGTGGAATGTAACGCAATCTGCGAAGATAATGCCTTGTGTGCTAATTATCACCCTTTATTGTTTGCAATTTTTAAAGCAAGACGTTCTAATGCGTATAATGCGTAGTGCTGTTCAAAACTTTTGTTGTTTATTTAATTACTGGACGCGGTTGATAATCGCACCTCAGCAGACAGTTTGCTTTTTACCATGTGAAGACCTAGATAGAAACTGCTATAATAATAGTAAACTGACTTGCTGAGTAAACCGACTTTAGCAGCAGCAGAAGAGAGAGAAAAAGTGCTGAGCAGTTATTTTGATCAAATTTGGAAAATTTTTATATGTTATATTAGCATAATCCTTGTTTATGTTAAGTTATTGCAGCTCCTATTTAAGAACTTTTAACAAGCTTTTATAAAAATTTAAAAAATTAAGCGTTGGCCTAGGAGAAAAAGAGATAAAAAAAGCTCGAGAATAGCTTCTTCACAACAACGAATGTGAAGCCAACAAAAAGATGTTAGATCAGCGAAAGTTTGACAGAAAAGAGAAATTGGGATTTCGTTCAATTAATGATGCCCGCTGCATTGTAAATTTGTGAGTTAATTTTAATCGTAAAACAATTTTTGTCGATAATTAGTGTTGATTCTTCACAAAAATGTTTAACAGATTAGGTTCAATTGCAAACTACACTGTTTGATTTAAAATTAATTGAAGTAAATTGCCAACACCTATCTGTGTTTTTTTTAACAAACATGCGGAAGTAAAAGTCTTTTGTTTCCTTTGAGCATATGGCTTAATGGTAAGAAGGTATCAAATATGGTCATGCAAGCAATGTGATTGGGCAAAATATTTTTGTTCAAAATCAATATATTGTGGATGCTGGCTATGGCAATGGTAGAAACATGTCAAGGTAAATGAATTACACTGTCTTTTTTTTCATAAGAACCAGTGAATTTAAGATTTAGGCAGTTCTTAAATTTTCACGAAGTTTTAGCTTGATTTGTTCATAAAAAGTTTTGGAAATTGAAGTGACGCACCATTTACGGCGAGCTATAAGGAAGGAGATTAGAGGGTTAGCTAGCTTATCGTTTTCAGAGGTACGCACTTGCGCAGCAACTATTTTACTTGCGACAGCGCTTGCGCTGCACCTATTTTCCTTGCGATAGCGCTTGCGCCGCAATTTATCTTCAAATGCTTGCGCCGCAAGTATTTGAGCAATTATAAGCGCAATTCAAATACGAGTAAAAATGATTGTTTTTAAATTAACTGAGATTAAACTTTAGAAAAGCATTGATAAGGTAAGTTCATAAGAGCCTCGTCATGCCAAATTGCTTTCGTCTATTGCTTGCAAAACTTCGATTGAATTCACAACAAGGGTCTTCTTTTACTGTAACTTTTCTCTGAAATATTTGCCGATTTTTCAAATTTTCCAATTGAGTATTTCAAAGAATGGTATAGTAAAATAAAGTTTCAAACAGAAAAATTAGTGTGTTGTTTTGACGTTTGCAGGCCAGAGTTTTAAAGCTTAACGCTTTGCGTGCTTCAAGCACGCAAAAGGATTGAAAAAAAATTGTTGTAATTGTCTTTTTAGAACTACGCTACATGTTCCTAAAAAATCTTAAAATTTTATTGGGCAAAATGTAACGCGTTGCTTGCAACAGCAATAGTCTTACGCCTTACACCGTAATTCAAAACAAAAAACAACAAAAACTACTATTTACAACTTTTTTCTTGACCGGAAAAATTTAAAAGATATTGCTAACAAAAGTGACAGCATCGGTAGCTCTTAACTATCAGATGGTTTAACTTTTTTTAAACAAAAAACACCATAATTTTTTTTAGTATGCCCCATTCGTCAGAGTGTGATGCTAATTGCTCCAGGAGCACAAATGTATCGAAGCTGGTCACCAATTTTTTTGACGGGTCATTAGACAAAACAACGACTGCAAAGTCGTTTTCTTGCCAGCACATGACGACTTTATTAGTGGAATTTAACACCCCAATTTTCTGAAGTGTAGGAGTTAAGCGTCTTTTTTTATTGGTTAAAGATGCTATTCGCCCAATGCGAGCGGGGTTGAGCGATTCGCACTTTTCCAAATGTTAGTATTTTTGAGAGAAAATCAATACTTTTATGTTTACTGATCGGTAGCGAGATAATTTGTTTTAAATAACGTATCGTATTGGTTTCGTACCTTAACCGAGTGCAGTTTGAGCGTACTGGACCAACTATATAAGGTGGATTTACACTGTAATTCTTTTTCGTCTGCTTTTGTCTGTTTTCGTACATTTTTGCTTCTCTATGAAACATAAGTATGCGCATTTTTCGTCCGCATTTTCGTTACTCCATATTTGCACTAAGTAAAGTGTATAACATGGTGATAAAAATTTTGTTGAAAATTTTGTGTATGGAAGATGTAAGCGAATTTCAAAATAGAACTGTACCCCTTTACAAAAATTTTTGTTTTGAAAACTTTTATCTAAAACGTTACGGTCTGGTTAGAATTTAGACATGTAAAACTGCGGACAAAAAACAACATACTTTTTCATGGAAAAGCTAAATACGTTCGAAAACAAACAAGAGCGGAAAAAAACGGATACTGTGCAAATCCACCTTTTAAAATCATACTTTTCAAAACGTCACACTTGCGCGTGCTGTTGCGCTTGCGTCGTAATTATTTTTTGGGGGCTTGCGGAAACGCTTGCGGCACAACTTTCATTCTTGCGCTGCCCACCTCTGATCATTCTTCTGAGAGATGTAAGGTATTAGTATGATTTGTAGATTAGGCGGTAAAAGATTTGATTTATAGCTTAGCTCTTTCGCATTTTTTGAAGTTGTTGGAGCATCAATAATTGCTAAAAAGTAACTACTTCACCCAGAAACTTTATGTTAAGTAGAGGAAAACGTGAATGAAGATTATTCACGCGCGCATTTTAAGGTCAAGATTTTAGTTTTAGAGCGTGGGTAACAGGTTTGAACTGGTTTTAAAATTTAGAGAATCGATTTAAATTTTTGGTAAAAATTTCTAGTGCAGTAGTCTTCCTAATTGCTTTAATTTTACAAGCACCATCGAGTCACTTCGAATTCTGTCTGTCTGACAACATTTTCTGTGCTTCTAGTTTTAATAGGCGCAGATAATGGTTGCAATTTATATTTTTTAGTGTCTTTCTGGTTGTGGTATTTTTTTTAACTATTGATTACTTCGTTACATAATTTTAGTTAACTGTAGTAATGCAATATTGTGATTTTCAAGATATTATGTTTTTAGGCGCATCTGAGCATAAGACGCATTATCAATATATGACCATTTTTGCTTTTATTTTTTTTATATAAGGTGCACGAAATTAAATCATGGAAAATATATTCTTATCCATACAAAAAACGCACCTTCATTTTCTTACAAAATGGAAAATACTTTAGGTGTTCCTTATGATACAAAAAATATGTTACGTTGACTGAGTAATGTGATTTCAGTGTTTAGTTGAATTGTTGATACCATTGAACTGCTTTTCTGATTTTCGGCAATCTTGTTTTTCTCTATTTATCGTACAATCGTACGATTCCAGTTTTAAAAACCAACACTAACCTAAGTTATTCAACTTTTGTTGATTTGGTATTTATTTTTTTTTAAAAGATAATGCAATTGTGAGCTCATGGGTTACTGTAAGAACCTACGTTTTTTACGTACGTTGAAGTGCTCAATTGTTAAAACCATCTATAAAATAAAACTGTACCAGATGTCTGGTTTTAAAATTTATGATTTTCAACACAGTTCTATTTTGATAAGTCTTTCTGTTTTTGCTATACGCTGGCGTATTTAACTGATTCTCAGAAAACACCATAGTGTTGGTATGCATATTAACAAATTGCTACGACCAAAAAATAATTTGGGTCGTGGCGACCCAAATTGTTTGGGTCGCGTCCATCCAAATTGTTTGGGTCGCGACGACCCAAACTTTTTGGGTCGCGGTGACCCAAATTGTTTGGGTCGCGGCGACCCAAATTTTTTGACCCAAAAAATTTTGGTTGGGCGCGTCTGTACCCAAAATTTTTGGGTCGTCTTTGACTACATTTTTTTGGGTCGTCCTGACCCAAAAATTTTTACAGTGTTTTGCTTACCTCATAAACGTTAGCCATAAGTTGAAGGTAGAAGCGCGGTAATAAATATTTTCTTTCGTAAGCGTGAATAATTTTGAAAATCAATTATTTAGAATTTCTGATGATATGTACGGTCAAGATTTGGTGGTTGAAGATAATATACCTGTTTTTTTGAAAGTTTCCAATTATTTCAAACTTTGACGTAGCCATTTGTTGACAAAATAAAAGCCAGCTGATAATATTTTAATGTTGTACTATCTAATAAAGCATTAAAACAAACACTGTACAGGATCAAGCTGAAAACAAACTAGTGTTTCTGATTTTTTTGAAAATTGCAATATACATTTTTCTGATTAACTTACTGTGTACTGTTATTCACATTGAAATATTTTTTGTGCTTTGTAACCCAGGGACTCGCTGAGTTGCTGCATACTAACAAAATTCATGAATCCTTTTACGCACCAGATATGTATTAATTACAAAAGCTTTTTGCGTGCTTGCGTTTCGCAATTTTTTGAAAGAAATGAAATTCTTAGTTATGGAACGATCTACCTACCCATATTAAAAATTCTGAATCCATAGCTCAGTTCAAAACTTTACTGAAACCTTATTTTTTTACTCTAGTGTTTGTTGAAGTTTAGGTATACTCAAGTATTTTGCGATGCTTAATGTTAGTATTTCGATGCTCATTTTGTGATGTACCATTATCCTCACAGATTATGTACTTAATTCGATATAACCTCCAACGTCTCACTCCACTACCTGTTATCGAACGAGCACTACTATCCCTTAATGAATATAATATTGAATAGGCCCGCTAAGCAGCAACAAAATGTTTCAGCTTTTCCTGCATATTCTATGTGTGCTGTGAAGATTTGCCTACAGTCAATCTATTTCGAACTTATTTTATTTTTTCCATCCATACTCTCCTGTCTTTTTTCTTGTTGGTGTTTTTCTGGAGTCTTTTTTTGTTTTATTTTAGTTTTTGGTTTCCAGGGTGATGGTTAATTGCTCTTCGACATTGTTAAGGAAAATAAAATAAGAAAATAAAACACTCTGATTTCATAACTTTTGTTGTGTTTTTTGAGTAAACTGTTTTAATTTCAATAAACTGCTTTTTCGACTTTCCGTAAAGCGCCTTAGGAAAAGGGCGCTTTAGGAAAGGGCGCTTTTCAAATTTCTGTTATTATGATTATTATTATTAAACTAATGTAAAACAACCTTCAAAAGAGGAAAAGTACCAGAAACGGCCACGTAAAAATGGTAAAAGAAAGGGTGAAGGAAAGAGCTAAAGAATGAGAATCAAAATAACCGAGGTTCAAAAAGCCGAACTTTATCAAAAAGGAGCAAAAAATAATTCAAGCCTAAAGAAAAAAAACGAGTTTGTTTTCGATTTTATTTTTGAAAAAAAGCGCGAAATTTATTTGTGCTATGCCGTACTCAGTAGAAATTTTAAATCATTTTACATTGGTTTTTAATGAAACAGGTATTCCTTATCGCTGCAAAAAAAAAAATTAAGCTTTTCAAATTTGTTTATTCGTGCGTGGTGCATGATTGATATTAACAAAAAAATTATTCGTAGGTTTCTGAGCGAAAAGAAAGAGTAAGTTTAGCGTCAAAGTGCAATTAGGCGTCGAAATCTATGTGGTCACGAATAGGCATGGTAAAGGACTTATAAGCTGTTGAACTTTTCATTGTTTAGTAACGGTGAAATCACAATCAGTGATGGCTGCATAATAATGCAAAAACAACTAATGCCAATAACAAGTTAACCGGCTACATTAATATGCTGCCTAATTCCATTTATTGTCATCAAAACTATTTATTTTGTGAAACAATATCCCAAGTGCTCTTGTCCTGAACCATCTTAACTAAATTTGAATTTAATACGTTGCCTATATACTGCACAGCAGCACCACTGCGGGTAGCTTTTGGCAGCTAATTGCACGTTTACCTTAAGCTTATTCTTTGTTTCCGCTTAGAAACTAAGCATAATTCTACTGCAAATTCAGTAATGCACCACTCCACAATAAACAACCTTGAACAGCTTAATTTTTTCTTTGCAACGATTTGAAATATTCATTCCCTTAAAAGTCAATGCAAAATCAGTTGAAAAACTCCACAGAGTACCTCTTAAAAAAGATAATTTTTTTAATTTTTTTCAAAAATAAATAAAATTAAAAGCTCGTTTTTTTGTGTATGGAATTATTTTTTTGCGAGTTTTTGATTTAACATTTGACTAGACCGGAGCTCGTTTAACCGATATATACTGCGGTTCTTACACGTCCATCTTCAGGCTTGGTTCTGGTGCTTAGTTATTGTTGAGTCATAACGAAACATATCAAACATGAAGGAACTGTACAAATCAAAAAATTTGTTTGTCAGCGATGTTATTTTGGTGGAAAAGAAAGTTTGTGATTGTCACGTGGTTCTTTCCTTCCGTCTTTGGCATGACTCGTCAATAAGCAAGAACCAGATCCAAGATGCCGTAAAAGTGGAATGAAAAACTCTAATTAAATATTCTTGTTGCTTATTCAAGCAGCATTAAATTTATGTAGTAACTTGATTGCATAAAAACCAGGGTTTAGCAGCATTTTGATGACAAATACTGTTATAATTTCAGACAATCTTGCTATGACCTTGATAATTTGTGGCGTTGTGTTGGCGATTTTGGTGGGAATAGTTGCTGTACTCATGCATACCGGAGTCATAAAGTGGAAAAAGTGGCGGAAAAAAGACAACCTAATCCCATCAGTTCTTGTGAGATACTGCAGCGACTTGATTGATTGGAATGATTGGCATGTAAATGCACCAACTGTAATTGTCTCATTTGTGACGCCACAGTAATTAATTCATTGCAACTTTTTGCCTTTTTCAGTTCAGTGGGCTAAAAATTTTTATGTAAAACGAAAGAATGGCTAATTTTGGAATATTAAAACAACATTTTCGACAAGGATTTTTTGGTATCAACGGAACAACAAAGGTCTTCAGGGTTCCTCGTGTATTTTCAGCCTTGAAAAAAAGAGATAAAATTAGTAGCGACAGCCACAATACTTTTTATTTATGCAAACATGGGACAAATTGTATTGATTCAATTATTTCTAACATGAAGCGAATCGCAAACATTAAAACAAATTTGAATATCGGTAATGTCCAGGGCCCGTATTGTACGACGTTTCGTTGGAGTTACGACATCGTAAGAGCTATTTGTTTTAAAGAGGTTACGACATCGTTATTCTTGCGATGTGCTGGATAACTGCTCCCAGCAGGTTCTTAATTATAGTATACTTTTTCGTGCAGCCTCTGCTAACAAACCATGGAAGAATAAACAATCTGTTTTTGCTTTTTTTTGCGCAGGTAAACGAAGAGATTCGCATGAAGAAAAATTCCAGGTATGTTTGGTGGAAGCAATTTTGGCCACAAACTCTAAGCGAATCCTATCCAAGTAGTTATCGCAAGTCTTGGTTGTTTTTTGTAGAGGCCACGTTTTGCTGATCACGCATATTTGGGCGCAGTAAATACGCGTGACAAGGTGGTCAGGCAATAAATCATTCTTCTCTGTAATGGGAGATCTAAGGTTCAAATCTTGGGAGGGTCAAATTGAAAACGATGTTGCCAACGACTCGCCACCACTGCGACATATATTCAAAAGCAGCCGTGTTGCCCAGCCACAATGACGCGGAAATGGGATCCGCAAACTCGTTAAACGCTTCGGCGTTATACAGCGAGTATAATGAAAGATTTGATTTAATATTTTACTACTGTACAAATACGTATACGTACTCTTATACTTTGTAGAGTTAAAATGCTAAAATATGCCAGCAATTACATGGCACGCCTACTTATCGCAAGTCATAAACGCAGCTGATAAAACGGATCGAAGATATAAAATCCCCGTTCACTGTCAAGATTTTTGAATTTAATATTTAAAAAAAAAATTTCATTAATTTTAGGTAAATTAATTACAGGACGTGCAAACTGCCCGGTCCGGATGGAAAATTAAAAAAATATGCTGTTTCATCAGCACTAATCTCTTCCTAATTTTAACTGTACAAAAGTGCTGCAATCATGAGAATCAAACCCACAAAATTAATTTGAAACCAGGCGCCTATTGCTCTCCTTGAACTCCTTGAAAATTGTGGTCAGATTTAAGTTAGAATAGAATAGTGATGTAATCGAGACCCTGAAGGTCGAGAACAAGACCGAGACTTGGAAAAAATTCGAGTCCAAGACTCGAGACCAAGACTTGAAAAAATTTTCGAGATCAAGACTCGGTGAGTTTGTTCGAGACCGAGACGAGACTTCGAGACCCGAGATTTTAGAAGCAAAACTTATTCGTATTGACTATTGACAACCCTTTTCATGGTTTTTCCTTAAACAAACGGCCAATCGCAATACAGTAGAACGACCATAAACCAAAAAACGAACTTGGGCCACGGGCGATTCCCAAGCACATGAATAGGTGACGGCGTAGCTCAACTGTCAAGCACCCTTCTTTAAAGTAGAGAAACTGCAGTTCGATGCCAACTGAAACAGGGCAATGCGTTCCTGTGTTCAAACTATCGCAGTGGTCCAACTTGTAGTAACTACAGATTAGTAACAGAGCCAATAAATCTTGAATAGCATATTATTACGGCAAACACCGTAATGTATAACAAATACCCCGGTATTATTTCTTATCAAGACTTTATTTCTCCGATACCGCCTTGAAAATCTTTTGGAGTCACGCTTCTTCCCCATTCGGTGGCCCATGTTTATACCTCAAGTTATTTTAATCTTCACTGGACCTAATTGTTACTCCTAATGTTTGATATTTACAAAAAAGCAGTCGTAAAGTAGACTTAAGTTCATCATTCTGAGTCTGCAATCTTAACTGTATAATGCTACGAAAGATCTGTTCAACAGAATGAGACTGAAAACAATCACTTTGAGGTCTGAGCTGTCCTGATTAACCTTCCTTGACCAAACCTCATCGCACTGCCATGCTACCATCTCAAACTCGGTCCACGTGCAAGGAACCTGAACGAAAAAAAGATTTAGAGCATTTACTACCAGAAAGCAAAAATGTAGACAGCGGCTATTAACACCTTCAACAAAGATCAACATCAAATAATACCGCTAAAGCGGCTTCTTCCCCTCCGGACTGTTTTACATCACACCTTTCATAAGTAAATAACAAAGATAATAATAAATAACAGGTTGAGCAGTTTTCTCCCACGGCTCTACCTGAGTTTTTTCGAGCCTCAAGTATCTCCCACGGAGTAGCCAATTATCAAAAATTGAGCTTTTATTGCAAAACTTTGTTTCTCACGATCTCAGTTTAAAAACATTGACGGAAATAAATGAAAATTGACCGAAATGAATAAATAAAGGAGATTGTTGGAAAGCTATTAAAAAGGTGTTAAGACCTAGAAAGTCAATCGAATCTTTGTTTGTGTTGCTTGCATTAAATAATTAAATTCAAAATTTTACTTCTACACGTAACCAAGATTTTGAATCTCGAGACTTCTCATATTTAGAGACCATGACTTTTCGAGACCAAGACTGGAGATCGAGACTTGAAGTTCAAGTCCGAGGCGAGACCAAGACGAGACTTTCAAAAATGTGTCTCAAGACAGTCTCGAGACCCGACACCGGTCTCGAGAACTCCATCACTAGAATAGAACATTTGTTTGTGAGTTTGCAAGTGATTTCGTAATGAAAGTATGCGCTGGCTATTCCAGAGTTGTAAGTAGGGCCGGGCTTTTCGGGTCAGGTTCGGGCCTAAAGTTGACAAAAATTTTGGGTTTAATTTGGGCCTAAGACGTTCTTTTTGTCTGAGGCGCACAAAAATCTAATAAAATCAATTGGCAACATTGCCAAACTTTTTGGACTTAACTTAACTCGGTTTTTTTTGGGCATGATTTGGGCTTCAGATTAGTTTTCCGGCTCGGGCCTGAGCTGGTTGGCCCTTTTACAACTCTGGGCTATTCCATAACAGAAGTGTAAACGGGTCGGCTAGTTCTGGCCCGAAGCCGAACATCAAGCCAAGCATGCAAAAGCCCGAAGTAAGTTTGGTCTGAGAACGAATAATTAGAGCTAATTGCTTCTTTTCTGCAAATAATTTTAGTCATTCGTGACTAAATAAAACTAAACCTATCGATAAATTGTGTACTAAAATTCGTACGGATACTTACAAGAAGTCTTTATTTAGTGTTACAAAGTTATACTCTATTGATAATGCTTTGTAGCACCTACAGTAAAACACAAGACACGTATTAACACGTATTAGACAAGACACTTATCAAGCCCAAAATTTTGTTAACCGAAGCCCAAACACGACCCCACACGCCTGCCCAACTTTACAATATAGTTACAAGAACTTGTACCAGCAGTAACAACCTTTCGATTGCTGCTGCGTTTATTGTCTTGATACAAAAAATGCACTGTCAAATTTCTGGATCTAACGTTAATTTGTAATTGTGCGAAAGTTTAAAGCTCTTTCTGTTTTTTTTTTGACCTAATAGCCGGGATGAAGAAATGCTGACCGAAAAAGAAAACCCAGATGCATACGAGCCAATAACAAGTATTGGTTCAGGTAATGCACACTGCTCAATATTTAAAGCTTTGCGCTGTTTTGGGGCCATAAACCAGTCGGACGGAATCAAAACTGACTTGTTACATGTTATTTCTAGCATAAAATCACACTTTTTCGAATGCTTTTTGCTAGTTGAAATGGGTTGTTTTGCCAAGTATGAATTTAGTTTTTTAGTTTGCTTTTCCATGTCTACACAAGTTTAAGATAAAAAAATACTAGAACTCAACTTATCCAAGTTGGGGAAAACGGTTTTAAAAGCCTAAAATAAAAGTTCGAAAATGAAAGCACAGGACTGAAAAGTTTTTAGAGCAGGGCCATGTTTTCTCGTTAGCAGGCCATATTGTTTTAACGTCAGATCACCACGACAGCAAGCCCCGAAGTTTGCTTTTACCGTAAATCTGCAAATATTTTGGCGAGCTTAAAAATTAACCGCAAAATATTGTACGCTTGAAACATTGTTCATGAAATAGTACATCCTGTGTTCGCGCAGATGTTTTGAGGCAAATTTAATAATTATTTGGCTCGGGGGCATAGTCGAGCCAAATGATAAACAAACAAGAAAAAAAAATTAACCACGCATTTTTTGTTACAACTATTTGTTTACAACTGAATGACGTTGCATAAAAAAAAAACAATGTTACGTACATCATTACGTTTACAACGATTACAAAATACATGCATCTAAAAAATTTTTTTTAAATGTCCAAGATTTGAGTGTAATCCTGGTAGAAAAATTATTACTTTAGTTCGCACACAAAAAAAGATCGTTAAGTTTTCATTGGCCGTAATTATCGTTTCTATACAGTTTAAAACCATCATAAGATGCAGCAGTTCTGGCTTAAATTTTGATTTCGCATGAAAGCATGTCGAAAATTTTGAAGTGTTCAAAATTTGGCTGCAATCTTCCTTTAACTTGGCGGCTGTCACTTGGTAATGTTCATTTAACCTTTGGCAAAAACAAAATTCAATATGATTATCGTTGGTTGGTATGAGCCAGGCACGCTGTGTCTGTCCAACCACACCAACGCAGAGCACTTTTTTCTCGCAGAAAAAAAACAAAAAAACGAGAGCCCAAAAATTTTGTTGTGGTTAGTCGGAAGCAAATAGTCACGGGTGAGACCGCACCATAAACTATGTCTCGCAATGTTAAAATTCAAACAATTAGTCGAAATGCAATGTCTAAAACCAAGCCAATTTTTAGAAGAGAAATCGAGTTTCAATAAACCACCTCATTTTTCCAATGAAGATGAACTATCTAAGCAAGAAAAATTTTATTGCAACATTACTGCAGTAGATGAAGCCAAAGAAAAAAGACTTGGATATTGATGATGACGCCGATGCTTCGAAAAGTTTCTCACCAGATTTTTCCAAAGCTAAGCTGTCCAGCACATCTAACAACAATCTCAATATCTCAGCCGCTGTTCAGAACTACGTCTCAAAATAAACTTTGGTCAATTATCACAAAACGTAATGACATGCACAAACAATATGGCACTTCAAAAACTTTTGTAAATAGCACTTATTTTCATGGCATATCTGGATTAGGTGTTACTTTAGGAAGCATAATGTCTTATTCATGTAAAATAAACCTTTTAGATTTTCTTTCATAACTATTCAAATCAATTGAACTGCTCTGATGTTTGTAAATATTGTTTCTTGAACTGTGTTTACCAAAAAGGCATAAAGATGCGGGGCTTTCTGCTTTAAACAAGTCAAGCTGTCAGCGTGTGATCACCCGCATTTCGTTCACTTTTCTACGCACACTTTTTTAAAATAAATACTTCAGTCGGTGCGCATGTTGCTCATTTAAGTGAGTCACAAATGCTTGGGATGCACCTCTTTCAAAAGGTACCTTACGTCACAAAAGTGCATCTCAAGCTTGTCAAATTTTTTCATTGTCATTCTATCAAAACTTTGTCTGCGTGCCAAACTAAAGAGATTTAAAAAAAAAGTTTGCTTGCAAATGAAAACAAACCGAAATTAAACAACCTCAAATTTGAATTTAAAAGCGAATTATTTGCTACACTTAATGCTACCTCTTGTTGGATTTTTCGCTCTGTCACCTATATGGTAGCCGATATGGTTGTGGTTTTAAGGTGGATTTGCACGGTATCCGTTTTTCGTTTGCTTTTGTCCGTTTTTGTACGCTTTTTCTTCTTCGTGAAAAGTAAAGCGATACGCTGGGCGTACCGAATTTGTACGCTTTTTCGTCCGCATTTGTATTATATGTCCATATCCGCCCAAACCAGACTGTTGCATACTGGGAAAAAGTTTCCCGAAAAAAAGTTTTGTGAACGGGTAACTTAACAGTTGAAAACTCGCCTTTAGTTAAAAAACAGAAAAACAGCAAAGATGGATTGAATTTAATTGAATAACAATGAAAGTTTTTATCGAATTAAACTATAAATGGTCCTGTTCCGTGGCGTAAAAATAAAGTTCATAAAATGATAAAGTCAAGTCCCACCATAAAATCTTCAAAAAAACAAAAAATATTTGTTTGAGTGCGATGAGTAAAGCGGACGAGTGCAGTTGAAATGATACGGATGGCGGGTAGATGAATAGAAAGACAAGCAGGTGATCTGGCGGACAAGCTGGCGCTCCAGCTGGCAAACTAGCAGTCTTAGTTGGCGATCTAGCGGTTTTCTGCAGATAAAATAAAAAGGTCCAGGACATAATACTAGATAAGCCCTACGCCTTACACAAAAAAATACAAGACACACTTACTAACCATTTTGAGTCCCAAAAAATAATTGGCTTTCGAAACAGTTGCCAATCTCAAAACAGCAGTCATATCGCAAGGTCTTTCCAAGGCAGTGTTGTTCCAAACAGCAGAAGTCGAAATATAATAAGACTAAAAAAGTTCAAGCGTCGGGTTATATAGCATTACGTCATTCGAGAGAAACGCAAAAAGCGTTGGGAAAAACGCAAGACTGGATAATCCGACAGAAATCAGAAAACGACGAAAAACTGAAACCAAGAGTTCGAAACTGCGCAAACACAGTCTCTCCTAAATTTATGACCACAGAGAGGAAATTTACACGTTAGATAATACCGATATCAAGCATTGCACAAAGAAAAAACAGTAACATAAGCAATCGCACTAAAAGTGTATCATATTATAACTCCGTATAGTAAAATAAGCTTGAGAAAAAATACAGCATTGGAACAATGGTAAGGCTTCAGAAGAATAGAGAAATAGTTTTTGCCAAAAGCTACGTGAGTTATACAGTTTGTAGGAACATAACACAGCAAAACATTTACGATATATACAATATAAATGGCCAGTGGTGCCGATCGTTGTTGAGCATTGGGGGGGGGATAATTTGCTATTTTACCCTAATTTTGCCCTATTTTCAACATTGGGGGGCGATGAATCTCGACCACGATTTTTTTCAGATGTGGAAATTTAGTGGAGACCAAAAATAAAATGCAAATGGAACACTTTTTTCCCCAAATTCAGGTGAAGACCAAAAAAAAGTCTTCCGCGATAATAGATCACTTTTTTCCCCACATTTACGCTCAGATGGACACCCATTCAAATTATTGGGGGGGATTCAGATGTGGACCATTCTCAAACTATTGTGGAGGATACAGCCAAATTATTGGGGGGATATATCTTCCATCACCCCTTGTTTTGGCACCACTGTAAATGGCACACAAATCATACAATTTTCCGCGCACACAGTTTATTGTTTGTAATACTTTGGCGCAATACAACAGCCCATAAAACAGTCCATAGTTCATTAGCTCAGATCAGTTCAGTTCATGCAGTTTAGTTCATACAGTCCTTAGAAATAAGACAGTTCATTAACTGAGCAGGTAATATTTTGCAGAGCTTTGTGATAGGTCTGCGATAAGTAACTTTACCGGTACGCACAAAGGCCTGTCGCTCTTTACCTTGATCGTCAGAATAAACTTAAATAATACGACCAAGGGGCAATTCGCCTCTTAGTTCGTGCTTTTCGTAGAGCAACACCATGTCGTCTACAGCAAGATTAGGTTTGACATTTTGCCACTTTTGGCGCACTTGAAGCGTCTGAACGTATTCACGACTCCATCTTTGCCAGAACTGCTCAGCTAAGTACTGAACCTGGCGCCAACGCTTTCTGCTGAACTTATCATTATCATGGAATACTCCAGGTGGTTGATCGTGATTTCTACGCAGCAATAGTAAGTGGTTCGGAGTCAGCGAACCATCATGTTGTGGATCCATGAGCAACGGAGTCAACGGACGTAAAATTGACAATGAACTCAACCTCTGCGAACAAAGTTAACAGCAAGTCGTCTGTGACTACTTGCTGCTGCAGCAAAACCTGCAGAATTCTTTTATTGGATCGAATTACTCGTTCCCAAATTCCTCCCATGTGGCTCGCCTGGGGGCAATTAAAAGTCCATCGAATCCTTCGTTTACTGAGCTCAGCATTAATTTGGGTCTGATTTAAATCTTGCAAAGCCTTTTTAAGTTCCTGTTGGGCTCCCACAAAATTCTTTCCATTATCCCTGTACAAGATGTGTGGGCAACATCGGCTGCTGATAAATCGAGGTAAAGCATTAATAAACCCATCTGTGGTTAAAGAAAAGCCAACTTCTAAGTGCATAGCTTGTATAGCCAGACATGTAAACACGCAGCCGTAGCGTTTCACTGTGCAGCGCCCTTGCCGTACACACAGAGGGCCAAAAAATCAATTCCAGCATGAAAAAATGGAGGGTTACAGCCTCAAAACACAGATTAGAAGAAAGCATCAATTTCATTTCTAAGTTGTCTTGTGCTGCAATCTTGCAGACTTGCACTTTGCAAACATCAAACGTAGACTGCAACAATTTTTTATGGCGTTTTTCTATTGTAAAATGACACAACCTTTCAGTCCATTTCATTTTGAAACAAACCATAGTTCCTGCTTGACCCAATTTTAGCACTGATATTTACTTATTTAATCATTGCAGAATGCGTGTTTTAGGACTTCCGGCAGCGGTTCAAGAATGCCTGCTTCCTGCACGGTCAGCTCAACATGAGCAATTTTTGTTGAATGAAACAGTTGATGTAGCTTCTCAAACTGTGTCCCTCAAGAGTACAGAAATAAGCGACGAGTTGGAGAATGTTGGCAGTCAAAATGAACCACAAACGTCTTTATCGACAGCAGCTTATATAACAAAAGATTCAATCAAACCAAGTGGATACTCAATTGTAGAAGACTATTTATCAAAATAGCAGTTTGTGTTTAATCCAGTTTCATCTGTGGTATACACAGAGATGGGCAAAATTACCACCTCTTGGTGATCTTGAAAATCAAGATCAGATCATCAAAAAAATGTGATTTTGAAGATCAAAGATCAGATCACCCAGACACTGTGATCTTGAAAATCAAGATCAAGATCGTGATTTTAAAGATCAACATCACTTTGCTTTCGGTGCTGAAAAAGAAGTAGTGGTGATAATGGGGGAGTAAGCTTTAAATGTTAAATGCTGTATCAGTATTGACTATCAATGGGCAATGGCAGTGCTGAATTTGCTAATAACGTAAAGCATTTGACACTGACAAGTTTTTGTAGCTATTTCACTAGTTTAAATAATCACGAAAACCCTCTTAGTTTACTTTTGCTAGTTTTATTTAACAATAACGAAATTCAAGAACAAAATCAAATCAAAAATATCAAATCTTTATTATACTCGCTTAAAGCCCCTTTTGGTTTTGCTAGTTTGTGGCCCATCTCCGCTTCACAGTGCCACGGACCCACAATTTAATGTCGCAACAGTGACGAGCGATTGGCAACTTGTGTTAGATTTGATCGACGTGGGAATCCAACCCGGTCTTCCGCACAAGATTCGGCATTGAAGCCAGACGCGTCTGCGACTCGGCCATCCCATCGATCAAGAACAAAATCCTTGATCATGACATTGTATGTTTTATGATATTGACATCGTAGATCATGGACAGTAAACTAAAAGATTTTTTTTTCAAGAACAAAATTTTTTTTGTTTACTGTCAATGGTCTACGATGTCAATGTCATAAAATATACAATGTTACAATCAGTGGTCGAGTGGATAGAGCGTCTGCTAATGAAACGGTAGACTCGGGTTTGATTACCGGTCATTTCAAACCAAAGGCTACAAAAATTGGTTTTCACAGCTTTCCTGCTTGACGTTCAGCGATTAAAGGGACAGTGTGGAGCCTCCGCCGTAAGCGGTAGACAGGTGGGCAGGTGGCTGCTTTACTCGGCGACCGAGAGGCCCCTTTGCTGTCTCTTGGTCAAGGCAGCTTGGTGAATAAAATGCAATTAAAATTACAATGTCATGAAATTCAACAACGTAAAGTCCTCTAAGTTGTCTGTGGCATAACCATAGGACTTGAGCAAAACCAGTTGGTCAAAGTAAGCATTTTAAAGTCGCGCTTACTTTGGGCCTTGTACCATGCCCGTGAACAAAAATGAACGTTTCCCAGGTGTAGATGAAGGAAGGGTGATGTTCTTGGCAATGCTTACCCTACGCGATATTTAAAACTCAAAGTGATCTTCATCTTAAAAATCAAGATCACACAAAAAATGTGACCATCTAGATTAAAATTAGATCATTAAAATAATGTGATCTTGAAGATTAAGATCAGATCACGATCTTTAAAATCATGATCTGATCTGGAAGATCAAGATCGTGCCCATGTCTGGAGTATACAGATAGGCAAATAACAACTAGCGATGAAAAGATGCTACCTTTTCTGTACTTGCTTCCGCCTCCTTTTGTTGCCGTCAACGTTGCGACGTTTTACGACCTTCATTTGACCATACTATGATCTGCAAGCCCTAAGCTGCTAAATATTTTCAGCAGTTTGAAGTAATTTCAAAATTGAAATTGTTGAAAAACGTTTTTCTTTGACGTCCTTGTTTACAGCTGTCTTTATTAATTAAAATTGGAGGTGCCTAAATTTCAAAAGTTTTGATTCGGATTCCTTTCCGAATCCAAACCTTTTCTCTTCAGTCCTGCTAATCTAAAGTGCAAGAAAAAGCATACATGAAAAAACATGTGGTTCAACCAGACGCACTCGAACCAGTTAAGCATATTAGTTCATAGTTATAGCCGTTAAAAAGGCTTTTGTGGCTAATTCATATATTTTTTGGGTGTCTCCTGACAAATTTCTGCCTGCCAGTGTTTTAATTTTTTCAAACCTCGTTAGGTTTTTTCGAACCTACATTGTTGCTAGTGGGCTGCAACAGCTCCCTTACGAAAAATTTCCTAAAGCAAAAGCGAAATTTTCCAGTTATTTCAAAACAACAAGGCAGTACAAAGTTATCTACTGTAAACCGTAACAGTATGGCAGAAGCTTGATCTAATCAGCAGAATTACCAAACGGAGTAAAAATCTTTATGCTTGCCAAGACCGTCTTTAACTAGCCATAACTCTTCATAGCATGCTCTATCAGCAGGTGAGATATCACGATTAAATCTGGTAGCCAAAAGAGAAATCAGTGTCATGAAAAAGTTTTAACAAAATCGTCAAACATTGCAAATAGTAAGCTTCGGCAGGTATTTGGAAAGTTGCCGTAAACGTGTGACTTTTCACTGAAAACTTATTTCGTATGATTGGGTGTGTTACTTACAGATCCAGTTTATAGATGCTGTACGTAACTATTTTCGTTCAGCTTTGATGGTTGTAATTTAAAAATGATTTTTTTGTGAATTATAAGATTTTTCGGGGCATGAGTGCGCCAGGTTTTTGTTATGTTAAGAGAAATTAAAGTGATATTCGTCATTAACATGCAAAAGTTCATTACTTCCAACTCAGGCATTTGCAGGCAAAAAAAATCATAACCGTAGTGCAAGGGCGTACGCAGGGGGGGGTTTTGGGGGTTCAAACCCCCCCCATTGGTCTGTCGACTAAAATGCACCGTAAAGAAAATATAACGTTTTTAGCACATCTGATCCTGTTTTTTTGCAATGACAAGGACTCCAACATGATTTAAAGCAACTTTTGAAGCATTTAGAGTTTCTTAGGGGGGGTTAATTTGTCACCGATATGGCTTATAAATCAATAATAACTTCAAAAAATTGCCAAAATTAGCACATTTAACCGCTAAAAATGCTTAACATTGGCTTCATCAAAAACATAGAGATCGGGTTTCAGTATTAGTTGATTATTAATCCACTCAAATCTCGTTCCATTCGCCCCCTCCACCCCACTTTCTCCAACTGTCTCACTCTATATAAACTACAGAATATAAATGCTTGTGAGTTTTTTAAATTATGATTTTATGATTTACCGGCTTGTAAATTAAAGGACTGAAATGTTACCATTAGCCATCGCCCACATAGCTCACTTATGCGCAAAGGCGTACACAAGGGGGTGGGGGTTTAAACCATCCTCCTTATTGATCCGACGTATATTGCTCAAAATATCGCCTTATTGCGCAAAACAAGCAAGCCAGCTCCTTCTTTACTCTCATATTAATACGAATGTTTAATTATAGTGAATAATTTTTTGTTATTTAATGCAACATTGTAAGCGAGTAAGTGTAATACGGAAACTCTAGAATGTCCTGTTACGAGTCAGAGTAACTTCAAGTAGCATAGGTGGGGGGTTATAGACCCCCCATTGGCCTGTCTACCAAAATGCAGAATAAGGAAAATACCACGTTTTTATCACTTCTGAGACTGGTTTTTGCACTGGAATGGACTAAAAAGTGATTTAAAACATCTTTTAAAACATAAATTTAGGGGGGGGCTAATTTGTCTAAAATAAAACCCACAAATCAATGAAAACTTTGAAAAATGCCCAAAAACAAGCAATCAGATTTGATCGCTAGTGTAAAAAGGCTAAAAATAGGTTTCATCAACAAACATATTATAAACTTAGGAATAGGGGGGGGGCTACTTAGTATTAGTTAATTACCAATCACTTCTCTCAAAATTTTTTCCGTTAGCCCCCCCCCCATTTATTTTTCTCTATAAAATATAGACGAAATACTGTAGATTACTCTGTGTGAGTTTTCTTAAACTGGGATTTTATGGTTTACCAGCATGTAAACAATAGAGCTAAAATTTTACCATTAGCCACTTTCCGCATAGCCCACTTATGCAAACAGTTTAATCAGTTTGCACTACCAATTTCTATGCCACGTTTTAAAAGCATTATTTTTTATCAATATAGCCCTAAAATTAAGTTATTTTTGAAAATAAATTGCAAAATTTTCAAGCGCTGGGGGCTCCGCCCCCAGACCCCCAAACACAGCCCCCCGCAATTGCGAATTTCTGGCTTTGTGCTGCCCACGCTTTGCACTGTGTATAATCGTATGGAGGTTCGTAGCTTTTGTTTTGAGCAATTTTTTCTTCACCATTCAGTTGCAAACCTTATGATGTTTACTACAGATGTATGCTTAATGCTTAATTGTTTTTTGTTTGAAAAGTTTTATTTGCATTACACACTGTGTGACTTTGACTCCATCTTGTTACATTATGGTAAGTTATTTATTCGCCAAAGTATAGATCACGAGCAAATTTTTGATGTCACTTTTAACCCCCCCCCCCCCATTTGAAAATCCAGCATACGCCACTGCCGTAGTGCACAATCAGCAAAGATAATTAATTACCTTTCACGTAGTTTAATTTCCCTTTAGGACCCGATCTGATTTCCAACTGGCAATGCTTGACCAGCCAGAAATAAGGCTAGGTTCTAACTGCAAAAACAAACATGAACGATGATCAAGTTTGCTGGCTGTGCATCAGCAAACATGCTCTGCATTATTTTTGGAAATTACTGCAAAAAACAATGTGCAAAATTTGACAGCGAACCTTGGCGCTTCTACTATCAATGATCTGAAGCCATGCAGCTGATAAACTTTGTTGCTTTTGCGTGAAAAAAAAGTTTTGTCATAAAATTTTTGTTTTTAGCGTTCTGATAAATCCAAGCATACTCAAGTGAACTGATGGACGCCACGGTTTTAACGTGTCATTTGAAAGAGCTGTAACTGCTATTATTGGAACGACGGACGCTCGCGTCGCGTGTTCCTTTTTTTTTGCTCGGCCATTTTCCAACTAACAAGTGCAAAATTTTAAACTTTTGCTTATAACTCGAGAACGGTTATGTCTAGCTACATGAAACTTAGACAGCAGTTTGTGATTAATGAGTTAGATGTTTGTATCAAATTTCGAGGCAATAGGTTGCGCGACTTTGGTTTTAAATCCCGAAAACCGCCCCGGAAGTTTGGCGTAAAAAGCGGTTTCAGGCAAAAACGGCTTGTACGGCAAAAAATATTTCGTATGGTTGTATGTCTTAAGATACCCTTTCATTCCAACCAACCCACTCTTGGCCGCGGTGAGGTTTTTGTTTTTTTTTTCTTATTTTTTTTTTTTTTCCTTTTTTTCTTTTTTTTTTCCTTTTTTTTCCTAATTTTTGTACGCTCTTCTTCTCCTAAACCACAAAACTTCGAAATCTAATTTTTGTGTAAAGTTGTTGAGCTGCAATCCCAATTTTTTCTAATGAATTTTTTTTGGGCAACTTCATTGGGAATCCCCCCAAAATGGGACTCTAAAAAATCAATTTTTGAACGGCTCAAGCTAGAGTGTTACTTTTTTTGATATCAGTAGATATTTAACAGATAAATATTTTGCTATAGTTTCGGGGTGCCACATCCCCCCCGGGAACCCTCCAAATGAACCCCCTAAAAATCAATTTTTTGAATGGCTCAACTTACGTACCAGTGTTTTATGATATCAGCAGAGATTTAACAGACAAATATTTTGGCGTAGTTTGGGGATGCCACCCTCCCTGGGGACCCCCCAAATGGAC
Source organism: Trididemnum nubilum (assembly GCA_963965965.1). Classification (NCBI taxonomy): domain Eukaryota; kingdom Metazoa; phylum Chordata; class Ascidiacea; order Aplousobranchia; family Didemnidae; genus Trididemnum; species Trididemnum nubilum. Next base: position 11,998,178 of record OZ014479.1, read on the forward strand.
CCCCCAAAAATCAATTTTTTGAACGGCCCAAGCTAGGGTGCCAGTGTTTTATGATATCAGGAGATATTTAACTGATTTTTATTTTGACTCTACTTTTCTGGAGGTTTCATAATCAGATAATTTTGAATAATTGTTGATTTTACGGTAGACAAAAAGTACTTTTGAGCGTCACAGCATTAGTTATGCGTTGGTCGTTCACTGGGTTTGCTGGCAAAATCCCATCTAGCTATGTGTGGACGTGGCTTCAAGTGAACACACAGGCGGCTTCCACATTGGTCAGCAATGCCTTCCGAGAAAACATGACTGGCTTCCACTTATGACATCCATGGCAGTCAATATTTTAATATTTTAAAATAACCACTTTTATTTCGCATTGTTTCTGTCCGCTCTGGATGTTAGTTTTATAACGTCAAACGTAGTTACCCAGCTCTGCCTCATCTCTTAAAAAATGCGGACACACGTCACGATTAAGTAAATCTACTGTATGATATTATTCTGTGCCAATAGCAGTTAAAGCCTCGCTAAGAATCGTTATATTTGACGGGCTAAAACACAAATACTTATGAAATTAGAAAGCAATTTCAATATTTGTTTTAAAGTTGTAGAATTGCGGACTGAAATTAAAAATAGCCTGCAACCGCGTCCGCAGTTTAAACTGCCAAAATCCGCAAATTCGCAATTGTTTCGTCAGTCCGCAATTGCCGACTTGCGGACTATCTGACCAGAGTTTTTTATTAGATCTGACCGTAAAAATGACAGTTTAGCAAACGCACATGCTAGTCCAAATTATCATTGCACGTTGAGAAAAAAATTTGTACTATGCTTCAGTTCATTTGAAAGCGATATTAGTTATTCAGTTGTTTATTTTACATTGTTTCTAGTTTCCTGATTTGGGCTCTTTGTAAAATGCCGCAAACTTTCGAATACCGTAAATATGAAGTTAGCTTAGCTCAAAACAGCCTAGTAATATGATCATTGAAGTGGTGTTTTAAAGTTGTGTTGCATATGGTTATTGAAAATAACCTCTCTACCAAAACTATACTTTATAATGTGATGTCTAAGATTGATTCAAAGAGTCACATCGAGAAGCCGACTTCTCAATGTTTATAAATGTTTCAGATAAGTTCATGAACTTCAGAACGTCATTATAACCGCTCTTTCCCAACGTCTTTTGCAAGTAGTTTTAAATCAACTTCATTTTTGAAAATAATCTTTTTTAGTTCAATTAGCCTACTCAGCAACAATCGCGAGAAAGTGAAACTCAATCACAATCTTACGTAGGCTTGCTAAACAACATGTAACTATACACTAATGTATCGTTTGGAACTATTTACTTGCAGTGTGCTGGTTCATTTGGCAAATAAATGGTTTTTCTGAACAATCTTGACGTCCCTCGTGGTCGACTCCTGTGGTCACGCAGATTACTCTTATAGTAAGGATAGCTCATGGCTGTTCTTAAAACAAGGGCCCAGCGATTTTTCACTTGTTTTGTGAAGTACCTCAAGTGAAAAATCGTTTATTTCCTGGAAACCCGCTGCAACTGTACAGGCCATTAAGGTTTGTCCAGTTTGGCCAAAAGGTTAGTTCAGCTTTTTGGCTCTCAAGAGCTAAGATTAAGTGATCTTTCTTTTCAGGATTATTGCTGCGGATCTGCAATCATCACGGGTCTCTTGTATTAATCCCTGAAAAGCTTCATAGGAGAGCTAGTTCGGCTACCTGTAGTAGTTAGAGCTTCTCTCGCCACGATACATTTAACAGCGCTACTGCAAATGCCTTATAGGTGTTTGCAGAGCCAAAACTCACCGGCACTCAGAACACTTAGTACGCGGTAACGCGTTCTTTGTGTCGAGTCATCTGGTAAAACAATCATCACACAGAGCAGCTGTGGATGCTTAAAAAAGTGTCTTCAGCTCTCAATACTGCTCCCACTACCATCCCACAAACTCCAAACATTTCCAAAAACCCATAAAAATCCACATAAAAAAAGCTGGGGAATACCTTTGGTTAGGTATGCAGAGGGATGCTGACGAAAGCAAAGAGCTCGAAACAGCGCTGTCCAGGTCTGAGAGTAAATGATTTTTTATTCAAAATTGAGAGATTTGCGTCACGATAGTGCAGAAAGTATTAATAAATTATCATGAACCTAGACAGTTTCGACAAACAGTTACTAAAAAAAAAAAGGAGCAATAAGCTACATAAATCACGAACGAAAATGAGGAAGAAACTGTAAACGTGCATGGTCAAGTTTTTTAAAACAAAAATATTCGTGGCGCCGTGTGCATAGTAATAAATCGTTTGTGATATGTAATCAGCAATATTGTAATTTGTTGAAGAACCAATAACGAAACTAGGCGCTGCTATTGAGCTATTTCCCATTCAGATGGTTGTTGAAGGTTGCAGTCAACTTCTTCATTTGCAGAAAATCGTTCATTTACCCGGTCAAAATTGTTCGAGAAAACCAAACCATTTCGGCGACAAATATTGTGCAGAACGCAGCAAGTCACAATAATTTTCGAAACTCTTCGAGGTGCGTAGCACAACCGACCGCCGTTGTGATCTAAAATTCTCCAACGACTTTTAATAATTCCAAGAGCCCTCTTAATTATTGAGCGGGTTTTTTGACGAGCAATATTAGTGTATTTTTGTTCAGAAGATGAGACAGGGTTAAACAAAGAAGTCATGAGCCATATCTTTAACGGATAACTACTATCCCGCAAAAGCCAAGCATCACCGAAAGAGTTGTTTTCAAATTTTTGATATAATACGGATGATTGCAAAATAAAAGAGTCATGATAAGACCCGGGCCATTTTGAAACCACGTCTTAAAAGATTATATTAGGATCACAAACAGCTTGCTCGGTGATTAAGTGAAAATTTTTCCAATTCATATAAGAGCATTCCTCTCGTGTAGGAGCGGTGATTGAAATACGAGTTCCATCAATGCACACCGGGAAATCCAGCAATTTCATAAAATTCCGATTTGATAGCTTACTCCTAAGCGCAATCTCTTGGCAAGTAAATGAACTGTTTAGCTTTTTTTCTTTAAACAGTCGGTGAAAGCTTGCACAGTATTACTGACCGTAGGTTGTGATACTTTGATGAAATCCTTCGAAAATTTTCGAAAACTTGTCAAAGTTTTAATGCTAATTAATACCTTTTCCTCAATTGGTAGATCGATTTTTCGACATTCTTTGGTATACATTTCATTTTTAACAATGTCACAGATTTTAATAATTTCAGCTTTACTCATTGTAAATTCTGTTGGAAAGTTATCCTCGGTGCAAATATTCAATGGGGACTCTTCAGCAATATCGTCTTCGTAATATCTTTCATGGCGTTTTCTTTAATTTGTTAACAAATAGCGACAAGCCATTTTTAATTACTTGTTTACAATTTTAACGCTAATTGAGAATAAAATGCTTGGTGAAATCTAATAAAAATGAACTTAACGAAAGGTTTTTGAAATTATAAATAGTTCCCAAAAAATCACGCAGTCATTGAATATTCGTTATTTGTTATTAATTTAATTTGAGCATGTTGTGCCAAATAATGAATAGCATATAGCAAATAATAACAAATAACGAGTAATGAATAGCAAAAAACGCGAAACTACAAATAGCAAACATTCGGTAATAGGAAAAAATTTTGTCGCATTTTCCAAAGTTACTACTAGTCTTTCGTTACTTTCGGAGCATCTAATGCACTTTTGGACATTTTTCGAATAACGAGTATTCAATAAATAACGAAAAGCAAGTAATGACTCTCCTTGTCTATACAAAAAGCTGTGACTATAAGTATGAAGTTGTGATAGCGTATTCGCGATTACGCTACCGCTCAGTTCACCATTGTTTTCTAAGTATGGTTATGATTAAACGCTTATGATGAGAATTAAAGCAACCAAAACTTTCCAAAGTTGTCTGTAAAATACAAATAAAAAAGCATCTAGGTACAGAAAATTGATGACGTCAACGAAAATTAAATTTAATTTATGCTTTTGCCAGAAATTTTGCATCAGTCCATTAACGACTACAAATTTAATCAAAGCTCATGAAGAATAATGAATGACTTTTAATACTGCATTTTAAGAGTGAATTGTTCATAAACAAAGACGCTGCATGGTCTTGTTTGAAAAAACATCTATATCTTGATTGTTTTTGTTTTAACCAGGCTATTACTTTAAACCCAAAAGAAAGGAAAATTTTCTTTCTGATTTACATCTTATTTATTTTAAACAAACTTGTTGTGGATGATGTAGGCACCAAATTTGCATATGGGGCAGTTTTCATTTAAAATGCTTAAAGCAATTTTCAAAATCAATTACGCAATAACAGTGACGTCATCAACAATTACAGTTGACGTATTAAAAAACAATAACTTAAAATCTTTGAAAAAAATGGAAAATTGTTTGAAAAATCTCGCAAGTTTCTTTGTTAAAAAAATTTAATTTTTTTTAAATGCTCAATTGCTTCAGTTTCGGTTTTGTTTGTTTTTTGTTTCGACAAACTTGAAAACCTATAAAAAGCAGCAAAAACTATTTTGAATCATTTCGATTTAAGTCAGCTCAACAGATAAGGTCAGGTATTTATTTACCAAAATTGCGCTATCCTGAGCATAGTGGTAAAAAATTTCTTTGCGTATGTTCAAGTCGGGAAACTTTTTTAGGTTTTCAACTTTAGACTTTTAATTACCAAAAATACATGCTTTATTATCTTTTAGTTAGTAAGCCAATTGCTGTGACAAACACATGCTGATCGAAAGATACCGAAATTGTCAAATTGGTTTAGGTTTAGTCGTTTTAATAAGCATTCAAGTCAAGTTTTTCGCTGTTCACCAAAATATTGGGATGAGTTTAAAATGCATTCTCACCAAATTTGAACTTTTTAATCATGCGGTTTTCAAATTATTGCAGTTCAAAAATAACAATTTTCTCTTACTTCAGTGTTGCCATTTTGCCAGTATTGTGACAAAAGATTAACTTTTTGAAAGCTGACTTACATTTATTAAAAAAGCAGCTAATTTTGCAATTCTGTACCTTTTCTTTGTTTTGACAATGACTTTGCATAAAACTGTATTTAGAATCAGGAACATGCAGTGAGTTTTTGAAATATCGTGTTTAATTGGCAACCCTGGCAAAACTTTTGAAGGAAAAAAGCCTTTTTCAAGGGAAATCAAAGTTGCTATATTACGCTAACGGAAGATCGCAAAAAGCTCAAATTTGGTGAAATTAGTTTTCAGATCTGTCAAAGTCTTTTGCAAGAAAATCGAGCAAAAATTTTTTTGACCTAAATGCCCTTCATGTATTTAGTAGCAACTATTTTTCGAAACCATAAAATTTAATTGCTATAATGCGGCCAAATAAAACGTGTAAAAAAATAGAATTTTATTACGATTGTCAAGGTTTACTGTAGTGTAGATGTTTTTGCCACTATAAGAGGTACAATGCATGGATGGCGTTGTAAGTGCGTAGCTAAGCAGGAGACCCCTATGACAGCCATTAAGCAAGAAATCTGGCAATTTTGAGGAATGGAAAATTTTTCCAACTCATCAATACGGGTATATTGCATGTCAAATTGCCTTAAATTTGACAAAGTTGAAGCAATTACAATGAAAAACTTTGGCAGTGAATTTATGATCTATTCTCCAGAGGTGGAGTCCTCGAGGACACATTTTGAAGTCCTTGGCCTTGGCCTCGTAGGTCAAGTTCTTGGTCTTGGCCTCGACGCCTCAAGTCCTCGAAAATTGGCCTGTCCTCGGTTCGAGGACAGCACTATTTTTTGAATTGTTAAAATTTTGTGGAGCGCTTGAAAAAATTTTTGGAAAACGTTTTTTTGTGGAGATTGCTTGAAAAAATTTTGTGAAGACCTTTTTTTTTTTGGAGACCACAAGCGCTTGTGTCCTTGGTCCTTGGCCTATAGCATTCCTGTTCTTGGCCTCGAGAGAGTCTGTCCTCGGAAAGGCTGTTCTTGGCCTCCGATTTTTTTTGTGTCCTTGGCCTTGGCCTCGAGCCTTGTGTCTTCGACTCCACCTCTGCTATTCTCTGCAGTAGAGCCACCTGCGTGTTGTTGAAGCAAAATTGTTTTTGAACATTAAAAAAAAACAGAAATTGTCTACCATAGTAGTGATAAATTGCTATACATTTGATTCATCAAGTTGTCTTGACCAGGAAACAAGACGTAGTGGCCTTCGTTTTCTTTTAGTCAAACTGCCACCTGCCTCCTTGTCCATCACAAACCGTGGAAGCATTGTTCTTTTTATTGCTGAACATCAGGCAGGAAAGATGTACATACCAATTTTTCTAATCTCTGGTTTGACCCAACCGGGAATCAAACCCGAATCTACCGTTTCAGTAGCGCTTCTTCCACTCATGCAACTACTGATCAGTATATTTAGCCCCGTCAAAAGCTGTAAATGTATTATTTTTATGTATAAATGTGTAGAATATTCAATCATTGGGATTATACGTGTTGTTGCTGGTAATTTGTTACATTCTCTAATTGTGAGTGGTGTACTGTCATACCTTTTACACGATGTATAATATTAAAACAAATTTTAACCACTGTTTAATATATATTTTCGTTATTTGCACGGTGCCCAGTCACAGCAGAGCACAGCAAAATGTCAGCGAAGGTGAGATATTTTATGTTTTATCAAAGTCGTACACTTTCTACCACATGCAGCTGCAGATTAACTCATTCAAAATATAGGAAGGTATCTTGATGATATACGGGCCGCTGGACCGTCGACTGTTTTAATTGCTCAGTAAATAGGGTTATTGAAAAGCGCACAAACAGACAAACTAAGATGTATAATTTTGGCCTTCACGACTCTTCGCGCCTCCTCATCCGTAGCAATGAGTCGAATTGTACCATGACCATAGTTCACACTCGCATTGCTAATACTATAAAATTTATTTCAAAACGGCAGTCTTCAATCACTGTCCCTTTCCCATGGACATGAGAAATTTATGCATTTATATAAATAAATGGCCTTGTTAAATGCTGCGTTAAAGACTTAACATCATCATTATCATCAATTAAAGTTTGATGCGGGTTCTTCCCCGTCAACGAGGTTGGTCGGATAACGTATGGCCATTGACTTTATCATACCTCGTCATTTCATTTGATCACCTGCATCGTTTTTCATCAGCCTATTTTTCTTTATTTTATTATTCACTTAACAAAACATTACATAAAAAAAAAGAAAAAAAAGCGTTAGAGAAGTTCTGGTAAATTTTGTGCTTTGCGCCACCTTAGTTGGACAGAATCTTTCTCATATTGCACCAAAAAAAAAAAAAAATCAAAGTAAGGTGGTATTACATTGAATTTTTTATTTTGCTTTACAGTACTTTCACAACTCTCAGGATTTAGAATTGAAATGGATGATATTCTAGACGAAAATCTTGTTTTTTCATGGGATTCCTTCGAATATGAATTACCTGAAGACTTTGCGCCGAATTATTTTATAGAATCAACGTGAGTTGAGTTGCTGATTAAAACAAGAATTGCAGTTGTCGTTGTTGCGTACTACTATCCTTCTGCTATAGCCGGATAGCGTTAAACGCTAACTGTTGGATGATCCGCAAACTTTTAATTGCGATAAGTACCGGTACTTCGCGTTCGCAAAGAGGAATCCGCAACTGCTAAAGTCGACCAATGTCCCTGAGGATTTTTTCTAATTCTTGTCCACTGAATTTGCCACTGCCAAAAATAATCATCGTAAAACGTCTTATTCAAGGACGCAACAACGTTACTAGGGTTAGGGTTGAACCAGGATCATGCAATCATGGTCGTCGCTAAAAAAAAGGCCCTCTACGTCACGATGTGATTCAAAGATTTGCAAACCTCATGCTTTTGTACGATCGACAGTTTAGCTTTTTATTTTCGATTTTTTCGATTTATCTAAAATACCACATTTTTAGCAGTTGCTATTGGCTGTTATAAAAGTTGTTTGTTAAAGTTGTACAGCTGCTGATTTCAGGTTTGCAGAGACTGGCAAAATTGCTTTAGTGTCATTTAATTTTTTATTAGTTTATTTTTGCCGTATCAAGACATGTGAAACATGTAACTTAAACTATGCTGTTCTAAACAATACTTAGTAGCTGTCAGCGCCAGCAATGCATTTTCTTGCGTTTTTCGGCAAAAATTAGTTCTATTTGATAACTTTTACGATTTTGTTCTCAAAATTCTGCAATCTCGCCAAGCTGGCTCAAAACCAGTCGATTTTACTATTATACAGTATCACTCACAGTGTATTAAAGTGATCCTAATTTTTTTTAGTTTGTCATTGCAATTAAGGCTCAGTTCATCTTGCTGTTACAGTTACACGCTTCTCTGGATTTTGTTTTTTACCTCTGATTGGTTTTGTCCTCTCAAGGATACTAAAGCAACCTCACTATTGCATGCAAAAGGAACAAAAATTGAAGGCAAAAACAATAATTGAAATCTTTCGAGTGGTTTTGGCATTTTCAAAAAGAATAAAAAAAGTTGCAAAAACACTTGTTTAGTCATGATGTATGTACAGTATATGATCCGAAAGTTTTCTAAAAGGACGAAAAATTATTTTGTGAGCACAGCATCATTTTTTGTTTATCAGTGGATGCAAAAATCTTTTGAGGCAAAAATCTTACAAAATGACTTATTTTATAAAAAAAATTTCAAAGGAGGCTCATTTTTGCTCAAAATTTTAGAACAAATTACATAAGTAACGACAGCCTGGGCATGAAAAACTAATTAAGAACACAGGTCGGTACCATGCATTATTTGTGAAGTAACAAATAGCAAAGATTTTTGCCTTTTGTATATTGCCACTTTTGATTTGTCTAAAGACTACCAGGCATTTTAAAAATCATGGTCTATATCAAAAAATAACTTTTACCCAATCAAGAATGAGGTATTAGTGTCACTTTATTCTCCAATAACATTTAAGAACAAATTAAGAACAACCTAAGGCTGAAAATTATAAAAATTTAAAAGCAGCCAGCTTCAACTTAAAACTCATGGATTCATTTGTAAAAAAGTATATTACATGGGAACAGAGTACATTACTACCGAGGCTAAATTTACTGTAAGTTAAGCTTAAGAAAGCTAAGAATATCAAATTTGCTGTGTCAAGTTTGACTTGGCCGGTATATTAAAATACGTGTCCACCACCTCAACGACTCAAACGATTCGTGCTAGAACATTAATGGTGCATTAGGAGCAGAACATGATCAAATTATTAATATTAATTGTTACTTCTTCATTTTCCATCCTTGAATTGCAGAACAAGGGGCCGCAATGCTGTCCCATATCAATGGTATGGCTGTTATATTACTTGCGATACAATCACAAAAGGAAAAAAAAAATTATGCTCTGTATCTCATGATTTGTGGAGCTCAAACGGTAAGTGACTGAATCAGCTAAAACGTAGAAAAAAAATTTAAAAAAAACCTACAAAACGTTTTAAACTTTATTGTATTTTTAAAGATTAAAATCAGAAAACACCTATAAAATAATGCCCCCAACAGGCTGTTTGGCTGTTATAGGCTCTTTGTGTGGGGAGGTGGGAGGAAGAGTCAATTTCATTAAGATAGAATGAATTCGATATTTAAAAATGATTTATAATATTTTAATACCAATGAATTCCTTTAAATAAAATATACTGTCTCTTCTCAAAGAATCTAATGGCGAAACAGGCTGTTGGGGGGCATTATTATTTTTATGGGTAATTTACCAATTTTAAAGTCTAACTTTCTCTGACCAAACGTCACCTAGCTCTTTATCAGCATCGTTTCAAAAACACTTAAGGTCGTATAATACACCAACGCGGATTAACTTTAATCTACGGATCATCAATTTTCTATCTTTTAAACTGTTGGACTTATTAGAATGATTCAAACTGAATTCGCAAACTCAGAGAATTTATCCTTGAATTACATAAAAATATTAATTTGCCCAGCCATTTGTCCAAATTTTTCCTGTAAATTTTTGTTAATCCGCGCATTAAAGTTAATCCGTATTGGTGCATACGAACCTTAATATTTTTAAAAAAGTAATTCGGCCATTTAGTTTTTTCTGGCGCCTAGCATTCTCTCATCTAGCCTATCTTCTTGCAGATTCCATTGTGACTTGATAGATTTTAGTTTTTTTGGTAAAAAACAATACCGCCTTTTACATAAAAACAAAGCATCAACAAACATGTAGAATTAAAAGTTTTTTTAAAAACTCAGTTGTTTTTAACCTTTTACGGCTTTTGGTGCCCTTGAAACAACAAGAAGATATTGCGGCTCTCAAAAAACCATATAAGAGTATATACAGCAACAGCAAATCATCGTATTCCCAGATCATTATTGCCTGTGGCACCCTAGCAAAACCTATACTGCGCTTTTAGGTGCCGCAGGAGCCCGGCTGAGACCCAACTTCATAACTTATTTCCGAAGCAAGTGTGGTGGCGATAGCTTAGTTGATAAAGCGTCGGATCAGCGATCGAAAGGTTGCTGACTCCCGGTTCGATTCCCATACTGGCAATGTGCTGTTGTGTGTTTGGGAAAGACACTTCAAGCATATTTCACAGGAATCGGGGCCAAGCAGTTATTCCGTTGTGGTGAACCAAGCAGAAAAAACTGAATTGAATCGAAAAATGATGCTTATCGTGCGTTGGTGGGGTTAGACAGACGCAGTGTGCCTGGTTTACAATGAATAAATCACACTAGAGCAAGTTTTTTTTAATAAATCAATCGGACAGCAAAAACTGTAAATTCAATAAAGTTTCAAATTCTTATTTCAACCCTACTTCACCTAGGAGAGGGGCCCCTCTCAGATTTCTCATAATAAATCTCTCCAGAAAAAGATTTGTATTTCAAATTAACATGACTTTAAGTGAAATGTATTTACAAATAACCCCTGTAAATTGAAGTTGCTAAGGTAACGGTAGTTTCCCAATTTTAATGTTTCTAGAAGTCACTTTCAAAAGTCTGAGCATTTTTTGGCCAATATTTAACTTAAATGACGTCATAAAACGTTTTTTGCGACGTCACCAACTTGACTTGGATATTTTTTGATTCAGTATCAAAAAAATATATATGTACAAAATTTGGATTGCCTGTGAAGTCAGTTTTTAAAAATATGGCCGTGACCTCACAATGGTGACGTTATCAACTTCAAATCTATTTTTTCCGAAAAAAATTGATCAACACTAACCCGCATGCCAAATTTGGTGTCCTCGTGATTTTTGGTTTAGTAGTCTGGTAGGGGGGCATTTTTGCCTCCCGCTCCCTCGTGTAAAATGTGTTGATCAAAATATTCCGTGTAAAATAGGGTTAATAGCAGAGTTGCAAAAGGGCCGACTAGTTCAGGTCCGAACCCGAAAGTTAATTTGAAACCCAAATCATGCCCGAAAAAAAAATACGTAAATTAAGTTAGATCTGAAAAGTTTAGTGATGTTGTTAAGTTATTTTGATTATATTTTTGTGCACTTAAGACAAAAACTATGTCTCAGGCCCGAATTAAGCCGGAAATTTTTGTCAACTTTAGGCTCGAACCCGGCCCGAACTCGAACCCGACCCAAAAAGCCCGGCCCGACTTACAACTCTGGTTAATAGGTCAAGTCGATTTTTCAACGGTCAGTTGGTTGAGCGGTTACGCGTTCGTATCTGGAGCGGAAAGTTTGAGGTTCAAATCTTAGGCCGGTCAAACTGGACAAAGAGTTTGCTTAGGCCGGTCAAATTACGGCTTGCCACCACTGCGACATTTCTTTGAAAGAAGCTGTGTTGCCAGGCGGAGTGAGGCGGAGATGGGTCCAGCAAACTTGTTACACGCTTCGGCGTAGTTGAACGAGTACAATCAAAAGTTTAATTTTTGATTTATTTGAAGTCGCTTTTTCTCTGTAAAGTCATTTTTTTATTGTTTAGGACAATTGTTTATAATTAGCTTTGTTTTTTCAATTACAGCAACTTTTTCTTTTTCGGAGAAAATTCTTATTGGAAAAAACCTGTAATTGATCCCGAATAGACAAAATTCCGCATAAGTGCATCATCTCAAATTGGACAATCCAGGCGCGTAACCAGGAATTCGCAATAGGGGGGCTGTTTGAGGGTTTGGGGGCGAAGCCCCCAGCCGTTGGAGGCACGGGGTCTGGATGCAGAGCCCCCAGCGCTCGAAAAGTTTGCATTTTTTTTTCAAAAATAACTTCATTTTAGGCCTATTTTGATTAAAAAATAATGCTTTTTAAAACGTGGTTTAGAAATTGGCAGTGCAAACATGCATAAACTGGTGGCATAAATGGGCTACTTAAGAGGTGGCTTATGGTAAAATGTTAGTTCTCTTGTTTAGATGCTGGTAAATTACAAAATCGAATAGTTCAACGAAACTCACACGGAGTAATCTATTTCGTATACAGATTATAGAGATAAATAATTGGGGGGGGGGGTAATGAAAAGAGATTTGAGAGAAATGATTGGTAATTAAATAATGCTGAATAGCCCCCTCTATTCCTTAGTTTATAGTATATTTGTATTGGTAATTAAATAAAGCTGAATAGCCCCCCTATTCCTTAGTTTATAGTATATTTGTTGAAGACACCTATGTTCAGCATTTTTACATTTACGATCAAATTTGATTGCTTATTTTTGACCATTTTTCAAAGTTTTCATTTATTTGTTAGTTTTGTTTTTGACAAATCAGACCCCCCCCCCGTCCCTAAATATATGTCTCAAAAGATGTTTTAAATCACTATTTAGTCCACTCCAGTGCATAAAACAATCTCAAAAGTTCTAAAAACGTAGTTTTTTCTCATCTACATTTTGGTCGACATACCAATGGGGGGCTAAGTCCCCCCCCCACCTCCCCTCTGGCTACGCTACTAGGACAATCCGAAATTTGAGTTTTTCCGTCGGAGAAAATATAAGTGCATGCTGCAATCAAAATCAGTCCAAAATTATAACAAACCAGAAAGAGTAAATTCTCGTATTTATAACAAAAGCTTTCTTACTGAGCCATTGCAAGAACATTACTTCAGTTAAAAATGCTTGGGCCTGACAAGAACCTGGAGATCAACTTCTCGTTACGCATTTCTCAGACGTCTGTAAACTTGATGGTTTTGAAGCTGATGCCAATTAATATAAAAAAGTGGTCAGTTGACAGCAAAAGAACCTTTTGATCTTCGAGTCAAGCTGCCACCTGCCCACTTGCGTACCACACACGGTGGAGGCTTTGCAATGTCTTCTTTAATGCTGAACAACAAGCAGAAAAACTGCAACACCAACTTTTATTGCCTTCGGTTTGAACCAACCGGGAACTGAACTTCAGTCTACCGTTTCAGCAGCAGACGCTCTACTTAATTTTCTGTTATCTTTTAATGCCATTATATTCTTCAGAGCACTTCCGAGTCAAAGTTATTCCGAATAATTGTAATTGTAACTGTGAGTCTGAAATTCTTTCCCAAGTTTTTCCTCAATCGGATACAGGATTTAATCCTAGCAGTTACAGTAAGTTTACAAATTTACCGTACCGTTTCGTAAATGTAATTACAACTTTATTTACCGACTTGCCTTGGCCGTAACACAGCAATGGGTCTTTGCAATGTCAACTTGCCACTTGTCTACCATACATATCAGTAGAGGCCTTTTCATTACCGAAAACCAAGTAAAAAAGCGTGAATACTAATTTAAAGTCTTTGGTGTAAAACAGCAGAAATGGAATCCGAATGTGCCCTTTCAATAACAAACGCTCTACAGTATTGTGATTTCAGTTTTCACTCACACCCTGTAACTGCAAATACTTCCTTAAATAACGCTCTGTTGATTAGTAACTGTAACCAATTCCTTAAATTACTTGATTGCTGAATTTGGTTGTTTTATAGCGTTCTTGAATAAGATACTGTACTTCATGAAATTTTTTCCTAAATTATAAGTCCCCTTTAACAAGCAGCCAATTAACTCGAAAGCAATGTTTGTCGCTTATTCAAAGACTAAGTTTGAGATTTTTGAACAGATCAAGGATTTCATATTGGGAGAGACAACTTCACCAAACATTTTTATTACTTTTTTATTCATTCTTATCCAAACCTAGCACACAAACTCAAATCCTTACTCAAAACTAGCCCTAAACCGAAGCCTATGACCTTAAGCTTCAAAAAATAACACAAAAAGTAAATTAAAAATGCGCCGATAACTTCGTCTCATTTTCGTTTTATTCTCATTGCCCTAAAAGTTTTTGGTGAAACAGTCACTCCCTTTTTTGATTTCTACTTGGGTACAATTTGCTCATCTGAACAGGTAGATTTTCTGCTCCCGAGTTGACTTTGGCCCTGGTGAACCCAAACACAATAACAACGACTTTCAGACTCCCTAACTGTGGAATAATCTGCAAATATTTGACCATTACGGTTACAGTGATTCTTGTAGAATCAACAGGTAAAACTTTGCTGATATTATGATTGACTGCGCTTTTAAAATTATTAAAATTAATCTCCATCCTTAATTCGACAAACTTCTACTTGATTGCATCGGTGACTTCGAGTTTGGTCAAAGTTTTTGTCAGATGTTTAAAAATGTAGGTGATGAAGAGAATTCTAAAAGATTGTATACTTTGTCAATTTTGTTTATAATATTGTAATTCCAAAGCATGAATATTATAGTATTGTAATAAGCTATCTTCTTTAGCTCTACCAAATTGTTTTGTGGTAGCAATTAAATTGCGGTAAGCTGAGAAGTTCACAAACGAACAAAGCTGAAGTACAAATAAATTCACAATTTTAGAATAAGGCACCCCCAGACTAGTTTAAGAACTAATCAGGCTGTAGAGGTTATTTTGGCTGATTTTAAATGCAATATTCCTTATGCCTCATTATAAAGTAGGTGAAAAGCTACGGTAAATTCAATGAAAATGCGTCCAATTTCCAAAAATTGTAAAACATTTCAGCAAGCTGTTGTTGTTCTGACAATGTTTTTTTTGTATGTCACATCAACAAATATCGCAAAATTTAAAATGTTTTGATTTTTAAGTCACAAACCAAATGTTTACAAACCGGCCCGTCGCTCATCTCCTTTTAGTTCCTGGTCAAGTTCAAAACGGATATAAAAAAATGCATATTTGAGTTAGGTATTGTACATGACTTAGCTAAGGAGACGTCAACCTATTAACCTCCCTTACTTGGTTGCGCCACTGCTTACAAAATAATGTTTTCTGAAAGGGAATGTTGTCAACGATGCGAACGCAACTTTGCCGTCAGAAGAATTACGTCTCAACACCTCGCAACATACGATATCTGCTAGCGTAAGTATCCTAATGTTATAACAAAACGATCACGACCCGAACGGCGGCGGCAACAGTTCACTTGGTAGAACGTCAGTTTAATAAAGGAATGATTGCTGACTCCAGGTTGGATTCTTGAACTGGCAATCCATCGCTATGTTTTTGGAAAAACTCTTATTGCCAATTTTTCATCAGGGTCAAACACTTTACCTATTTTGTTGGCCCAGACTGACGAAAGACAGGCAAGCAGAAGCCAAAAAGGGCGCTTTGCGTCGGTTTTGTTGGACAGATGCGGAGTGTTGGTTCACATTTGCGTAGCCAAGGGGGGCGCAGCTGCCCCGGTCCTCCTTGATTGAAATGACTTGAATAATAAAAATGTGACAAAAAGTCTATTGTTTCTTCAGTTTCAGTTTCTTTTCGCATTTTTGGGGTACAACAGTAATTACCAACAATATTGACGACAAAGCGGGCCGGACCCCTCAATTCAAATTTTGCTAACCAACTTAAATGTATAACTTGGTTAAAATTAAAGGTTTTGTCCTAAAAGTTGCTACCTCTGATGGCCTTCATCTAACCTTTTTGTAAACGTAATGCAACAAGTAGGGCCGGATATACCATATGCCACAGTGCCAAGGCCCCGCACACAGATGGTTAAGACTTTTTTTGTTTTTCACCTATGTTTGTCAGGAAGATGTTGCAAAAATCCCTAAAATGCCAGGGCAGCGGGCAATAACATGGTTAGTAGGGTAATCATCAATTGTACCATTTTTCAATAGGAGCAATTCACCTCCTCCTCGCCAGTTTTTAGGCGACTAAATACTTTTGAAAAATAAAATAACTAGGGGAAATGCTTATTGAACAAATTATTGAATTTGAATTGAGGGGGTCTGGGCCATAGGCGTAGCCAGAATTTTTGATTGGGGGGGCCCAAACCACAAATCACATGCAATGACGTCATTACAAAGCTTCGAAATAGGAACTTTTAGTGGGGCAAAAATATCGTAAAATAAAATACCAGAAGCCGTGGCCGGTAATTGGCACTTAACCAGGATTTTGCTGAGGAGAGAGGGCTTAAACCAAAAGCTAAAAAGTGACAATGCCTAATTCGGAAGACGCGTTGATTAAACTAGTGTAACTGAAACGTAACAAAAGACGGGGATCTGGGGGCAGAGCCTTCAGCCGCTGGGCGATTTTTTGTCTTTTTTGAAAAAAAGCTCTTTTAATACCATTGGATTATATTTCGCACGTATTCAGAGCCATTCGAAAGAACTAGATTTTCAACATTTGAAAGCCAATTGAAACAATTAAATTGTTTAATCGTCCTTTAGTTGCAATTTTAGTCCAAAACACGTTTAAAACCTTGCAGTTTGATATTAAATTTTGTAAGTAATTTAGCCCAGGTAGGGTAATATTTTAGCAGTAAATAATAATCCACTCAAAGATTTTTCTGAGAGATTTTTGTTTTGTCATGAAATTAGCCAGTTATAGGAGTACATGCACGGCCAGGAGGCCCAGGCCCCCTCAATTCAAATTCAATAATTTGCTCAATGAGCATTTCGCTAGCTAATTTTTTTTTTGAAGAATTTTGTATCTCAAAAACTGGCGAAATGGAGATGAATTGTTGTTAAAAATGGTACAATAGATGGTTACACCTACCAACCATGCTATTCCCAGGCCGGATTTACATTACCCGGGAGCCCTGACCCTTTGGGGATTTTTGCAACCTCTTCCTGCCAAATACAGATCAAAACCAAAAAAAAGTTTTACCATCTGTGCGCGGAACCCGTGGGACTGCGCCATATACTACAGTAAATCTGGCACTGGTTATTACATTGCGTTCATAAAAAAGTTAGATGAGGGCGTGAGATAGCAACTTTAAGGACAAAAACCTTTAATTTTACCTGGGTTATATATTTAGATTGAATGGAAAAAACGAATTGAGGAGCCTGAGCCCTCTGGTCGTGAATATTACGGTTAATTACTGCTTTACAGGTGTACTGTTGTACGCAAAGATACTAAAAGATGATGAAACTGAAAAAACAAGGCTTTTTGTCACAGTTTTATCTTTAGTGGCATTTCGATTGGGGGGGGGGGGGGGCGGGCCCCTGACCTCTTGGCTGCGCCTATGGCCTGGGCCCCCTGGCCGTATATGTTATTCTACAACTGGTCATTTTCATGACAGAACAAAAATCTCTAAGAAAAATCTTTGAGTGGATCACTATTTACTACTAAATTATTACCGAAGGCAATATATCTTTCTTCCCCCTACCTGGGTCAAATCACTTACAAAATTTAACATCAAAATGCAAGATTTTCATCGTGTTTTGTACTTAAGTTGTGAGTAAAAGGAGAATTGAACAATTTAATTTGTTCAATTGGCTTTCAAACGTTAATAATCTAGTTCTTTCAAATGGCTCTGAAAACGTGCGAAATGTGATTCAATGGCATTTAAACAGCTATTTTTTTCAAAAAAATTTTAAAACATTGCCTACCGGCTGGATGTGAAGCCCCCAGACCCCCATAGCTTACGGCGGCAAGGGGCTCCGCTCCCAGACCCCAGTTTGGGCTAAACTACTTAACTCTACGCGTTTCCCAATTTAGACATTTTCACTTTTTACCTATTTGTTTAAGCCTTCTCCCTTTAGCAAAATTCTGGTTAGTGCCAAACCAGGTTACGACTTCTTAACTTCCATTTTAGGATATCTTTGTCCGACAAAAAGTTTCGCTTTCGAAAATTTAAGATGAGTTTATTGTACGTGATTTGTGGTTTGGGGTCTACCCAATCAAAAGTCCTGGCTACGCCTATATTGGTTCATACGTATGAATAAATCAAGGATCGCTATTTGCCC
The DNA here is from genome assembly GCA_963965965.1 of Trididemnum nubilum. Lineage (NCBI taxonomy): Eukaryota > Metazoa > Chordata > Ascidiacea > Aplousobranchia > Didemnidae > Trididemnum > Trididemnum nubilum. The sequence goes on from OZ014479.1 coordinate 12,016,257, forward strand.
GTTTACATAGAACATTGGTTTAGTGTATTTTATGGTAGAGTTGGTCAGTTGCCCATTTATTTTCAAGTTAATTATTTCACCAAAAATACCGCATCTGCGCCACTAGCGTACGCAGGATTTTCGAAAGAGGGGGAGGGGACCAGGAAATTTGAGAATGATGAATACCAAAAGAAAAAATTTTCCTTTCAAATTTAGTCCGGTTTTTGGTCCAAAATTAGGTGAAGATCACAAACAAAACAAACAGCAGGTCTTCACCCAGATTTAGTCCGGTTTTGTGCTCAAACTTTCTGTCCAAGTTACAAAGGGAGGGGCCCTGCCGCAATTTGCATACTACTCAATGCTAATTATCCTATCCTGCCGAGTCAAAGGGGGGAGGCACGGCACCATGGCCCCCCCTAAATACGCTCCTGATCTGCGCAGACCTGTGTTTCGGAGCATCATCTCTCATCAGTGTCGTTAGAATATCTTTGACCATTATTACAGTATAAAGAATTTTACTCTAATGCTGGATTTTTGTGAAGAACAACGTCTGAATAAAACAGGATCTATTGTCAACACTGAACATCCTGGCAGATTAGACATGACACACAACTTTTCTTCATAAGGTTTTGCAATGATGTTGATGAAAATTTTCAACAAGATTTCGTCATAAATATTGGCTATTGTATCACAAAAGCTTGTATCACAAATATTATTACTGCATGAAAGTGTTCATAACAAGCGTGATGTCTATTATGACGAAATGGTATTGATTTTTTTCATGAACATCATTGCAAAGCCTTGCGCAAAAAGGTTGACAATGAAACAACTTACGCGATAGAATCTGGCTCGATTTTAGTCGAGCGAATTAAAAGGCATGAAAACTATAGCATTTACAGCTTCTCTGCTTGATGTTTTGCGCTATATATACAGATAAGTAATTTAATTGTCAATTCCGTCTTGACCACGTTTATATTATTTAGGGTGATTCTTCGGTTTGCTCAGCTGGTATAACGGTAGGTCAAAGTTTAATTTAGTTACGAGTTTTTGCTAAAATCGTATTTAAATACACTGACTTCGCATTCTTGTAAAAACACAAGGCTTATTATTTGCTCAAAATTTTTGAACAAATTTAGAACAATGCTAGTCTCAGCATAAGAAACATAACTAAGAAAAAGCACGGGCTGGAACAATGCATTCACAAAAAACCAAAACTTTTTTAAGGCTTTCTCTGTATCGCCATTGTTGATTTGTCTCACAGTAATCATTATCTAAATAACTTTTGACAACGCTAGAATGCTTTTGTGTCTCTTTATTCTCCGATAAAGTAAAGAACAAGTTAAGAAAAAATGAAGCTAAATATTTTGAGAAATTTTGAAAACAGATAGCTTCAACTCAAAATTCACTGGTAGTTTTAAAATAAACGGCACTGCTATTAACCCTATATGTGCCGGGCTATTTTCACACCCTATTTGTGCCAGGGAGCAAATTTGCCCTCCCACTTAAAAACTGTTTGGTGAGTGATAGGAGTAAGAATTTTTGCTTGTTCAAGCAATTTTTTGTTAAATTTTTAAAATAAAATAAGTTGAGCTTGTGCCGTCACGAAAACGACGATGACGTCATCAAAAGCAGAAAATTCATATAACAGTATGCAAAATTTTCTAAATGTTGTTAAATATTATTTTCAGTTTGGACTTTTGTTATTTCAAAGATATTTCTGATAAAGTCACCTCAGATTATGACGTCACATGCATGATAACGTCACATACATGATGACGTAATACTCATCTATAATATATTGCGTTGATTATACTTTGTAATTTTTCGTGACTGAGATGTATCGTGTTTCCCCGAAAATAAGACCTAACCCAAAAATAAGACCTAACCCGAATTTATAAATGATTTTAATATAAACCCTACCCTAAAAATAAGACCTAGGCGATAGGGCAATATTTTTTGTCCTCCAGTGTGTTTTTACTGCTTGAAAAGCTATCGTGGGAATATAGGATAAAAAGTAGTACTAGTTAAACAATAAATTAGCTGAATATTCTCATCAATAATTTAAAAGGTGTGGGAGAGGAAAAAGTTTGATGATCTGAGTTAGCATGCAAATCACACCACTATTCAAACTATGAATGGCTGTTTTTAAATAAAGATGTGTTATTTATAAGTAAATGGATATCGGTTTTCATATTTTGTGTATTTGAAAATCTCGTAATTTTCTACTTTGCAATTTTGTTTTTGATGAATGAATATAAATGAGATTCCCCTAAAATAAGCCCTAGTGTTATTTTTCAAAAGAAAATATATTTAAGACCCTGCTTTATTTTCAGGGAAACACGGTAATATCATTCACAAAATTTTAGAGTACTGCAGTATTATTTTCATTATACAGTATTATTCAACAGCTAATGACGATGACTAATTTTTTTTGCCAACGCAAATTTTTTTGGAGAACTGCAGGAAAAGCAATAGTTGTAAATTTTGACGTCATCAATGACGTAACGATGATGCAATACATTTATTAGCAAATAATTTTTTTTCCAGCTGAAGACAAGCATCAATAATGAAGACGCAGTAGAATGAATAGAATAAGTGCGTTGATAAGCACGCATTGTGCTCAAAACTGTTTGACACTCCTTAGCTCAAAACTGTTTGACTCTGACAAAGGCAAAAATGACGTCATGTGCGGTTATCGGGTTGACCTCAAAGTTTCTGAAAATGCGTGTTAATAAATTTGATTTAAAGTCAGGGAGCATCAAAGCAAAACTTTTTTAGTTTAAAAGCTATATTAAAATAACTAAGAGGGGTGGGGGCAAATTTGCCTCCCTCGGTACACATAAAGTTATAGGAGCACAATTTCCATAAAGCTGAGTTCTTTGCTTTTCACAGAATTCCGCTTGTTGGTAGTACTGCAGAGCTTGAGCATTGTTTTAATAAAAATCTTTACGCTGCTTGAAGCTTTTCGTCTGCTGACACCCGTTAGAAAGAATCATCAAAATGGAGAGCACAAAAAAAGGCTATTTTGTGGAAAAAATGAGCATTTACTTCCAGGAAAGAATTACCTACAAGAGCGCAGCAATAATGTGAAATGACATTAATGTGACATACACCGGCCGGCCAGTTGGACTGTTGGTAACACGTTTATCTCTGGAACGGGAGGTCTGATGTTTAAATCTCGAGCCGCTCAAACCAGACACAGTGTTGCCAACGGCTTGCCACTGCTGCAACATTTCTTCGAATAAAGCTGTGTTGCTCGCAGGCAAAATAACACAAACATGGGCCTCGCAAACTCGTCACACGCTTCGGCGTATTACAGCAAGTATAATAAAAAATTTGATCTTGATTTGAACTATACACGAATCCCCTTTATCAATATGGGTTAGAGGATTCCTGCAATGCTAACATTGGTTTTTCTTTCCAGCTAATTACTGCTCGGTTTTCTTCCTACATAAAAAGCGTTTCTTTTTGTGCTCTCCATTCTGACAATTCTTGGTGACAAATGTCAGACGAAAAGCTTTAAAAAAAAGAACCTTTTATAAAACAGAAAAAGTCATTTCAAGAAGCATAAAACTTGCAGTTTCTTCACCTTCTGTACAATTTGCCTATCTATCTAGAGAAAAAGGCATTCAAGGCCAAAAAATGAACTCGAATGATTATAGTATCAGTGGCATTGCTAAGGATGCTGGCACCCGGAACGGGATTTTGTAGTGTCATTCATTTTCGGATCAGAAATAGGTAAAGACCGAAAAAAAAGCCTTAAAATTACTTACTGTTCGTGCAAATGTGGTTTGAGACCAAACAAAATGAAAAAACAAGGTCTTCACGGTATTACATCATAACATAGGTGGGCACAAGTCCGTTAATCGTTAATCCGTTAATAACGAAGCTAACTTTTTCATTAACTCGTTAATCCGTTAAAAAGTTATTTCATGTTAGCGGACTAAATTAACTTCCGTTAAGTTCTGTTAACTTCCGTTAAGGTTTTTATCGTTAATATCTTGCACCATTCATTCATCGTCGTACCGGTATAAACCAGTTCGTACTGGTAACACTTGTTGCGTATTAGCACGAGTTTTATACAAGAGAACGAAAAAAGGAGCTCTTTTTTGTGGCAAATAATAACCTGCAGCTTCATACTTCTATAAATTATTGCTGTTTATAATTTCCAAAGATTTTCCGATCGCAGCTTTGCTAGTGCATTTGAATCTACTTTTATCCTGAAATTAGATTAGACTGTAAAATGTAACTTCCAAAACACAAAAAGACCACCACAGCAGTAAATATTTCCTTACAATCAGCTCAACAGCGTCAATACGTGTTTTACAAGCGAGTAAATAAAAAGAAATGTAAATTACACGCAAAATGTTAACAAATTAACGGACTTTATTAACTTCCGTTAATTAAAGCTGAAAATAACGGATTAACGTTAACGGAGGTGTAAAGTTTGTTAATGGACCAGTAGTGAACGAAGCTAACGTTTTGCATTAACTTGCCCACCTATGCATCATAATATGATGTCACCCCAAATAGTGTCACCCCAAAATGGTGTCACCCGGGGTGGGCCGCCTCCCCAGCTATGCCACTGCATAGTACTCCTTAAAATTTGCTTTCAAAAACGCCCTCAGTTGCCAAAGTTATTCACTAAGCAGATGGTGAATTCGAGATAATTTAGGCAGTCTTGACGATCGCTGGTTGGTACCAGCATTTAGTGGTGTTCGTATCGCTTACTGGGCTGCGATGCTGGTGCCGATTCCGTGTTTGTGCCATCTTGTAGTATTTTCATGTGAACTAATCATTATATTGCATGTCCTATAATCACCAAATAAAGAATGAACGAATGGAATTACAATAGCAATTATTACTAGCAGTTTTGCATTTTGCGCTTTTCTTAAAAAAATAGCTGCTGTGTGACCGTTATTGGTGATCTTGAGTCCGGATTTGACCGGCCCGAAATTTGACCCAGTAATCAAGGGCGTATTTAGGGGGGGGGCGTTCGCCATGGCCCCTCCCTTTGGGTTACCAGGGTAGTATAATTACCATAGACAGTATGCAAAATAGCGGCAAACCCCCTCCTCCTTTGTAAGTTGAGCAAAAGCTTTGAGCACGCAAAGGGATGTCGAAGACAAATAATGGGGCTAAATTCGAGTGAAGATCTTTTTTTTTTGTTTTTGCTCTTCACCTAATTTCATTAATCAAATAAATCAAATAAAGCCATTTCGGCACCTAAGTTATCCTTACATAATTTAGAGTGTTGGCAGATCAACCCACACAGCAAGCTATAACATGTGTGAAGTTTCAAAAAACGTACGTTCCGGGTTAGTGTTAGTTCAAGAACCATGGACATATGCCACAAAATTAGAAGTAAGGTACGAGGATGGAATCTCTTTCAAGGAATTGAAAAGGGTAATCGTCCTCGGGCGGGCATTTATGATACTCCTGATCTTTGTTGTTGTCTAATCCCGATGTTTTCAAATGAGGATATTGTGGCAATTACAGTTAACAATGTGTGACGAAAGGGAGATAGTTTTGTTTTCGTATCGGCATTTATGACAGCTGAAGAACCAGCTCCTCCCAATTTATTGAGGGATCTGTAAGTCTTCACAGAAAATGAACAAATTCCTACTATTGTAGGAACCGATGCAAGTGCACATCACACTATATGGGGATCCTCTGATATAAACCCTCGAGGAGAGGTTCTGCTAGCGTATTGTGTTAGTGCAGACTTGAATTTCTGTAATGTGGGTAATAAACCAACGTTCAGAACAAAAGCGCGTGAAGAGGTTCTGGACTTGACCTTAGTAAACCGGTGTGCATGGGACCGAGTAGTTGGCTGGCATGTTTGCGACGTGCCATCATTCTCGGATCACATGTATATTAGGTTCCAGGTTAAAAGCAGAATCCGAAAACAAGCTAAAATGTTTCGTAATGTTCGTCGTACGTGCTGGAACAAGTATGTAAACAAACTCGAACAAAAATTAAATGAACGAATTTTACAACCAGTACCAGTGCCTTCCTCAAAAGAAGACATTGATATGCTGGCAAACAAGGTTCATTCCGTTATTACTAAATCATATGAAGCTGCTTGCCCTATGCGAAAGTCGCTTCGTAAGAAAGATAACATTTGGTGGCATTTTGAGCTTGCAAGCCTTAGAAAGAGGCTCGCCGAGCTTGGAGAAAAGCCATAGAAACAAAACAAGAAAAAGATTGGGAGGCTCAAAAGCTCGGCCCATCTTATTTCAAAAAAGCTGTCAGAAAAGCAAAGCGCGATTCATGGCATAGCTTTGTAGAGAGCATAAATAGTCAAACACCAACGTCTCGGCTGGTTAAGATTATTCGAAGGAATGAAGCGGTGCGTGTTAGCAACGTAATTACACACAACGGAGGATTCACTAAGTCTCCACCAGAAACTATATCTTATCATCGGGTAGCCAGCAGATAGAAAATCATGCAACCATCTCCAACTTAGTGGACAAACCATTAATGAGACCGGAAGACGCTGAAATGATTGCAAACATAGGTTCATTTAAGCGTATGGTAGCAGCTATTAACGAATTTCTACCATTCAAAGCACCAGGGCCAGACGGGCTCTATCCTGTACTGCTACAGAAAGGTTTGAATCAACTGAAAGGATATTACCACGTCATTTTTCGAGCGTGCCTGAGACACAGCTATGTGCCATTGGTATCGAAGGAAGGCACAGATATATTTCTTTTCAAACCCGGAAAGGAAAGCTATTTTGAGGAAAAATCCTTCCGTATGATCACTTTAACTTCTTTCCAACTGAAATGGTTGGAAAGGCTAGTTCTGCATGATAATAATGAAGATAATAACGTGCAGGCAAAGCTTTTTGCATCGCAATATGGTTATCGTGCAGGCGTTTCTACGGAAACTGCTTTGCATGAATTTGTGCGCCGTGTAGAGCACCACCTCGTTAGAAAAAAGCCGGCTTTGGGTATTTTCCTGGATATTGTTGGCACCTTCGACCAGAAATGGAGTCGAGGAAACAAGGCTCGAGGCCAAGGACACAAAAAAAATCCAAGGCCAAGGACACAAAAAAAATCCAAGGACAGCCTTTCCGAGGACAGACCCTCTTGAGGCCAAGGACAGGAATGCTCGAGACCAAGGCCAAGGACCAAGGACACAGCCGCAAGTGTTCTCCAAAAAAAAAGGTCTTCAAAAAAGTTTTTTAGATGATCTCCAATTCATAGGCGTACTCAAGATTTTTGGTCCGGGAGACCTAAACCACAAATCACATGCTATGACGTCCTCAAAAATTTTTAAAAAAGGAAGTTTTTGTGGGACAAAGATATCGCACGATGGAAAATCTGAAATCGTTGCCTGTTGGCGCTTGACCAGGATTTTGCAAAGGGAGAGGGCTTAAACTAATAGTTGAAAAGTACAAGTATCTAACTTAGAAACGTGTTGAGAAAGTTAGCATAACTCAAACGTATCACAGACGGTAGTCTGGGGGCGGGGCCCCCAGCCGCCGGATGGTTTGGGGGCAAAGCTCCCAGCCGTTGGGCAATTTTTTAGAAAAAAAGTTATTTTAATGCCATGGAATCACAATACGCAAGTGTTCAGAACCATTTAAAAGCACTAAATTTTTGACATTATTGAAAGCCAATTGAAAAAATAAAATTGTTTAATTCTCCTTTTACTAGCAAGTTAAGTTCAAAACACGTTTAACATGTTGCATTTTGGAGTAGAGCTTTAATTGTAAGTGATTTGGTCCAGGTAGGGAACAGTGAGGTGCATTGTCTCTTGCAACATTTCAGCAGTAAATAGTAATCCACTCAAAGGTTTGCCTTGGAGATTTTTATTTTGTCATGAAACTAACCAGTTATAGGGATACATGTTCGGCCATTGGGCCCAGGCACCCTTAGTTGAAGTTCAATGCTTTGTTCAATCAGCATTTCCCATGGCAAATATTTTTTTTAATATTTTGTACGTAAAAACCGGCAAGGTAGACGTGAATTACTGAATTATTATCAAAACACGGTGCAATTGATGGTTACGCTGACTAACCATGTTATTGCCAGGCCAAATTTACATCGCGCTGAGCCCTTGGCACTTTGAAGGTTTTCGCAACATCTTTCTGCCAAATATAGGTGAAGACCAAAAAAAGTTTACGATTTGAGCACGGCCCCCCTAGCTGGTATTGCGTCATATTATAGTAAATCCGGCACTGGTGAATGTATTAAGTTCATAAAAATGCTAGATGTAGGCCTAAGACAGCAACTTTTAGGACAAAAACTCTCCATTTTTTTCCGGGTTATACATTTAAATTGGCAGGTAAAAATTGAATTGAGGGGGACCCGTGGTCTTCAGTATTTTTGTTAGTTACTGTTGTAAGCGAAAAATGCTAAAAACAAACTGAAGCTGAAGAAACAATAGACTTTTTTGTCACATTTCTGTCATTGGTGAAATTTAAATTGGTGGAAAGGGGGGGCGGGTCTCCAGCACCCCCCCTCCCCCCCGCCATGGCTTCGCCTATGCTCCAATAAACGAAAACAAAAAGGTATTCGCAAATTTCCCGCGAGGTTTCTGGCGTTTTCCATCAAATTTCAACTGTTCAAAAAATAGTGCTGTCTTCAAGCCGAGGACAGGGCAATTTTCGAGGACTTGAGACTTCGAGGCCAAGGACTTCAAAATGTGTCGCTGAGGACGTCCTTAAGGCCAAGGACGTCCTCGAGGCCAAGGACGTCCTCGAGGACTCCACCTTTGCCTTCGACAATGTCACCTTCCGTAGCTTTGTTGCGGCTCTGCGAGGGCGAAGCATGTCTATGATTCTGACTTCATGGATAGAGACTCTACGAAGACATCGCACAGTCCAAGTAGAAATATATGGTGATGAAGTTATGAGGGAAGTAGTGAAGGAGAACCCACAAGGTGGTATCCTGTCCCTTTTTCTGTGGAACTGTGTCTTAACAAGCCTGTTGCTAGAGTTACGTAGCAAACGCTTTTATGTTCAAGTCTATGCCGATGATGAAGCAGTGTTGGTCACTGGTGCTGATATGCTTTGGATCAGTGGGATGGCCCAGAAAGCAATAAATATTTCTGCAAATTGGGCTTTGGAACAAGAGCTACAGTTTAGCAGCAAGAAAACCGAAATTGTACTGTTCACTTACAAACGGAATCCAGATTTGGGTTCTTGGTTAATCAATGGTTCAAAACTTGAACTTTTTAAGGAAGCATGGCTGTTAGGTGTTACTCTAGACAGCAAGCTAACTTGGAAACCTTATATTACCCGAATTACCCGCAAAGCAACTACAGCATTAATGATATGTAGACAAATTGAGAGGAAAACGTGGGGAATAAAGCCATCTATGATGAAATGGATATACACAGCCATGATACGTCCAATCATGTCATATGCATGTGTGTCCTGAGCTGGTGGTCTCAACAAAAAGTATATAATGAGGAAACTCACAAAGGTGCAGAGACTTGCTTGCCTGATGATTTCATAAGCTTTTCCTGGCACTCCTACTGGTGCTCTGGAAATTTTTTGTTCGACATAACTTCCATTGAGAAAATCTTATTGGCTGAGGCAGTGCGAGGGTCATACAGAAGCACTGTTAGTGGACTCTGGCATGTCAACCCAATTGGTTCCTGTGGGAAACAAAAATCCATGTTGATGTTTGCATCGAGGCAAGGAAATTCTTACATCTGCTGCAAATGTCAGCTGACCGAATAAAGAAAACAAAGGTATCAGAGAGACACTTCGAATGTCAAATTATGGACAAAAAGAACACTATCAGATTTGAAACTGTTCTAAACCAAAGCGCTGTCAAGGTTTGCACTGATGGCTCGAAACTAGATGGAGAAGTAGGTGCGGGTTTTTACGCCAAATACCCAAACAATTACCCAAAACAAGCATTTTTCCACCTTGGAATTTACATCACTGCATTCCAGGTTGAAGTCTTAGCTATTTCAGAAGTGGCAAAGAACCTGCTTTTGGAAAAAATGCACAATCAAAGTATTGTTGTGCTGATTGATAGTCAAGCAGCTATCAAAGCAATCATAAAGTGCACTGTAACCAGGGTGTCGAACCGTTTCAAATAACGGTTCGGGTTCAGGTTTAGCTCCTGCTCAAAATATTTTAGCGGTTCAGGTTTGGTTCGGGTTCACTTGAGCACCATTTTCGAGGTTCGGGTTTGGTTTACGTTCACTCAAGTAAAATATTATTGGTTCAGGTTTGGTTCGGGTTCATTGACTTAAAATTTAACTGTCGTTACTCGTTTCGTCCAGAAAAAAAAAAAGGAGAAATTGCTGATCCTGTTGATGATCACCACTGCTCTTATTGTGCGTGTACCGAGCGCCAGCGGCATCCGGATATGGAAAAATATATTCTTACTTTTGTTGGGGGTTCAGTTCGGTTTGGGTTCACTTGAGCACAATTTTGAGGGTTCAGGTTTGGTTCAGGTTTACTGAAGTAAAATTTTGCTGGTTCAGGTTCGGTTCGGGTTCACCAAAATGAAACGGTTTATTCGGGTTTACGGTTCGGGTTCAGGTTCGGTTCGACACCCTGACTGTAACATCAATTACAGTGCTCAACTGCATTAGAAACCTAAATCAGTTAAGTAAACAAAACCACGTCAAAATTGCCTGGATTCCTGGACATGCAGAAGAACATGGCAACGAAGTGGCAGACTATGTAGCCAAGTCAGGATCTAAATCAAAAGTACATGGTCCTGAGCATTTTATTACAGTCTCGTATGCCAGTTGCTTTAACACGGTTAAGGACTGGTCCACAGATAGACTGAAATCTATATAAAATAAACGGAAAGACTGCTTGAGGATGAAGGAGCCTATAGGTTGGACGTCCTGCGAGTACGACTAACAATACGTCTCCTTAACCTTAAGAGACCTCAATTAAATAGAGTAGCGCAAGTTTTAACTGGGCACTGCAATCTACAGCGGCACAAGAAAACTACAGGTCGTGCTGAGTCTTCTCTGAGTCCAAAATATAGCCTAGAGGTGAAACACCAAATCATCACGTAAGCAATTGCAAGCTTTACACCAAGATATTCGTGTTAAATATTTTGGAATCACCAAAACCACTGTTCATAATGTGGCAAAGAAATGTAACATTATAACATCATCAAACTGGCCACGTACTTAAAGGAAGCTGGAAAGCTTTCTGCGTTCAACCAGTAACCAAACAAAACAATAACATAACATAGCAGCTACAGTTGCATTGAGCTCAATTGAGGCCTACGCAATGTGTCTATGGACTTTACCTAACGGTAGCAGATCCGCTTGCACCGCTGCCCAATAATAATGATAATAATTTTGGCCAAAAAATCGGACTGATTTTGGGTGGAGCTAGTTTTAATTCTGATCTTTGTTCTTCTCAAATTTTCTGAAAATCCTGGGCCCCCCTTTTCAAAATCCTGCGATGCTACTGCCTGTGATCTCCCGTTCTAGAGACAAACGCGTTATCGCTCTCCGCCAAATAACAGAATCCGACTTCGGATGGATGGTAATTTGTTTTGAGTTACTTAAAACCAAAGCTTATTCGTTAAATTTAGATGAATTGCAAACAAAACTTTGGTTTGATTGAGTTCTCTAATCTGGAAGGCGGCAAAAACTACGGGTTTTATATCTTCTACGAAATTTCACCAGACTACTGGGAAAAACCAAAACGGAGCGCCATAAGATACGTGGAAAATTCACTGGAAAAGGGTAAAGTGTTATTTCTTTTAATGAAATGTTCTTGTCTTCCAAGCAGCTTTTCATCTGACACTTGTCAAGAATATTGTCTGAATGGAGAGCGCATGAAAAGGAGCGACTAGTTATAGGAAAAAAACGAGCGGAGGTTGGCCGGAAAAAGACCAGTGAGAGAGTGTCGTTAGTGTAATCATTAGGCTGTACATGAATTTTTTTGTCGGCAGAGAGCGGGATTAGAAATTTTGAGAAGTATTGGTGCAAGTGCTTCAAGAGCAGTTAGATGGAAAGAAGAGCAGCAGCGTTGGACAAGAATAGAGAATTTATTGTCATTATAATGTTCAGCACAGGTAGAATTTTGTAAAAGATGAAGTTCAATGGCTCAACCAAAAGCACGAGACTGGCAATTAAGCTGCGTGAAAGATTTGCACTGACGGACGGGAAGTATGCAGTTCTGGCAAGAAGAGCAAGAGCCGATAGATGTGGGAACGTGTTGTTAAATTCTGTCCTGCAGTCGTTGGGGGGTACGGCCTACATACCGACTTGCGATGGCGTGAGAATTGATAAATCACGTTGCCTTTCTTTATATAAATCACGTTGCATCATCGCTGGTTGCGGAAAGAAGCTCGTTGATTGAATAAACAACGCGTGGTTCCTTAGCGAAAAATCACAGTTCGACACCAGATTTTACTTGCTTTTCAAACCGGGAATACAAAAACAAAACCAAGCCATTGGAGATGTAGATAGACGGGGCACCTTTCAGAACCAAATTTAGGCAGAGCATGAAATTGCTTCATCTTTCTATCCATAAACGACTGATAACGTGATTTGGGTATTCATTATTCTGTAGAATGAACTTGATTTTGTCTAGTTCGGATAGCAATCTTTCAGGAAAACAAATGGCAAGAACCCGGTGAGTTAAGGTCTAGATTTAGTTTTGCGTTTCTGTGACCTGAAGGAATTCCAGCGCAGATATTGACCGATGAATGTGGGTTTGCGGTTGATGGAGAATCATGGCGACTTGGAAAAACAGTGCACATACAAACATAGAGTGATTTAGTCAAAAAACTTTTCAGTTTTGTCGAGTTAAGTAAGTGAGAAGCAGTTCGTCCTGCACCAAAAGCCTCGACTTATCACGTTTGACGTCAACTCCTTCAGTTTGCAACTATAGGAACTATAGGTTAATGCAGTATTTGAAATAAATTAGCGAGTTTTATTCTTGACAAAAAAGTAAGCTATTAAGAGGTGAAGGAAATAGGCCTACGAACAAACTTCCTGAAAATAAAATTTTTGCTGTTTCCAATACTGCTTTCTTTTTTTGTCAAGGAAAAAATCTGATATGAATGTTTACATAATCCAAGATTGAATGTTTTTTGCCGAGACTAAAAAGATTTTCTTTGACCTACTGTAAAGTGAAACCGGCAAAAAACCAAATGCTGCAACTATAAGATACTGCATATGGGTCGTTTCTTGCACACTAATCAGTTTGATTTTGTGGGCAGAACTGTTGGAAAAAAACTGTACAATAGTCAAGAGATATAAAAAAAAAGTAGCCGTCAAATTGTGGAACAAACGTCTGACAACAAGCCAAAGAACAGTTAGCACTTGGTAGACCATGTTTTGCAACATGATTGGAAAAGTTTACTCAAAATTCATAAGCTAAGCTTATACGGTAGGCCTACTCCGGTATAAGTTGGTAGAATAGACCAACAGTAAATTACGTTCAAGAATTTATTTGCTCAACGATAAAAGCTAGCTTACGTATAGACGATTTAGACAAGAATCAAAACAGGAAACTGGGTTGGCTTTTTTGCGGCATTTTATTAATTCGGGATTTTTTTCAATTCGAGATTTTGTCCATTTGGAATTTTTTTCATTCAGGATTTTGTCCATTCCAAATTTTGTCCTATTCGGGATTTTGTCCAATTTGGAATTTTGTTTTTCTGGATTTTGTCCGTAAACGCAAAATTTTAATCAGAGGTGTGCATGGTACTTTTTAAAATTACCGCACTACCGGTATCGGTATTCGGTACGACACTTTTTGATGATCTAAGGTAATTGTCTTAAAATCTCTGAAGAAGGTTTATGTTAAAAATTTGTAATTTTTAGTACAAAAAAGCTCGACAAACCAAAATTACGAGCGAAACCATTTACTTTAATAAAAATTTACATCTCAAAATGATCATCAATTTGTCACTTAACCCAACTCTTCTAGATTTCAAACCTATTTTACACGGAGGCAGCTTTGTCCTCTTCTCGTTTTTTTTTTTTGTGATACATCCGTTCAGAAAAATGATTTTTTTAAATCAACTTGACTTTGAGTTGAATTTCATCACAAATAACCTCAAAATTTCAAGTTGCTGAGGTAACGGAAAGTTTTTGCAATTTCGAGGCGTACCTAAGTCATTTTCCGAAATCTGAACTCTTTTTGGCTAAAATTTAACTTAAATGACGTCATAAGACGTTTTGTGATGTAATCAACTTGACTCAGGCATTTTAAGATTCATCATCAAAAAACAAACCTATGTATAAATTTGAATCGCCTGTGACGTCAGTTTTAGAAAATATGGCCGTGATTTGTTACTCAGAACCATTTTTTCTAAAAGTTTTTGAGAACAACAACCCGCATACCAAATTTGGTGTTTTCATGGCTGTTGGTTTAGAAGTTATATAAGGAGAGCATTTTTGCTCCCCCGTGTAAAATACAGTTGGTCAAATACCTCAGGTAAAATAGAATTAATATGTCTTTCCCTACAGAGAACACTCGTTCGACCGCTGCTCTTGAAGGCTGTGCAGTCTTATATTTATATCACTTGAAAAGATGTTTCGGCGCATCATTTTAAAAGTTAAACACTAGGTAGTTGATGAACTAATTTGCCGTTTGAAGTTTTTGATCGACGAAACTTTCAAAATCTTCGTTGCACTGTCTTGACAAGCGCTATTGTTTGTTTTGTATAAATAAATCAAAAAGTTCAACCGAATGTTCACTTTTGTTCATATTGCTGCTCTCTTCAGAAGTATCTTGCGCACCCAACTTTTCTTGTAGCAAGTAAGTACTTTTAGCTTTGACCATTTCCTGCATTCCTCTATTAATACATAATGGAGTTTCATCATTTTCGTCTTTGATCGTCATCAGAGACAATGCGGAAAATGCCGATTTAGAGATACTGCAATTACATACTCATTGTTGGCACACTTTGAACCTTTATTTGGAGCGAACCAGAATGGTATATTAAGGAGTTAAAAATTTATTAGCTCCACTCCAAAGAGTAAGAGAGATAGTTTACTTTTTGATTGTTACGTGATAACAAAAAACTGAAAATACCGAATACTTTTTTAAAAAAGGACCGTGGTACCAATATTTCGGTACCATTTTTGAAAAAGTACCGTCACTACTGGTATTGGTGCTAAAAAAATACCGCGGTACTTTTGTACTCGGTACTGCCAACCTCTGATTTTAATAAATAAAATTTTTTCTTTTATTTACCTCATACACGTTAGCTATTAGTGGAAGACAAAAACGCGGTAATAAAGATTTTCTTTCGTGAGCGTGAATAATTTTGAAATTCAATTGTTATCAATTTCTGATGATATGCACGGTCAAGATTTGCTAGCTGATGTAGCTGCTTTTTTTTAAGGTTTCCACTCATTTCAAACTTTGCTTTGACATAGCCATTTGTTGACAAGATAAAGGCCAGTTGATAAGGTTTTATGTGCTATCTGATAATTAAGCTTTAGAAAAAACACTGCGCAGGATCAAATGGAAAACAAAATAGTGTTTATCGTATGTATAAAAATTGAAATGCACGTTTTTCCAATTAACATTGTCTATTCACAGTAAACTGTTATCCGCAGATTCAAATCATTTTTTCAAAAATATTTTGTGCTTCGTACCCCAGCGACCTACTAAGTTGCTGCATACAAACAAAATTCATTTATCTTTTTACGTACCACATATGTTTTAATTACAATACCTTTTTGCGTGTCTACTTTTGGCAATTTTTTGAAAAATTGAAAATAATGTGAAAAAATCTTTAAAAGAGGAAAAATACTAGGAACGGCCACGTAAAAATGGTAAAACGAATGGGTGAAGGAAAGAGCTAAAGAATAAGAATCAGAAATAAGCTAGGTGTAAAAAGCCGAACTTTTATCAAAAAGGAGCAAAAAATATTTACGTCTAAAGAAAAAGAAACGACTTTTTAATTTTATTCACTTTCGAAAAAAGCGCGAAAATTATTTGTTCTATTCATAACCACTCCGTACTACCGATGAGTTTATTTATTGATTTTGACGTTTCGCTTCCCAAACCGGGAAGCTTCTTCAGAACAATTTTCGGCAGTGCTGCCTTTGCAGTTACAAAAAGATAAATGAGAAAAAATAATAACAGCAGAAGATAGGTAACAGTAAAAACATACGAACATCACAATAGTTGTACTATTATACTCAAAAACATTAAAGTGATGGAACAATAACATTATATAATATTGAAAATTATTTCACTAACAGCGTGAAAAAAATTTGAAAAAATATGTCACTAACAGCGTAAAAAAAATTTTTAATAATATTTGTAATAACTAGGCTGCTTCTCTAACAGTGTGAGAAAATATGAAAAAGATCTATTGCAAAGCATTATATACTAGAAAAGGTTTTTAGCTCCACAGAGATTTATATACGGACGGAACAATTAACCCATCATTGCGATTTAAAACGTTCAATTCCAAAGATTTTTGGTTTATCAAATAACCTTCCGCTATCCGACGCTTGTGCCATTGTGGTTCCCTCCTTAATATTTTAGCATTATCCCAATCTATAAAATGATCATTTTCTGCGACATGCTGACACAGTGCAGATTTTTTCAGGTCAAAATTCTTCACTGCATCAATATGCTCACGTTTTCTAGTTTCTAAGCTTCGGCCTGTTTCACCGATGTACACCGCATCGCAGTCACGACAAGATATTTGATAAACAAGGCCCGACTTTTCTTTGTCAAAAACTTTGTCTTTGGGCTTACAAAAAATATTAAACAAAACACAAACAGGCTTCATAGCCACCCCCACACCAACTTGCTGCAAAACACGCTTAATAGGCTCGGTGAGATTCTGCACATAGGGAACCACAGTCATGATTTTCGTTTGTTGGGATTCGCTTTCGGAGCGAGTAGGCCGTCGTTTGCGATGAAATCTTGGATATCCATTTGTAATCAAGGTGTTATTGATTGTACGTATTTCATCTTTTTTGAGATTTTTTTGAGGCCGAAGCTTAGAAACTAGAAAACGTGAGCATATTGATGCAGTGAAGAATTTTGACCTGAAAAAATCTGCACTGTATCAGCATGTCGCAGAAAATGATCATTTTATAGATTGGGATAATGCTAAAATATTAAGGAGGGAACCACAATGGCACAAGCGTCGGATAGCGGAAGGTTATTTGATAAACCAAAAATCTTTGGAATTGAACGTTTTAAATCGCAATGATGGGTTAATTGTTCCGTCCGTATATAAATCTCTGTGGAGCTAAAAACCTTTTCTAGTATATAATGCTTTGCAATAGATCTTTTTCATATTTTCTCACACTGTTAGAGAAGCAGCCTAGTTATTACAAATATTATTAAAAATTTTTTTTACGCTGTTAGTGACATATTTTTTCAAATTTTTTTCACGCTGTTAGTGAAATAATTTTCAATATTATATAATGTTATTGTTCCATCACTTTAATGTTTTTGAGTATAATAGTACAACTATTGTGATGTTCGTATGTTTTTACTGTTACCTATCTTCTGCTGTTATTATTTTTTCTCATTTATCTTTTTGTAACTGCAAAGGCAGCACTGCCGAAAATTGTTCTGAAGAAGCTTCCCGGTTTGGGAAGCGAAACGTCAAAATCAATAAATAAACTCATCGGTAGTACGAAGTGGTTATGAATAACTATCCCGATGAACGCAACGCGTCCGTTATTTTTATTTGTTCTATGCCGTACTCTGTAGAATCTTTAAATGATTTTACAATGGTTTTTAATGGAATGAATATTTCAAATCGTTACGGAGAAAAGATTAAGCTTTTCAAGGTTATTTATTGTGACGTGGTGCATAACTGATATTTGCGGAAAAATTATTCTTTAATTTCTAATTGTATTATATTAAAACAAAATAAACACATACAATTATCTACATAAAAGAAAGAATATAGGTTCTCCACGAAGGGACCGTTCAGGGGTCTTCGAGTCAAGTGGCAACCTAAACAGAATCAGTTCATCGCCAGCAGGCGACAGACTTATATTACAGTATGCGTTGAAAAAGAAAAGAAAAGAAAAAAAAAAAAACTCATCAAGCTTTTTATGAGATTATTTGGATTGTAGATTACAATTGGGAAAATTTGACTGTAATTGAATAATTTTTTGCAACGTTCGTGCTTTTATTGGTCATTTAAAACAGCAAAACTAACGGAAGATTAATAGGTATCCAAAATAGAAGTTTTAATTTTTTTTGAAAAAAACATTTAAAAAACAACTTTGATTTCATTTGATAATTCATTCCACACTTTTATACCTGCAAACTTTATAGAATGTTGAAGCTTGTTTGTTTTCAACCGGGGTAAATAGTAAGTTTGTTTTCAACCAGGTAAAGGACGTCAAACTTTTCGGTTATGATTTTCGTGGTCACACAAAGGGAACCTTGTAGTAGGGATACCTATGGCTATCCTTACTACAAGGGTTTAGCAATTTTTTCACTTGTTTTTTTAAGTACCACAAGTGAAAAATTGTTTATTCCCTACAAAGCCTCTGCCTCTGTGAAAGCTCTTAAGGTTTGTCCAGTTCGGCCAATAGTCTTGTCCAGCTGGGGAACAACTTTGTTGGAGAAGCTGAGAGCTGCCGATGAGAGCTAAAAGCTCGAAACAACGCTGTCCAAGTCTGTGCGTAAATAGTAAGTGTTGGAGAAGCAGCTTCTTGTTTTAAATTTGTGGATATCAGAGGTCAATGTAAAGTATTGACTAAGATTGTAAGGCACATTATTTGATCGATATTTGAACATTAAGGAAGCCATTTCATTTGTGAACACGTCCTCTAAAGTCAATATACCATGCTTTTTAAACAGAGGAAGAACTTTTTCACGTGGATTTGACTTGGTTATAATTTTGATCATTCTGTTTTGTAATTTACTAATCTTGGAAGTGTACGTTTTACAAGTACTGTACCAGATGATCAAACCGTATGTCAAATGGAATGAAATGTTGCACAATATAGGAGAAGGAGTACTCTATCAGGAAGGTCGTATTTGATTTTAAATATTATTCCACTTGCACGAGAAATTTTGATTGTAGATAAGCAGACATGGCACGATCTTGATCTTCAAGATTACATTATTTTAATGATCTGATCTTGATCTTGAAGATCACATTTTTTGTGTGATCTTAATCTTGAAGATCAAGATCACTTTCATTTTTAAATGTTGATTAGGGTAAGCATCGCCGAGAACACCACGCTTCCTTCATCTACACCTGTGGAACGTTTATTTTCGTTCGCAGACATGGTACATAGCCCAAAGCGAACGCGACTTTCAAATGCTCACCTTGAACAACTGGTTTTGCTCAAGTCTAAAGGTTATGCCTCTGACAACTGAAAGGACTTTTCGCTGTTGAATTTCATGACATTGTATATTTTATGACATTGACATCGTCAACCATTATAAACAGTAAAATAAAATAATTTTTTAAGAACAATGTACTGCGAAAATTAATAACAAGCTATAGACAGTATAAAAAATTTTGCTTTAAAAAAAAAAAATTTTAGTTTACTGTCTATGATCTACGATGTCGATGTCATATAATATGCAATGTCATGAATGTCATAAAACATACAAAGTCATGAAAAAGGAAATTAATAATAAGCTATAGACAGTATACAGAGTCTTATAGGCACAATCAAACCTTTGATTAACAGCCTAAGACATACTGTTTCGGAATCGACATTCGTCTTTTATTCCTCGTCAGTATAGCTAGGACTACAGGTATGAACATGAGCGTAGAAAGGCAAAAAATCGCAAATTAACCAGATCATGACACAATTTTTTTTTTTCCAAAAAATGTAAAATAACCACAATCCTACTGTACAAGAGATAAATCTAATAGTTCAATGCAAAATAATTTCCCATAGCATGCCTTAGACAGCTGTTTCGCCCAATCTCAGGGCTCATCAGTAAGGCTAGCAAGGCCAAAAAAGGACAAATATCACCAGTGATAAAAATCTTCAAAACAAGCATCTTTACCAATTTACCAAACAATGAATAAATCTTTACCGATAACGTTTGTAATAAATAAATCTTTACCCATCATTCAGTCAATTTTAGCCAAAATAGATAAATCTAAGCTGAAAAATCCTTACTCAATAAAACTAGAGCTATTAATTAAATCTTTACCGAATGAAGCTATTGCAATAAATCAAATCGTTACCGACTAAAGTACAAATCTATCGCAGAAGAGCGATAGCCTAGCTAACAAAATAAATGAACCTTGACCGAAAAATTTTACCCAAACAAACTAAAGCTATGAAAAAGGATTTTGTTTTTGACCGACGGAATGGCCGAGTGGCAGACGCGTCTGACTTTAATGCCAATTCTTGTGCAGGAGACTAAGTTTGATTCGCGCGTCGATCAAATCTAACACAAGTTTCCAATGGCCTGTCACAGTTGTGACGTTAAAGGGTGTGCCCGTGGCCTTTTGAGGCGGAGATGGGCCGCGAACTCGCAATACCAAAAAAAGGCATTATGCGAGTATAATGAAGATTTGATATTTTTGATTTGATTTTGTTCTTGAATTTCGTTATTTTTAATTTTTAATAGGTTTTCGTGATTATTTAAACTAGAAAAATAGCTACAACAAGTTTGTGAGTGTCAAATGCTTTACGCTATTAACAAAATCAGCACTGCCATTGCCCATTGATAGTGAATACTGATACAGCAATTATGATTAATAGCTTACCCTCCTCCCAATCATCACCACTACCTCTCTTTCAGCACTAAAAGTAAAATGATTTTGATCTTCAATATCACAGTCTTGATCTTCAAGATCACAGATTTTTGGTGATCTGATCTTTGATCTTCAAGATCACCAACAGGTGGTGATCCTGCCCATCTCTGTATATAAGATATATGGGGTCGAAAGTTAGTTTATTATCAAGAAAAATACCTCAATATTTTACTGACTTAACTGCAGAAATTTGATAAGAATCAGTAGTTATTTTGAGCTTTAGAGCTTGTTGTCGAGTTTTTGGAGGTATTATTTAAGCTTTAGATTTTAAGGCATTCAGAATTAGTTTATTAGCATTTTGCCAGTTTTAGCGCTTAGTAACTCCGAGTTTGTTAAATATTCCAAATGGAAAATAGTATTTGCATTCACACAGATGCATGTGTCATCAGCAAATAAGCGAGGATTAGTAATAATACTGTTTTCTAAATCATTTATATTAATTAAAAAAAGAGGAGGTCCAAGCGTTGATCCTTGGGGTACCCCATTATTGATATTGAGAGGCGTGGAGCAGTAGTTATTGATAGTAACACTTTGCTTCTGGTTAGATAGGTAAGATGATAATAAACTGTGCGCAACACCTCAAATCCCATAATGATTAAGTTAACTGAGTAAAATATTATGATAGACAGTATCGAAAGCCTTTTCAAGATCAAGAAATATTAATCCAGTATAGTGATTATTGCTCATGTTTTCATAAGCTGAAGTAACTATATCCGTGATAGTATGAGTGGTTTTAAATCCAGGTCTAAAACCATATTGATTTGGTGATAAAACTTTATGTTTATCAAAAAAAGAAAATAGTCTTTCATAAATAATTTTTTCAAATATTTTTGAATAACTTGACAAGATTAAGATATGGCGATAATTAGACATCAATAGCTCATCCCCAGTTTTTAAGACAGGAATGATTTTAGCCTCTTTCATGCTATCAGGAAAAAGTCCTAACTCAAACGAAAGGTTAATAAAATAGGAGAGGGTTGGAGCTATTACAATTGCAGCAGTTTTTAAAAGAAAAGATGGTATATTATCAAGACCAGACGACTATCCTCCTTTTAAACCAACTAAAGCATTATAAACTTCACTCGCGGAGGTGGGTTCCATAAATAATGATTCTTGTACTCGTTTTTGGAGAGAATTTTTGTGATGAAAAAAAGAGTGATTAATGGAATGGAATTACTGGTGTTCATTAAATTGTCCTCAATGTTGCAGAAATAACTATTGAAGTTTTCTGCAATTTGAGAAGTAGAATCTAATACACTGTGATTTACTTTAATTCGAGTTGGTGTGCTTTTCAATTTAGTTTTGGTTGATAGTGAATTTATCATTTCCCAAGTTTTGCGTGGATTTGATTTTTTTATCAAACTGTTGCAAAAGAAAACTTTTCTTTGCAGCAAATTTTGTTTTGTTGAGTTTAGTGGCAAATTTTTTGTAAAGAAGACGAGACTCGTTGTTGCAGTTAAGAAAATGCGTCTTATTCATTTTTTTGTTTTTTACAAATAGAATTTAAGAGATTCTTCCAGATCGGAAATAAAGTTATCTGGACAAAAATTTGTTACATCACAAACCATTTGTTTCTTGCCAAATTTTCACAATTTTCAGAAGAAGGGTCAAAAACAGTGCAGAAAATAGAAGAATAATTGCTTAAATCGTATTGAATAATCCCCGGCAAAATACAATAATGAACGTGATTGGTTAGTATAAGATCTAATATATTTAACTAAAAATTAGCAGTAATTTAGAATCATTAAAATTTTTTCGATTCAATGATTGTCAACCTAAAACTATAGGTTTTCGTGTTTCAACCAGTAACTTAGGCCATCTTCACGGCTAGCATTTAGAAGCATAAGTTATTCATCTATCACATCCAGTAACTCCAATTAACTGTTTTGATATATTGTGAACTACAAAATGTTTAGAAATGTAAATAGCAACTTCTCCGGCGTTTGTGGGCGAATTAGAAAAATAAAATTCATAATTAGGAATCGATATGTTAAGTAAAGGTAAAGATTTAAGTTTTGTTTCACTTACACAAATTAAGTCAGGCAGTTTTTTAAAAGTCTGCAGGAAGCCTAAAAAAGATTCAAAATTGTTTTGAAAGAATCTAATATTTACATGCAATAAAAAAAGCTGATGTTTAGAATTCGGAAACATTGAGAATGCACATCAAAATAATTACGCCGATATAAATTCTTAAAAACACCATTTAGAAAAATATCATTTATTTCAAACTGATCATCATTTAAGTTGACCGCTTAACTGGAAGATAAAAATTTTTCAGATTTTGAGTATCCACAAAAGAGCACAAATTACTCATTGAAAAGTTAAATTCAGAAACGGATATCAAAAAAAAAAACAAAAAAAAAAACTTTCTTGAAAAGATGAGTTAACAAAAGCAAAACATTTCAGCAATGAGTAGCAGTCAGCTGTTGAGCAATAACATTGGTAATAAACAGGATAAACTATCAATAATTTAACGTAAAAAGTCAATTTATGCAGTCAATAAAGATGTCTGACTGCTGTTGGATTAACTTTGTAACAGTTAATCATTAATAAAGTTTAGTATTTAAAACGAAAAGGATATTTCTACCGATACTTGATGAGCACAATAAATTCTAAGTAGAAAATTAGCTTATACAGTAGTTACGGTACCAAATTTCGTCATCTTATTTATCACAATTCAATTCAAAACTGTTCAAGACACAGGATCCTATGCACCAACACAGCTCTATTACAAACATGCATCATTGATTTTTAATTTTCTGCACTTTGAACGTAACACATTCAAGTTAATTTAAATTCATAAGTTCCAAGACGCTATCCTCAAATATCATACTCATTGTAGCAATTAGTCCATTCATTAATTCGAACTTTTACCCAAAATATTATTAATCCGCGGTAGCGCATTTGACCCATGATGAATTAGATAAAGTTAAAACAGAAGAAATACGGCAATTTAGAGTAATTAGTCAGCAAAAGCTAAGCAAAAAGAAAGAGCAAGTTTAGTGTAAAAGTGCAATTAGGCGCCAAAACCTTATCATTACGAATAGGCATGGTAACAAACTAATAACCTGATAAACTTTTCATTGTTCAGTATCGGTAAAATCACAAGTAGTAATGGCTGCATAATAATGCAAAAATGACAAAGGCTAATAACTAGGACCCACAAAAGTCAATAAAGTCAAAAATTTTCAGGGACTTATTGTATCATTAAACGTATACCAATATTAACTTCGGGTTCTCAGAAGCCAGTCTAAGTAGATTTTGTTGATCAAAATAAAGTTAAAATTTTGGGTTAGGCCAAAATTTGTCAAAATTGTTTGTGATCAAAAATTCTTTTTCAAAATCTTTTATTTTTTCTTCATTTTTCTGGATATTTGATCTCCAATGAAACTTCATGAGCAGTTTTATACACGTTTTAATGAAGTTTTGCGACTCAAATTTTTGCAAATAGTTGTCATATGTCATAATGCGATTGCTTGAGTTAACTTCTTTATAAAAATAATTTTGTAATAACGCAAAATTTTTTTTTGTTGAGAACCAATCAAGAATGCCAGCCTCGGCATGAATAAAAAATTTAAACACACTTTATGTCCAAATGTAATAATCAGAAAGTCCATTTTTATTATACTGTACCGTATGTCACAACGAAAAAAACAGATTTTTGAAATCTTTTGGGACTGTGCTGTTTTGCTTTCACAGCTTTAGCAAACGACAAAACTTTTACGCAACGCAACTTTTTGCTAAG
Source organism: Trididemnum nubilum (assembly GCA_963965965.1). NCBI lineage: Eukaryota > Metazoa > Chordata > Ascidiacea > Aplousobranchia > Didemnidae > Trididemnum > Trididemnum nubilum. Next base: position 12,040,671 of record OZ014479.1, read on the forward strand.
CAAGATTGAAATTGTGTAAATTTGTTTTCCAATAAAAGCTTAAAAGCAAAATAATGAGGCCGAAAATTCGTGAAAATTTAGGAACAACCAATTTCAATCCAAAATTTACTGGTTATAAGAAAAAGTGTAATTGGCATAAAAATGTGCGTAGGTTTCTAGGTTTTACTTTGCATCGCTTTGTTGCTTTAATCCCAAGACTGATTTATTGAAATTTCTTTCTAAATGCTGTTAATGAAGAGCAAAAAAGGTTATCTACTTCAAACTTAAGTGAATTGGTGAATTGCGAATTTCAAACATTTTTTTATAGATCAAACTTCGGATCTCAATAAGGCCAAAATGGTTTAGGTCAAACTAAAGTCAAAATTTATCTAAAATAAGGTCAAAATTATTTTTTTAAGTCAAAATAAAAATGGCCCTACCAATAGCAAATTAACTGGCTACATTAATATGCTGCCAAATTCCATTTGTTGTCATCAAATCATTATTTATTTTGTGAAACAATATTCCATGTGCTCTTATCCTGAACCGCCTTAACTTAATTTGAACTTAGTATGGTAATTGCGTATATACTGCAGAGCAATACCACTTGACTGGAGTTTTGTGTTATGTTTTGGGGCGTTTGTTCTTTAATGACAAAATAAACCGTTTGTATAGGTTTTGGCGGCTAATTGCACTTTACACTAAGCTTATTTTTTCTTTTCGCTCGGAAACTTAAAAATAATACTACCGCAAATACCATACTGCTCCACGCCACAATAAACAATCTTGAAAAGCTTAATTTTTTCTCATTCTCTCGAAAACTAATGTAAAAGCATTTGAAAAATTCCACAGAGTACGTCATAATGAAGAAAAATTTTGTGCTTTTTTTCAAAAATAAATAAAATGGAAAGCTCGTTTTTTTCTGTATATTTGGAATTATTTTTAGCGATTTTTTGATTTAACATTTGGCTAGGTCGGAGTTTGTTAAACATAAATTGCAGCTTTGACACGTCCATCTTTCAGGTCCGTAGTCCGTGCTGATGCTTGATTATTGTTGAGTCATAACGAAACAAACCAAATTTGAAAGAACCGTGCTAATAAAAAAATTTGTATGCTAGCGATGTTATCTTGATGGCGTATAAACTTTGTCATAGTTACGGTTCTTCCATAGACTCTTTGTTCAGTAGACTCGAAACAGACGCACAGAGCAAAAGAGAAGAGCATTAAAGAAAAAAAGTTTGATCTTGTTGCGAAGGTTTTTTGGGATCACGCGTATTCGACTGTTTTGATTTGTCATATTCATGAAACAAGTGAACCGTGAAGAAAAAATGACAAAGCTGTCAGTATCCAGTCTCTTTTAAAGAGTTTATGGTTCTTTCTTTCCGTAATTATAGGCATGTATTTGGCATAACTCAGCAATCAGCAAGAACAAGAACCAAGAGACCTAAAAATTTGAATGAAAAACTCTAATTATATATTTATCTTTATGCTTATTGTCAAGCAGCTTTAAATAAATGCAGTAACTTGATTGCATAAAAGTCAGGTTTAGCAACATTCTCATGACAATTAATCTTACTTTTTCAGACAATCTTGCTATGATCTTGATAATTTGTGACGTTGTGCTGGTGATTTTGGTGGGAATAGTTGCTGTTCTCATTCATACCGGAGTCATAAAGTGGAAAAAGTGGCGCAAAAAAGACAACGTAATCCCAGCAGTTCTTGTAAGGAGTTATAACGACTCGGTTGATTGCCATGAAATGCATCAACTGTAAACGTAATTCCCTCATTTGTGACATCACAGTAATTAATTTATTGTGATTTTTAGCCTTGGTCAGTTTGGTCGGCTAAAAATTGTTATGTAAAAAAAAGGTATGGCTAATTTTGCAATTAAAACATATGTTTTTAACACGGATATTTTGATGTCAACGGAACTCAAGAGGCCTGCAGGATAGCTCGTGTATCTTCAGTCTTGAAGAAATAGATAACATCAGTACCGAGAACTGCAATACGTATTATTTATGCAAGCATGATACTGTGCTTTTTATCGTTTTTCCCAGCAATGAAATTACCAAGAAAAAAGTAACTTTCTATAACCGTTTAAATGTTGCATTGATTCAATAGTTTCTAACACGAGGCGAATCGCAAACACTGAAACGAGTTTGAGCAATGATAATGTACAGGGCCCCGTATTTTCATTATCATAGTTGTGTTGTTTATTTAATTGTGCTTAAACAAGAATGACACGTCAGCGCAGCAATAAACGTCAAGCCGATACCGTGTAATGCATGACTGAACACAAAGAGAACGGTGCACTGTAAACATAGAAAATAGGGATAAACTAAAACTAACCATGCAACATATTGCACTACTCAATTTTTAAACAAATAATTCTCATAAAGTAAATAACACATTTGAGTGTAGCGACAAAGTGGATGCGAAGGGCCTGGAAAGTCATCTGGTCGAGCATCCACCTTGTTAGTCACACTGCAGTCTGAATCATAGTGCAATTAGGGAAAAAAACTCAGAAAAAAAAGGCAAATGAAAAAACAAACAAGGAAAAAAATCAAACATGAAACAAAAAAATTAAGCACGAAAACAAATGTAACGTTTCGAAGGAGTTACGACATCGTAAGTTTTATTTGTTCTAAAAAGCTGACGACGTCAGAATCCTTACGATGTGTAGCATAAATCCTCCGAGGTTCTTAATTACAATATACTTTTTTATACAGCTTCTGCCTAATAAACCATGGAAAAAAATTTTTTTGCGCAGGTAAACGAAGAGCTTCGAATGCAGAAAAATTCCAGGTATGTTTGGTGGAAGCAGTTTTGGCCACAAACTCGAGTCGAATCCTACCCAATTCGTTATCGCACGTCTTCGTTGTTTTTCGTTGAAGGCTCGCTTTGACGATCACGCGTATTTGAGCGCAATAAATATGCGTGACGTTTTTTACTATTGTACGAATACGTATACGTACTGTTATGCTTTGAACGGTTAAAATGGAAAAAAAATGCCCGCAATCAAATGGCGCGCCTAATTGTCACGTGTCATAAACGCAACTGATAAAACAGGCCGAAGACTTAAAATCGTCATTCGATTTTAAGATTACATATTTTTAAATAAATTTTCATTGATTTTTGTTAAATTTGTTACAGAACTGAAAAACTGCCCGAATCCAATGAAAAATTTAAAAACATTGGGCTGTTTTAACAGCACTAATCTCGTCCTAATGTCAACTGTACGAAAGCGCAGTATTTACGAGAATCGAACCCACAAAAACAATTTGTAACCGGGCACTTATTGCACTCTTTGCAAACTGTGGTCAGTTTTAAGTTAGAAAAGAACATTTGTTCGCAAGTGATTTCGTAATGAAACTATGAGCCGGCTATTCCATAACAGAAGTGTAAACGGGTCTGCAAGTTCGGACCCAAAACCGAACAATGATTTGAATCCCTAACCAAGCCTGTAAAAGCCCGAAAATTAAGTTGAATCTGACAACGTATACAACTAAGTGCTTCTTTCTTCAATTAACTTCAATCATCTGTTTCTAAATAAAACTATACTTATTGATGAACTGTGCACTAAAAATCGTACGAAGAACAATGTATTGTGAAAATTAATGATAACCATAAACAGTATCCAAAGTCTTAGAGGCACAATCTAACCCTTGGTTTACAGCCTAAGACATACAGTTTCGGAATTGACATTCGTCTTTTTTTTCTTGTCAGTACAGGTAGCACTACAGGTATGAACGTGAGCGTAGAAATATAAAGAACCACAAATTTACCAGATCATAACAGAATAATCTTTTTTCCCCGAAAATATTAAGTAATCACATTATTGCAAGAGATATTAATAATAGTACACGAAGTCTTTATTTAGCGTTTCAAAGTTAAACTGTAATGATTTTGCTAGTAGCACAATAATTAAGCATAAAATTTTGTCAACTTATTTCGAACCCGACCACAAACGCCTGCCCGATTTAACGGTATGGTTACATGAACTTGAACCAGCCCCAACGACCTTTCGATTGTTCCTGCGTTCATTGTTTTGAAACGAAAAATGCACTGTCAAATTTCTGGCCCCGACGTTATTTTTAAATTGTGCGAAAGTTCAAAGCTGTTTCTGTTTTTTAGACTAAACAACCGGGATGAAGAATTGTTTACCGAAAAAGAAAACCCAGATATATACGTGCCAATGACAAGTATTGATTCAAGTAATGCACACAGCACAGTATTTCAAGTTTTGCGCTTTTCTCGAGAAATAGGCCAGTCCAACGGAATCAAAACTAACTTCTCAAATTATATTCCTTGCATAAAATACCGTCTAACGCTAGTTTAGATGCGTTGTTTTGCCAAGTATGAATTTAGTTTTCTAGTTTGTTTTCCACGTTTAAGGAAAAACACACGTTTAAGTCAACGCACGTTTAAGGAAAAAAAATACTAAAACTCAACTTATCCAAGTTAGGCAAAACGTTTTTAAAAAGCTGAAAACAAAAGTTTAAAATGAGAGCATAGAACTGAAAAGTTTTTTGAATCTGAGACATGTTTTCTCGTTTGCCGGCCATTTTGTTTTAACGTCAGGTCACCACCTCAATCCCCAAATTCGGTTTTCACCATAAATCTGCAAAAATTTTGGCAAGCTTAAAATTTCACCAAAAAATATTGTACGCTTGAAATATTGTTCCTAAATAAGTAGATTTTGCGTTCGACGAGGTGTTGTGAGGCAAATTTAATAATTATCTGGCTCACGGTTACAGTCAAGTCAAATCAACAACAAACAAGAAAAAAATGAGTCACGCGTTTTTTGTTACAGCGATTTGGTTACAGCTGAATAATGTTGCAAAAAAAATGTCACGCATATAATTATGTTTACAACTGTTTATGGTGTTAAAAAAATGTATCTAACAAAATGAAAAATAATATCCAAGATTTGAAGGAGAACATGGCAGAAAAATTATTAAATCAAACCAAATCTTTTATTATACTCGCTGTATTACGCCGAAGCATGTACCGAGTTGGCGGACCCATCTCCGCGTCCTTGCCTACGGGCAATTCAGTTTTTTTCAAAGAAATGTCGCAGCGGTTTCCGTTGACAACACTCTGTTCGATTTGACCGGCCCGAGATTAGAACTTCAGACCTCCCGCTTCAGAGACGATTGCTTTACCGCTCGACCAACTGGTCGGAAATTATTAGAATATTTTGCAAAATACCGCAGATTGTAAGTTTTCATTGGTTTTGATTTTTGTTTTCTATACAGTTTGAAACCATCATGAAGTGCAACATTTTTAGCATAGACTTTGCTTTACGATTTAGGAAAGCATGTCAAAAACTTTAAAGTGGTCGAAATTTGTCTCCCTTTGTGGGGGAAGTATCTAACCAATTCGGGTAGCTAACAATAGTTAAAATCAAAATTTAAAAGCTTTTGTTCTCATTTTGAGGATGCTGTTGCAAAGATATATAAGAAACATAAAAATATCTTGTATTCTCAACTTAAATCTCCCAAAAAAGCCAGGGTTTTCCATTGTTGGATAAAGGTCATGTAATTTTACTGGAAGAGTAATATTATTTAGTTTCTTTTTCCCTGAAACTTCAGGCTAAGAAAACCGATTCATGGTTTCCAAAAACTTTTTAAGGAGATATCTCCTTGTATTTTGTTGAATATTTTTGCAACAGCAGACCCAAATAAGAACAAAATATTTCAAAACTTACAGTATATATTTTCTATTTTAATAACTATTGTAAACTACCGGAATTGAGTGGTTGCTTCAGTCCCTGTAACATGGCGGCTGTCGCTTGGTAATGTTTATCTAACGTTTGGTAGATTCAGTTTGGTTGTCATTAGTCGGAGGCAAATAATTACTAGTGAGTTGCAATATAAAATGACTTGCAATGTCAACATTCAAATGATTAGATGAGATTCAATGCCTAAATCGAAGCCAATTTTTAGAAGAGAAATTGAGTTCCAGTGAACCACCCCAACTTTCCGATGCAGATGAATTTTCTAAACAAGAAGAATTTTATTGCGACATCGCTGCAGTTGACAAAGTCGAAAAAAAGGAGCTGAATGCTGATTATGACGCCGATGCTTTGAAAAGTTTCTCACCAGATCTTTCCCCAACTAAGCTGTCCAACTCATCCAGCAACAGTCTCAATGCCTACGCTGCTGTTCAGGGCTACGTCTCAAAATAAAGTTCGGACAATTATCACGAAACAGTTGAGGTGCACCAACAATATGGCGCGTCAATAACTTTTGTAAATAACATTTATTTTCATGGCATATCTGGAATATGGGTTACTTGAGAAAGCACAATATCTTATTCCGGTAAAATGCCCCTTTTATTTTATTTTTTCATAAATCTTCAAATCAATTTTACAGCTCTGATGTTTGTAAATATTGTTGCTTGAGCTGTGTTAATCAAGGAGGCAAAGAACCGTGCTTCAACTTTAAACAATTCAAGCTGCCAGCGTGTGCTCACCTGCATTTCGTTCAGTCCTCTATACATGCTCTTTTCAAATGATAAATGCTTCAATCGCTGCGCATGTTGCTCATTAAAGTGGGTCAGAAATGCTTGAGGCGTATCATTGTCAAAGGGTAGCCTGCGTCACAAGAGTGCGTTACAAGTTTGTCAGACTTTTTTTTCATTGTCAGTCTGACAAAAATTTGTTGGCTTGTCAGACTAAACAGATTTTTTTAACTTTGCATGTAAATAGAAATGAACCGAGATAATACAATCTCAAGTTTGAAACTACAAACGAATTATTTGGTGCGCTTAATGCTAATTCTTGTTTTTGCTGAATACAGTGCCGTCGCCAGAGCAACCGAAGTGAAGGGGCACTAGCCGAAAGCGGGGGGCAATAAAATAAACGGAACTTTTGCATATAAAAACTGATAATGAGGTCTTTTAAGGCTATGAAGATGAGCAATTTTTGAACAAGGCCGGCAGCGTTTCGTCTGCGGCCCATAATTGCTTGAAAAATTCACCTGCACCAGTAAATGCTACCAGACCTTCAACCAGGGTTTTGCAAAGAGGGATAAACCAATAGCAAATTTTTGCGCAAAAATTGCCTGATTTAGCCCCCGTGCTGAACAAACTGATGCAACCCAAGGGTGTCACAGACGGGGTATAATCATTAAAAAATTAGTGACTTTGGACGGGGGCCTGGGGGTGGAACTCCGAGTCTCTAAGCGATTTTTGTAATTTTACAGCAAAAAAACTGCTATTTTAACTGCCCTTTTAATCACATTTCTCTTTTTTTGCAGCCATATGAATTACTAAATTGCTAAAACTCAGAAGTCATTTCAAAGAATTTTGCTTAGCCCCTTACTTCAGGTCAAGTCTAAAGTGCGTTTAAACCCTCATATTTTGAGATTACGTTTTCTAAGTGGCTTGGCTAATGGGGCTTAAGCCCCTTCACCCTGGTTGCGCCACTGATTGCGACATCAAAATCTTGAATGTCCTCTGAAAAATCAAGACAACTGGTCTTTCAAAAAAGTGTTTTCACGTACCGATATTGATTCATGTCATAATCATTAGCGAAGTACCGTTAACGATTCTGCAGGATTACATCTCTCTTCCGTGACACACCCGTAAAGCCGTGTTAATAAGATGGATTATTGCGTCAGATTTATGTACAAAAGTTGGTTGCCAGCAATTTCGCAAAAAATCGAGAAAACGTCGACGGAGAATTAGCCTATGTTTGAACGTAATTATTCCTTTATCCATCATTGTCTGTTGGCTTGTCGTAACTTGATGTTCCAAAAACTGTATTTTGAGTTAACCAAACTGAGGGGGGGCACAAGAAGTTGTTAGGGGAGCACGGCCCCCTGCCCCCCCCTCCCCGGAGCGACGGCACTGGCTGTTTAGGACACCTTTTCACCCAGACAATAACCGATAGGCGTTAAGGAGATTTACACAGGATCGGTTTTTCGTCCGCTTTTGTGTGTATTGTACGTTTTTTCTTCTTCATGAAAAAGTTTGCGCTTTTTCGTTCTTTTTTTTTATAGTATGTCCAATTATCCATATCTGCACTAACTAGACTGTCACATAGTAGGCAAAATATTCCCGAAAAAAATTTTTGTAAGTAAGTAAGTAAGTATTTATTTTTGCCAATTATCACAAACATAAAGCACGAAAGAATAAACAATAAACTAAATGTGCATAATGGCAGGAAGCACCGAAAAAACCGTTAGGTTATCAAGTCAAGATGCTCCCTGATGTAGATGCAGTCAACAGTTAATCTAGAACATTAATAAATCAAAAGAAAATAAATAAATCGACGAGAAAAAAACAACAACAAATAATAGTTAACAACGATTTAGAAGATTTTTTTTGAATTTATTTTTAGAAGAAACCCAATGCATACTTTTATAGTTACTGTTCAATTCACTCCATAATTTGTTCCCTCTGTATGAAAGTTGGTTTTTGCAAAAAATTTTATTAACACGAGGTAGAAAATACGTAGCGGAATCTTTGAATCTTGTATCGTGAACATGTATAGAGTTAATATTTGTAAACGAATTGTAAAATACTTCGGGTAATTTACCATGATGTAATTGATACATAAATTTGTAAAGTTCAAATTCGTATATTTCATCAATTTTTAAAAATTGTAAGGCGCTGTATAATTTTGTAGTTGGCGTTTCATTACCACATGATAAAATTATCCTTAGAATTCTATTTAATCTTACTCGTAGACATTCTATACGAGTTTTGTCAGCTGTCCCCCATACAATAATGCCGTATTGAATTCTGCTGTATACAAGGCTATAATAAAGCATGCAAAGAGTTTCTTTGTTTACGTAATTGCGCAACCTGTAAAAAACTCCAGAAAAACGAGCAAGCTGATGAGATAAGTAATTAACATGGGAAGACCAGTTTAAAGTGTCATCTATAAACAAGCCTAAATATTTAACCGTAGAGGAACGTTTCAATGTTTTGTCATTTAGATGGATCACGAAGTTTTCATGCACCGTTTTTTTTGGTTGTTTATGTATCAACAGATAATTCTATAAACTATAAACAAATGTAAAGGGGTACTATAAACAGCCCTAGTTTGAAAAAACGCCCTCATCATTCACACAAAAAATTTTTGAAAAGCGTTTTTATCAACGTCTAACAGTCAACTTAGTGTGGCGTTATGAACTTCAGAAATGCGTGCAAAAAAGTGCATTATTTTTCATGGAGAAGCAAAAGCTTTAAAAAAAACGGAACAAAAACAGAGACAGTGTAAAATAATTTTTGACACAAAAAACAAATATTAAACTTGATATGTTGACGTGAATAAAGCATTACTTGAAGAGAAACTGCCTATGTTTCATTTGCACCTACAACAAATGTCAGAATACCGAAGAAGAGCAGAAAAGACAATTTTCTATAGGCCTACTCATTCAAATGCCTACCACGTATTTATGCGAAAGTGTTTTTTTTTTTTTGTAAAATTAAATCTCGCAACACAAATTTAATCACACACATCAACAAGAGGAGCAGTTGAAAAGATTATTTCTCGGTTTAAAATGTTGGAACTAATATAAGATAATTACATTTATTCACAAAATTGCTTTGGTTAGGAGACAGCGAGGACCTTTCGGTAACAACTTTGAAAATTAAAAATCTAAAAATCTGCAAATTTTTAAATTGTGACGTGTTCAGTGTTATGATATACGTGGCTGTTCTGCAAGAGCGCTTTTTTTATTGCTTGAATTTAAACTCCATTTAGTATCTGAAGAGTTAAGTAAAGTACACTTGTTACACGATTGCTCTTCTGACATTGTTTTTGATGCTTAATTCTTATTATTGATTTTGTTTCATTCTGTTTTTCTTTTCGTGAGTTTAACGTTCTTTGCAGGCCTCTTCTCCCTTAGAGAAACTGCGATTGTTAAGATATTCAACAAATACAGTAAGATATTCCCCGAAAAAAGCTTTTGGAAACTCTGACCTTTGTTCTTCCCGCCAAAACTCCAGTAGCCTATAATAGTCTAGAGAACTGTGGTTTTGGCGGGAAGAACAAAACTCAGAGTTCCCAAAAACTTTTTTCAGTCAGTCAGTATCAGTTTATTCATGTACCAGTATACGCAAGCAAGAAAAATCCACATTTAGCATGTATATAAAGTACGGTACGCAGGGAGACCACAAAAAAGGGAAACGCTCACCGAGTCATGGCCACCTTATTTCACATTTTTTTGCTTTTATGAAGTAGTGCACAGCGTTTCATTTTAAGTCGTCACAATGACATGCATAGCATTGACGGACTATTCATATACAGTTCTTTTGGGCAACACAATATAAATGGATTTGGGCTTTGAACTAATATTTAAGGTATAACATTCATTTTTTAAGCCATGTACCTCTTCACAACAATCCTTGCAATTATAGCTGATTATTTTTAAAGAAAAAAAACTACGCAGAAGAAACAGACTTCGCTTCTGCAAGCCCATCCCCTCTCCCCAAAATGCAAATAACTTGTTACAATGTGCTGCATTGTCAGATTTAGATTTTCACGCAATCGCAAGCAAAAGGATTAATTTTAGCAATAATTCGAAGATTAGAAAAACATGCCTTATTTTATTTGTACTTTAAGATGAGATCTCCTTTAACTGCTTCTTTAAATTTGTGAAAAGAAAGATCTTCCCACTTCGGTTGCAAACTATTCCAAATTTGGGCACCACTAAATTGCAATGTTTTTTTTGCAGCATTCAAGTTTATAAAATGTAAATAAAAGTTGCTGTAACTAGTGCATCTTGTGCTGTACTTGTGTACTGTTTTAGTAGATTTGAAATATTGATTGTATAGATTTGGAAGTTTATTGTGTTGAAGAGATACATAAATTGTGCCATTTCAGAATGATACATATCCTTGACTTTTAACAGTTTCAATTTCTGATACAAGCTGTTGTTTCTTACATGTCCATTTTTGCTGACATTGCAGATAATTCTTAAAATTTTATTCTGAAGGATTGCAATGGCTGTAAGATTGAATGGTTTGTTGATCCCCATACTAACATCTCATAAAGTATAATATGCGAGTTCACTAAACTATCATACAACATTAGAAGTGTTTTCTTACAGATGTAGTGTCGAAGATAACAAAATATACCACAAATTTGTGACAATTTTTGGCAAACATGCTTAATATGGACATCAAACTTAAGCTTTTCATCAATAAGTAATCCGAAATTTTTTGCCACATGCGTTCTGTTGATTCTTTCTCCTCGTATATTTAAGGAAAACTTAATATCGATACTCATTTTCTGAAGTGAGAAAAGCATAAAACTAGTTTGGGATGTATTTAGGTGGTCAAACCAAAAACGTACCTGCAAAGTCATAGCTATCAACCTTGATAAAATATCTGTCTTCCACTGCAATATTTGATGAAATTGTTAAAATGTCATTTCACTTGGTTACACGTAATGCCATTGTGTAAATAATTTCTTATTCAAAATTAATTAGTGCAGTTTTTAATAAGGCCAAACCCGGCAGAATAGCGAAAATTTGCTGTAAAAATTGCCGAAAGTTTGAGCTGAGACAATGCTCGAGATCGGTTTTATTGAAGAGATGAAAACTATTTGCGGTAATAAAAAGAAATTTTGCGAATTGGCAATTTTTAGCAGAATAAGCAATTGATTTCTGATAATGAACATTTTTCATTCAGCAAAACATTTTGCAAAGTCATCCTTTTTTAATGTCACAAAATTTCGAAACGCAGGGTTGCCAATGGTACGGAGTCTAGCGGATTAAATCTGTTTTCATAAATATAGGAAACGTAGAAGATGGTTTATGGCACCTTTTGTTATTATTACCTTAAACAGTTCTTATTTCCTCAATAAAACCAATCACAAGCAGCATTTTTTTAAGGTTTATATGAAATTTTTTGTAGTCCTTAATTTTTGAAAACGTTTATGTCGTTCGTTATAGGGGGTGAAGCATCTAGCAAGTGTTTTTTACAAAAAAAATAATAATAAAAATAATCTAAAACATGATTTTCTTCACCAAGTTTTAGCTTTCTACAATTTATAGTTTCTGAATTATTTCATTTCTAAGTTTAAATTTCCCGAACAGTGTCCCCAGTTAAATGTTTATCTTTATCAAAATAACATTTAATCTAGTGCGGGGCCTATATAGGGTTGATTAGATGTACAAATGATAACTTGGATGTAATTAATCTTTTAAATTAGATGTACAGCCAGGGTCGGCAAACATTTTTATACTGCAGACCGCTTAAAAACCGAAAATTTTTCGCGGACCAATTTTCAAAAATAAACATAATTTTAGCAATGCACAACTTCCTGTAAACTAAAATTATTTCATCACAAGATATTAAAACTTGGAAAATCAATTTTTTTCGTAAAATCTCCAAACGCAATTGCATTTTGCGTTACAAGTTTATTCCAAACCATTTAACGTGGAAAGGTGTACAGCCCAGTAAAGAACTCTCCACGGACCGGCTCCGGTCCGTGGAGATGACCACGTAGATGACCACTGAGTACACTACAAAACGATAATGAAAAGTCTAATATAATGTTTTGTTTGAAAGGAGAAAATATTACACTTCAACAACATCATTTAATGTTTTTTTGACGCATTTTGATATCATCTGCGATTTTGACAACTATTTCAGATGATGGTTTGTGCGAGCGAGCTGTATAATATTGCAAAGGGCCTTTCCATTCAAGTCGAAGGATGTCTTCGCGTCATTTATAATCTATAATGTGATATCCAAGATTGATTCAAAGAATTACAACGAGAAGCTGATATCTTCTCAATGTTCATAATTACTTCAGATGAGTTCAGGAGCACCAGAACGCCAAAATCAATATTCAAAAAAGTTATAACCGCTCTTGCTTCCACGTGTTTCGTAAATAGTTCTTAATCAACTTTATTTTTGAAAAAGATTTCTTTTCAGTACAATTATCTGCTGATTTGAATAAATGCTTAAAAGGCCATTCAGGTTGAAAAAATTTTGCTGGGTTTTGCATCAAGAAATCTTGACATATTTAAATAGTAATTTCACCAAATTTGAGTTTTCTTGTACGATCTTCCGTTCCCTAAATATAACACTTTAATTTTCCCTTAGAAATCTTTTTCTCCTTTGAAATTTTGCCGGGGTTGCCAACTACAAACAAAGTTTCAATAAAATTACTTTTTATTAAATCAAGTTTATTCGCCCAAACTTGATTTAATTAACATTTCTGGTGACAACAATTGAGAAGTTATTGCATATGTTTGTAACTCTAAGTGTTTTTGGAAATGGTTTTGTCAAAACAATGTAAAGGGTCAGATTTGCAAATTATCTGCTTTTGAAGACCCAGAAAACCCTTGTGGGCCTGTATTAGCTCCATCAAGTGTTTCGAATAAATGTCGTAGAAGTAACTCATTGGCATGGAGTAAACAAACGAGCCATTGAAGAGGGTGATTAAACGACTCTTCTAGTCGCCGAATAACTCCAGCCATTTGGCTTGTGTTCACATTCGTTCCATCGCACTCCGCAACCTGCATATTGCCCGTGTTTACAGGCGCACAAGACGACCAGGAGGCCCAGGCACCCTCAATTCAATTTTTGCCAGTCAATTTAAATGTAATACTCGCGTGAAATTAAGAGTTTTTGTCCCAAAAGTTTTAAAATCTAAATGTTTACGGTGTTACACTACTCTAAGAATTGTCTGTTTGCATGAAGCGCAAACAACCTTTATTGTATTTTATGGAACCCTGCGTAGCAAGCAATTTCAATTAAAAATAAAGCTACTCGTAGTATCTGGAATCCTTTTGAAGAACAGTAATGCTGTATTAGCTAAATCAGCAATGCTAATGGTTGACTGAGACTAAGTTACAGTAGGCTACACAAAAATGCATTTTCACCGTAGTGATAAAACCGTTTGTTATTACGACATAACGGTTTTACCATTGCGTTTGTTAAAACAAAGTTCATTTATTATAACGTCATAGAGGTTCATATGGAAGTCACGCTGTGCTTATGCTCTTGACCAAAATTTGTGAGCGACTTTCTCGAACCCTTTATCATTAAAACTAAAACTTTGCGGGGGGCGATCAAAAAATAGTTCAAAACAAAAAATATTTTGCATGTTTGTTATTATGCCTATTACGCACCTTTTTCACGTACTAGCCTTAAAAAATAAATTTTTTTGACATTTCGATCCACCCTAGTATATAGCGCTACTTTTGAAGACAAGTAGCGCCGTTTTGTCCCGATAAACGACTACGTGCTAAGCAAAACCGCAGAAATTTGTAGACCCCATCAGCCAATCGTCCCAGTAAGACCCGAAACTAATAGCAATTCGAGCGTTCCCGGAGAGATGACCTTTTTTTTCGTTTGAGATAACGTGATAAATCGCAAAAACAATAATATGAAGCCTTTATTAATTATTTTTGTTATTTTTTGTACCCCATTTGACTTCTCGCAGGCTTCGACCGTCCCGGTTTTCTGTCTAAAAGTACGGTTATTCAGAAATGCATTTTAATGGTTGAAAAACTGACTTGAACATTCAGACTATGTTTGAATGGTTAAATTTTTTTTATTTAAAGAGTGATAGGATGATCAATAGGCCAAAGAGATCTACCGTTTGGTTGCAAAATTTGTCATAAGCTTAAAGCAGCAGAGTCTATAAATGATTTTAAATAAAACGACCAGTACCAGATATAAACCTGACAGCGATAGGAACTTATCAGTTGCACTTGCAAACACGGAACTTTTAAGGCAAAGTGGAATTTTCATTTCTAAGTTGGCTGTACACTTAAAACGTTTTTATCATGATATTATTCTAGTTGTGGTCTTGCGCAAAAACTTTTTTGACATCTTTGCAATCACACTAGCAGATTGTGGTGCCCTACACCCATAGACGCAGCCAGTATTTTTGATTGGGGGGCCCAAACCAAAAATCACATGCAATGACGTCATCAGAAATTTTCAAAAAAGGAACTTTTTGTTGGGCAAAGGTATCGTACAGTAGAAGATATGAAGCTGTAGCCCTGTTGGTACTTAACCAGGATTTTGGTAAAGGGAGAGGGCGAAAACTAATAGTTATAAAGCGCAAAAGTCTAACTTAGGAGACGTGTTGAGTAAGATATTGTACTCAAACGTATCACAGCCGGGGCCTGGGGGCGGAGCCCCCAGCCGCCGGTGGCTATGGGGGTCTGGGGGCAAAGCCCCCAGAAGCTGCGCAATTTTTTAAAGTTTTTGAAAAAAAAAGCTATTTTAATCCCATTGGATCACATTTCGCACGTGTTCAGAGCCATTTGAAAGAGCTAGATTTTTAACATTTGAAAGCCAATCGAAAAAATTTTACTGTTCAAGCCTCCTTTTGCTTGCAATTAAAGTCCAAAACACGTTTAAAATCTTGCATTATGGTGTAAAATTTTAATTGTAAGCGATTTGGTCCACGTAAGGGTAAGGCACATTGCCTCCTGCAATATTTTAGCAGTACATAGTAATCCACTCGAAGATTTTCCTTTAAGATTTTTGTTTTGTCATGTAGTTTAACTAGTTATAGGATTATAGTAATGTAGTTAACCAGTTATAGTAATGTAGTTAACCAGTTATAGAGATTTTTGTTTTGTCATGTAGATAACCAGTTATAGTACATAACCAGTAATATATGGCAAATACGGCGCTGGTTATTGCATTACGTTTATAAAAAGTTTAGATGAGGGCCTGAGGTAGCAACGTTTAGGACAAAAACCCTTAATTTCACCCTGGATATACTGTACGTTTAAAATGGATCGAAAAAATTGAATTAAGGGAGTGCGCCGTGCCCCCTGGTCGTCAATATTATTTATTGTTAATTACTGTTGTACGCGTGTACTGCTGTACACAAAGATGCAAAAAGAAACTGAAAATGAAGAAACAAGGTTTTTTGTAAAATTTTTGTCATTACTTGCATTTCAATTGAGGGGGCCCGGGTCCCTGGGCCACCCCCCTGGCTACGCCTATGATTTTGATATAAGAGTTTGCCCACACAAAGTAAAGTATATATATATGTTTTAATTTTTGAGGATGTTTTTAAAATCCTTTGCCTTCCACATCTAAAGATATTTGCATTTCTTTTTCCCACTATTTGAGGCAATTCTACCATTTTTTAAAATAATTGTTAAATCAACCGTTAGGTGTCGCTTATGTGAACGCAGTTATGACGCTAGGAACGCATAATTACTATAGTTACAAGAACACTTAAATTATCCCGAACCTAACCCCAATCTTAATAAACTTTTCAAAAGTAAATAGCCGAAAGAAAAATGCGCGAATGATTTCTTTGTTTTCGTTTTATTTTCTTAAACTTTTCCACAACTGTGAGGTAGCATTTTCCCCACATATCTGCTATCCCATTTATGTTTCATTAGCATCTGAATTCACACCTAGCCTATCCTGGCAACCCACCCGTACCTTCAAACCGAACACGAGGGAAATTTCTGCACTTGCCATTGTACCCTCTTCTCAGATAACCCTGATCAAAGTCTGACCATAGACTTTTCACAACAAGGTCACCAGAAAGAGGATTCTCGACCAGTATCACACTGGCACTACACTTAGCTCAACTACATTGCGCTAGCATCGTTAAGCAGGGACACCATAGACGACATCACAAGGCATAGGCGTAGCCAGGATTTTTGATTGGGGGGACCCAAACCACAAATCACATGCAATGACGTCATCAGAAATTTTCAAAAAAGGAACTTTTTGTTGGGCAAAGACATCGTAGAATGGAAGATATGAAGCTGTAGCCTGTTGGTACTTAACCAGGATTTTGGTAAAGGGGGAGGGCGAAAACTAATAGTTATAAAGAGCAAATGTCTGCCTTAGGAGACGTGTTGAGTAAGATATTGTACTCAAACGTATCACAGACGGGGGCCTGGGGGCGGAGCCCCCAGCCGCCGGTGGCTATGGGGGTCTGGTGGCGAAGCCCCCAGTCGCTGGGCAATTTTTGTAAGTTTTTGGAAAGAAAAAGCTATTTTAATCCCATTGGATCACATTTCGCACGTGTTCAGAGCCATTTGAAAGAACTAGATTTTTAACATTTGAAAACCAATCGAAAAATTTTAACTGTTCAAGCCTCCTTTTACTTGCAATATTAAAGTCCACAACACGCTTAAAATCTTGCATTATGGTGTAAAATTTTAATTGCAAGTGATTTGGTCTATGCAGGGGTAAGTAAGGCACATTGCCTCCGGCAATATTATAGCTGTAAGTAGTAATCCACTCTAAGATTTTCCTTGGAGATTTTTATTTTGTCATGAAGTTAACCAGTTATATGAGTACATGTACGGCCAGGGGGCCCAGGCTCCCTTAATTGAAATTCAATAATTTGTTCAATGAGCATTTTCCCTTGCTATTTTTTAAAAGTATGTTGTGCGTAAAAACTGGCGAGGTGGAGGTGAATCGTTATTGAAAAATGGTACAGTAGATCGTTACGCTTACTAAACATGTTATTCCTGGACCGGATTTACATTGCGCGGGGCCCCTGGCACTTATGGGATTTTTGCATCATCTTCCTGCCAAATATAAGTGAAGACCAAAAAGTCCTACTATCTGAGCGCTGGGCCTTGGCACTGTGCCATATGGCAAATTCGGCGCTGGTTATTGCATTACGTTCATAAAAAGTTCAGATGAGGGCCTGAGGTAGCAAGTTTTAGGACAAAAACCCTTTTGAAATATATATTCAGGCGGGCTAATTGTCAAAAATGAAAATCACAAATCAATAAAAACTTTTAAAAATGCCCAAAAATAAACAATCAAATTTGATCGCTAGTGTAAAAACGCCAAACATAGGTTTTTTGTACAAATATAATATAAACTTAGGAATAAGGGGAGAGTGGGGGCTATTCAGTGTTAGTTAATTACCAATCACTTCTCTCAAATATCTTTCCATTAGCCCCTCCTCAATTATTTTTCTTTATGAAATATAGACGAAATAGATTACTCAGTGTGAGTTTTATTGAATAATAGGATTTTATGATTTACCAGCATGTAAACAAGAGAACTGCAATGTTATCATTAGCCACTTCCCATATAGCCCATTAATGCAACCAGTTGAATCATGTTGCGTTGCGAATTTCTATACCACGTTTAAAACGCATTATTTTTTATTAAAATAGCTCTAAAAGTAAGTTATTTTTGCAAAAAAATGGAAAATTTTCAAGCGCTGGGGGCTCCGCCCCCAGATCCCAAAACAGCCCCCTCCCATTTCGAATTCCTGGCCACGCGCCTGGCTGTTTATAGTACCCGTTTACAAAACTTTTTTCGGAAAGCTTTTGACCAGCAGTGTAGGATAGTCTGGTTAGTGCGGATGTGGACATATTTTAAACAGCAATGGGTTTTTTTAGGACGCCCTTGGCCTCGAGAACACAATTTAAAGTCCTTGGCCTTGGCCTAGAAGCCAGAAAGCCCCCCAAAATATCCCGCCTTCGGCTTGAGGACAGCAATATTTTTTGTTTTGTTGAAAATGGGCCAAGGTTGTAAACCTTTTTTTATCGTCTTGGAGTGCGCCAGAGACCTCGCGGAAAGTTTATGCAGACATGCCTTTGGTAAACGCCAGAATTTTTGCGGAAAAGTTGCTTTTTTGCGCACGCGCGAAAAAAAATTTTTTTTCAGAGAGAACACTTGCGCGTTTGTACTTGATCCTTGACCTTGAGCTTTTCTGTCATTGTCATCGAGAAGGTTTGTCCTTGAAAAGTCGCCCCTTAGTCTTGGATTTTTTGTGCCTTGGCCTTGGCCACGAAACTTGTGTCCTCGACTCCACCTCTGATTATAACAATACGGAAGAAAAAGTCCATACTTTTTTCAGCAATAAGAAAAAACCTACAAAAAAGGGCAAAAGCGGACCAAATGCCGATACTGTGTAAATCCACCTCAACACCACAACTATCGGCTATTGTATTATGTGAAAAGGTGTAATATCCAGCAAGACCAACAATTAGCATTAAGTGCAGTAAATAATTTGTTTGTAGATTCAAACTTGAGGTTTTGTGATCTTGGTTCATTTTTATTTACATGCAAACCTTTTTTCAAAAAATCTGTTTGATCTGAGAAGCTGACTAAGTTTTACCAGCCTGACAATGAAAAAAGTCTGACAAGCTTGTCATGCACGCTTGTGACGTAGGCTACCCTTTGAAAGCAGTGCACCCCAAGCATTTTTGACCCTTTTTAATCAGCAACATGCGCACCGATTGAAGTATTTACCATTTAAACAGAGTTTGTATAAAGGGCTGAACGAAATGCGAGGAAGCACACGCTGGCAGCTTGACTTGTTTGTAGTTAAAGCACGCTTCTTTGCCTCCTTCGTTGACACAGCTCAAGAAACAAGATTTACAAACAAGCATCAGAGCTGTTAAATTGAAATGATTTGAAGATTTATAAAAAAAATCTAAAAGTTTCATTTCTCCTGAATAAAGCAATATGCTAAATCAAGTAACTCCTTACCCAGGTATGCCATGAAAATAAATGTTATTTACAAAAGTTATTGACGCGCAATATTGCTTGAGCAACTCAAATAATCTGTGATTATTGTCCAAACTTTATTTTGAGACGTAACCCTGAACAGCTGCAGCGTAGGCATTGATATTGTAACTGGATGTGTTGGACAGCTTCGTTGGGGAAAGATCTGAAGGGAAACTTTTTGAAACATCGGCGTCATAACCATTATCCAGGTCCTTTTTTTCGACTTCGTCAACTGCAGCGATGTTGAAACAAAATTTTTCTTGTTTAGATAGTTCTTCTGCATCGGAAAGTTGGGTTGATTTATTGGAACTCGATCTCTCTTCTAAAAAATGGCTTCGTTTTAAACATGGAATTTCGTCTAATCAAACCAATTCTGATATTACAAGGCAATTTATGTTGCAGCTCACTAGTGATTATTTGCCTCCGACTAATGATAACCAAAGTGAGTCCATTAAACGTTAGATGAACATTACCAAGCGGCAGCCGCCAAGTTACAGGGGTGAAGCATCCAGTCCAGAGATGGAACCGGTCAGGATTTTCTCGACCCGACCCGACCGGTAAATTTCAAAATCATCGCCGGTTTACCGGCCGGTCGACCGATTTCTGACCGGCGCGGTCGACCGGTTTTTTTACGGAAGGTTTTTGTTTACTCTTCGATGTATCCAATTAAAAATTTTCAAAAGGGGGGAGGGGCATGGGTGAGGTGTTAAACTTTGTGACTTTGGACGGGGGTCTCAGAAAAATAACGCAAAAAATGTTTGCGATTTTTGCAAAAATGACTCAATTTTAAGATCTTTTTTGGTTACGTTTGGTTTGAAAGACCTGTTTTGAGCAGCGCAAAATGTGCACAAAATTAGCATAAAAAGAACTGGAGGCCACAAGCTAAATTAGTAGACGTTCTTTCTAGTGACATTATGCGAAAAGCCAAAAAATGAAGTTACAATTTTTTAGCTATTGGTGGCCGATTATTTGCAATTTGCCGAGCAGCAAACACTAAACTGTTATGACATTGGCTAGAAAATATTCAAAATATAATGTGCGCCAGCAGTTTGCGGCATTGCTTATTCAGAACAAGCCATGGCTAGTTAGATATAAAAAAATAAGAGTTATGTCTTTCTTGCCCAGTGTTGAGTTAGGTAAAGTTAAGTGGAAAAAAGCTTTTCTAAGCGGCAAGATTTTAGCATGTACTAAAAAATCTGAAATTTGTGCCATTTCTACTTTCAAGCTGATTATAATGATGCTGAAATGCCAGGTAGCGCAAGCCTCTTCCACATGCATGCTGTTTTAGAATCTGATTACGCGATTTTGACGTATATTTTGCAGTTTTTTGCTTTGTGCCGTGGCCCAAAGGGAGGGGGGTTGGGGCATGGCACAATACTCCAACCCTAAATACGCCCCTGGACGTGCATGTCTTAATGGTCACAACATATTAGTCACAGCTAAAAACCATTTAACAAGTGTTTTCAAAAGGAGTGGTTTGTTAATACTGTTTTTTTATAAAAAGTTTTACTTATGATAAAATATATAAGTTTATTTCGATTGGTACTTAGGTGTCTTTTAGTTGCAAGAAAGGAGAATTCAAATGGTGTTTCAACCGGCTTGACCGGCCGGTCGAAGAATCTCGACCCGACCGGTTTCCATTTTTGATCCAGTCAATTCCGGTAGTTCACAAGAGTTGAAATCGAAATATAAGTTTTGAAACGTTTTGTTCTCATCTGGGTCTGTAGTTGCAAAGATATTCAACAAATACGATAAGATATCTCCCAAAAATCTGTTTAGAAACTATGAATCTATTTTTTTAGCCTAAACTTTCAGAAAAAAAGATTAAGCAAATGATATCCTTCTATTTACATCACATAACCAATATCCAATTTTGGTAAAACTCTGCTTTTTTACAGAAATTTACTGAGAACAAAAATTCAGGGTTTCCAAAAACTTATTAGGGAGATATCATTTTTTGTTTATTTGATATTTTTGTAACTGCACTCCCAAAATGAGAACAAAAGATTTGAAAACTTATATTTTGTTTTTAACTATTGTAAACCACCCGAATTGGTTAGATGCTTCACCCCACAAAGGAGACAAATTTCGACCACTTTAAAGTTTTTGACATGCTTTCCTAAACCGAAAAGCAAAGTCTATGCTACAAATGTTGCATCTCATCTGGTTTCAAACTGTATAGCAAACAAAAACCAAAACCAATGAAAACTTACAATCTGCGGTATTTTGCAAAATAATTTAATAATTACCGGCCATTTGGTCGAGCAATTACTGAAAAGCATTTGTCTCTGACGCAGGAGGTCTGAGGTTCTATAACCTCAGGCCGCTCAAATCGGACACAGTGTTGCCAACGGGTCGCCACAGCTGCGACATTTCTTGGAAAGAAGCTGTGTTGCCCGCGCGCAATGACGCGGAGCGGGGCCCGTGCCAACTCGTTACACGCTTCGGCGTAATACAGTGAATATAATGAAAAATTTGATTTGATTTAATGTATTAATTTCTCCGCCATGTTCCATAGGGCGTAGTGAAAAAAAAATTTTTTTTTGAAACACAATATGATAAAAATTGCTCCGCAGCAATGCTTTAAAAATGTTACAGAAATTAATCAAAAATTTTAAAGCCTTCAGGTCCTTGCCCCCAGAGCTGTAAAAAATAATTTTGGGTGATTTTTTTCAAAATTTTGCATTAACGGAAATCGCAATTAACACACACTTGCCTCGCGCAGTTTTCGCAAGCAATCACCTTAAAAAGGCTTTTTAGCAATTTTTATTTGCAACAAAAATTTTCCATTCGTAAATGGAAACTTTCAGGTGCCCACAAAAAACATCTGAAATTGGTCATTTTTTTCTATATTTTGCAACAATTTTAGTTAAAACTTAACATTACAATAAAATCAGATATTTTTTGCAATAAGAGTGTTTACATACTAAGCTTTAAAATGGTGCTTTGAAAAAACTTTCTACTTTTAATCTGACTAAACACTGAGGTCTGATATAGTACACTGGACTTAAAATTGTGGTCGTGTAAAAGAATATTCTGAGTTTATTTTAAACAGTAAGTCGGTATGCCAGGCGCACCTCCTTCCCTAGAGGAAAGCTGCCAATTGGTTAAAATAAACAAAAGATACGCTCGGTTAAAAGAAAATGCTAAAATTTTAAAACGCTCGGTTAAAAAAAATTGAAGAAAACGATGACGCCAAAGCAGTTCTTTTGTAGGCAGTTGACACACTAGCCAACTACAAAGGCCCGCAGCAGAAAAGTTTCTAATATTAGTATTAATCCTTTTTTAACTTCAGGATTTCCTGCTGTTCCGTCGCATCTTATATTACTTGATTATAATACAGTTCTCTCGATTTAGATTTCAGGTTTTGGAGTAATTCTTTTCCTACCCTTTTACTACTACCATTCTTTGGGAGCTGCGTGAGTAAAATAAATAAAGCTTGGCTATAAAGAAAGTGAAATGTGTTTGTTCTTCTACGGTGATTGTTGGTCTAATTTGCCATCGGTTTGATCTTTTTACGCGCTATGGTGAAATAATTTCTGCCATCAAAATAATATTGTTCTGCAGGAAATGTTGGGAGCTGTGACTATAACTTGTTAGTTTTTCGCTATTTGTAGAAGAACGTCACAAAATACTGTACTCGAAGAGTTTTCACGTTTTTTGCAAATTGTTGCAAAATATAGAAAAAAATGACCGATTTCGGATGTTTTTTGGGCACCTAAAAGTTTCGATTTACAAATAAAAAATTTTTGTTGCAAATAAAGATTGCTAAAAAGCCTTTATAAGGTAACCGCTGGCAAAAACTAAGTGAGGCAACTGCGTTTATTACGATTTTCGTTAATGCAAAGTTTTGAAAAAATCAACAAAAATAATTTTTTCAGCTCTAGGGGCACCTCGAGGCTTTAAAATTGTTGAATAATATTAGTACCATTTTAAGAGCACTATTGAGCAGCAACTTTTATTACTATTGTGTTCGAAAAAAAACAGAAAGTTTTTCACCCCACCCTAATGTTCACACTCAAATTTTGACATTTTAGTTCATTTTTTGGATGCATACAATTTTTTAAACACCGTAAACACTTGTTAACATAATTTGTACGAGACACTTTTTTTTTGCAGCATCATTCAGCTGTAAACAAGTCGCTGTAAAAAAAATGCGTGACTCATTTTTTTCTTGTTTGTTTTTCATTTGGCTCGACTGTGACCGTGAGCCACGTAATTATTAAATTTGTCTCGCAACACCTGCGCTAATACAAAGTGTACTTTATTTAGGAGCAAAAATCCAAGCGTACAATATTTTTCGTTGAAATTTTAGTCTTGCCAAATTTTTTGCAAATTTACGGTAAAACAGAATTCGAGGCTTGCGCTGGTTTCTATCTCAAAAAGTATGATTTTAATCTAGGAGTAAATTTTTAAAAGTCAGTTTTGATTCCGTTGGTCTGACCTATGGCCCGAGAACAGCACAAAGCTTTAAATACTATGCAATATACATTAGTTGAATCAATACTTGTCATTGGTACATATCTATCTGGATTTTCTTTTTCGTTCAGCAATTCTTCATCCCGGCTATTTAGTCTGAAAAACAAAAACAGCTTTGAACTTTCGCACAATTTAAAAATAACGTTGGAGCCAGAAATTTGACGGTGCATTTTTCGTTTCAAAACAATGAACGCAGCAGCAATAGAAAGGCTGTTGCTGCTAGTTCAAGTTTATGTAACTAGATTGTAAAGTCGGGCAAGCTTTTGGGGTCCGGTTAGGCTAAGGTTGACAAAATTTTGAACTTGCTTCGGGCCTGAGAAGTGGCTCGATTGATGCGTGTTAATGTTGTACAGTATGTTTTAGCTGCTGCAGAGCGTAATCAATATAGTATAACTTTGCATCAACACTAAATAGAGACTTGTTGTACAAGTATCAATACTATTTTTAATACAGAATTTATTAATAAGTAGTTTTATTCATTCACAGATGACTAATGGTATTAGAAAAAAAAAACATTTAGCCATAATTATACGTTTTTAGATCCAATTTAATTTTCGAGCTTTTACAGGCTTGGTTTGGGGTTCAAATCATCGTTCGGTTTTGGGTCTGAACTTGCCGACCCGTTAACACTTATGGAATAGCCAGCACATATTTTTGTTTCAAAATCACTTGCAAACTGACAAACAAAATAATCTTCAATACACACTTAAAACAGACCACAGTTTGCAAAGAGTGCTATAGGTGCCTGGTTTCAATTTATTTTTGTGGGTTCGATTCCCATGATTGCTGCACTTTTGTACAGCTAAAATTAGGACAAGATTAGTACTGATGAAACAGCCTAATTTTTTACTTTTTCATTAGGAATCGCCCAGTCGTGCCACAAATTTTATCCAAAATTAAAGAAAATTTATTCAAAAATGTTAAACTCTAAAGTCTTGAAATTGAATGAAGATTTTAAGTTTTCGGCCCATTTTATTAGTTGCGTTTATGACACGTGATAATTAGGCGCGCCATTTGATTGCATGCATTTTTTTACGTTTTAACAGTACAAAGTATAAGACTACGTATACGACTATACGTATTCGAATAGTACTAAAATATCAAATCTTTTTTTACGCGCGGTATTGCGCCGAAGCGTGTAACAAGTTTTTGGGACCCATCATCACGTCATTGCGCCCGGGCAACACAGCTCCATTCGAAGAAATATCACAACGGTGGCAAGCCGTTGGCCACAATGTGTTCGATTTGACCGGCCCGAGATGTGAACCTCAGACTTTCCACTTCAAAGACGAACGTATTACCGCTCGACCACCTTTATCACGCGAATATTTACTGCGAAGAAATACGTGTGATCGTCAAAACTAGCCATCAACAAAAAACAATCTAGGTGTGATAAAGACTTGGATAGGATTCACCAAAGAGTTTGTGGCCAAAAATGCTTCCACAAAACATACCTGGAAATTTTCTGCATTCGAAGCTCTTCATTTATCTGCACAAAAATAAACAAATAGTTAATTTTTCCATAGTTTGTTGGGCAGAGACTGCTCGAAAAATTACACTAAAATGAAGAACCTAGGAGGAATTATGCGATACATCCTAAGGATTACAACGTCATAAGCTCTTTAAAACAAATAAAATTTATGATGTTGTAACTTTAAAATTTCTTTGATCATTATCGGATTCATCGTTGAATTTTTTTAAGATTTGGTTGCCTTGAGTAAGGCTGTTTAAAAATCGATTCGAACGGTTTTCGTCTCACCCTTGTCAAGAATCAACGCGAGAATAGGTTAGATTTGAAAATGCGGCGTTTCATAGTTTTTCGAAAAATTAAAATTTTCACCTAAAAAAGCAAAATATATGTTACTTGAAAAATTTTAATTGGATGATTATCAAACTTCCGATGTCCGCCATCTAATGATTAACTACTGTAAAATTTGAAGAGAGTAAACGAATTTTTTCTGCCGGCACAAAATTGGTTTTTATGTTTTGATAAAAATAGCTTCTAGCGCTTCTAACTGAAATTCGCTCCTACAATTGCCAAAATTGAAAATTGTCGATCATGAAAGAGGGCAGCGCAGTCAGGATTTTGAAGTAAGTGTTGTCCAATAATCGAATTACATTCTAATTGATTTAGAGAAGTCTTGGCTTCAGAGGCGTCGCTAAGAATGGTGGCACCCGGGGCGGGATTTCGTGGTGTCACCCTTTATTGGCCAAAATATAGCTGAAGACCAAAAAAAAAGGTCTTCGCTGCAAAACGAGTTGGTTTTCAGTCCGAAAGTATGTGACGACCGAAAAAAAAGGTCTTAGCCCACCAATCAGTGGGTTTTTGGTGTAAAAAAAAACAAAAAACAAATGATGTAACCTCAAAATGATGACACCCGGGGCGGGCCACCCCCCCCCCAGCGACGCCACTGCTTGGTTTTGCAGTTACATCTAGGCAGAATTTTTTTGGCTTTTTCTTGTTTTGAATTGATTTGGGAAAGTGTTGCACATTCCCTCCTGCACTCTTAAGGATGTGCGACCCATGTATCGACAATTACAGCGGCACACGTATTGGTAGACGACCAAGCGTTGTTGTGTGGTGGGCACAGCATCCTTGTGAATTGAGAATATAATCTTGCGCGTTTGAAAAATAACACGGAGTTCAACAGCTGAAAAATAATTTTAAACATTAGATTTGACTTGATTTTCAAACTTGAGCGAATTGTTGCCAATCCAGGGTAATTTAATATGAACAGGACATGTTTAAGACCTTCTTTGACAGATTGTTAAAAACCAGCAATTTTCTTGGTACTAGTTGAATTGATTATCACTTCGGGGTAGCCATTTTGCCGCAAGAAATAGATCGCATAAAATCCAGTTCTTGTAAAAGTTTGCTTTTGGAACAGATAACCTGTGCTTGGAGTACTATAAAGTTCCAATTTGGTTAGTTTTGAGTTTCGACGGTCCGAATGAATTAAAGCAAATATATTGACTTAAGACTGAAAAATGTCTTGAATAATGAATATACTGACTTACGAGAATACATTGACTTAATATATTGGCTTAAAAATGTACTGAATTAATATATTGACTTAACATTAAAGCGAATATATTGACGTAAGCACATCCTTAAGAGTGCAGGAGGGAATCATGCAACACTTTCCCAATTCAATTCAAAACAAGAAAAAGCGAACAAAAATTCTACTTAGATGTAACTGCAAAGCCAAGACCCTTCTAAATCAATTAGAATGTAATTCGGTCATTGGACTACACTTACTTCAAAATCCTGACTGCGCTGCCCTCTTTCATGATTGACAATTTTCAATTTTGACATGAGTAGGAGCGAATTTCAGTTGGAAGCGCTAGAAGCTATTTTTATCAAAGCACCGAAACCAGTTTTGTGCCGGCAGAAAAAATTCGTTTACTCTCTTCAAATTTTACAATAATTAATCATTAGGTGGCGGACATCGGAAGTTTGATAATCATCCAATCAAATTTTTCAATTCTAATCTATTCTCGTGTTGATTTTGACACGGCGAGGTGAAAATCGTTCAAATCGATCCCTAAACTGCTTTTTTCAGGGCTACCAAATCTTTAAAAGATTTAACTATAAATCCGATAATGACTAAAGCAATTTCAAAATTCTGTACCACTAAAAAGCTGTTTAGATGTCGTTACTCTTTCGAAACGTAGCATAATATCGGCCCTGGTTCACTGCCGTCGCCAGAGCAAACGAAGTGAGGGGGCACTAGCCGAAAATGGGGGAGCACTAAAATAGACCGAACTTTTGCACATAAAACCTAATATTTTACGGCTACAAAGTATGCGCTGTTTTGAAAATTTGGTATTCATGTTTGAAAAAAGAGACGTTTAAGCTCGGCAACGTTTATTAGTTCGTTTTGTATGCGACCCATATAATCGCTTGAAAAATCTGTCTACTCGAGTGAATGCGACCAGAAGCGCAACCAGGATTTTGCTGAAAGAGAGGAGCTTGAACCAAAAGTAATTTTTTTTGTACAAAAACTGTCCAATTTAGGCCCCGTGCTGAACAAACTGATGCAACTCAAGCGTATGCACACAACTTTTTTACATGGAGGCTTTGCATTGGTATTCATGAAAAAATGAGCACCATTTCGTCATAAAAGATATCACGGTTGTTATAAATACTTTTAAAAGGTAATAGTATTCGTGATACAAGCTTCTGTGATGCAATAAGCAATGTTTATGACGAAAATGGTGTTGAAAATTTTCAACAACACCATTGCAAAACCTCATGTAAAAAGGTTGATAGATGAGGCCTGGGCGCAGAGCACCCAGCCGCTGGGTGATTTTTGTGCTTTTTGCGGCAAAAAATAGCGATTTTAACCCAGTTCAATCACATTTTGCACTTTTTAAGCTATATGAATAATTGCAATCAATTGCTAAAATTCAGAAGTCATTAAAAGAATTAAATGGCCAAGCCCCTTCAGCTCTTCTTATACTTATGGTCAAGTCCAAAACACGTTTAAACGCTTGTATTTTGGGGCTATATTATCTAAATGACTTGACTAAAGAGGGCTGACGCCCCCTTAGTTGAGCGACTGACTGCGACCTAAAATAAATCTTGAGTGTGCTCTAAAAAAAAAAAAAAAACAGCTGGTCTTTTAAAGAAAAGTTTTCACGTATTGTTTCAAATTATAATCACTGACCAAGTACCGGTAATGATTTTATAGGCTTACATCCCCATTCCGCGTCACATCCGTAAAGGCGTGTTAATAAGACGGATTATTGCGTCACATTTATGTACTGCAGTTGGTGGCCAGCAATCTCACAACGAATCGAGAAAACTTTGAACGAGAATTATCTTTGAGCATTATTATTTCTTTTTCCATTATGGCCTGTTGTCTTGTCGTTACTTGATGCTTTAAAAAAGTATTTTGAGTAAGCCTAAATGGGGAGACACAAGCAGTCGTTAGGGGGGGGCACGGCCCCCCTGCCCCCCCCGGAACTACGGAACTGCCCTGGTTCGATATTCGATATTAAATAACGATGTTCATATTCGGTTCAATGTTTGCGATTCACTTCTTGTTACAAACTACTGAATCAATACAACAGTTAAAATGTTTTAGAAAGTTTACTTTTTTTTTGGCAGATTCATTCTGGGAAAAGCGATGAAAAATCATGCTTGCATAAATAAAACGTATTGTAGACGTCGCTCTTACTGATGTTATCTCTTTCTTCAAGGCTGAGGATACACGATCTATCCTGCTAGCCTATGGAGTCCAGTTGATGTCAAAAAAATTCATGTTGAAAATGTTAATTGCAAAATTTTCTAAAATAGCTTCCTTTCACCTTGCAATTTTTATTCGACCAAACTGAAAAAAGCGGAAAATCACAACAAATGAACTACTGTGACGTCACAAATGAGATAATTATAGTTGATGCATTTACATGGCAATTAGCCAAGACGCTACAGTATCTTACGAGAACTGAAGGGATTATGTTGTCTTCTTTCCGCCACTTTTTCCACTTTATGACTCCGATATGAATGAGAACAGCAACTATTCCCACCCAAATCACCAGCACAACACCACAAATTATCAAGATCATACCAAGATTGTCTGAAACTGTAAGAGTATTTGTCATCAGAGTGTTGCTTAAACCTGGCTTTTAAGCATAAAGAATATTTAATAACAGTTTTTCATTCCAATTTTCCGGCCTCTTAGTTCTGGTTCTTGCTTATTGCTGAGTCCATGACAAAGACGTGAATATAATTACGGTAGAGGAGAATGGCTACCATCGCAAAGTTTATATTTTACCAAAATTACACCGCTAAACTGACAACTTGTTTGAGTAGCAACGCTTGTTCATATTTGATCTGTTTCGAATATGACTCACAATAACCAGGCACCAGCGCCGAGAACCGGGCCTGGAAGATGGACGAGTAAGAGCTGCAATCTGCATAGGTTTTATGA
Organism: Trididemnum nubilum; assembly: GCA_963965965.1. Classification (NCBI taxonomy): domain Eukaryota; kingdom Metazoa; phylum Chordata; class Ascidiacea; order Aplousobranchia; family Didemnidae; genus Trididemnum; species Trididemnum nubilum. The sequence continues at coordinate 12,070,508 of OZ014479.1, forward strand.
ACTCCGGTCTAGCGAAATGTTAAATCAAAAAATTGCAAAAAATAATTTTAAATGTACTGAAAAAAAAAAAGAGCTTTCAATTTTATTTGTTTTTGAAAAAAAGCGCAAAAATTATCTTTATGACACACTCTGAGAATTTTTCAAATGATTTTACATTGTTTTCAAGGAAGTGGATATTTCAAATTGTTGTAAAGAAAAAATTAAGCTTTTCAAAGATGTTTATTGTTGCGTAAATTTTGAAAAGCAGTAACTGCAAATTTTTATTTTTGAGAAAAACAAGTTTAAAAGTTGGAGACTTTCCCGTTCGCATCAAATTTGGTGTAGAACGTTGAAATTTTATCTGGTATGTGTTCTTATGAAACCCGACATGAGGGCGCAGACAAAAGGCGCAGTGAATAAGAGCCCAGAGACATAAATCTGTAATCTGCGCTAACATTTTCGTGCTTCGAAAAATAATTATGTATTCAAAGAAACGAACTTGACTAATGAGTAATCTTTAATTTTCGAAAGCCAAGAGAAGTTTTTTTGAATTCGCTTCCTGCCTTATAGGCTTCGCAAACTCCTGACACGAATTCGGCGGAATAAAGCGGGAAAATGAGCGACTTGATTTGATTTGGCTTCGCACGGGGACAAAAAACTAATTATAATTGTTTGCTTAACGAATTAAGTACAAAAGCTAAATGACTGCGTTTGAAAACAACCACTGACGTGATTACGTAAAGCAACCAAACTCATTGAAAATAAACATTTCTCTTTAAAGGTTTGTTCAAGGTTAGTGTACGGCAACTTAAAAACAGTGCAAGGGTAGTGTTATGTGCAATAATTGAGAACTGGCAAAAGGAAGCGAATTCAAAAAACTTCTTTCAAATTTTGACTTTCAAATATTAAATAAAATACTCCTTAATCAAGTTCGTTTCTTTGATTCCATAATAGTTTTCGAAGCACGAAAATGTTAGCGCAGATTGCAGATTTACGTCTCTGCACCCATATGTTCGTGTGCCCTAATGTCCTTGTGACCTTATGTTCCTGCGCTTTTATGTCTTTGCCCTTATGTCCTTCGCCCTTTTGTCTGCGCTCTTATGTCGCAGATTGGTGTTCTTACCATGAATGCTTAATTTCAGTTCTTTAAAGTTATGTAAAATTGGGTAGTTTTAGACTTTTTTGGATGGAAACACACTTTTTTTGCAGTTACTGCTCTTTATTGTTTATTTTCAAGGAAAAATTTCCGAAAAGAATTTTTGAAAAGCTGTAACTGCAGTCGACTGATCTAATTACACTAACTACGTTTAATTGATGCAATATAAATTTTAAAAAAGCAACAGGTGTGCGAAACTATCCGAATAGGTGGATTATTAATTTTCTTTCGTAGTATTTAGAAACAAAGATGACTGCGATCTTTTTTTGCGTAGCCTCAACTCGCTTCACCCTTCTCTTCGCTTTACTTTTGAAAACGAATGTAATTTTGTTCTCCCTTTTCTGTACGTGTTGGTTAAAAAATCCCCTCCCAAGTTCATGACCTCCATTTACTGGAAACGCACATTCATCGGTCAATAGCTACGCTGGAATTTCTTAAGACCACCGAAACACAAAACTAAATCCTGACTTTAACTCACAGGGCTCGTTGCATCTGTTGCCCTGAACAATTGCCATCTGAAATAGACAAAATCAAACTCATTTACAGAATAATGGATACGGTACCCGGAACACGTTATCAAGTCGTTTATGGCTAAGATGAAGCAATTTCATGCTCTGCTTAAAGTCGGATTGGAAAGATGCTCCGTCAGTCTATCTAGATCTCCCATAGCTCGGTTTTGTTTCTACTCGGTTTGAAAAGCAAGTAAAATCTGCTGTCAAACAGTGCTTTCTACTGCGGGACCACGCGCTGTTTGCTTAACCAACGAGCTTCTTTCCGCCACCAACAAGAATGTACTGCCTGCTTTTCAGAAAAACAATGTGAGTAATCAATTCTAATGTAGCTGTGACAGTCGGTATGAAAACCGTAACTCCAAACGACTGCAGGACAAAATTAAACAAAACGTTCCCAAATCTATAAGTTCTTGCTCTTCTTTCCAGAAACGCATACTTCCTGCCCGTCAGTGCAAATGCTTTTTACGCAGCCCAGGACCCAGTCTCGTGTTTTTGGTTCGGCCATTAGACTTGATCTTTTGCAAAACTTTATCTGTGATCATTATTATGATGACAGCAGACTCTCTATTTTTGCTCAAACAAGGCTGCTCTCTTTCCATCTATCTGCTTTTGAAGCCACTTACAGAGCTGGAGTCTCGGTCAAAATCTTCCAGACCGAGACCGAGACGAGACATTGACGTTGCGAGACCGAGACGAGACCGAGACTTTGAGCAAAAACTCGAGACGAGACCGAGATTTGAACGTTCCGAGACCGAGACGAGACACGAGACTTTTGAAACCAAACGTTTGCAATTTTTTGCAAATATTTTTGACACTAAATTTTGGAAATTCAGTGAACTTCCCAACACATTGCAGTATAGATTTCTAGACATTACGCTATTATATTAGGAACAAGCTAATTAAAAAAGTTATACTACTTAAAAGATATACGTTTGTTTTTAATTAGAAAGCTTTTTGGCGTCGTTTATGGTTTTTGAGATTTAATACTATCATGATCATCAAAAAATTTTGTTAACTGAATGTGCAAGTTACAAAATGGAAGTTAGAATATTTACAGTATGTAGAACTTAGATTAATATTTCAGTCCTAACTTTTCCGCTGTAATATTCACAAGACAAATGTTGTCAAATTAATTGTTATACCCAGAGGTGGAGTCCTCAAGGACATCCTTGGCCTCGAGAACTTCCTCGAAGACACATTTCAAAGTCCTTGGCCTTGGCCTCAAAGGTCAAGTCCTTGGCCTTGGCTTCGAAGCCTTTAGTCCTCGAAAATTGCCCTATCCTCGGCTCGAGGACAGCACTATTTTTTGAACAGTTGAAATTTTGTTGGAAAACGCCAGAAATCTTACGGAAAGTTTGCGAATGCCTTTTTGTTTTCCTTTATTGGAGCATAGGCGTAGCCAAGGAGGGGGGGCCAAGGGCCCGCCCCCCCCAATCGAAATTTCACTAATGACAAAAATGTGACAAAAAAGTCTATTGTTTCTTCAGTTTCAAATTCTTTTTAGCATTTTTCGCTTACAACAGTAACTAACAACAATATTGAAGAACAGAAGCCCCGGCCCCCCTCAATTTAATTTTTGCCTGCCAATTTAAACGTATAACCCGGAAGAAATGGTGATTTTTTGTCCTAAAAGTTGCCATCTCAGGCCCACATCTAGCCTTTTTATAAACGCAATACATTAACTAGGGCCGGATTTACCATAATATGACGCAGTACCAGCTGGGGGCCCCGCGCTCAAATCGTAGGCCTTAATTTGGTCTTCATCTATATTTGGCAGGAAGATGTTGCGAAAATTTCCAAAGTGCCAGGGGCCCAGCGCGATTAAAATCCAGCCCGGTAATAACATGGTTAGTACGTAAGCTGAAAACTTTGTAAACGTAAACATCTATTGTACCATTTTTCGATAACAATTCAATAATGCATCTCCACCTTGCCGGTTTTTAAGCACAAAATACTTTTAAAAAATTAGCCATGAAAAATGTTGATTGAACAAATCATTGAACTTCAATTAAGGGGGCCTGGGTCCTCTAGCTGAACGTGTACTCCTACAAGTGGTTATGTTCATGACAAAACAAAAATTTCTAAGGAAAGTCTTCGAGTGAATAATTATTTACTGCTAAAAGGTTGCAAGAGACAATGTACCTTACCTTCCCCTATCTGGACCAAATCACTTACAATTAAAATTTAACTCCAAAATGCAATATGTTAAACGTGTTTTGGACTTAAATTGCTAGTAAAAGGAGGATTAAACAATTTTATTTTTTCAGTTGGCTTTCAATAATACCAAAAATCTAGTGCTTTCGAATGGCTCTGAACACTTGCGAATTGTGATTCAATGGCATTATAATAACTTTTTTTTCCAAAAAATTACGAAAAATTGCTCTACGGGCTTCGTTTCCAGACGCTCAAAGCCTCCGGCGGCTGGGGGCCCCGCCCCCAGACTCTCGTCTGTGATAGTTTTGAGTTACACTAGCTTTCTAAATATGTTAACAAAGTTAGATACTGGTCTTTGTACTTTTCAACTACTAGTTGAAGCCCTTTCCTTTTGCAAAATCCGGGATAAGAGCCAACAGGCAACGATTTCAGATCTTCCATCCCACGATATCTTTGTCCTACAAAAACTTTCTCTATTGAAAATTTTTGATGACGTCATTGCATGTGATTTGTGGTTTAAGTCTCCCAAAATCAAAAACCCTGAGTACACCTGTGAATAGGAGATCGCTTGAAAACTTTTTGAAGACCATTTTTTTGTTGGAGAACACTTGCGTTTGTGTCCTTGGTCCTTGGCCTCGAGCATTCCTGTCCTTGGCTTCGAGAGTGTCTGTCCTCGGAAAGGCTGTCCTTGGCCTTGGCCTCGGATTTTTTTTTTGGCTTTGGTCTTGGCCTTGGCCTCGAACCTTGTCCTTGGCCTTGGCCTCGAGCCTTGTGTCCTCGACTCCACCTCTGTTTATAACCCACACCTTTATCGCCCCAAGGTGTGATACTATAGGTGTACCACTACTTTGGTCTTTTCGCACAAATGTTGTCCAGATGGTTCTTTCAGAGAATTGTGATTTTTGTTTAGAAAAGTTTAATTCTTTGAAGAGCGCAAGCTTACTTCCTATCGTTTCTCCGAGTTCAGTTTATGTTTGTTAATTTGAAAATTCCGATTTGATTTGTTTCTGATGAAAAGGATTTTGATAGCAACTATAGCAAAATTCAAACGTCAAACCGCTTTTGGGACCTTCTTGTGTAGAATGCGGAATATTTCGTGTTGCTTTATGTGTAGAATGCGAATGCACTCGGTGCAACTTATCTAACTGCTTGATTCCTTTTTCTCAAAGTCATGGAGATAACTTCAGTATTCTTCCGGACACAGAATAAGCCAAAGAGCAAAATCAGTACAAGAAAAGCAGCAACCGTCTGATCAAAACGCAGAAAACGTGCAGTTGTACCACTAGTATAAGAATAAAAAATACGAATTTTATTGGTAATAACATTTGTCTAAACCAGTGCTCCGCAACCTTTTTTAATCTGTGGCACACTTAAAAAAACTTGCTGAATTCGGCGGCACACAGCAACAGACAATATCAGTGACAACACAAAAAGTGCAAAAAATAGTATTGATCTCAAAAAAAAAAAAAAGAAGTCTTTAGTCTGGAAACCACCGATTTCTGCCATTAGAAGGATCTCTAAAAAAAACAAGGCTTCAGGCGGGAAAGCCACATTTATCTGCTACAAGTGTTGAGGTTGGGGCTTGTCGATTTGCAAAAAGATGAAAAGCATTTTTGTTTGTTTGCTAGAAAACTGACAAATCCTCTGCGGCACACCTGATATGGTCTTACGACACTCTAATGCGTCGCTACACACCGGTTGTGGAGCACTGGTCTAAACCAGTGGTAGCGAAATGTTTTATATCTCAGACGCTCCATATTATTGTGAATCAAAATACCCTTACCATACATTAACTCTGTAAAAAGTATCTTTTTTCGATATATTCAATCCCTATGGGCTATTAAGGTATAATTTAAGAACCCTTGGTTTAAACAGGAAGGGATTTGTTGTTTTTTTCAGTTAAAAACTTAAAATTATTGTGGGTTTTTACGCTCGGATTGGAAATATGGCCGAGACTTGCCCATTTTCCGAGACTTCAAGGTGCCGAGACCGAGACGAGGCCGAAGCTTTAGACCTTCGAGACCGAGACGAGACCGAGACTTTGAAAAATAGTGTCTCGAGACTGTCTCAAGACCGAGACATGTCTCGAGACACTACAGCTCTGGCCACTTACATCAAAACTTATAACCCCGCTCACTGCTGACAAAAAGAATTCATGTACAGTGTCACGTATAATAATTTTGAATTCCTGAATTATGATTATTTGCTGTGTTTTGACGTGTACGGGACTGCTTCACTAGTTTTGCCGCCTTTCTGATTTGGAATGTTCGAGATAATTCCTTTCTAGTATACTCTACTGCCTTTTATTAGTCACTGGAATATTTTGGTTGTTTACCATGCTTCATTCCTATATTTAGACTTGAAGTTTGTGACATCATTAATTATGTTGCAATTTGTTATCCAAAGCTCGTGTATTTTTTCTATTGTGACATATCATGGATTTTTCTGGGACATTCGATAGCTTTTGTCATAGTATAAATAGGCGGGTGGCATTATATTCTAATATTCTACGAGTGGGTGATTTTAGATATTAGTTTTGTAGGCAGTTTTGCCGAGTTTGTGTATCTGTGGTTGGCTTGTGTAGCCAGTAGTGTGACCTGAATTGGGCGGTCGCGGTTTGGCTTATACGATGTTGAATTGGTTGATCGTGAGAAGTGTTAGTGGAGCGATTTTGCTCAGTGAGAGTGGTTTGTGTTTCAATCTTAAATAAAAGCTTTAATTTAAGATTGGTGTGCTGCTTTATGAGATTTAAGAAGCTAAAGGAACTATCAACTGCCATTTTCGATTCGTCATTTAACATCTTAGTCGTTCTCTAGTTTTAGTTAACGTGGACAATTCTAGAGATTAAAGGTTATACTCTGGCCAAGTATTAACGATGGCGACTTACAGCTTAAAGATTGTACACTAATGACGCTCTCTCATTGGTCTTTTTCCGGCCAATCATGGTTCGTTTTTTTCCTTAGTAGCCGTTCTTTTCTTACGCTCTCCTTTCCGACGATTTTTCTTGACAGTATCGGACGAAAAGCTGCTTTAAAGACATGAACATTTTAAGTAGAAATACCATTTTACCCTTTTCCAGTGATTTTTCCACGTATCTCACGGCGCTCCGTTTTGGTTTATCCCTGTAGAGTGGTATAATTTCGTAGAAGACATAAAACCCGTAGCTTTTTCCGCCTTCCAGATCAGAGAACTCGATCAACCCAAAGTTTTGTTCGCAATTCATCTGAATTTAACGGATATCGATATAAAGTAACTAAAAACAAATTACCAATCCTCCACAGTCCGAATCTGTTTTTTGGTAGAGAGCGATAACGCGTTTGTTTCTTAAACGGGAAGTCACAGGGTCAAATCTCGGGCCGGTCAAATCCAGACTCAAGGTTGGCCATAACGATCACGAAGCTGCTACATTTTTTGAAAAGCGCCAAATGCAAAACTGTTAGTAATATTTGCTACCGTAATTCCATTCGTTCATTCTTTATTTGATGGTTATAGGACATGCAATATAATGATTAACTCGCATGAAAATACTACAAGATAGTACAAAAACGAAGTTGTTACCAGCATCACAGTCCAGTGAGCAATGTGAAACACCACTAAATGCTGGTATCAACCAGCGATCGTCAAGTCTGCATAATTTATTCTGAATTCACCGTCTGCTTAAATGAATAACTTTTAGAATTGGGGACGTTTATGTAAGTAAATTTTAAGAAATTATTATAGGATCATTCGACTTTACCGATTTATGTTATGATTTAACGCTACTTTCGATAGAGGCGTAGCCCAAAATTTAATTTACATGTTTTAAAACTGAATCGTATTTTTATGAATGTATATTATACATGTCTTAATGTTTATTATACATGTTTTATTGATTATTGATATTAATGATTATTATACATGTTTTAAAACTGGATCATATTTTCAACTTACCGTATCTGCTCGTTTTACTGCCCGATCTTGATTAAGGGCCCGTTTGAATAACCGCCCATGTGTACTGGACACAAAAATAAATAAGGGTCCGTGCTTGAATACCCGCCCGGTCTAAAAGCTGATTTTTCAGTGGTAGAGAACGTACCACTTGCTGAATAAATATAAATTTTGATTATTTTGTTATTTCTTGTTAGTAATATAAATCAATATGAGGGAATTAATCTTAAGACGTCAATAATTTGCGTTTGAAGTGAAAAAATTGACATGAAAAAAGGATTAATGTCGTGAAATATTTGTCTTCAACGATCATTTTTGTTCATAATTTTACTTTGAAAATAACAAGCGCCCGTGCTTGAATAAGAGCCAGTTTGAATAAGGGCCCGGTAATAAGTTTGATTGAAAAAAATAAGGGCCTGGGCTACAAAACGAGCAAATACGGTAATTGTTCTACTCCGTTTCCTTTATTGTTTAATGTCGTGCACAAATTTTCTTTTTCGCGTGATGCGAATATTTCATGCATCGCGGTATGACTACGCGACATTTTGGTACTAGGATTCAGGAACATCTGCACCACAAAACCATAAAATCAGCAATTCGTTATCTTATTGAAGTATGCCAAAACTGTATGCTAGACAATACAGATTTGAATAGTTTTAAAGTTTAACGAATTTTTAATTCAGAATATGCAACAAAAATATGAGGCTTTAGTAATAAAAAAACACAACCCGCAACTTAATAGACAGATTCACTCCAATGGTTTGTCTTTTTTACTAAATGTTCATTAGGTTAGCATGTAATATTATGTTTTTGTGTGTGTGTGTTTTCTGATTGTTTATGTGATATCATCTTTGTGTTATTGCATAATTTGTACAATTGTTACGCTGAAATTGTGTACTTGTTGAGTTGAGATCAACGACGGTATCGTGAACCCTTGTTTATCGCGGGGGATACGTTCCAAGCATAACCCGCAATAGGTGAAATCCCCGAAGTACTCAGCTTTATTTGTCACTGTTATTTTACATTGCAATACTGTACTGCAGAATGAAACAAAAAATAAAACCTCTTTTCAGGCCGAAAATGTGTTTAAAAAATAGAAATATCAACATTTTCTTACAAATAACTGTAATAGTTTAAAGAACGGTGTTGTAAAACAATATTTTTTTATTGTAATGAACTTCTTAACAACAACAACGCCCCTAAGCCAATCAAAATTCTCTGTAAAAAAAGCACTGCGGTAAAAAATTTCGCTTAACAGCGAAGCCGCGAAAGGTGAAGCGCAATATAGCGAGGGATCAATGTATATTGCTTTTTTGAAAGTTGCTCATTTGCTAGTTAGTTTTTCAACTGCTAACATGCTATATTTTGCAATGAAGAGGACCAGAAGAATGGTCGAAAACGTTTAGCGTTTAATAAAAAATGATATCTGCGTTAAAAATTTTGTCTGTTGCTGCGATGTGGCTGGCAAAATTTATTTGTGAGAAAATGACAAAAAAGCAAATTTTGTTGGCCTTGAGTGACTTTTTCTCTAGACAAATATGCAAATTGTACAGAAGGTGAAGATACAGCAATGTTTTTTGCTTCTTGAAACGGCGTTTTTGTTTTTTTGAAGGTTCTTTTTTTCGAAGTTTTTCGTCGGACATTTGTCACCAAGAATCGTCCGAATGGTAAGTACAAAAAGAAAAAGCTTTTCATACAAGAACAAAAAAACGAGCCGTAATTAGCTCGAAAGAAGGACCAATGAGAGGATAAAGAACTTCTCTAAACCCTATAGATGAAAAAGATTTGTGTATTAGTCCAAATCAAAATTAAGTTATTCATTATACTCGCTGTAATACTCCAAAGCGTGTAACGAGTTTGCGGTACCCATCTTCGTGTCATTACGCCTGCGGGCAACACAGCTCCAATCGAATAAATGTCGCAGCAGTGGCCAGCCGTAGGTAACATTGTGTCTGGTTTAAGCGGCCCGAGATTTGAATATCAGACTTCTCGCTCCAAGGACAAACGCGTTACCGACAGACCAACTGACCGGCCGGTGTACGTCACTTTAATGTCGGGCTCTTGTTGGACATTCTTTCCAGAAAGTAAATGCTCATTTTTTTCACAAAATAGCCTTTTTTCCGCTTCTAATTCTGATCATTCTTCTTAACATGTGTCAGCAGACAAAAAGCTTCGAATACCGTGAACTTTCTGATTGAAACAATGCTCAAGTTTTATAGTACCACCAACAAGCGGACTTTCGTGCAAAGCAAAGATCTCAGCTTTATGGAAATCGTGCGCCTATTAAAGACATTGACGCTAAGACGGCTCTCAGAAGGAACCCTTTCAGCGTTCCCTCTTTACTACGCCACTACAGTGCTGTTATGTAACCACATGCCCTTATAATAGCAATGGTCTTTTATTTTAAAAGAACCAGTGAATTTTGTGTTGAGGCTGGCTGTTCTTAAACTTTCGCAAAACTTATAGCTTCATTTATTCTTTACTTTATAGGAGAATAAAAAAACACAAAAGCATTCTTGCTTTGTTAAAAGTAATATAGATCATGATTACTGTGAGACAAATCAACAATAATGGCAATACAGAGAAAGCCCCAAAAAAACTTTTGGTTCTTTAAAAATTTTAATGCGGTGCTCCTGCCCGTGTGTTTTCTTAAGTATATTTTTCATGCTGAGACAGGATTGTTCTTAATTTGTTCAAAAATTTTGAGCAAAAAATAAGCCTCGTATTTTTACAAAAATACGAAGTCAGTGCATTCAAATACGACTTTAATGAAAGCTTTTTTAAGTGACTAAATAAGACTTTGACTTACCCTTATATCAGCTAAGCAAACCGAAGAATCACCCTAAATAAAATAAACGTGTTCAAGACGAACTGACAAAAATACCTTATCTGTAAATATAGCGCAAAATATCAAGCATGAAAGCTTTAAATACTGTAGTCTTAAAGCCTTTTATTCTGCTCGACTAAATAGAGCCTGATTCTATCGCGTAAGTCAGTGGTCGGCAACCACCGGTCCCCGGACCGGTGCCCGTTCGTATAGAGCTTGATACCGGACCGTATACGAGTACTCTTTCAGGTTAAATACTTAGAATATATTTGTAATGTTAAATGTATTTGCGTTCGGACATTTTACGAAAAGAATATTTGATCACACGAGATTTTACATCTTGTAATGAAATAATTTCAGTTCACAGAAAGCAGTACATTGCTAAACATTTGCGTTTATTTTTGAAAGCCTGTCCGCAAAAATTTTTCAGTTTTTATACGATCCGAAGTATAAAAAAGGTTGCCGACCCCTGGCGTAAGTTGTTCCATTGTCAACCTTTTTTGGGTAAGGCTTTGGAACAATGTTCATAAAAAATCAACATCAGTTCGTCATAAAAGATATCACGCTTGTTATGAAGACTTTCATACAGTAATAATATTTGTGATACAAGCTTTTGTGATGCAATAGCCAACATTAATGACAAAATCATGTTGAAAATTTTTATCATCATTATTGCAAAACCTTATGTAGAAAGGTTAAGTGTCATGTTTAATCTGCCACTATGGCCGGTGTTGACAATAGATCCTGTTTTATTCAGAAGTTGTTCTTCACAAAAATCCAGCATTAGAGTAAAATGCTTTATACTGTAATAATGATAATAAGATATTCTATAGCTACACTGATAAGAGATGAGATGCTACGAAACACAGGTCTGCGCAAATAAGGTATCTGTGGTGAAATTGCTTACTTTGAAATAAATGGGCAATTGACCAACTCTACCATAAAATACACTGCACCTGTGTCCTTTGTAAACGGGCAAGTAGCAGTTTTTGGTTTATTCCTACGTATGAACCAGGCACTCGGAGTCTCTTAAACAACACCGACGCAAAGCGCCCTATTTTGGTTTCTGCTTGCAAGTCGTTCGTCAGGCTGAGCCACTAACAAAACAGGTAAAGTGTTTGGCCCTGATGAAAAATTAGCGATAAGTTTTCCCAAAAACACAGCGATGGATTGCCTGTTCAAGAATCCAGCCTTGGGTCAGCAATTATCGTTAAACCGACGTTCTAACGATTGGAAGCTGTTGCCGCCGCCATTCGATTCATGATCGTTTTTTTAGAACTTCAGTATACTTACGCAAGCCGATATGGTTCGTTGTGAGGTGCTGAGAACCAATTCTTCTGACGGCAAAGTTGCGTCCGCATCGTTGACAATATTTCCTTTCAGAAAATATAATTTTGTGAGCAGTGCCGCAGCCAAGTAAGGGAGTTTAATAGACTGACGCCTCCTTAGCCAAGTCACGAACAAAATTTAACCCAAATACGCATTTTTTGAAATTTGTTTTGAACTTGACCAGGAACTAAAAGGGGATGAGCGACACGTCAGTTTGTGAACATTTGGTTTGTGACTGAAAAATCAAAGCATTTTTTGAAGCATAAAAATTGGTCTTGAGAAACAGTTTCACTAAGAATAAAAGAGCCAAAGCTGTCATAATATTTCATTTAAAAAGAGAAGTTTAGACTATTAAGTCATTATCAATCTGCAAATAATGCAAAAGAAAAATTAGAGCAATAAATAACCTGGCAAAGTAAGTTTAGCAAAACGGTTTTGCTCGTTTGGTAAACCTAACTTTGCGGGTTACCTATAGCTCTAAATTTTCTTCTGCTTTATTTTAAGGTTGACAAGGGTTAAGTAATTAGTCGAAACGTCACTTTTTGAATAAAAAGTTTACGACAACTTGGCTCTTTTATTCTTAGTAAAACATTTTTAATTTTGCGATTTTGCTATATGTGACATAGATTTAATCTTCCTTTTTTAAGAAGCATAAGTATCGTTACATTTAAAATCAGCAAAAATAATCTCAACAGCTTGATTAGTTTTTATTAGTCTGGGGGTATCTTATTCAAAAATTTTGTATTTATTCGTGCTTTAGCTTTGTTCCTTTGTGAACTTCTCAACTTACCGCATTAATACTTACAATAACAAAACAGTTTGGGAGAGCTAAACTAGATAGCTCTATTTCATGTTTTGGAATTACAAAATTATGAACACCATTTTAAAAAATACAATCTTGTAGAACTGATTTCATACGATGATATCACCAACATTTTTAAACAACTGACAAAAAATATGATCCAACTCGAGGTCAGCGATGCAATCAAATAAAAGATTTTCGAATTAAGGATACAGATTAATTTCAATAATTTCAACAATAGTGGAGTCAATTATAATCAGCAAAGTTTTACCTGTTGATTCTACAAGAATCACTTTAACCGGAATCCTTAAATATCTGCAGATTATTCCACAATTAGGGAGTCTGAAACTAGTTCTTATTGTGTTTGGGTTCACCAGGGTTAGATCCACCTCGGGAGCAGAGAATCTACCTGTTGAGATAACCAAATTGGACCCGACCAGAAATTATAAAAGGGAGTGATTGTTTCACCAAAAACTTTTAAGTTAATAAAAATGAAAAGAAAATGAGACTAAGTTATCCGCGAGTTTTTTAATTATTTTTTGTGTTTTTTTAGGGTTAAAGTTATAGGTTTAGATTTGGTGTTAGTTTTAAAGTAAGGATTTGAGTTTTTGGGTTAGGTTTGGATAAGAATTAATCAAAAAGTAATAAAAATTTTCTGTGAAGTTGTCTTTCCCAATATGAAATAATTGATCCGTTCTAAAATGTCAAACTTAGTCTTTGAAAAAGTGACAAATACCGCTTTCGAGTTAAATTAGCTGCTTATTTGAAGTTACAAAAAATTTAAGATAAAAATTTTATGAAGTGTCTTACCCAAGAACGAAATAATACAACCAAATTCAGCAATCAAGTTATTTAAAAAATTAGTTACAGTTACTAACGGATAAAGCCGCTTTTACCGAAAGTCCGTATTTACGCATACGCGAATGAAAAACGCATATCCGTAAATACGGATATGCATATTTGCGCAGGGTAATTTATTGATATGCGGAAATACGCGTATGCGTATTTTTGCAAGCGTATCTCAAAAGCATGAAATGAATGGCTTGTGAGTTTGGCATTACTTTTTATTTGATTTTTAAAATGTCGCTGATAACATCTTAATCGGAAAGTCACATCATCAATTTTAGTCGACAGTCACACGAGGGCGTAAATGGCATTCTGTAGCTATTACAATTTATTAAACAAAAAAATTGTGGCAGACAACTGATATGATTAAGAATACATTATTATTTTCGAAATTTTCCGTGATAAATTTAAAATTTTATTTTGTTTTCATCTTAAGACCGAGAAATAAAATGGCAGTTGGATAGAATGTTACTTCTTTTTTTGGATCTATCCCCAGGCCCAGATCGAATGTTTTTCACTGGCCCTGGTTAGATTTAAACTCCTTTCTCGCACTCTTGCGTAATTATAGCCGCACTTACCATCCATGCCATCAACTCCCATTTCCGTGCTGATGCTTTCCTAAACGTTCTGTAAGCGTTGTCCGTCTCTGTGTTTATCGCACTCAGTTAGTAGTAGTGATAAATTATAGCGTGATCATTCATCATAGCAGTCATTTCCGGTGGAACAAAATTGTAATTTTCGATCTCCGTAAAGGCACTCCTTGACAAAATTTCTCTGTGAGGCCTTGGCTGTAATGGCTCAAGCCATGGTCTCCAGCGGCTCAGTGCTCCGCCTTCAAGTCTCCGTAAGTACACACTTTAGTTGCGTGAAAATGCTCAACAGCCTTGCTCAATTTGAACAGTTTTCATACGAGAAAATTTTGCTTTGGATTTATAGCGTCAGCTCCAACGTAACCACAAATGGAAGTGCAATTGAATATGTGGATTAATAATTCAACCAGGAGAATAGCCCGATCGGTTGTTTAACCAATGATCAAGCCGGTGGACGCATTGGGACGCGTCTTTTTGACACGTACGTTACAGATTCAAGCCCTACTTTTTCTTAGCAACCTTGTTGCGCGCCTGACGCCTGAGCTCGCCACTAACCTATTGGGAGCTTCAAAGCTGTAGTGTAACCATACATGTTATAAAAGCTTAGCATAAATATAAATCTTTAATCGAATTCGCAGCCTGTAGCCCTCTAGTACTTAAAGTGTATGGGCAACGTGTGCCCACACCGAGATTTGAGCGCTGGATGATCAGACGAAAAAGGGTTGGTGGGTACGAATAAATCCCTCAAATTCCGGCCAAATATAGTCCCAAATTGTGATAAAAACCTTTTTTTTGGTCTTCACTCGATTTCGGAGACAGAATTACATAATTTCCACTAAAGTAATTTCGCATTCCGCATGCGTTTGGTCAAGGCTGCAAAAGCGTCCCCCATGCAAAATTTTACAGTTTAAGTACTGGGCATATATATATAACTTTGGTTTTATGCTTCTAAGTTTTAAGGGTTATGCTAGGTCCAAAATTAGGCCATGAACCAAACTTTTCTTGGCTGTGGAATTAAACTTACTATAACAAAACCTGAAACGAGCAATGGAATATCTGATTGTACTTTTCCTAATTAATTCTCCCTGAACTTTCTTCATCCTAATTTCATACATCCTTTTAAAAAAAACTTTTATTTTCTAAAATGCTGTAGGCTAACTAATTGTAGAAAAGTTGTTGTCCTTGGTGGAATTCGAACCTAGAGACCCAAACCAGAACAAAAGCTATGTGGGTGCACAGTAATTTAACCACTCGTTCAATCGGCCTACGCCCTGCATTTGAACAATCGCATGTTTTAAATGTTTGCAACAACAAAGGATATTTACAAACGCAATAAGATCATTCTGTTATGAATTGTGGTTGATTTGTTTGTGGTTCCCTCAACAACTCGTAATACTTGGAAATGACTAGTTTGTGGTTTGCCGTGAGAGCAACTACCTTATCTGAAAAATCAAAGCAAACATCGACCGAGTTGCTTCCGTAGGATTCAGTTTGATTTGCTCGCAAAAACACGGTAGGCTAGAAGTAGGCTACTAGTAATCTTTCATTGCCAACAGGGGTGCCGAAACCCGAGGGGAATGGGGGAATATCCCCCCAATAATTTGGCTGTAACCCCCCCTGTAGTTTGAGTACCGTATGGTGTACATCTGCATCCTCCCCAATAATTTGACTCTGGTGTGCATTTGAGCGTAGGTGTCCACTTGAATGCGTGGGAAAAAAGTGTTCCTTTTTTGGTGAAGACCTTTTTTTTTCTTTTTGGGTCTTCATCTAAAATTGCAAATTATCCCCCCCCAATGCTCAATAGAGATCGGCACCTTTGATTGCCAAACAGATGGGCCCGCCAACTCGTTATGGTTACACGCTTCGGTGTATTGCAGCGAGAACGAAAGATAGGATTTGATGGGAACTAAACATTTAAAGAAAAACTTCGATTAATTAAGTACATTAGGCCTAGTTTTAAAAACTTTGTAAAAATATCGAAATAAAAGATCCCAAAAATGATTGCAAAAAAAGTCTGCTACGTTTGTGTAAAAATAAACATTTAGATTTTGGTGAGAACCGAATCCAGGTTGAAAGTTATAAAGGCAAGTACCATAACCACTACGCCAAGCAACCTTGTGACGTTACACCGCAAAAAAATTTCTTTATACATGCCTGAAAAAATACGCATACCGTGTCCGTATTTTATTCTTTGTCAAGCGTAAAAAAAAACGCATGCGGAAATACGCATGCGTATATACGCATGTTCGGTAAAAGGCAATATAAAATTAACAATCCAATGAGAGTAAGAATTTTATACGCATATCAGTATTTTTTTGCGCATGTGCGTAAATACGGACTTTTGGTAAATGCCGCTTAAAGCGTTATTTAAGGAAGTATTTACAGTTACAGGGAGCGAGTTAAAACTGAAGTCACAATACTGTAGAGCGTTTGTTATTAAAAGGGCATATTCGGATTCAATTCCTGCTGTTTTACACCATAGACTATAAATTAGTATTCACGCTTTTTTACTCGGCTTTCGGTAATGAAAAGGCCTCTACTGATATGTATGGTAGACAAGTGGCAAGTTGACATCGCAAGGACCCATTGCTGTCTTATGGCCAAGGCAAGTCGGTAAATAAAGTTGTAATTACATTCACGAAACGGTACGGTAAATTTGTAAACTTACTGTAATTGCTAGGATCAAATCCTGTATCCGATTGTGGATAAACTTGGGAAACAATTTTAGACTCACAGTTACACGTACAATTATTCGGAATAACTTTGACTCGGAAGTGCTCTGAAGAATATAATGGCATTAAAAGATAACAGAAAATTGAGTAGAGTGTCTGCTGCTGAAACGGTAGACTGAAGTTCAGTTCCCGGTCGGTTCAAACCGAAGGCAATAAAAGTTGGTGTTGCAGTTTTTCTGCTTGTTGTTCAACATTAAAGAAGACATTGCAAAGCCTCCACCGTATGTGGTACGCAAGTGGGCAGGTGGCAGCTTGTCTCGAAGACTATAAGGTTATTTCGTTGTGTCTTCTGACAAAGGCAACTTGGTAGAAACGCGAACTAAGAAGTTGATCTTCAGGTTCTCGTCAGGATCAAGCATCTTTAACTCGAGTGATGTTCTTGCAATAGCTCAATAAATATTTTTTTGTTATAAATGCGAGAATTTACTCTTTCTGGTTTGTACTAATATTGGACTGATTTTGATTGCAACATACACTTGCATACTTTCTAATAGAAAAACTCAAATTTCGGTTTGTCCAATTCAGGATGATGTACGTATGCGGCATTTTGTCTATTAGGGATCAAGTAAAGGTTATCCGATAAGAATTTTTTCAGGAAAAGAAAAATATACTATTGAAATAACACTGGTAATTATAAACAATTGAACTAAAAAATAAAAATAATTGACCTAACAAGAAAATCGACTTCAAATAAATCAAAACCTAAACTTTTCCTTTTACTCGTTCTACTACGCCGAAGCGTGTGACGAATGTTTCTGAGTCCATCTCCGCGTCACTCTGCTAGGGAACACGGCTTTTTTCAAAGAAATGTTGTAGCGGTGGCAAGCTGTAGGAAAGCCTGTGTACAATTTAACCGGCCTGAGATTTGAACCTCAAACTTTCCGCTCCAGATACAAACGCGTTATCGCGCTACCAAGTGACCGATGAAAAATCATCTCGACCTATTAGCCCTATTTTTCACGAGTCATTTTGATCAACTCATTTTACCCGAGGGAGGAAAGGGCAAAACTGCTCTTCTATCAGACCTTTAAACCAAAAGTCATGGGGACATTAAGTTTGGCATGCGGGTTAGTGCTAACCAATTTTTTTCAGAAAAATAGGTTTGAAGTTGATAACGTCACCATTGTGAGGTCAAAGCCATATTTTTGAAAAAAGACGTTACTGGCAGTTCAAAGTTTGTGGACAGATTATACTGATACTGAATCAAAAAATGCTTAAGTCAAGCTTTTGACGTCGCAAAAACGTCTTATGACGTCATTTAACCTCATTTGTACCGGATGGGGGAGGGCAAATTTGCTCTCCTGTTAGTTATTTTAGAATAGCTCCTAAACTAAAAAGAAGTTTTGCTTTGATGCATCCTGACTTTGGGATCAAGTTTAATAACACACATTTTCAGGAAGTTTGGGGTCAGCTGGACAACCGGAAATGACGTCATTTTTGCCTTTGTTAGAGGCACGTAAGGAAGTTCATACAGTTTTGAGCATAATGCATGGTTACCAATGTGCTTATTCTATTCATTGTACTGCATATTCTTTATCGATGTTAATATTTTTAGCTGGAATAAAATATTTTATTTACTGATAAATGCATTGCATCATCATTATGCCATTGATGACGTTTCTCGAAATAAACTGTGTTTGCTTAAAAAAATATTCATTTTCATCAGCTGTTGAATGATATAATGAAAATAGTACTGAAGTATTCTAAAATTTTGGGAGTTATACTATATCTCAGTTACAAAAAATCACAAACATTAATCAACACAAACTATTAAATATGACGTCATCATAAATGTGACATCACCATGTATGTGACGTCATCATCTTCGATGATTTCATCAGAGATGTCTTTGAAATAACAAAAGTCCAAACTGAAAATAATATTTCGTAACAATTAGACAAATTTGCTTGCTGTTATAAGGATTTACTGGTTTTGATGACGTCATTTTCGTTTTCATGACGTCACAACCTCAAAATAATTATGTTTAAAAATTTTACGAAAACTAGCTTCAACAAGCAAAAAATCTTATTTCTATCACTTACCAAACAGTTTGTACAAATAGGGTGTAAAAATAGCCCGATAGAAACAGGTGTATAGGGTTAAGTTAAATATAGGCCAAAAAATGCTCAGACTCAAAAGTGACTTCTGAAAACCTCAAAATTGGGAAACTTTCCGTTACCTTAGTAACTTCAAATTTACAGGAATGATTTGTAAATACATTTCACTTAAATTCAAGTTAGTTTGAAATGCAAATCTTTTTTCTGAAGAGTTTTATCTCGAGAAATCCAAGAGGGGCCTCCTTCCCCTTGTAAAAAGAGTTGAAATTAAAATTTGAAACTTCATTGTATTTGCAGTTTTTGCATTCTCTTCTACAGAAAAATTGATTTATTTTTAAAAAAAACTTGCTTTAGTTTGATTTATTTAAACGCGAGCGAACCAGGCACACTGCATCTATCCAACCATACCAACGCACGATAAGCATCATTTTTAATTTAGTTCAGTTTTGTCTGGTTGGGCCATACCACAACAGAATAACTGCTCGGCCCCAATTACTGGGAAATGTGCCTGAAGTGTCTTTCCGAAGAACACAACGACGCATGGCCAATTTGGGAATTGAACCGGAATTCAGCAACCTTTTGATCATTAACCCGACGCTCTATCAACTGAGCTATTGCCGTCACACTTGCTCAGGAAATAAATCATTGAGTTGGGTCGTAGCTGGTCTTTTGCGGCACCTATGAGCGAAGTGTAGGTTTTGCTACGGTGCCGCAAGCAATAATCGCCTGGGAATTCGATAGTTTGCTGCAGCAGTATATCCTCTTTTATAGTTCAATGAGAGTAGCAATATCTTTTTGTTGTTTGACTTGTATCAAGGGCGCCGAAAGCCGTAAAAACAGAGTTGTAAACGGGCCGACTAGTTCAGGCCCGAACCCGGCCCGAACCCGGCCCGAACCCGGCCCGAACCCGGCCCGAACCCGAAAATATAAGCCCGACCCCAAAATTTAATTTGAAGCCTAAATCATGCCCGAAAAATCCAAAAGTTAAGTTAGGTCTGAAAAATTTGCTATTTACCAAGTTATTTTGATTACATTTTTGCGCACCTAAAGCAAAAAGCACGTCTCAGGCCCGAATTAAGCCCGAAATTTTTGTCAACTTTAGGCCCGAACCCGAACCCGACCCGAAAAGCCCGGCCCGACTTTCAACTCTGCGTAAAAGGTTAAAAACAACTTAGTTATTGAAAAAAACTTTTAATTTTACACGTTTGTTGTTGTTTTGTTTTTATATAAAAGGCTGTATTGTTTTTTAGCAAAAAAAATAAATAAATGTATCAAGTCACGATGGAATCTGCAAGAAGATAGGCTAGATGAGAGAATGCTAGGCGCGAGAAAAAACTAAATGGCCGAATTACTTTTTTAAAATTATTAAGGTTTGCATGCACCAATGCGAGTTAACTTTGATACGCGGATTAACAAAAATTTACGGGAAAAATTTGAACAAATGGCGGGGCAAATAATATCATTTTGTAATTTAAGGATAAATTCTCTGAGGTTGCGAATTTAGTTTGAATCATTCTAAAAAATCCAACGGTTTAAAAGATAGAAAATTGATGATTCGTAGATTAAAGTTAATTCGTGTTGGTGTATGATACGACCTTAAGTGTTTTTGAAACGAGCCTGATAAAGAGCTAGATGACGTTTGGTCAGAGCAAGTTAAAATTTAAAGTTAATAAATCACCCATAAAATAATAATGCACCCAACAGCCTATTTCGCCATTAGATTCTTTGAGAAGAGACAGCATATTTTATTTAAAAGAATTCATTCTGTATTAAAATATAATAAATCTTTTTAAATATTGAATTCATTCTATCTGCATAAAATTTACTGCACCCCCCCCCCACAAAAAGCCTATAACAGCCAAACAGCCTGTTGGGGGCATTATTTGATAGGTGTTTTCTTATTTTAATCTTTAGAAATACTATAAAGTTTAAAACGTTTTGTAGGTTTTGTTGAAATTTTTTTTCTACGTTTTGGCTGATTCAGTAACTTACCGTTTGAGCTCCACAAATCATGAGATACAGAGCATAATTTTTTGTTTCCTCTTGTGATTGTATCGCAAGTAATATAACAGCCATACCATTGATATGGGACAGCATTGCGGCCCCTTGTTCTGCAATTCAAGAATAGAAAATGAAGAAGTAACAATTAGTACTAATAATTTGATCAGAAATTTAAAAGCTTAATTTAAATCAAGCATATTAAAAAAAAGCTTTTGTTTATTTTTGAACCATTATCAATCTTAATGAAATATTTAGTCTTATTTAAATTGATGTTATGTGAAAGATTGATAATGGTTTAAGGATTCTATGTAAACGATTGATAATGGTTCAAGAATAAACTGAAACGTTTTTATTTCTAATATGTTTCATGTTCGATTTTGGCTGTATTGTTTATTTCCGATCAAACTAAGAGCTTAATACATATTTTTGCTCCCAATTTACTGATAATGTGCTGTCGCGAAAGGCTTGAGTAGTTGAATCGATGAACTCTATTTTGATATGCGGACCAAGTGCAAACTTCACATAACAAATTTGGTATTCTCAGCTTTCTTGTGCTTAACTTACAGTAAATTTAGCCTCGATAGTAAAGTTCCCTGTTCCCATGTAATATACTTTTTTACATATGAATCAGTGAGTTTTAGATTGAAGCTGGCTGTTTTTAAATTTTTTTAATTTTCAGCCTTAATTGTTCTTAATTTGTTCTCAAATGTTATTGCAGAATAAAGTGAAACAAATACCTTATTCTTGATTGGGTAAAAATTTTTTGGTATAGATCATGATTTTTGAAATGTCTGGTAGTCTTTAAACAAATCAATAGTGGCAACATACAAAAGGCAAAAAACTCTGCTATTTGTTTCTTCACAAATAATGCATGGTACCGATTTGTGTTCTTAATTAGTTTTTCATGCCGAGGCTGTTGTTACTCATGTAATTTGTTCTAAAATTTTAAGTAAAATGAGCCTCCTTTGAAATTTTTTATGAAAGAAGTCAATTTATAAAATTTTTGCCCCAAAAGATTTATTTACATCCACTGATAAACAAAAAATGATGCTGTGCTCACAAAATATTTTTTTTTCTTTTTACAAAACCTCCGCATCATATATTGCACATACATTATGACTAAACAAGTGTTTTTGCAACTTCTTTTATTCTTTTTGATTATGCCAAAACCACTCGAAAGATTTCAATTATTGTTTTTGCCTTCAATTTTTGTTCCTTCTACTGTACAGTACATGCAATAATGTGGTTGCTTTTGTATCCTTGGGAGGACAAAACCAATCAGAGGTAAAAAATAAAATCCAGAGAAGGGTGTAACTGTAACAACAAGTTGAACTGGGCCTTAATTGCAATCACAAACCAAAAAATTAAGATCACTTTAATGAACGGTGAGCATTATTGTATAACAGCAAAATCGACTGGTTTTTAGCCCGCTCGGCGAAATTGCAGAATTTTGAGAACAAAATCCTAAAAGTTATCAAATAGGACTAATTTTTGCCAAAAAACGTAAGAAAATGAATTGCTGGTGCCGACAGGTACCAAGTATTGTTTACGACAGCATAGTTTAAGTTACATGCGTCACATGACGTGATACGGCAAAAATAAGTTAATGAAAGATTTAATGATACAAAAACATTTTTGCCGGTTTCTGCAAACCGGAAATCAGCAGTTGTCCAACTTTAACAAACCACGTTTATAACAGCCAATATAAACAGCTAAAAATGTGGTATTTTAGCAAAGCTTGTCAGGAAAACTTTTACTACCTTCACAATAAATCGAAAAAAAAAAAAAAAGAAACTGTCGATGGTGCGAAAGCATGAGGTTTGCAGATATTCGAATGACAGCGTGACGTAGAAGGACGTTTTTTTAGCGAAGACCATGATTGCATGATCGTAGTTTAACCCTCGCCCTGGTTACGTTGTTGCGTCCTTGGATAAGACGTTTTACGATGATTATTTTTGGCAGTGGCAAATTCAGCGGATAAGAATTTGAAAAAATCCACAGGAACATTGGTCGACTTTAGCAATTGCGGATTCCTCTTTGCGAACGCGAAGTACCGGTACTTATCGCAATGAAACGTATGCAGATCATCCAACAGTTGTTAGCGTTTAACGCTATCCGGTTATAGCAGAAGGATAGTAGTACGCAACAACGACAACTACAATTCTTGTTTTAATCAACAACTTAACTCACGTTGATTCTATAAAATAATTCGGCGCAAAGTCTTCAGGTAACTGATCTTCGAAGGAATCCCATGAAAAAACAAGAGTTATGTCTATAATATCATCCACTTCAATTCTAAATCCTGAGAGTTGTGAAAGTACTGTAAAGCAAAATAAAAAGTGCAATGTTATACCGCCTTATTGTTATACCTCCTTTTTTTGGTGCAATTTGAGAAAGTTTCTGTTCAATTATAATGGCGGAAAGCACAAAATTTACCAGAAATTCTCAAAATACTATTTCTTTGTTTTTTAAAACATTGTTTTGTTAAGTAAATAATAAACTAAAGAAAAATGGACTGACAAAAAACGATGCGGGTGATCAAATGAAATGACGAGGCATGGTAAAGTCAATGGCCAAGCGACTCCCGACCAACCCTGTTGACGGGGAATAACCCGGATCAAAATTTAATTGATGATGATGTTAAGACTTTAATGCAGCATTTAACAATGACATTTATTTATATAAATGCATAAGTTTCACATGTCCATGGGAAAGTGACAGTGATTGAAGACTGCCGTTTTGAAATAAATTTTATTGCATTAGCAATGAGAGTGCGAACTGCGGTACTATCCGACTCCTTGCTACGGATCAGGAGGCGCGAAGAGTGGTGAAGGCCAAAAATATACGTCTTAGCTTGTATGTCTGTGCGCTTTTTAGTATCCCAATTTACTGTGCATTTAAAACAATCGATGGTCCAGCGGTACGTATATCATCAAGAAACCTTCTTATATTTTAAATGAGTTAATTTGCAGTTGCATGTGACAGAAAGTTTACGACTTTGATAAAAGATAAAATATCTCACCTTCGTTGGCATTTTGCTGTGCTCTGCCGTGACTGGCCACCGTGCAAATAACGAAAACAGAAATTAAACTATAGTTAAAATTTGTCTTAATATTATACGTCATGTGAAAGGTATAACAGTACACCACTCACAATTAGAGAAGGTAAAAAATTACCAGCAACTTCACGTAATCTCAAAGATTGAATATTCTACACTTTTATAAAAAAAAAACATTCGTAGCTTTTAATCAGGTTAAACGTACCGATCAGTAGTTGAGCGGAAAAAGCGCTACTGAAATGGTTGATTCGGGTTCGATTCCCGGTCGGGTCAAACCAGAGATTAGAAAAATTGGTATTCACAGCTTTCCTGCCAGATGTTCAGCAATAAAAAGAACAGTGCCTCCACGGTTTGTGGTGGACAAGGAGACAGGTGGCAGTTTGACTGAAAGAAAGCAAATTTCACTACGTTTTGTTTCCTGGCAAGGCAACTTGATGAATCAAATGTACAGCAATTTATCACAATTATGACAGACGATTTCTGTTTTTTTTTTTTTTTTTTTTTTAATCTTCAAAAACAATTTTGCTTCAACAACACGCAGGTGGCTCTACTATAGAGAATAGATCATAAATTCACTGCCAAAGTTTTTCATTGCACTTGCTTCAACCTTGTCAAATTTAAGGCAATTTGGCATGCAATCTACCCGTATCGATGAGTTGGAAAAATTTTCCATTCCTCAAAATTGCCAGAATTCTTGCTTAATGGCTGTCATAAGGGTCTTCTGCTTAGCTAAGCACTTACAACGCCATCCATGCATTGTACTCCTTGCTGGCATTAACATCTACATTACAGTAACCCTTGACAATCGTAATAAAATTCTATTTTTTCTACATTTGTTCGTTTTATTTGGCTGCATTTTAGCAATTAAATTTAATGATTTCGAAAAATAGTTGCTTCTAAATACATGTTAAAAGGACATTCAGGTCGAAAAAAATTTTGCTTGATTTTTTTGCAAAAGACTTTGACAGATCTGAAAACGAACCTCACCAAATTTGAGCTTTTTGCGATCTTTCGTAACCGAGATATAGCAACTTTGATTTCCGTTGGAAAAGGCTTTTTCCCTTAAGAAGTTTTGCCGGGGTTACCAATTAAACACGATATTTCAAAAACTCGCTGCATGTTCCTGATCCTAAATACAGTTTTATGCAAAGTTATTGTCAAAACAAAGAAAAGGTGCAGAACTGCAAAATGAGCTACTTTTTTATAAATGTAAGTCAGCTTTCAAAAAGTTAATCTTTTGTCACAATACTGGCAAAATGGCAACACGGAAGTAGAAGAAAAATTGTTATTTTTGAACTGCAATATTTTGAAAACGACATGATTAAAAAGTTCAAATTTGGTGAGAATGCATTCTAGACTCATCCTAATATTTTTGTGAACAGTGAAAAACTTGACTTGAATGCTTGTTAAAACGACTAAATCTAAACCAATTTTGACAATTTTGGTATTTATCGATCAGCATGTCTTTGTCAAAGCAATTGGCTTACTAACTAAAAGATAACGAAGGGAGTATTTTTTGTAATTATAAGTCTAAAGTTGAAAACCTAAACAACGTTTTCTAACTTAAATAAAAGCAAACACTTTTTTACTACTATGCTCAGGATAGCACCATTTCGGTAAATAAATACCTGACCTTATCTGTTGGGCTGGCTTAAATCAAAATGATTCAAAACACTTTTTGCTGCTTTTTGTACGTTTTCAAGTTTGTCGAAACAAAAAAACAAAACAAAACCGAAACTGGAACGATTCAGCATTAAAAAATAATATAATTTTTTTAACGAGAGATCTTGCGAAATTTTTCTAACAATTTTTCGATATTTTTCCTAAAGATATTAAGTTATTATACTTTTATTGCGTCAATCATATTGTTGATGACGTCACTGTTACAGAATAATTGATTTTGAAAATTGTTTAAAGCATTTTTAATGAAAACTGCCCCATTAGCAATTTTGGTGCCTGCAGTATCCACAACAAGTTTGTTTAAAATAAATTAGATCTAAATCAGAAAGCAAGTTTTCCTTTCTTTTGTGTTTAAAGTAATAGTCTGGTCAAAATAAAAACAATCAAGATTATAGGAGTAGCCAGGATTTTTTATTGGGTGGGCCCAAACCACAAATCACTGCAATGATGCCATCAGAAACTTTCAAAGAGGAATTGTTTGTGGGGCAAAGATATCGCAGAACGGAAGATCAGAAGGCGTGGCATAGTGTTGGTATGTAACTAACTCGTTCAAGCGAGAGAGTTTAAACCAATAGGTAAAATGGCAAAAATGTCTAAATTGGGAGACGTGTTCGAGTAAAGAAGTGTATTGTAATTAAAACGTATCTCAGGCGGGGGTCTGGGGGCGGAGCCCCAGCCGTAGTCAGCCGGAGGCTGATTTTTTAGTAATTTTTCGGAAAATTTTCGAAAAATTTTTTCGCAATTTTTCGAAAAAAATAGCTATTTTAATACCACTGGATCACATTTCGCACGTATTCAGAGCCAGTTAAAACTACAAGATTTTTAATATTTGAAAGCCAATTACAAAAATTAAGTTTTTCAGTCTTCCTTTTGCTTACAATTTAAGTCCAAAACACGTTTAAAATCTTGTATTTTGGGGTTAAATTTTGTAAGTGATTTGGTCCAGGTAGGGGGATGTAACGAATAGTGCCTCCTGCAATATTTTAGCAGTAAA
Source organism: Trididemnum nubilum (assembly GCA_963965965.1). Taxonomy (NCBI): domain Eukaryota; kingdom Metazoa; phylum Chordata; class Ascidiacea; order Aplousobranchia; family Didemnidae; genus Trididemnum; species Trididemnum nubilum. Next base: position 12,097,152 of record OZ014479.1, read on the forward strand.
TAACAATCCAGTGGAATATTGTCCTTAGAGATTATTGTTTTGTCATGAAAACAGCCAGTTATAGGAGTACATATAGGATCGGGGGGCCCTCTCAATTCAAAAATTTGTTTGATTAGCATTTTCCCTACTGTAGCTAATTTTTTTCAAAAGTATTTTGTTGCATAAAAACTGACGAGGTGGAAGTGAATTATTGTTGAAAAATGTAGAATAGATAGTTACGCCTACAAACCATGTTATTGCCCGGGGAGGATTTACATTGAGTTTGGCTACTGGCACTTTGGGATTTTTGCAATACTTTCCTGCCAAATACAGGTGAAGTCCAACAAAAGTCTCATGAAGTGCGGGGCTCCTGGCACTGTGTCTTATGTTAAACCCATTCCTGGTTAATGGTTATTGCAATACGTTCATAAAATGGTTAGATGAGAGCCTCAGTCAGCAACTTTAACATAAAAACCCTTAATTTCACTCGGGTTATACGTTTAAATTGGATGGCAAACATTAAACCGAGGGGGTTTGGACCCCTGAAACAATATTATTCTTGGGGGCTCATTTTAATATTATTGTAGGGGGCCCATTTAATTTGGTTGGTAAAAATTAAATTGAGGGGCCCGGGCCCCGTTGATCAATGCCTTTTGTTGTGGGGCATTTAAATTGGGGGCGATTTAAATATTATTGTGGGGTATATTTAAAATCGTTGGCTAAATTTGATTGAGGGGACCCGGGCCCCCTGGATCAATATTATTGTTGGTTACTGCTGTACGCGTGTAGTGTAGTACGTGAAGATGTTAAAAGAAACTAAAACTGAAGAAGCAATATTTTTTTTGTGACGTTTTTATCATTGGTAGCATTTCAATTGGGGGAGGGGGCCGAGCCCCCTAGACTCCCTCCTGGCTACACCTATGCCTGTAGCTGTAACAAATTTAACTAAACTTTGAAAAATTATTCAAATTATTTAATTTTGAAATCAAATGACGATTTTAAGTCTTCGGCCCTTTTTGTCAGTTGCGTTTATTATGTGAGTTAATTAGGCACGCCATTTGGGTGCATGCATTTTTCTGCATTTTAACCGTACAAAGTATAAGAGTACATATTCGTTAATTCGTACAATAGTAAAATATGTCTTGTGCAATGTGCATTTATTGCGTACAAATACGCGTGATCGTCGAAGCGAGCCTTCTACGACAAACAATCAAGACGAGCGACAACGACTTAAAGGCGGTGAATCATCCAGCCAATTCCGGTGTTTTACAATAGCTAAAATTGAACTACAATTTTTGATATTTTTTGTTTCGGTTTTGGGGCTGAGGTTGCAAAGATATTCAACAAATACAAAAAGATATATCCCCGAAAAAAGTTTTTGGAAACTCTGAGTTTTGTTCTTCCCGCCAAAACCACAGTTCTCTAAACAATTAGGCATACTGTTTGTACTGTAATCTTAACCCTATTTTGCAGGTGCTCAAAATCGATGCTAATAGCGAGACACTGTGTCGTTTCGACACAGTCAAATTCAAACGCTTATAACTTTTGAAAGAAACTAGCTAGTTGCATAGTTTTTTCGCTATTTGGTGAAAAATTTATTCAAAAATGTTCAAAGCTAAACTGCGTCTTACTATAAATTGCAAAACATTTGCAATTTGATTTTAAATAAAAGTGATCAAAATCCTTTATTTTTCGCTTATTTTTGCTATCATCAATCACAAACTTAGCAGGAAACCCACGACTCGCTCAGTTTTTGTATCGCTGATGACGTGTTTTACGTAAAGCCCAACGCAAAAATATTTGCTGAACACAAACAAATTAATCACATTTTTACGAATCACTAAATTCGAAGTTTCAGAATTCTACAGATAGTGTAACATAACTTAAAATTTAATCTTAGTAATTGTTCAGCTTACTATAACACAATACTGTATTTTATCCGTTAGCTACATCTCAATTAAAAATTACCACAATTAATCGAAAATATTAGCGGACTTTATTTTGCCTTATTTTACGCTAATTTCATGAGATTACGGTATAGACTAAAATTTTATTAATATAAATAATATTGTATTTAATTTCTTTCATTTCAAAATTCAAATATTGTAATGATTTATGTTGATTCATGCTTACGAACTGCGCACTATGCTTTTGGTTCTAGTTGACAATACCAATGCAGGGCAGATTTTTTAGGGTTCTGTTTGCAAATTTGTCTTCTTGTTGGGGCCCTAATTTGTGGTTAGAGAATGCGTCAATAGTACAAGGTTATAAGTAACGAAAAATAATTCACCATTTGGAGAATCAAACTAGAAGTAATACATAACCTTTTAATCACCAACTCCACGCTTTACTAATTAATTGATTACACTGGCCAACAAAAAAATTTTGGCATATAAGGTAAGAGCGGTTTTAGGGTATATTGGGGGCTCTGAGTTTGAAAATGACCTTATTTTTTTCAGATTGGCTCTAGTTTTTGAGATGTTTTAATATTTAGGTTTATTTTATACCGTTAGTGACTACTTTTAAATGAACATTTATATAAGGCTGGTCAATCAACAATATGTTAGTTTAGAATAACTGATAGATATATGCCTGAAAAGAATGGCTACTGAGCCAATGCTGGCAAAGCTCTTAATTTGCGGGATAAAAAAAGCATAATATGTAGTAAACATACTGCAATCAACATCACTAAAAATACAAATACTTGTATTGGTCCATTATTTGCAAAACAAGCATGTCACATTGGCTTGCAAGTCCAATTCCATTTTAACTGTTCATCTGAAGGAAAGTTTGCTTGTACGATTTCCGCCTATGGCTTTGTTCGGTACAATCCCGGATCAAAGTCCAGCAATAATCCGCCATCATGTGAACGTCCCAACGACCTTGATATCTTTCTTCCATTGTCCTAATGTCTTGATGGAACCTCTCCCCTTGTTCCTCGCTAACATCGCCAACATTGCCTGGGAAATAGTCTAGATGGCTGAATAGATAGTGAAGTTTTATGCTCATCCTTGCGCCAAGAGCTTGAAAGTTCTGAAGCATCACATCCACAAGGATCCGGTAGTTGGAAGATTTTGAGTTACATAGAAACTCTCGTATCACTGAGACATATGAGCACCAGGCAGCCCTCTCGACTACTGTCATACGAGCAGTGAAGGTTTGATCTTGCATTAGTTTTCGAATTTGGGGTCCATCAAAGATACCTCCTTTAAGCTTTTCTATGCTGAGGCCGGGAAAGGTTTGGGCGATGTAATTAAAACAATCGCCATCTTTATCAAGAGCCTTCACGAATTGTTTCATCAGACCCAGCTTTATGTGTAGTGGTGGCAGAATAATGCGATCACGATTTACAAGTGGCTCATTGATGATATTTTTATCTCCGACTGCAAGATCTTGTCGTGATGGCCAATCCTTCTTTACCCAGTGCTGATCAGTAGCGCGACTATCCCAGTAACAGAGAAAGCAAGGGTGTTTGGTGTATCCCCCTTGCTGTCCTAGCAAAAAATTGACCATTTTAAAGTCTACACAAAGGGCCCAGTTGTGCTCACTGTAACGCAGTTTTTCCAAACACATCTTCACATTTTGATAGTGTTCCTTAAGAACCACGGAATATCCGATCGCAACACATGCAAACATGTTACCATTGTGAAGTAACACACACACATTTCAAACTACGTTTGGAGCTGTCGATAAACAATCTCCAATCATCTGGATTGTACTCTGGAAGACCCATTTTTGAAAGAAGGCCTTGGATGTCGTTACAATAAACAAAGTTATCTTCCATAGTAAAAAAACGGATCAACATGTCATCCCTGTTACGGTAGAATGTAATTTTAGTTACCGAACCTAGTATGCCATGTTCATCAAGACGAGATGCCAAAATCTCAGAAGATTCCTTAGATAGGCCGAGATCACGAATTAGATCATTCAGTTGTCCTTGACTAAACGGTTTTGGCTTTGAACTGGGCGAATATTCTGCACCACCCATGCTGGAGGGGCTACTGATGCTACTGTCTCCACTATCAGTATCATCCATTGCCTCCAGCATTTCATCTGCAGCAGTGAGTTTAGGCAAGGAAGTGAAAGCAGGAACTGGAACTTCAGCACAATGTGGTATGGGTCGTCGAGCAGACTCAATATCAGGGTAATACCAGTCTTTCTTCTTTCGCTGATTCCATCCAGACATGTTCACTATACAAAAATAACAATCGTCATGGTGATGTTTAGGTTCACGCCATACCATAGGAACCCCAAACCGCATCGAATTGACTTTGCATTGGGTCCAAAAGCGCAGCGTTTCAGTACAATGTTTGCACACTTTGTGAGGTGCCCAAGGCTTGTCTTGGTCCCCTAACTTCATGCCAAAGTAGGCTTCATAAGCTCTCTTTGTAAGTCTCTCACGTTAAATCTGCACTTTGCCATCATGTAATCACCACAAATGTAGCAAAATGCGTCTGGATTGTTTCGGCACTGCCTTCTCTTAATACTCATCTTTACTTGTCACGTAAAAATTTACAGCTTAATTCAATAAAGTGTAACTCAAGTTTCCTGCAATAAAATACAAAGCAACCCTTTTAAGTTTTTTGCAAAAAAAAACTCTAAATTCACAAGATCTAGCACATTAGCTAACTGAGTGATGCCTGCGCTTTTCACAATGTACTCCTGTACTGCCTTCTAGGCTTAATCATTTCTGTTTTATTGCACAGGGGAGGGCAAATGTATTAAAAGTGATACTCTTTGAAGAAATGATACTGAACTGTTTGAAGAAATGTGAACGTACTAAGAGAAACATTTAATAGGGAATCGTAAATGTTACATAAGTCGTAATTGTACTGATATTAGCTGTTAGCAATGCTCTAAACGACATCAGACTTTCAGTTTCATGAATCATCAATATTCCCATTAAACAAAATTAACCGAATTAGCAAGGATTCAACGTCGTCAGGCATTGAATCAGCGTAAAATCGTAGATTTTGTGCTGTTCTTCTTGCAGGGTTATGACTTAATCTTCCTTTATCGATATACATATAACTTGCATGGAGTAAATGGGCACTAAACTTTGAATGGGAAACCAGTAACATTACAAGAAAGGTGCTTTGTGTGCTTCAGAATGCACTATGCTCAAGCAAATATATAAAAATATAAAAAGTAAAATATCTCAAAAACTAGAGTCAATTCGGCAAAACTAAGTGCATTTTCAGACTCAGCACCCCCGATTTACCCCAAAAACGATCCAACATCTGCCTTTTGAAAAAAAATTTTTTTTGTTGGCCTGTGCTATTGACCTACTCCGCTACTGCATGGGATGATAGTTCGTGAAGAAGTGACAAATTTTCAAAAATACTGCATTAGAATCTAACACCGCAGAGCGATATTTGGGGTCTGGGGACAGCTGGAAAGCAAGCTTTTTTTTTTTGCATCAATCACCGTAGTACACTATCAATGCATTTTGATTTTGCCGGAATTAAATTTAAGTTTCATTGTTTACACAAAAACTCAAAGTACGGTAGCCAACTAACCGACAAATGTTGGTAAGTGTTAAACGGCTAAACGCTTTGTTTATTGCTTATCCTGTGTTTCGTGTATACAATAATTTTTCTCTTCTGACCCCAAAACTATAAAATTCCGATTAACAACATAACAATGTGTCTTCTAAGAATAATTTTTAGCGATTTGGCTTGACTACTGGTATTTAATATCAGCAAAAAAGACTAGATTTCAAGTTTGTTAACAAAAACTCAAATCTTGCGGGATTCAATTTGGAAAGGATTTCCAACCCCAAAGCTTTTTCTTTTTCTTTTTACCGGTATATCTTCCTACCCTGATAATTTTATTTGTTCAAACATTGTTCAAGTTTTGTTCAAGCACTAACAACTTTCAAATTTTGAGGGGCCGTCGCAAAAGAATTTCTCCTCTAGGCACTACAATTTACCGATATCTACAACTGATCCAAGTTTACAGTTTCTATTTTAACGGTCCAGGAGTAGGAATCAAATAAAAGAACTAACAAAACAATGTGTTCCATTTGGTTCGCGTGTTATACTTTTTTTTATCAATTTCTGTTGGTTTACTTCCGAGATATAGCATTTCAATGTTAATTGCATTTTTTCAAGGTTTGACCTGTGAAATTGTGATAACTTGACCGCATATGGAAAAATTGGTTTGCTTGTAGCTTTTATCTACAGTATCTTCGTGTTCTGTATGAATTTCAGGTTACCACATTCTGTCGACAAAGTTTTACCGCTCAGGCCCGGCGCCAGAGTGGCGTGACTGGGGGGGAGAGGGTATATACAATTTTTGGGGTCACAAAAACTTGGTTTCCTCGAATTCGAGAGTAAAGACAAAAAAAAGGTCTTTACCACAGAATCTGCAAAAAATCGGTCCTTGCTTACGGGTTCTGGATTGATGGTCAGTATTTTGGGGGTCTCAGGCCTCGAACTGTACTCCAGTGGCTTCGAGCCGGTTACTATCTTTGGGGAACAACCCTGGCTTGGGGGAGAACAATTCTCGTTAGGGGGGTACAAAGAGTGATTTAGGGGGCACGGCCCCGGAATGCCCCCCCCCCCCGTGGCACTGGGCCTGTTACGGCTTATTTGGCAATTTTTTTGAGGTTTCGGACCCTAAACTGTGGTCAGGTGATTGATCGACAAAAATTATTGTTTGACGCTTTTATCTATCTCCATTTCGCGTTTAAATTTCATTTTTTTACATTTAACTTTTGTGAGTTACTGTATAAGCAAAGTAAAGAACTTCAAATAATTGTAGCCTCTGATGTAAACCGCGAGTATAACAACAAACATCCTTGCTACCCCTGCGTGTGTCGCAAAGTCCCAAATATTTTTTCGATAAAGATCACAAATATACCCACAAATAACACCAATATTGTAAATTATGGCCAACAGAAAAACTTAAACTGGCAATACTTGTTAGTTTCCGATAATATCTGAGCACATTATTTTATATCGCGTTCAATTTTTTTTCAAATTATTGCGTATGTTATCGCCATCATCTAAACGAGGACTAAACGCAAATTCAATGAGGGTATTTAAAGTAAGGCGAACCGTTTTAGACTAAAGCAATGGTTCTCAACCTTTGATAATCTGTGGCCCCTTTTAGAGATTCTCAACACCAGTTACCCCCTTGGCGGCTATAAAGTTTTCCGCACCAATGACAAACCGACTGAAAACCAAAAAATAAAGATCCTCACCACAATTTGATAAGATATTTCCCAAAATTTTGATTGAAGACCAAAAAAAAAAAGGCTTCACCACACTTCGAAGGGATTTTTCTCCAAATCCCAAATTTCCATAGAAGTCCAAAAAAGATTTTTTTTTCGTCCAATGTCCCGTGGCCCCGTAATTAATGTCTTGTGGCCCCCGGTTGAGAACCACTGGACTAGATCAAACTGATTAGTGCGTAGCGAAACAACTTAATGCAGTAGCCTAACCGCAGCTTTGCTTTAGGTTGGAATGGGAATGGCATCGCTAATGACGTAAAGGCTATTAACATCAGGGTTGCCAATAAAAATTAAAACACTAGAGGCCCCTGCGTCGCGTTTGAAGTAAAATATCCTTGGAACGGCTCGGTCAAGAAGAATGGAGTCAACGCCAACCTAGTTTTATGCAATTGACCTAGCTTTAGATACCCCCATTGATTTTGTCTTCAGTCGTAGTTTATCAAAAATGCTTCACTAAAATATACGTTATGCCACAAAGATTTTTCAAAAAACAAAAATTATGCATTACCTTTATAATTAAATTCATCTGAAAAATAGAAAGCAGGTTTGTAGCTAAAAGGGTAGTTAATTTTTTAATAAAAAAATTCAATATTTTTTTAACACATTGGGCGGTATTTATTGCATAAGGTAAATAAGTGCGTACTAGAGGCAAAAACACCAAAGTAAAGGCCGAAGACAACATAGTACTATTCATAGGTGGCACAAATTCGTTAATCCGTTAATAGCGAAGCTAACTTTTTCATTAACTCGGTAATTTGTTAATTTTTTTTTATTTTCTGTTAACGAAATAAATTAACTTCCGTTAAGTTTCGTTAGCTTACGTTAAGGTTTTCATCGTTAATTTCTCGCACCATTCATTCATCCTACCGGTACAACCAGTTTGCACCGGTATCACTTGTTGCGTATTAGCACGAGTGTTGGAGAAAAAAAACTCAAAGAAAGGAGCTCTTTGTTGTGGCTGATGTTAAGCTGCAGCCTCATAGGTCTATTAATTATCGCTCTTTGCAATTTCTAAAGATTTTTTGATCGCAGCTTTGTTAGTGCATTTGAATCTATTTTTATCTTGAAATTAGAATAGACTGTAAAATGTAACTTCCAAAACACAAAAAGACCACCACAGCAATAAATTTTTCCATAGGTGGGCAAGTTAATGCAAAACGTTTGCTTCGTTAACCACTAGTCCGTTAACAAACTTCACACCTCCGTTAACGTTAATCCATTGTTTTCAGCTTTAATTAACGGAAGTTAATAAAGTCCGTTAATCCGTTAACATTTTGCGCGTAATTTACATTTCTTTTTATTTACTCGATTCTAGAACACGTATTGACGCTATTGAGCAGATTGTAAGGAAACATCTATTGCTATGGTGGTCTTTTTGTGTTTTGAAAGATACATTTTACAGTCTAATCTAATTTCAAGATAAAAACAAGTTCAAATGCACAACGAAGCTGCAAGATATTAACGATAAAAACCATAGCTGGGCAAGTTAATGGAAAACGTTAGCTTCGTTAACCACTAGTCCGTTAACAAACCTCACGCCTCCGTTAACGTTAATCCGTTATTTTCAGCGATAATTAACGGAAGTTAATAAAGTCCGTTAATTCGTTAACATTTTGCGTGTAATTTATATTTCTTTTTATTCACTCGCTTCTAGAACACGTATTGACGCTGTTAAGCTGATTGTAAGGAAATATTCATTGCTATGGTAGTCTTTTTGTGTTTTGGAAGTTACGTTTTTCGGTCTAATCTAATTTCAAGATAAAAATAAGTTCAAACGCACTAACGAAGCTGCGATCGGAAAATCTTTGGAAATGGTGAACAGCGATATTAATAGACCTATAAGGCTGCAGCTTATTATATGCCGCAAAAAAGAGCTCCTTTCATCGGTTTCTTCTGTAAAACTCGTGCTAATACGCAACAAGTGTTACCAGTGTAAACTGGTTTGTACCGGTACGATAAATGAATAGTGCAAGATATTAACGATAAAAACTTTAACGGAAGTTAATTTAGTCCGTTAACAGAACTTAACGGAAGTTAATTTAGTCCGTTAACGTGAAAAAACTTTTTAACGGATTAACGAGTTAATGAAAAAGTTAGCTTCGTTATTAACGGATTAACGATTAACGGACTTGTGCCCACCTATGATAAAAACCTTAACGGAAGCTAACAGAACTTAACGGAAGTTACTTTAGTCCGTTAACAGCACTTAACGGAAGTTAAAGGCAGTGAATCATCCAGCTAATTCCGGTGGTTTACAATAGCTAAATTTGAACTACAATTTTTGATATTTTTTGTTTCGATTTTGGGGCTGCGGTTGCAAAGATATTCAACAAATACAAAAAGATATCCCCCGACAAAAAGTTTTTGGAAACTCTGAGTTTTGTTCTTCCCGCCAAAACCACAATAGGCCTAATAGTTTAGAGAACTGTGGTTTTGGCGGGAAGAACAAAACTCAGAGTTTCCAAAAACTTTTTATCGTGGGATATCTTTTTGTATTTGTTGAATATCTTTGCAACCGCAGCCCCAAAACCGAAACAAAAAATAACAAAAATTATAGTTCAATTTTAGCTATTGTAAACCACCGGAATTGGCTGGATGATTCACCGCCTTTAATTTAGTCCGTTGACATGAAAAAACTTTTTAACGGATTAACGAGTTAATGAAAAAGTTAGCTTCGTTATTAACGGATTAACGATTAACGGACTTGTGCCCACCAATGAATTTTTCCGCACAATCACCTCAACAGTGCGATTACGTGTTCTACAAGTGAGTGAATAAAAAGCAGGGGTGCCGATCTTTGTTGAGCATTGGGGAGGATAATTTGCTATTTTACCCCAATTTTGCCCTATTTTCAACATTAGGGGGATGAACCTCGACCACGATTTTTTGCAGGTAAGCAAATTAAGCGAAGACCAGAAAAAAAAGGTCTTCACCAAAAATGGAATGCTTTTTTCCCCGAATTGAAGTGGTGACCTGTGCTCAGGTGCAAAATTATTGGGGGGACGGAGATGTAGACCATACTCAAATTATTGGGGGGAATACAGTCAAATTATTGGGGGAGATATATCCCCCATCCCCCCGGGTTTCGGCACCCCTGATGAAAAGAAATTTAAATTACACTCAAAATGTTAACGAATTAATGCACTTCATTAATTTCCGTTAATTAAAGCTGAAAATAACAAATCAACGTTAACGGAGGTATGAAGTTTGTAAACGGACTAGAGGTAAACGAAGCTAACGTTTTGCATTTACTTGCCCACCTACGGTGCTATTACTTTTTAGTACATTCAAAATATTCCCAAGATGTAACAATATATTTTATATTATAGGCGCAATTTAAAGTAACTTGCCGGTATGCAGTACTTGATTAAATTTTCTACACATAAATGTAAATTAGATTATAGAGAAATTACTTTTATTCAAAAAATTTCAAACTTCGTGCAATAGAGGCGATTTTTTGATATCTCAGCACTCTCTGTCTATTTCAACTCGAATCATCTGGCAGTCATTGTGATGACAGAAATAACATTTAAAGTTATTAAGTTGCTCTGTTGCGAGACATTATTTTTCACAAAACTTGTGGACTTGTTGTAGTGACTACCCGCAACAGCCCTAAATCATCAACTAAGGTATAAAATTTATTTCAAAGGCGCAACCAAAACAGCTATACGAGGGCTGAAACTCTTCCTTACCAGGAAGTCACTACAAAAATTTAACCCAAGCATACAGGTTTTTAAACGTATTTTGGACTGGATTGTGTAGGGGTAGGGGGGTGGCTGAGTAATTTAATTTTGTCAAATGTCTACCAAATATTAGCAATTGGTTCTTATGTCATTCCAGATGGCGTTGAAATGGCCATTTTCGAAATAATCCCAAAATCACTCACAGGCTGAAGACTTCGCCTCCACTCTCATTGCTCTCGGTGGCTGGAAACTCAACCAGTCCCACGTTTGTGAAATGCGGATAAGGTTTAGGTTTCAATTCAAGCCCCCCCCTTCACGAATTCTCAGTTGCACGGCCGCTTAAGTTGTTTCATTATCGCTATCATGTGGGATGAAAAATATTTTATTTTGCTAGAAAATTACCACCATCGAATAGGAGCATCCAACATAATAACAAAGAACTTAATTTTCATTGAGTTTCACAACATAATTATTGATATGATAATTATACAGCAGTAGCCGAGCCAGATGAAAGAGAATAACCTTCCTTATATATTTATCCTATCCCCACTCTCTGGTATTTTTTCGCATGATAAAATATTGACATTGGCGTGGAGAGTATTGTTATGAGTTAAGAAGGTGGCAATTTTGGCGTTTTGGACCATTCGTCGTTCCTGTGCTATAATCACGTATCTCCATTTTAGCAGTTTTGAGATATTGGCGTTTTTATGTTTTGGCGATTTTTTAAAGTTTATCGAAAATTTGTTTGTAATCTGTTACAATTACTTGCATTAATGTAAAAGGGTTGGATGGCAATTTGTTTTTACCAATCCCAAGCAGAATCTTTTGGGTTGACATTTAGGGGATTTTTTGTGGAGATACGTGACTATAGCACAGGAAAAAAATTAAAAAAATTGAAAAATTTCCTCTAAAGTTGAGATACGCGAAAATTGCACAATTGAATTTTCACAATTTTTTTCTAGATTACTACCATTTGCAGTTGTAAACTAGCTTTTTAACCAAAGACTCACTGTAAAACATAATAAAAAGCAGTATTGTTTAGCATTATAGTCAATAATGTAGTTAAATTATCAATATTAGGCCTTGATTTAAAAGCATTGATTTACCATTTGCATAAAAAAAACATTGAAAAACAGTTACTTCAGCTTATAAATAAAGATTATGAAGTTATTCATTAACAGGAAAAATAGAAATGGCTTTTCCAAGCTCAATTTTAGCCACTATTGAATTATTTAAACGAAAATGCTAATAAGAAGATATGCCGTCCATGAAACTGCGGATAATAGATTGACATTCGAATTTTGAACCATGCTAAAATAGCATTTATCATTAAACTAAAACGAACCAAAAACAGTAAAAACACAAACAAATAACAATAACAAATCAAAAGCAATAACATCAACAGCACTTAGAATTAGGAAATATAAGTTCTTAGTCCGTTTCTTCGACAATTACAGCTTCTGCCGTTTGCCCGGATTTTAAAGTTTTGTAGAAGTTGGGGTATGACTTTGGGATGACCGAAGTTTGGCAAAGGGATAGAAGATCTGCTGCTTTTTTGCAGCATATTTGAAGCTGGTTGCTATATGCTGAACTGATGATGGAACTGGAATTTCTTCGTTGCATCTTTTCCCGGGCGCAAAGAAAAGGTGTTGGTTCTTCGAGATCGTATTTAAAAAATATACAGTCCGGACTAGTTTTATTGTATCGTAGCCATCGTACGTTTTTCCATTTGACAAGTTTTCCATCGCAATCTTTTATATTACGTGGAAATTTTTGTTGTCTTCGTTCCTTGAAATTAAGAAAATCCAAAAATGAGAGTCTTTTTACATGATAAGGCTCAGGGTTTTTCCGCGCCAACTTTGCTGCTGTAACCCACTATGATGGCACGTAAATTGCGGCTTTTTTAGTTGCTTTTTCAATCGCGGAATGCATGGAGTCGCATTCCATTTGGCTGTGACCAGTTTCAAAAAACTTGTGATTAATTTGCTGAATCGAAGGATGTTTTGTAACAGCCTCAACACACATGGTAGCAAAAATGGCATTTTTCTGTTGTCCCCCACATCCATCGGACATCATTCGTACTTCATCAATATCAGCGCATTCCATCAAATGGTTGTAAACACAAGTAGATATTTTATTGGCACCTCGATTTCCATGACTTTCATCCCAGAAGTTACAAAATCCTTTGTTGTCACCTAGGTGAAAAATGCAAAGATAATAAACAGATAGCTTCCGTTTATAAAAAATTTGGCCTACATCACTTTTAGGTGTTGATAAAACTGCTTGCAAATCGAAATTGAAAGACAAAACTTTCGAATTGTTTTTGCTAGCAAATTTATCAGTATCTCTATGACTTCGAGCAAGACCTTTTCTTTTTAGATGATCATCGAATTCATGTTGAAATGTCTCCTTTTCTTCTGCATTCATTTGTTGGTATTTTGTACATGGTGAGCATTGTCTTTTTTTGGCTGAAAAAATCCGATGTTAAACTGCGCAAATATTTTTCGGTATACTTCGTATTTAACTGGCAACATACCTAGATCTTCACATTTTTAACGTACAAAGTATGCATTTCACTGATGTTTAAATTTTGATCTAGGTAACGTTTTTTGGACGATTTGCGGCAGTAATGTGACTCTTTAGCCGGAAAACTTGCAATATGCTCTTCCACAAAACGCAATCTTGCTTTGTCTAGTTGATTTCCTTTTTAATGCTGGCCCCGTCGGTCTGATCGCTGAACACCTTCGGACATGCAAGCATGCAAGCTAGATCGAATTAAAGCGTCGGTTACATTTAAAGTTGCCATAAAAAATTCTTTGCAAACTTTTATACGCTGGCCATTAACTGAAAAAGAATATTTGTTAGTGAAGCGACGCCGAGAATGTCGATTCTTGGTTCTTGAAAGCTCTATGCTTTCAGCTTTGACACTGGAAGCAATAAAAGAACGTTGTTCTTCAATGCTGCCAAGTTGATAAAAGTTGTCAAAAAGCAATTTTCTTTGATTTTCTGAAAAAGAAAGACAAGATTCGTGGTTACTCTTTTGAATGCAAGGCGAAGGATGCACACCCCAGTCAGCATTCCCACATAGGCCCCATGTGTGGTGTAAGGTGGGCAGGTGGGCAAACTGTGCAAATGGGCTACCGCACTGGCATTTATGTCAATACCACATGGGCAACCCATCAAGAATCTGTTTTGTATGTGGGTTGCCCACGTAAACTTATTCATATGGGCAACCCAATTATATCCTACTTGGGCAGCCCATTAAAAACTTACGAGCTGCGAAGCCCAGATGCAATTCATGTGGGTAGCCCATTTATATGAACAACATCACATTTTTAACAAATTATCCGTTAAGGGGATTTATTGGTCCCAAAAAAAGTTTTAGCAACCTTGAGAATCATAATTTGTATGCACTAATACCCGCATTTTTACTTTCTGGCGCCATAAGTAATATTGCCATGAGTTTATATAGGCCCCAACTGGGTATGCTCGCATGAAATTTTTATCGATTAGTTTTGTTATTGTGCGTTTATTTTAATAGGTATGATGTAACTTTTCTTAAAAAAGTGCTTAGAGTACATTTTATTTCTAATTTTAGTAAATTTTGTGATTGGATTGTGGCTTTGCCCACTTAAAATTTGTACTTGCTACCCATGCATTATTTTATTGGGCAGCCCATTAAGCATTTATATTGGTTATTTTAAAGCACTTTTTATATTTAAGTATGCTGTACCTAAGATTTTCAAATTTGGAGTTTTTTTGTTGTTGTTGTTTGAAAGCATTTTGATTGTCTTACTTCGGATAAAACTGATAGAATTGCCTACATACAATGTTTTCGGAAGCACAAATTTTACTTAGCAGATGAAACAGGTACAGTGTTACAGATAAACCTAATTAGCGTAAGTAGGCCTACTATTAATAATAAAACTAAACTTGGAAAACGTTTCCATCTTCAAAGAGTGAGTTATTTGTCGAAAAATTGCAGTATATAATGAAAGTCGATTATGCTAAAATTACAAAACCTTGCAAAAATGAAAAAAATTTTAAATGGTCACGTGACTGCTGGTAAAATCAAAAGCAAAATTGATCAGAAGTGCCAAAGTTAATAATAATAATAATAACATGGTATTTGTAAACCCCTTAAGATAATACTGGAAGTCACCAGCATATCTGCCAAAGGGGCACTGTAAAAAAAAAAAAAAAAAAAAGCAAAACAGCACGGTAAAAAAGCAAAAGTACAAGAAATCAATGCAAAAAAGCACTAAGCTGCTGATTGAAGAGTAGCGACAAACAAGAATAGCCTAGGCTAGCAAAACATGCTATACAACAGTAATGAAATGCGTAGCCTGGAGACACTGTGACCAGGTAGTCTGCAGTGGTAACATGAAGTAGTAAAAGCAAAAACACTAACATGAAATAAAACAAGCAAAAAAAAAACAAAAAAAACTTAAGGAAAAGCAGTAGCCTAGCTATTTTCCCTCTAGAGGCAAAATAGCCCCATGTTATTTTGCCATTTGGAGGCAAAATAGTCCTAACACGTAACAGCTATTTTGCCGCAAGTGCCAAAATAGCCCTAAGCCCAATGCTAACCCTAATCCCAACCCTAACCCGAACAGAGGAAAAACACTACGGTATTTTGCCTCTAGAGTAGAGGCAAAATAGCCACTTCTTTAAGTACCGTAGGTTATCGGTACTAAGTTACGCGAATCACGAGTAGGCGTTAAGTGAGAAATTGCTTCAAACTCTGGCTAAGAAATGTGTTATGTATTTATTTTAATTGTGCTTAGAGAAGCAATATGGATAGGATACGGTCCTAATGTAATACCAGCATATTTTAAAAAAGCGTACAATCTGACAGTGACACTTGACCTAGCAGTTTGGCAGTAAGATTTAGATTAGCCATTAACAGATTAACTAAAATTATGCACTACAATTGGCTAGTTTTTACTGTCCTATCACATTAGGGAGCTTACTACCTGACCACAGACTAACATTGAAATCGGTAGGCCTATCTGCTATAGCTTCCTGCCGGTAGTGGTACTAGTGGCCAGAGGTAGGCAGTATCGTAATGCAAATATCAGCGATACCTACTCGTGGTTGCAGGTTAGTTATCCAGGCTGTCAAGTGTGTCGTTATTTCATTTTTTTCATTATTTTTGTTTCATTTTCATTAGTTTGGAGCTGTTGTCATTATTTTATTATTTTCTAAATAGAGTAGTAGAGTCTGGTAATTTCGGCAACTTTCTCACTTATTTTTAATTTTCAGAAAACACTAACTCTTTTTGAACTCCATCTGTGCAGTAGTATTTCGTTTGCGGCTTTTTTCGAACCAACATCAAGATACTATCGTCATGCTCGCTAGCTACCGGTATATGACATAATAAGGCTTGCCAAAATTTCTGGTAAAACCAGAAATTTTGACAAGCAAAAAAATCATGTTTGTTTTTTGCTCTAATTATCTGAGCTGCTTATTTAGTGTTAAATTTGGTTAAATCGAATAAAATTTATTCAGATTTTTGACTAATTCGAACAAAATATGCTGCTCAGCTAGGCTCAAAGGCTGAAAAAAGGCAGCAAATACGATCTATGATTCTACTTACAATAGCCTAAACAAAATTAAAATCCATTTAGCAAAATTTTACAAATTTGTGTTTTTATTAATTTTTTTAATTACAATTGCATTCTCTAAAAATTTTCTGTTTTAAATTTGAATTAGTATGAAGTAAATGAGTTTTTAATTCTTACAATTTCTGTTAACGTTGCAAAACTTCTGCTTTTGATGCTTTTAGGATAGGGAGGAATGGATTATTTTTAACAAATCTGTTTACAAGTCGACCAGCAACAAAGTTAGGCTACAGCACAGCCTAGAAAGGTAGCAACAGACCAAACGCTTCGAAACGTTATTAAAAGTTCGATTCTATTATTAACAGAAATATTGTAGCTATGAGAAAAGAACATGCAGAGGTCTTCAAAGATTGTCAAATTTTTTGCAGAATATTAGGTAACAGGATATATTAAAACCATTTTTACAAATCTTTTAACTTCTAGAAAGACCTGCCAGCATCAAACCTTAAATTTTGACACCTGCCAAAATTTCTGGTTTTCTGCCAAAATTTGTCGTTGCCGAAATTACCCGACTTCACCCTAATCTACTGATATTTTTTGAGATCACTGGATGAATTGCAATAAATCGTGTGTTATTGAAATGACTGAAAAATGTTGCAAATACTACACGAAGACCCTTTTTTTAGATCACCAAAAAATCTTGCAAAAACTACCCGAAGACCTTTTTTTGAGATCACCTAAAAAACCTTGTATGATCCTTTAAAAATAAAATTGTCATTATTTCTCCTTGACAATCGTCATTATTTGTCATTATTTTATATTCAGCAGTCATTATTTATTCTTTTTTTTTTAATTCAAGGACCTTACAGCCTGGTAATCCCATTTGAAATTTGTGAAACTAGTGAAATGAAGACCTTTTTTTTCTCTTTAGAGATCAAGTTGCAGAACTAGGAGTTTGTGAAAATTCTTATACAGTATCATATGTCTCTGGTCTGTATCAGCATGCTCTTCACACTTTGTGTGGTATTGAAGGACACTGACACAAAATTTATGTCAGATCTGAGATGTGGGTTTTAGGTTGGTGCAAAAATCCAGTGCAGTGTAGGCTGGGTAAACTTTCCAACCTGGGTTGGGGTAAAGATATTGTTGTTTTTTGAAGCAAACATAAAGTAATCGGTGTTTACTCTTAACTTTTTGACTAATCAGCAAGTGTCCAAGTTTTCTTAAAACAATTGTGCCCAAAGCTATAAATTTACAGTTTACACCTGTACAGTACTGTGCATTTATATGTGCTCTAAATTTTGTACTAATCTGGTAACCTATTAAGCTGTTAAGAAAAATTTGAAATCATATTTTGTCTCATTTGTTGGGTTTTCTGAAGCAACTGTATCAAGCTGCAAAAAACTATTGGTAGTTTCTAATGCACTGGTCTGGTTTTCAATATGAAAAAGCTGCTGCACCGACGTTACGATCTATTAATGCTTTTTTCTCATTATTTTTATTTAAATACAGCATTTTGACTAATACTATGCGTCACTTCGGTGTAGTAGTGGTTAGGGCATGTGTCTTGCAAGTCACGCAATCGGGTTTAATTTGCGCTGAGTGTTCTTGTCAAATGTTGCGATATTGTGGATTTGCGCTTCTTCTAATTTTATTTTTTCCTTCAGAATCTTACATTAGAGTTAGGGTTCAGGCAGCAATGCCATCTACATCTAAGTGCAAAAACAAACGACTGGTGCATCAGCAGTTTCACGTGCAAAACCGCGCTGGTGCGCTAGACACTACCAAAATTATTTGCTCTTGATCCAAAAAATTGTTGATTCACCAACAAAAATCAGCTTAGTATATGAACACTGAAAATAACAATAGCCTTTGTCAAAAATTTAAACCAGATTAGTAAATTTTTTTGTGTTGTAATTTGTTGTATGCAGTTATTTATTCAACGGAATATCAGACTGTCAGAGTATTCATGCAGTTTGGCAAAATTGATGGCATCATAAAACACACAAAAACAGTCGAAAACAGTTGCCATAGCTAGTTTTTTAGTACAAAATAAGATAGCGTAGCTTTTTTTCTCAAACTGGTTGAAACAGACACAATATAAATAATTTCAAGTAAAATGATTTTTAAGTTTTTTTGTATGTAATAAATGATTAGATTTTGATCTTTGTTTCTAGTTTTTTTTTTAATTAAGCAAAGATTGGTAAGTTTATTAATAGACTTTTTTGTAAGATTTATCGAAACTGGCTCCTAACCTAAGCTCTAACTTTTATTTTATTTTTTTAAATGTTCAGTAGTGCTCTTGCACAAAAAAGCAGTCTTGTGATCAAGTTTATTAATAAAAGTGCTTAAGTCCTTGATTTAATTATGATGTTGTTGATGGTGTGCAGTAGTCTTCATTGGTGAATGGTGATAGGTGGAGTTCACTAATCTCTTGCAAAGAACTCTGATGCCAATCTACTAAAAATTTTACCAATACAATTTTGATCAAAATTTTTGCTAAATTAATTTAAAAAAGAAAGTGTCTAGTGCACTGTCCCGGTTTCTGACATCAAATTGCTGCTGCACCGGCAGCCAATCAAATTGCGCTTTTCTCCTTGATTCGCTTTAAATACAGCACTTTGACACATCAACTGCCAAGCCCTGATGGCGTAGTGGTTAGAGCGTCTGGCTACAATGACAAGGGTTGGGATATCGATTCCCGCTCGACACGCTTTTTAAATATAGCGCTAGAGAGCTATTTCGCTACATAATCCTTTTTTTTTCTCTAAAATCTTATTTTTAGAGTTAGGGTTAGGGCAGCGATGCCAGCTGAGAGATAGTAAATTGAACAGCTAAACAAAACAACCGCCGCCGCCAGTGCAGCAGCGATTAGATGTTGGAAACCGGGCCGGTGCAGCTGACACTGCCTTTAAAAAAATGAAAACTGAAGCTTGAAAACAGTATTTGTTACCAACACCATTCGCTATAACTTAAATATTATTCTGTTTCAAATTAGTGTACACTAAGTCTGCACTTTTTGTACTGTGCAAGATCTGAGATGTAGTATCGATTGAAGTCAAGAGTCTCTTGACACTTTTGAACATTTTAATGTCTTTCTAAAGTTGTTGTTAAACACGTATGGAGACATGACTAAAAGACGGAAAAGGCGGAAATCATTCTAAAAGGCAGAAAAGAAGGAAAGGGCATTTGAGGTTTGGGTTAGAGTTAAGGCTAACCCTAAAAGCCTTTTAGCATGATTTCCGCCTTTTCCTACAGCGGAAAAGTAGGAAAAGGCAGAAATCGTGCTAGAAAGCTGTTTAAGAGTTAGATTTGGTTAGGATTAGGGTTACGTTTGGATGAACCCCAACTGCTTTTTTCTACTTTTCCGCCTTTGAGTCATATCCCACTTATAAAGCTAATGAAACATTTTTCAGAATTAGGAGCTAGTTTGCAAAACAAAAGTTGCTACCAGTAGGTTTTTGTTGCTCTACCTACCAGAAATATACTGGTATATATAATTTTTAAAGATGCCTGAGATGTGAGCTGAAATTACAATCACTACAGAAACAATTTTTTCATTAATCAATGCAGGTAAATCTGTTTGTAACTAATAGATTGCTTTTATTATGATTAGTAAGAAGATATGTGTGTTGGTTTTTATTAACAATCAGCAAGGGTCGAAATTCACTTTTTTATCAACTTGCTCGTCGGCAAGTGATATTAAATGTTTACTCGCATGAGGAAGTCCCAGCTTGCCCAAAACAAATAGACACAATAAGTTTAGAAGTTGTTTCACTTCAAAAAAAATTGTAAAATGTACTTATTTTTGGCAAAAAAACACTTAATTTGTAAAATTTGCTTATCTATGAGAATGAAGTTTTTGCACGTGACTGGTTTGTAAATGTGACATAATAAGTAACTTTTCAATCATGCTTTAGACAAAAATTGATCTTTTGATTGCAATTATTTTAATTATTACATTATAATAACAGTAATTAACTTTGCCCTTTTGTCTCAAACTCATTTTCATCGCGAATATCTTGGAAACTAAACCAGCTAAAAAGCAAGAATTTTTTGCAAAAAGTAGAGGATCTAAAAGATCTTAAAATACTTATAAAAACAAATGTATAATTCTTGACGTCGTTTATATGCAGCGCCGGGTAGTACTTAGTGATATTTGAAAGAACGGTTAATGCGGTAAGTGTTGAAAAATATTTCTCAAAAAAAGAACGCAGCATTTTGTGTCAAAAAGTTGCAAAGAGCATCTTAGTATTGAACGAATATGTGTGTGATTCAGCGGTGTAAATTGCGATAAATGATGTGCATATGATTAAACAAAGTGCTAGTTGTGATGATCACCAACTGCTAAAATAAAGCATAAGATTTCTTTACTTACATTTTATTTTGTTGCAACAAAAGCAGACCTAATTTACGTACCAAAATAATCTTGATGTTAGTTAAGATGCTGTATTTTGCTAGCTTGCCCGTCCGGCAAGTTAAGCTCAAAAATAACTTGCCCAAGGAAATTTGAGCTTGCTTTGGGCAAGTGGGCCGGCATTAATTTTGAACCCTGCATCAGATAATTTTTATCAGTAAATCAGCATTTTTATTGGATGCAAGTCGACTGCTTTTTGCTTTTTTTTCTTGCTTGTTTCGAAAAAAAAAAACGTCGCTGGTGTTACATCACGTAATGCTTATAAAGAGATTAAAAGAGCATCATTAGAGTTTGGGTTAAATTTTGATTTTAAATTAAAATTAACGTTAGGGTAGAACTAGGGTTAGAGTTTGGGTAAAGTTTAGGGTTGGGGTTACAGGGTTGCCACATCCTGGAAAAGTCCTGGAAAGTCCTTGATTTTTTTTGCTGTTCTGGAAAGTCCTTGAATTTTGTTTGTTACTCCTGGAAAAATATTTATCAAGTTTTCTCGCAATTTACCTGGACATAATGTAAAGTTGTTTTTTTTTATAATAACTGGTACCTTGCAATTATACAAAGCCATTGTTGAAAAAATTTCTTTTGTAAAGTTTGTTCAAAAAGCTTTATTGTTAAAAGACAGAGCTTATTTTTATGCTGGTTCACAAAAAAAAAAATTGCCATTCTAGCCCTATCCAAGCCGCAAATCTAAACCAAACTGTAACCCTAGCTCCTCCCCTAAAGTTAGTATAAGTGCCCATTCCTCTGCTCTTTGCTCTCTTATTCTTTTTAAGCAGTTCTTACTAGTACCCTAGAGTACATATTAGCACTTCTCTTTAAAATGCCAAAATTTGCACTTTGCTGTACAGTATGTATAAATGATTGAATATTATTAGAAAGAGTGAATTCATGGACAATAATTTTATTGCAATGCGATACTCTAGTAGCAGTAGCGTAGCTTTGGCTGAGCCAAGTCAACTGACCGCAACTACCTGATTGTGAAGCAAGGATTTCGTTCCAGTGATTTCTTCACAAAGTGAGAGTTTAGGCAGGATGGCTCTGGGGATAGTAACAATAAATTCAGGATAGCCCTTTCCAGCCAATCGGCGTTGTTTGCGGTCAGTTTGTTCGCGATCAGTTTGTTTGTTATCTGTTGGTTGGTGGTCAGTTGTTGTGGACCCGCTTTGGCTGGTTGACCAAAATGTACAATAAGAAAAATATGACGTTTTTTTCGCTATACTTCTGAGGCATTATTTTGCAGTAATAAGGACACTAAAGTAATTTAAAGCCCCTGTTGGAACATGATTTTGGGAAAGGGCTAATATTGGTCAAAAATAAACCAGTAACAACTAGCTAAAAATAAACAATTCATTTGATCGCATAATGCACAATGCTTAACATAGTGTGGCATGTCAGAAGGGAGCGCGCTCCGATTGCGGTTAACCGGCTCGGTTGTACAACCTCGAGTGAGCTATGATCTGTTGAATTATAAAGCTATCGGTTCCAATTATCTTTCATTTGTGGTTACTTCCATGCTAGTTTTCCACATCGCCACTGGATGAAGCAGGAACTGCGACACACTTCCCCCTTTCTGAAAGCAGTGGTAGGAAGGGGCCTGCTAACGTCGTCTCGAGCGCCGACCATCCAATCACGTCGGGGTCACCAGTGTGGCGTGTCAAAAGGGAGCGCGCTCCGATTGCGGTTAACCGGCTCGGTTGTACAACCTCGAGTGAGCTATGATCTGTTGAATTATAAAGCTATCGGTTCCAATTATCTTTCATTTGTGGTTACTTCCATGCTAGTTTTCCACATCGCCACTGGATGAAGCAGGAACTGCGACACACTTCCCCCTTTCTGAAAGCAGTGGTAGGAAGGGGCCTGCTAACGTCGTCTCGAGCGCCGACCATCCAATCACGTCGGGGTCACCAGTGTGGCGTGTCAAAAGGGAGCGCGCTCCGATTGCGGTTAACCGGCTCGGTTGTACAACCTCGTGTGAGCTATGATCTGTTGAATTATAAAGCTATCGGTTCCAATTATCTTTCATTTGTGGTTACTTCCATGCTAGTTTTCCACATCGCCACTGGATGAAGCAGGAACTGCGACAATAGGCTTGGTAGAAAAAAGGGTTTATTCAACATTTAATTTTGTTAATTACCAATCAACTCTCTCAAATCTCGTTTCGTTAACCCCTCCTCCCAAATTATATCTTTTTGTTGCGTTATAAAATACTGACAATTGGCTTAATATACTTGTGAGTTTTTTCAAAGAAAGTGCCTATTTACTCTTTAGCAAGCAAATGAGCTCTGCTTATAGAGAATAAGAGAACAAGAATGGGTGCTCATTTGCTCATTTACTCTTTTATTTTTTCAATTATTATCGTAAGTGGTTAGGTGGGGTTTAGATTTTTAGTTTGGGTTGGGATTAACATTAGGGTTAGAGCTAAGGTTACAGTTTGGGTTAAGTTTTAAGGTTGGGGTTAGGGCTAGGATAGCGTTTTTTGTGCACTGGCGATCAAATAAACTCTTTCTTTACAAATGATTGGATTTTATGATTTACTGGCTGAAAATAGAGCAAGGACTGAAGTTTTGCCATTACCAATCACTAGAGCTCGACCGATACATTTGGTCTACCGATATATACTAGGCGATCTCAGGGCCAAGCCGGTATATCGTACTGGCTCTCTACGCCGATAAAATATTGACTTAGCACAATTACCTTAAACAGTTCATTTTTAGAGCAAGCACGAGCACTCTTGCATTCTATTTGCTTAGTATGACTTGTGTTTGAAATAATATTTCTTTGGAGGAGGATTATTGAAGCTTTTAGTGTCAAGATAAGTGAAAAATAGTGACAAAATGTGGTAATTAATAAGTCGCTATCAGCCTGAAAAAGTTGTACTGGTCGAGCTCTCGCCATTACCCACATACTGTTAACCCTTTTATGCAACCAGTTTAACCACGTTTTTGCAATGCTAATTTCTTAGCTGCTTTTTAAAAGCAATAATCTTTACCAAACTAGGCCTGAAAATAAGTCATTATTGCAAAAAATTGCAAAAATTTTGAGCGCTGGGGGCAACCGACTCCCAGTGGCTTCCGGCAGCTGGACTCTGCCCCCATACCCGAAAGCCCATCCCTCCCATTGCAAATTTCTGGCTTTGTTCCCGGCTTGTAGTCAGTACTGGGAATGCAAATGCGTTACATCAAAATTTTTGGTCAATGACAAGTACAAAAAAGTAGGTGCATGAAAGAGTAATAGCCCAAATTAAATTTTAAGTTTTGTAAAAAAAATTTTAAACAGTCTTGCAAAATGACCTTAAAAAGTCCTGGAATTTGATTGTGCAGTTTCTGTGGCAACTCTGGGGTTAGGATAGGATAGCGATATTCTTATTTTCATGTAACGTAACAGCAGCCTCTTCCTTGAAAAAAACGGTGATTTTTTGAGATTTGTGAAAGTTTATTGTGATCAATCTCAATCATCAATCATTCGATTTACTGCATTATCGAATGATTAGAATTTTGAATGAAGCATCCTAATTTTTCATAATGCAGTATCTGTAGATAATTGCTATCTTATTTTGTTGGTTAATGTTATTTTTAGAATTGATTTCTGCATGACAAAAACAAAAATGTCAAAAATAACCATTGATGTTGTGTGCAACAGAAAGTTTTGCTATATGATACCACAATATGTAACATGTAAACGATGCAAAACGCTAAATGCATGATGGGCATCCTGCACTAAGCATTTTACTATTACACATGTAATCTATGTTTAATTGTTTATCTTTAGATGGTTAAGCTTTAAGTATGCCATTAATTCATTGTTGTTTTTCTAAACATTAGAATAATTTTCTAAACATGCTAAGGCAGCAACTAGGCATTGTTAGATAAACATTAATTTTTGAATGACTTTTGGTTTACCTCAAAATCACATTTCATGAAAGAAAAATTTTACTTACTGAAATGATTAGATTGCTGATCATCTGAACTAATTGAGACTAGTGGTGGCTTGGATAAAGGGTTTGTTGGGATAACTGAACGAAATTATAGCTGACAAAAACATCATGTGCAGTGTACACACACATTATGATTAGGACATTATTCGCAGCATAATATTCACTCTTTTTTTTTTATGAGTCATTTTAATCACGGTATCAAGTTTACCTGCTTCTAATACTTTTTGCTTTTCGGCATTATACGATAACTTTGTTTTGTAAGGCATGTATTGGATACAAACTTACTGTAAATTAGATGCTTAGAACTATTTTCCAAGTAATACCTTTACCACTTAAATTAAACTTTAATGGTCCATTCATGTGATATACATATAATGGCACATAATATTCTTTTGTAAACTGATTTATGTCTGGGTTTATTTTTTGCTTAAAATTTTCTATCAAATGCACATATTTGAAAATATTTTTGAAAACTTGAAGTCATTTTTGCAATTGTAAATGCATGACTTTGTCTATTTATCATTCAGTTAGCTGTGATGTCAGTTCTAAGATTGGTCCTACTGCTGAGCTTTTCAGTCGTTGTGATGAAAAAAAAATTTTTTTTATTTGGTTATTTACTAAAAATTTCAGTGATTGACCAAAAATAAACCTACGGTATTTGCTGTAAATTGAGGGTTTGGTCCAATTTTTGATATTAATGAACAACGTTTTTACAATTACAGATTCTTGTTCTGATGAGTTCGTATGCCACAAAAACCACTTTATGACAGCAGGCAGGCTATAGTACATGCAACAAATGAGCAAGAAATGTTTCTGTGATCCTATTTATGGTAAGCAACTAAGTATGATTGCGATTGTAGTTCAAATATTTTTTGTATAAGGTCAGGTTAGTCTTGTTTTCTACTGAATGAGAGAAAATGCGGAATATAACTTAACGCCTTTCACGAAATGGAAAAAATTGCTTATCGCAGTTGTCAGACTTGATGCTTATCCGCTTTTTTCAATATCAATTTATTCATGTGCATAAAACTGTGTTACCGTGTTGGGTGCAATGATAAATAAGTGTCTTTCCGGAGGACCCAGCGTTGCATTGTTACTTTAGGAATCTACCGTAACTGATAGGTGTATCTTTTGGGAGGTGGGGAACACAAGGTTGGTGGCATCTATTTCTGAGGGATACGTAAGCGTTGGAAAACAGACATGCTTTAACAGCCTAAACGGGACTATGCATAGAGCTGACAATTAATAATAATTAGACAGCGTTGGATAAGCAATACAGTGATTAAAAGGAGATAACTGCCAGTACTGAAGAAAAGGACTTTTAGTGACTGGATTATGTTTATTACTCACTGACAGTTAACTGAAAAAATATTTCATTATTTGAGCTTCAAGTTTTCTGGATGCATTAGGTGCGAAAAGAGTTTGTAGCAGAAGCTGTCCTTCCAGTGCAACCTTGGCCCTTTTTTTGAGGGGGGGGGCTGAATCACTATCTTCATGATGAGCTGGCTACTTCTTTCTAAATGTTTATATACTCGCATCTCTTATGGAGCGTTTTTCGTTTTTTCCTGTTCAAAATTATGGGGTGTGGCTGGTCTATTCTTCTTGAAGTTTCTCAACGCCCCCGTTTCTGGAAGGAAGTAGGGTATTGCCAACATTACGTTCTCAACGTTATCACCAGAATTGTGTTAATTTGCTTGTCGAATTCAAAAGTTTAGCATTGCAAGATGACTAGAGTGTAATCTAACTTAACTAAATTGTTTTATTCAAATATGTTGCAGGTGTTGCAGAAAAGAAGCAAGAAAAGAAATGAAATTGCCTATGAAAGAGGGGTTGATTGTTACTCGTAATTTAACTAGTTGCAGGACTTTCATGCTAAAAAGGAACGTAATACCGATTTGCATTTTTGATGGTTCAGTGTTATTTGTGTTTGATTTTTGTTTGCAATAAACTGCTGTAAGAAAAAATAGTGAAATTGCATTAAAAACGCTATGGGCAAACCTATCAGCTAAATTCTGTGCTATCTAATGGCCTATTGACATGCTATGAGCGCTACTTCGTTTTTCTGGACTGCTCATTACTGCATACACTTGCGCAACGTGCGTAGGTGTATCAGGATGGAGCCCAGAAATGCAAAGCAGTGCTCATAGATTGTTAATGGGCAGCCCAATTAATCATTGGGTTAAGGTGGAAGCTGGTTGGGTCCTATCTTATTCGTAGATTCACACAAAGCTGGGTCCCACATAGGCTGCCCATATAGAAGGTGGGATGCCACACATCGGACCCATCGAAATCCCACGATTATATATTTGTGGGTCCCACATGGGCTGCCCATATTGTAGATGGGCTGCCACACATGGGACCCATCGAAATCCCACGGTCATATTTTTGCGGGTCCCACATGGGCAGCCACTCCTGGGGCCCAGAAAGATGCCCACATGAAGCCCAGCTGGGTCCCACAAGCACTTGCTGACTGGGACGTTTACTTTGAATAGTTCTTCCCGTGCAATTAATGTATTCATCTCCCTTCAAGCGTTTTAATTTTCTGACGTTTCGCTCCCACAACATAGGGTTGGATTTTCTTTTTCGTGGGAGAACCATTGTTTCGTGTTCTGCAACCGCCGCACTTTCCTCCTCTTGTTGTTCCTCGACATCTACATTCACTTTCTCACTTCTTTCACCAATCACTTCCTGGTCGTACGCAATTTGTTGCTTTTCAACCGCTTCATTGCTTTCCTCCTCATCGCTTGACTCAAATGGATTTGGTATGTCGCTGTTGCCGGTCCAATTAGGATCTCTTTCTTCATCATTTTCGACGGCCACTTGTGGTGAAAGCAGTGCAAAAGTTGACTGTAGAAGAGCAGAACTCTGCAAACCGTGGCCAAGAGTTTGCTTCTTAGAAAGTTCTAAGATAATTTTTGCTCTACTAGAATGCATAACAATTTTTTGCAGAATGATCATTTAAAATTTACTTGCGTTTTATACTTTTCGAGGATCACTTGATCGCAAAAGCAACCTATCAAATCATTTTACATTCACTATTTAACGTCGCTGCCTCTGATTGGTTATTTTGCACCAATTAGAATCTTTCAAGCAGATGTGAACGTTTTTTGGCAACATTAATATTTTCAGTTCCTCTGCTTCCCCCTGCAGGATAATAATCGTGCTTAACAATGCAAATGTAATTCGTTTACGTTGGAAATTCCAAATTCTGCTATCTTATTTACCGCTGTAAAAATCATTTTATCGCTGAAAATCTTGTTGGTTAACTATCGTTAGCACAATTTCAAACGCACGAGAAACGATATGATATGAACCAATCAGTGCATTTTCCGATGGTTGAAGCTTCCCTGCGTCAAGATAATAATGATGAAAAGACATTAATGAAAATAATTAGACTGTTTGACGTTGCTGACATTCGGGAGTATTTTTTGTTATAAATTTTCACAAGTTGTTCCTTTTTGGTCAGTATTATAAACCTCAAATATACTTCAAAAACCTTCTTGATCTTTCATACCACCTCAGGTTTAGCGCTATTCGGCATTGACTAAAAGAGCGCTATCCAGGGCATTGCTTTTTGATTAAAGAAGTGCAAACCGTTACGTTATTAATTTTGTAAAAGTGATGGTTGATGTCAACTGGTCATCAACTAAATTTTACAAATGAGCTCAGCTTAAATTTTGATATATAATTGCTTTCGTCTATTTTATCTTTTTGTCACTACCAGACAAAAAGTTAGGCTTGGTTAACAGCAATTGCTCTACATTTATTACGATACTATTTAATATTTTAATGCAAAAATCAAATTACCTCCTGAAATCATTGTTACGTCACAAAAGAGCAAAGTAGGCTATCCCTAACATAAACAAATTTCAATCTTGATGTGTCATTAGTTTTAGTATGATCAATCTAAATTGTCATTTGCAGAAACTTTGGGTAAATATGCGTTATTATAGTTAAAAACCTTGCGGATACGTGACTATAGCACAGTAACTTACTGCGAAAACTTTTTTTTTTCCTGTGCTATACTCACGTATCTGAAGATATGCGACCATAGCACAGGAAAATTTTTGCTGAAATCGATACGTGAATCTGCGGCGATTGCAATAACTTCACTAGTACTTTGAATTTTGATACACAAACAAGACCGAAATGAAACTTATGAAACAGGCTTTCATCTCATATAAAAAACTGAAAATGAGCAAAAATGGAGATACGCGACTATAGCATAGGAGCGACGCATTGATAGTAGACTTGAAATAGTCAAAGCTAAACTGCATCAAAATGTTATGTATGGCTTATTTAAAAAATTTAATATTTTCATTTAGAAAATGAAACGTTTAACCACAATTATGCATTCACTGGTACAACCACATGGGTATAGGGCTGAAGCCTTCGTAACAAACTTGCTTAAATAAGAGAAAGTACAAGGCGGCCTAATATAATCTTTTGCAATTAAATTTTGTTTTAAAAACGAGTAAAAATGTTCCAAATTGCATCAAAAAGTATTCAAAATGCTTTTTTCCTCGCTAGCAAAACCAGCCCTGTGCCTTTAGTCTAACCCCCTTCACTAATTTATTTATTTTATTTATTTATTTGTGTCAGACTCAACAAAGGTCCATAATAACGCGAAAAAACAAAAACACACAAACAAATTTATCAGGCTCAGCACAAAGCATAAACATGCGTGCTAATTTAGCCAAAATGTAATCTAGAGTAATGTACTGAAAAATCAGAATCAAGAAAACATGCAGAGCCAAAAATTTGTTGAATGTAAGCGTTTGGAGAGTGCTTACATCTTATTATGAAATTTGCAGTATGTTTTCTCATTAACGAATAAAAGGTCGAGATGCCGCTATTAACCATAGTTTCATTGATGTGTATTCTTCTAGGGAGATTAAAAAGTATACGATAAGCATTGCTGTAAGCTACACGAAGACGATTTATACTGGACGCAGGATAACGACACCAAAGATTGATGCCGTAAATAGAGGAACAAAAATAACGAAACAAAATGTTTTTTGCATCAACAGAGCATTTGAAAAACCTAGTACGAACATTTTAGCTGTGCAATATATAGATCTTACTCGAGCTTTAATATCAAGTTCATCAGAAAGAACACTGCTAATTGTAACACCAAGGTATTTAATACTATTCACAAATTCAACATGCTGGTTATTCACAGTTAGATTATGATCAGGGGTTTTGAAGAATTTACAAGGAAAATACATAGCTTTGGTTTTCCTGCAATTGAAGACAATATTGCGCTTAGCAGCAAATTCGACGCAAGTATCAACAAGCCTTTGTAAGCCTTTGAAACTAGGAGCAAAGCAGCAAATGTCATCAGCGTACATAAGATTGTTTAAACACTTGTCCCCAATACAGCAACCAATATCCAGTTGATTTAACTTAACAGAAAGCTGATCCATGTAGATATTGAACAAACAAGGGCTCAAAATGCCACCTTGTCTGACCCCACTGGTTATGGAAAAACAGCGTGAAAAGACATTATTCCATTTAATAGTGATCATTTGGTTTTTATACCAATACATAATAAATCGCACCAAAATCAAAGGAACCTGCTTTTCAATAAGCTTCTGAAATAAAATATAATGGCAGACTCGATCAAAAGCTTTCGAGGAGTCCAGGAAAATTGCATACAGGGGAGAATCATGTTGATTGTAATGGTTAATGGCTTGTTTCAGCAAAAATACACAAGAATCTGAGCCATGTCCAGATTTGAATCCAAGCTGATTGTCACAAGTATGTAGAAATGATTCTAAATACTTTAACAAAATTAA
Organism: Trididemnum nubilum; assembly: GCA_963965965.1. NCBI lineage: Eukaryota > Metazoa > Chordata > Ascidiacea > Aplousobranchia > Didemnidae > Trididemnum > Trididemnum nubilum. The sequence continues at coordinate 12,127,761 of OZ014479.1, forward strand.
TTCAAAAAGTTTTGAAAAAGTCGAAGCTAAAGCAATATGTCTATAATTATTAACATCTCTAACGCTATTTTTGTTACTTTTTACTACAGGTGTGATCACAGATGCAATACAACGGTTAGGTATAAAGCCATGAGTCAAGCACACATTAAACAGCATACTAATATGAACAGATATCAAGGGATGTGAGTAAATTAAATGCTCAGTGCATATGTTGTCTAAGCCAGGAGCACATTTTCGTTTTAATTTATGTAACTGAGCTTGAATGAGCCTTACATTGCAGAGAGGCAAAAGGTTCAACTCATTAAGGTCACAATTACTTAAAGTTTGGTGCACAAACTGTTTCGCTACGGATTTCGCTTCAATTTCAGGAAAATTCATGAGAGATTTATAATGATCTTCCCACATATTAGCAATGTTTTGATCGCCAGTTTGACCATTTACACAGGTGGAAACAGGAGTTTTGTATTTGTTGTAACTTGCTAAATTAATATGCTTCCAAAAATTTGGTGAAGATTGGCCCGAGGTAAGACTTGCTGCAATGTTGTCAGCAAACAACTGGTCATTCTTAGATTTCGTTTTTCTCAGAGCATATTTAAAAGTTTTGCGAGAGTTAATCATACTTTCATATGCTAGACCTGCAGTAGGTTTCTGAAGCTTAATCCAGTTCAGATAGGATTGTCTTGCTGCTGCATGAGCAGCTTTTGCATTTTGATTCCAATTAGGTATTACCGGATTTCTTCTTACATTACTTGGTTTGTTTTGGCTCAAACTGGTTGATGCTTTAAGTAGTGAGTCAACAATCTGATCATAATAGTGTTCTGTAGTAGCCACATGAGAGTTGTTTGTGCAATTAGTATTTCTGCAATGTATGGCTTCTAAAGGTGGAAGAATAGAGCTCATTAGAATTCGAGTCAGGTTGAAGTACTCAAACTTTTGTTCATCAGAAACTTTATCCCAAGCCACACGAGAAGAGCTCGACCTATTTTGCTGGAGTTTTTCGTCAAAGTCTTCAAACTGTCGTGAGTTGCAATTAATTACAGCCTGACAACGGCGGTGATCTGAAATGATGAAGTCTTGTAGAATTGAGATTTTCTTAACAGCAGCATGAGATTCATTTGTGCACATGCAATGGTCTAGCCAAGAAGTAGTTCCATGTGCATCACTTATAAAAGTGAAACTATCCGGTGGAAGTAATTTATAATCAGATAAGACAAATCCATTGTCTTCACAAAATTCAGAAAGAATAGGGCCAAAATTATTTGAAGTAAAGGCATTAAAATCACCCAAAATGAATGGGCTACAGTCACTGTGTTCTTCACACAGTGCATTAATTTCTCCCAGTTTAATCATGAAGTCATCAACGTTGTCAGGACAGCAATATGGCAGATAAGCATTAATGATAAGCAAATCTCTATCATAGCCAGAAATTTTAATGCCAATGATAGAGCCACTGGAGCTACGTACCTCTACAACATTTTTGAGTGCCTTGTTCCACAAGATTGCTATTCCTCCATAAGGTCTGCCCAGGGATATCTAGACAACATCGGGATGCGAAGGCTTTTTTCGCGCTTGACATTAGAAGGGATGTTAGCGCGTCTGCGGTTTCGCCGCTTTTGTGCGATAATTTGAGTTTTATTAATAAAACAATAGCAGTCAGTTGTGAAAGCACTAAAAAATCTTTCAATTAAATGACGTTAGATGCAACACTATACCAAAAAACTTTAGGTAAATATATCAAAACTATAACAGATAATGATACTTCGCATACAAGTTATGAAAACTTTTATTAGTTAGACAGTACATTTACATTAAAACAATACGCTTAAGTTCATTCTTTTACGACGAACTTAATATTAATCGCAGACCTTCAGAAAAAAAAGTCACTATAACACTGAAAAAAACAAGTGCGAGAAATGTTTGGAATACTGTATGTACACTATGAAATAGTAGCACATTTTACACTTAAATTAAATAAAAACATTCAATATTCAATAGTAGTCACAAAATTTTACTCAACACTGTAGCTATTAGCAAAATTCAACACTAGCATAAGCTAATACTGATTTCAAAAAATATCTAATGTCACGCCCCAAAAAATAAGCTTGCCATAAGAGTACTTTCTAAATTAGCTGTCAAAAGTTTTAGACATCTGAGTGCTTACAACTTGGCTCGTTGCAAAGCTTTCTTGAGTTCGTTGCATTTTTGCAGGTGGCTCTGATTTTCTGCAGCTTAAACTTTTTAGTTCGTTCTTGGCAAAGCAATTGAAAGCAGTTTGGAAAATCAATGCAAAGGTTTCATGGTTTTGGGAACAACTCTTCTTAAGGAAAGCAGCTGATGAAGAAGAAAGACGCAACAGCGCTTGAGCAAAAACACATCGCTGTTTATTAGATGCCAAAAATTTGATTTGAATTTCGCTATCTGATAAAACAACATTGTAAGCTTGCACAGCCAAAGCTGTAACAGCGCAGCACAGCTCAGTTATGGCAGACAGACGTCGATTAGTATCGTCAAAAAGAGACATATAGTCTTTAGGAAGATTTCCTTATTTTGTTCCTGTCTTTCGTTATCAGCTAGCAAAAGAACTTTGCAACCTGGGTGTTTTCTTCGCCGACAAATACTGCAGCCAATATAACCATTGTCAAAGCAAGTTACATTGGCATCCTCGAGCGATATTTTCTTGTTATTGACAACTTCATTTTGCCAAAAAAAGTTGTGAAGCCAATTAATTTCATCAGCATCTTTAGGGGTGCATAAATCTTGCTCACTGCTAGCAAAGGACACTTCGGAGGCTTCCACAAGCACCTTTTGCTTAAGCAAGCTCAGTACTCTTTCTTTTCAGCTAGTATCAGTTGCCGAACGGAAACAAAAACATTGCCACCACTGCAATGGTGCCGATTTATGTTGAGCATTGGGGGGATAATTTGCAACTTTACCCCTATTTTGCCCTATTTTAGACATTGGGGGGATAAGACTCAATCACTGTTTTTTCACGTAAATAAAATATGACAATCGTTCAACTCGATTTTGAGCAAATCAAGAAAAGACCAAAAACAAAGGTCTTCACCGAAACTTGAAGAGTTTTTGTCCCCGAAATCAAGTGAAGACTAAAAAACAAACAAAAAAAAAAGGAAAAGAAAAGACCAAAGATTATCCAGCGCTCAAATGATGACCATAGTCAAACTATTGGGGATATTTCCTCCCACCCCCCCACCCCCCCGTCCCAGGTTTCGGCACCACTGCACCACTGGCTTAGCAAACATAAAAAAAAATATCCATTTTGATGATGCTCCTCATCCTTTTGAAATTGAAACAAACATTGCTGGTTGTTTCGATTTGACTGCACAGATCGATAACCAGACTAGCATAATGGGGCACAGCATGTATTCACCAGTGAAACAACAAATACTAAACACAACTTAAAATATTAAACTATGCCGGTATTGATATTAACGTTACAATTACACTGCAACAGCATATATGTTTAGATCACAATTGAAATGTTTATTTGTTCAAATTTAAAGACAGCAATGCAGGTAGGACATGAATTTGCTGAAAAAAAAAAAAACTGACATTGATAAGCTCATCAAATCTAAAATTAGTTTTTAAATTTTACCTCTAAATTTCTAACTTTTGTGGTCCTACTCTCGATATCAAGTTTTTTCTTATGCCGAAACTTTCAAATAATGGCAGGTATTTAGGCAACTTAAGACATTATTGTTGAGCCTAAACTGTTTTTGTAAATGTTGTAAATGTATTTAGACCTCGCAGTACTCTGTACAACTGCAAGCTACGATAATGGATTCAGAGCTAGCGAAAAGTCTAGACTACTGCATGCACTTCAGTTACATTCACTCAACAGCTTTTTATACCGTACAGAGTACATACATCTACGTTACTAATAACTAGGCTACCGTAATTATAATCCTCTGAACTATTATAGTACTGTACCAGAAGAGTACTCTGACTATACCATACCATATACAGAAAATCTACCATTAACAAAACTAACGACATTCTTACAACTGCTTTACTGGTTTAGTACACATGCGCTTGCCAAGCTTGACTTTAGAAAGACGCTGCAGGTTTGTGCGGTACTTGTTTACTCAATCACTCGCTTCTGAGCGATAGCCCTTCTACTGTCGTAAGAAAAAGCAATCGCTAAAAGCCTTCGCATCCCGAAGTTGTCTAGACATCCCTGGGTCTGCCACGTCTCATCCCGCTTTCATCAGTGACAGGGAAAAAAGCTAATGAAAAATGATCAGGACTTACGAAAGATAAGATTGAGTGGTTTTGCTTTGTTAACCAAGTCTGTTGTAAAAGAATCACATCATGTTTGCGGCACAGATTCTCAACATCAAGCCAAGATTTCATCACACCTCTACAATTATACAAAACTAGCTTTAATGCATGGCCGTAGGAGCTCAAAATGATTTGGGGGGGCAGCAAACTTTTGCCCGAAAAATGACTTGATGCATTGCGTTTCTCTGTCAAAATTGAGACGGTTTTTTCTGCCCAAATTGAGGTGTTCTCCAAAAATAAAAACAAGGTCTACCCTTAAATTTGAACGGTTGAACGGTTTTTCCAGTCCAAATGAAGGTGTTCTCCAAAAAAAAAAAAAAAAAAAAAAAAAGGTCTTCACCGAAACTGAGACGGTATTTTGGCAATGGTGTGCCCAAATATCCAGACTATTTGCCCAAATAAATTGATCATTTGCCCGAATTTTCGACGATTTTCAACGTTTTGAACCGAATGGGGGGGCCACCGCCCCCTGCCTCCCCCGCCTCCTAGGGCTATGCTTTAATGTTTGACTCTCCATCTGGCTTAAGTGTTGTTTAATTTTTCAGCATTATCTGAGAGTGCAGATGAACCTGCTTGATTTTTTGAAAGAGCAGGTGAATAAAACCGTTTGATTAAAACGCCATTTGGCCAACTCTCAGGATTTAAGGAGTCTTTGAAATTTATTCCATTTAGCGTAATTCTAAAAGAAGAGTAGCTATCAAACTTTGTTTTCAGTTTAGTGCATGTCACATTAGTGGCTTGGGGAAATTGCAACTTGACAAAGTAAGTCATATCGGATTCTGAAGTATCTGGATTTAGGCGAGATACAAAAACATCAGCAGGTAGCAATCGTCGAGGAACCGTTTTAAGAGAAGATCCCGAAAGCTTTCCTAGATGTGTTTTTTTCTTTTTCTTTAGTGTTTTCCAACTTTTATCATTATTTACTTCTTTGGCCATAGGTCTGGATTTCTCTACAATGCTGTTGCCTGGCTTATTTACTTTTTCAGAATATAAAGCTATGCTTTGATCATTTTCGTGAGAATTTTCATTCAAAGTTTGAACATACCAAGATAGGCTGGGTTTATTTTCAGTTGCTTCCTTAGGCTCTGAATTGGAAAAATTTGAATTTGATGCTGGATCCAGACTGTTTGTAAAAACAGAATATTTTTTGCTAGAATTCTTTTTTGTTAATGCAGATAACTCTGACACCATACTTCTTAATTCTGTCATTTGATCAGACAATTTTTGACTTTGATATTTTTCTTCTTTCAGTTCCTTCACTTCCTGTTTCAAGGACACTATATCTGTCACAATAGTGCCAGCATCAATATTCTTTACCTCCAAAGAGGGAAAGTGACAGTTTGCTGTAGCAAAGATTAGACATTCAGCATCATAGTCTGATTGCTGCTTCTCATTAGGCAAGGAGTGTAATGCTTGCAGAATATCTTTTAGATTCATTTCTTTCTTATTATCTCCTTTTCTTTTGACATTGCGTTGAGAGGGTAGTTTATCAAAGAGCAGTGATTAGGCGTCTTCAATATCTTTATCTGCATAGTATTCACCTACCAGTTTTATAAATAGTTCAGTCTTCACCTAATCCATACGGTTATACATGAACCACAGAATGGAATTAAGAATAATCATTTTTCAAAAGAATTTGAAAAACCTACTGCAGTTGGCCTATACCATAGGCCTAAACCTTATTCAAATAGAACCTAATGTTCACAGAGAAGTTAAAATCACTAACAATTCATGCGATTGTTGGATCGCTGGCTGGGGAGGTTAGATTTTGACAAAATTTGGTCGAATTTAAATCGTTGATGCACATATTGTACTAGTTAGGAAACTTTTGAAAATCGAAAATAATAATAGTGTCGTTTCTGTCAATTATTATCATTGCAACTACGAAAATACAAGAAAAAACTTTTCGCCTTTGTTTCTAAAAAATAACAAAAATTTCAATTAACTTTTTTGGGTAGTGGAGGTAAAAAAGTTTACCAACAAAAAAAAGCTTTTTAAAACCTACATTAAAGCAATCTGAAAATATAAGTATTGCAGAAGAATTTCAAAATAAGCCCTTCCAGTCCAACAACAATGAAATTCGAACCACGTTGATTTTTGCTGAATGTTTAAAATTTAGTTGTTCTTTCTTTGAATTTTCGCGTTGCATTTGTTTATGTTATATATACAGTTTATGAGGTTGTGCGTTTAGAAACACTTGTGAAACTGCAGCAACATTTGTAAAACAGTTTGCATCCTCGCCTAGTAACACTGATACAAATAAAAAGTGAATTTTTGCCACGAAAAAAAACAATTAATTGGAAAAAAACAAAAAAATCTTCCAAAGTTGTAAAGTGATTATTTATTGTAACTTTCTGGCTTCATTACAAACGCAATGGCAGTGTGTCAAAGCATAAAAAGCCGTAAAGTGAAACAAGCGTTATCTTTTTTCATGACTCATCATAATTGATTACCACCATACAAAGTTTTATTTGCTTGAATAGTTTTCGACAGTGCTGGGCACCGCAAGTTTTTTTTTAAGTCCGCAGTCCGCAAATCCGCAATCAAATTTCAATTTTCTCAATCCGCAACCGCAAGTCCGCAATTGAACGTTTAAAAGCTTAGTCCGCAACCGCAAGTCCGCAACGACTTTTCGAGATTCTTGAATCCGCAACCGCAAGTCCGCAACTTCCTAATTCTTGAAGTCCGCAACCGCAAGTCCGCAACTTTGTAATATTTGAAGTCCGCAACTTTTTATGAACCTAGTGAAAAAGTTTTGCAATCAACCACGTCCCAAAGTGAACTGCTCAGAGTTGATTGGCAAAAATAAGTCAAAAGTTGTGACTTGTGGGAAGTATAGCAAAAGAATGGTGAATACATTCCACGCAATAGAAGAAATTACTCACAATCGTTGATTGTAGTAAATGTACCGCAGCATGACTTGTTATTGAGCTGCTTTTTCAGATGGCAAACTTAAGAATTGAATAGCCCAGCCCCTCTTACTTTCAGGTCCAACTCAAAACAGATTCAAACGCTTGTAATTTTGGTTAAAGTTTTTAAGTGACTTGACTAAGGGTTTTTAGCCCCCAGCCCTCCTGGTTTCGCCTCTGCTTATACAGTAGGTGCCTAAACTGCGTGGAAGCATAATGCACAACCCTCCGGCGAACCCTCAAAAATGCTACAATGAAGCTAGGGGTTTGGAGATTAAAAGCCATTGGATTACAGTGAGAAACCATCAAATAGCAAAGCACAATCCGCATTTCCGTTTGCAACAATATATTCTAAGAAAACAATTTTTTTTCGAGGCAGGAAAAGGCAAAGGCAGTAGAAGGCAAAAAAACATTCATATCACTAATCGTATCACTAAATTTTTAGTCCCTAGTTTCAATAAATACTCTAGGAATGAGATAAGCACACGCTACCAGCAATGCCGTCGCCAGACCAAACCAAGTGAGATGGGCCCTAGCCGAAAATGGACTGAACTTTTGCACATAAAAGCTGATATTTTAAAGCTACAATTTTGTAATCATCTTTGGAAAAAGATACAGATAAGCCTGGCAGCGTTTATTAGCTCGTTTCGCATGCGGCCGATACAATTGCTTGAAAAATACGTCTACAGGAGTGAATGCAGCCAGAAGCGCAACCAGGGTTTTGTTAAGAGAGAGGGGGCTTGAACCAAAAGTAAATGTTTTTTGCACAAAGATTGTCAAATTTAGGTCCCGTGCTGAACAAACCGTTGCTACTCAAGCGTGTTACAGAGGGGGCTCAGTTGCTGGGTGATTTTTGCGATTTTGCGGCAAAAATAGCGATCTTTACGCCATTTGAATCACATTTCGCACGTTTTAAAACCATATCAATAATTATAGTAAATTGCTAAAATTCAGAAGTCATGAAACGATTTAAATTGTCTAGCCTCTTGAGCCCCAATATACATTAGGTCAAGTCCAAAACACGTTTAAACGCTTATTCTTTTTTTGGTTATATTTTCTAAATGACTTGGTTAAAGGGGGTTGATGACCCCTTAGCCTCTTCCCCCTAATTGCGCCACTGACTGCGAACTAAAATAAATCTTGAGTGTGCTCCAAAAAAAAAACTGCTGGTCTTTTAAAAAAATGTTTTCACGTATTGTTTCAGGTCATAATCACTAACGAAATACCGGTAGCGCTTCTGTAGGCATACATGATACATCCCGATTCCGCGACACATCCGTAAAGACGTGGTAATAAGACGGATTATTGGGTCACATTTATGTAAAGCAGTTGGTGGCCAGCAATTTTGCAAACAATCTAGAAAACTTCAAAGAGAATCATGTTTGAAAACTATTATTCCTTTTTCCATTATTGCCTGTTGTCTTGTCGTTACGCGATGCTCCAACAAAGCATTCTGAATGAACCAAAATGGGGGGCACAAGCAGTCGTTAGTGGGGGACGGCGCCCCTGGCCCCATCGTAGCGACGGCACTGGCTACCAGTACAAAAAATGATACCTCAGTGGCAAATTTTGTGAACTCACAGTAAAAACAACAAAGCCATATTTTGAACCAGGGCTGCAAATTTGAACTTAACGAAAAAAAAGTTGGTTGTTTTGCCCAACTCGAGAAAACAGTGTTGACTCCAATTTGAATCAGGTTAGACCCGCTTGTAATAGCCTGTCTCGCCGCGCGAAGTATCCTTCATATTTCTGCAGTCATACCACACTTTGGATGTAAATATAACAATGTTATTCCTCACAGAACACCAAAAATTTAATCCATGCAAAGGAGCACGGTAAAACAAGAAGTCAATTATCAGCTAGCCAAATCAATATCAATTAACTAAAATTTACTAGACCAAAATTTACGCTATTGATTATACTAACACTATGCTACACTTTACTAGATTATACTATTAAAAAAACTGCTTCGAGGTCGCACTATAGAAATAGAAACATCAGCAACCAACTTACTACACATCTAACTTGATACACTAAACTACGAAAATTTGAGACACCACATCACTCGTACTATCGCAGACTATCTAATTTGAGCACTAGTTGCAGGCTTAAAGATTATGAGATTAAAGGTCTAAAGATAATACAATTAAAATTATCACAATGACAGTTCTGGAAGATTCTTAAAACAAGCACAAAGGGGGTTCTAAAATGTTCAAAAAGATCAACCAAATATTTGCATAAAAGATGAGAACGCGGCATGTATTCGTTTCTCACATTACCAAACAGCATGTTAACAAAAAAAAGCGATTAAGTCAAAAAGCAGACTTAGTATTTATGTCAGCCTGAACTCAAATAACTTGATATTTTTGCCGAACTTGAACCCGAAAAAATTAAATTGATTTCTCATGTTTGGCTGGGTAAAAACATGAATATTTTACGAAAATAGTAAAAAATTTCTATATTTGTATAAAACTTGCGGAATTGCGGACTAAAATTAAAAATAGTCCGCAACTGCAAGTCCGCAATTTAAACTGCCAAAGTCCGCAAGTCCGCAACTTTTTTCGTTAGTCCGCAATTGCGGATTTGCGGACTTGTGGACTCGCCCAGCTCTGGTTTTCGAAACAAGTTACGTTGCCGATTTCGTTCATGACTAAGCGCAACGCCTTCGCAGCAAAACGACGTACTGTATAATAACTAATTTCTTGAAAACCAGACTGCGTGAACGAATTTGCCGGTGCAAGGGCATTTAAATCTTATTTTGACAGCTCTAATGTCTCATATTTGCCTGAAAACTGAGGGTTTAGTTCAACAAACCGTTAATTGCATTAAAACGATAAATTTTTTGATGACAAACTTTTTACCATCACAAATTTGAATAAGTTTTAGGAAAAGTCAAGAAATTTCACGATTTTTGAACAAAGATAGACTATCCCGAAAAATTTTCGTTCTGAAATTTTCTTGTGTCGATTCGACACACTGACCCGCAATAAAGGGTTAACTATTAGGCCTAACCATAGGTGGGCACAAGTCCGTTAATCGTTAATCTGTTATTAACGAAGCTAACTTTTTTTTGAACTCGTTAATCCATTAAAAAGTTTTTTCATGTTAACGGACTAAATTAACTTCCGTTAAGTTCTGTTAACGGCAGGGTGTCGAACCGAACCTGAACCCGAACCGTAAACCCGAATGAACCGCTTCATTTTGGTGACCCCAAACCGAACCTGAACCAGCAAAATTTTACTTCAGTGAACCTGAACCAAACCTGAACCCTCAAAATTGTGCTCAAGTGAACCCAAACCGAACCTGAACCCCTAACAAAAGTAAGAATATATTTTTCCATAACCGGATGCCGCTGGCGCTGATACACGCACAATAAGAGCAGTGGTGAACTTCAACAGGATCAGCAATTTATCTTTTTTTTTTCTGGACGAAACGAGTAACGACAGTTAAATTTTAAACCCGAACCGAACCTGAACCAGTAATATTTTACTTGAGTGAACCTGAACCTCAAAAATGGTGCTCAAGTGAACCCGAACCAAACCTGAACCGCTAAAATATTTTGAGCCGGTGCTAAACCCGAACCCGAACCGTTATTTGAAACGGTTCGACACCCTTGTTAACGAACTAAAGTAATTTCCGTTAAGTTCTTTTTACTTCCGTTAACGTTTTTATCGTTAATATCTTGCGTCATTTATTCATCGTACCGGTACAAACCAATTTGCACTGGTAGTACTTGTTGCGTATTAGCACGAGTTTTATAGAAGAAAGCAAAGAACGGAGCTCTTTTTTGTGACAAATAATAAGCTGCAGCCTCAGAAGTCTATTAATTATCGCTGGTCGCAATTTTCAAAGATTTTCCGATTGCAAGTGCGTTAGTGCGTTTGAACTTATTTCTACCTTGAAATTAGATTAGACTGTAAAATATAACTTCCAAAACACAAAAATACCATCATAGCGTTAAATATTTCCTTACAATCTGCTCAATAGCGTCAATACGCGTTAGAAGCGAGTGAATAAAAAGAAATGTAAATTACACACAAAATATTAACGAATTAACGGACTTTATTAACTTCCGTTAATTAAAGCTGAAAATAACGGATTAACGTTAACGGAGGTGTGAAGTTTGTTAACGGACTAGTGGTTAACGAAGCTAACGTTTTGCATTAACTTGCCCATCTGTGGGCCTAACTATCTCTAAACTATTAGGCCTAATAGTTTAGAGATAGTTAGGACTAAACTATTTATAAATAAACTATTTAGAAATAAACTATCTCTAAACCAGAGGTGGAGTCGAGGACACAAGGCTCGAGGCCAAGGCCAAGGCCAAGAGCACAAAAAAAATCTGAGGCCAAGGCCAAGGCCGAAGACAGCCTTTCCGAGGACAGACACTCTCGAGGCCAAGGACAGGAATGCTCGAGGCCAAGGACCAAGGACACAAGCGCAAGTGTTCTCCAAAAAAAAAAGGTCTTCACAAAAATTTTTCAGGCAATCTCCACAAAAAAACATTTTCCAAAAAATTTCTCAACCGCTCCACAAAATTTTAACAATTCAAAAACTAGTGCTGTCCTCGAGCCGAGGACAGGCCAATTTTCGAGGACTTGAGGTCTCGAGGCCAAGGCCAAGGACTTGACCTTTGAGGCCAAGGACTTCAAAATGTGTCCTCGAGAACGTCCTCGAGGCTGTAGGAATTTGGGTTTGGTGAACCCAATCCTAGCGTAAGCTTCGGTAATATGTGAGTTCGTTCTCTTCTTCAAATTAAAACCACAACTTAAAAACTTCCTCGTTGTTTAATGGCGGCAAAACAAAAAACTTAAAATCACTGCGGTCCTTACATGACAACGGCAAAACCAGAAAAGAGAATTCCTGTTACAATTTACATAACACACTGAGTGAGAACCGGCTCACGTGACTGCACAACGTTTCCTAAAATGGCATGATAATCGCTAGATCGCAAACTTTTTATCAAATCAGCAGAGGTGGAGTCGAGGACACAAGGCTCGAGGCCAAGGCCAAGGACACAAAAAAAATCCAAGGCCAAGGCCAAGGACAGCCTTTCCGAGGACAGACACTCTCGAGGCCAAGGACAGGAATGCTCGAGGCCAAGGCCAAGGACCAAGGACACAAGCGCAAGTGCTCTCCAAAAAAAAAAAAAAGGTCTTCACAAAAATTTTTTAGGCGATCTCCAAAAAAAAAAGGTCTTCTCAAAAATTTTTCAAGCGATCTCCACAAAAAAACGTTTTCCAAAAAATTTTTTAAGCGCTTCACAAAAATTTAACAATTCAAAAAATACTGCTGTCCTCGAGCCGAGGACAGGCCAATTTTCGAGGACTTGAGGCCTCGAGACCAAGGCCAAGGACTTCAAAATCTGTCCTCGAGGCCAAGGACGTCCTCGAGGACTCCACCTCTGCAAATTAGCGTTCAGTGCGCGTTTTAAAAAATATTGTTGCGCACTGAAACGGACTCTTGAGCAAAACACAAATGACTGTGGTTCGATTCAGCGCAGAGTCACTACACGGCTCCCCCCCAAGATTCACGAATGAAAAGAGTGAATATGACATAGGGTATTCATAACAAGGTGGGTGACGAATGAAAATTAACGCAAACAATTCACAAGTGAGAAGTGCAAAACCATTATCAAAGACATAGCACCATTATGCTGAATGATTCATGTTTCGCTGTGCAATACTAATTCTGAACAACACTAAGTGAAAAATGATTACTTCTGATAAACAATAACGTATTTTTACAACACAAAATCTGCGTAGTGTATCAACAATGCAATGCAGTAGCGGCTTTTCACGTGAAAAAGAAATGACGTCATTACAAACATTAAACAAAACAGTAATTCATTTAAGACAATACCCTAACGAAATCTGTAAGGTGGACGGATTATTCGGCCGTGCCTGGTCCACAGCATTTCTGCCTTTTGTTCGTCAGCGGGCTTTTGTGATGAGTTTGGTAACTCCCCAGCAGCAAAAAGGTTGTCCAATCCTATCCCATCACCCGAACTAGAATCCGTGGAAATGCTGCGGGTAAACTCTTGCGAATTTATTTCAGGTTGTATCTGATCATTATTTTCAAATTTGCAAAACAAATTCGCTGCTTTCAAACGATCAATTGACACCACATCATTCCTAGTGCCAAAATCAACTGTGAATTATTTTTCTTGCTTGTCCAACACTCGGTAAGGGCCAGTGTAAGCTCTATCTAAAGACGATTTTGGGGCATTGTTTTTTATGAACACGTGGGTGCACAGTTTTAACTTTCTATCTACAGTACATAAGCTCGTTGATTTGTGCATTCACGAGGAGGTGTGGGGCGCAAAGTTTCCATGAACTCCGTGAGCTGTTTGCGGTATTCTGTTTGGGAAGGGCCCTCCTCCTCGACAAAAAATTGTCCAGGCAATCGCAATTGTGTCCCTAAAGTCATTTCTGCCGAAGAACACCCCAGATCTTCTTTCACGGCAGCTCTCATTCCTAGCAAAACCAATCCTAAATTTCTGTACCAGTTTGTCGGGTTGCTTTGACATCGTAGGGCCACTTTTAGTGTTCTGTGCACTCTTTCAATCATGCCGTTCGAAGCAGGATGATACGCCGTCGTAAAACATATTTTAGTCCCCAAAAATTCCGTCAACTCTTTCCATAGATTTGACGTCCACTGTCGCCCTCGGTCAACGGTTATAGTTTCAGGGACCCCAAAGCGTGAAACCCAGTGCAGAAGGAAACAATCGGCGCAACTCTGTGCAGTCATGTCTTTCAATGGTATGCATTCTACGTGTCGAGAAAAACGACAAATCATTGTCATTAAATATGAGTGACCCTCTGACGGTGGTAAGGGTCCAACCAAATCCAAATGCACTGCTTGAAATCGTTTATCAGGTAGTTTAAAATCTTGCAACGGTGCTCGATTATGCCGATGAATCTTGGTTTGTTGACACGCGATGCAATTGTTCACAAACCCTTTAACATCCAGGCGCATGCCTGGCCACACAAACCGTTGTGAGATTAATTTTTGTGAAGTTTTTATTCCAGGATGGGACAAAAATTGAAATGTTTCAAACACTTTTTTCCGTAAGGCCTGCGGGACCAGAGGTCTGAACTGTCCCTGCGATGTGTCTCCCAACAATTGTTTTTCTGTGCCTGGGATTGTTACGTATTTTAAATCAAAGGAGTGATCATCTGAACATGCCAAATTTAAAATTTCCGCGTCCACTTTTTGAGCTTCGCTCATCGCTTCAAAATCAAGGGGATCCATCCTCTCAAAAAGGGCATTCAGATCATTCGATCGGCTCAAGCAGTCTGCTACCACATTGTTTTTCCCTTCAATGCAGTGCACATCTGTGGTCAATTCTGAAATGTAATTTATTTGACGCAGTTGCCTTGAATTAGCGTCTTTCAATGGTGACGTAAAAACGTAAGTGAGAGGTTTGTGGTCTGTAAATATTTTGAAGGGTCTCCCCTCCAAAAAATATTGGAAGTGCCTCACTGACAAATAAATAGCGAGCAGTTCTCTGTCAAAGGCAGAGTAGTTTCGTTGGGCCTTGTTTAGTGATTTTGAGAAAAACGCTAACGGCTTCGCCTCGCCATCAATCACTTACTGCAAACCCCTGCCACAGCTGTCCCTGATGCGTCGGTCACCAAATTAGTTTGGGCTCCCATGACAGGAAATGTCAGCCAGGCCACATCTGCCAATTTCTCTTTGATATCAGTGAAAGCTTTGCTTGTGTTCTCGTCCCAATTCATCCCTTTTCTGCTGTTTTTGTGGGGCGAAAGCAATTGCTCTAGCGGTTGCAAAGTTCTAGCAGCATTTGGTGCAAAGCGCCGATAAAAATTTATCATTCCAAGGAAACGGCGCAGCTGTTTCATGGTTTTAGGTTGTGGAAAACTGCGAATAGCTTTCACTTTTCCTTGAAGAGGCCGCACCCCTTCTTTGCTCACCTCATGTCCCAAAAATTCAATCTTCGGTGAACAAAATTCGCATTTATCTTGGTTCAGAATAATGCCATACTGTCTCAAACGTTCAAACAAAAGTGCCAAGTGGGTGAAATGTTCCTTTTCATTTTTTGAAAAGACTAAAATGTCGTCTATGTAAACATAAACAAAAGTCAAACCACGCGTGACTTCATTCATGAAGCGCTGAAATGTGTTTCCTGCTGAAGTTAATCCCAAGGGCATTTTTTTTAAAGCAAAGCTTCCTAAAGGGGTCAGGATCGCGGTTTTATGCACGTCTTCCTCGGCGACTTCAATCTGGTGGTAAGACTTATATAAGTCTAGACTGGAAAAAATTGTCGACCCCGCCATGAGATCTACAAAATCCGTCAATAGAGGAATCGCATATTTGTCTGGGATGGTTTGGCGATTCAGCATTCGAAAGTCTCCGGTCACCCTGTAAGATCCTGGCTCTTTTTTGGGCACCAAATGCACAGGGCTCCCATATTCCCCTTCCGAGGGAATGATGATCCCTAAGTCTATCAATTTCTCGAGTTCTCGTCTCAAAATCTTCAACTTCTCGGGTGATAATTTTCGTACCTGGCCGCAAACAGGTGGGCCTTTAGTTCTAATGTGATGCTTAGAATGGTGCCGGGGAGGCTGTTTAAAACACTCCAAATCGAAAAGTTCAGAGTTACGATGTAGCAACCTTTCCAGCGACCAGTCGGGCTCAATCTCCTGACCAAATACTGCTTTCAAAAATTCATTGGTGTTGTTTTCCACAGCAAGAGCGTCTGCTCCATTGTTCGAGCCTGAGTGGGTCATTTCTGCCACACAATTTAATGTGCCATTGCTAGTGTTGATGATCACTCCGTAATGTTTCAAAAAATCCATGCCTAAAATGGGAAATTGCACTCGTGCTTTGCAAAATTTCCACGCAAAAATTCGATTCATGTTTAAAGAAAGTTCTAAATCAACGCATTCATAAACGGGGACATTACTTCCATTTGCCGCCTTTAAATACCCTGTTGTAGTCGGATGTCCGTCAGGACGCCAACATGGTAAAACGCTTCTTTTACTTCCCGTATCGATTAAAAATTTCAAGTGCGTTTCTGGGTCCTTAACAAAAAACAAACCCTGATCTGAAGATTCATGCTCATTGCCGTCATTTTTGTGCGTGTTTAAACTCCCCATGAAACCAAATTGTGGGGTTTCATTCCGTGGGAGAAAAGGAGTCGGAGGTCTGGAAAATGATTGGCGCGGACGGTCAGAAAAACTTTGTGCACCTGCAAACCTTGGTCGGGGTTCCGACCATGCTCTGGGGGATCTATTTTGAAACCTGGGCTATTTTGGGTTTGTTTTTCGTGGTGTTGAAAAGTCCGAGTTTGACCACGAATTTTCCCACCCATTTGACCTTTTATACCCTGGTGAACGAGAGTGTGAAAATGATTGGGGTAGGTATCCCGGATTTTGCGAGCAGTTCACCAGTTCATTGACCGAGTCAATTAAATCGTTTACCCTTTCTTTCAAGCTTTGGTCACATTGGGTCAATTTTTGATTTTCATGCCTTCTGGATGTGGTGTCAATGGCATTATCAGCAGCCAGCACACGATCAGCTCTTTCAGCTAATTCATCATTGCTATCAGTTCCACTTGCTACAACTACACGTTTCACATCAACTGGTAATTTGCTCAAAACAATTTTTTAGTAGAGTTGGAGATTGTTCAGTTCCCATTAGGTGTCGCATGCGTGATAGCAACTCGGTGGGTCGTCTATCACCGAGTTCTGAAGCATCAAGCAATTCGTCTAGTTTGCTATCTATGGAAGGTTTATTGTAGAGGTGGAGTCGAGGACACAAGGCTCGAGGCCAAGGCCAAGGGCACAAAAAAAATCCGAGGCCAAGACCAAGGACAGCCTTTCCGAGGACAGACACTCTCGAGGCCAAGGACAGGAATGCTCGAGGCCAAGGCCAAGGACCAAGGACACAAAGCGCAAGTGCTCTCCAAAAAAAAAAAAAAAAAAAAAAGGTCTTCACAAAAATTTTTCAGGCGATCTCCAAAAAAAAAAAAAAAAAAAAAAAAGGTCTTCACAAAAATTTTTCAAGCGATCTCCACAAAAAAACGCTTTCCAAAAAATTTTTCAACCGCTCCACAAAATTTTAACTTTCCAAAAAATAGTGCTGTCCTCGAGCCGAGAACAGGCCAATTTTCGAGGACTTGAGGCCTCGAGGCCAAGGCCAAGGACTTGACCTTCGAGGCCAAGGCCAAGGCCAAGGACTTCAAAATCTGTCCTCGAGGACGTCCTCGAGGCCAAGGACGTCCTCGAGGACTCCACCTCTGGTTCGTTCTCTTCTTCAAATTAAAACCACAACTTAAAAACTTCCTCGTTGTTTAATGGCGGCAAAACAAAAAACTTAAAATCACTGCGGTCCTTACATGACAACGGCAAAACCAGAAAAGAGAATTCCTGTTACAATTTACATAACACACTGAGTGAGAACCGGCTCACGTGACAGCACAACGTTTCCTAAAATGGCATGATAATCGCTAGATCGCAAACTTTTAATCAAATCAGCGTTCAGTGTGCGTTTTAAAAACTATTGTTGCGCACTGAAACGGACTCTTGAGCAAAACACAAATGACTGTGGTTCGATTCAGCGCAGAGTCACTACAAGGCCAAGGACGTCCTTGAGAACTCCACCTCTGCTCTAAATTATTAGGCCTACCACAGTTTTCTAAACTATTAGGCCTACGTGGTTTTGGCGGGAAGAACAAAACGCTGAGTTTCCAAAATTTTTTTGGGGGTTATCTTTTTGTATTTGTTGATTATCTTTGCAACCGAAGTCCCAAAATTAAAACAAAAAATACCAAAAATTATAGTTCAATTTTAGCTATTGTAAACCCCCAGAATTGGCTGGATGATTCACTACCTTTAAGAATATATTCTTTTGGAACTGAAACCACGTTTTGCAAATCAAAGTACTTTTGAGTTTACTACTGTAAACAAGTATTTGTCCATTTTGAGTTAAACACACGTACTGTCTTTTCTTTTAATGTTTTGTTTTCTTGTTTTTAGTTAATGTGGTATGCTTCACAAGTAACACAACTAACTGCTTGCAGATAAAAAAATTGAAAGTAAAAATGCTGTTTAAAAAAGCACACGCCGTAGATTCCAGTTTTACGCACATTCGCATAATCACATAAGCTATCATATCTCTATACAACAAACATGAGTCGCTTTAACGAGATTATGCTTGAGATCACATAATATTATCATTTCAAGGACCGGAATAAAAACCTTTGCTGGGCCGTATGTTGAGCAAGCCTGCTCTAGAAAATCCAGGTATTGAGATCGTCAGATCGATACCCGTTATGAACATGATTGACTTTTTTTTATCTGCGCTGCTGTACGTTTAACAGCATCTAATCTGTCAATAACAAAAAAAAAAAAAAACTTTCGTAGATGAAACCATTGTACTACTGATTTATATTATACTCGAAGTAAAAAAATTAACGTAATCGAATCGGTTCTAGTAATCAGAATATGCACAGCGTATTAACGTTTACCACAAAAGGCTGGTTATGTCTACGGGTATGTTACTGCTTTGCAGAATTGCAGAACCCGTGGCTGTGCAAGTGGTACGAGTGCACATGTGACAGGCCTAGCGTATTTGGGTTAGTAAGTGCTAAGACTGCAAACAAACAAACACGAAGTAGGCGTATCGGTTAGATGTTGGTGGTAACGTGGTGGCGTGCTGTAATTTAGACTAACAAAAAATTATTTTTGCCGTTGGAGAAATGTCTGAAACGATTGAAGCTGGAGTTGAAAACATTTGCGACGTTGATGTTGTAATCATTGGTGCTGGCGCAGCTGGTTTGGTCGCTGCTTACCAGCTTCAACAAGGATCTTCTGCATTAAAATTTTGTGTCCTAGAAGCAAAAGGTAAATAGCCTAGATTGCAGTAACACCGGTAAGTCATGGCAAGTTCAAACGTACGTACAGTAGGCCTACAGGCATACAGCTTATTCTAAATTTAACTCTGGTTATAGATCAACCGTCCTGTTGACTGCAATACCTGATACTGTTGGCCTAACACTAACAGATACGGTAGGCATCAGCCCTGAGCCTTGTAAAAATTTTAATGAACATTTGACATTGCCTTCTGTAAGTGTAGGCCTAATCATCTCATACTGCATTCTGGTACCGGTACCTACCGTACTGTATTTTGAGCTATGAAGTTCAAATGCATGTAGGGATGTTCATTCCAGAATACCAAATCCATTGAAACTGGTTCCAAAATCGAACCAGTTTCAAATTATGGAATCCGAAGAGTAAAGATTTGTTAAAATGTGCTTCTTCTGCGTTGTTTTCATATGAATGGAAGTGATCGCACATTGCTCACTCAGAAACAAGCGCAAACAGCCATTGCACACATGCTGCCCTACGCATGCATCGTGCAACCACGAGTAATAGCCTAGTGGGTGTGTGGGTACGACTGTAGCCCAGCTGATAGTGCCTACAGTGTACAGAATTTGCGCATGTGTGCGCAAAACGTGACAATGCTTAATTGCTTATTTTGCGTTTCTCTTCTGGTTCGTTTTCACAGTTCATGGGGGAAAAGAGAGATTAAAAATTCATGTGTTTTTTCTTGTGGCAGCAGTAGGCGGGTGTCATTAAGTGTAAGCCGTTGCTCTATTTTTGGCTGCTCTGCGATTTGTGTATGAGTGCGCAGGCATTCTCGTTTTCGTTCCGATCCAAGCTATTCCCCAGATCTAGCCCTAACCCTAATCTGTAATGAGTGCATGCATGAGAGGAGCAAGAGCGCACGCATGCTCATACACAAGTTGCAGAGATTACGAGATAAAGCTGATGACTTATATTTAACAACACTTGCAGTAGGCCTATCTTTTTTATATATAATAAACAAAAGGCAGAGGTGGGCAGTAAGCGATAACATGTTAGCCTACTTTTTTAGTATGTAACTGTAACTCAGTTACTTTTTCAAAAGGAAGTGTCTAGATCACCGGTCCAATTTCAGACACCAAATTGCTGCTGCGGTGGCAGCATATTTTATTGCTTTTTTCTCATAGCTTCGATTTAAATACGACATTTTTGATACATGATATGCGAAGCCCAGACAGTGTAGCGGCAAGCACGCATGCCTGTCGACCCGGTGGTTGGGGTATCAATTCTCACCGGACACGATTGGCAGAAATAGCGCTAGAGAGCTACCGGTATATCACTACATAGCTCTTTTTTTTCTCTGAAACCTTATAAGTAGGTTACGGGCAGCGATGCCAGCTGGAGAGATAGTAAATTAAACAGCAAAATAAAACAATCGTTTTGCGTGCTTCTGGCCTAAAGGCTACCAGCTCGGAAGCCTATAGAAAAGCCACCAGAACGGTGACTACTTAAAACAAGCAATGCGAAAAATTGTCTTCCCACAGGAATCGAACCTGCAGCCTTTGGATTACCGGTCCACTGCTCTACCACTTGAGCTAGAGAAGACGCCTCCTCGCATGCTTAAGCATTATAATAATAAACAAAAGGTTAAGCATGCGAGCTTAAGCATGCGAGGAGGCGTCTTCTCTAGCTCGAGTGGTAGAGCAGTGGACCGGTAATCCAAAGGCTGCAGGTTCGATTCCTGTGGGAAGACAATTTTTCGCATTGCTTGTTTTAAGTAGTCGCTGTTCTGGTGGCTCTTCCCTAGGCTTCCGAGCTGGTAGCCTTTAGGCCAGAAGCACGCAAAACGATTAAAATATTACAACTCTGGCCTGCAAACGTCAAAAAACATCTTAATTGACTTATTATTACAAAAATAAAACAATTGACGCCGCTGGTGCAGCAGAGATTAGATGTTGGAAACCGGGACGGTGCAGCAGACACTGCCTTTTCGAAAAGGTAGTGGTTAAGGTTACGTGACCGTAATTTTCGTTTTTGAAATTAAAAGTTACGTGACCATAATTTTCGTTTTTGGAATTGAAAGTTACGTGACCGTAATTTCCATTTTTGGAATTAAAAGTTACGTAAAAGTTTTCTAGCAGTGTCAAACCCGACTCGAATCCTATTTCATCAGCCAGTCTGAGCCCGATTTAAACCCGAAATCAAAAATATCACACTAAATTTTAAGAAACTTGTCATAAAAAAGAAAATTTGTTTTACTCATCAACAGTAACACCATGCAGTTACGAACAGCAATGTTTATACAGTTGAGAAAACAGAATTAAAAAGTACGCAGCATGGCATAATATCTTCAACTTTTTTGTACTTGAGACTTTACTACGGCGTTTGGCCCAATTAAAGCCCATTTGGCCCTATTGAATTTTTCAAAATCCAGCCCGAACCCGACTGACATGTAATGCTTTTGCATTCCTTGAGACTTTACTACGGCGTTTACTACGGCGTTTGGCCCGATTAAAGCCCATTTGGCCCTATTGAATTTTTCAAAATCCGGCCCGAACCCGACTGACATGTACTGCTTTTGCATTCCTTGGCTAAGTTATTGTTTGCGGAGCGTAGATGCTTGGTCAGTCTTCGAATTATTTTGGTCTGCTGCTCTTTACTTGGCTTATATTTACGATTAAAGAATTTTATTGGTTTCTACAACTCTTGCACTAATAAGTGAAAATAGCGTTTGTCTGCTTCTGGATCGGTAAACTCGGGATTCGATTCTGAGTTCGGTCAAATCAATGACTTAAAAATTGGTATTCACTGTTTCCCTGCTTGACGTTCAGCATTAAAGGGGCAGTGTGGTAGAAAGCCGGCAAGTTTTCACTTGTTGTGCCTTGGCAAAGGCATTTAACGGGATTCCCCCATCTCAGTGTGGTAGACAGATGGCCGGCAATTCCTAAGCAAGCTTGTATAGCACTTGGACGCTTTGTCGTGATAGGAGGATAAATCATGCAAACAAATAAGATACTTTGGTTTTGTAGCGCCAGAACTGATTTGATTACATAGCGACTGAATTGGTTTGTTTTTTTTTGCTATTTCTATTTCATTCTCCACACTAACCGTGATGCTGGTTAGCTATGGATACCAGAGGTGGAGTCCTCGAGGACGTCCTTGGCCTCGAGGACGTCCTCGAGGACAGATTTTGAAGTCCTTGGCCTTGGCCTCGAAGGTCAAGTCCTTGGCCTTGGCCTCGAGGCCTCAAGTCCTCGAAAATTGGCCTGTCCTCGGCTCGAGGACAGCACTATTTTTTGGAAAGTTAAAATTTTGTGGAGCGGTTGAAAAATTTTTTGGAATGCGTTTTTTCGTGGAGATCGCTTGAAAAATTTTTGTGAAGACCTTTTTTTTTTTTTTTTTTTTTTTTTTTTTTTTTTGGAGAGCACTTGCGCTTTGTGTCCTTGGTCCTTGGCCTTGGCCTCGAGCATTCCTGTCCTTGGCCTCGAGAGTGTCTGTCCTCGGAAAGGCTGTCCTTGGCCTTGGCCTCGGATTGTTTTTGTGTCCTTGGCCTTGGCCTTGGCCTCGAGCCTTGTGTCCTCGACTCCACCTCTGATGGATACCATTTTTTGAGTCGTTGGTATGACTCCATCGAGTATCGAACCCAGTCTTCCAACAGCAAAGCAAACTCTCAAACCACTACGCCAGCCATTTGAAAAGGTTAACACCCTTATGGTAAAAAGTTTATTAAAGAAAGAAGTCATTAAAAAACCAAAACCAATAACATACGGCAGTGAAAATTGGACAAAAATGCATGAAATTGCTACTGCAACGTTCTTGAGATACCGTCTTTCACATTTAAACAAAATTAAACCAAGAAAAATTTCAATATCAGTAATACAGCATAGACAAATAACATCACATACATTTAGGCTTGGTAAAACCATAGTACTGTCTTATTCTTTCTTCACCCAATGGTTTCAATGTGAAAATTGTGAAAAAAAATTTCTACGACAATTGTGAAAAAATAATAACAAATACTGTGTTCTGGTATAAAACGGTGCAAAAACAAAACACTTTGTTGGTAATGTTATCCCTGCAGCAAAGAAATGAAAAGGTGTACTACAAATACTGTGTAAGGTGTATCATTGTTTCACCATGTCAGATTTTCAAAATGACTGGAGTGAAAAGTGTACACTGTACAGCCATTATTTGTATGGTAATGGTATTGCAGCAACAAAAGATAGATAGTAACCAAATAGTGTGTACTGGTATAAAACGGTTCAAAAAAAGAACAATTTCTAAGAAATGGTGTCTCAGCTATAGCGAAATGAATAGTAGAATACTACAAATACTGTGTAAGGTGTATCATTTTTTTACCATTTCAAATTTTCAAAATGTCTGGGGTAAAAAGTTTACAGCCCAACTATTATTCGGGATCCTGTCAGTTAACTGTGAACAAATTAACTGGCGACAATTGGTTTTGATCAAATGATCGGCAACAAATTGGCCGGCGACACAGACCAATCAGCAACAAATTGGCCGGTGACACAAATCAACCGCTATACATTTAAATCTTTTTAGCATAATAAACGTAATTGTTTTGGCATAATAAACGTAATTTGAATGCCAGCTTTGACAACTCCGCATTGTATCTTTTGGCATTTACAAGCATTTGTTTGCAAGCATTTACAGTTAGATAAAGGCATTTCCATTTACGTAACTTTAAAGCTAGATGCTGACACTTTTAGAAAAAAACTGATTTTAAGGTCTGAAAATGGCAGATGTTATCTTTTAGAAAAAAAGTCCGGAAATGGCAGATGGAAGAAAAAATTAGTTTTCAACCATTACATGTTCTGGAGAGATGGACAAAGTTCAGACGGGAAAATTACATTCTGGAGATGCAGCAATCGCTGCAAGAGTTTTTGTATATAATTTTATTGCCCTTAATTATATAGTGCTATATGTCTTTTTTTAAGTCTTTTTGTTTATTTGAATAAACGTTTTTATTTTGCATTAATTCCGCCCACGCATGGTCAATTTGGCACGGTTAATTTACCTCCCGGTCAATTTTGATTCGGGTTAGTTGGTTTAAGGTAAATTTACGTCACAGTCAGTTGGTCCCGGTTAACTTGTTCGCGGTCAATTGCACCCGGTTAATTGTCGTGGAATCCTATTATTCAGTTATGGCGCCATAGGAGGCAGGGGGGGCGGTCGCCCCCCCCATTCGGTTTGAAACGTCAAAAATTTGGGCAAATTGTCTATTTATTTGGGCAGTTATTCTGTTTATTTGGGCACATGATTGGCAAAAAAACGTCTCAGTTTTAGTGATGACCTTTTTTTTTTTTTTTTTTTGGAGAACACCTCAATTTTGACAGAAAAACCGTCTCAATTTTGACAGAGAAGGGCAAGCTAGTTTTCGGGCAGAAGTTTGTTGCCCCCCCCCCAAATCATTTTGAGCTCCTACGGCCTTGTATGGCGCTTTATATCGAGATATCCTATAGTTTAAACTTTTCAGCCCAAATACCACCCAATCGGACCCTAGGCATTTTCAAATTCAAAAATGGTAGATAATGAAACACCATGTACTGCGCATAAGACGTTACAACAATAAACTCACAACAGCATTCAAGACCAATACTTTAGCTTGAACAATAAACATAATGCTTGAGGCGGACAAATGCTATCCATTTCAAAAATTATTTTTTCGCTTGGTGGCAATTACGGCAAAACCACACTCGCTTCTTCGGAGGTTGTTTTGGGCCAACACAGTTGAGATGATGCCAGTCCAAACAAGAGTCACAGCACAAACTTTCTGCAGCATCCAAATTGTTACTGCAGGAGAAGCAGTACCACATTCCTCTGGCGCGTAAAATGCTTAGGACATTTTCTACTGCTTTCCAAGCATCAATCGTAAAGTAGGACCTGATGTTATTAAGAGAGACATTATCATCCAAACACTTCATTGGAACTCGTTCTGGACGAACTTCAACTTGATGTTCCTCTGCCAACGGCTTACAGTCGGAATGCAGAAGTTCATCAACCAATTTGCCATCCAGAAACCAGTTAAGCATTTTTACCAAAAACAAACTTATTAATTATATATGCTCCCTTAGGTTTGACTTTTACCCTGCAGTGACCCAAGGCAACACCGCTCATCTTCAATGTTGTATTTTCCTTGACAACTTCCAACTCCCAGGTTAAGAATGACACAACTTTTAAATTGGCAATAGCGAAAGCTCTTTATCGAATCACCATGTCGCTTGTTGCATGTCACATGGGCAGTAAACATAGTTAACTATTCAATCACACGTGCATGCTGTTACTACAACAAAGCTGATAAAAAAGCTGCTAGTGAGACTTCCAGACAGGTCTCGACCGCACTAGCAAATATGAGCAAAAATCAATAGTCTGACTACTAGTGCAAGCTTACTAGTGAGGTCTCTGCATACGAAGTCGTGCTACAAGTCCGACTATTTAGTCTGACTATCAAAGTTCGTGCTACTGGTGAGAACTGTGCATACGGGCCCAGAAATTACACCTAAAAGAGAGCGCTTGGTTGCATCATCCAATAGAGAATGGTTGATGTACAGTACAAAGCGTAAATATAGCTAACTAGTGACATATCGTCCTGCACAATGCTTACAGGATTCAAGCCCTGCTTGTAATCTAGAAATTGAATCGGAAACTAATATACCGGTTAAATATAAACTAGCACCATCCACGAAAAAATCACATATTACCTTTAGCCTGAAGCGTTTTTGACTTCACTGTAAAAGGTATTGGTCCATTACGTTTCTTTTTGTTTGGTAACCCAACAACAGTTAGTCCTGCCCCCTTTGGTCTGCCGCGTTTCCTTTGCTTTGGAGGCATTTTAATATCTTCCGTAACGAATATTTCTACTGTAATATAGTTATGATAAGTAGGCATCAGTATCAATGTACTGGGCGGAATCTTAAACTAAATGGATGTGGAGGAGTTGGTTGAATGATGCTAACTCGAAATCATGTCAAAGCAAAAGTGATGTACAAACATTTTGCAATTTAATAAGACTGACCATTGGAACAAAATAAGGTTGTTTTTAACACTATCGACCAGCCTTATCATTACCAACCTGCATTAGTGTTTGAAGAAGCAGCTTGAACTGATTCTTCTTCGTTTCTCGTCGTCAAGTGTTCTTCATCATCGGCTCTCGTCTGGTGTTCTTCCTCATCGGCTCTCGTCAGGTGTTTTTCATGCTTTTGATTTTGATCATCTACAAAAACATAAAAGCAACACTTGCTCCTGTATTTGAAATGACAAGACGCGATGCAGTTTCTGCTCTAAAAGTTTGCTACATCTTTATTCTACTATCACGAGAAAACGATAGAGGGTGGAAGTGCTATACATACAAAGTTGCACTGTTGGAGAGAGTTAAAAGAAACAGATGTAAAAACCACGTGGCTTGCAAAGCTGTGCCAAAATGTTACAATATTAAGTCTACATACTGTATGTAATTTTAAATTTATTCTTCGAAAAAAAAAAATAATAAAGACACTATTACCTGCACCTCAAAAATTAAGAAAAGACTCGAAAAACTCGGTATGCGCTTACCTGATTGAAGCAATTCTCCATCGACTCACATCCAGCGCTCCACATCCATCTCAGCTTGGGCATCTGTAAAACAATGGAATTAAAAACGCATAATGGTAAATCGTGACAGTTTCTGCCATGACTCAAAATAATAGTTTTTTTTTTGGCCACAAAATTATAAGTTAAGCAAAAGATATTTTGTATGCCACACAAATTAGTGCAGTCGCTCGAGGCAATGAACACCATTTGCTATCCATTTATCACATTATAACAGTATTATACTATATTGATAAAGTATTTACAGACCTGTATTGTGTATGAGCTCTGCGACAACCACAATTCTTGTTTCTTGCAGATAATCTCTAAGTGTTGTTAGAACTTCCATATTGTAATCAAATTTTGCTTGGCCCTGTTCCGAGATTATTTGTGCAATGGATGCCAAAACGTCATGTGCTTTCCGGTACTTTTGTTGTTCAGTTAATGTACATTTTCTTTTGCAATTTTCCAATTCAGTTGTTACTGCCTCATCGTCATTGTCATAATTACTGATCTCAGAAGATTCCTGCAATGACCCATAGATACGATGGTTCCTTTTGCAGTAGTGCAAGGTCCAACGACTTGCGCACAGTGACTCATCGTATAGCGGCAATTTCAAGTAATTCTGCACCAAAAATATGTGCCTACAAGGAAGACGCATCGACGAAAAAAAAGCACAAGGGCAGGAGTCACAATGCACCTCCACATTGCCAAGACTTTTTGGTTTTACTACCGCCGATGAAGAACTCAACTTCTCAAGAACATTGATTTTCTTAAAACTTTCAATTTGCTTCTGCAAATGTTCAAATGCAAATGGGATTAAAAACTTTTGATAATCATTTAAACCGTTTGCTGAATGACCTCAATATATGGGAACTTTTAAAGTCAAATTGGCAGCTCGGTGGTCTCGTTCATTTTTAAGAGAATTTACACATTTCATCAAATCCTGAAAAAAAGTGGTAATGCCAGAATATCATGAGATTACACTTTCCAACTTCTGGTTTGTTGACTCTAATCGATTGTTACAGTCGAATCCGGTTAATTGCATAGTCAATTTGTCAAGCCTTTTTATGCGATTAACCGAATTATGCGTTTAAGCGAAAGTGCGAAGTTCACATGTTGCGTGACGCTCGTTACGCACAAAAACGTCAAATGTCATACCTACAAGCGCATACGGATGCGATCATCTTAATCTTACTCAAAAACGAACGCAATCGTCTAATTCTTACTCAAATAGTAAACAAAAACAAGCCAATGAAGGATTACAAATTTGTTTATTAATTTCAAGCAAAATATTCCGCAATAGTTGTTTGTTTAATTTTATTCTGCATGCTATCTTACATTTGTCTTTCTAAACGAAGAAATGTGTCCATATCAAAAACAGTGCGAAGTGCGAAAATTAGTGATTGCGAAATGGCAGCCACGTGTTATTGTTCCTTATCGGTAATTGTCTTCAAACAACATCAATCACATCACACATTGCCTTGTTTTGATCTCTAATCGGCGGCGGCTTTCATATTGCGATGTTGGCAATCGGCGAGCTTGTTTTGTGCTTTGCTATGGTTTATTTCCGTTAAGACTTCGAAACTGTCCGTTTCTGTCGCATATATTTTGAAATGTTTTACACAGCTATTGAATAAACCCTTTATTTCTATTCGTTTAAGCGGATTATGCAATAAACCGCTATGCGATTAACCAAACTATTTTCTTAACAAATGGTTGGCTATGGTTTGGGATTTACGATCTTTATGCGATAAAGTGGATTATGCGATAATCCGGTATGCAATTAACCGGATTCGACTGTAGTACTATTCAAAAAATTAATTTTTTTGCTCTTTAAGCCTTCTACCCATTTGTGCCTGATACCATGCCAGTTTTTATTGAAGTACTCTGCTACACTTCTTGGCACAACATTCTTGAAATGTAATAATAAGTCAATTAAGATGTTTTTTGACGTTTGCAGGCCAGAGTTTTAATATTTTAATCGTTTTGCGTGCTTCTGGCCTAAAGGCTACCAGCTCGGAAGCCTAGGGAAGAGCCACCAGAACGGCGACCACTTACAACAAGCAATGCGAAAAATTGTCTTCCCACAGGAATCTGGTTGCTCTTCCCTAGGCTTCCGAGCTGGTAGCCTTTAGGCCAGAAGCACGCAAAACGATTAAAAAAAAAAAAAAATTCTTGAAATGATCATAATGCACAGTATATTCTTCTTGACTTCTTGAATATGCTATTTTCTGTAGCAATTCGAGGCTCACGGTGCGTTCCACAGATAAAATGCCCATTTTTTCCATCGAAATTTCTAGTCTAAAACTTCGGAGAGTATAAAAAAGACATATGAGAATGTCTGCATTAGGAAGTTTTTCGCAAAGAACATGGCGTTCCATCATGTCTTTATCAGCCATGATTACTTGCACTTTGGGCCAACAGTCATTCCTTTTTTTGAATGCATTCATCATATATAAAATAGTGCTTCGATCTTCAGAAGCAACAAGCCAAAAGCAGATAATTTCAGCTTGGCCATTCCCATCTACAATTTGTAACACATAAAGTGGCATTCATAGGTCGTTGAGTTTGTAAGTAGCATCAATTAACACCAATTCTGGATAAGCAGCAAAACTTCTGTGCATTTCCTGTGTTTGAAATAAAATTCCTTTCAAAATTTTGTTCTCATCTGCATATGCATCCACTGATGACCCTGGTGCAAAAAACAAAATATTTTGCTATGACTGCATCACCCTGACAAAAACTAATAATAATGAAACCATAACCTACATCCTACTATATGTACATATATACTTTATGTCGTACACATGCAAAAAATAATTACATCATTATAGACCATAAAACACTACATCTTGAAAACTGCAACCAATGCTGCCAGTAATATTACTTAGGCCTTTAATTTAAAAAATGTAATTGTCACAAGGGGCTAATAAGATTATTCCAATACTGTTCAGGTTATGTCGTTATTTTGCCACTGAGGACGATATTTTGGTCACAGCCTTACCTGGTAATTTCTTCATTTCTGTTACAAGTTCTTCAAACGTGTTGGTGTGGGTTGCTGCATCCTTTGTTGCAATGTTGTAAATATCCTTCGGTTTCACCATTTTTCCCTAGCTGTTCTGCATATGTTGCTGTATTAGTTTTTTGTTTCCTTTCATTTGTAGCATTTTTGAGATTATTGCGGTCTCGGATTCAGTCAGCTTGCGCTGCTGAGGTACAAAGCGAAAAGTTTCCTGCAAAACAAATGCACATCATAACTCTAACCATGCAAGGTGATTTTATGCTATATACATAAATGGTTTAACTACTATCTATATGAATGGTCCATTGGTCCATCACACAAGATTGACCTTTTCAGCTGAATGCTTAATTGCTAATGAGCAAGTAGCCTATTCAAGTCAATTATAATATGGTATTATCTCTACGCATCAACAATTCAACATATAAATTTTGATAATAGAGCCAACATGAAAATTTTGAAACCTGCCCCGGTTACATTTGGATCTCTTTAATATACATAACAAAAAGAAAACTATTCCATCCAAAACCATGCATACTGGCCAGGCTACCATGCTAATTGTTACCCACAAGTCTAGCCAAAGTTGCAACTTACCTTAGAAATGTCATGACTATGTGAATCATTTTTGCTCATGTGCTTCACATAGAGGTAATGTCCATTTGGTGTGACTCTAACCTTAATTTGAAATCCACAACCTTTCAAATAAGTTCTACACAATAATACTACCATTAAGACCGAAAGACGGTTTAATCTAAATATAGATGAAAAGAGTCCAAAGTGTTTAGATTTACAAGACTGTAAATCTAAGGGTTAGGGATATGCCAAAACGAAAATTACTTGACTCAGCGAGTAAGGAGTACCGATACCTGATAAAATTACTCGGTGAGTACCAGGGCTGCGAACTCGGTCAATTGTTTTATCGAGTTTAAGTTAGAGTTTGAGTTCAGCTTATTTTACGAGTTCGAGTTCAGCATTTTCATTTTTGCGAGTTCAAGTTTGAGTTCAAGTTCAATGAAAATTTATCAAGTTCTTTTGGGTTTAGAAGAAAAAGTGATTATCTTGAGCATGGCGCAAGTCGTTTTTAAGTAAAAACAAGTGGTTATTAAGTAGCCTGTGACCTAGGAGACAACCGTCTTTGACATAATACCGTTTTAAAGACGTATATCGGCATTTTTAAAATGATTGTACAAATGAAAATAAACTCAAGCTTTCTTAAAATATTCAAGTTTTCAGACCAGATTATTTACGAGTTCGAGTTTAAGTTCGAGTTCTCAGCTCAGACTTTTTTCGAGTTCAAGTTCGAGTTCGGCAAAAAGATTGAGTTCTTTCGAGTTCAAGTTCGCAGCCCTGGTGAGTACGAGTACCTATGATGTCATACACGCATAAGCTAATTGTGTCATCATAACCATCAAATCTTACCCTGATTCTTGAATGCTGCAAGTTTTAGAACATGACGTAATAATATTTTTTTCACTAGATAATCGGCTTTTGGTAAAAATGCCGCAATTAAAAGCATTGTCACACATGCTTTCATGTTTGCATTAACAAACAGTAGCGCAAAAACATACCACTGAGTAATGGCCTAATATTGCATAATACTTGGTAAGTACAAGTAGTAAAAAAACTGTAATACTCGGCACATCTCTCCAAAGGGTTAGATTTACGATCTTGTAAATCTAGCCAATGCCTTATATGTTATATATACAATAATCTAAAAACAATGTTACATTTGCGGTCACATAAATCTAGCCACTGCCAAGAAAATATTACAAACAGTCTGCAAAGTTAAGGTTAGATTTACGGTCACGCACATAATTATAGCCAATACTAAAATTTTAGCTCCAGTGGACAAATAAATGATTGTATGTAAGAAATATTTGGCATAAATCACAATAAAAAATGTGTGAGTATAATTTGGTCATCTGGTGGTAATAGCCATTTAAATGTCATTGACGTAAACCATTGCATTAAATCTTTCTTTTCTTAGGAACAATAAGATTCTTCTGCAGTGTTTTTGAAATATTGTTATTGCATCTATTACAGGACTGCGATCAATCAGTTCAGAAAAAAGCTCTATGATCATGAAGATCAAAGTGTGAATGTACAAGTAAAAGATCACACAGAATAAGATTACTGTAACTTATATCTTTTATATAGTACGGTATATAACGCTTTTGCATCTACAATGGTCTACATATAATATCAAACCTTTAATTTCGACGTTGTGCACTTTCCACCTCTTCTTTTAAATATCTGCCTCCATGTATGCAGGCGTAGTCAATTTCAGCAAATACCAAACTTCATTGTACTTCTTTTTTGTTGCTCGCCTGGCTGCAGATTTTACGGTGCGAGATCTTCGTTTGTGCAGTTGAACTAAATTTTTCCTTTCCCACTGCTGAATACTTTCCGATAATGATTCATAAGAAATAAATTTACTCCCTTCTTCCAAAATGTAAATTGGGGCTGCTTCTTCCATAGTGCATATGCGAATAACTTTAGACAGTAGATGGGTATTATATTAGATCAATTAATACAATGATATAATACAATACAACGATATAATCTGTAATAAGACATACAGATCGAAACATATTTGACTATGAACAGATGGAGTCATGTGCACCTTTGCACAGAGGGAAATTACCGGTCACCCCTAAGCTAACCCCATGTTGAACCTTAATTCTTTAAAAAACTTGGAATACTGCACTTTGGATGCCTACATTTAGTTCCATCCAAGGTCTAATAACTATAAAAAGGGTCACTAGAATGGTTAACGTATAGTATTGATTCCCAGGTTCGGTTAGGGTTAGGTTTGGTTAGGATTAGGTTATAGGTTAGTTAGGTTTGATTAGGGTTACGTTCGGTCAGGGTCAGGTTATAGGTTAGTTTAGGTCATAGGTTTGGTTAAGGTTGGCAGACACAAAAACTGTGGTGGCTGAGTCTAGACATTACGACACTAGAACAACTGCCACTACCTAACTTGCTAACCTACGCAGTTACTGGTGAAAAGTTGATGTCCTTAAACAGTTAAATGTTCTAACAAACCAAGGAAGGCAATAGCTATGCCCTGCCCAACTGCCGAACTCTAGCCTACACTAAATGTTTACATTTCATTCCATTCAACTTGTAGTAGCTCTAAAAAGGGTAAACCTAACAAACTGCTGTAGGCAATAGCTATGCCCTGCCCAACTGCCAAACTCTAGCCTACACTAAATGTTTACATTTCGTTCCATTCAACTTCTCTGCTCATGCAAAGTTTCCCGCGTGTTGCTTATGACGTCATTTGTCACATAACTTTGACATCTACAACAAGAAATTATGGTCACGTGATTTTTAATTCCGAAAACAAAAATTACAGTCACGTAACCTTAGCCACTCCCTTTCAAAAAAGTATTGAAATTGCAAAATATAGTCGTTACCGTACTATTTGGAGACATTAAAAAGTTACTAGTTACAGTTACTTTTAGTTTAGTTCCTGTTAAAAAAGATTCTTTTATCATTAGATGTTGGTTGAATGAAACACTTTTATGTAATCTTTGTCGGCGCTACGGATTACGGATTTTTGATTGTGCACTAACGTTGGCAACCCTAACCATGCTGTGAGAAGATATTAGAACATTTTTGAATTGAAGACCTCCTTTTAATGATATAATAAGTTACATTTTAATATCTTCCCTGCAGGGATTGTTTTGATTGCATAAGTTTTACCAATAGCGTGTAATATTTGTTGAACAGATAATGTTGTTGTTAATAAAGTCGCTTTACCTCTTTTGTTGCTTCTTGTTTTAAAAAGACATTTTGAAACTAAGACAGCATAAGCAAAGACATTTTGAAACCCAAAAGTTCTGGTCTCAGCCAGGGGCGCACCCAGAAATTTTTAAAGAGGGGGGTTTGAATTTTTCAAAAGCAACCAGTACCTAATTGTGGTTAATGCAGTTATAGTCAAACAGGGTTTCGTGGTAATAGTTGCATCGTTGCAACATTTGTTTATTCCAAAACCTTGTAATAATGATTTTGAAAGTTGTTGGTTGTGAAGATTGCATGCAAGATAACAATTTACTCCAATGGGGGCCTGGGGGCGCGGCCCCCAGCCGCTGGGCAAATTTTGCGATGTATCAGAGAAAAGTAGCCATTTTAACGCCATTTGGATGACGTTTTGTATGTTTTTACAGCAACTAGAAACAGCTAAATTACTAAGATACACTGGACAATTCTTGCGATTCTCCAGAAAAAAAAAAGCCATTTTAACGTCATTTGGATGACGTTTTGCACGTTTTTAGAGCAATTAGAAAAAGCTAAATGCCTATAGGTTGGGGGCTGGGGTCGAAGCCCCCAGCTTCTGAGCAATTCTAGCAATTTTTCAGAAAATAGCCATTTAGATGACGTTTTGAACATTTTTAGAGCAATTAGAAACAGCTAAATTACTAAGATAGGGTCCTGGGGGCTTTGCCCCCAGCCACTGAGCAATTCTTGCAATTTTTCAGAAAAAAAATAGCCATTTTAACGCCATTTGGATGACGTTTTGAACGTTTTTAGAGCAGTTAGAAACAGCTAAATTACAAAGATTTGAAAGCGTTTGAAAGAGTTTATTTTGCTTAGTCCAATCAGCCCCCGCACACTTACCTGTCAAGTCCAAAATATGTTCATATGCTGAAAGATTGCAAATTTGGCTTAAATTTTTTCAATCAATGCGTTTTTAAATTCAACAAGCTTGTTAGTGGCACAGAATTTTGAAATAGCTTTCATTAGCGTCGGAGCTATAATTTCCACTCAGGCTGTTTTACATTGAACGTTTTCATCCAACTTTCTTCATGAATCTACGCTAAAATGAAGAAAAAGTAAAATGCGATGGTATATACAGAAGTTGATTACACTGAAATAGACATTGGGTTGCTATTATGATGCATGATGCTGCAAAATCACCTAAAATACTATTAGGTAAATGCAAAAATAAAGAGAAAAGCATTTGGATATGATAGCTCTGACGCTGTTAACAGCCACTTCTAAATTCCTGAATACGTTTGCAGAATAAAAATCTTGACAATTGAGTGTGATTTTGTTATGCTTTTCGTCTTCAAACAGTGGATTTGTTTGCTTTTTTAAGGGAAAACGTGCGTTTGGCTTGGTAGGTTTTTTTTTATACAAGGACAACTTTTTTCACTAAATGATGTTTGTCTCTTTTTAGTGTCAAGCAATGTTCTGCTCAGAAGTTTGTGATTGGGTATAATATTTTCATTATTTAATGGATATAACAAATACGCATAGTTACACAATATATCGGGCTCGTAGTTGAAACGCTGTGGAAGCAATATTGTAATTGAAACAAATGCAAAAATCTCAATTGCTTGGTAAATATCATAAGAATCAAATTACCACCCTAAAACAACATCTTATCTTGCAGGATCAAATTGCAACCCTAAAACAACAACGCAAGTGATTATTTAGAGAAAAGTAAATATGGCAAAGTGTTACAAACTGTTTATATCAACAAAATTATGTTGTTTTTTGAGTTCCAAAAGGGGGGGGTTTCGACCCCCGAAACCCCCCCCCCCTGAGTGCGCCACTGGTCTCAGCATTGAACATTGTGAGATGCTTGATTTCTTGAAAGGCAATTAAATAAAGTGTATCAATGTGTTACATTTGCAATAGTCAATAGCAGCCAGGCTCCACAGTGTCAGTTAGTGTCAGATTATTCATGTACCAGTACACGCAAACAAAGAAAAGTCCACATTTGGAATATACAGCTGCATGTAAATAAAGTATATACTGTACATTGGGAGACAAGAAAGAGCAAAACGCTCACATAGTCAAGGCCACCATGTATCACACACTTTTGCTTTTATAAAGTAATGCTCAGCATTGGGTTGTAAGTTCTCAAGGAAGATGGCAGACATAATATCAATGCTCTATTACTTTACAATTCTTTTAACATTCAGTAGAGTAAAACACCTCGACAATCTCATTCTCTTGCTATTGCCAATGCCGTATGGATAGATTTGGGCTTCAAACAAATATTTTAAGTATAATATTCACTTTATACGCCATACACTGCTTCATAACGATCCTTACAATTATGACTGTATTTTTTTGAAAGAACAAATTGTGTAGAAGAAACAAGCATTGCTTCTGCTAACCCACCCCCTCCCCCCAAATGCAAATAACTTACAGTATTACAATGTGCTGTTGTGTAAAATTTAGATTTTCACGCAATCGCAAACAAAGGAATTAGTTATCGCAATGCATCACATATATTAGAAACAAAATCATGCCTAATTCTATTTATATATACCTTAAGTTTAGATCGGCTTTAACTGCTTCTTTAAATTTAGGAAAAAAAAGATCTTACCAATTTGGTTGCAAACTATTTCAAATATGGGCACTACAAAATTGCAATGCTTTTTTGGCAGAATTCGAGTTTATAGCATGTAAATAAAAGTTGCTCTAACTAGTACATCTTGTGTTGTACGTATGTACTGTTTTAGTGGATGTGAAATATTGATTACGGTATATTCAGTATTGATTTGGAAGTTTATTGTGTTGGAAGAGATACATAAATTTTACCATTTCGAAATGATACATATCCATGACTTTTAATAGTTTTAATTCATGATACAAGGTGTTGTTTTTTACGTGTTCATTTTTGCTGACATTGCGAATAATTCTTATAATTTTGTTTTTGAGGACTTGCAATGGCTGCAAGATTGACCCATACTGAGATCCATAGGTGAGCAAGTTAATGCAAAACGCTTACTTTCTTAACCACTAGTTCATTAACAAACTTCACTCTTCCATTAACGTTAATCTGTTCTACTTTAATTAACAGAAGTTAATAAAGTTTGTTAATTCGTTAATATTTTGCATGTAATTTACATTTCTTTTTCTTCACTTGCTTCTAGAACACGTATTTACGCTGTTGAGCTGATTGTAAGCAAATATCTGTTGCTATGTTGGTTTTTTTGTGTTTTGGAAGTTACATTTTACAGTCTACACTAATTTCAAGATAAAAATAAGTTCAAATGCACTAACACAGGTGCGATCAGAAAATTTTTGGAAATTGCAAACAGCGATAATTAATAGATGTATGACGCTGCAGGTTATTATTAGCCACAAAAAAGAGGTCCTTTCTTGTATAAAATTCGTGCTAATGCACAACATAACATAACATTGTTTATTTTGTTGTGACTACAACACAGTTTCAATTGATATCATCATGAAAAAGCAAAAACAAACAATTAGTAAAAAAGCAGTTGTAAAAATTTAGGTAATTCGGCGACAGGGAAGCTACGAAAAGACCTCATCAGTCATCGAGTCAAAGCAGCCACCCTCTATGTCAGCAATTCGAAGAGAATTGTTGAACGTCAAAAAGCAAAAACAAAAAACACAAAATTTTATTTTTTCTTTTAAAACTTTAAGTCTATCAATTGCTTGAGTAAAATGCGACAACACATGGTCAAGCTCATTATCAGATGTACAATTGTAAAAGATATTCTTTGAGTTTGACTTTAAAGGAATGTTTGGGAAGATTTTGTATTTCTCTGGGTATTAAGTTCCACACGTAAGCACCCTGATACCTGATGCTACGTTGCAAGCGATTAGTGCGATAAAGAGAAATATGCAATTTGTTTTTGTTTAAACTAAATCTGGTAAAGCGATGGGAAATTTGCTAGGATTTTTGGATAAGATGAGAAAATACGGAAGAGGATGGCAGTTTGTCATGTAAAAAATCATGAACTAGTTTGGCAATTTCAAATTTATACAAATCAGT
This sequence comes from Trididemnum nubilum, assembly GCA_963965965.1. Classification (NCBI taxonomy): domain Eukaryota; kingdom Metazoa; phylum Chordata; class Ascidiacea; order Aplousobranchia; family Didemnidae; genus Trididemnum; species Trididemnum nubilum. The sequence continues at coordinate 12,165,174 of OZ014479.1, forward strand.
TAGTTTCAGGATTTTTAGCTAACTGTAATATGGAGTTGGGGTTTCTCTGGTAGTACCACCACCTATAATCTTAACAGCTTTATTTTGAAGACTTTCTAATTTCCTCATATAGGTAGGAAACGTAGACCCCCATATGACCAATCCTCAGAGAAGGTGAGGGTGAAATAGTGCGAAATAAATTTTACATAATGCCTCCCGAGGCAGCATGGCTTTCAATCTATATAGTATTCCGACGCCTCTAGATAATTTACTTTTGATGATTTTAATATGGTTCTTAAAATTCAGTTTCGAATCGATCATAACTCCTAAATATTTAGCATTGTTACCAGTGCAAACTTGCAACTACCAGTGCAAACTAGTTTGTACTGGTACGATAAATGAATGGTGCAAGATATTAACAATAAAAACGCTAACGGAAGTTAACAACAGATGTTAATTTAGACCGTTGACATGAAAAAAGTTTTTAGCAGATTGAGAAGTTAATGAAAAAGTTAGCTTCGGTATTAACGGACTAATGCCCATTTATGCTAAAATCCCATAAAGTATTCACTAATCTATTGTACAACACTAGAAGGTTTTTCTGACAGATGTGTCGAAGATAACAAAACATACCTCAAATTTGTGTCACTTTTTTGCAAACATGCTTAACATGGATATCAAACTTAAGTTTTTCATCAACAAGTAATTCTGAATATTTTGCAACAGGCGTTCTGTTGATTTTTTCTCCTCGTATTGTTGAGGGAAACTTATTGACACTCATTTTCTTAGGTGAAAAAACATAAAACTAGTTTTGGATACATTTAGGTTTAGTTTGTTTGAAGTTAGCCATTTATTGATTATCTTAGTGTCATTATTAGCTGTATTGTTTAATTTGTCTAAACTATTGTCACTCACAATCATAATTGTGTCATCAGCAAATAGTCTAACATTAGACTTAGGGAGGTCATTAACATGCAAAGAAAATAAAGTACGGCCTAGGATTGAACCTTGGGGCACTCCATGTGTCACTTTTTGCTTGTTAGAAGCCATTCCATTAACACATATGAACTGAAATGTGTTGGACAAATAATTTTGGAAGAGTTAATTACTATTTTCTCTAATGCCATACATGTATAATTTCTGTAACAATATCTCATCATTGACTGCATCAAAAGCTTTTTTGTGGTCTAATAACAGTATGCAAGAACGTTTACCGTTATCTAGGTTATTGCAGGTTTGAGAATAGAAATCAGTAACTGCATGGTTGTAGAATGACCTTTACGGACGCCTAGTTGTTACTCTGCAAGAATAATTATTATTGTCTTCCAGAAATTTGGTTAATCTTATTCATATCAATTTTTCAAAAACTTTGGCTAAAGGAGACAATCATGAAATAGGTTTATAATTGTCATAGAGCTTTGTTTACCTGATTTAAAAATGTGTTTAACTTTAGCTATTTTTAACGCATTTAGGAAAATATTCATGTTCTAAGCACTTGTTAAAATATTTACTGAAAAAGTTACCGGAAGCTATCTATTCACCAACAATTTTACAAAATTTAATGGGAATATTTTCGGAAACAGCTGCTATTTTGGAATTTGGATTTAGAATTACTTGATAAACTTCTACTGGTACAATTGGTTGAAAAAAACAGGAATGCATATTTGATGGTATTTTGTTAATAAATGAATCTTGAAGGTTACCAGTGCCTGTTTGAGCACTTAAATTTGCTCCAACATTTACAAAATAATCATTTAACGTATTATATTGCTTATTTCAGATTTTGGCTCTGTATTTTTATCATCCTTAGTAGTAAGCGTTTAAATAGTAGTACTGCTGCATCGTTTGTTTTGATCAAGCAATTCGTTGATTATAGACCATTGTTTTGATATGTCTTGCTTATGCTTTAAGAGTTGCGATGTGTAATAATGTCTTTTTTGCAAGTCTTTTTATGAAGTTTAGCGTATTAAGATACTTTTTGTAGTAGGCAATTAATTCTGGATTATTTTGTTTGTAACATTTGGTGTATAATTTGTTTTTAGTTTTGAAAGACATAAGAATTGCTTTGGTTTGCCATGGTTTCAATTTTTGTTTCTGCTGTCTTCTGCTAAGTCTTTTAAGTGGAGCATGTACATTAGCAATGTCAGCAAAGCCATCAATAAAACTTATACATATGTTTTCAAGATTAATATCAAAGTTTTGAGTCATCGAGGCTAAGTCAATTGATAATCTGTCAACCAAATGAAAATTAGAAAATGAATAGAGAAAGAAGTCTGTTAATACCGGAGCCAAAGTACAAAATCAACATTTTCATTACTTAGTTCATACCGGTAAATACGTAGGTTTATTATAACTAACTGTAACTGAAGCTCTAACTAGTTCCTTTTTCAAAATGGTAACTCTAACTTAGTTACTTTTTTGCCATGTAACTGTAGCTCTGTTACTTTTACAAAGTAAGTTGCCCACCACTGACTGCTGTTATATTTGGCTGTGTAAAAATAAGAAAATGGGAAAGTCTTGGCACCTGCTTGGTGTGCGCAGACATTTAATAATGAAGCCTAAAAAACTAACCCTAAGCCCTAACTTTAACCCTAACGCTAGCCCTAACTCTATGCCTAATCCAAACCTATAACTGTAATAATCAAAATAAAAATTTTCAAAAATGAGTGATGTCATCAGAATCTTTGTTTATTTAATTGAGCATGTTACGTGAGCCAAGTCATTTTGTAAGAAAATCGCTATCTATCCTAGCTCTAACCCCAACTCTAAACCTAACCCAAACTCGAACCCTAGCTCTAACCTTAACATTAGTCCTAACCCAAACTCAAAGTCTGACCCAAACTTTAACAATAATTTAAAAAACAAAAAAAGTAAAGGAGCAAATGAGCGCTGCTCACTTTTTGCTCTCTTATTCACTTTCTGGGCATTACATAACGTAACAGTAGCCATTTCCTAAGCAAAAAATGGTGATCGACAAGTGACCATGACAATGTATTAATGCCGCTGTTGATATAGACATTTCTATTGATATTCGATGGTTGCAATATTGCTGTTAATTAGCATTATTTTTTTGTCTGAAAACGAATGATTGCGATGTTTTGCAATAGGATTCGATATTCTGGAAAGATCCTGAAATTCAAAAAAAGTTCCAAAATTGTTCTAGAATAAGCAAATATTCTGAAATAAACATCCCTAAACAGATCCATCCACTCACCAGTACAGTAGGCTTACTGTCCCAATGAGCTTCACTACACATACCTAGCCTGTAGCTAAAACTAAAAACAGTGTGGATTGTAAAGGTAACGAAATATCGTTACTTGTTCAAATTTCATTAATTATGTTAGTCTTGATTAGTTCTGTATTAGTTTTTGTTGCCTACCTGTTCTGCCTATGTCCTAAAACAATAGTGGTAAAAAAATCAAGCACAAATTCCATTTTTTTGCTTGTCAAAGAACGTATTGCAAGATCTGAGGTAAACCAAATATTTTTTCCTTGTTTGAGCAGTGAGGAATTGCATTGTAAATCTTGCTCTCTGCTCTACACAGTACAAGTATGGCACCGATAAGGTATATATATACTGCCAATTGGCCATGATACTAGTGCAAAGTCATCCTCTTTGTTTCTTTCCGGCACTGTTGAAGAGATGTAACCATTGGTGGGCAAGTCAATGCGAAATGTTAGCTTCATTAACCACTAGTTCGCTTACAAACTTTATACCTTCGTTAACACTAATCTGTTATTTTCAGCTTTAATTAATGGAAGCTAATAAAGTCCATTAATTCGTTAATATTTTGCGTGTAATTTACATTTTTGTTTATTTACTTGCTTCTAGAACACGTATTGATGCTGTTGAGCTGATTGTAAGGAAATATTTATTGCTGTGGTGGTCTTTTTGTGTTTTGAAAGTTACATTTTACAGTCTAATCTAATTTCAAGATAAAAATAAGTTCAAATGCACTAACGAAGCTGCGATGAAAAAATTTTTGGAAACTGCAAACAGCAATAGTTATTAGACCTATGAGGCTGCAGGTTATTATTTGCCACAAAAAAGAGGTCCTTTTTCCACTTTCTTCTATAAAACTCGTGCAAATATGCAACAAGTGTTACCAGTGCAAACTGGTTTGTACCAGTACCATGAATAAATGATGCAAGATATTGATGATAAAAACCTAGCGGAAGTTAACAGAACTTAACGAAAGTTAATTTAGTCCATTAACATGAAAAAAATTTTGAACAAATTAACAAGTTGATGAAAAAGTTAGCTTCGTTATTAATGGATTAGCGAACTTGTGCCCACCTATGGATGTAACTGATAATGATTTTAGGTCTAAGTTTTAGTTTAGAAAATTTAAATGGTTACAGTAATAATTTTGTCATATTTGTGGCTTTTTTTAACATAAAAATCATCCTAAAACACAATAGTAGTTGATGATGTTTGGTTAGGTTTGATTAAACAATTTAAAGCGTACCTTATTTGTGTGATTGTCCTGACATGAAATAATGCACAGATCGGACTGTGACGTATAGGCGCAGGATCTTTAAGGCCCCTCCAATTATGTACCGAGACTTTTTGGCACCTGGACTTTTAAGTGCCGAGACTTTTAGGCACCAGAGGTAAGAAAATTTTTTTTCAAAAGTATTTTTTACAAAACAAAATTTTTTCAAAAAATTTTGTTTTTGTTTCAAAAGACCAATTTTTTTTTAACAAAAAATGTATTTTTAAATTTTTTTTTTCAAAAACGTATTTTTCTTTCAAATAAAAGCTTTTTTCAAAAAAAGTTTTCCGAACAAAAAAGTATTACTTCGATTAAAATGTTAATTGTTATAGAGTTTTTTTTCTGATATTTGTCAAGAGGAATTGTCAGAATAGAGAGCGCAGGAAAAGGAGCAGCTATAGGAAGAAGCGAAGCAGTGATTGGCTAGAAAAGTATGGATGAGCTATTGTGTTCAAACCAGCTTTCCAATGAGCTATTATGTTCTATAGGTTGCTATTGAAGTTATTGCTAATATTTGCGTTTGAAGTTACTGATTGGAAATGGATAAGGATTATTACACTCTTAACCAAGCTTTCGAAATGGTAGCAGCTGATAGCGATTCATGGAATGAACCAGAGTATTCTGAGCCTAAATTTAGTGACCGTGATCAAGTTTTATAACATTTTTTGATAGTCCTACTTATGTGCTACAAATGTTACATACATTGTTTGGGTATAAAATAACAGGTTAAGCTTACAGAATTGTTAGAAGATAGGTTGTAAAAAATCATTTTCTGTGAGCAAAAATTCAGCGCTCAAAGGGTTAAGTTGGGAACGAATTCTTTTAGTCGGCAGAGAGTGGGGTTAGAAGTTTTGGTAAAAGTGACGTTATTGAACAAAATACAATTAGAAATCAATTTTTTGTAAAACTTTTTTCGCTCTCCTTCCATCTATCTGCTTTCGAAGTCACTTTTATCAAAACTTCTAACCCTGCCCTCTGCCGCCAAAAAAAAAATTTGTTCTCAACTTAAAAGTTGTACACAAATAATGCTCCCTCATTGATACTTTTCCAGCCAATTACTGTTTGACTTTTTCCTATAGTCGCTCCTTTTCCTGTGCTCTCTACTCTGACGATTCCTCTTGACAAGTTTCAGATGAAAAGTTTCGAAAATATTAACATTTTAATCGAAGTAATACTTTTTTATTTGAAAAATGTTAGTTTTTTTTGAAAAAAGCTTTTATTTGTAAAATATTATACGTGTAAATACTTCAAGTATTACCATTCAGTTTAGTTCGTCTATTACATAAATAGCAGTACTATAACAAACAGGATCGTTTCTGTTGAAAACCAGTTGCAAAAGTATATGTGTCGTATCTGCTTACTTAAGCCACAACAAGTTTACATTAACAGATACACTGGTCACAATACAACACCTATGTGAATAACAGTTAAACAGTAATCTAGTCCATATAGTATTGACATTTGAGTTACTCATCTGCTTTCTGACTGAGAACTGGACACATACTCGTATACAGACTTAGAACTGTCCCTTGAGTCAAGACGTCTAGATGTAATTGGTGGACGTCTAGATGTAATTGGTGGCGGGATTTTTTCGTTATCCACGAATAAACAATATTGTCCATGATCAATTTGCCACTAAGCTTGTTTTTTTTCCTTTCGGGCTTTGTTGAAAGAGGGAAGCAGCAACTTTTTCTGGTTTACGAAAATCTTGGGCAAGTGTTCTGTTACATAGATAGTTCGGCCCTGCTTGCCGTTTGTCAACTTACCGTCATGGAAGAGGTTAGCGTTGTACGCTTTCAGGTTCTTACATGACGATAAGATTAGCTGCTTGTCGAAAACACTGCTTAGTTTGACAATAATTGGTCGGCAAACTTGGTGTCCTTGCTTGAAGAGAGGCCCGTGTGGAAGCCGATGAATATCAATTACTTTTGTTTGTGACCTACAAATTTTTAGACCATTCTCCAGAAATTGATCAAACTTCTCTAAGGTTGATTGTTTGGTTTCCCAAACCTCTTCTATTGATTCTTCCATACCGTGTACTAGCAAATTTAGTCTTTTGCTATATGTGCTTCTCTAGCGACTTCGTCTTGTTTAGCATTAGCTTGTTCTTGTTCAAGTTGCTCAACTCGTAGTTTTAGTTTAACAAAAACAAAGGTACTACAAGCTCACGCAAAGTTCCAGTTACAAAACAAATGGTCCACTACACTTTTATATGAGAATTACCGGTAAATGCAAACAATGTTAATAATGTAACTGCATTGATTTAAAACATGTTCCAATTATCCAGTTTATACTTCAATTTGGATCCAGGATAGTTTGAGATTCGGATCCTTCTGGATTTGGTGTTCTGAAATACCCATCCCTACTTCGAAATCGTTCGCTTGCTTGCCGCCACATCAAGACTTTGTTGGTGGTATTCAACATCCTCTGAGTGCAGATGCTGAGTTTTTTGTTTTTTTTATTAGGTAAAGACATTCTTCACCCAAAGCAAGCGAGGTTAAGTTAAGCTTATTTTCAAATGCTTTTGAGAGAAAATCAATATTTTTTATTGTTTTCTAGTATAATTGGTTGCATGCTTAATTTGTTTTGAGTAGCCTTTTGGTTTCATAGTATGGCGTAGTGTAGTTTTAGCAGTGAGCCAATTAAGGTGGATTTACGCAGATCATTTTTTCCACGTTTTTTTTTTTGATTTTTCCCCACTTTTTTTGGTTTTTATATGTATTTGCTTCTCCATGAAAAAGTATTGGCTTTTTTGTCTGCATTTCATAAGTTCATTTTGCACTAAAGTAGACTATCACATAAAAATGAAAATTTTGTTCAAAAATTTCCTGTATGAAGTGAACAATGAGAGCAAATTTTCAAAATAAAGCTGTATATAACCCTTCCCAAAAAAATTTTCCGGAAAACTTTTGTTCAGTATGATATGTTACAGCCTAGTTAGAGCAGATATGAACATATATGAAGATGCGGACAACAAAAATGAACATACTTTTTCATGGACAAGTAAATTATGAAAACAGACACTGTAGGAATCTAAAGATATTATAATTTTCAAAACATCGCACTTGTGCGTGCAGTTGCATTTGTGGTGCAATTACTTTTTGGGGCTTGCAGAAACGCTTGCAGCGCAAGAATTTTAGAGTAGTTGTGCTTTTGGCACAACTTTTATGACTTGTGCTGCTTATCTATGATGACAATTAATTGTAATACTGTAATATATTAAGTTTATTGCCAAATTTATAAGAATCTTTTTCTTAAAAGTGGTGGACAAGTTATTCAGAAAAAGAATCTTACTCCCTTGTGCAGGTTGCATTTTCACAAAAATATTTATTATAACATCGCAAAGTCAAGTTTACAAATTAGTAAGAATGGTGACAGTAATTACAGTTTTAACCTTCTTGCATCGAATACACGATTTATTGTGCATGAGTTTTGCTAGTTAATATTTTGATTACTACTGTAGGTTAATAAAATTATTTGGATAAATGCCATTATGCGTGATAAATTGTGTATCCTGGATTTTGCAAACCTAGTAGGTTTTATAAATGTCAAAGCTAAATTAGTAGGTTTTTAGTTCGATAGAAACCTATGCACGATTTATCGCGCATCTGGAATTGGAAGTAATAATAACAAAATGTGTTACATGTTTAGAACCATTTCTATGTATTTTGTTACGTTCAGTTTCATTTTGCGATTGGATTTTATATGAACGTTTCATATCACCTTGTTTTTGATAAGGTTTACCTAATTTGTGGCGCAGATAATCTATATTGATCATCAAAAAGTGTTTTTTTGGATGAAATGAGAGATATTGGCAGTTGATTGGAAAAAAATAGGCACAACTTATACTGTGATTCAGGTGGTGAAATTCCGGTTATGATCAATATACTTATTGGTGTAAAGCTTTCTGAACTGATACACAATTAAGTACTCATCACGCGTAAAACATATTTATATTGATTATTTGCATTTCATTTTTTTAATTAAGGTAAACAAAAATCAGCAAAAGTTTTTCAAATTTAAAAAAGCAATTTTTTTCTGAAAAATTGCTTGCCTTTTTGACATCATATGCCAATCACTTTGACTTGGCAATTCGCTTAACTTTTATTGCTTAATGAAAGATTACATTATATTATTCTTCAATAAAACCATATTTTCCGGCTAATAAGCCGACTCTAATAAGCTGTGACCAACTTTTAATTCTTCAAATGAGGGTTTTGCCATATTACCGCCGAATTAGCCGAGGCAGAAAAATTGATTGGCGCCGTGCAGCACCAGATTAATCCAGCGCCTGGCATTACAGATTTTTGTGCCGAGTTGAAGCACCAAACGCAAATTTTATCCGTTTTAATCGCACATGCAAATACGGTATCGATAGCACAAAGTACAAAATACGGTAGTGCAAAGTGTTAATAAGTAGTACAAAGTGCTGTGAATTGGCACACAGTGACATTTTGATTTTTGGTATTGTCTGATTCAAGGTGTATCTGCCGAATAAGTCGACTCCAGAAAATTAGGTTAAAAAATTAGGTCCGAAATCTGCTTATTAGATGAAAAATTTGGTATATGGTTTTGTGAGGTTTTGAACTATGTTCAGTGCATTATTTTGGAACACTTTAAAACTTTAAAATTATTCTCCAGAAAGTCAGTAGTGTAAAGGCTAAATAAACCGTGATTGAACATGAAATTAATTGGTTTTATTTATAATAATAACAATTAAGCTTTACTGGTGAAAATGGAAGTAATAATTAGAAACTTAAAAGAAATAAATGTTTGCGTCTTAATTGAGAATTTTTACTGTTTGTTAATGGTTGTTATAATAATTTACATAGTAGCAGCAGCATCATAGGAAAAGGTTTGATGCACGTTCCGTGTGCGCAGACATTTTGTAATAAAGCCTAAAAACCTAAGCCCTAACGTTTACCCTGACCCAAACCTATAACTGTAATAATCAAAATAAAAATTTCTGAAAATCTGTGATGTCACCGGAATCTTTGTTTATTAAATGGTGCACGTTCTGTGTGCCTAGTCATTTCGTTTTGGAAAACTATGTTATATTTCAGCAAAGATTTGCATATTGATTTTAACATGCTGTTGGACAATGAGTGTAAGAAAAATACTGCGTTGTGCAGATTTTCATCAGGATTTTTTTGGTTGTATCTCATCAAGATGCCGTGTATTGTAAACAGCTGCAACGTGTCACAGAAAATAATCACCATTAGAACAATCCCATTAAACCACAAAAAATACATGATGGAACCAGTGCAAAAAAAAAGAAAATTAAAAATAATTTCATTAAGTAAAATTTAAAACAAGTTAAAAAAAGGTAAGGTTAAATTTTCGTGTTGACTGGTTTTTACTGCTTTCTTTCTAACAAAACTGGAACTTGAAAAACTCTACTTATTTTGATTAACTCAAACTTTGAAAAGTCAAAATGATAAACTTCAACTCTCTTTGAAAGTGAAATTCAGCTTAACTTACATCAATAGAGTTCGCAAACTTCAATACCTGATGCATTTTCTCCTTTTGTTGTTGCTTGATAAGCAGCAATCAACAGCTTAATATTAGTCCAACAGTTTGCCATCGTGGCCAATTCATTTTTATCACTTTTGATATGCTAGATATTGCACCAATATGTTTTTGTGGTTTTATTATTTTAAGACAGAGTCGGAGGACGACTATATTCAGCAAAGATTCCTTCAAGTGATGGCTATGATGAGTGGGATTTGGGTGGCCAATGGGTCTCGAGGTAGGTAGTTATTTCTTAAGTATTGTTCAAAATATTGGAGATTTGTAAATTAACTACTGGTACCAGTAATTTTGATGTGCAAAATTTCCAGTGGTGACTGTATTTTGATATTTGTTCTTTACTTTTTGACAAGACACTGTACCATCAAAATATTTTTTTGCAATATTGAGGATATAGCTGCAAACTGAAATGAATCCTGCAAACAATCGTTGATTGTTTTTGGTAGGACAAAAGATTTAGATATTTCTTGACTTTAATGATGAAATAAATAAAAATTTGGAAAAGGATTACATGGCCTATTGCATGGCTTTGCAACTTTTTGATTTTACAGGTTTGATTATCACATGTTAGATCCGGTATTGTCCTTGTCGACAGAGTTGACTGGATTTCTTATGGTCATTATCTATACCGTGCCTTACCATTTTGTTCGATCACCTGCATCCTGTTTTACCAGTCCATTTTTTCTCATCTCATTCTCTACTTGGTTTTGCTACGTGTATTTCGGTCTTTCTCTACTTACGCTCACTTCAAATTTCAAAGCCTTCAATGTCACATTTTTATCTTCTTTAAAACATGACTGTACCATACCGACCATACTGTCCTCAACATAAACATGACCGTACCTCTTCATACTTTCCTCAAAACATGACAGTACTAACGCATATTGATGCATCTGGTTGTTTCTGACCCCAATGCCTGAGATAGTTTGACATAAAACCTTAACCTTAATTTGAATGCATTAAAGCCTCTTGCGTCAAACTGGTCATGTCAAAGAGTTATGATTCACTATCTCGTTGCAGTCACAACTAACATTACCTTGACAAAGCCAATTACAAACTTGGGTAGCATTGCAGTGTAGTTTTGTGATTGCACAATAATCTTTGTCTGTGTTAATGTTTGACTCGATACAATGTTATGCAGCTCCCAATACAATGTTATGGAATTGCTTGAAGATTTTGGAGTAGAGGTATATCCTCAATACATGGAAGGAAATAATAAATTGATCATTGATAATTTGTCTGATATTCGCACATATTCGGGACTTATTCCGAAATTGGGGATTCTGGAGTTGTTGGATATAAATAGGTTAATGGAAAAAGTAAGAAATTGTAATTGTAGTTATATTTTATTCCCCAAGTTGTCTTGGCCAGAATACAGCAAAGGGACCTTTTGTTCTTTAAGTCAAACTGCATCTGCTTCCACACACAGTGGAATTGCTCAGCTTATTTGTTCATCTTTTAATGGATAGATTATAAATTATTTTAGATTTTTATTGCATTTTTTGAAATTTGGAATTACTCATAGGAGAACGAACGTGAAGCCTTAGGGATACCTTGTTTAGGGAATAGGGATGTCCATTTCAGAATGCCCAATCCTGCGGAGCTGGTTCTTATTTTGATCCTGTTCCGTTTTTAGGATTCGGTTTAGTTGTGAAGAAAAACTAAGTGACAAATTTATTCAACTGAGCCAGTCAACCACGTTGGGACGCTTGCTTTTCACCCGGATGTTACAATGGCGAGATTTTCTCTAGAAGGGCTAAGCCCTTCCTGGTTGCAGGCCTGTTTCCTTTCCCTAAAAACAGCTAGAAATGATGGTTAAAAGAAAACGAAAAATTTGGAGAAACTGATGAAGCATTGCAGAATGAGAATATTTACTAATTATGTGATTTATAGTGCTGTAATCCTTGTACTGGCTATACATTCATTAAATATGAAACAAAAGTTGGACTTTTTTGTTTTGCTGTAGTCGAGGTGTTAAATGAGGACTGAAGGCAAAATCAATGGGGTTATCTAAAGTTAGGCTAATCGTTTATCAGACTAGATTAGCGTTGACTCCATCCTTTTTGACCCATCCGTTGCTGAGATATTCTTTTTCAAACAACACATTGGTGACTCCAATGTTATTAATTTAATGATTTTTATTGGCAATCCTGTCGTTGATAAGCATTAGCGTCTAAGCGACGCCTTCCCAGTTTTAACCTAAAGCAACGATTAGGCTATTATATTGAGTCGCTTCGCTACACTCTAATCAGTTTGATCTTATCAGCACAACAGATTTGAGCAGGTAAAAAGAGTTCACTATTCGGTAGCCTAGAAATTTTAGTGAAAGTCAAGCTGGCACATACATTTCAGTCTCAATCCTAGCCTAGTCTAGCAATAACATTTTTATTACTAGGCTACACTGTACAAACTCATATCTGATAATAAGACTACCATAACTTAAATTGGCCTACTGTATTTGCTTACGGTATTTTGTGACCCTAGAATAAACGCTTCCATCTAAGTTGAAAAAATGGCCTACTAGCCCACTCTACTAGCCTTTTTTTCGCTTGTTGTTGGACGTTTGTTACCTAGGCTATCGTACAATCAACTCTTTTTTCCAGCTCGGATCTATTCTGCTGGCAAGATCAAACTGGTTATTGCGCAGCGAAACGACCCAATGCAAAACTGGTAGCCTAATTGTTGCTTTAGGATAGAACAGGAAAGGCTTCGGTAAGACGCAAGACAGGGTTGCCAATAAAAATTAATAAAATTTATGGCATTGGAGTCACCAACATCGTGTTTGAAGTAGAATATCTCAGCAACGGATGGATTAAAATGGATGGAGTCAACGTTAATCTAGTCTGATACGATTTCCTGAAGTTTAGATATCCCCATTGATTTTGCCTTTAGTCCTCGTTTAAGCGCTGAATTGATATCAAAATAGAACTGACGACAATTTTATAGATTTCGGATTTGGTTAGGGATTCAGAATTCTGGATTATTCGGAAAAAAGATTCGGAATTATTCTAGAATACATAATTATCTGAAGTGGTCATCCCTAATAGGGAAAAAGCGGTTTAAAGTATCTTCAAACTGAACTTGTGGGCCTTTCGATCTGCAAAAAAATAAAAAATCTAATGTACCGAATAGGAAGTTTGTTAAACAAACTTTAACTTACCTGTTAAATTTTAAATGGCTTGCCGTTATATCGTTACTGGGTTGTTTGTATTATTTAACTAAGTAGTTTATCTTTTATGATCTACTAATTCTTCTACTCTTGTGTCTCCCTCAAGATTGAGTGTAAAAAAAAAGTATAAACTGTTTTAGGTTGAGTCTATGGTTAAAAAGATATCCTTGAAAGAACCTCTGGACTGCAAGAACTTCAGTGAATGGGATAATCAAACTGTAGATGGAATGGCAAGAAAGGAAGCTTCTTTTGCCGGTAAATAGTGGTTAGTATAATAAAAGTTGTCTGCAACGACTTCGTCTGTAGTTGTAATTCGCCTATAATGCTGTAGTAGTAAAGCAAATTGACTTTAATATTTGTAGTTGTATAATTGTCTACTGTCCATTTATTACAACATGTTGTTTAAACTGTCATTGGCGGTAGAGTATAGTGTTGAGTACACAGATAGCGCAAAACAAACTTGATTAATTCTAGTTGTTTTTGTTCTGGCTTCCTAAATTGTTAAAGAGATACTGCTCAAGATTGGCTTTTTTGAAAAAATGAGAACAACTTGAGGTTTAAAGCGGTGCCCCAAACTTTGTTCCACTATTCCCCTTATCTGCGAAAATGGATTTAATCCGTTTGACTTTGTACCAGTGCTGCGAACTCAAAAAATTCGTTCTTTTTGCCCAACTTCAACTTAAACTCGAAAAACAAATTTTTTGAACTCTTAACCTCAAATGAAACTCTTCGAGTTCATTAAGCAAAAATCAAAAAATTGTCAGAATTATTTTTTAATTAAACCGTGTAAATTGATTTATTGCTAATTTTGTGTTTTTGTCAGCCTGAACTCGAAATTAAAAATACTTTATATTTTTGCCAAACTTAAACTCGAAAAAATTAACTTAAGAGAACTCGTACTTGGTAGGTTAAACTTAAACCTGAATTCAAATAAAAATCGATCGAGTTTGCAGCCTTGCTTCGCAGTATTTGCAACTATGCATTTTGAGATTTTGTGTCGTCAGGAAAGAATGAGTTTGTAACATTTATTTCAGAATAAGCAACGCGATATTCGATAATAATCAAACATTCCGTTGCTTATTCTTCAAGAAATTAACAGTTGCAAAATTTCTTTTGATGGTCTAACATCGCGCTGCTTATTCTGCAAAGAATTTTGCTTTAGTCCTTTTGTAATATTACAAAAGTTCGAGACACAGGGTTGCCAATATGGTACGGAGTCGAACGGATCAAATCTATTCTCGCGGATAACAAGGATAAATAGTGGAACAGGGTTTGGGGCACTTCTTTGTTACCTCAAGTAGTTCTCATTTCTTCAAAAAAACCTATCTTTGAGCAATATTTTTTGAAACTCGCTTTGGTTACCTCCAAATGTGTTTCCTCAAAATTTTTTAAATGATTTTCAAAACCTAGAGAACCAATGTTTTTTGATGTTGGTTGATATTCAAAAACTAACTATTTTGACTTGACTGAAGGTGCCACTTTGTGAAAAAAACCCAAATTTGATTTTTGAGCAGCTTTTAAAGCAAGGGGCTATGTTTTTTATATGATCAATAAGCATTTACATAATAAATATTTTGAGATTGTGTGATGATTTTACTCCATAAACAGTCACCCAAATGTCCCCCAAAAATTGATTTTGGATTCGGATGGTTTTTGTTCGGGTCAGTAACTATGAAGTTGAAAAATATTAGTCATTTCCCTGGGATCCCCAAAAGAAAATGTTTTTGAATCGTTCCCTTAACGAGGGTGACAAAAAGTGTTTCAGTTGATCACTTGATTCGAATTTTAAAATATTACGCACTAGTAATCAGTAGCGTAGCCAGGAGGAGGGCGGGAGGGGCTCGAGCCCCCTCCCCATTGGCTTGTGAAGTACGCAAAATCGCACGTTTTTGGTGCTTTTGAAGCCGATTTTTGGTGAAAAATTGAAAACAGCCCCCCCCAAAGGAAATTGGGTACCGAAGTTGTGAAAAAGCGTTTGAATTTCCGATCTCAGCCGAAAAATCAGTCTCAATTTCGGTGAAGACCTTTTCTTTGTTTTTTGTTCTTGGGGACCACCTGTTTTTGGGCGGAAAAAACGTTTGAGTTTCCGATTTTGGCCGAAAAATCAGTCTCAATTTCGGTGAAGACCTTTTTTTTTTTTTTTTGGAGACCATCTGTTTTTGGGCGGAAAAAACGTTTGAATTTCCGATTTTGGCCGAAAAATCAGTCTCAATTTCGTTGAAGACCTTTTTTTTTTTTGGAGACCACCTGTTTTTGGGCGGAAAAAAGGTTTGAATTTCCAAGCTTTCCGAGAAATTCCCTCTCAATTTTCGAACAAACCAAAAATGAATTCAAGAACAATGAAAATTCGGGTCAAGGTCGTTTGCACTTTTCTCACTCTTTCAAAAAAGCCCCCCCCCCCCCCCCCTTTTCCAAATGCTGGCTACGCACCTGCTAGTAATGCGTTCACATACCTTTCCTTAATTACTAATATTTTAAAATTAGCTTTCATACTATCTGTTATCGTCATTACCAAAAATCTAAAACAGTAAAATAAGTTCTAGAGCCTATGAGGCTCTGGCCTTATTTTGCAGCCAAGTTTGTTGATTTACCGTTTTTTTCAGTGGTTAAGCGATTGTTTGATGTGGCAATTAGAACGGTGTTTGGTTGCGAGTCTTCCCAAATGTCCGTGTTCTTCTTGCTTTATTATGCGGCTCTGGCTGGTGGCTTCAATGAATTACTGGATACAAAAAAGGGGACTGCCCAGGAATTTCGAGTCAAAGTACGGTGTTTTTTAGGCCTTACTACATTCTGTTTCTAAAACTAAACAAAAAACAAACGAAAAATGCAGCTGCAGTATTGACCATTGTTAATGAATCATTTACCTTAAACTTTTGTTCAACTGAAAACTTGTTATTTTATTTAAATCGGTTCGTGGTCGAGTGGATGAGCGTCTGCTACTAAAAGGGTAGACTCTGGTTTGATTCCCGGCCGGGTCAAATCAAAGACCATCAAAATTGGTATTGGCAACTTTCCTGTTGGACGTTTACTTTACAACGATTAGTATGAAGCACCGTATGTGGCAGACAGATTGCAGCAGGGATCACGTCTTTTCGGTGCGACCATTTCGGCGCCACCTATTTCGTTGCCGGACGTTTTCTGCTCAGATCGTTTCGGCTCCAATTCGGTACTCTTTGACAGTTCAGTTATTTAGGGTTATGCTTTGGGGTTAGGGTTAGTCAAAAAGCACCGAATATTGGCACAAAAAAGGTCAGTGCTGAAATGGTCGTGCCGAAAAGTTGTGGACCCATTGCAGCATGTCTTGAAGACCAAAAGATCTCGGAAAGTGACTACTTCAGCAAAAATTTTCAAGTTGAAAGCAAATAAACGAAAATGAGAAATAGGGATCCGTCCAATTTTTGATTAAATTTTTGTTAAGGTTAAGGCTAAGTTTTGGGCTGGATTTGGGTTAGAATCAATAAAAAGTACCTAAAAATTTCCTGTGAAATAGTCTTTTCTAAAGATTTATTAGCTTTCTGCTAGCCGAGGCAACTTAGTAAATAAAGATGCTGCTTTGTGCTGAAGATGTTTTGAGGGCATTATTTTTGCTGCTCGTATCGTTTTTCACTAAACAATTAAACAATAAAGTAAATTTTTTCAGATTAAAACGTTCACGTGCCCTGCTAAAGTATTTCGTGAGGCATGTTGCAAGTATTTTGTGGCATTTTTGGTTGTGCAATTGTGCATTAATGTAATTTAATTCGCTAATAACCTAACTTGCATTACTGCGATTGTGGTACGGTACTTCTGCTTATTTCAGCTACGCAATACAGTAGCACAAATTAACTCCGTAATATACGTGTTTTGGTTGCATATTTCAACAAGCTTTCGTCAGCAGTCTTCAGTTTTTTACTCCAACTTTTGCTCTAATGCTGATTGCTACACAGATTTTATAAGAAATAAATGATTTTTCCTTGTGGTGTTTTGCTGATATTACTATTCATTCGCTGCAGTTTATTACAAGAAATGATTTTCAGGGAACCATGTATGGTGTTATCAGACAACTTGCAGATAAAGTCGGAATTGAAAACATCAAAACGTCCGACCCTGTCAGTGTCATACAGCAGGTAGACATCAGTGTACATTTTTATGAAGTGTTATCCTGTATTTCCACTCTATCGTTTTCTCTTCGTCTCGACTTGAATACGATACTTTGACGATTTGAGTTGATTTAATTTGACAGCGTCGCCTCTGGTGTAATGGTAAAGGTGCATGAGTCATGACAAATCTCACGCTGGAGTTCAATTCCCAGCGCTTTCTTTTATTCTCTTCCGCAGAACCTTGCGTTACAGTTTGTGTTCGGGCAGCATTGCCAGCTTGAGAGATCACTTGTCTATGTGCTCTAAGAAAGGTACACTTCGGACATTTGCAACCTGTAAAGCGTATCTCTGCTTTAAGTGCTTTGCAAGAGTTGTCAGAGGTATGCTTTGTGTTAAATGTTTTGGTTTTGCAATTACCCCTTATTTTGCACTTGCAAATTGCATGCGTGGCAATTCTGAAGCATTGTCTTCATCACAGTATTCTAGAGACAAAATTTAAAAATAATCACTTTATGCTTCCTTGTTTTCCACGAAATGTAATGCGAGCATATAGTACATGAAGCATTAGTTAGACGATTAAATTCCAATGGTGTAAGAAATACTAGAAAAGTGTATTTAGTAAAAGTGTTGTTACTTGAACAAACAACTACTTAAAGTAAAGTTCAAAGCATTGACCAAAAAAGTACTTTAGTAAAAGTAAGAAAGTAGTCGTTTTAAAAGCACTCAAGTTTAAGTGTTGCTGAAAGTATTTAAGCAAAATAAGCAAATTACTCAATCGACAAACTGTAGTGTATGACAACTACAGTCGACTACCTTCACATCGCTACCACATAATGCTTGGTCTTCTAACCCCTCACTCTCTGAAGAAGTTATATATTATTGATTGACGCAAGTTTTTCTTATATTCAAATCAAAAAGAATAACATTACAACAACAAAACTTTGAGATTTGAAAATCATGTCACGCAGAATTAATTGGAATCATTTCGTAATATCATTGCTATCTTAAGTTAGTTGAACATTTTGTCAGTAGAAAATTTAACCGTTCTGACGAATTTGTGGTTCAAATTTAAAACTACAGTACCTTTTACTTTTTTGAATCAAAATGCTACTTAAGTTGCGTTACTTTACGCTAAAGTAAGCAAGTGAAAGTAGAAAGTTTCCAAAAATATATTTTCCGTAAAAGTGCTCGTTTCGACAATTTCTACTGAGTAGGCTACTTAAATAGAGCTACTTTCGATACTTTACATCTCTGTTAAATTCTAAGAGCAGGTTTCACCCATACGACCTGAGCCGAGAAATTTATTTCGACAATTTTGGTTACTTTGAGATTCCTGATTATAAATCTGTTTTGTTTTTTTTAGCTTGTGACTGACACCCTTATTAATCTCGACTACGGGTAATAACAGTCTGCAGGGTTTCAAAATATTAAATTGTGACTACATATACCGTTTTATAAACCGATTGTTTTCAGTGCGGTGACTCAGCAGTGCTGGTGAGAACGGTTAAAGGGCGCTTGTACCGATCAAAGTATGTGGTATGTGCCATACCCTCTCATCTGGTGAACAAGATCCACTTCAACCCTCCGCTTCCATTCAATCGCCAACAGCTGAACCAGCGAACGCCAATGGGCAATATGATCAAGTGTTTGGCTACATACAAGCGTGCATTTTGGAGGGTAAGTAGACAGCCTGATGAAAGATTCAACAAAAAGTTTTAATTTTAAAACTGGTTGAGCTTGTGTTGAGGTATGCAGCAGTACGGCCAGATTTTTCTGAAAAAAAAAGCAAAAAACAAGTCGACCAACGATCTTTAATCCGCTTAGGCGCATCAATCCTGAAAAGCCGATAGCCATAGTTGAGGTCAACGTACCTTTTATAAGTTGGTCTAGCGGTAACACGTTCTTCTCGGGACGGAAGGTCTAAGGTTCAATCTCGGGCTGGTCAAATCGGACAAAGTGTTGCCAACAAATCGCCACCTCTGCAACATTTCGGAAGGGGCCAGGCGCAGTGACGCAGAGATGGGTACTGTCAACTCGGTACACGCTTCGGCGTAATACAGCGAGTACAATGAAAGATTTGATTTGATCTTTTCGTGTGTGTATTGCACGTTTCAGCTCATCGGCATGGCCAATAATTATCTTAGAAGATGGGACATTTCAGGTCTAAAAATTGAAAACCGAAACCTGTCTGCCAGATGCGGGACTGAGATTTAAGTGCGTACGTGCAATAAGAAGCTGGACTATCTCTCGCTGTGGAAGGATTGTATCCACCGTTCATTACGCCCCTTGTTTTGTTAATTTTTGGATCCTTAACGACAGCCGGGCTTTGCACCGAATCGTAGGCTTGCAATGTTCGACCTTTTTTATTGAATATACTATTTTAGGAAAAGAAGTTGTCGGGACAATCGGTTGCAACAGTACAGAATTACGCAGAAGGCGTAATCTGCGCTACTTTCGACGCAACCACATCAAATGGCTCGCCAGCTCTGCTCAGTTTTATTGCCGGGGAACAGGCTTATTATTGGTCCCAGAAAACGGTAAACAATTGATTAGGTGGAAATTAATTCCGATGAAACGTGGTGCTTTACTGCTTCCTTAATCATTTATGTTACCTAAAAGTTGCATATCGCAAATATGATGTGCATAAATTTGTCTAAAAGTTGCTTTCTTGAAACTTTTACATGTGTCCCCTATATAAAAACGGGGTGATACATCCAGCTGAACTTATGTCCAAAATATAATGAAACTTCTAAAACTAATCTCTATCAAGCTTCAGCTTTGTACGACCTTCATACGAGATATTTTGTTTCAGAGTTAAGCATCTTACTTGTGTTGCCAGTTGAAATTTGCTGAATCCCTGCATCCTTGTGCTTTCAAAATGCTTTTGAAAGTTAACTTAGAGATATTTTTACAAAATTTAAATTTATCTGGCAACGCTGTAGAGGTTTTTAAATTTAAAATGAATTTGCTTTTAAATTAAAACTGAATATCTCGCAATCAATAGGTCGTAGAAAGCTAAAATTTGGTGGAAATATTTTTTGATATTTTTTCTAACACACAATCTGAAGTAGATGCTAAAATCCATTCAAACACTAGTTTTATTCTATTTTGGTCAAACATACCACAACCACAGTATAAAAATATATCAGTAGGCTCACTCCAAGTAAAAACCATTGTGACGTGTGTCCGCATTTTTTGAGAGCCCAAGCAAAACTTTGGAGTCAAATGACGTCATAATAGTGACATCGGGAGCGGAATCGAATTATACCAAATGATAGCAATTGTTCTGAAATTTTATGAATTTTGTCTCCACCTTACGGAGTTAAGTTCTTCCCCGTTTTCTACGGTCCTAAACATTGAAGAGCTGCATTTTTCACGACTCTCATGCTCCTGACGTAACTTGACGTAGCTGTCGTTGTACTTTTCGTGTCAAAATAAAACTGGTACCAATAAATCCGTTTAAGCTCGGGCTTTGAATCGCTCCATTTGTTACGTCACTTGTGTATGACGTCACAAAGTCACAAACGTAAAAATGACCCAAAATTGGAACTTTTTGTTCTTTCGGTGACTTTGGTTATGTGTAGTTTTGCTCGCGTTTGACACCCAACAGTTTTGTTTGGCCCGAAACTTGCTCTGCATCGCCAACTAGCTTTCCTGCGATTTTCGTTTTAATTGTTCAAGGATTTACAAAAATATCGTTGGTTGTTTGGGTGACATGATAAAGTTATAACGATAAATACAGCATTTAAAGCCTCTGCGCTTTGCTTGATATAATTTGATTGTTTCGTCATTGTCAGTAATCAGCGACTTGATTGATGTCTTTTAGTCCAAAACAACATTGTCTTCTTCTTCTTTCTTCATTGTCCGCTTTTCCGTGAGGGTTGCGGGGGCAGTAGCTCGAGATTAAACCGCCACACCTCACGGTCTTCCATCACCACCATCATTTCGCTTGGGTGAAGTCCCAAGCGATTCCATCCAAGATCCTCAATGTAATCGGTCCATCTAGTTCTAGGTCGTCCAACTGGTCTTCTACCATTTGCTTTGGCAAGTAAAGCTTGTTTGAAGAGTCTTTCCTGAAGCATTCTACTTACATGGCCAAACCATCTAAGCTGAGATCTTTCAATTCGGAGAAGTAACGGCTCGATGTTAAGAGATTTTCGAATCTCAGAGCTCCATACCTTGTTAAATAGTGTAGCTCTTTCCATTCTTCGTAAAAACCTCATGTTTTTTAGTCTGAAATATTACGGAGCACTGCAGCTGCATCGCTGCACTGTGTGTGTGAACAGGTTATAGTGAATTTTCGTAGAACCATGTTGAAATTATTCTTGAAGAAAGAGATGCATTTTTGACTCCCAAGTTGGTTTTAATTGTATCCTTTCAATTTTATAGACTTTACCGGTCGGTACACGCAACAGCAAAATACAAGCGGTGGAATCTTTAAATATGAGAAATAAAACAATTAAAATTGTATACTTCGGAGCATAATGTTCGGAACATCGAAATATCTTTAACACAAAACACAAAGCCAAAATAACTGGAAACATATCTTGACGTTTCGTGAAACTACTTCTCACATTGTCAAAAGTAATGAATGGCGAAAAACACAAAGATTGCATTAAAACATCAATATTTCGAAAAAATACCAACTTAGGCATCTACACAAGATGGGACAGCTATGATCCGAATCGTTACAAACAAAACTTGGTCTGGACGTTACTGCACCGGGCATATAGTATTTGTAATAGTGCACAGTTGCGAAAAAAAGAATTTCAAAAAATTTCAAACCTTCTCGAGAAAAATGGATTTCCCTTAAACTACATAAACCGGCAAATACAACACTTTCTTGCCAAAAAGCAGTCGAAAAAACCCAAAACAGACAAGAAGGACGACACAAAACGGATTTTTTATGAAACTTCCCTACATAAAAGAAATGAACGGCCATATACCAAAAGAAATTAATAGTTTTTTGAAAAAATTTGACTTTAAAGTTACATTTATTTTGATTAACGAAACGTTCAATTTAACGCGTCTTTTTACCTTCAAAGAGCGCCAAAATAAGTTACATCGTTCTAGTGTGGTTTATCGCATCACATGCAGCTGTAAAAGCACGTATATTGGTCAGACTTCCAGAAATCTAATTACTCGGTTGAAAAATCACGACCCCTATTCGCCAAATAGACAAGATACCGATGTATCCAAACATTTGACAGATAATCCCGATCATAAAATTGATTTTGACAAAACAGAAATAATGGCCCAAACCAATCACTGGCGAAAATTATTGATCACCGAAACATTACTAATTCAAAAACACAATCCCAACTTAAATGTTGACAGGACCTCTATACCGCTGTATTTGTTTAACACATGAGTAATATGAATAATTCTCTCCCCTGCTGCTGCTTCTTTTTGATGCTTTATATGCTTGTGCTTTGTGTTTTTCGCCATTCATTACTTTTGACAATGTGAGAAGTAGTTTCACGAAACGTCAAGATATGTTTCCAGTTATTTTGGCTTTGTGTTTTGTGTTAAAATTGTATAGTTATTTCTATGCACCCGAAAGATGCTGTTTTGGACTAAAAGACATCAATCAAGTCGCTGATTACTGACAATGACGAAACAATCAAATTATATCAAGCAAAGCGCAGAGGCTTTAAATGCTGTATTTATCGTTATAACTTTATCATGTCACCCAAACAACCAACGATATTTTTGTAAATCCTTGAACAATTAAAACGAAAATCGCAGGAAAGCTAGTTGGCGATGCAGAGCAAGTTTCGGGCCAAACAAAACTGTTGGGTGTCAAACGCGAGCAAAACTACACATAACCAAAGTCACCGAAAGAACAAAAAGTTCCAATTTTGGGTCATTTTTACGTTTGTGACTTTGTGACGTCATACACAAGTGACGTAACAAATGGAGCGATTCAAAGCCCGAGCTTAAACGGATTTATTGGTACCAGTTTTATTTTGACACGAAAAGTACAACGACAGCTACGTCAAGTTACGTCAGGAGCATGAGAGTCGTGAAAAATGCAGCTCTTCAATGTTTAGGACCGTAGAAAACGGGGAAGAACTTAACTCCGTAAGGTGGAGACAAAATTCATAAAATTTCAGAACAATTGCTATCATTTGGTATAATTCGATTCCGCTCCCGATGTCACTATTATGACGTCATTTGACTCCAAAGTTTTGCTTGGGCTCTCAAAAAATGCGGACACGCGTCACAATGGTTTTTACTTGGAGTGAGCCTACTGATATATTTGTATACTGTGCCACAACTATGGTAACCCGGTCTGGTTCAAGGCTTACAAACAGGTCTGGAATGAAATCCTTTGTTGGTATGACGTGTTTGATTTCTACGAGTAAGTTTTCTCAATAACAGCATGAAGAGTGAAGACTATTCAAAACAAAATATTGTTTTTACTCTAAATGTTGTTTTTACTTGAAAAAATGGTTTGTGCTACTTAAGTGTTCTCTTTACTATGCACGTGAAGAATAAGATGCGTTCTCTCTTAGACTAGCTTAAGCGTTAGACATCAAGTTCGAATCCTGCGGAGGATAACTTTTTCCCATGCTCGTTTTAAGCAGTCACCGTTTTGATGCCTATTTTGCTTCGCGCTGGAAGTTTTTAGATCTGAAAGCACGCAAAATAATTGAAATCAAGCAACTTTAGTCTACAAGCGTCAAAAAAATTAAAACTAAACATTATGAAAAGGTTGTATTCAGGAATTGGATAGAAAACAAGCCGTTTTGGATTACTTAGCTGCCGTGTTTGGTGATGAAGCCAAAACAGACCTTATAGCTTACGTGGATAAGGATTGGTCGCAAGAAGATTACAACGGTGGTTGTCCTGCAGGCATAATGCAGCCTGGGAGTTTTGCGTATTTCCAACATGCTCTCCGGAAGCCTTTTGGGAGGTTGGTCACTCACTATTCAACTATTTTTAAGTTGCAAGATTATTTGTTTTGCGTTGTTTTTTCATCTGTGGCGTAGTTGGTCGTGCTCTGCCAGATAGAAAAGTTGTTCGCAAGCGTAGGAAGTTGCTTTTTAATTTTTTAATGTTGATGCGCGGGCTCAATCGTTCTGTGTGAGTGAAGTGAATGATTCTTGAGTTAAATAAAGTGAAATGAATAAAGGAGAGATTTTGTCATGTAGGCGAACGATCACTTTGTACTTGACTACTGAAGAATGCTGCGTTGTTTAATTGCTAGTTATGTTGTTCAACATCGGTCGCTTCTCTCATACATTGCCGTTTGGGGATTGGCTTCTTGTGTAGTATGCGGATGCGAGACAGAAAAATAACAGACCGCGGACCACATCATGCTATCCTG
Source organism: Trididemnum nubilum (assembly GCA_963965965.1). Lineage (NCBI taxonomy): Eukaryota > Metazoa > Chordata > Ascidiacea > Aplousobranchia > Didemnidae > Trididemnum > Trididemnum nubilum. The sequence continues at coordinate 12,189,759 of OZ014479.1, forward strand.
TTTTACGCACAAGCCTCCAGCTGCTGGTGAACGTCATTACTTGGATAACAACATCATTTACCGGCTGTTACACATCTTTCCCCTCAATGGAGGATGAAGCAGGAACTACTCAAACGAAGCACAGCTACTCAAACCAAGAACTTAATGACATAGCCAGCATGCTGTCATAGTCTAAGGCAGCTTTTACCGATCACGCGTTTTGTGCCGCAGAAATACGCTTATTTAACTGCACGCGTATTTCCGCTTTAAAATACGCGTGATCGGTAAAAGCCGCTTAGTGAGCGCATGTAATAAAAATTTTACCTTGCCAGTTTTAATTTTGTGTTTAGAATTCATTTTGCTGGGACCGAAACTGCCCGTAGGTGGATGGGGTATATTGACGGCGCTGTCGAGTCTGGTAAGAGAGCAGCTGAAGAAATTAGGTCGCGAATGGAGTTCCCGAACGAGACCTTCTCGGACGACATCGCTACACCGTCCCCTGTTTTTGGCAAAAAACCTCGTCAGTCTTCAAACACCGGTTGCAAGTTAATTGGGGCTCTGGTTGCAGGTGCTGTGGTTGGTGCTGTCGGTTACTATTGCATCAAAAATTATAATTGATTTGTTTCTTCACCATATTCTTTTATGCCAACCATATTCGTTAATCAGTTTTGCAATTCAGTATTTCAATGAAGCTATATCTATGAGCAGTTATATTTAAAGTGTATTTTTCCATATTGAGATTCGATGCTAGTTTATTTTGATTTATTGCTTGGCAGCGCTTTCTTTTGTATAGTGAGATTGGTATGTAAAGTTCTCATAGACGTATCTCTGGTTCAAGTAAGCGACGATGGTTTTCCGAAAAGTAGGGAAGCGTGGTTACTTGCTTTTTGTTCGTTCGGTTGTTTGAACTTCTTGTCAAATGTCCGGCCAGGTTTCTTCCTATCGGATCAGTTCATTTATACAATGGAGAATAAAGCGGACAGTCCAAACTGTCTGTTACGTGGTGTGCCGTTTGGTTTTTAGCGCTACATTTACATGTTGCAGTTGTTGCCATACCCCAGCAGTATAGAGAAGAACGGATACGTCCAGCACCAGTGCGTAAACCGGTTTTTGATTTAACTTGTAAAAAGTATTTTTATATTATCATATTTTGGACAGAATCTCAAATGGCAACAACACTTTAATTTTGTTTTAACTCCTACTCGAATTTTTCCCAGTTTTTCTCTCGAGTTGTTATGTTTTTTTTTTTGCTAATTTAATTATTCCGTGTGATTTTGTAGCCTGCTTGTTTTTATTCTTCACTCAGCTTGATTGCTGCCTGAAGCTACTCCGTGCTGTTTTTTTGCAATTATTAGAACATAAAAAGTAACTTTCAAATAACAATTCACGTAGAAAAAGTTTACAGCAAAAAAATGATGTACATTATTACTTGCAAAAATTAAAGAGCTATACGTATTATATACGCAATACAAATATTAATTCGCATAAGCATGGTCGCTACACTTTTTTCGGCGGGGAGAGATTTTTGAAAAGTAGTTCGTAAATCTTCTATCGTAAATTTAAATCTTCTATACCCATCAAAACTATGTTAGCCTACTTCCATTTTCTATGCTGAAATTGCAGCTTTTTTTCCAGAACCAATTTATTTTGTCCAAACTTTAATGTGGATTTTAAAATTAAAATATTTGCGGTTGTTTCAGTATTGTTAAAAATTCAAAGCAACCTTTTACAAAAATTCGTGTAGGATTTTAAAATTCTGTATGTTGGTAGCTTAGAAAAATAATTGCCTAAGATTTGGAATAATAATTGCCAACCCTATCATTGCATTTTTGTTATGGTTTTAAAAGTGTTCGTATGTCTGTTGTATTTTGCTGATATCCAAGCCTTTCGTTATGAAATATTGAGTTACCGTTATTTTACAATTAGAAGGTCCATAAAAAGTATATCGTCAGTTAATGTGCTTTTTATCTATTTATTCGTAATTTCAACTGTGATCGTGTGCAATTGTAACAAAGTTTTCGATGAGTTTGATGATATTGTTTGTAGCAATGACGTTATAAAGTTTTCGACATTAAAAGTAAGATTGTTGTATTAAATGTCTCTGCATAATTTCTAGTTTTGCGGTTAGGTTATTGCTTTGTTGTGTGGTTGCAGTTACGAGCTAGTCGTTGAAACATTGCCGAACTGGCAATGCGTCGTTGTGCCTTTGAGGAAGACAGTTAACGCTAGTTTCCCATCGACGCCAAGCAGTCTACCTAATGTGGGGCCCAGCTTGAAGAAAGACTTTCAAATAGAACCCAGCGCTTGGCGTTGGTGTGGTCCGAGAGACACAGAATGGTGGGTCATGCGCATGAATGGATGAACCATAAACAACAAACACCCGTGCCCTCGAAAAAAGGAATGTTGTAGCCTCCTTATCATTCCATGTGCAAAGTTGGACGCACCAAAGCAAACCTTCGCAAATGGAGCACATTTGCCCTTCCAGTCCAATTCCCTGTGACGACAACGACTTAAGAACTCAAAAACTGTGCCGTGTCAACATGTGCATTCTGCATCTCGTTGCATTACTGGCGTCACAAGGAATGAGTGACCAATAGACTTAAATATCTAGAGGAGAGTTGCTAATGTTTTCGAGGCGCGGGCCGCATTACTCTTTTGAGTTTGAGCTGGCCGCAGTGTCCTGCAGTCAGTTCTGCACCGAATTTGAAATAACATGCGGCTGAGAAGTAAGATTCGAATGAGGTTTGATATAGTTTTCCGTTGGCTAACTTACCTTCAGCGAAAGTTAAACTTAAGCGAAACGTACTATGGGCAATCCTGATCTAAAGCAGCTTTTGCTTAACTTTGCGTTTAAAAGCAGCAGAGAACAATATACTTGCTAATTGCCATAAGTGTAAGTATCTTTGGTTATCAAATACTGCCACTCGAACTAGTTCTGGCGTTGCAAAAAAACAGCCAAGTTAAACCAGCATAAAATGCATTTTCATGACTGAAGTTGAAGTTTACAATTTCAAAGTGCTTGCGTATTAAAAACGGAGGTCCGATCGAGATGACAAAAGCGTTTTCGAGAAAGATAGTGATTGTCGCTCTCATTTCGTTTTTTCGAAAGTTAGTTGGTGATACAGAACTTGAGAATTGCTTTGATTAAAATGTTCATGTCTTCAAAGCAGCTTTTTGTTTGACACTTGTCAAGAACAATCGTCAGAATGGAGAGCGCAGGTAAAGAAGCGGCTGTTTAGAGGAAAAAGCCGATCCGGGATTGGCTGGAAAAAACCAATGAAAGCGTCCTCAGTGCACAATGTTTAAGCTGCACACGAATTCTTTTAATCGGCAGAGGGCGGTGTTAAAAGTTTTGATGAAAGTGGCCTCAAGAGGAGATAGATGGCGAGAGTAGAAAATCTACTGCCATCATAATGTTGAGCACCGGCAGGATTTTGTAAAAGATATAGTCCATTGATGAATCAGAAGCAAGACAGTGGGTATTAGGCTGGGTAGAAGATTTACACTGACTGGCAGGACGTTCGCGTTTCTGGGAAGAAGAGCAAGAGCGCTTCCGGAAGTAGTATACTGTATGTTTCTCGGAAGGATACGTTTCTAGGAAGAAGAGCAAGAGCGCTTTCTTTCTCTTCTAGAAACGCATATTTTCTGCCCTTCAGTGCAAATCTTCCACTCAGCCTAATACCCAGTCTCTTGCTTCTGATTCAGCCATTGGACTTCACCTTTTACAAAAATCCAGTCTGTACTGAATATCATGATGACACTAGATTCGTAGCTCTTGCCCATGGCCGCACTCCTTTCTATCTATCTGCTCTTGAAGTCACTTTCATCAAAACTTTTAACCCCACCCTCTGCCGACAAAAACAATTCGTGTACACAGCTTAAAGATTGCTCACCAATGACGCTCTCTCATTGGTCGTTTTCTAGCAAATCAGGGCTCGGTTTTTTCTTCTACATAGCCGCTCCTTTTCCTGCGCTCTTCATTCTGACGATTCTTCTTGACAAGTTTCAGAAAAAAAGCTGCTTTGAAGACATAAACATTTTAAACAAAGCAATTAAATTTTTCAACAGAAATAAATTCTCTCTTTATCCGTATATTACGATTTACGTCCAATTTATTGCAAAAATACGCACAACCAGAATAAAAGTGGTACAGCACTTTTGAAGTATACCTTTCATCCTTCATTCACAAAAATTCGACAAAATTTTGCTCCTTATGTGAGAGTGGCTTGCGCAAATTTGGAAATAATACAATGCATATGGAAAAGCAAACCTTACACTAACATTATATTGTGTACACGATATACAACAAAAAGCCGACAAAATAATGAGCATTCGTAAATCCTTATCACGTGGTGCATTATTTTAAAATTCAATCCACTCTTCAAACTTCTACAAATTTGCTTGCTTCTCCAAATTTGGGTTGATAGTTGAAATCAACCACTCTGGTATATTCTACTGACGAATTATTGCTTCGGAATTGGTCAGGATCGATTTGGATTGGTTCCTCTGCGATGCTTGTGTCAAGGTCAATTGGTTTTTGCTGCTGTGGAGAATTGTTTGTTTCGCCAACTTTAACGTTGGAAAAACTATGTGTTTCTAAACATTTAAGATATACAGCAGTATTAAGGTGGAATATAGCAGCTAAGATGAAGATAATGAGTGGTTTATCAGTTTTGCAATCTTCTTCAATCTACACCGCTGAACTTCATATAAGTCTACTTACAGCACGTAGTACAAAATAAATTCAATTTGTAAAAAGAAGAGATTAAAAGTATTTCTTGACTTGCTTCTGAATGATTATTGCAAATTGTCGAATGTTTACGCTAAAGTTTTTAACCCACGTGTTTACATTACACAGTAATATTTTTGTTGAATTGGGAAAAAATAAGAAAGGCTTTTCCGAACTAACGCAAAACCAGACGAGGGTGATTGATTCACCGAAAAACTTTTAAGTTGAAGAAAATAAAAACAAATAAAGAATATTTGTCGGTGTAATTTATATTTACTTTTTTAATGTTTAAAGTTGGGGTTAGATTTGGGGTTAGTTTTAGTGTAAGGGATTTGAGTTTAAGTTCGATTTGGGTCAAAATCATTAAATAAGTAGCTACTGCTAAAAAAAATTTCCAGTAAAAATAGTCTTTTCCATAAAAGAATGAAACGAAATAATTTAGTGATAGAAAATTATGAAGTGGTGTTGCTAAATCTCAAGCTCTTGTAACGCACGTGTCAAAAGGACTCTTCCCAATGCGGTTGACCGGCTTGGTTGAACATCCTATCGAGCTACTCTCCTGGTTGAGTTGATAACCATTTGCAGAGGTGGAGTCGAGGACACCAGGCTTGAGGCCAAGGCCTAGGACACAAAAAATATCCGAGGCCAAGGAGAGGAATGCTCGAGGCCAAGGCCAAGGACCAAGGATTCAAATGCAAGTGTTTTCCTAAGAAAAAAAGTCTTAAAAAATTTTTTTCGGTCGATCTCCGAAAAAACGGTCTAGAAAAACATTTTTCAGCCGATCTACAAAATTTTTAATCATTCAAAAAATAGTGCTGTCCTCGATCCGAGGACAGGGCAATTTTCGAGGACTTGAGGCTTCGAGGCCAAGGCCAAGGACTTGAAAATGTGTCCTTGAGAACGTCCTCGAGGACTCCACCTCTGACCATTTGATCCGATTAAACTTTCACTGGTGGGTACGTTGGAGCTGACGCTACATCAAGTAAAAGATCAATCGGATCAAATGGTTATTAAGTCAACCCGGAGAGTAGCTCGATAGGTTGTTCAACCGAGACGGTCTACCGCATTGGAACACGTCCTTTTGACATGTATGTTACACTCTGCTCCGGTACCTCTCACGGAAAAGCGGGCAAGAAACAGAGCTAGAGAAAAAAACTGATGCACATCAGTTCGTTAAACTTATTTCAATCATAATAACATCGCAATTAAAATCACCTGTTAGAGAATGTGAGTAAACGTTCGGTGCTTCTGCAGCAGTGACGACCTCACCAGAGTAATTCTCATATCTAAAAATAAAGTGGTGGTGTTGATGATGGTTTAATTTTGTAACACAATAGTGGTTAATCAATAGACAACGCTACAACATGGAAAAATTTTTAACAGCAATAGTTTGAAATCGCCAAGACATTTTGACACAGAAAACTCAAATTTGAATCTGAAAGTTTTGAAATTTTGTGATTAATTGGTTCGTTAACAAACAATAATTAAACCTGATTGTTTCTGCAACACTTCAAATCTCTGCAATAAGGATTTCGCAGTAACGATCACCAGGGAATCAAATTACGTCTTATTAAAAGAGATGGAAAAAAGCAGCCGAGCTGGCAAGAATTTCGGAAGGGGGAGGGGCATAGATGAATCACATGCGGGGAGTTTAGAGACGGAATCCTAGCAGCCGGAATATAATAAGGGTCTTGAAGCAGGTGCCCAGCGCACGGAGATTGTTAGGCCTTTTTAACAAAATAACTTAATTTTAGGCTTATGACTATTTTTGGTCAAAATTCACTACTTAAAAAACGTGTTTTTTTTGGTAATTTTAACCGCACACAACATACAAAATAGCAAAAACACAGCTACGGTATTATATAATATTAGATTTATTCAATAGCCATCCTTTCCTACTGATAGCACGTAGGCTATATGAATAAAGTAAGATCTTTTGCAGCTATTGTTAATTGTGGCAAGTCAATAGTATAATAACTTACAAGCAATCAAACGTTACGCTTTGGCATTGGCTAAAAAATATCTAAAATATGTGCTCCTACTCAGATATACGAGAATGTGAGAGGTATGGCAGAATCACCGCTTAATAAGTACTGCGATTACATAATTAATATGTGCTATTGCATTTTAATGTGGGTATGTCGTGGCACAAATGGAAGAGACATGGCACAGCGCTTAAAAGTTAATCATGATTGACAATGATATAGACTTAGCTATTTCTGTTATTTCAGATGGTGATCCTAAACAATCTACAGTTAGCAAAATACAGCAGTATCTGGGCTAAAAAAGTCGGAACTCTGGAATCCAAATAAAATGTATGTGATTGATTTTTTTATCGTTTTTTTTTTACCATTTTCACGGGACAGCTGACCAAGCGGTAACGCGTTCGTCTCTGAAGAGGGAGGTCAAGTCTGAGGTTCAAATCTCTGACAGGTCAAATCGGACACAATATTGCCAACGGCTTGCTATCCTGCCACATTTCTTCAAAGACAGCTGTGTTGCCTGCCGCAGTCGCGATAACGCCGAGATGTGCCCCGCAAACTGATGACACCCTTCGGCGTAGTACAGCGAATATAACAAAATATATTAGAATCAACTGATTTTTGTAAACAACAGCCATCTATACTTTTTTTTAATGCGCAACAGTCCACACAGATATAACCGTACAGTGTTTGTATAACTCACGCTGAACTGTTTAATTTTTTCTTTTCTTCTTTCTGTAACAAAACAATCATAATCCATAAAGTGACTTCCAGCTAAATGATGATAGACTATCGTACTACATAAAATTAAGGAAATATCTAAATTTTATTCTGTACCGTAGGAATAAACGGACCAGTTGGTCGAGCGGGACCACGTTCATCTCTGGATAGAAAAATTTTAATTTCGATCTCGTCATATCGGGTGCAGAGTTGTCATCCGTTGCGACATTTCTTCGGAAAGATGCTGAAGTGTTGCTCGGGTGCAATAATGTGTAGTAGTCCCCCTCTTCACTCGCAAACTCGCTACACGCTTTGACGTCGTACTGTACTGCTGGTGAGTAAGACTTGAGAACGGTAACTCCAACTGAGTTATCATTTTATTTTTTACAACGGTTTTATGATGTTTTGAAGTTTATCTTTTTAAACGTCAAAAACATCATATCAATAAAATAAATCAAGCTATTTACGAAAATTACGCTAACTTGACGTCCATTTTTGATGCAACACTACAATGTGAAAAAGTGTGAAAAAATGATTGTGTAAACTCACTAAAAATTCAGGGATTTTTTTTATGGGCTTGTGCCATTTCATCAAATTTACAACGCAAAAATACATTCCAATTGCTGCGGCCGCAACGAATATAGCAGTTACCACAAAAGATGCAACCAGGATGAGAGTGAAATTACCTAAACAGAATCGTCGTTATTATCATAATTTTTTTGTGTAGCAATCAATTTTTTACACAAGTATTACACAAAAAATGAGAGTCTGTTTTCTCAAAATTTTTAAATAAATAATAGGCAAGCGCTAAAACTTCTACTTAAAAACAAACATAAAATTAGTGATTTATCATAACGCTTTTCACTTAGTGATAGATCAATGTAGCACGTAATCATAAAAAAAGAAAGTGCAGACAGCACATTGGGCATAGGTAAGTTTTGTTGGCATATTATGTGAAAATGGCGCGTTAATATTGCTCTGAAATTTTGCTGTTTGTAGTGAATGGCCTAAGAAAAAGACGGTTCAGTATCTGTCTGCGTGTACATTGCCAACGGAACGGAGCACATGCTGAATGCTAATCTAATTTTTGCGAGCTCTTTTTCTGACGATTTTGTACTATGACACCGCTGTGCGACGTACTAGCTGCGCATTTTCAAAACCAAAATTTGAATTTGATTTTTGAATGAATTAACTTTGGCGTTTATTCTAAACAAACAACTTCAATCCAAAAATGATATCTATCAAAAAAGTAGCAAATGCAACCTATATAAGCAGCTAAATACTGCAAAATCGCAGCAATGGGAAAATGATAACATGATAGAAACTTTTTTTAAACAAAAACAATATACGATCCGAAGGAAAGTAACTCCTTATTTTAAAATACTTCAATTTATTCAAACGTTGCAATAAGTTTCTCAATTTTGGTGTATATGTTGTATAATGTGTAGTAATGAAATCTATGCTCTTGTTTTCTTATCAGATATGGTGTGGAATGACAAAAATACGGTGTGGAATAATACGGTATGTGTGTGATATGACGGAATGGTATGGTATGACGGTATCGTTATGACGGCGTCGGTTGGACGGTAACTGTATCGTAAGGACGCTATCGGTGTGACGGTATGATATGTGATAAATTACAGTATGTGTAAAATGATAACGGTATGGTGTGCAATGACTTCGGAGTGGCTTGTGAGTCCCTTCATCCTTCATGATACCATAAACGCCGAACGGTTCCTCATTATGCTTAGAGATGAAGTTTGGCCAATTATCATTTATCAGATTATCATTTATTAGTGCTTGATACAATACGCATTGAAGATTTGATTTTCATGCAAGATAGAGCTCCTCCATACTTTGCGGTTGCTGTTCGTGAATGGCTGAATCCCCAATTTCCTAGAAACCGGATGGGTCGTCGTGGTTCGCACGAATGGCCAACCAAAAGACCTGACCAGTTAACACCCTGCAACTTTTTTCTTTGAGATTTGCTTGAAAGAACAAGTCTACTCTACCAAACCAAGAATTTTGAAAGAACTTGAAGGGAGAATACGCGAAGTTTTTCCTTCCAATACGCAAGAATACGCAAGAGCTTCTTGTAAAACCAATTGATGCGGTTCATGGTTGACTTTGAAAAGCTGGTGGCGAATGATAGTGCCCATTTTTAATTTTAAATAAAAGTCAATGCAGTAAACCTTTTTCTCAAATAAAAGTCCATGCAATATACTTTCTTCTCATGTTGATTAATTGGAGAAATTACACTTCAATAATAAATTACAGTTATTTCAGAATAGGAGTTACTTTCGAATAACCCTGTATTTAATTTTAATTAAAATGATTCGTTTTCAGACACATGGACGACTTATACAGTGCGTTTATGCAATTAGGATGTAAATATGCATCGCTTTGCCGAAGTTACGTTACCTTTCGCAAAACTCAATAAAGTTACCATGTCTTAAGCAACACTTAATAAAGTACGATATATTATGTAAAATTTAAAACTCCGCAAGTTATAAGAGCGTTGCATGATGCGCCGCAGTAATTTTTGGCCCAGCCAACCGGTTTTGAAAAGCGATCAAAAGCGGGCACCCATCCCACAGCGATGGTCGCCAGTGTGATGATGGGTTGCCCACTCTTTGGATGGTGTGAAAATGGCCACTTTACTTTTTCGGGTTCTCCAGTCCAGCTGAGGGTTTTGTGGTGTAGCATTTCCGCTCCACCATGCTCTCATCCACAGGTAGAAGCCGAGCAGATCCAACCAACCCTTGTATTTCAATCAGAGTGATGTGCAATATTCGGTTATTTTGCAACCACAATTAAACTTTTGTATCGTACCATAGCTACAGATAAATTTCTTCTAGTTTTATCAGATTTTCTTCTTACTTTTGTTTGTGTGTATATCAATTATCTTCGTTTTACTTCGAGGGTGGTATAGCAGGAGTTGAGGGGCCACCATGTAATATGCATAAATGGAATAACTGGTGCCAGATGTTAGGCCGTCAATTTTTGTAGTAAATTTGTTTAAACTGTCCGCGCATTCCTGCAAATGCAATTTTACGTCTTTGAAAAAAAAGCGAAAGTTTATCCATATATTTCTTCATAAATCGCTCAAAAGTTCAACAGGGTTCGAATTCGAACCCTACTGTACATTGGCACCAAACAGAGACAAACAATATCTGGTATGGAAAGATCTTAAGCTGTTCCTTCAATTAACTAACTTACCGGTTACCAATCGATAAAAAGACTAAGGATAATCCCAAGTGAGCAGCCAGCACAGTGACCAAAGCAAATCATAGGCTTTATTCAGTAGACTAGAAACAGCCGTGTGGAGAAAAAGAGAACTTAAGAAAAAAATTTTGCTTTTGTTGCGAAGTTTTTTGTGGTTGCGCGTATTTGTCTGATTTGGTGGGACATATTCGTATAGAACAAGTGAACCGTAAAAAAAATGACAAAACTGTCAGTTTCTAGTCTCCAAATAAAGGGTCTATACCGCATTTTCTTGAATAGAAACTGCAGCTACTATTTTTTATTTTTGAACGTTTTCTACGGCTTCTTTTCGAGGGCGGCTGCTATTAAAAGGCCCGGGGGGGTCTATTTTTTTACAATAATGTTTTTGTCTGGAAATCGGTGTCCAGTGGGCATTCAAATTTATGTACCATACTGTAAGTGACAAAAACGCGAAACAGTAAGTCAGCTGCAATTCTAGCTTTGGTGAAACACTCCCATGCAAGGTTTCACGTGCTACCCTACCACTAATTCGCGAATTTTTCATTGTTTGTTTATAAAGAAGCGGTTTTATAAATGTCTGCAGCGGCTTCTATTCAAGGGCGGCTTCTATTGCTTTTCTTTTGATCAATTTGTACGGTTTTCTATTTGAGGGCGGCTTCTATCCAAGGGAAGTTTCTATTCAAGAAAACACGGTATGAGCATACGATTTCAAAAATTTATTGCAATCATCTTAATCAGACGTTACTGTACTGTGATGTTATACACAACATACGTACGTCTTTCTTGTCCCAGTTGATCTGCTTTGTTTCCACCATTCTCGCATGAAGAGGTATCTCTACTTTTGAACTATTTTCTACACAAAAAATTAAGTAAAATTAGAGCAGCGTTTTGTGAGCCAAGATGGTGAGAATATTTGCTTTATTTTTGTTGCATTATTACAGTGTCCACTTTTCAGACCTAGTTTTTTGGCTCTCGTACTTGCTTTTTAGTTTTTGCTGAATCATGCCAAACAAGAGTGTCAAGTTACGAAAAAGCTGGGCAAGCCAACAGTTTAGACCCCGTCTTACACTGCGCGTAAAATCGTGATCGTGCGAGCGTATCCTTAGTTTATTTTATACAGAAATTCGTTACGCCCGGCGTATCGCCTTACCAGCGTATAAGCTGCCAGTTGATTAAAATAAACTAAAGATAGGCTCGCGATTTTACCCACCGTATCGACCGGGTCTAAACTGCTTGCAATACTGTTTTAGTGGCATTTAAATTTTAATAGATATCATTCTTTCGTAATTTGACCTTTTTTTCATAACTCATCAATTAATAAACATCAGGTAGCCTATCGTGCTAAGTAATTTTTTGATTTTGTTCAAAATTTGACATCATCAAAAATTAATGCAGTTAAGCCTGACTAACTGACAAAATCATTAATAAGCATTTATCATTAATCATTATTGTATTAAATAACTGTGGTTTGATGGATTTGGGCGAAAATCGTTGCTAACTTCACTTTTCTGGAAATCAGTTGCGTGTGATGATTCTTGGATGCCCTTTAACGCGCTCCACTCTTTTCTTCGCTTTACCTTAAAAAAAATCTAAACTGGCTCTTTTTTTCTGGATGTCTTAGTCGAAAATTCCCCATCCACGTTCATCACCTCTGTTTACCGGAAGCCTACGTTCACCGTACAATATAAACGTTGGAATTCCTTTAGTCCACAAAAACGCAAAACTAACTTAATCCTAAGCTATAGACAGTAGAGTCTTATAGGCACAATCAAATCTTTGATTAACAGCCTAAGACGTACTGTTTCGGAATCGACATTCGTCTTTTATTCTTCGTCAGTATAGCTAGGACTACAGGTATGAACATGAGCGTAGAAAGGCAAAGAATCGCAAATTGACCAGATCATGACACAATTTTTTTTTCCCAAAAATATAAAGTAATCACAATATTACAAGAGATAATCCTAATAGTTCAATGCAAAATAATTTCCCATAGCATGCCTTAGACAGCAGTTTCGCCCAATCTCAGGGCTCATCAATGTCTTAGGCTGTTAATCAAAGGTTTGATTGTGCCTATAAGACTCTGTATACTATCTATAGCTTATTATTAATTTTCTCAGTACACTGTTCTTAATAAATTGTCATTGTTGAGTCACTGTACATACTACTGCGAGTCACCGGTTCTACTTTAGAGCCGTCTCGGCCCTATTGGAGACGTAGCCATTTTATGCGAGCTACGAAGAGCAGGGCTGTAGGTCTCGAGACCGGTCTCGGTCTCGAGACCAATTTTTTGTGGTCTCGGTCTCGGTCTTGGTCTCGGATGTTTTGTACCGGTCCTGGTCTTGGTCTCGAACCGTTGTGGTCTTGGTCTCGTAGCTCAAAAGTTGGTCTCGAGACCGGGTAATTTTTGTAAGTAAAAAAAATAGCTAATTTTGTAATTTTGGTAGAAAAAATAAAATAGCGAGATTGTGTAAATTTTGCAAGTAAAATGTGGTTTTGTAAGAAGCTAACGAAGCGGTTACATTATCAGTTGGACAAAGAGATTTTGCACGTGGAGATTAAGATTGTCGCGTTTTTACATGAGAAAACACGTCATTCACACATAGCGGTTTTGATGACGAGGAACGAAACTAGAGTCCAATTAAAACTACAGAGTTCTTGCCAAATTCGAGCCCTGCAGCTGTTTTTGCGACTTTTTTAATTCCCATGTAATAGAAGTTTTTGTATCAAAGAATGTACACAATGCTACTTTTGAGATTATAGAGTGCTGCACAAATAACTGAGAAATTTTTTGGCAGTCGTTTAAGCAGTTGTTGAAAAAAGTTCGCCTTTTCGCTTTTGCAATTTTACGACGCTGCTAAAGAAGCAAAAACCTCAACTCGAATTAAACTGTTTTACAAGCATAGTCGCTAAAATTGACGTCGATGCTCTCAAAATTTAAGAACAAATCAAAAAACAAATGAGGCTGAAAATCGGCAAAAAATTAAAAACAGCCAGTCACAATTCAAAATTTACCGATTCTTATCAAAAAAGAGTGAATACATTGTGTACGTATTACTTTATTGTTGATTGCAGCCGCGTAGCCAGGATTTCGCAAGAGGAGAGGAGGGGCTTTTTTGGAAGTTTGATACAACCGAAAAGGAACTTGACCCAAATTTTTATTAGTCTTAAATTAGATTGAGGTGGTTTTTCTGTCAAAATTAGGTGATCTCCAAAAAAAAAAGGTCTTCACCGAAATTCAAAAGATTTTTTCGGCCGAAATAAGAAATTCAAGGTTTTTTCCCGGCCGAATATAGATGATCTCCAAAACAAAACGGTCTTCACCGAAATTCAAAGGGTTTTTCCGGCCGAAATCAAAAACTCAAGGGTTTTTTTCGGCCGAATGCAGGTGATCTCCAATAAAAAAAAAGGTCTTCACCGAAAATTAAAGGGTTTTTCCGGCCGCAATTAGAAATTCAAAGGGTTTTTCTGGCCGAAATTAGGTGATCTCAAAAAAAAAGGTCTTCACCGACTTTGAGTGAGCTCCAGAACCAAAAAAATCCACTATTCTGGTCCAAACAACGGCAAGTTCTTCATAACTTCGGCTCCCAAATCCCTTTGGGGGGGGCTGTTTTCATTTTTGGAGCAAAAATCGGCCTCAAAAGCACTAAAAATGTGCTATTTTGCATATTTTTCAGGCCAATGGGGAAGTTCGAGCTCCCCCCACCCCCCCGCTGGCTACGCTTCTGGTCAATTGTCGACAACAGTGATATACTAACCTACAGTATGTATTTCGTCTCTTTGTCAACAGCGAACAAGCCCACTACTTTAAAATTGGCAAATTTTGTTTGTTCATGATGTATAGGCCAAAGCTAAATGTAAAATGACAAGTGACGCAAACAGAAGGGCAAAGTGGGCTGCAGCTCTTTTCTTTTTAGTCATATCACTTACAAAATTTGATTCATGAATGCAAGCATTTAAACGTGTCATGGATTTGACCTGTACAGGTAAAGAAGAGGGGCTAAAGTGGTTGAGCAATTTAATTCTTTCAAACGACTTCCGAATCTAAGCAATTAAATTCTTAGCGATTTTAGCAATTAAGTAGTTCTAAAAACGTGCGAAATATGATTCAAATGGTTATTTTTTACGAAAAATGACAAAAATTGTCTAGCGACTGGGGCAAACCTCTGGATGTGATACGATTAAGTAACAAAAGTTTGCTCAGCGCGACGACAAGACAGTGCTGCGGAATCGAACTTGAACTCGAAAAAACTTGGTATTTTTACCGAACTCGCTCTCGAAAAAAGAATAATTTTGCTGATCTCAAACTTGAACCCGAATAAAACTGGCCGAGTTCGTAGAACGAAATTTAAAGATTAAAAAATCCTTTGAAATATTTTTGTTGATCAAGCTGTGAAAATTGAGATTGTGATTTTCCCAACAGTGCATGTTTTTCACTTTTAATGCTTAGGCGACCTAGAAAAACAGCTACGAGTATAAAAAAAGAAACGATTAAGGTGGAAAAGCGACGCAACGTTTTATCTTGAGTAAATTAAGTGATAAGAAATTTGTCTCTTATATAGCGAAACCTTTACTATCATTGCGTTAACAGTTATCTACTCCCATGATTCTCAACCTATGGGTCGCCTGAAAATTTTTTAGGATATTTTTTTTTGTAAACATTTTCAAAGAGTGAAACTTGCAGAAAGCAATACAGTAATAAAATAAACGCATATAGTAGTCAACCCTAGTTGCATTTTTGTAACAAAAAACTCCAGCAGTGAAATTATGAGTTTCTCAAGATCGCAAAGGTGTAAAACGCTTAAAAGTGGTAAGCGATATATTTTCAAATTAAATCTTTCATTATGCTCGCTGTAATACGCCGAAGCGTGTTACAAGTTTACTGGGCCTATCTCCGCGTCATTGCGCCCTGGCAACACAGCTCTTTTCGGAGAAATATCGCAGCGGTGGCGAGCCGTTGGCAACACTGTGTCCAATTTGATCGGCCCGAGATTTGAATCTCAGACCTCCCGCTCCAGAGACGAACGCGTTACCGCTCGACCAACTAGCATAGAATTCACGCAGTGAAGAAGCTTTGAGCTCGGGGAGACTAGAAATCAAAGGTCATGTTTGTCAGACTACGTAAGGACGTTAGTGGTAAGGATATTGAAAGCTAAATAGCAAATATTCATAAACATTTCAGTGAAAACTTCTTTGTACGATTTTTAACACAGTTCTGTCATCATAAAAAGTTTTTTTTTCTACATAGCTTTTAATTTAAACTATGTATCAGAATATACATGGGCCACAAAATTTTTCACCACTGATTTTTTCAATAAACTTAAGTCGCTTTGAAAAAAGGTTGAGAACCAATGGTCTACTCTACAGTTTGTAAAAAAAGTACGAAACTTGGATAGTATTTGCAGCTCAGTGGAATAAATCTGCGAGTTTAATTTTTGACAAAAAATGAGCAATTATAAGAAATGAGTTTGAGATTGAAAAGATTCACGATATATGAAATAAGTCGCGGCGGTTAATTATTGCAATAAAATTAATTTTGGTTACACAATTTTCGATTGAAAGCTTCATACAAAATTTTATACTAAATAGGTTAGCACAACGCAAAAGTATGAAGTCTTATAGTGAAAATAGCTTTTAAGCAAATTAGTGCGGTCTATTCGTGACTGAAAAGTACGTTGTTTATCGTATTTGATGAATTCAAAAATCTATATTTTACTTTTAACAGAATATTTAACAACATATGATAGTCCTTGAATTATCATTTATTGTTTCATTAATTTTGTAGTGGCAAATATTCATAGCATAGAGCCATTGATATTTTTATCCAACTTAAACTCGAAAAAATTTAAATTTCAAAATAGACCGAACTTAAACTTGAACTCAAATAAACATCGATCGAGTTTGCAACCCTGCAACAAAATATTTTTCGGGTAAAAATTGTATTGTTTTGTTTAAGCCTTCTCTTAACATAATCGTAGTTACACGCTTAGAAATCCCCCCACCTCCTAATTGAAACTCCTGGCTGCGTTTTTGCAGCTATACCTTTAATACGGTACTTCAAATATACAAATAGCTTTTTACAATTTTGTTGTAATTTTATTTCATTAAGTTTGCATTCAGTTCTATTGACCCGTAATTTCTGACAAAAACAAAAGTGACCAGGCTTCGAGCTTTGAATAAGAGGCATTAAGTTTAGTTAAAGGATCTCTTTTTTTGGAGAAAATCCGCATAAAATGATCTGTTTAGGTGTTTTGATGAAGTAATCGTCACTTGGACTAAAGCACTTTGTCATCTGAATCAATTTATATAATCATAAAACCAACTTATGAGCAAATATGAGCTCCAAAAACTTTTTTTCAAAAAATCGAAAAAGCTATTGATGAGATCATTTTTTTGGTCTCGGTCTCGGTCTTGGTCTCGAACTTTGCCGGTCTCGGTCTCGAAGCAAAAATTGAGATCGAGACCGGTATTGGTCTCGGTCTTGGTCTCGGAAAAATTTCGTGGTCTCGGTCTCGGTCTTGGTCTCGGACGAGTCGGTCTCGACTACAGCCCTGACGAAGAGAACAGAGGGTATTGAATTGATAGCGTTTCATTTCTAAAGATTGTTAGCCTAATTTAGCTCTAGTTTGAATTTTGGCACTAGTTTTGAGCCTTTCAGCCTACTGGAGACGTAGCCATTTAAGGTGAGCTATGAGGAGAGTTAGAGAGTTAGCTAGCCTATCGTTCTTCTGAGAGATGTAAGATAAGATTGGTACTTGAGTCGGTAAAGACTTGATTTATAGCAATAGTTTTATTCGGTAAAAATTTAATCAGTAGCTTTAGTTTCATTGGGTAAGGATTTTTCAGCTAATATTTACCTATTTTGGCTAAACTTGACTGAATGATGGGTAAACATTTATGTATTATAAACGTAACCCGTTAAGATTTATTCATCGATTGATAAATTGGTAAAGATGCTTGATGTGAATATTTTTATCACTGGTGATATGTGTCCTTTTGGCCTTGCTAGTCTTACTGATGAGCCCTGAGATTGGGCGAAACTGCTGTCTAAGGCATGCTATGGGAAATTATTTTGCATTGAACTATTAGGAATATCTCTTGTAATATTGTGATTACTTTATAATTTTGGGAAAAAAAAATTGTGTCATGATCTGGTCAATTTGCGATTCTTTGCCTTTCTACGCTCATGTTCACACCTGTAGTCCTAGCTATACTGACGAGCAGAGGTGGAGTCCTCGAGGACACATTTTGAAGTCCTTGGCCTTGGCCTCGAAGCCTCAAGTCCTTGGCCTCGAAGCGTCAAGTCCTCGAAAATTGCCCTGTCCTCGGCTCGAGGACAGCACTATTTTTTGAATCGTCGAAATTTTGTTGGAAAACGCCAGAAACCTCGCGGAAAATTTGCGAACACCTTTTTTCGTTTCCTCAATTGGAGTATAGGCGTAGCCAAAGGGAGGAGGGGACCAGGGAACCCACCTCCCCCAATTGAAATTACACCAATGACAAAAACGTGCCAAAAAAAGTCTACCGTTTCTTCGGTTTCAGTTTCTTTTTAGCATTTTTTGCTTGCAACAGTAACTAACAACAATATGAACGACCAGGGCCCCGGGCCCCCCTCAATTTAATTTTTGACAGCCAATTTAAACGTATAACCCGAAAGAAATGGAGAGTTTTTGTCCGAAAAGTTGCTATCTCAGACCCTTGTATAGCCTTTTTATGAGCGTAATGCATTAATCAGGACCGGATTTACCACAATATGGCGCAGTACCAGCTAGGGGCCCCGCCCTAAAATTGTTAGACTTTTGTTTGGTCTTTCCTATATTTGGCAGAAAGATCTTGCAAAAATCCCTAAAGTGCCAGGGGCCCAGCGCGATGTAAATTTGGCCCGGCAATAACATGGTTAGTAAGCGTAACCATCTATTGTACCATTTTTCAGTAAAAATTCAGTAATTCACTTCCAACTCCCCAGTTTTTACGCACAAAATACTTTTAAAAATTAGCCATGGAAAATGCTGGTTGAACAAATCATTGACTTTAATTGAGGGGCCTGGGCCTATTGGCCTAACATACACTCCTATAACTGGTTATTTTCACGACAAAACAAAAATCTCTCAGAAAAATCTTCGAGTGGAGTATTATTTACTGCTAAAATGTAGCCAGAGACAAAGCACATTACTTTTTCCTGCCTGGACCAAATCACTTACAATGAAAATTTAACTCAAAAAATACAAGATGTTAAACGTGTTTTGGACTTAAATTGCAAGTAAAAGGAGCATTAAACAATTTAATTTTTTCAATTGGCTTTCAAATTTTAAAAATCTAATGCATTCAAATGACTCTGAACACGTGTGAAATGTGATTCAATGGCATTAAAATAGCTTTTGTTTTCAAAAAATTACAAAAATTTGCCCAGCGGCCGGGGGCTTCGCTCCCAGATCCCCAAAGCCTCTGTGATACGTTTGAGTTACACAAGTTTTTCAACACGTCTCCAAAGTTAGATATTTGCTATTTTCAACTATTAGTTTTAGCCGTCTCTCTTTGCAAAATCTTGGTTAAGTGCCGATAGGCAGCGATTTTAGATCTTCTATCCTACGATATCTTTGTCCCACAAAAAGTTTCTCTTTTGAAAATTTTTGATGACGTCATTGCATGTGATTTGTGGTTTAGGCCCCCCAACCAAAATTTCTGGCTACACCTAAGACTTGGAGATTGCCTGAAAAACTTTTTTGAAGATCCTTTTTTTTGGAAAACACTTGCTGCCGTGTTCTTGGTCCTTGGCCTCGAGCATTCCTGTCCTTGGCATCGAGAAGGTCTGTCCTCGGAAAGGCTGTCCTTGGCCTTGGCCTCGGTTATGTTTTGTGTCCTTGGCCTTGGCCTCAAGCCTTGTGTCCTCGACTCCACCTCTGGTGACGAGGAATTATAGACGAATGTCGATTCCGAAACAGTATGTCTTAGGCTGTTAAACAAAGGCTTGATTGTGCCTATAAGACTCTGTATACTATCTATAGCTTGTTATTAATTTTCTCAGTACATTGTTCTTAGAAACTTAATCCTGATCCTAATCCCTCCGGGCTCTTGCCATCTGTTCTCCAGCAAAATTGCCATCCGAGCTGGACAAAATCTAGTCTATTCTACAGATTAATGGAAAGGCCCAAAACAAATTATCAGGTCGGTTTAGTTTAAGAAGATGAACTAACTTCATGGTCTGCCTAAATTCTGGCCAGAAAGGTATCTTTCTATGCTGTTTGAAAAGCAAGTAAAATCTGCTGTTAAGCAGTGCTTCTCCATTGTGAAACCACGCGGTGTTTACTCAACCAACGAGCTTCTCTCCGCTACCAACAAGTATGAATTACTGTACGTACTTGTTTTACAGAAAAACAACATTATTTATCAGTTTTCATGCCACTGCGAGAGTCGGTATGTAAGCCGTCAAAGCTGTAAATCGAGCCCGTCTTTTCGGGTTGGTTTTGTGCTAAAAGTTGATAAAATTTAGGGCTTAACTCTGGCTTGAGACATGCTTTTTGTCTTAGGTTCACAAAAATATAATCAAAATAACGTGGCAACATTGCTGAAGGAAGATTTTATTTAAGTTTTTTCGGGCATGGTTTTTAGCTTCATATTAGTTTTCGGGTTCGAACCGGGTTCTGACCTAGACTAGTCGGCCCGTTTACAACTCTGTAAGCCGTATCTACAAACGAATGCAAGGCAGAATAAAACAACACGTTTCCAAATCAATCCGCTCGGGGTCGTCTTCCCCAAAACGCATTCTCTCAGCCCGTCAGTGCAAATTTTTCTCTTGGTCTAATGTTCAGTTTCTATTGCTTCTGAAATCTGCTTCAGGCATTGGACTTCATCTCTTGCAATGTCCTGCCTGTCCATAACACTACGATGCCGGTTGATTCTTTATTCTTGCTCAAGGCCGCTCTCCTTTTTATCTGTCTGCCCTTGAAGCCACTTTCATTAAAATCTCCAACCCCGCCTTCTACCAGCCAAAAAAATACTAATCATGCAAAATTTGAAGATTTCGCACTAAAACTGCTCTCCATTTTCATCTTTTCCAGGCAATCACGGCTCGACTTTTTGTTATAAAATAATAGCCGTTCTTTTTCTGCGCTGTCCAGCCTCCATTCTAACGATTCTTCTTGACAAGTGTCAGACAAAAAGCTTCGAAGAAAAGAAATGAACATCTTGATGAAAGCAATTCTCAAGTTCTGTATCATCAATCAACTTCGGCTTATTTCAAAACAGAACAATAAAAACTATTAAAAACAGTCTACATCTGCTTGAACATTTTGGGTATGAAACAAATATAATGATGAAACGCTAAACTATCAAACCTCCAGTTAGTTAATAGAGCGGTATCGCGTTTGTCTCTGGAACGATAGATCCAAAATTCAAACCTTGAACCAGTCAAGGGATCACCACCGCTGCAACATTTTTTCAAAAAGAGCTGTGTCACCCGGGCGCAATGACGTGGAGATGGGCCCCACAGACTCATGACACTCTTCAGCATAATACAGCAATATCATTAAAATATTGATTTTGATAAACTATTACACCATCATTTTGTGTTTTCACCTGTTGCGTTCTTTTCTTTGATGTAAAAGTTCATGCTTGTTTCGTGATAATTGCAGAGAATGTCGAGTCGCGGAAGTGTTGCAGTTACTGCAACGGAGTGGTCGGTTACGGTTTCGCTTACGAGTAACGGAGCAGAAAAGATACCTAAAAACAATCCTTCTTGATAAATGCGGTAGAGATTTTGAGTCTAAACAAGTGTTTAAACATACTTTAAGTCTAAATTTAAACGATCACAATCAAGTAGATAGAGCGTCTGCTACTGAAACGGTAGACATAAGCACGATTCCCGGTCGGATCAAATCAAAAACTATAAAAATTGGAATTCACAGCTTCCCTGCTTCACCTTCAGCATTGAAAGGGATCGAGTGAAGCCTCCACCGTGTGAGGTAAACGGGAGGGCAGATGGAAGCTTGACTTGAAGACCGAAAGGTCCCTTCGCTCTCTCCTGGCCAAGGCAACTTGGTGAACAAATTGTAATTACAATAACATGTAATGGACAATTTGGACGTTTTTGTTTTATTATCAGCGCGAGTTTGGCAGGTTCACGATAAAAGTCGTAATCCCGAGTTTGGGGTTTACTTTAATTTGGGGATGAAACTAGTAAATTCCTTTCTGATGATGCAGCCAGAGGCGGTAGTAATGACCAACATGCATCAATAAAAAAATGCACTTCGCAACAAGTCGGGAAGACCTGATAGCAGCTCAAGTCATTCAATCAAGGCCATCATCCGGCCCCTGTGGTAGTAACGGGCTGACACTTTCACGCCGCATACATTTACATTTCAAAAGAACTTTTTACTTGGAAAAATGCAGCCCTTTTTAGCATTCAGATACAAGAGAGGCGAATGAGGCCACTAATCACATAAAGTCAAGTAGTTATTTGTTCTTTAACAACTAAATATATGCAAAAAGACATTGCATTGACGAAAGTGATTCTAAAGTTAGCATTGAAAAAGGGCCGTGAAGAAATGAGAAGTTTTTGAGTCAAACTTACTTTCTCTGTCAACGCAAGAATTACCATAAACTTTGGAATAGGCCACGCATTCGCAGTTCGAACAGTTGCAACGGTCTTGTTTCTCGGTCATCAAAATTTTTGCTCTAAAGAAGCCTGCGGTGCAAAAGGTTCACAAAATTATGGTTGTACGATTTTTATGATCTTATCAAAATCGCTTACCCCTGCTTCCTTAAGCACCCAAATTGAAATCCAGTAGTGATTAAGTTTTGCTTTGCTGCACTAAAATAAAGAGTCTTTTCTTAAATAGTGATGCCTCTTCTTCAACGGGAGCATATGGCGCAATGCTTTTCTAAACACACCACTAGAAAGGTCTTGAGGTACGGATAAGTTCAAGTTCAATTTATAATTTTTTGTCGCAATATAACATTAACAGCAACAACAAATGCCAGTACAACCCAATAAATTGAAACACCGATTTCGCTTTGTGGAGCTCGTCAATCAGAATGAACTGGGTTTCGAACCAAAAATCTTGGTACCATCACTCTACCACATTACTGTTCCATGTCTGCGATGAATAATATTTTATTGATCGATTGATCCATATTCATCCTCCACTCACGAGGAAGAGACGGTGGCGCTTTTATTTTGGACGAATCCTCACCCGCTTAGGAGTTGACCATTTTCCAAGTTTTCCGGTTGACGTTTGACTTCTTCCCACGTAAATTTGCTGCTTGTTCGAATCCACCAAGCACAGATAATCATCGTAAATCATCTTATCCAAGGACGCAACAAAGTGACCAGGGTGCGGGTTGCACCAAGATCATGCAATCAGGGTCGTCGAAAAAACGACGTCTTTACCATTTTGGCCTTGCTGCTGACTAATACAAGATTTATAGTGTACTCATTTGATGATCATCTTTGTGCTTAGGCTATTTTTTAGTTCATTGATAGCAAAATATTTCATTCTGCTTTTTTTTTTCTAATGTAGTCATTAGAAGTTTCAAAAAGTGCCAATTTAGTGTCTGCATTAGCAAAGCTTTACTGGTTTGAGTGATGATCTGACCATCATCTGACTGCCGTTTCCATTGAGGATGAATTATTTGGTTGAAAACACTTGCTTTTAGCATGGTAATACGATTGAGATCAGCTCCAAACACGTGTTTTGGCTTTGGTGCCTGTTTATTACTGAATCATTCCAAAAAAATACGTACGAGTAGTTCCATTTAGAGAATAAACAAGTCACCAAATTTAGAGCATTGCCAGCCACAGACGTAGCCAGGATTTTTGATTGGGGAGGGGAGGCCAAACCACAAATCACATGCAATGACGTCATCAGAAACTTCCAAAGAGGAATTTTTGTGGGGGGCAAAAATATCGTAGAATGGAAGATCAGAAGCCGTGGCCTGGTGTTGGCACGTAACTAGGAACTCGTTCAAGGAGAGGGCTTAAACCAATAGTTAAAATGCGAAAATGTCTAAATTGGAAGACGTGTCTGAGTAAAGAAGTGTACTGTTATTCAAACGTATCACAGACAGGAGATTTTTCGGTTGGGGATTTTTCGTAATTTTTTGGAAAAAGAAGCTATTTTAATACCATTTTATCACATTCGCTCATATTCAGAGCGATTTGAAAGTACCAGATTTTTAACATTTGAAAGCCAATTGAAATAATTAAGTTGTTCATTCCCCCTTTTGCTTGCAATTTAAGTCCAAAACTCGTTTAAAATGTTGCATTTTGGAGTGAAATTTTGTGAGTGATTTGACCCAGGTAGGGGATAGTACATTGCCTCCTGCAATATTTTAGCAGTAAATAACAATCCAGTAGAATATGTTCCTTAGAGATTATTGTTTTGTCATGAAAAAAAGCAGTTATAGGGGTACTGTAACATATACGGCTAGGGGTCCAGGCCCTCTCAAATTAAAAATTTGTTCAATGAGCATTCTCCTTACTGTAGCTAATTTTTTTCAAAAGTAGTTTGTTGCGTAAAAACTGGCAAGGTGGAGGTGAATGTTATTGAAAAATGTACAACAGATAGTTACGCCTACAAACCATGTTATTGCCCGGGCCGGATTTACGTTGAGTTGGGCCCTTGGCACTTTGGGATTTTTGCAATATTTTTCTGCCAAATACAGGTGAAATCCTAACAAAGTCACCATTTGAGCGCGGGGGTTCCTGGCACTGTGCCATATGTTAAATCCGTCCCTGGTTATTGCATTACGTTCAGGAAAAGGTTGGATGAGGGCCTCAGTTAGCAAATTTTAGGATAAAAACCCTTAAAATTGTTGGCAAACATTAAATTTAAGGGGCCCGGGCCCCCTGGAAAAACATTATTGTTGGGGACTATTTAAATATTATTGTTGAGGACATTTTTTAATTGGCTGGCAAAAATGAAATTGAGGGGGCCCGGGCCCACTGGATCAATATAAGCCTATTTAAATTGGTTGGCAAAAATTAAATTGAACGGGCCTGGGCCCCCTGGATCAATATTATTGTTGGGAGCCTTCCAAAATTGGGATCCATTTAAATATTATTGTAGGGACCCATTTAAATTGTTTGGTAAAAATTAAATTGAGGAGGCCTGGGCCCCCTGGATCAATATTATTGGTAATTAGTGCTGTACGCGTGTGCTGTTGTACGCAAAGATGCTTAAAGAAACTCAAACTGAAGAAACAATAGTATTTTTTGTGACATTTTATCATTGGTAGCATTTCAATTGGGTGGGGGTACAGGCCCCCTAATTCCCCCCCTGGCCAAGCCTATATTGCCAGCGTATTAAAGGGTTGAAGCATCCAGCCAATTCTGGAAGTTTACAATAGCTAAATTCAAAATATAATTTTGTTTAAGTTTTTGTTCTCATTTTGGGGATGCGATTGGAAAGATATTCAACAAATACATAAAGATATTCCTCTAAAAAGTTTTTGGAAGCACTGAGTTTGTTCTCTCAGCCTAAATTTCCAAAAAAGCGTTTACCGAAATTGGATTCATCACAAGATGTTTCTGGAAGGGTTAATACTAAATATTATTGTTCAGTTTTTCGATCTAATTCCCTGGAAATTCGGGGTGAAAGAACAAATTCAGAACTTCCAAAACCGTTTTCGGGAGATAATTCTTTGAATTTGTTAAATATCTTTGCAAACGCAAACCCTAAGATGACAAAAAAAATGTTTCAGTTATATTTTGAATTTACCTCTGGTAAAATTACCAGAATGTTCTGGATGCTTCACCCTCTTTAACTCTTTAATTGTCACAATTTCCTTGTGTTTTGGCGCTTATTTTGGTACTTTTATGACTTGCCGAGAAGCAGACAACAGAGCCGAGAACCGGGCCCAAAAAGTGAACATGTAAAAAGGCTAATATTCTATTTCCACAGAGTTTTGTCCAGTTTGGTCTATTCGGAGTAGCTTAGTGCTCAATTTCACACTCCTCAAGTTTATAGTGCACCATATGCTATCTTCAACAGGAATTCTAGGGGTAGATCACCAAAAATTGATACCATAATCAATTTTTGGTTTTGATTGGCAAGGGAAATCCTTTCCAATTTTCAATGCAGTTTTGTGACTGTCTGATTCTAGGACTGTATTATGTGAACGTTGTTTTGGAAGTAATTCATGCTCTTTTGAGCTGGCTCGGTACCAGCGCCTCTTTTTCGTGAGTTGACTCACCGCAGAAATCTTTTTCATTAAATGCTAGAGTGCAGGATTCCACATTTCCACCAACATTAAAGCGAGTGCAGTTTTGTTCCATCCAGCTATCACTCTCCTCTCGAAAGGTCTCGGTGCTGGCAGAAAATAAAATAGTTGCTGCTGTTTGAAAAAAGCTAGCTTTATCCATTTGCAAACGATGCTGCAAAAGCAGCAAAAAAGCCTTTATTCTAGCTGACAGAGCATTCGGAATTCAACATCGGTTTTACAAACTTGGTTGCTAAAATTAACACCTCTCAAAATTTAAAAACAAAGTAAGAACAAAAGAAATCTTGAGAATAGCCAAAAAATTAAGAACAGCCAGCCTCAAATCAAAATTTAAAAGTTCTTAGAAAAAAAATGCATCCGAACAGTCGTGTTTACGAAAAGGCGCCAAAATGTTTATTTTTATTCTATGTTGGCTGAATTTCATAAAAGTTTTCACTTTACTAACGATTACGGGTCAATCAAAAGAAAAGATTTCATATTCGGCGGATTACTTTGTTTCGGCGAATATTCTCGATTCGATTGTGTTCGTTGGAATGATTCGAGACTTCCATTGTAAAGTAGCTTCAAGATCAACAAAAGATACGCGAATGAACGGAAACAAAGGCAGTGGTACTAAAAACAAGGAAAACGTTTTGTTGCCTGCTGAGTTGGTCAAATAACCCGTTAAAAATAGGGTCAAAGAACTGCGGCTTAAAGAGTCGGTAGATTCTGAATTATTGCCCCTATCAGTCAAATATCATTTTATGCGCTGCAGTCATGCATATGTAATCAAACAATATTATAAAATCAAATTCTAAAACCTTTTATGAAGATTTTTTAATAAGCAATGATTTACTGATCACAGTGTTTCACGCGTTTGAATTCGTCAGGTGATTTTATTCAAATACTGCAGAATATTCAAGCAGTCAAATCCAATCTTTCATTATACTCGCTGTGTTACGCAGACGCGTGTAACGAGTTTGCGGGACCATCTCCGCATCATTGTTCCCGGACAATACAGCTTTTTTCGAAGAAATGTTGCAGCGGTGGGGTGTCGTTGGCAACTCTGTGTTTGATTTGACCGGCCCGAGATTTGAACCTCAGACCTTCCGCTCCAGAGACGAACGCATTACCGCTCGACCAATTGGCCGGTATTTACAGTAATATTTAAGCAGTAAACATTTTTATTATGTTTTATTTCTGAACAACATCATGAAGACACAAATTAAAAGAGAATCGTTTCGTACTCACCCGTATATGTTGGAGACTGATACCAATCAGCTGTAACACAAGTGCAGTACATAAACGTGAGATAAGCAATGTACGGTAAATAACTTGTCGCCGTTCCCATGTTTTCTTGATATGTATATCAGTGTTTCACAATGGCTCCGTTTGTATGCACCACTTACGGTGTGGTATAGCTTTTCTAGAGTTTATAAAACATAATTTTAATTAGTATACAAAAACTTTTGTACTAGAAAAAGCAAAACGCTTAGCCGTAGCATAATAAGAGTTCATGAAATAAGGATAAAATGAAGCTGAAAAAAGATGTGGTTTTACGGCAATAGAAAAGTAATATTCAGTCCAAAAGATTAGGTCGCTTTCGCAAAACAAACACTAGCAAACGGCACCATCGAAAGAATTGGAAAAGAATAAAACACGGTGCAGCTTCTGCAGCATATTATAATGAATCTTTCGTAACCCAGTTTTTTTGCAAATAATTAGGTGTTCTCGTATTTTCTTACTTGCTTTGACGATTTATGTAGCTTGACAAAGTTATGTTTGCTTATGATGAAAAATTGAGTATAAATTTTGCAGTTTTTTTCGTTTTCTTGCCTCAGAGGTCTATTGGGCAACTATTAGATTTTTATGAAGTGCAAGTGTAGGCTATTATACATTTCTGATTGGTTGAATTTTCATTTTCTGGTAACAACTTCAGACTTGCGCTTAGAAAACTTCGTTTTGTACTGCCGGTAGCCTTTGTTTTGTGCATCAACCACATTGTTTGGTACTCAACGCACCGATACTAAGCTCCATGCTTGCATGAAACCACCAAGCAGAGACAATCATTTTGAGACACAATATCTAAGGACGCAGCAACGTGGCCAGGGTGCGAGTTGAAACCGGATTCTGCGGCCAGGTTTAACGTAAAAAAATGCTTTCAAAACTACTGGCATGTCCAAAATCTAGCCCGAAATAAAATTTTATCTGAACTACGCCCCATTTTATTTTTTCCGACCAAAGTCATCCTTCCGATACCTGTACGATCGAATCAGCAAACAAGCCGAGGGTTTTTTGGTATCGCCTATTTTCTGACCCAAAATCGCAAATAACCCAAAATTTTGTTGTTTTGGTCTTCACTTTTTTTCAGGCCAGATTTTCGCAGTAGCCATTGGTCTAGAACTGATACTCTGACAAGCAAAGTGGTGCCATCAAAGAAACATTGGCAGGCGGGCATCTTTTGCGAAGTCTATGACCCACAAAAAGTTTAGACACTCCATCTTCACCTTTTCGCTAGGCTGCTGCGTGCTGACGTAATTTTACTGCAACTGAATTGCTGACTTGACGAGCAACAAAGAAAATAATACAGTATCAGTTTCATGTTATTTTCAATCTGTAAGCAGCGGGCAATAAAATTAAGTAAACACTTTCAACACCTTCAAACTCTCGGGATTTATTAATTATTAACATTTGTATCGACAAGAAAGGAAAATAATGTTCAAACACTCTTAAAGCACAATTCTTAAGCCTTTATTAACATACCAGTTCATGATTATGGCCTATTTTAAAGTCTGATGTTGATGACTTAATCTTATATTGTAGCCAACAAAGAGCGATGAGGTCTTTCTCCCACTCTTTTTGATTTCTTTTTTGTGATAAATCTCTTACAATATAGTGTATTTTTATTGGAAACCAACTTGACTTTGACTCAAATCTGTTTACTAATAATCTATGTCAAACTGAAAATGATGGATAAGAAAGAGTTTGTTTTCATGCCATCCTTTCTTGATTATTTACCCCTTTAGATAATGACCTCTTTCATTGGACTACTTTTAAATGGTTCCGACTATTTGTGGATAGATACATTGGACGATCTAAAAATATTTTCAACTGATTTTAGATGCGGAGCTCTATTCAGTCGTATACTAAAGTGTAGGTTTGATTTTCAAACATGGTCCATTATTCGTTACCATCTGACCTGCAAAATTTTTCTGACTTTTAAAGCTCATTGTAACAGATCGACTGCCAACTGTTGCTTGGTCGTTATGTCTAACTATCTTTTACTGTATTCTTAATTTGAGCTTTCAAAAATCGAAGCTGTTTTTGGCATTTTTAGGTAGCATTTTTTTGGCGTTTTCTTCAAGTCTACAAATGTCTTTTCTACAGTATGATAACTAGGGCCATTTTTATTTTGACCTAAAAAAAATAATTTTTGATTTTATTATTGCTAAATTTTGACTTAACGTATTTTGGCTAAGTATGATGTTTTGACGTACGGATTTTTTAAAATATGCAACCAAGCCGTGCACGACAACATGACGCAGAAAAAAGGACCTTACTGCCTACCGGTTGCGCATAAAAAAAACTGCCAAATATAGCTTATAGATGTTACTGTCTCTACGATTCTTTAGTAAACATCTCACAATGCAATTGTCAGAATTATTTATTGCAATACATAACATGTATTTTTTGACATTTTTGATATCAAATTTTCTGTCTTTTCTCGGTAGTTTGCTCAGCGTTGAGAATGATCGCTCAACAACAGCAGAAGTTGGTTGAGCGTTTTGCAACAATGCGTAGATGGTTGGAGCAGTAGCTAAGCTGGTACAGTATATTATTGCTTCCAATCAGAGTTGGATAGTTATTTTTTGATGGAAGCTTAAATTGAACTGGGGTAATCCAGAAAATGCATATTTTTTATCAGTTCGCATGCTTCTGCCATTATGCAGTCACTTGCTTCTAATAGTTTGACATTAGTTGCTGGAGTCCGGCATTGATTAATGCGAACCAAGTCTGGCACCAAACCATCCACATTGAAAGCAGACTTTCACCTGTCCAATTGTTGACAATGGTACGAACAGCAGGAAGGTTTTCGCTGCTGTAGTGGAATGCAGCTCTGAGCCAAGTTGCCCATCGTGTAATTACAGGGACAGGAGGTTATGGCAGACCAGCTTCATTAAAATCATTTTTGCGATCTTTGTTTTTGATTGTTGCTGCTTTTTTTAAGAAAGTACATACTTGCATAGCGCGGTTATGTAGTAAGTGTGCAGTGCAAGTGACATGCATCCAAGTAGCATAGGCGTAGCCAGAGAGGGCCCCCCCTAATTGAAATGCTACCAATGATAAAATGTGGCAAAAAAGCCTATTGTTTCTTCAGTGTGAGTTTCGTTTTGCATTTTTCGCGTATAACATACACGCGTAAGAACATACACACTTACTGACGTAAGACTTCAAAACAGAAATCAGCAAACGGCTCTTAGCGTTGGTGTGGTCAGAGAGACGCATAGTGTTGGATCATGCGCATGAATGGATGAACCATAGGCAACAAACACCCATGCCCTCGACAAAAAGGGATGGTGTTGACTCCTTATCATGCCATGTGCAAAGTGGGACGCACCAAAGCAAACCTTCGCAAATGGAGCACATCTCAACCCGCTGCCCTTTCAGCGCAATATCCTATGACGGCAATGGTTTTAGAAATCGCAAACTGTGCAGCATCTGGTTGCATTACCGGCGTCACAGGATATGAATCACCAATAAACTTAAATCTTTAGAGCAGGGTTCCCAATGTTTTTGAGGAGGCGGCGGCATTACACTTTTATAAGCTTGAGCGGGGCCATAGTGCCCCGCAGTCAGTCCTGCACCGAATTTGAAGTAGTATCCTGCTGGAGAAGTCTGTATCCAGTGAGATTTGCGTAGCTTTCAGTAGGGATTTTCTACCTTCGGCGATAAAATTAAACTTATAATAACTCTCGAGACCAGTAGTCGGCCGCAAAGACTTGTTATGCAGCCCGCAAAATGCACTTTGGGCAGTCCTGATTTAGAGAAGCTTTTGCTTACCTTAGCGTTAAAAATTAGCGGAGAATAATATACTTGCCAATGGCCGTTTTATCTTCGCCAAATACAGCCATTTAAACTAGTTTTGGCGTGGCAAAAGAACAGCAAGTAAAACCTGCACAAAATATATTTATAACACTGAAGTTGAAGTTTACAATTTCAAAGTGCATACGTATTGAAATCGGAGGTTCGATCGAGATGTGTAAAAGCGTTTTCGAGGCGGATAATGAATGTCGCTCTCTTTCGTTTTATTCTTCAATGAAAATAAATGCTCTTTTCAACCGCATATTACTATATTACGTCCAATTGTCCAAATATGCACAATCAGTAAAAGAGTGGGTAGAGCACTTTTGTGGTATCGCTTTCTAATTACTTTTCACCCTCAAAATTTGGCCAAGGTTTTGCTTCCTATGTGAGAGCGGCTTCAAGGAATATCGAAATAGTAAAAAGCGGATGAAAAAGCGTACCATATATCAATGTTGTTTTGCGTACACGATATAAAAGAAAAAGCGGACGAAATAATAAGCATTCGTAAGTTCTTATCACGTGGTGCATTACTTCAAAATTCAATCCACTCTTCAAACTTCTACAAATCTGTTTGCTTCTCCAAATTTGGGTTGGTAGTCGAAATCATCCATTCTGGTATATTCTACTGACGAATCATTGCTTTGGAGTTGGTCAGGATCAATTTGGATTGGTTCCTGTGCTATGCTTGTGTCAAGATCAATCGGTTCTTGCTGCTGTGGAGAATTGTTTGTTTTGCCAACTTTAACGTTGGAAAAAGTATGCGTTTCTAAACATTTAAGATATACAGTAGTATTAGGGTGGAATGTAGCAACTAAGATGAAGATAATGAGCGATTTATTAGTTTTCCAATCCTTTTCAATCTATACCGCTGAACTTCATGTATTTACAGCCAGAGATGGGTACTTGCATCGCAAGCTTGCGGCGCAACTATGTTACTTGCATTAGCGCCTGCGCCGAAATTGTTTTTAAACGATTGCGCTGACGCTTGGACCGCAAATATTTTTGCAGTTTTGAGCGCAATCGCACGAGCGCAATTAAATACCATTAGGAATGATTGCTTTTCAATCAAATGTGATTAAAGTTAAGGAAAAACACTGGCGAGTTAGCCTACATAGGCGTAGCCAGAATTTTTGATTGGGGGTGGGGGCAAACTGCGAATCACACGGAATGGCGTTATCAAAAGTTTTTGAAAAGAGGGACTTTTTCTGGGGTAAAGATATCGTAGAATGGAGGATCAGAAGCAGGGACCTGGGTTGGCATGTAACCTGGGTTTTGCAAAAAGGAAAGGAATTGAACCAAAAGTTAAAAAGCTTTCCAAATTTGCCTAAATTAGGAGACGTGGTGAGCAAACTAGTTTTAACCCAAACGTTTTACAGCCTGGGTCTGTGGGCCGGCCGCAAGAAAATTTTTTGTAATTTTTTTTGGAAAAAAATAGCTACTTTAATACCATCTGGATCACATTTCAGTCGTTTTTAGAGCCATTTGAAATGACTAAATTCTTAAGATTTGAAAGCCAATATTGAAAAAAGAATCAAACTGCTTAGTCTTCCCTTTGCTAACAGATCAGGTCCAAAACACGATTAAAATCCTGAATTTGGGGCTTAAATTTTGTACTTGACTTGGTCCAGATGGGAGAAGCAAGGTACATTGCCTCCTGCATTATTTTTAGCAGTAAATAATCACTCGAGTATTTGTGTGGGAGATTTTCGTTTTTTCATGAAAATAACAGTTTTACGAGAAAATGTACAACTAGGGGGCCCAGGCCCCTCAATTCAAATTGAATAATTTGTTCAATAAGCACTTTCTCTAGCTCTTGTTTTTTGTCAAAAGTGTTTTTTCGCTTAAAAACTGGCGAGGTTGGTTTCTTTAACTGCGGGTGTTGAGAGCATTTTTTCGTTAACGGTAGGTATAAAGACGTTCTTCGCCCAAAAAGGTTAAGCGATGCACATTTTGCAAATGCTCGTACTTGTTAAAGGAAATCAATAATCTTTGGTTTAATAATTTGGTAGCAGGCATAATTTGTTTTCAATATTAGTTTCGCACCGTAGCCTAGCGCAGTTTGAGCAGTAAGTCAATTAGAATTATACTTTTCAAATCGTCACACTTGCGTGTGCGCTTGCGGTTGCGCTTGCGGCGCAACTTTTATGTCTTGCGCTGCCCACCTTTGTTTACAGCACGTAGCTCAAAGTGAATTGAAGCCGAGGTTAGAAGTACTTTTTGACTTACTTCAGAATGGTTACTGCAAGTTGTCGAATGTTTACGCTAAAGTTTTTAAACCACGTGTTTACATTGCACAGTTACATTTTCTGTTGAATTAGGAAGGAATAAGAAAGGCTTTTCGAACTAACGCAAAACCAAAAGGTAATGACTGATTCACCGAAAAATTTTTAAGTTGAAAAAAATAAAACAAATAAAAAATATTCATCGGCGTAAGTTACATTTACTTTTTTAATGTTGTAGGGTTGGATCAATGACATGGTTGGATATGGGGTTAGTCTTAGTCTAAGGGATTTGAGTTTGAGTTAGATTTGGGCCGGAATCAATAAAAAAGTAGCTACTGTTGATAAAAATTTCCGATGAAAATAGTCTTTTCCATAAAAGAATGAAACGAAACAATTTAGTGATAGAAAACTATGAAGTGTTGTTGCTAAACCTCAAGCTCTGCTCCCGCAATTTTCATGGAAAAGCGGGCAAGAAAGAAAAAGAAAAATACTGGTGCACATCAGTTTGCTAAACTTATTTCGATCATAATGACATTGCTTATTAAAATCACCTGTTGGAGAGTGTGAGTAAACGTTCGGGGCTTCTGCTGCAGTGACGACCTCACCAGAGTAATTCTCATACCTGAAAATAAAGTGGTAGTGTTAATGATGATTTAATTTTGTAATACAACAGTGGATAATCAATAGACAACAATATAAAAACATAAAAAAAAATTTAACAGCAATGTTTTGCAATTGCCAAGACATACTGACATAGAAAGCTCAAATTTGAATCAAAAAGTTTCAAAATATTGTGATTGATTGGTTCGTTAACAAACAATAATTAAACCTGATTGTTTTTGCAACACTTCCTATCTCTGTAGTAAGAATTTCGCAGTAGGATCACCAGGGAATCAAATTACGTCTTATTAGGATAGATGGAAAAAAACATCAGAGGAGGAAAAACTTTCGAAAGCTGGAAGGGCATAGATGAATCACATGCGGAGAGTTTGGAGACGGAATCCTAGCCGCCGGAAGATAATGAGGGTCTAGAAGCAGGTGCCCAGCGCACAGAGATTGTTAGGACTTTTTAACAAAATAACTTAATTTTAGGCCAATGACAATTTTTTTTAAAGTTCACTACTTAAAAGACGTGTTTTTTTAGGTTATTTTAACCGCACAAAACATACAAAATCAGCGAAAAAAACAGCTAGGGTATTATATAATACCAGACTATTTCAATAGTTATTCCTGTCTACTAATAACACGTATGGCTATATGAATGAAGTAAGAGCATTCGTAGCTATTATTAATAGTGACAATTCAATAATATAATAACTTGCAAGCAATCAAACGCTACACTTTGGCATTGGCTAAAAAATATCTAAAATATGTGCTCCTACTTAAATATAGCTGCTTTGGTATTTTGTCACGTTCATGACCCAAAATGTGGGAGGTGTGGCAGAATTAAGGCTTAAAATATGTAGCGCGATTACATCATTAATATGTGCTAATGCTTTTTAATGTAGGTATGTCGTGGCACAAATGGAAGAGGCTTGGCACAGCGCTTAAAAGTTAAAACGTTATCGACAATGATGTAGACTTAGCTATTTATGTAATTTCAGATTGTGATCTTAAACAATCATCTACAGTCGGCAAAAATACAGTAGTATCTTGGCTAAAAAGTCGGAATTCTAGAATCCAAATAAAATTTATTTGATTGATTTTTCAACCTTTTTTTTTACCATTTTCACCGGCGAGCTGACCAAGCGGTAATGCGTTCATCTCTGAAGAGGGAGGTCTGAGTCTGAGGTTCAAATCTCAGGCAGGTCAAATCGGACACAATATAGCCAACAGCTTGCTATTCTGCCATATTTCTTCAAAGACAGCTGTGTTCCCTGTCGCGGGCGCAAAGACGCCGATATGGGCCCCGCAAACTGATGACACCCTTCGGCGTAGTACAGCGAATATAATAAAATATATTAAATTTAACTGATTTTTGTAAACAACAGCCATCTGCACGTTTTTTTTAATGCAAAACAGTCTACACAGATGTAACCGTACAGTATTTGTATAACTCACTCTAAACTGTTTAATTTTTTCTTTTCTTTCTGTAACAAAATAATCATAATCCTTAAAGTGACTCTCCAGCTAAATGATGATAGACAATCATATTACTTAAAATTATGCAAATATCTAAATTTGATTCTGTATCACAGAAATAAACGGACCAGTTGGTCGAGTGGAAACGCGTTCATCGCTGGATAGAAAAATTCTAATCTCGATCTCGTCATATCGAACGCATAGTTGTCAACGGCTTGTAACCGTCGCAACATTTCTTCGGAAGGATGCTGAAGTGTTGCCGGGTGCAATGATGCGGAGTAGCCCCCTCTCCACCCACACACTCGTTACACGCTTCGACGTTGTACTGTACTACTGATGAGTAAGACTTGAGAACAGTAACTCCAATTGAGTTATTACTTAATTTTTTATAACGATTTTAAGATGTTTTGATGTTTTTCTTTTTAAAGGACAAAAACATCATTTCAATAAATTAAATTAAGCTGTTTTTGAAAATACAGTAACTTGACCATTTTTGATGGAACACTACAATATAGCGTTTATAAAGCGTAAAAAATTGTGTAAACTCACTAAAAATTCAGGAATCTTTTTAATGGTCTTGTGCCATTTCATCAAATTTACAGCGCAAAAATATATTCCAGTCGCTGCGGCCGCAGCGAATATAGCAGTTACCACAAAAGATACCACCTGGATGAAAGTGAAATTACCTAAACAGAAAGCACAATCATCGTTATGGTTTTTTGATTTTTGTTGCACTCAATTTTTTGCAAAAGTAATGTATAAAAAATCAAAGTTCTTTTTCTCAAAATTTTTAATAAACAATAGGCGAGCGCTAAAATTTCAAGTAAAACAAAAAAAACAACAACAGTGATTTATCAACATGTTTTTCACTCAGTGATAGATCAACATATTTAGTAATCATAAAAAAAACTTTAAGTGCAGACAGCACACTGAACGCAGGTTAGTTTGATGGCTTATTAAGAAAAAATGGCAAAGAGCATCAATGGTTGAAATCCATTTTTTATCTTTGTGTCATTTATTCAGGGGCGTATTTAGGAGGGGGGACATGGTGCCTTGCTCCCCCTTTGGGTCGCCATTATAGTATAATTGGTATAGAATAGTAAGCAAAATTGCGGCATGCCCCCCCTTTGTAACTTGGGCAGAAAGTTTGAGCACAAAAACGGACAGAATCTGAGCGAAGACCTTTTTTTTGGTCTTCACCTAATTTTGGCTAAAAACCGGTCTAAAGGTCTAAATCTTATTAAAGACCTTTATTTGGTCTTTACTAATTTTGGGCAGGAAAACAGATTGATTCTGAGTGGAGACTTTTTTCTTTTGGTCTTTATTATTCTCAAATTTTCTGGCCCACCCTTTTCGAAAATCCTGCGCACGCTAGTGCATTTATTATATTAATTTGTTGCATTTATCAAAAAATAAACAAAAAGGTCTCCCTGAAGCCCATGGGCCCCCTAAAGTTCATGGGCCCCGGGGTCATTGTCCCCCTTGCCCCCCGCTCTCGGCGGCCCTGATTAAGGCATATTTGCAGGGTATTTTTCAAAACAAAATATGAATTGAAATTTTGAATAAATTAACGTTGGCGTTCTTATTACGAATTACCAACCTAAATCTAAAACCGATTTCTATAAAAAAAAGTGTTAAGTATAACCTATAGCAGCTAAATACTGCAAAATCGCAGCGATGGAAAAATGACAACATGATAAAAATTAATTTAATTAATTAAAATTGATTTGTTTTTATACATATTATACGAATTATACAATGCGCTTATTCTATCAGAATGTAAATATGCATCGCTTTGCCGAAGTTACGATGCCGTTCGCAAAACTTGATAAAGCTACGATGTTTTAAGAACGATGTCGTAAGCAAAACAATATAGTAAACGATGTCTTAAGCAAAACTTAAGACGCCGCACAATTAAATAGTTTTGCATGATCCGCTGGAGTATATTTTGCCCAGCCAGCGAGTAGTGAAAAGCGATCAATTGGCAACCATTTTATCAGCGGTTGCCGCCAGTGTGGTGATCAGCGGTTGCCCACTCTTTGAGTGATGTAGAAATGGCCATTTTACTTTTTCGAGTTCTCCAGTCCAGCTGTGGGTTTTGTGGCATAGCATTTGCGCTGCATCATGCTCTCATCCACAGGAAGAAGTGGAGCAGATCTAACCAACCCCTGTATTTTGATCAGAATGAGGTAAAATAGTTGGTTACTTTGCAACCAAAATCAAACGTTTGTACCCTACCATAAGTACGGATGATTTTTTCAATAGTCTTATAAGATTTTCTTCTTACTTTTGTTTGTGTTTTTTCTTACTATATCAATTTTCTTCATTTCACTTCGAGGGCGGTAGAGGAGGAGTTGAGGGGCCACCACGTAATATGCATAAATAGAGTAACTGGTGCCAGATGCTAGGCCGTCAATTTTCGTAGTAAATTTGTTTAAACTGTCCGTACATTTCTGCAGATGTAATTTTACATCTTTGAAAAATAAAGGATAGTTTATCCATATATTTCTGTATAAATCGCTCAAAAGTTTAGTGTGGTTCGAATTCG
This sequence comes from Trididemnum nubilum, assembly GCA_963965965.1. Classification (NCBI taxonomy): domain Eukaryota; kingdom Metazoa; phylum Chordata; class Ascidiacea; order Aplousobranchia; family Didemnidae; genus Trididemnum; species Trididemnum nubilum. The sequence goes on from OZ014479.1 coordinate 12,227,526, forward strand.
AACCTATATTGGCACCAACCAGAGACAAACAATATCTGGTTTGGAAAGATCTTAATCCGTTCCTTCAAGTAACTACCCAAACCGTAACCAACAGATAGAAAGCTTAAGAATAGCCCAAAGCAAGTAGCCAGCTCACTGACAGTATATTACGGTGACTAAACCATACTATAGACTCTTTATTTAAAGGGAAAAACTTTGCTTTCATTGTGAAGGCTTTTTGCGGTCAGGCGTATTCGATTGATTTGATTGGACATATTTATAGAACAAGTGAACCGTGAAGACAAAAAGGCAAAAGTATCAGTAACTAGTCTCCTAATAAAAGATCTGTAAGCAGATAATTTCAAAAAGTTGCGGTAATCATCTTGATAAGATTTTACAGTACTGTACTGTGATGTTATACGCAGCATACATCCTTTTTGTTCCAGTTGATCGACTTTGTTTCCACCATCCTCGCATATAGAGGTATCTCTGCTTTTGAACAACTGTTTTCTAAACAAAAAATAAATCAAAACTGGAGCAGCATGTTGTGAGTCATGATGATGTGAATATTTGCTTCATTTTTGTTGCCTATTTACATATCCGCTTTTCAGACTCGGTTTTTGGTTCACGTACCTGCCTTTTCTAAGCCATATCAAACAAGTGCGAAGTCAGGAAAAAAATTTGCAAACTACAGTGTAAATTTTAGCGATACTGTTTTGGTGGCATTTAAATTTAATTAGGCATAAATCTTTGCAATTAGGCCCTTTTCTTCATAATTCAGTAATAAGAGCAGTATGAAAAATGTACACGAAAAAATGCTAATAATTTTTTTATTTCGTTCAAAATTGAACATCATCAAATATAGTAAAAACCGACTGAGGCGGCTATTATGGCGATCATGCGTATTTGCGTGCGGAAATACGCGACGTGTCACTTTACTGCATGCATTTTGCCTTATTCTTTTTTTGCATTTACATAGAAAAACGTACCACGCTTATTTCCGCTCGTAAATACGCGTAATTGGTAAAAGCCCCCTAGGTTGCACTACTGAATCATTAATAAGCATTTGTGATACTGATTAATCAAAATATCATTGTTTGCTGAATTTTGGTAAAAAATGGTTGCTGACTTCATTTTTTCTGGGTTGAGTTATGTGTGATGGTTTCTTGCAAAAGCTCAAACTCGCTCTACCCATTTCTTTGCTTTACTTTCAAAAAAGGATCTAAACTAGTTTTTGCTTTTCTGGATAGGTTAGTTGACAATTCCTCATCGTTGTTCGTCACCTCTGTTCACTGACAGCGAGAGCCTACATTCATCGGGCAATATATACAATGGAATTCCTTTAGTCCACAATAACGCAAAACTAACTTATTCTTCCCGAATCTTACCCGCACGGCTCTTGCTATCTGCTTTCCTAAAAGATTTTTATCTAAAATGGATAAAATCAAGTCTATTCTACAGTCTAATGATTAGTGAATGCCCAGAGAACATAGGTGTAGCCAGGGGGGAGGGGAGCAAGGGATCTGCCCCCCTAATTGAAATGCTACCAAGGATAAAAATGTCACAAAAAAGACAATTGTTTCTTCAGTTTCAGTTTCTTTTAGCATCTTCGGGTACAACGGTACACGCGTACAACAGTAATTAACAATAGTATTGATCCAGGGGGCCCCGGGCTTCCTCAATTTAATTTTTGCCAGCCAATTTAAATGGGCCCCCTACAATAATATTTAAATGGCCCCCAATTTAATTGGGCTGTTAACAATAATATTGATCCAGAGGGCCCGGGCCTCTTCAATTTAATTTTTGCCAACCAATTTAAAAGTGCTCCCTTCAATAATGTTTAAATGGCCCCAATTTAAATGGGCCTCCCAACAATAATATTGTTCCAGGGGGCCCGGGCCACCTCAATTTAATGTCTGCCAACCAGTATAAAAATGCCCCTACAAAAATATTTAAATGCCTCCAATTTAAAGGGCCCCCAACAACAATATTGATCCAAAGGGCCCCGGGCTCCCTCATTTTAATTTTTGCCGACCAATTTAAATGGGCCCCTACAATAATATTGAAATGAGCTTCAATTTAAATGAGCCCCTAACAACAATATTGATCCAGGGAGCCCGAGCCCCCTCAATTTAATTTTTGCCAACCAATTTAAAAATGTTTCCTACAATAATATTTAAATGACCCTAGTTTACATGGGCCCCCAACAACAATAATATTGTTCTGGGGGGCCCGGACCCCCTCAGTTTAATGTCAGCCAACCAATTTAAACTTAGAAACCCGAGTGAAAATAAAAGATTTTATCCTAAAAGTTGCTAACTGAGGTCCTCATTTAACCTTTTTGTGAACGTAATGCAATAACCATTAACCAAGGATGGATTTAACATATGGCTCAGTGCCAGGGGCCCCTCACTCAGATAGGACTTTTTTTGGTCTTCACCTATATTTGGTAGGAAAATAATGCAAAAATCCCATAATGCCAAAGGCTCAACTCAATGTAAATCCGGCCCGGGCAATAACATGGTTAGTAGGTGTAACTATCTATTGTACATTTTTCAATAACAATTCACCTCCACCTCGCCAGTTTTTACGTAACAAAATACTTTTGAAAAAAAATTAGTTACAGTAAGGGGAATGCTCATAAACAAATTTTTGAATTGAGAAGGCTTGGCGCACCTGGCCGTATATGTACTCCTATAACTGGTTGTTTTCATGACAAAACAATAATCTCGAAGGAAAATATTCGACTGAATTGTTTTTTACTGCTAAAATATTGCAGGAGGCAATGCATTTTACTTCCCCCTATCTGGGTCAAATCACTCACAAAATTTACCCCAAAATGCAAGATTTTAAACGTGTTTTGAACTTAAATTGCAAGCAAAAAAGGAGAACTGAACAATTTAATTTTTTCAATTGGCTTTCAAATGTTAAAAATCTGGTACTTTCAAATGGCTCTGAATATGAGCGAAATGTGATCCAATGGTATTAAAATAGCTTTTTTTTCCAAAAAATTACGAAAAATCGCCCAGCGGCTGGGGGCTTTGTCCCAAGACCCCCATAGGTTCCGGCGGGTGAGGTCTCTGTAATACGTTTTAATTACATTACACTTCTTTACTCAAACACGTCTCCCAATTTAGTTATTGTCGCATTTTAACTATTGATTTAAGCCTTCTCCCTTGAACGAGTTCCTGGTTACGTGCCAACACCAGGCCACGGCTTCTAATCTTCCATTCTACGATATTTTTGCCCCCACAAAAAATTTCTCTGGAAGTTTCTGATGAAGTCATTGCATGTGATTTGTGTTTTTGGCCCCCCTCCCCTAATCAAAAATCTTGGCTACGCCTATGCCAGGGAACATTATCAAGTCGAATTATTGTCTAAGAAGACGAAACGACTTCATGCTCTGTCCAAATTCCGACCAGAAAAATATCCAGTCGATTTACGCCTTCCGTGCCAAAATTTTGTTTTGACCCGGTTTGAAAGCAAAAGAAATCTGCAGTCATTTGTTTTTCCCTTGTGGAACCACGTGCTATTTATCTACCAACGAACTTCTTTCCGCTACCAACTAGGATGCACTGACTGGTTTACAGAAAAGTAACGTTATTTGTCAGTTTTCATGTCACGAAGACAGACGCTATGTTGACCGTACCTCCCAATAAATGCAAGACAGAATAAAATAATACATTTTCAAATCAAGTAGTAGTAGTAGTTTATTTCAAAGCAGACCCAGCGCCAGGATAGCGTGACTGGGGGGCAGAAAGAAATTTTGGGGGGCACGAGAAGTTTATTTATGTGAATTCGAGAGGAGCACGGGGTCACGAGAAGTTTATTCGAGTGTGGATCAAACGAACAAGGTGAAGACTCCAAAAAAAAGGTCTTCAGTAGAAAAATTTCCATAAATTCTGGTTGTCGTCTCAAAATTCTTGCGATTTTTCACGAACTCTTAAGTGAAGACCAAAAAAAAAAAAAAAAGGTCTTCGTCCTAAAAGTTTTATAAAATCAGGTGTGAGTCCACAAAATTACAAAAAAACAGTTCTTGCTCGCGAATTCTTGGGCGGTATACACCAATTTGGGAGTCTTAGGCCTCGATTTGCACTCCAGTAGCCCCGAGCCTGTTAATTTCTTCGGGGCACAGTCCTCGCTTGGGGGGCACAGTTTTCGTTTGGGGGGGCACAAGCAGTCATTTGGGAGGGCACGGTCCCAAAATGCCCCCCGTGGCGCCGGGCCTGTTTCAAAGCCAGCGAAGTTTAAAATCACAATTAAATCGCAATCAAAGCATGTTAACGATAATATCTACTGGCAATAGGGAAGAAGCGAAGTGACCAAAGTAGTCTTCAAGTCTATTTCTACCCTCATGAATAAAGTTACAAAGTTACGAGATGGAATTTGGAGAATCTTGGCCAAACAAATATTTACAACTTTTGCTGAACCAGATCAAGGTTTCATACATATATTTACATCAGAACGAGGTTGTATAACACCAGAAAAATTAGAACACCTACAGAAAACAATGCAATCCTTATTTACAAACAAGGAAAAAAAAAGTTCTATTTAGATTAGAAAGTGGTGCAATTGCAAGGCACCATAACACACACAGTTTAAGTCAATTAAAATGATTCACAAACATAAACATCTTGTTGTATAAAAAGCAAGTAGTTAAATATTATCAGGACAAATTTTATAGACAGACAGAACACAAATTTTATAGTCATTCCAATTCAATTGTGGTAACTTTCTAGCAATAAATTTTTCAGTCTAGATTTAAATGTTTTTAGAGATTTATATTTTTTAATTTCAAGGTCTAGTGAATTCCATATTTTTGGACCTTGATATTTAATAGACTTCTGAAGTTTCAGAGTTTTAAAAAAAGATACAAAAAAATTATGTGAGGTGGTAGCTCTGGTAGGTTTAACATGAACATTATTAAGCGCAGTAAAATAATTTCGAAAAGTAGATGGAAGTTGTCCCGATTTATAGTAGTAAGCAAATGCTGCAGTTTCTAGTTTAACTAAGTCTTGTATTTTAAGAATTTTAAGTTTTGCATAATATGGAGTTGCTCTATCATTCCATGTTCCATTACCTACAATTTTTACTGCTTTGTTTTGAAGAGTAACTAATTTCTTGAGGTACGTTTAATAAGTTGCGCTCCAAGTGATTATCCCGTATTGACAATGACTGTGAAATAAGGCATAGTATAAACTATACAAGGCCGATGTGTTTAAATACACCTTAACTTTCGAAGAATTCCTACTGCTTTAGATAGCTTGCGGGCCAAGTTGTTAATGTGACGTTCAAAAGACAAGGAATTATCAAAGATAAGACCCAAGTATTTTGACATGCTGACAGAAGGAAGATTAGAATCAAATGGGGACGAAATTAAAGATAAGTTAGCTCTATGACCTCGACTTTTTGGTTGTATTAATATCAAATTTGATCTTGATAAATTAAGAGTAAGTTTGTTAGCTATCATCCACATCTATTGAAGTAATTTTAGTCGTAATTTTTTTATGAAGATCATTTATATTTTTATCTTCTACAATTAAATAGGTATCATCAGCAAACAGTCTTAGCGTGTAAGAAACACTGATACTAATATCATGAATATAAATGTTAAAAAGAAGAGGTCAAAATACAGAACCTTGAGGAACAACATAATTAATTTTTTTTAGATTTGATTGGTGATTTTCTAAAGATACATATTGATATCTATTATTCAAAAAAGAAGCAAACAAATCAAGTGTTGTTCCACGGATTCTATAATGTTCTAGTTTGGTTAACAAAGCTTTATGATTAACTATGTCAAAAGCCTTTTTGAGATCAAGTAACAATAGAGCAGTGTAATTTTCATCGTTAATATTATCATACAATGAAGTCAATACATCAGTTAAAACATGAGATGTTGAATGATTAGCCCTAAACCCATACTGCGTGGGCAGCAAGATCGAGTGTTTATTGAAAAAATTGATTCATCTGACATGAATAAGTTTTTTAAGAATTTTAGAAATTGGAGAAAGTATAGATATTGGTCGATAATTACTTACATCGGATTTATCACCAGATTTGTATATGAGTACTATCTTGGCAATTTTTAACAAAGCAGGAAAAATTCGTAAAAGGAAAGTGTAATTGAATAACTGAGCAATTGGTGCTGCAATAACTTTAGCAGCCACCTTAAGAAAATAAGCACAAATATTATCTTTGCCATTTGAGTTGGTATTCTTTAGACCTAATATGAGATTAAAAACTTCAAACGAAGTATAGCTGTTGTGAGAAAGAGAGATTGGTGAAGGCGTTTTGTTAGGTACTTACGGTAGTATGTTCACTTTCACTAGAAGGCTTCAATTGATCAGCTAGTGTTTTTCCAATACCACTAACGTAATCATTAAAATTGTTAGCAATAAGTGTTGGGTTGGTAGTGAAAGTGTTATTGTGTTTTAATTTATGTGGAAGACTAGTATTTGATCTGGAAGAGGAGAGCAAAGACTTAATACGCCAAACTTCAGATGTGTTGCTTTTGAAAGTTTCTAATTTATTCTGGTAATAGAGTTTTTTGGCAGCAAATTTGACTTTAGTTAATTTGTTAGCATATTTTTTGTGAAGTTGTTTTTTGTTCCAAGTTACCTTTGACAAAATGAGATAAGTACATTTTTTGTTTCGTTTTTATGGACTTCAATATGCCTCAACTAATCCAAGGCTTATTTATAAATTTTTGTTGTTTACGAGTAAGTTTTCTCATTGGCGCATGCAGAGTTATTGCATTAGTTAATAACTGAAGAAACTGATCAAATATGTCATCAAAATCATTTCCATCTATATAGCTTATTGTCAGATAATCAATCCGCTCTCGGTCTTTTTCCCAAAAAGGCATTCTTCCTGCCCGTCAGTGCAAATCTTACGCTTAGTCTAATATTCAGTCTCTTGCTCCTAGATTCTGATTCATACATTAGACTTTATCTTTTACAAAGTTTGCCCGTTCATAACATAACGAAGACTGTAGATTCTTCGTTCTTGCTCAAGACCGCATTCCCTTGCATCTATGTATTAGATTAAACCTCAAATCGCGCCATCTGCCGACCAAAAGAACATTATTTGAGCTTATTTTGAAGATTTCATACTGACACTGCTCTTTCATTACTGGCCCATTACCAATTTATAACGGATTGGCTTTGTGTTATAAATAGCTGTTCTTTTTCTGCGTTCTCCAGTCTCTATTCTGACGATTTTTCTTGACAAACGTCAGAAAAAAAAGCCTCAAAGAAAAGAAATGAACATCTTGATGAAAGTAACTCTTAAGTTCTGAACCACCAATCAACTTCTGCTTATTTCATACAGAGCAATAAATACTTTTAAAAGAAGTTTACAGCTGCTGCTTAAACATTTTAAGTGTGAAACAAATAAATGATAAAGCGCTAAATTATCAAACCGCCAGTTAATCATTAGAGCGGTATCGCGTTCTCTGGAGCCGAAGATCTGAGAGTCGAACTTAAAATCAGTCAAAAGCTTGCCAGCTCTGCAACTTTTTCCAAAAAGAGCTGTGCTACCCAAGCGTAATGACGTATAGATGGGCTCCGCAGACTCGTGGAACGCTTCAGCGTAATACAACAATAATGAAATAGTGATTTTGATAAACCATTGCATCATCATTTTGCGCATTCACCTGCTGTGTTCTTCTCACTAATGTAAAAGCTCATGCTTGTGTAGTGATAATTACAGAGAATGTCGAGTCGCGGAAGAGTTCCAGTTACTGAAACGGAGTGGCCGGTTACGGCTTCACTTACTAGTGAAGGAGCTGAAAAGCTGCCTAAAAACAGTCATAAATGCGGTAAAGATTTTGAGTCTAAACAAGTGTTTAAACATGCTGTAAAGAGATACTGCTTGAAATCGGTTTTATGGAAGAAATGAGAACTACATAAGGTAATAAACAGGTGCCCCAAACCTTTTTCCACAATTCCCGTTATTCAAAAAAATACGACTTATCGGTTTGACTCCAAACCATTGGCAACCTTGCATTTTGCAATTTTGTGACATCACAAAAGGCATAATTTTGAAAAAATTCTCGCTGACTCAGAAAGATGATTACCAACTGGTAGCAGTGAGTAGCCCATAACTAAATTTGAAAATTTGGCACCTGTAGACCCAAACTACTAGTACTGATCTACTGTCCGGGCATGGTATGGAATGGAATGGAACGGAAATTTCAGTATGGAATATGAAAGATGCCAGAATGGAATGGAATGGAAGATTTTAAGAATGGAATGGAAGACGATCTTTCATACTTCCATACCAATTCCTTACTAGATTTCGTGCATTGTATTTACAGAAAAATACATACCGATGTTGGGTAGTGATAAATAGTATTGTCACCGACGTATTCAGCTTCAATATCTATTGCATATTATTTGTCGACGAATCGCGGTACTTTGGTTGTGTACATTGCGCAAACAGTGTACGTACGTATTACATCATTGTTAGTACATTGCAATTTAATTGCAGCATTGATGTTATGGTTGGCGACGTTGACAGGTTTGACTTGTTTTATTGTTTTTTGTTTTTTTTGAGATTGACAATTTGCCCAGTCGTAAATTTTGTTTTCTTACTTCGTCACAAAAACTCGTATTTGCTATTTCATCCCCGTTTCGGCTTAATTTTATTTATATTTTTAGTTTTTAAGCTTATAGTAATTCTTTTTGGTGTTAAAGCTTGGTATTTCTCTTACGGTAAATGTTCTATTTGATGCGAGAGCAAACTAGTTCGGTAATCATTAAACCAGGCATAACCAGGGGGCCCGGGCCCCTTGCCCCCTGCCTCTCCTCCAATTGAAATGCTACCAATGACAAAAATGATGACCAAAGCCCATTTATTCAATTTCTTTTAGCATTTTTCGAATGCCACAGTGCATGCGCACAATGGCAATTAGCAATAACTTAATATTAATATTGACGACCAGGGGGCTCAGGCCCTCTCAATTTAAATTTTTGCCAACCAATTTAAATGTATAAGCTGGGAGAAAGTTAGTGTTTTTGTTCTAAAAGGTGCAATCTAATGCCCTCATCTAACCTTTTCATGCAGTAATATGTTTTACGGCCCCAGCTAACTTTTATAAGGCAATAACATGATTAGAAACCATTTATTGCATCCAATGTACCAACTTTAAATAACTTCAAATTACCAACTTTAAACAACATTCCACCTCCATCTCATTAGTTTTCACGCGACAAAATGCTTTTGAAAAATCCTAGCTAGGGAAATGCTTATTGAACAAATTATTGACTTTGAATCGAGGGTGCCTGGGCCCCTGGTCGTACATATATTCCTAAACCTGGGTATTTTCATTACAAAACAAAAATCTTCAAAGGCAAATCTTCGAGTGCATTATTTAATGCTAAAAATGTTGCTGAAAGCAATGTACCTTGATTCCCCTGACTTGGGTCAAGTCACAAAATTTAACCCCGAAATGCAAGATTTTAAACGTGTTTTGGACTTGACCTGAAGTAAAGGGAGTAATTTGTTCAATTGGCTTTCAACTCTCAAAAATTTTGTTGTTTCAAATGGTTCTGAAAACGTGCTAAATGTGATTCAAATTGCATTAAAACAGCCATTTTTTCCAAAAACTTACAAAAAATCACCCAGCGACTGGATCCTTTGCCCCTAGACTCCCATAGCCCCAGGCGGCTGCATGGGGGCGGAGCCATGTTTGAGCTGCACTAATTTGCTCACCACATCTCCCAATTTTTTAGGATAGAAAAATTTTGGTTTGATAGAAAAATAGAAAAAACTTGCGGTTCTAGTCCTTCCTCTTTAGCAAATCCTGGTTACGAGCCAAATCAGAACCCAGCTTTTGATCTTTCATTCTTTGTCCTGTAAAAAATTCTTCTTTTCGAAAATTTCTGATGACGTCATTGCATGTGATTTGCGGTTTAGCCCTCCCCCAATCCAAGATTCAGGCTAGGCCTATGCCTTAAACCATGTGCAATGTGCAAACCAGATACCGGTCGTTGCATCTTAGTATTGTTGGCGCACCTTCACGAGTGGTTGCTTACAAGTTACAACATTACAAAGGAGCAACGCAACAAAATATACGTTGCATTGCTTCCAGTTTAAAATTTCTTTGGTATGAAAGTATGGAATGGAATATGGAAGAAAATTTTAGTATGGAATGAAATATGGAATGAAATATTTTTAGAATGGAATGGAAATGGAATGGAAGAAAATTGCCACTATAGAATATGGAAAAATTGTCTTCCATTCCATACCATGCCCTGCCTACTGTACGCCTTTTGCGATGTCCCAAAATTGCGAATTGCAGGGTTGTCAATGGTACCGAGTCAAACCGATTAAACGTATTTTCGCAAATAAGGAAAATTGTGGAAAAAGGTTTGAGGCAACCCTTTATTACCTCAAGTAGTTCTCATTTCTTCATTAAAACCATTTTCGAGTAGTATCTCTTTAAGTCTAAATTTAACTATCACTGGTCGAGTGAATAGAGAGCAGTCTGCTGCTGAAACGGTAGACACAGCTTCGATTCTCGGTCGGCTCAAACGAAAGACTGTGAAAATTAATATTGACAGCTTCCTTGCTTGACGTTCAGCATTAACAAGGGACAGAAATAAGTTTCCATCGTGGGTAGTAGGAAGGCGGTAGCTTGACTCGAAGACCGAAAAGTACTAGCGCTGTCTCGTGACCACTTGGTGAATGAATTGTAATTAAAATTACATGCAATGGACTATTGGACATTTTGATTTATTTCAGCGAGTTTGAAGGGTTTGCAATTGAAGCTGTGATCCCGAGTTTTGGGTTTGCTTTATAATTAGAGGATGTAATGGACGAATTCCTTTCTGTTGAAGCAGCCACGAGCGCTAGTAATGAGCAACATGCGTAAGTAAAAATGGCAAATCGCAACCACAGCAGGGAAGACCAGGTAGCATCGCAAGTCAGCCAAACAAGGCCATCGTCCGGCAATCAGTGGTAGAAAGGCAAATGAGGTTTGCAGTCAAGTAAAATGAAGTACGTATTTGTTCTTCAACAACTGTAAATTCATGCCAAAAGACACTGCATTGAAGAACTGCATTGAAGAAAAAGTCAGCATTGAAAGGAGGCCGTGAAGAAACGAAAAGTTTTTGAGTCAGACTTACTTTCTCTGTCAACGCAGGATTCGCCATAAACTTTGGAATAGACCACGCATTTGCAGTTTGAACAGTTGCAACGGTCTTGCTTCTCGGTCACCAAGATTTTTGCTCGATAGAAGCCTGCGGTATAAAAGTTTCATAAAACTTTGGCAATACAATTTTCCTTATCTAATGTAAATTACCTTCCTTGTTTCTTCAAGCACTCAATAAAATCCATCTCGCAGTAAGTTGGTTTGCTACGCTGATTGGAGGAGTTTATTTTTGAATTGCGCCTCGTCTAGCTTTTTAAAAAGCTGTTCAAATTGCACTTTTTATTAGATAAAAAATAGTAGATGATTATACGTTCCTTGAATTTTGGTATCGCCACTATGCATTTGCCCAGGATACCACAGTCCTGTGTGATGTCCTGTATAGCTTTTTTATTGAGTCATTGTCTCCGTTGTTGTTACGTTTCTCTTTACTCTTGAACCGATGTAGTTTTACTCTCTCTTCTTGCTGTAGTTGTCAAAAAGTTAAATTTTTCATATAAGATGTTTAAAGTAGTGTAAAAAAAGGTATCCTTACACCTCGCAGAAAAACATTTCCCAGAAAATCATCTTCCAGAAAAACATTTTCCTGAACGTTTATTTTCCAGAATTAGCATTTGCCACAAATCACACTTGCCAGAATGAACCCTTGCCAGAAATTACATCTGCCAGAATGAACACCTGCCTGAAAAGACATCTGCCATAATGTACACTTGCTTGAAACTACATCTGCCAGAATGAACACTTGTCCGAAATTACATTTACCCGAAAACTTATTTTCCAGAATTCACATTTGCCAGAGTTTACATTAGGCCGAAATTACATTTACCCGAAAACTTATTTTCCAGAATTTACACTTGCCAGAATTTACATTTGGCCGAAATTACATTTCCCCAAAAACTTATTTTCCAGAATTTACACTTGCCAGAATCTACATTTGGCCGAAATTATTTTTCCGAAAACTAATTTTCCAGAAATTACATTTTCTCGAAAATTCATTTTCTAGAAACTATTTTTCATGCGAATATGTTAGTGTTATTCTAGTAAATAGAACAAACTTTTAATTGAAATCAAGAAACGTAGCGATAACAGTTAGCTTACTGAATGAGAGATATAACCTGGCTTATTAGTTAATTTGCCACTGTAAGTGATGCTTCGAGCGTGATGAAAATTATTATCAATTAAAAATCAATGCAAGAATTAAGGAAAGGCAAGTTTATTTTAACCCAGGTTTCACTTCATTTTTTGAAGAACCAATACATTTTGAGTTGAGACTAGCTGTTTTTAATTTTTTTCCAATGTGCAGCTTCATTTGTTCTTAATATTATAGTCCTTGAATTCTGAGAACAATGTTCATGTCAATTTTTACGACCGTGTTTTTGCAGCTGTTTTGGTATTTTATTCCAAATGTTCTGTCAGCTTAAGCAAAGACGTTTTTGCTTCTTTTCCAGCATCCTAAAATTGCAAAAACAAAAGAAGTACCGTTACTGAGTTTTTTTTGACTTGATAACATCCAAAAATTTATGAGTTGCCCGCGCACAGTCGCGTAAGCAGAATTTTAGAAAGGAGGAGGGGGCAGAAAATTTGAGACTAATGAAGACCAAAAGAAAAATTTTTCCACGCAGAAGCAGTCTGTTTTCCTGCCCAAAATCGGGTGAAGACCAAAAAAACAGTCACTCAAATTTAGTCCGGTTTTTGGCCCAAAATTAGGTAAAGACCAAAAAAAAGGTCTTTGTCCGTTTGTGTCTCAAACTTTCTGCCCAAGTTACAAAGGGGGGGGGAGGGCATGCCGCAATTTTGCATACTATTCTATGCTAATTATACAATCCTGGCAACCCAAAGGGAGGGCATGGCACCATGGCCCACCCTTAATACGCCCCTGCCTGCGCAGTGCGAATTAAGGAGCATTATATAATTTTGGAACGGTTGCAATATTTTGCTTTTAAACATATTGGAAAATTACTAAAATTTTATAGTTCAATTAGTACAGAAGTTAGTTGTTTTTAAGATTTGAAATTTATTCGTTTTCATTCATTATTATTTTGTTACTGCTGAGGCTGGCATTGTTCTTAAATTTTCAGCACAAATGAGTCTCGGGCTTTTATGAAATGTTATTGTTGAAACTGCAGTGCTGTAGTGTGAAGCAGCCAAAATCTACATCAAATGCAAAGCCAGCAAAACAACACTTGTTGCATTCCTCGGCAAAGATTTCACTCTTAAGCTTATTAACACACAAAACACAGCAATGGCGTGTAACTTCCGCCGAAAGCTTTATGGAGTTTTCCGTTCAAATGTACAAAGAAAGCCACTACTACGGAAAGCTCATTATGATGTCAGTTACCGTCATAGATATTTCAAACAATTTAGAACATTTCATTCGCAGTTCATGCAAAGATAATAAGGAGATAAGTGATTCCTTCCGGTGACGTCACATTAAAAAGAATAAGCCTTGCTCCAGCAAAAAGAGATTGACCACATAATGCAGTGTAATAAACAAAGTAGTATGAATGGTCTGTCGAGATTGTCGTTGCGGAGGTAACTGGACTGCAACTGTATAGGTTGAAAATTCGAATTTCCTGTCGTTAAGAATTCTCTGCTGTGTGCTTTCGACCAGAGAATTTTGAGTGATTATTTGTTTGCAACCAGGCTCATGTCAATCTTTCGAATTGAACAATTTCACGAATTTACACAGTGGTGTCAGTCAAACATTTTAATTTTTACTTTGAATAAGTTTTCTATCGTGGCGCGTCATGTACCTCAAATCAAAATGACAGTTACGTACAGTACTTTTTTAATTCTTCGAATTTATTGATACATGCATTTCACTACTTTATTGTTTGATTATTGGGAGGGCCACATACGCGCGTAATCGTCGTGAAATTTTATTTTCGTTTTCATAACTGTAAGTCCGAAATGAGATCAGTTAGTGTAGGCGAGGTATACTATAGCTCTCTAAGCAGTCTTTTGCCGTGGAATGGACTTAAAAAATGATTTAAAGCATCTTCTAAAACATTTAATTAAGGGGGCTGATTTTTCAAAAATAAAATACATAAATCAGTAAAAACTTTAAAAAATGGCCGAAATTAAGCAATCAAATTTGATCGCTTGTTGAAACATGGGCATTCATCAAAAAAATATTTAAGCTCAGGAACAGGCAGGGGGCTATTCAACAGCAGTTAATTGCCAATCACTTCTCTGAAATTTTGTCAATCACTTCTTTTAAATCTCGTTCCCTTAGCCCGATTCCCCTCGAATTAGCTTTCTCTACAAAATATAAACGAAATAAATTAGTCCTTGCAGGCGCGTAGCCAGAAATTGGCAATGGGGGCTGTTTAGGAGGTGAAAACGACACTAAAACGGTTTATATTCAGAATTTGAACGGTTTTCTTTTCGAAAATAGGTGAAGACCAAAAAAAAAATAAAAATAAAAAAAAGAGTCTTATCTAGGCTGGGATCGATTTTTATGACGGATTCTTTTCAAGTCCAGAGTAAAAGTGGAGACATTTTGATTGATAATGCCAATGGGTGGGCTATTTTTGCTTTTGGTGCAAAAATTGGTCTTAAAAGTGCTAAACAAGTGGTACATTGCATACTTTGCATACCAAAGAGAGGGGCTATAGCCTCCCTCCGCCAACGCTACTGAATACTTGTACGTTTTACTGAACAAGGGTTTTATGATTTACTAGCTTGTAATTAAGAAAACTGAAATTCTTTTTCAAGTTTTTGTAAATAAGCTTACCAGCTTGTAAATAAGAGAACGAAAGTTTTATCTTTAAGTCAAATTTTTTTATCTTAAAAAATGGTTTAAAGCATTTTTGAACTGAAGTTTAATTATCTTTTTTTTTAATTTTGACTGAATGGATTACTCCTTGTGAGCTTTACTGAACTGAAGGATTTTATGATTTACCAGCTCTTAAATAAAAAGAAACAAAATTAAACCATTTTTAGTTACCGCACACATAGCCCATTTTTTGCAACTATAGTTAAATCAAGTTTATGCTCTGCTATTTTCTATGCCATGTTTTAAAAAATGTGATTTTTATCAAAATAAGCCTAAACTTAATTCATTTTTGAAAAAAATACAAACTTTTCCAGAGGTTGGTGCGCTCTGCCACCAGACCTCCAATGGCCTCCAGTGGCTTGGAGCTGCGCGATCAGACCTGCAAAACAGCCTCCTAATGTAGAGATTTCTGGCTACGCATCTGATTAAGATACTTTAAATATACAACGTTTGTGTTGCTGATACTTTTGTGAATTTCAAATACTACCGAAATACCGTAATATTATCAATAATCTGAAACCATCAAAATATCGCTACGAACTTGGAAACAATAATTCTAAAAATGGTACTTAATTTTGTCAAAAGCCAAAAGTATTTTAAACCTAACGTTTTTTGTCAAAATTAGTTACAAGACGTGAAAGAATGCCCTCCTTTGCTCCTTTTGTTCTACGCGTAAGCCATAACTTAATAATTTTTGAAAATGAACAATCATAATTACATTTTTGCAACGTAAATTCTATCAAAAATGAAATTTCGGCCTGATGTGTACAATTTCTGGAAAATAAGTTTTCGGGTAAATGTAATTTCGGCCAAATGTAGATTCTGGCAAGTGTAAATTCTGGAAAATAAGTTTTCGGAGAAATGTAGATTCTGGCAAGTGTAAATTCTGCCAAATAAGCCTTCTGGAAAATGTAGATTCTGGCAAGTGTAAATTCTGCCAAATGAGCATTCTGGGAAATGTAAATTCTGGCAAGTGCATGTTCTGGAAAACGTAAATTCTGGCAAGTGCACGTTCAGGGAAACGTACATTCGGGTTAATGTAGTTTCGGCAAAGTGTTTTTTGGGGAAATGTAATTTCTGGAAGATGATTTTCGGGGAGGTGTATAGGATCCGTAAAAAAATATTTATTTAAAATGACAAACGAGTATAGGTGCAGACTCGGCGACCTCCTCACGGTCTTGCATCAGACTCATGGTCTTTCGTGCCTACCCAAGTTGATGGTTTCTGCATAAAGTTGTTTATTTTTTGTGTAAATTATGCATGGTAAGTTGTGCACAGTAGACTGTCACAATAAACCAGATCTCTTTTTTTTAAAAAAATAAAAATAGTAATAATAATGATAACGATGGCATATCGCGCAATGTCCTTCTGAATACACCACTGGAAAGTCTTGTAGTGGGGATAAATTCAAGTCAATTTATAGTTTTGGTCGCATTATAACATCATAACAGCCCAGATATTGCTAAGGGGAGAGAAAGGCTTGGCATTTAGTAAATTGCGTAGTGTCTTTAGTAAACGTCTTCAGTAAGTTGCGAACTGAGCAAACTGGTGCAACTAAGCGCATTACAGACTGTGGGCGGAGTCGGCGGAGCGTCCAACCGCTGGGCAATTTTTGCAAGTTTTTGGAAAAACTAGCCATTCTAACGCCTTTTGAATTACATTTCGCAAGTTTTTAGAACCCTTTAAAAGAAACAAATTGTTAAAATCCGAAGTTATTGGTAAAAATTAATTTCCCCCCTTACTTACAAGCGAAGTCCAAAGCACGTTTAAACGCTTGTTTTTTGAATTTAAATTATGTAGGTGACTTGGCTAAAGGGACCTGAAGCCCTGGTGTGCCACTGATAGCAACAAATACCAATATAACCAAATATATTAAAACGCCAACTTTGCTTTACTGAAGCTCGTCGATCATTTCGAAGCAGGAATCTTAATGCCGTCAGTCCTCCCACATAACTGTTGTATGTTTGAAGTGAGTGGTGACTCATTTGCTAAATTAAGCCCTTTTTTAGCTCATTGATAGCAAAATAGCTATATTGTTGTTTTTCTAATATAGTCACTTAAATTTTCAAACAGTGCCACTTGAGTGTCTGCATTAGCAAAGTTTCATTGGTTTGGATGACGATCTGACGACCGCTCATAGTTGACTTCGATGACAGCATCAACTCAGCAGTGTTTCGCTGTCGCAATAAATTAATTGAAAAAGTTTCGTTTGAAAATCGAATTATTTGTTTTGAAAAACTTGCTTTAGGCATAATAATTCGATTGAGATCAGCACAAGACAAACCTACATTTTGATGCCTGTTCGTTGATGAATTATGCTAAAAAATACGAACGAATCGTTCCAATCAAAGAATTTATATGACATCAAATAAATAACGTCGTAGCATATTAACTCTTCAATTGTCACAGTTCCTTGCATTTTGATTCTTATTTTGGTATGACTCGCCAAAAAGCAGACTCCAGTAGCAAGAACCTCGCCCAAAAAGTGGACATATAAAAAGGTTAATATTCTACTTCCAAAAAGGGCCTTGTCAAATTTGGCTATTTGGAGTAGCTTAGTACTCATTCTCCACTCCGCCAAGTTTATAGTGCACCACGTTACCTTCAAAAAGAATTCTGAGGGTACATCACCAAAAGCTGATACCCATAATCAATTTTCGGTTTTGATTAGCAAGGGAAATCTTTTCCAGTTTTCAGTGCAATTTTGAGACTGTTTAATCCAAGGACTCTTTGTGAAGATTAATTGTCCTGACAGTAATGCGCTTTTGAGCTGGTTCGGTACCAGCGCTTCTTTTTCTTCAGTTGACTCACCGCAAAAGTCCTTTTCATTGAATGCTAGGGTGCAGGATTTCACTTTCCCATCAACATTAAAGCGAGTGCAGTTTCTTTCCACCCAACTATCGCTCTCCTCTCGAAAGGTCTCGGTGCTGGCAAAAAATAATATAGCTGTTGGTGTTTGATTCACAGTAAATACGGCAACATCCAAAGTAGGGTGGAGTGAAAAAATGTTTTGTTTTTCTTTTGGAACACAATAGTGATAAAAAATTGCTCCGCAGCAATGCTTTTAAAATGGTACAAAAATTAATCAAAAATTTCAAAGTCTTCCGGTGCCCCCAAAGCCGTAAAAAATTGATTTTTTGCTGATTTTTTCAAAGTTTTGCATTTACGGAAATCGCTATAAACGCAATTGCATCGCTCAGTTTTCGCTAACAATAACTTTAAAAAGCCTTTTCAGCGATTTTTATTTGCACTAAAATTTTTTTATTCGTAAATCGAAAACTTTCAGGTGCCCAAAAAACAACTGAAATTGGACATCTTTTTCTATATTTTGCATCAATTTTAGTTAAAATTTAACAATACATTAAAATAAGATCCTTTTTGCAATAAGAATGTTTACATACAAAGCTTTAAAATGGTGCATTGAAAAACCTTACTACTTTTAATCTTACTAAACACTAAGGTCCAGTGTACCAGACATAAAATTGTGATGGTATAAAAAGGTATTTTTGTTTTGTTACAGACGCCCTCTGTAACTGTAGCGTTAAAGATAGGGTTTTTAGCTTGCCCAGCAATTCGAGACTGGGGCCTTTACCGTCCGTGCTGTTTCCACAAATTGAAGTTGAATTCTAGCAGATAGAGGTTTATTGAAAAAATTATAATAAACTAAATAGCTACACGGCACGGTACGGCAATAAAATATTCGAAAATTAACCCAGGTAACAAAACAAAATAAAATAACGAAGCCGTGTGACAAAAACTTGCAAAACAAAATGTCCGATTGCTCCAAATCCCAAAATGAAATGACCAAAACGCTAAAACTCGGCAAAAAAGCAAAAGAGCTGCGCGTTGTGCCGGAAATAAGGCGTCGAACTAGAATGCGTAAAATTAAAAAACACAATGACGCGCAGACCAACACAGCAAAAATAAGAGCCAAATAAAAGAGCCGAGTTCGAAAATTTAGTGGGGCAAATAAAACAGATCAGTGCTGTAACATAGCGGCCCCTTGAAAATGAATCAACAATGAAGTTTCAACACAAAACACAACTGAAAGCACCGATACGTGCAAACAATAAGTAAAAAAGGGGTTTTGAACAATTATAATAAACGTGAGCAGTAACAAAAATTTTTCTTACAAAATATACAGTGACATAAATAAAACAACAACAAATAAATGATTCGAGTGACGGAGCCGAAGCAATCGGGATATATTTCGAGCGATACGGACAACACAAGAAAAAAGAGCACAGTCTAGTACAGTTTAAAATCAACAACAACATTTAGGCCTACACTTAAACGCAACAAAAACAAAGGTAAACAAATGAAAACACTCTATACAGGAGCTATCTTGGAAATATCCCTAAGGATATACTCGATTTCGCCAACTGCTGCATTTTTCTTTAGAACAGCGACAGTTGCCCTGCGAACTATTTCTTTACCGGCACGCAATTGTGGATGTAGACAGTGAACCCGACCCAACCGGTAGGCCCCCCGTTTGGACAAATTCTCAGCATCGCCTACAAGGACCAACTGTCCCACCACAAGATTTTCACGTAAAGTTATCCACTTATAACGCCCTTGTAGACAAGGGAGATAACCCTTCATCCATTGTAACCAGAACCGCTGAGCCAGCGTAGCGCAGTCATGAAAATCACGGCGCAAATCCCCCTCATCGTGAAAGGTGCTAACAGGGGTGTTAAGGGATAGCTGCTGACCCAAAAAACATGACGGTGTAAGTGGAGACAGATCGTTAGGCGTATCACTAACGGTAGTCAAGGGCCGATCATTAACAATTCTTACAGCATTGGAAACGAAGGTTTGCAATTCTATGAGAGAGGGCAAACGTCTGGCCTCTCCTAAAACTTGGCTGAGCGCTGTTTTCATCAGTTTAACCATAGATTCCCAACTCCCGGCTTGGCTAGGGGAGTAGGGAGGGATCCTAACCCAATTAATCGAACGTTTCCGCAAAGAATTATGAAATTCAGTCGAGTCAAGTGGCAACGGCAGCTGTTTTTCAGCTGCACAAGACGATATTCCATTGTCCGAAAAGAAAGTGTCTTTAGGGCCTCTCAAGTTAATGAAACGAGAAAAGGCCAGTATAATATTGTTAAGGTCCAATCCCGTGACAACTTCCACGTGCACACAACGAGTGCACAGGCAAGTAAATAAAAGGCCCCAAGCTTTACACTGGCTTCTGTTTTGTTTGTATAAGATAGGGTCAAAATAATCAGTTCCCCAAAACTTAAACGGTTTATTCACTGCAGTAACGCGAAAAGATGGCAAATCTGCCATCACCTGTCGAATCGGTTTCGCCTTTTTAAGGGCGCATTTAGCACAGTCCGCTAGTTAGCGCTTAACACTAGAAATTCCATGGATTATCCAAAACCGTTGCCGAGTCTTCATAAGAGTATACGAAGGACCAACGTGTCCCGCGTCCGAGTGTTTATAAAGTACAACTAGATGTGTGAAAGCATGTCTGCTGGGCAAAATTATAGGGTGTTTAGTATCCGTGGGGAGGTCGGCGTTTTCAAGACGACCCTCTACACGCAAAATCGAATCCGGTCCCAAACAAGGTCGCAAGTTACGCAACGTTTTTAATTCATTAACCTGCCGAGTTTGTTCAGAATTAACAGCAAGGTTGCGCAAGCGTCTAACAAATATTTCGAAGTCATCCGGGAAACCATTGTTTAACACCTCAAGAGCAGGTCCAAAACGCACCCAAAGGCCTCAACAAAGGCCCGGTCCAGAGAAGCAGCACCGAACTCTGGCTTACGAAATGGTTTACGTTTAACTTTAGCTTTTACTAACTCTACAAAAGCAAGCAAGTAGGCAAACCGCTTTTTCAGCGTATAAAGGTCACGAGAAGTTTGCATCAGTTTAAGAATTTTGTCGTCAGTCTCAAAGATCTATTTTCATTACACAAAGCCATACGAACAACTCGAGCAGGATTAAGCGATTTTACGTCCTCCTGTCCCTCCACGAGGAAGGCAGGTCCCTCAATCCACAATTTAATTAACTCAGAATTTTTGCAAGCATTCTCGCGGTTTCAACATCAGCAGGATTTGCGGACGTATTCACATACCTCCACGCGTCCGGCGCAAAAAAAGCCAAGATCTTATCAACTCTGCGCTAAACAAAGCAAACAAGGTGAAAATCAGGGTTAGTTATCCATTTCAAAATCACCTGCGAATCAGTCCACAAATGGACGCTGCAATTCAAATGACTCAAAGCCGCCGCAGCTTGCGAAGTAAGTTCACAGCAAAGCTTCGCCGCTTCTAACTCCTTGCGCGCGATAACCCAATTAGCCTGATGTGTCAAAACCAATCTAGATTTACCCAAAACAAAGATGACTTGTGATTCACCATTCACCACTCTTCGCAAATAAACAACACAACTAAAGGCCAAATTGGACGCATCGCAAAAGCCATGTAACTCATAAACAGCAGTATTTATCGTCTTATCACGATCATCAAAACAATTACGTGAAATAGAAAAGTCATTTAACTTATTCAACGATAAAAGCCACTTTTTCCACTTATCCTTAACATCCAACGGTAAAACGTCGTCCCAATCAGCACCCGAGATCGAGACCTTTTGCAAAATCAGTCTAGCCCCAAGGATGAACGGCGACGCCATTCCCAAGGAATCAAACTGACTCGTAAGCTGGCTCGCAATTTGCCGACGAGTAGACGCCTCACAAAACTCACGCAAGTTTATCAAAAGTATGTCCTTCTCAGTATCCCAAACTAATTCTAACGCCTTAGAATCAGGAAGAGGTTGCGATCCCAGATCAATTTCACTCACTGAAGACGCAAGATCATAACGCGGGACTTTCAACAAAATCGATTTAGCATGACAGTTGGAAACCCACTTACGCAATCTAAACTCACGGCTTTCCATAACGTCTATGCTTTCTTTAGCAACAATTTCAAGATCAGATAAAGAGTCACTAGCAAGCAGAATATCATCCATGTAGCGATTATTTTCAATTGCATTTAATGTCAACTTGGAAGCATTAGTCGGGTTCTCCTAACTAAACGATTAAGAGCAAGCAATGCCACACAGGGGCTTGAATTGATCCCCCAGACATGCCTGGTAAAACGAAACACCTGTGGCTTCTCGTGATCCAAATCATTATTTTCATACCAAACAATTCTAAACCAATATTCTGCTGGTCACAAGGAACCACTACTTGGAAAAAAGACTTGCTGATGTCAGCGACACAAGCATATCTAGTCTACCCAAGCGAAAACGAATTAAAACCTCTAATAAACCATTTAGCAAATTTTCACCTGCCAATACAGCCTAATTAATAGACATACCCTCTGCTACTGCCGCACCGTCGTAAACCACTCTTGGTTTAGCAGATTTAGTAACAAAAAACAGCAAGTACCTCGCTTGGGCATCAAGCGAATTACTTTTAACAGCAACCAACCACTCCTCACGCAGCAACTCCGCAAAAGTGTCCAGTAAAATTTGTTTAAGTTCAGGGTTTTTTAGCGGCGTGACGGCGCAAAGGCAAAGTGCGTTTTAGAGCGCTCTCGTAATTATTTGGAAGCGCTTTAAGAACTTCCGACTTACAGGGTACTGGCATTTTATAACGCCCATTTGCGACCTTAATACGTGTTTCAAAAATTTCTAGCACGTTCGTCATTAAGCGATGGTTGCAGAGCCTCGTCCTGCCTCTCGTATTCCCGCACAGTCTCCCTGAGAAAAGAAACCTCATGTCTGAATTTAACACATTCACGAGCAGCGTTTTCATAAGACTCAACCTGAAGTTTCAAGGTAGACAGGGAACCCGAGGAGGCAGAAACTCGACCACCATTAGCAATGGGCCCAAGACGAGTGAGTGCGTAGTACGGTTCCTCCGGACTCGCGCCTTCACGTTTCTCAAGGACAGTCAGAAGCAGCTTATCAGACTGTCCAATCAGAACGTCAATGCGGTTACGTTCCGGAGCAACCGGGACTTGCGTACCTTGAAAGTGTTTCAATTCAGTAATATCCACTGAGTGTGGCAAAGTGCTAACGTCATCTGAAAACTGTGGCAAAACCAAACCATTTTCGATTACGAATTTTTTACCGGTATGAAGCGATTCGAGTTTAAAGGCGTTGCGACCTTTACAATCCACAGTTTCATCCGATAAAGTGCGAATTTTTACATTTGGGTAGGAGTCAGTCTCTAGCCCCAGTTCAGTTTTTAAAGCATCGGATATAAGCGTCACCTGTGAAGCTGTATTGTGTTGAGCGTAAGCCAAAGTCGATTTGCCCGTGTTAGAGTTAATGACTCTGACTGCACTCGTGCGAAGCAGGACCACCCCATTATCAACAGAATTAAGTTTACGGCAAGTATAGTCCTGGCTGCCAATTTCCTGGCAATGAATTCTAGGGGCGGTAATAGGACGGGAAACTTGGTCGACCCTGTCAGCGGCCCCGAGATTAACCCCATTATAACATTCATGTAGGGCACCAGCGTGTTTGTTGCGACATTGCGGCCCACAGATACGACATTTAGAAGGAAACGCACAATTACGCACAAAATGGTCAAGTGACAAACAATTTAAACACCTTTTGGCATCCGTAACTGTTTGCCTTTTAGCTCTTGGATTAAGTGCCTTGAACTTTTCACATTCAGCCCTGAAATGTCTTTGATCAACATTACAACAAACGAAACAAGTCGGGGGAGGCTTGTTCAAACAACAATGTTCACCACGTGGTACACTGGAAGAACTTGACTCGCGTTTATCCTTGTCAAAAAACCTAGAGCGGGGCCAGGTCACAGCCTGGGAATCATTTTGTCTCCCAAAAGCAACCTGTCCAACCGTCACGCTTTTAGTCCCACCCGTAGACTCGTGGGACCCATCTTTTTCGTCCGATTTAAAGAACGCTTGAGCGTAGTCCGATGTCATAGTATTAAGCTCGTGAACGACAAAATCACGCAGCGAGTCCAAACCGGGAGAGTTCAAGTTTAAATTCCGTTTATTAAGATAGTCTTAAGTATCGTCTTTTCAGCATACTTGGCAAACGATCAGCAGTGTCAATCAGAAGTTGCCCAGAGAGCTTTTCAACTTCATCGTGAGCGTACACAAAAACTGCCAGGGTATACTATTTAGATCCTCGTTAAATAGTTTTAAAGAGGTCGAGGTAAATGAGACCTTGGGACCATTACGCACCGCTACAACTTTAAGTTCTGATGTGAGTTCTCCCGAAACGCCATATCTCTGACGCAAGCGATCCAAGCGCTTTTTCAATGCGTCGAGACGTGCTCATATTTTTCATGGGGACGCAGAACAGATCAACCATCTCACGCGGCTGGCCCACACACGAAGTTCTCAATACCTCGAGTCTCCGCTCCTCGAAGGAGCTGTCGCTCATTAATCGCCGGATCTGATTTTCATAAAAGACGAAGGCGATATTACTTCCGTCATAGCCGATTTGCGAAGCCAAAGTGATATATTCATTACGTCCTTGCATGTCGAGGTAGGTGCGTAGTATCAAATCATTGTTATTAGCAACTTCGTTTACACGAGGACGTTGGGGCGGTTGGTGCGACCCAGATTCGGCTTTAACTTTCATGCGACTTGCCATGTAATTTTTTACAGGGTTCGAGGTTTTCTCAATTACGTTTTCACGGTTTTCATTTCACTGATTGAAAGGGTTAACATTAACATCAGCCACTTGTCGAGAGGCAGTCGTCTGCCAATCGCGAGATCCGAACATTTGTACATTTCCAGGTGCCATATCATTAAAGCAAAGCTCATTCAAACGATTCATTACCTCATGAGGTTTTAACTCGGTAGTTTTAACCAGCCTTTCACGAACAGTAGGATCTTTAGGTTTTACAGGCAAAGGTTCTGGTTCGAGTCTTTGATCAACGTAATGTTCCGATTTAGCAGCATTTTCGCTCTTTACGCGAAAATTAGAAATATTACGTCTAGCACGAGAACGTGAACTTGAAAAAGATTTGATCTTAGTCGAAATAGCAAGTAATGAGCTCCCCTCAAAAGCAGCAAGTTTTTCTTCCGCCTTAAGATAAGCTTTTTCAAGACGTAATTTAGCTAACGCTACTGCTTCTTCGGCCTCAGCTAGGAGACGAGCTTTACGAGCTTGGGCTTGAGCCTCAACTTTACGAGCGTGAGCTTCCCCCTCACAAGCTGAAGCCTCAGCAAGCAGACGAGTCTTACGGGCTTTAGCGATTTTCTCTGTACTTTCAATTTCGGTACGTTTGCGTTTAAATTCTACTTGCTGCGCAAGATTAGATTTTTTAGAAACAATTGATGTGCTCACACTAATTTGAGAAGCACTATCAGAAGCTTTAATTTCATCTTCCTCTTTTTTATCAGAATTAGTTTCCCGAATGTTCATTAGTAGGTTCTAAAAAGCGTGTTTGACAGTTTTCGAATAATTTTGAACATACAGTTATGTGCAAATTAATTGATTAAAGAAGTAAAAGGTTCTCAATGAATAAATCCTGTTTTATTACAGCATTAAGCTTTACAAAACTTAAGTTTTAGTAACTGATATGGCCACCTTTATTTTTTAACGCTTGCATCACTCGTTTTGGCATAGATTCTGTCAATTTTTGGCATTTTTTTGATCTAAGGGTCTCGAAACCATTCTTGAATATTGGCCTCTGTTGGCTTGGTCATGGTTGTGCAATCCAATTTTTGCAACCTAGATTTTATCATTGCCCACAAATTCTTTATGTGGTTAAGGTCTGGCGAGCTTCCAAGCCATTTTAAAATGTTTAATTTGTATTTTCGGAAGCATCTTCACTTTTTTCAAAGAATGACAAGGGGCAAGATCCTGTTGGAAAATTCTTCCATCATCAAGAAACGTCCTCGTATTTGGAATGACCTGCTTTTCAATTACGTCAGCATATTTGTCTGAATTCATCATACCCTCGATTGGTACAAGAGATCCCAAACCAAAATAACTTAAACTAACCCAAAACATCTTCTTTGGGGTGTGTTTTACTACCTCCTTAAAGTGGGCAAGACTTAGCTGTTCACACGTGCTGATCCTGACAAATTGGCTGTGCTTTCCTTGAATGAAAAAATGACTTTCGTCAGTAAACATTACTTTCTTCAAGAGTTCTGAGATTCAAGTTTTATGTGCTTTTGCCCATTGCAATTTGTTATTTTTCATTCTTTAAGTAAGAAAATGTTTGTTAGTGGTTTCTTAGCCTTTCTACCAGCCTCTAGCAGGCGGTGTCTCACTGTACTTGAGCTAATACGAACTCTTGGAGATGCCAAGTAGTTTTGTAAATCAAAACTTGTCTTTCTTGAACCTTTTTTGCAATTTTAGAAAAGGATTATATTATCTTTTGATGAAGTTTTACGCTTTCTACCTCACTTTCTTTTGCGTCCCGGAGTACCAGAACCTGTTTTCTCCTGCTGCTTGATAATGCAAGACACAGACTTTTAATTAACGCCTAGAATATTCGCAAGGCTGTTTGGATGTAGTTACAATGTTCGGAAAGAGTGAGACTGCGATTTTGTTTCATAGGAGTGATATCTGTCATTAAGAATTTTATAAATCCGATATGTCTAACCACTATCTGCACACAACAGAAAAGGAAGATTTCATTTCGAAACACTATTGATCTACTCTAAATCTTCTGTACGTCATAATACCTGTTTTTCTGCTGTTTTGCTGCATCTCGAGATGCTTGGTGCATTCGCCTAACATTTCAACAGCAACAATTGAGATATTTCCAGGCACACAAAAAAATAGCATAAAACAAAGTGTAAACCCAAAAAAAAACTCTAGTCAATTGATTTGCACAAGACTGTAGTTCAAAGGAGTCAACGGTGCCTTCAGACATTTTCTTTTTAAATTCAACGTCATTTAAGCTGTCTAACGTGCGCAAAAGATTTTCATAGGATTCTTCCACAAAACCGAAATACGGTAATTCGTGCTCAAAAAAATGATCAAGGGATGTACAGTCAGTGAGTGCACCAGAGATGGAAACCGGTGGGTCGACCGGCCTGTCGGGTTGCCGGTCGGGTCGAGATTCTTCGACCGGCTGGTCAAGCCGGTTGAAAAACCGGTCAAATTCTCCTTTCTGGCAACTAAAAGACATCTATGCACCAAGCGAAATTTACTTGTATTTTTTATCATAAATAAAACTTTTTATAAAAAATCAGTATTAACAAACCACACCTTTCGAAAACACTTGTTGAATGGTTTCAAGCTGTGATAAATATGCTGTGACCATTGAGACATGCACATCGAGGGACGTATTTATGGTGGGAGTATTGTGCCACGCCTCCCGACTTGGGCCACGGCACAAAGCAAAAAAGTGCAAAATATACGTTAAAATTGCGTGATCAGATTCTAATAAAGCATGCATGTGGAAGAGGCTTGCGCTACCGGGCATTTTAGCATCATTTTAATCAGCTTAAGAGTAGAAGTGGCGCAGATTTCAGATTTTTTACTACATGCTAAAATCTTACCACCTTGAAAAGCTTGTTTTAACTTAAATTTACCACACTCTACACTGGGCAAGAAAGACATAGCTTTTATTTTTTTATTTCTAACTAGCCATGGCTTGTTCTGAAGTAGCAGCATTTCTACAAACTACTGGGGCACATTATATTTCAAATGTTTTCTAGCCAATGTCATAACAGTTTAGTGTTTTCAATGAAAATTACGGACGCGTTGCGTTCATCGAGATAGTTATTCATAACCACTTCGTACTACCAATGAGTTTATTTAATGGTTTGACGTTTCGCTTCCCAAACGGGGAAGCTTCTTTAGAACAATTTTCGGCAGTGCTGCCTTGGCTGTTACAAAAAGACAAATGAGAAAAAATAACAGCAGAAGATAGGTAACAGTAAAAACATACGAACATCACAATACTTGTGCTATTATACCCAAAAACATTAAAATGATGGAGCAATAACATTATATACTATTGAAAATTATGTCACTAACAGCGTGAAAAAAAAAGGAATATTGAAAAATTACGTCACTAACAGCGTGAGAAAAGGAATACTGAAAAATTATGTTACTAACAGCGTGAAAAAAATTAATAATATTCATAACAACTAGGCTGCTTCACTAACAGTTTGAGAAAGTATGAAAAGGATCTATTGCAAAACATTATGTACTGGAAAAGGTTTTTAGCTCCACAGAAATTAAAATTAATTGTTCCGTCCGTATATAAATCTCTGTGGAGCTAAAAACCTTTTCCAGTACATAATGTTTTGCAATAGATCCTTTTCATACTTTCTCAAACTGTCTGTGAAGCAGCCTAGTTGTTATGAATATTAGTAATTTTTTTCACGCTGTTACTGACATAATTTCCAATATCACATAATGTTATTGCTCCATCATTTTAATGTTTTTCGTTGCAATAGTACTAACAGGTATTGTGATGCTCGTATGTTTTTACTGTTACCTATCTTCTGCTGTTATTTTTTTTCTCATTCTTTTTGTAACTGCAAAGGCAGCACTGCCGAAAAAAAGTTTAGTGTTTGCTGCTCGGCAAATTGCAAATAATCTGTCACCAATAGCTAAAAAATTGTAACTCATTTTTTTAGCTTTCGCAAAATATCATTAGAAAGACCGTCAAATTATTTCGTTTGTGCCCTCCAGTGCTTTTCATGCTTATTTTGTGCACATTTTGCGCTGCTCAAAACAGGTCTTTCAAACCGAAACTTAATTAAAAAAGGTCTTAAAATTGAGTCATTTTTGCAAAAAACGCAAAATTTTTTTTGCGTTTTTTTTCTGAGACCCCCGTCCAAAGTCACAAATTTTAACACCTCGCCTATGCCCCCCCTCCCCTTTTGAAAATTTTTCATTCGATACATTGAACAGTGAACAAAAACCTTCTGTAAAAAAATCGGTCGACCGGGCCGGTCAGAAACCGGTCGACCGGCCGGTCAACTGGCGATGATTTTGAAATTTACCGGTCGGGTCGAGAAAATCCTGACCGGTTTCATTTCTGGAGTGCACTATGTAAACGTTTTAAATCCAATAGCAGCTTACGGCGCATAGTCAAAATTTTTCTTCGGTTATTGACCGAAGGAACGGGGTCCGTGGGGTTTGATTCCCTCCCAGAGGCGCTAGAACCATTATCGTTACCCTTGGATAAATTAGAAAAAATATCATTCCAACTTTTGGGTTCAGCAGCAGTAGTCAGACACTCAGCATTACTAAAAGATGGGTCATCGATTTGATCGACACTAAGTTCACACTCATCAGGTCGAGATTGACTAGAATTCGAGCATGATCGGCCCGAAAATTTACGTAAATCAGACATTATCAACAGTAGGCCTACTCGCAATAACACCGCAAAAATAAAAATAACACAAATACCTTCTCGATAGACGAGGCAGTCCAAAATTGTATGAAACAAATTGTTTCACCACAGCTTTGAGAACGAAGCTCGAATTGACAGCAGTAGAGACGATCTTTCGACGTGGCGGAGAGCTTGAATAGCGTCTTCCGCAGCAGCAACGATGTGGGTTCGAGAAACAAAAATGCACTGGCACCAAACCAAAGAGTTGAAGCTTCCACCGATTCCAAAGGGAGAAGTTCCACAGCCGAGATTGGATTCTTCAAGAGATGAAAGTCGCTCGAAAGAAGTCAAGAGCAATCGAGCCCGATGATGAACCAAGTTGAAACTCGGCAAAACGTGGCGATGCAAAACCAAGGCGAGCAGCAGATGAATTTCCAACAGACCGTAACGATATCCAACTTTTCCGAAATTTTTCTGGGTTGTGACAAATATTTTATCGTTCTATGTTACAGACGCCCTCTGTAACTGTAGCGTTAAAGATAGGGTTTTTTAGCTTGCCCAGCGATTCGAGACTGGGGCCTTCACCGTCCGTGCTGTTTCCACAAATTGAAGTTGAATTCTAGCAGATAGAGGTTTATTGAGAAAATTATAATAACGGCACAGTACGGCAATAAAATATTCGAAAATTAACCCAGGTAACAAAACAAAATAAAAGAACGATGCCGTGTGACAAAAACTTGCAAAATAAAATGTCCGATTGCTACAAATCCCAAATGAAATGACCAAAACGCTAAAACTCGGCAAAAAAGCAAAAGAGCTGCGCGTTGTGCTGGAAATAAGGCGCCGAACTAGAACGTGTAAAAATTAAAAAACACAATGACGCGCAGACCAACACAGCAAAAATAAGAGCCAAATAAAAGAGCCGAGTTCGAAAATTTAGTGGGGCAAATAAAATAGATCGGTGCTGTAACAAGTTTTTTTTGCGAACCAGAGGTCACCAAACTACGGCCCGCGGGCTGGATCCGGCCCGCAAGCTGATTTCATCCGGCCCGCCACTTGTTGCCGAAATAAAAGCTGAACTAAAAATACAGAAAAAAGTTAGAAACTTTTTTAAAATACTGACGTTTTTGTTGAGACACATGCAATCTATTAATGATTTTTTTATTCCGTTTCTTTTTGGGTCACCACAAATTTTGTTGTTAAAAACACCATTCTTTCACAAGTGCAATATCTCTTGTTTTGAGCAGACTTCGAAGCATATGCAGGATGATTGGGACAGTCTCAGCACTAAATAATTAACTTTTAGGTTGTGTTAAAGTACTATACTCTTTAAATGACTACTAAAAAAGAAAAGTAGATACTGATTGTCGGGTGTTTAATGAAAAATGGGAAGAGCAGTATTTTTGTGGAAGCCAATAATAGTACAGCTAGTTGTGTGATATGCATCGAAAGAGTTGCTGTTTTGAAATAGCATAATCTTTGTGGGCACAAAACAGTGGCGCAACCAGGGGCGCATGCCAAATCACGTAGAACATAGCACTTAAACGTGTTTTAGACTTGACCCTTATTTGGACTTGACCTATAAGTAAGGGGGGAGAGGGCTGAGCAAATTTATTTCTTTCAAATAACTGTTGAATTTTATTAGTTTAGTTTTTTCAAATGGCTCTGAAAACATGTGAAATTTGTTCCAAATGGTGCTAAATTTGCTATTTTTTTCCGAAAAATTACTAAAATTGCCAAGCGGCAGGAGATCCACTCCCAAATCTTCTTGTGTGATACGGTTTAGTTGCACCAGTTTGTTCAACACGCTACCTGAGGTAATTTTTGAATAAACTATGTTATTATTTCGTTCAAGCCTCCCTTCTCCTTTAGGCGCGCATGGCAAACTTCTGATGAAATATTCAATTTGCATGACGTGGTGTGTCTTTACGGCTTTGTTTTCTGTGTAAGGGCCGAAATAGATGATCGAGTTTTTTTTCTGTGTGTAAATGGCCTAGCAAGAATATTCTGCAGCGATTGTAGAAACGTTGCGGAAGGGTTTTCTTGCGACGTGTAAATGGCTTCCTGCAAGATTTCGGAAAACTTTCCTCAATATTGAAAAAACTTCGGCCGTGTTTCAACTTGGTACAATTTTGTTTGACTTCTCGTGCCTATACAGCACGATGCCATTAACGCTGTTATGCCTGTCTGCTTGGCGTTACAGAACGATATTGTCTAAACTTACTGAATTTTGGCCACGAGAAATTCAATGGCCTTCACCGGGCTGGTTTACTGAAAAGCTGTCAAACTAAACGCCAGATTTCAGAAAAAACTTATTGACAGATAAATGATAAAATATAAAACCAGGCGGCAAAATTTAACTGAAGATTAATTGGCTTCTTGAACGAAAATGATAAGGAATTTTTTTGCCTCCGACCCAATAGAATGCAAAATTAAAATTAATTTGTTTATTATTATCGTGAATACTGGTGCTTTATAACAGCGGTGGTTCAGTAGCATCATAACAAAATTTAATGAAAAGCGCAAACATATACATGAAATGCTGAGGATTTTAACATTTTGGTTGGGAGGCCAACACAGCGTAGAAACAAAAAACTAATTAGGCGTTGCTAACTTGCTAAACAAAAAAGGAAGAATTTTGATAAATGAATCGCCAAAGGCCTTAGATACAACTTTAGTGTGAAAAGAAGTGCAACGTAAAAAAGTCAACTAAAGTTGGCAACAACACAAGATAAGCTATTTGAAATATATAAAAAAAAAGAGATCGATTTCAGGACCCGCTCACTAAAAAAAAAAATGAAATAAATAAAACATCATGCGTTGACACTTGGACACTTTTAGACTTTATCGCATTGTTCTGCTACAAGACAATTGTATACTGCACTATTACTGTACATTACAAGCATCGCTATATTTGGACAACATTATGAAATAGAAGCGTTGATAAGTGAATATGGAATTAACCCTGCAGTTTGGAACGTATTGGCACCTGAATATAGAGACCGTGTAAAAAAAGCACTGCTTAGAGCAAAAAGAAATAAGTACGGTATTACATTGTCTACAGTATATAAATAGATTACCGGATATTAATAATAATTTAACAACTTTGTTTAAAGCAAATCCTTTTAAATGCAATAAATTCTATTATTCTACATTTTTATAATATCTCGAATAGCAACTTTTTTGTGATGCTATGAATGCTGGGTTTGTTTAGGTGATAAAGCTTACGAGAACGTGACTCTTCGTTATTAACCTGTTTGCGACTATTACTGTTTGTGTGTTATACTGGGCAGTAGCCATAGAAAAAGAGGCCAGGCGGGGCTGGTTTCCAGCTCAAAATTTTCACCTAGTAGTACTGTAAATGCATATAGAAATGTGGATAATTATGCTAGATTCCGTCTGAATTTTATTATCAACATTTCCTAAAACGTTTTTTTTTTCAATAAACATACTGTAGATAAAAAAATTTTATTTTCCAGAAGCGGGCACTAATAAAGTTTTACAAAATGCGCAGCGCAACAAAACACAACGACTATTTAAACTATTAAAAGTGCAGAACAAGAGGCGCACTTTAAATATCATATTTTCAGAAGCGAAACGCAACTTCCGCAACAAGCTTTTTGATTCAGTAGAAGCGTAACGCAATTCCGCAATTGCGGAACGAGATTTTCATACCAAGTCAAAGCACAATCAAAGTTTTGCAATTAAGTGTAAAACAGACAATGTAAATCACGCATTTTAGTGATAAACCTGATTCTGGCGTTCTTTTGGTGAAGTCATATTCACCAGAAGTGGAGTCGAGGACACAAGGCTCGAGGCCAAGGACACAAAAAAATCCGAAGCCAAGGACAGCTCTTTCGAGGACAGACCCTCTCGAGTCCAAAGACCAATATGCTCGAGGCCAAGACCAAGGAACAAGGACACAAGCGCAAGTGTTCTCCAAAAAAAAGGTGATCAAAAATTTTTTTCAGGCGATCTCTAAAAAAAAGGTCTTCGCAAATTTTTCGCAAGGTTTCTGGCGTTTTCTAACGAAATTTTTATGATTCAAAAAATAGTGTTGTCCTTGGCCGAGGACAGGGCAATTTTCGAAGATTTATAGGCTTGAAAGCCAAGACCAAGGACTTGAAAATGTGTCCTCGAGGACTCCACCTCTGATACTCACAGCAAGCTTGATCTCAAAAGCCTTGTTGCTTTTATTGATGTTTCGTTGGTCATGACGACCAACATCATCACACTACGCGAGCATACGATATTAAGCTACGACTGAAGCTACGTAGCATCAATATGAACTGTAAGATTTGTTTTAAGTTTCAAATCCGAAAGTTAATTATTACATCACAACTATAAAAACAAACTTGTAAAAAAGCGGATAGTGTTAAACTTTGGTCACAAAAATTACAGTATAAACTAGAATGATATTAAAGCATCAAAATATTTGAGTAAAGAAAGATAAACTACTTGAAAAGATTCTCCATCTGAACAATTTATTACTTTTGGCCCAGAAAGATTTAGGCCTAGGCCTACACCTACTTTTGCATTTTAGTGATTTAAGATGAAAAAGGAGTAAGTAATTTGCGATAGAATGTCGACATTTGACAATATTACGATCAAAATAAACCAAATTAAGTCAAAAGTATAAAATTGCGGTATTAATAAAAAAAACAAAAAACTTGAAAGCGCAGTGCAATTAATCCGCAACAAATTTGAATAGCATTAGTCCGCACGCGACTTCTGCATTGTCACAAAATAAAAATTTCAAGCGAAACGCAACTTTCACAATATATTGCAGAAGTTGTGCTTGATATTTTCTTGTCTGTGGCTAGAATGCAAAAGATGACTGTTAAACGCTCCTTGCTAAAAATCGCCTGTCTTATGACGGAGTCATATCGAGGAAGTTAGAATCGTATACACAAATCTAAGTTGTTTTTTTTCCGTTTTGAAAGCATTTTGAATTACTATTGCTGCTACCGCATTTCTTTTTCGAAACATGCCTACTGATAGTTCAGATTGAGATTATTATAGCCAAGTAGTCCGACTCTGTCTGCGAAAGTGTTAAAATCGCCACGTGTAAATGGATTTTCAAGGTCTTGCAGACCAAATTCACAACACAATTGCTGAAAGATTTTTAAAGAAAAAAAAATTGTTGCACGGAGGTGTAAATGGAACTTTTAGTTTCTTGCAGATGATTACTTCCGGCGCCAAAATTTTTCGTTGCTGCAAGTAAATTTGCAGAAAAACAGCTTCACGTGTAAATGGAGTGAAAATTGTTGGAGTAGTAAAATTGCATAAAAAACTTGCTCGTCTATTCCGGCCCTAACAGAAATTCCTTTGTTAAAATCGTTCGGTCTTAATTCGTTGTTGATTTGTTGCTTGTTGGATTTGTAGATTGTTTTATTACGGAGTGTATAAGTTTTATGTTTACCATATATCACGGTAACTTGTAAGATGCTGTTTTCACAGCATAAGGCCACCACTAATTGGGACAGCATGAACCACACTTGCAAACAGCACGAAATAGAAAAGTAGTTCAGTATTTTTGAAAGAACGTCACAAAAAACGTGAAAAATCTTCACCAACAATATTTTGTGAATTCCTGTTAAAAATAGTAAAAAACTAACAAGTTACTGTAATAGCTTCCAACATTTTCTGCAGGAAAGTATTATTTTGATGGCAGAAAATATATCATCATAGTACGAAAATAGATCAAACCGATGGCAAGTTCGACCTACAATCACTATAGAAGAAAACATTTCACTTCTTTTTGAGTCATTTTACTTTTTTACCATTTGCTCTACTTATTTTACTCAGGTTGCTCCCAAAAATGGTTTGAGTAAACGGGCAAGAAAAAAATTACTCCAAGAACTGAAATTAAAATCGATAAAACTGCATCATAATTAAGTAGTAGGATACGATAAAACAGTAGTAAATACTGATGAAGTTAAAGAAGGAGTAATCTAAACATTAGAAACTAGTCTGCAGCGGCCCTTGTAGTTGGCTGGAGTGTCAAGTGCCAACAAATGAACTTTTTAGCGTTATCTTTTGCTTCACATTGACACAGCGACAGAAAGCTTTCAATATTTTTTTTATGTTTTATCCAATTGGCTGCTTGCATGAGGGGAAGGCGGTACCCTTAGCGTACCGACCTATTGTTTTAAATAAACTAATAAAATATTTTTATACTACTGTACAAAATTTTGTGTCCAGTGTAGTAGCCGGACCTTAGTGTTTAGTAAGATTAAAAGTAGTAAGGTTTTTCAATGCACCATTTTAAAGCTTTGTATGTAAACATTCTTATAGCAAAAAGGATCTTATTTTAATGTATTGTTAAATTTTAACTAAAATTGATGCAAAATATAGAAAAAGATATCCAATTTCAGTTGTTTTTTGGGCACCTGAAAGTTTTCGATTTACGAATAAAAAAATTTTAGTGCAAATAAAAATCGCTGAAAAGGCTTTTTAAGGTTATTGTTAGCGAAAACTGAGCGATGCAATTGCGTTTATTGCGATTTCCGTAAATGCAAAACTTTGAAAAAATCAGCAAAAAATCAATTTTTTACGGCTTTGGGGGCACCGGAAGACTTTGAAATTTTTGATTAATTTTTGTACCATTTTTAAAGCATTGCTGCGGAGCAACTTTTTATCACTATTGTGTTCCAAAAGAAAAACAAAAAATTTTTTCACTCCCTCCTAATCCACAGTCATGTACTTTGACATAAATTTCAATTTTTGTTTGTCAATAATATAGCTTTGATTGTCTATTTCAAAAACATAAATAGGTAAACATCAAAATAAGTACAATCAAAACCTTGGGCAACGACCACCAGTAAGCACTGCTAGCTCTACTCAATCATGGTTTTATTGAGCTTTTCGAAAGGTAAAAAGATTTAAAAACACGACGCTCATTTTTGCTGAAAATTTACCAATACATTAAAAACAATGCCAGCCTCAGCAGCAAAATTTATCAAAAACAAACGAAAAAGATTAAATTTTAAATCAAAAAAGAACTATAATTTCAGTGCTGATTTAAAACGTTGAAATATCAGTGATTGTTCAATGCTTACAAGCAAAATTGCAACGATTGCATAATTGAAGTTCGTTCGATACCATAGATAGGCTAGCCTACTGACTGTTCTTCCGGTAAAAGGTACATGGCTAGCATAACGCTAATTTATTACCTTGACGTTAACTCACTTAATTTATTCGGCTCTTTTGATATTTATTTTGTTGTAACTTATCTGCGATATGTACTGTTTGTGCTAGTATTGGAGGAGTGCTCGACACTCCTCCAACTCAACTTCTGAAGATGCTCGGCGTTTCAGCTGAGCGAAACGTCAAGGTAATAAATTAGCGTTATGCTAGCCATGTGCCGTTTACCGGAAGAACAGTTAGTAGGCTAGCCTACCTATAGTATCGATTTTCATGCCCGGTAGACCAGATGGTTCTAGAAACCACTCTTATTCAGTTTTTGAATATTATGAAGTGCTGCTGCGCTTTACCCACACAACTGAGAAAAAATTTTGGCTGTTGTTCAAATTGAAAAAACTTGCTTTTTTGCTTTTACAAAAGCGGCAAAAAAGCGTTTACTCAAGCCGACAGAGCATTCGAAATAAAACAGCAGTTTTACAAATTTGGTTGCTAAAATTAGAATTTCTTAAAAGTTGGAAAATTGTTGATAGTCAAGACAAGACAAGACAAATTTTATTTAGTCGCTCAGTAACAATACAATGGCAACCATTAAAATTGATTAGAATTGCGACAGGGAAGTTGCGAAGTGACCTCGCGGTCATCAAGTCAAGCAACCACCCTAAATGTCAAGAAAATTTACTGATTTAGCCAGTAAGGCGGGGATCACACAATCAGGTCTTTTGAACAATTTGTTTGCATAAAGAATTTTGGACCAATCATATCTAGACGCTATTTTCTTGAAATATTTCTTGCCAGACGGAAGCATCTGTTTTTTTCGGCAAAATAACTGTTGAAGGAATCACTTGTATTTTTTCGCTGTAAAAGCATTTACGCAGTTGTTAAGAAATTTCTTTGAAATTTGCCGCCGTGGCGGTTGTAGTATTATACGCTTTGTCGATTCATTGTTATTTCTCGTTCGCCAAAATGCTACGAGCAAGTTCTCAAAGGCGAAAAGCTGCAGGGTGAAATTTTTTTTCGACCTGCAATGAAATGAAATAGAAAAATTGAAAATGTCAAAATAACTTTGCTTGGTGGAACTCTTTAGCGTATAGCGTAGCTTTTTTCGTGCTATATCATCTATCACCAATAAAATTTGCATAATATTGCATGATTGATCAAATAATATTAAACCAGGTATGTTCTTTTCGGTACTTGCGGTTGCAGAGGGCTCAATAATTGGATGTCAGGGCAAATTGAAAGTTTATTACTTTTAAATAAGAATAAGAGCGTTTTCGTTTGGTTTGTTACAAAATAAGCGAGAAATAGCTGAAACTATCTACTGAAATTGATCTTAACTGCTGAAAAATGCAACAAGTTCTTTTGCCATTGGACACGTCAAATTTTAACAAAAAAAAAATTAAAATCATCAAAAACGTATCACTAATTGCATAAACTTGGCACTAGCAAATACTGGGCAGGAAACTTTTTTGCGATCAGAAGGAAATTTTCAATGTTTTGATTAAAATCACAATCGCTGCCTTTCTTCGATTTCGCTAATTAAAAGTTCAATTTCATGAGTTGACGACGATGGCAAGTAAATTAACTATACTGCAGTTCTGGTTGATAATTTCAGAATGAATTTGGAAAAGCCCTAGCACAAGTTTGAATTAGGAAAAATTGGATATTTGATACTCGAAAGTAAACAAAACAGCGGGCAACACATTTACGTCTTTAAAGAAATATGAGAAAACAGCAGGCACAATGTTAAAATACCTCGTTGTCGATTAAAACAAATGAGGCAAAATTTCTTTTAGCATTTTCGTTAGGTAATCATGAA
Source organism: Trididemnum nubilum (assembly GCA_963965965.1). Lineage (NCBI taxonomy): Eukaryota > Metazoa > Chordata > Ascidiacea > Aplousobranchia > Didemnidae > Trididemnum > Trididemnum nubilum. The sequence continues at coordinate 12,265,642 of OZ014479.1, forward strand.
GCATTCTTTTTCTGCCCTGACATCGGCGGGATTTTTTGTATTCTGCGGCTAAATATTTTCAAAGGCACGGCTAAAAGCTCAGTTTTCTTTGTTAAGAACGGCGGCTCTTTCAAAACTTGCTGGAAAAATATAGCTCGGTTCTATTTCTCCGCAAGAAGTCAGGAAGACTTTCTAGCGTCTGATTTTCCTTTTCACGCGGGCTATTCAATGTAATTGACGACAGGTGCCCGCAAGAGTGAGTCATGGACTTGCACGACGTTTCACACGATTGATGCCAGAAAATTGTGCAAAAAACCTGATCGTGTGATCCCGGCCTAATATTGAGATTTGAATATTTTTTGGTGAAACGTACCTTTATTAAATTTTATTGTTTTACTAGCATGTCAGCGACCAAACCTCATAAACCTACCGAAGAAGAATCGGAAGATCCAAATAGTTATTGCGAGACGTGCAAGCAAAACTAATTGCTACTGATTTAGCAGAAAATTTTTATACTAAATTTTAAATCTATTATAAGATAGCATCCTAATTTTTTGAGGTATGGAATTCCAGATCTTGACTCCCTGATATTTAATGCATCTTTGCAATTTATTTGTTCGGTAGCGTGGAATATAAAGATTCGAATTATCACTTGAGTGTCTCGTAAGTCGGCTCAAATATTCAGCAGTTTTGCAAAAATAATTGCGAAACGAATTAGGAGTTTTGTTGGTTATATTGCAATGAACAAATTTAGCAATTTCATACTTTGATAGATTGTCAATTTGCAAAATCCTAAATTGATTGTACAATAGTTTTACTTGATCTCTGTAGTGACATCTGGCCACCGCTCGTTCTAAGTTTTTATAGTTATATAGTTAGTCAATTTTTTTATAGCTAGTTTTTATAGCTAGTCAATCTTCTGAGTTTTAACCTATTACTGTGATTTTATAGTTATATCTCTTAAAAGTTAAAAACAAATTAAGAACAAATGAGTCTGAAAACTGGTAAAAAATTAAGAACAGCCAATCTCAACTTAAAATTTACCGGTTCTTATAAACCGAAGTGCATCTGAACTGTCTTGTGCGAAAAAGTGCAGTAATTATTTTAATTCAATGTTGGCTGCATTTCATAAAAGTTTTTACTTTACTGACGATTGCGAGTCAATCAAAGGAAAAGATATCAAAAATTATGGTGGATTACTTTGTTTCGGCGAATACTCTCAATTCAGTTGTGTTCCTTGGATTGACTCGAGACTTCCATTGTATAGTAGCCTCAAGGTCGACGAAAGATACACGAATGAAAGGAAACAAAGGCAGCTCTACCAAAAACAAGGTAAATTTTCTGCGGCCTGCTGATTTGGTCAAATAGCCCGTTTAAAATAAGGGTGAAAGAACTGCTGCTTAAAGCGTCAATAGATTCTGAATTATTGCCCCAAATAATAATTGTATAAGTTAAAAATCAATTCATGCGCTGCAGTCATTCATATATAATCAAACATTATTATAAAATCAAATTGTTACAGCATTTCTTTTTTTTTTAATAAACAATGATTTACTGACCACAGTGTTTCATGCATTTGCATTTGTCAGATGGTCTTGTTCAAATACTGCAGAGTATTCACATACTCTAATAAAATCTTTCGTTTTACTCGCCTCGAGCCGTTGGCAACACTGTGTCTGATTTGACCGGCCCTAGATTTGAACCTCAGACCTTCCGCTCCAGAGACGAACGCGCTCCCGCTCGACCAACTCGGCCGGTCTTTAATATTCAAATGGTAAATATTTTTTTTATGTTTTATTTCTGAACAACATTATGAAGACACAAATTGAAAGAGAATCGTGTAGTACTCACCCGTACATGTTGGAGACTGATACCAATCAGCTCTAACATAAGTGCAGTATATGAACGTGAGATAAGCAATGTACGATAAATAACTTGTCGTTGCTCCCATGTTTTCTTGATGTACTGTATATATAGCGGTGTTCACAATGGCTCAATTTGTAAGCCCCGCTTATGGTGTGGTATTAACCTTTATCAGAGCAGTGTTTTTGGGTAACTTAATCGGAACATAAGTTGACAATTGTCAAAATGTTGTTTTTGTGTGTTTTTCAATGCTAATGTGCGGTGCTTTTAGGTATCTATTTTGTCCCCGAGTGATGGACACGCGCGATTGATCAATCTTACAGCGCAATCGATTGATCGCGCTGCGCGATCCATTAATTCAAGGGTCGGCAACCTGAGGCCCGCGGGCCAAATCCGGCCCGCCGACACATTTTATCCGGCCCGCGGCCTATTTTCAAAATTGTGTATTTATCCGGCCCGCGACCTCTTTACGTAATTATGACAATTAACGTACCAAACAAATGAAACCACGCTTCTAAACAATTGCATGACGCAATAGATTTGACTCGAAGCATTTCCGTAATTTATTCCATTTAAAGTCCTGCGAAAAAGGAGAAAAATTTTAGCCGCGCATCTAGCACTTCTCAGTTCGCACGTTGACCTATGAAAACACGGAGATCGAGTGTTTTTGCAGGAATATTAGAGTGACATGCTTTGTGATATTGTATTTGTTTGCCACTGAGCAGTTTGCTTTAATAATAACAGAATTTCTGTTTTGTTTTTCCTTTCTTACTAGATAACATAGCCTTTGTAATTTATTTCAGCAACCTTAAAATGTTATCAAAACGTAAAAAAAGTTGATGAGGAATTCGGAGCTTTTAAAGAAGAGTGGAAAGATTTTTTTTTGTAAATCACCTAGAAAGACCTACTTGTTTGATTTGCTACAAATCTATTACGTGACAACATAAACATTTTTGCGTATTTTTTCGTCCAAATTTAGTGGAAACCGCATTTATGGCCCTCGGCCAATTACTGAGCTTAGTTTTGGCCCGGCAGCACCAAAAGGTTGCCGAACCCTGCATTAATTGTATAGTTAATTCAGGGTCTCGAACCGAACCTGAACCCGAACCGTAAACCCGAATGAACCGTTTCATTTTGGTGAACCCGAACCGAACCTGAACCGCTAAAATATTTTGAGCAGGAGCTAAACCTGAACCCGAACCATTATTTGAAACGGTTCGACACCCTGGGTTAATTTGAATTTAATAAAGCATTACAATGTAAAATCTAGAGTATGCTTCCTACTCAAGGTATAATTTGAGCTTGCTTAGCTTTTAGCTGAAGTACAACAAAATTTCAACAAACGAAGGTTGTATTTCAAACACAAAAATACACATACATGTTGTGCAACCACAAATTGTTTAGCATTTTAAGCAATATATGTTTTTTGGTATTTTTCTGTGTTGCAAGCAAACCAAGCATGCAAGGCAAATATGCATTCTGCATCCGTCAGTCTGTAACATCTTCCCCGCTTGATGCCTTGAGCTGTATGTTTTATGGTGTTGAAAGCAACACCAATAAACCCTATCTTTTTGAGCAGTACTTTTGTTTCACTTTTCAATTTTTGGTTGAAAACTTGGTTGCTTGACAAAATTCTACTTATGTTATGCAAGCAATCGTATATAGAACAGTTGCATTCAGTACTGCCTTCTCAAACAAAAAAGTGGGTAGACTCGTGACAAAAGAAAGTAAGTTGGGCCCTGACAACAAAAAGTGGGTTGGCTCGGATTAAGAAGTGGGGAGGCTTCGACAATCTACGGTCAGAGATTTGTGTTGAGTACCTTGTTTACGTGGCTTTCTTTCGTCAAGTTTAGGAAAAAAGGTCATTACCAAAATTCAGTATGTAGTCTTTTTTTGTCTGATGTAGGTGAGGACCAAAAAAAAGACTTCTCTAAAATTTCTTTTTCGAAAGTTTTCGTGAATTACAACCACGCTCAGTGAGTTAGGGCTACCTGAGCCAACCCTGCCAAAAAAGGAAGGTAGGCCGAGGCTACCTTTGATGGCAGCCCTGTTTGCATTGGTTAGTACTTTAAGCTTAGTAGAGTGTATGATCTCCTGGTATTGAGATTGATTTTGTGTTCTAAATTCTGACAGGTACTAATATCTTGCTAAGTATTTTGAAATGTACCGAGGTTGCTACTACGTCTGAGGTATAAAAACTGCTGACAGAAACCTAACATCCTCCAGCCAAAAATTACTTCATTAAATGCAGTTGCAAATTTCTTACAGTTGCTGGCAGTTGTGTTGAAACAATAGCTAATTATCAGCAGTAACAATCAAATCAAATCTTTCATTATACTCGCTGTGGTACTCCAAAGCATGTAACGAGTTAGCGGGGCCCATCTCCGCGTTATTGGGTTCGGGCAACATAGGTCCTTTTGAAGAAATGTCGCAGCGGTGGCGAGCCGTTGGCAACACTATGTCCAATTTGACCGGTCCGAGATTTGACCCTCAAACCTCCCGCTTCAGAGACGAACGCGTTACCGCTCGACCAACTAATTTTCGTATTTATTTAGTTATAACAATAGCAACAGTCATTCATAGTAATTTTTAATCTCAAAAGTCGTATGTCTTTGTTGATCTGCTATTGTTTCTTGTTGTTGACATTTGTCAACAGGTGTTCCGATTAAGATAAAACGCAAATAACTTTTTGCAGAAACATTTTGGAAATTCGAAATCACTGCAGTAGAAACCTGAAAAGAAGTTTTCCTTCGTCAGTGAATGGCGCTGAGCTAGCATGTAGGGGGCGAGTGCAAACAAACAAAAAAATTAATGTTGACAAATGTCAACATATGTTTTGATAAGGGTTAATAGCTTTGCTAGAGTTTAGAGAACATGATTTTAATTAATATACTGTTGAAAGCCTGTCTCACAAATGTCTTCGAAAAAGCAAAACGCTTAGCCATAGCGTAATAAAAGGTCATGAAATATCAATAAAATGAAGCTGAAAAGAAAAAACGTGTCTTTACGGCAATAGAAAAAGTATTATTCCATCCACAGATTAAGTTGCATTGGCGAAATAGCTCCAGCAAAAGTCATTATCAAAAGAATTGAAAAAGATTACATCGCGTTGCAGTATCAACAACAGGGTGTCCTTTATTTGGGGTCAAATTTTGAAATGCATATTTTAGTGTGTCTGACCCTTTCAAGAGTTTCCACTGTACTAAAAACTGCCTCATACAAAGCTTTGTTGGAAAATTTTGATTTTTAGAGGTGGCGCAGTGATCTCAAAGTTGGTTAACAAACACCATTATATGCACATAGGTAGTTTTCTAATCAGTACAATACTCATGTTTACAGAAAAGTTATTGCTGCATAAAAGTAGATTTCTTCATATTCGAAACATTTGCCTGGTTATTTTCAACAAACTGTAAAGTATACTGCACTGTTTTTCATTTTTAAAGCGACTTGATTGAGTAGTGGTGCTACCCAACCCCTTCTGAAGGATGGAGAAGTAAAGTACAGGGTGTTCATAAATTCTGGACACATAGGATAGTTGAATATTTTTGGTATATAATTAAAATTGTTTTATTTTTACTATTTATCTTATTCAAACAACATCTTCAATACGAGCGCCATCATTCGCAATGCAAATGTCAAAGCGTTTCACAAAATTTGCATGAACTCGATGCAATAAATCTGCATTGCCATCAATTTTTGTACATTCGCTCTTTATTCGTTGAGTCCAGTGTATTGAATCTGTGATTTTTGTTGAATACTCTTTCTCCTTTAGCGTACCCAGAAAAAAAAATCAAGTGGACCAAGGTCTGGTGAATTATTTAACTTTACTATTTGATATTTACAATTTACTATCTTGTATAAAATATTTAACTTTGCTATGTGTCCAGACTTTACGGACGCCTTGTACAATGTACATTGTCTAATTGGTTTAATTTTCGTTTTCTGCTGGTTACAGCTCTACACTGGTTACATACTCCAGACCAAACACATTGTTTGGTACTCAACGCACCTATATTAAACTCCATGCAAGCCTGAAACCACCACGCAGAAATAATCATTTTATGATACCATCTTCATTTTTTCGACCAAATTCACCCTTCCGATACCAGTACAATCGAATCAGCAAACAAGCCGAGGGTTTTTTGATATCCCCTATTTTCTTACCCAAAATCGCAAATAACCCAAAATTTGTTGTTCTGGTCTTTGCCTTTTTTTTCGCCTGATTTTTGCATTAGCCAGTGATCTCGGGGTGATACTCTGACAAGCAAAGTGGTGCCATGAAACAGATATTGGTCGGCGGGCATTATTTGCGAAGTCTGTAGATGCAGTTATTTGGCACTACCACAAAAAGTTAGACCCTTCATCTTTGCCTTTCGCTAGACTGCTAACATAATTTTACTACTACTGAGTTGCTGATTTGACTACCAACAAAGAAATACGGTATCAGTTTCATGTTTGTTTGTTTTTCGAACAGTATGCTAAGCAGCCGGCAATAAAATTAAGTAAACACTTTCCACACCTTCAAATTCTCTGGATTTATTAATGATTAACATTTGTATTGATAAGAAAGGAAGAAAAAGTTGAAACACTCCTACAGCACAATTCTTGAGCCTCCATTTACATACAAGTGATGATTATAGCCTTTTTTTTAATCTAATGGGGATGACTTAATCCTATTTTGTACAAGAGAGAAGAGGTTTTCACCCCTCTCTCTTCGTTTCCTCTTTTTTTGGTGATAAATCTTCTACGATATAGCGTTTTACTTGAAACCAACTTGACCTTGATCCAAATCTATTTACCAATATCTTTGATTCAAATCTATTGCAAATGATTGATAAGAGAAAGTTTGCTTTCACATCATCCTAGCTTCATTATTTACCCCCTTTTAAATATCGACCTCTTTCATGGGACTATTTTCAAGTGGTTACCACTATTTGTGGATTGATGTAATGGATGTTCTAAAAATATCTTCAAGTGATTTAGAGCGCGGAGCTCTATTCAATCGTACGCTAAAACAAACAGAAAAAATCGTGTTATGATCTGGTACTAATTTGCGATTCCTTGCCTTTTTACGCTCATGTTCATACCTGTAGTCCTAGCTATTCTGACGAGGAATAAAAGACGAATGTCGATTCCGAAACGAATGTCTTAGGCTGTAAATCAAAGGTTTGATTGTGCCTATTAGACTCTGTATACTGTCTATCGCTTATTATTAATTTTCTAAGTACATTGTTCTTAATAAAATAGATTTGATTTTAAAACATAATCATAATGCCAAGTTCATGATCAAAGACAATTCCGGACAGTTTAAGTTTTGTGATTCTGTGGTTAATTTGGACTATGATCGGCTTCCTCTGTGGAAAGATTCTCAGGTTTTGATCTCGTTTGAAAAGTTGCATCTGAAAAAGTTGATAAGTTTAAACAAGCATTAAGAAGGAACATCTGCGCCTCAGCTTTACAAACGTGTATAAGTGGTCGGAAAAGAGCTAGTGGAAAAAATGCATGCTGTTAGTATTGGGTGGCGGAGTGCTTTCATACAATCTAAAATATCAATTCGACGCCTTAATGCCGTAATAAATGTTCGCGGAGGCACTAAAAAGTCTTACAAGCAAGGATGGCAGTATGGTGCGGTACGCCTCAATATTTGCTAAGATGTACGGTACGCTGGTACGGTACGCCTTTTTTGCAATAATACGGGTACGGTACGTTGGTACGTTGTTTGATTTAAAAATCCAACAGTTTTTGCACATTTCCCCAGCTTTTTGTACGCAGAGCAAAAGAGACCTAAAGCCGACGCTAAATGTGTGAATTAAGGTCGCTGATTTATAGGCTAGTGATTTCAAAGTCAATGAAAGTTGCGAGTAGTTAAAAGCAAGGATGGCATTACGGTACGGTATGTGAGTACGGTACGGTACGCCTCAATTTTTACTAAGAAGTACCGTACGCTGGTACGTTACGCCTTTTTGTAATGGTACAGGTACGGTGCGCTTCAAAAATTGAACTGAAGTATACGGTACGCTGGTACGGTACGGTTCAAGGTGCGAGGTACGCAGTATGCAAATTCTGAACGTACCGTACCGTACTGCCATCCTTGCTTACAAGTCACAATAAAAAATTAATCACGGGAAAAATATGCATTCGCGATCAGCGATGTCTTTTCCCACACTTTGTGGTGAACCGGTAGTTTCTTCCGAAATTTAAAATAGAACCTATTCTTACTAATTAGAAAGCAATCCTGATCAGTTTCATTTTTGCTTTCTTAACTTGTAATTCCATAATGCACCCTTTAACCACCGCGTGTACGAGTTGTTGCCACTTTTAAACAAACATATGTTAAACAATTAGTTAAAGAATGCAACTTGTGCAAACAAAGCCTACTTCTGTATCAACGAAACTTTTTTGCGCCGTTTCAAATCAAAGCAAATCGTTCATTCTCGCTCTATTACGCTTAAGCGTGTTACAAGTTTGCGGGGCCCATCTTCTCGTCATTGTGCCCGAGTAACACAGCTCCTCTCGAAGAAACGTCGCAGCAATGGCGAGCCGTTGGCAATGCTGTGTCCGATCTGACCTGTCCATGATTTGAACATTAAACCGCTCGTTCCAGAGAGGAACCCATTACCGCTCGCCCAACTTAATTATTTAATTATTATCACGATTTCGAGAATATGTGGTTATTTGGTTGGTTTAGAATTTTGAAACAGTAACACCTGAAAATTCAAAAAAAAACAACAAGCAAAAATAAACCCAGCTTACACGCTGAACCTTTTCGCAAGCAAATTATTGCCAGAGGGACAACATCCTTTGTCATTTTTTGTAAAAAATTGCCAGTAAAATAGTTAAAAAAAAGGCATTTACATTGCAAGAATTTTAAATATATTATCAAAATAAAATATGTATTTTCAGAATATTTGCTAACCTTTTTTCACGTAGCGATCAGCCCTTTCTAATTCAACGAAGTTGAAATTTGCTTCTTCCAAGTGGCTGCGCCTACAAGGTATGCGTGAAGCACAAAATATTGTGTGGGTACTCAATGCTGTTAATACAATACTGTAGTATAGGCAGTCGAAATTAAAGCGGACCAGCTATTTGTAAATTTTTGTTCTGATTTATGGTAAATTAATAAACACTGGGCTACATCGAATAACTGAAACAGCAAAGGCGGAAAAAAATTAGTTTTCTCATCAGCATGCAGTTCAAAATCATCACTAATAAGTAAGTTTATTACAATGCTTAAACCAATCAACTGCAAAACTAACGTAGGGCAAGGCTGACTAAAATGGCAAATTTAAGATCACCAAAAAATTTTCAGAACAACCATATTATAAAATTATTCTAATTACAACTTACAACTTTTTTTAGCGAGTGGCCTTGGTTGGGGGCAGGAAAAAATTCGGTCTTCTAGTCAAGCAGTCACTTGCCCATCACGCTGACCCTTTTTAACGTTGAACATCAAGCAGGGAAACTGTGAATACCAATTTTTATAGTTTTTGGATTGACCCGACCGGGAATCGAACCGGTCGTATCATTTCGGTAGCAAACGCTCTATTCACTGGACCACTAATCGGTATAGATATAACTACAGCCTTTCGGATTCTTGATCATTTGTCAGCGCGCGCACCTACAGTTTTGTGACATTCATGCCCAAAGAATGGGAAAAGTTACTGAAGAAACGTGATTGTTAATTTACTTAGTTCTTTCTTCTAATTGTTTGCTTTCTTCTATCTGAAACATGCAATCCATTACAATCAATAAAAAATAGGCTGCAATTGCTCAGCTGGAAGAGCGTCATGTTAGTGATCATTTGATCAAAAGGTTGTTGACTCCCAGTTTGATACTCGAACTGGCATTGTGTCGTTGTGTTCTTCGGAAAGACACTTAAAGCTTATTCATTGTGGCCCATTAGCCTTTAAACCTATTACGCCGCCCTGCCTGGTGAAATACATATGGTTTAAAATCCTAAAACACTTCATTTTCATTCTCCTTCTGTATTTTTCTTTTTTGAAATATTTGAAAAAGTATTAACGTTCTTGCTTTTACAGATCAATTTCTGTATATTGCAATTGTCTACACTGCTAATAAAGCTAAAAAAATATAGCTCGAGATCGGCTTTATTGAAGAAATGAGAACTACTTGAGGTAATAAAGAAATGACCCAAACCTTGTTCCACTCTTTCCCTTATCCGCGAAAATAGATTTAATCCGTTTTGACTCCGTACCATATTGGCAACCTTGCGTTTCGAACTTTTGTGACAATAAAAAATGATGACTTTGCAAAACTTCTAGCAGAATAAGGAACATAATGTTTGATAATCGAACATCGCGTTGCTCATTGTGAAGAAATTGCCGCCAATTTGTAAAATTGCTTAATAGGATGTTCGATTATCTGCCAGAAATTTTGTAAAATCATCATTTTCTGATCTCACAAAAGTTCGCAATGCAGGGTTGCCAGAATGCTACGGAGTCAAACGGATTAAATCTATTTTCGCGGATAAGGGAAAGAGTGGAACAAGGTTTGGAGCATTTCTTTATTATCTCAAGTAGTTTTCATTTGTTCAGTAAAATTGATCACGAGCTGTATATCTTTAAACAGCTTAATACTGTTTTATGATGAAAATTAACATAATAATTAACACTTTAAGGCCCAGTCTCTTGTACGTAAAATCATGCTTGTGCGAGTATTTTTTTATTTTCTTTTACATAGAAAATTCGTTGTCGAACTTGCAATCGGTATTCCTTTACTCCCTCTAAAAAAACGAACAGATCAGACCGAGCCCTAAAATACAGCTTAGAAAGAAACTTACCACAAACTTGGGAATCGGTTCCTTTTTAAAAAACTTTTTAATCCTCATGAGTTGTCGTTCAATACCCACAGCTGCCGATATGACCGCCAAAATAGCAAAGATTACCACTGCTGCTACCCAGACGACCAAATAATTTGTAACTAAAGAAATATTGTATTGATTCCAACGTAGAACTGGGAACAAACTACAAATAATCGTCTCACAATTAAACAAATACTGAGTGCAACAATATAACTTCTTTAGTAAAAATGACAGATTAAAAATTCCTCTCTCTTTTTCAAGATTAAAAAGTCTTTTACTTTTTGAAACGCAATGCATGTGTAATTTGTGTTAATAAGCTAATACTTTGAAAAAAAATGCCGGTTGAGATTTTGAAGTTCAATTTATTTTTAAAATATTTTAGCTGAAACTTTGCCGTTGAATGACCGAAATTTTGTGATCTATTCGTGTCAGGTTTAGAAAGTCGTGCGTTAACCAGTTTCGTGAGAAAAGGTTTTTCACAAACACGTAAATCTGGCAAAATTCAAAATCTATTTCATAACAGTGCAAAAATTTACTTATTTGGAAGTGTGCACATTAAAGTTAAGACAAGAAAGCCCAACATTGTGTAACGGTATTTATGATTTTTGTATGCAATGGAGCACAAAAAATAAAGGTAAAAATTAGATCGTCGACGCTTTGAGAAATACTGTCTCAAAGAATTTAATAAAAAGTAGCTATTTTTAAAGCAGATTTTATCAGAATTTGAAACTGCCACACACAATCGGGAAAAGAGGACAAAATGTGTTTCAAGGGACTTCGCTCCTTGGCCCATAATATCTTGCTTGGCATGCCCTTTTATTTTTTTCTAAAAAAAGAAAAAACATATATTAAAAACTCCCACAAATTTTTGATCAAAAAAACTTTTACTTATTATGTCATATACACCAATTTTAACTCATAAAAAAATGCATTTGGGACTGCGTCTTAGAAATGGATTCTGGAAATTGATTGCTTTGGGATATTATACTGTCTCGAAGTTTTGTTTGCTAGTCACGTGCTTTTTACTCCAAACTATTGCATCAGAATTTTCGTAATATCATGGGAATACACCATTGTAACCAGTACTTAAATTGTAAAATTTTGCATGGGGGGACGCTTTTGCTGTACTTTAGTGAAGATTACGTAATTCCGTCACCGAAATTGACTGAAGACCAAAAAAAAAGGTCTTTGCCCAAAATTAAAGTGTTTTTCCCTTGAAATCAGTTCACCCCCGCAATTTGAGACTATATTCCGCCGCAATTTGTTAGATTTTTTCATGCTGGCTGGCTTTTTTTCGTCTGATCATCCAGCGCTCAAATCCTATGCTCGAATCTCGATGGGGGGACACCTAAATCTCAATGGGTGGACGCTAAATCTCGATGGGAGGACGCTAATTCTCGATGGGGGGACGCATCCCCCCGCGCCCCCACTACAATTTAAGTACTGATTGTAACCTGAAGATAATAAAAAACTTTTCATGGCCTCTTTCTAAAGAACTGTTCAAAATCTGTGTTATCGAAGAAATGAGAACTACTTGAGGTAGTAAAAAGATGCCCGAAACGTTGTTTCACTATTACCCTAATCCGCAAAAATAGAATAAATCCGTTTGACTCCGTACCATTGGTAACTCAGCGTTTCGAAATTTTGTCACATCAGGAAAGAATGACTTTGCAAAATTTCTTGCAGAACATAGAGCATCGCTTTCCTAATTCCGCAAGAAATTTTGCAAAGTTATTTTTTTCTGATGTCACGAAAGTTGTTTGAAATGCAGGGTTGCCAATGGCACATAGTTAAACAATTTAAATATAGTTTCGCGGATAAGAGGAACGGTAGAACAAGGTTAGAGGCACCTCTTATATTGCCTCAAGTAGTTCTCATTTCTTCAATAAAACCGATTTCGAGCAGTGTTTTTTTCACTGTATGAGTTAAAACGATAACAATTAAAGCTCATTCTAATTCGTTCAAAACAATTTTTAAGCATAAACTTAAACATCCCCCGTTAAGTTCAGGTTTAAGCCGACCAGAGAAATTTTAGGCCAGTGGACAGAACGAAGAGGAAGTGGTGACTTCGTTTAGATTGAAAAGTTATTTTTTATTTATAAAACCTCTGGGTTTATGGTGAAGACAAAAATAAGGTCACCACTCTCAACGTCATTTAAGTTTTACCAAGACGCCAATCCTTACATTACATCCAGGGTTTTGGTCCACATCATTTTTTAACCTGTTTATACCCCCAAATCAGGGTGGGCCCTCCAAAAGGTTCCGGGTTGAGTTCTCCATGCCCATTGGTTTTCCTCTCGGCGCATTGAAGGGTAATTTTGGGGTCGCCTTAATTTTTTGTGGCATCCACAAAAACCGTCTTGTTTCACTAACCAACCCCAAATATGCTTAATACAAAGTAAGTTGGGCCGGGCTTTTCGGGTTTAAGGTTGACAAAATGTCGGGCTGAATTCGGGTCTGATCTACGCCTTTTGCTTTAGACGGCCATAAAAACATCATTACCAAAATAATTTGCTACACTAAATGAAGATTTCATTTACTCATCAATCATTATTAGTGCATTACAATGTATCGATAAGTAGTTTTATTTTATCACAGCAAACAAAGTTACTTAAAGAAACAATTAATTAACCGTTTACGTTTTTTAGACCTAATTTAACTTTCGGGCTTTTTCGTGTCTGATTCGGGCTTCAAATAATTTCCGGTTCGGGCCAGGTTAAGGGTTGTGTTTTTGAGTTCGGGCCTGAACTATTTAGCGAGTTTAAATTACTCTTAAACATGCTACGTCATCACTTACCATTGTCCGTCTGTACTTTTATGACTTCTACGTCACTTTCGTGCCCGAATATTGAAACTGTGAACCGTGCATAAATGTGGATCCTATACACCTCCCCGAAAAACACCTTCCAGAAATTACATTTTCCCGAAAAACACTTGGCCGAAACTACATTATCCCGAATATGCATTTCCCTGAACGTGCATTTTCCAGAAATTACATTTCCCTGAACGTGCACTTGCCAGAAATTACATTTTCCTGAATGTGCACTTGCCAGAAATTACATTTTCCTGAACGTGCAATTTCTAGAAACTACACTTTCCTGAACATGCAATTGCCAGAAATTACATTAGCCCGAATGCTCATTTGGCAGAAATTACATTTGGCCGAAATTACATTTCCCCCAAAACTTATTTTCCAGAATTTACACTTGCCAGAATGTACATTTGGCCGAAAGTACATTTCCCCGAAAACTTATTTTTCAGAATTTACACTTGCCTGAATGTACATTTGGCCGAAATTACATTTCCCCGAAAGCTTATTTTCCAGAATTTACACTTGCCTGAATGTACGTTTGGCCGAAATTACATTTCCCCGAAAACTTATTTTCTAGAATTTATACTAAACAAAATTTACGTTTGATCGAAAACACATTTTCCCGAAAATTTATTTTTCAGAAATTACATCTCAAAAATTCATTTTCTGGAAACTATTTTGTATTCGAAAAATTATACTATGTTTAGGTTATTTATTTCTAATAAACGGAGCAAACTTTTAGTTGATATTAAAAAACGTTGGGATAGCTTACTGAATTAGAAATATAACCTAGCTTATTAGTCAATTTGCTATCATAAGTTGTGCTTCAAGGGTAAGGAAAATAAGCAATTAAAAATCGATGCAAGCATGTTCTCAGAGGCAAAGCAAGCTTACTTTAACCCAGGTCACACTTTTTTTAGAAGAGCCAATAAATTTTAAGTTGAGGCTCGCTTCTCTTAGTTTTTTGCCAATTTGCTGCTTCATATTTTGTTCTTAATATAATTCCTTGAATTCTGAGAACGTTCATGTCAATTTAAACAACCATGTTTTTAAAGTTATTTTGGAGTCCAATTCCGAATGCTCTGTCAGCTTGAGCAAAGACTTTTATGCCTTCTTGCAGCACGGTAAAACAGCAAAAGCGAAAAAGTACGGAGTTTTTTTTTGACTTAAGAACATTCAAATATTTATGAGTTGCTTGCGCAGTTTGAAGCAGCACTCTGTAATTTTAGAATCGCTGCAATATTTTGCTTGTAAATACTGGAAAATTACTAAAATTTCATAGTTTTAAGTTAGCACAGAATTTAGTTGCTTTTAAGATTTGAAATTTATTCTTTTTTGTTTCCTATCTTTTTGTTACTGATGGACGCTGGCAATTTTTTATATTCTGAGCAACAATAAACCTCGGGTTTTTATGAAATATTATTGTTATAAAAAAAATAGTGTAATTCGTCTTGCGTTCGCGACAACATTAAATCTGAAGCTGTAGTACGAAGCAGCCAAAATCTACATCAAATGCAAGCCAGCAAAACAATACTTGTTGCATTCCTCGGCAAAAGATTTCGCGCTTTAGCTTACAAACACTCAAAAAGCAGCAATGGCGTATATTCCCTCAACCAGCTTCAAAAAGCTTTTAGTTGAAATCTACCGATAAAGCCACTCCTACGGAAAGCTCATTATGATGTCAATTCCCGCCATTCACATTTCATACATTTTAGAACATTTCATTCGCAGTTCATGCAAAGGTAGCAAGAAGATAAGTGACTCCTTCAGGTGACGTCACAATTAAAACCAACGAATCTTGCTCTAGCAAAAACTGACCGCATAATGCAATGTAATGAACAACGTAGAATAAATGATCTAGTCGAGATTGTTGTTGAGGAGGTATAGCATGAAAATTTGAATTTTCTGCAGTTAAGAATTCTCTGCTGTGTACTTTTGACCAGATAATTTTATTTGTTTGCAACCAGGCTCCTGTCAATCTTTCGAATTGAACAATTTCACCAATTTACACATTGGTGTCAGTGAAACATTAATTTTTGCTCTAAATAAATTTTCCCTCAAGGCGCGTTATGTACCTCAAATCAAAATGACAGTTCCGTACGGTGTTTTTTTTTTTAATTTTTCGTATTTATTGATACGAATAGGTCTACTTCATTATATTATTGTGTAATTATT
Organism: Trididemnum nubilum; assembly: GCA_963965965.1. Lineage (NCBI taxonomy): Eukaryota > Metazoa > Chordata > Ascidiacea > Aplousobranchia > Didemnidae > Trididemnum > Trididemnum nubilum. The sequence continues at coordinate 12,281,292 of OZ014479.1, forward strand.
ACGAGAAAACGCTCACCTAACGAGCTCCATTAAAGCAAGACTGTAGGCCAGTGCTTCCCAATCTTTTCATCACCGTGACCTATTTTCAATTCGAAAATTTTCCATGGCCCACATCAAAATCGCTAGCTTAATCGCAATTTATCAATTCTCAGGTGATCTCCACAAAAAAAAGTGTATTCACGCCAAAAAACGCAAATTTTGCGCTATAGCTCGCTCTCTAACGTGCCCCACAGCGCCAATGATTAAGACAGTTTTTCAACCGAATTTGCAATTACCCTAATAGCTCTGTAGCCCACCACAAAATGCTCCTATGGCCCACAGGTTGGAAACCACTGTTGTAGGCCATGCGTAAGCATAATAATCGTGAAATTTCAGTTTCGTCTTTTCATACGTGTAAGTCTGCGCTAAGGTCAGTAGCGTAGGCGGGGAAGTGATGCAGTGCCGTTGCTACAGGAGGGCCGTGTCCCCCGATTTCATTTTACTCAAAATGCTGTTTTCGCAACATCACCTAAAGATAAGACAATAGTCAATGATGGAAATACAGCAATAATAACTTTCAAACATAATTTTCCTTTGACGTTTTCAGATCTTTTGCCAAATTGCTGGCAATCAACTGGTGTACATAAATGTGACGGAATAACCCGCCTTTTTACTGTAACACGCTATGGAGCGCCGTTTGTGTACCCTAATTTGTGCAGTGTTTTTTTGCATATTTAATGAAATAATCATTTTAATTAAATATACAAAAATAAATATACAAAAAAAACTAGTGCAAAAATAAATATGCAAAAATTTTTTGTGCGGACTTTTTTTGAGTATTTATTTTTGCGATAAGAAAAAACTGCCGCAGAATAAACTGTTGCAAAAGTAAATCGTCAAAAAAACTGCGCACAAAATAAAGCGTTGCAAAAATGCGCTGCAGACATTTTTGTATATTTGTTAATGGAGCGTGGCAAAGCGTTCTCGGCTGCTCTTTGATGCACTATCGGCTGTTCGTTAATGCGCTCTATGAGCAACCGAGAGCGCTCTGCCACGCTCCATTAGCAAATATACAAAAATGTCTGCAGCGCATTTTTGCAACGCTTTATTTTGTGCGCAGTTTTTTTGACGATTTATTTTTGCAACGGTTTATTTTGCGCGCAGTTTTTTTGACGATTTACTTTTGCAACAGTTTATTCTGCGGCAGTTTTTTCTTATCGCAAAAATAACAGTCAAAAAAAGTCCGCACAAAAAATTTTTGCATATTTATTTTTGCACTGGTTTTTTTGTATATTTATTTTTGTTTATTTAATTAAAATGACTATTTAATTAAATATGCAAAAAAACACTGCACGAATTGGGGTACACAAACGGCGCCCCATAACACGCCTTTACAAATGTGTCGCGGAAGAGAGATATAAGACTGTAAAATTGCGTTCAGTGGTCGAGTGGATAGAGCGTCTGCAACTGAAACGGTAGACTTGGGTTCGATTCCCAGTCGGGTCAAACCAAAAACTAGAAAAATTGGTATTCACAGCTTCCCTGCTTGACGTTCAGCAATTAAAGGGACAGTGTGAAGCCTTCACCGTGTGTGGTAGACAGGTGGGCAGGTGGCAGCTTGACTCGAAGACCGAAAGGTCCCTTCGCTGTCTCCTGGCCAAGGCAACTTGGTGAATAAAATGTAATTACAATTACCGTTGCTTTGTTAGTGATTATACCATGAACAATAGGTGAAAACACTTTTTTCAAAGACCAGCTGTTTTTGATCTTTGGAGCACACTCAACATTTTTAGGTCGCAGTCAGTGGAGCACCATTGTGAAGGGGCCTAGGCCCTCTTAGCCAAGTCACTTAGAAAATTTAACGTCAAAATATAAGCGTTTAAAAGTATTTAGACTTGACCTGAAGTAGGGGGAGAGGGCTAAAGGGGTTAAGCAATTTAAGTCTTTGAAATGACTTCTGAATTTTAGCAATTTAGTCATTGATGCAGCTTCAAAAAGTGCGGAAGGTGATTAAAATGCCGTTAAAATTATTATTTTTGTGCTGTAAAATCTCAAACATTGCCCAGTGGCTGGGAGCTCTGCCCCCAGGCCCCGGTCTGTGACACGCTCGAGTTTCGTCAGTTTGTTTAGCACAAGGCCATAAATTAGACAATTTTTGTGCAAAAATATTTTTTGTTTTAACCGTCTTTAGCAAAATCCTGGTTGCGCGTTTGGCCGCATTTACTGCTGCAGATAGAGTTTTCAAGCGATTACGGCAGGACCGCAACTGAGGGGGGCTAGGAGGGGCGGTGCCCCCCAAACAAAAATTTCGCTTACCCAAATCTCAAAGCTACAATAGGAGAAAATATTGGTAGTCTTAAGTAACCTATTGTATGACTGTTGATTAATGATTTGGACTGATGCGAAATATTGCTTTTCGCAAAACTTTTATAATCGGTACATTGATTGTGGTGGCACTGGCACCCGGTATGCATAAGCCTAATGCATAATCGCAATCCTTGCTTGATTTAGCTGACAAGCTACAACTTGTTTAGTAAGTAAAATCTGTGAAGAATATTGCAATATTTTATTGTGACGCAATAGCAACTATTTTACAATAAAAAATTGACGTTTGGTGCGGTTGCGGTTACACCATGGTAGCACGCTAGCATTAGCAATGAGTGCACGTGGTCACTTTGATCTTGGCCAGAAAGTTGTTTAGTAACTGCTGTACTCTGCGTTTTGTCTTGTTTGGCAGTAATGGATAGGTTTGTCATAAGAAGTATTAGAGACCCTCACCCCGGTCCGAATCCTGCTTCTTCTGAAGCTACCGATACTCCTTCCACTTAATCATCTGCTCATGCTTCTGGTGCCCCTGGTTATCTTAACCTTCTTGCTCCCTTATGTCCAAACTTGAATTTTTTCCCGAAAAGCAAAAATAACCTCTGCTTTTGTCCCGAATGGTTTCGAACCCATACCCTCACCAACCAATGCATTGAACTCAGCTTCAGAGGTTGCTAAAAGCTTTCTTATTTCTAAAACAAACTGCCCAGCACATAGGCGTAGCCAGGGATCCCGCCCCCCGCCTCTAATTGAAATGTCACCAATGACAAAAATTCGACAAAAAAACTCTTGTTTCTTCAGTTTCAGTTTCTTCTAGCATTTTTTGCTTACAACAGTAATTAATAAGAATAATGACGACCAGATCCCCTCAATTCAGTTTTTGGCAACCAATTTAAATGTATATATAACCCAGGAGAAATGGAGAGTTTTGTTCTAAAAGTTCCTATCTAAGGCCCTCATTTACCTATTTATAAACGTAATGCAATAACTAGGGCCGGATTTATCATAATATGGCACAGTACTAGCAAGGGGTTCCGCGCTCAAATGGTGAGACATTTTTTTGGTTTTCAGTTTTCACCTCTATTTGGCAGGAAGACTTCGCGAAAATCTTCAAAGTGCCAAGGGCCCCACACAATATAAATCTGGCCAGGCAATAACATAATTAGTAGGCGTAACCATCTATTGTACCATTTTTAAATAACAATCCACCTCCACCTCGCCAGTTTTTACGCGACAAAATACTTTTGAAAAAAAAAATTAGCTAGGGAAAATGCTCCTTGAACAAACAATTAAATTTGAATGCAGGGGGCTTGTACGTATTAGTCGTATAAATACTCCTGCAACTGGTTATTTTTATGACAAAACAGAAATCTCTAAGGAAAATCTTCGAGTGGATTATTATTTTCTGCTAAAATATTGCAGTAGGCAATGTGCCTTACTTTCCCCTACCTGGGTCAAATCACTAACAAAATTTAACACCATAATGCAAGATTTTAAAACGTTTTGGACTTAACTTGTCAGTTAAAGTAAGATTGAACAATTTAATTTTTTCAATTGGTTTTCAAATGTTAAAAATCTAGTTTTTTCGAATGGCTCTAAACACGTGCAAATTGTGATCCAAAGGCAATAAAATAGCTGGTTTTCAAAAAAATTACAAAAAATCACCCATTTTAATGTTAAATTTTTCTCACGTCTGTAATACGTTTGAGTTACACCAGTTTGCTCAACACGTCTCGCATTTTACACTTTTTTGGGAGGTTTAAGCTCTCTCCCTTCATTAAAATACTGGTTATGTGCTAACACACTGGCTACGGCTTCTGATCTTCCAATCTACAATATCTTTTTGAAAATACCCACAAAAAGTTCTTCTTTCGAAAATTTCTGGTAACGTCATTGCACGTGGTTAGTGCCCTCCCCTCGCCCTAATCAAAAATCTTGGCTACGCTTATGGCCTATAGCATGCTCGTATTGTAGAAAAAGGCAGCAATTTTTGGCCTTCCCTGAAAGAAATTTTGACCCATAGAACAACGTTCTAGTTGCGGCTCTGTATTAGGGGCCGCAGACGAAAACGAAATTAGAAACGTTGCTGGCCTTATAGGTCTTTCTTTAGACATAAATACAGCATTTTTAAATATATATTTGTAGCCGTACAAGATTTAAAGATCGGTTTTAATATGCAAAAGTTTAGTCTATTTTAGTGCCCCCCACTTTCGGCTAGTGTCCCTTCGCTTGGTTTGCGCTGGCGACGGCACTGGAGTAATGGCTATAGCTTTCTGAGACAGCAGTCTTTTGCACTGAAATAAACTCAAAAATGATTTAGAGCATCTTTTGAAGCAATTATTTAGGGGAAACAGATTTGTCAGAAATATAATACATAAATAAGTAAAAACTTTCAAAATGGCAAAAATAAGCAATCAAATTTGATCCCTAGCTAAAAAATGCTAAACATGGATATTCATCAAAAAAAAATTAAAACTCGGAAATAGGTAGGAGGGCTATTTAATTTTAGTTAATTACCAATCACTTCTCTCAAATTTTGTCAACCACTTCTTTCGAGTTTCATTCCAATAGCCAGCTCCTCCCCCAATTACCTTTCTCTAAAATATACACGAAATAGATTACCCCTTGTAAGTTTTACTGATCTAGGATTTTATGATTTACCCGCTTGTAAATATGAAACTAAAATTTTACCGTTTATATCCACCTTCTACATAACCCATTTCTGCAAACAGTTTAAACAAGTTATTGCTCTGCTAACTTCTTATGCCACGTTTTAAAGCAATGATTTTTATCAAAATAGACCTAAAATTAAGTCCGTTTTGCAAAAAATACAAAATTTTTTAGCGGCTTGGCGCTCTGTCCCCAAACTTCCAATTGCCTCAGGCTGGGGGCTCCGCAATCAGACCCCCGAAACAGCCCCTCATTGCAGATTTCTGGCTAAGCGCCTGACTAAGATACTTCAATGATACGACGCTTGTATGCTAATGTTTTTGTGAGTTTCAGATACTATCGAGATACCTTAATATTACCAATAATCTAAACACACATCAAAATATCATCACAAACTTCGGAAGAATAGTTCGGTTCTAAAAATGACACATATTTTTGTCAAAAACCAAAACTATTTTAAACTTAACGTTGTTTGTCAAAATTAGTTACAAGACGTGAGAGACTGCTTTCCTTCGCCCCTTTTATTCTAAACGCAGCTTAATAATTTTTGAAAGTGAACAAGCATAATTGTATATTCTCGTAATGTAAATTCTATCAATAACGAAATTTCGGTTTAATGTGTATAATATCTGGAAAATGAATTTTCGGGGAAACGTAATTTCGGCCGAATGTACATTCTGGCAAATGTAAATTCTGGAAAATAAGTTTTCTGGGAAATGCGTTTTCGACCAAACGTACATTCAGGCAAGTGCAAATTCTGGAAAAAAAAGTTTTTGGGAAAATGTAATTTCGGCCAAATGTACATTCTGGCAAGTGTAAATTCTGGAAAATTAGTTTTCGGGAAAATGTAATTTTGGCCAAATGAGCATTCAGGCGAGTGTAAATTCTGGAAAATAAGTTTTGGGGGAAATGTAATTTCGGCCAAATGTACATTCTGGCAAGTGTAAATTCTGGAAAATAAGTTTTCGGGGAAATGTAATTTCGGCCAAATGTACATTCTGGCAAGTGTAAATTCTGGAAAATAAGTTTTCGGGGAAATGTAATTTCGGACAGATGTTCATTCTGGCAAATGCACATTCAGGCAAGTGTTCATTCCGGCAGAAGTAATTTCAAACAAGTGTTCATTCCGGCAGATGTAATTTCTGGCAAGTGTTCATTCTGGCAGATGCAATTTCAGGCAAGTGTTCTTTCTGGCGAGTGTGATTTCTGGAAAATGTTAATTCTGGAAAAAGAACGTTCAGGGAAATGTTTTTCTGGCAAATGATTTTCGGGGAAATGTTTTTCTGCGAGGTGTAAGGATACCCATAAATGTTGTAATACCGCCCTGGGTTTAACTTGTCAAATGTGGCTGTAATGTTCTGATCCTCACAGTCATGTGGAAGCTGCAAAAGAAAACGAGCAAAGTCAAACAAAACAAAATAAAAAACTACCTGAATAATAAACCTCGTATGATTCGTATTCCACGCATCTAGACTATTACTGAACTTAAAATTAAAAAAAAAAACTGTGGGCAAAGCCCAATTCGAAAGGGTAAGCGCGAATTTCCAGGCTTGTCTACGGGAATAAGATTCCAATGGGAATCCCTCGGGAAATGTCCCATGGGATGGGATGGAATGGGATGGGACAGCACGCATTCCATTTCCCATGGGACCCATAGAACAGTGGTTAAGAAACTAATGGTTCAGAAACTACCCAAACTAATCAAATTATCGGTATCAGAAACAGTTGATGAGTAGGAAATTGAAAATTTGCTGAATGAGCACAGTGACTTGGAATGTGAGAGCCAGAATGATAAAGAATTGTGAACTCTTCTGAACTTTTAACCTGAACTTTAAGTTAACAAAATCAATAAATTTTGTCGTTTTGTATCTCTCTTTGAATGTGTACTTCGATCTATTACACAATATACCTAAATTTTCATAAATTTAACAACTTTTATTGAATTGTATTTTAATGGGAATCCCATAGAATGGGATGGGATGGGACAGGCATGAACTGCTATGGAATGGGAAAGGATGGGACAGAAAAATATGTCCCATGGACAAGCCTGCGATTTTTGTAGTAAATCAGTGCGAAAGTTGCGATGCGAGTTAGTTTTTTTTATTTTGTAACATGGCAGAAGTTGCGTTGCTTTCTTGCAAATTAATTGCGCTGATGCGTCTCCAGTTTTTGTTTGGTTTAGTAGTGTAATTTAACACATTAAAATAAATTTTTTATATTTACATCGTAATATGAAGCACGTTTCGGCAAAAGTTGATAAGTGACAATTTTCAAAACATGTTCTTTTTTTGTATATTTCAAGTTATTTTACTAAACATATTTTGCATGGGAGAAAATTTTTTTAATTTCCAAGCATTTTTGATAATAAATAACTTAATGTGTTGCACGTAACAAAGTTTGAAACTTTAAACGCGATTTTTTCGAAACAGCGATATACGAATGATCAAATTTTGTAGTACTTACATTTTACTCACCAAGTTGCATGCTTGGCCAAAAGACAGCGGAGGGGCCTTTTCGGTCTTCGAGTCAAGCTGCCACCTGCCTACCTGTCTACCACACACCACGGAGGCATTACAGTGTCTCATCAATTGCTGAACGCCAAGCAGGAAAGCTGTGAATACCAATGTTTTATTATATTTGGCTTGACCCGACCAGGAATCGAACCCGATTCTACCGCTTCAGTAGCAGACGTTCTATCCACTCGATCACTTATCGGTAAACGTTTGCAAGTCTTTTGTCAGACTGGGCCACCACGACGGATAGACTGCAAGACCCCAATGGAAAAATAAGCGGAAAGTGTCTTTCCCAAGGATGCCAAGACACATTGCCAGTTTGGGAATCGAACATGAAATCAGCAACTTTATGATCTTTATAAAGACCATAAACCGATTTTCTACCATCTGAACTGCCGGTGATATTTAAAACTGTTTCGTACGTTCGCATGAACCAGACACTTTGCGTCTGCCTAACCACACCAACGCTGAGCACTTTTGGGTTTTGTTTGCAAGTCTTTGGTCAGACTGGACACATCGGTTAGACTGCTAATATGTGCGTTGCGCAATTACTAATTTGCAAAAAGTGATGCAAGCAACAAGGTCTAATCATTTACGGCACATAAATCTTTGTTGGTTCAAATTCGCACATAAGGCAAACTAATACTCGCAGAAATGCGAAGCAGCGAAATTTTGATCTGGAAAGAAAATTTTGAAAAATGTGCTGCTTCAATGCCATTCTTACTTTCATAAGCGAAGTATTCATCTTCATTTCCTGAGGATTTTTGATTGGATTGCTTGGAAAACTTCTTACTGCAATGACATCATAATCTGAAATCAATACAACACAAAAATCATAAAGAGAAGGGTTTCAATTCAACTAATTTAACCAAATGCTCGACAGTGTTGGCCAGAGCGGTGATGATCTCAATTAGGTGTGAAGTAATCTGTAGGTGTAGCCAGGAGAGGACTGTGGGGGAAAGCCGCCCCTTTCCTCCATTTGAAATGCCACCAATAACAAAAATAATGACAACAAAGTGTACTGTTTCTTCAGCTTCGGTATTTTTTAGCATTTTGGTGTACAACAGTAATTAACAATAATATTGATATAATATGAATAATTGACAACCAAGGGGACGGACTCCCTAATTGCAAATTTTTGCAAACCAAATTAGATGTATAACGCGGGAGAAATTCTGTAATATAGCCCTAAAACCTGCAATCTCAGACCTAAAATATAGCCCTAAAACCTGCAATCTCAGACGCTCATTAGAAACGTAATGCAACATAATTAGTAACCATCTATTGTACTAACTTCGAATGACAATCCACTTCCACCTCGCAAGTTTTTACGCGACAAAATACTTTCGAAAAAAAAAATTAGCTATAGGGGAAATGCTTATTGAACAAATTAATAAATTGGAATTGAGGAGGCCTAGGCCTCATGGTCGTACGTATATAATTGTACACTTTACTCCGAAAATTGGTTATTTTCATGACGAAACAAAAACCTCCATGGCAAATCTTCAAATTAAATCATTCACTGCTAAAAATATTACAGAAAGCAACGCACCTTGCTTCTACCCATTGGTGCCAAGTCACTTACAAAACTTAACTCAAAAATGCAAAATTTTAAGGATGTTTTGGACTTGACCTGCAAGTGAAGGGAAGACTGAACAATTTAATTTTTTAATCGGCTTTCAAATCTTAAAAATTTTGTTTTTTCAAAATTCAAATGGCATTAAAACGCCTATTTTTCCAAAAAATTACAAACAATTTGGTACATTTGAGTTACACTAATTTTCAAAGTTTGGTTTAAGTCCTCCCCCTTCAGTAAAATCCTGGTCACGTGCCAAACCAGGTCTCGGCTTCTGATCCTTCATTTTGCCGTATCTTTGTCCCATAAAAAGTCCCTCTTTTCGAAAATTTCTGATGACGTCATTGCATGTGGTTTGCGGTTTGGCACTTCCCGTCAATCAAAAATTCTGGTTATGCCTATGTCTGTATAGAGTTGTAAATTTTTATTTCTTATGTGCGACGAGTACTCTGTTATGATACAACACAAAAATCAGTTCAAGGGGCATAACAACATACCCTTACAATTATTATTTAGTCCAGTGACAAGATTTACCGAGTTTATTTTAGGTTTGTTAGCAGAGAAGTGTAGTTTGCTTCAGCGCAGTTGTTCTTGCCAGTGCTTAGCCTGTAAGGCGTTTAGCTTTAGTTCAGTAATCAACGTTCCGTTTTTTCGATTCAGCTTTAGCGATTCGATTATTTTTCACATGTTTTACTTAATTCATATGCTGAAAAATTAACGAAATTTGTTCAATGATGACAATAAGCCGACAAGAATTTTGTCACATTATTTTCTTTTTCGCCTAAACGGCAGAGGTGCTTCAGCTAATTGGTTACCTGCTGTGGATTCATCGATGGAAAAAGTCAATTCTGCCTCAGGATATCTGCAAAGTATTTTCGGTTCTGGTAACTTGGCAGTTACTGTGATCGAAGTCTCGCTTGTTGTTTTTCCAGTACACAGGAAAAAAAATTGGCTCAGTTTAGGCCAAAAACTAACTATATTTAAGCCAAATTTTGGATAATTTGTCCGGCTTGAGGCGAGCCATTTGACGGCTTTATACAATGCAGAAATTGGCTAAGTAAAAGCCAAAAACTAACTATATTTAAGCCAAATTTTGGATAATTTGTCCGGCTTGAGGCGAGCCATTTGACGGCTTTATACAATGCAGAAATTGGCTAAGTAAAAGCCAAAAACTAACTATATTTAAGCCAAACTTTGGATAATTTGTCCGGCTTGAGGCGAGCCATTTGACGGCTTCATAAGATACAAAAATTAGCTAATTACGAGCCGATAAGGCGACTAAATTGGCTTCATTCAAGCCACAAAAGGAGCTTTTTTTCCAGCTATCTAAACTTTCCGTCTTTCGGATAGCCATTTATTGGCTAATATTTAGTCTTAAATAGGCTACGTTTCAGCGAACGTTTGGCTTACATTTTCGGCTTTCGGAAAGCCATTTGTCGGCTGCATAAGATGTGCTATTTGCGACTACTGGCTTAATGTTAGTCACAAATAGGTGGAATGTGTGCATTTTTCCAATGCTGGAAAATATAGTACGGCATTCTAATCGCCATTTAATAGTTAAATCACGAGAACATTTAACAACGCTATACATTTTGCTTGTATACCACCTTGCGTTTTGTCTCACCTTTTGCAGCTATCGAATCACTTTCTAATTAGTCGGATGTTGGTCGGCTATAGGAAAAATATATTCCAACATGATACAGCGTATTTGCATAGCAGCAAAAGACAGGGATAGAAACTCAAGGTATATAAAAGCAAACATAGCGCTATACATTCTCATCTTTTCACTATTACAAATGACGTTTGAAACGTCCGACGATATTGAACAGCATTGCAATTCACCTAGTGACCAACATTAAGCCAGCAGTCGCAAATCGCAGCAAGCACATTTACCCATCAGCCAATAGCAATAGCACACCATACAGACCAATACAGATGGCTAACACGAATTGCACTTTACGAAAAAGTAGGTCAAAAAATTGGCGGAAAACTGCTATATCGATTACCGGTGGGGATGGTGCAAGCCTTCAGCAGCAATTACAGTATAAATTTGGTTTCAAAGGTATATTGGAGGAGCAGCAGCAGCCCAAATCGGCAAACATAGCACTAATAATAATTTAGGCGAAAGACAGAAAAAACTGTATAAATTTTTCTTTCAAAGAAAAAACAAACCATTTGCACAGACGAAATTTATTAACAAAAAAACCCATAGGTCTTCGTTGAGTTTGTGCACTTTAGGTTGCAAAATGATGAAGACACCACCTGAAAATGGTATAACCATGCACTTTCATGTTCACTAGGGTGGTTCAAAAGTACACTTTTGTTTCAAAATCAAGAGAATTGTTTAAATTCATGAAAAACTCCACTCAAAAAAATTCAGCTCGATTGGTTGAGAATTGGCTGCGCGAATCCACTTTGAATTTTTGGGGGTGCCAAACCAGAAAAACAAACAAACTTTCTAATCTGGCAGCGCATAACTCATGCTTTACCTCTCAAAATGTTCAGAATCGCCGTTGCTTTGCATTCATGACGACCAAGATTGCTTTTTTGCATTGTTTATAAAACATATTTTGTGAAAAAAACAAAAAATATATCAAAATTAAAATTTTTAACAAAAATTTATTGCGATTGGCAATATGATAAAAAATTGTTTTGAGTTGTTTTTTTTAAAGAAGTAAAGAACCAATAAAAGCGAACCAAATTTTTTTGGATTATTTCGTTATGACTTTAGTGACCAGACTAAAAAAGTTTCTAGAATTTTGAAAAGCAGTGTCATAGCGCTGTTGCGTAAGTTTTAAAATCTAGTCTAAATTTTGCGACAAGTAGTAAAATTTGGCTTTTTCAATTCTGGATACCTTCGCAACGTTTTACGAACATATTTCCTCGTAACTTTACTCAAGATAAGTTGTCTCAAAGCTTATCGTCAACTTGTTACCTCTTTCGTCAAGTTATTGTCACGAGTCAAGAAACTACATTTTTGAAAAGTTTTCAGTGATTATACAATTTATATGCACAAGTTGTGAGAAATTTATTGTCTTCAGCAGTCATCTTGAACCGCTGAAAAGCTAGAACTGGACTTGAACCAACTTAATTGTCAATTTTCAATTTCTGCATCTTAGGGTAATATGAACTTTTGCAGCAACATAATTTTAAAAAGCTGTGGTAAGAACTAAACAGTTTAGTCAAACCAAGTCAAAAATTTTTTTCATTCAGTATCACAAATTTATCTGTTAACTGGGAGGGTGTCACAAACTCACTTACACTAATGCCCCACATGGCAAAAAGCGAAATACTGTAAGGACGGCGGGATCTTTAAAAACGCGAGTTTGTCGCTGCTGAGGTTTTTCGAATTCTCAAACATTTAGTTACTACGGTAACAGTACAATCTTATTCCAAGAAAAAAAGCATAATTAGCGCAAATATAAAATATATCAAAATAATCAATTAAAAGAAATTTAGTAAAAATAATCAAAAGCAATAATCGAAAGTATTAAGACAAACTTACGCCAACCAATTTAAAACTTGCACTTCAAAAGCTACGAATATGCTAACATCCCAAACTCTATTCTTATCTCGGCATTCGCTAAACCAAGCTACAACAATAATACTATACTGTAGCTAGACTCGTAAACTGCCAATTACGAATAATATAATCTCGAACAAGATCAAGAGGTAAAACAACAAGACTCCAATAATTTCTACACTCTCAAAAAAATTTCAGTTTCTCAAATTTGTCGCTCCAAGCTTGATAATAAATGAACACGATAATAACTAGAGCAAACGTGGCAAAAACAATTCGAGAAAGCAACTCATTATTATACTGATTATTGCGACAAAGGAAGCAACAAGCACGACACTTTAAAACTTTTTATGAGTAGAGTAGGTATCACCAGTTTGCTGAGTTTCAAATCATGAGAGCCGACATTGCTGCAAGTGCTCCAATCTACGCAAAGTAATGGCATATAACTGCGACTAAGTTACTGTTGAGGCCTAGGCCTGGGAAAATTTTTTTTTTTTTGCCAATTACGTCTCTACTAAAAGTTCACAGTTTTTATTATAAAAGTCTGATAAAAAAAAAACAAAAATTTCAGAGATATTAATAAAAAAGTCAGTTATTGCAGGTTTCACGCTGATTCGAGTGAAGTGCTTTATCGCTTATTATTGTCTTGGCTCTATGTAGTATGTTTGGTGTTATATTTGAACAATTCTAGGGGCACCTTCTTGGTTTTGAAACAAAAGTGTATTTTTTGAGCCACTCTAATGTTCACTGTTAGTAGCCTAATAGAAGGAGTGCTACCAGCTACATATTACAGACGTTCAGAGTACAGAAAAAAAACAAACAAAAAACTGAAGAACTTTGAAACACAACACAATTAGAAATCAGCAAACTTGTCACGGCATAAATTGCAATTAAACATGATAACTGATTAATAAAGCTACCAGTAGCCTATCAATATCAGATCTAAAAACACTGTTTTATCAGTTATGCATTTTTAAGCGCAAACACTGAACTACCAGTAGCCTATAGTCAGAGCTCCATTTAAGATTCAAAATTGGAGAAAACAGTGCGGAATTTCTCAAATATACCGTAAATAAAAATTTGCCCAAAAATTTTACATTAGTTTAATTTAGACAAATTTTGCAATAAAAAAATGGTTACTTTTGAAACTATACTGGTAAGCTAAGCCTATTGTTTTTAGCAAAAATTGACGACTGTTGATATTAAATTCAACATGTTAAGGTAAGCATACTAGGCTTACCGATATCAATTACCGCCTATACTGATGACTATAGGCTACATTAGGCGTAGTCTTTCGTATGGCGGTGTTTGGAGAATTGCCCTTGCACTCTTGCAGGTCTTGCTACAAACAGCGAATGCTAGAAACCGGCGTGAACAGCAAGCCAGGAATGTTAAAAACGGGGTTGATCTTATAAGTCATAGCCAGTTAACTACTGTCCTGACATCAATGCAAATCTAGACAAAACATCCCTACGCATGCGAACACAAAATGTCAATGAACAGTGAACACCACCAACTCCAGCAATTACTCAAGAATAGTCACTGATTTTTTGCTTTTCTAGGCTTGGTCAAACACAGTGCCATTCACCATTGCAGTTTAGTCGACTCGGCAGCCAGGTGAAAACAGCGGTGAAAAAACTTTATACGAAGCCAAGATATACGTACTGTAATAGTATCATACGTGGATGATCGGGACCAATGAAACGCTCGATGATGAGAGAAGCCTTTTCCACGCCTTTTGAATCTTCTATTGCAACCGCATGCGGATGATTTTGATTCTTAGCCAATTCATAGAACACGATCAAAAACTTGGCATCTGAAATCATGTAACTAAGAAACTTTTGCATTACATGAAACTCGCTGATTTCGGCATCGGTATAAAAAAATTCAAGAGATTTTTGTATTAACACCTTCCAATGTTGCTTGGATTGCTGTATCTGGTTGTCGACAATCTTTTCTTTCCGTAGTAATTCTTTGATAAGCTAAAACAAAAATGACATTTTTAAAGATATCAAAAGCACATTAATTATTTTGCTTATTGCTGAACATTGAACAAGCTAACTTGATATTCGACAAGGTATACAAAGACCTGTATAAGAAGCCACAGTGTATGAGCTACAATATAATTCAATACACAGAACTAAATTTCTAGCATTTTACATACAACCTTTGCTGCTATTAAACTTGTATTACGAACTTCAACTTATGATCGCATTCATGTGGCATCATAGTCTTCCTAAGCAAGAAATGAATAGCGTCATTTTGTCTTCGGTAAAACCACGTACGATATTTTATAGCAACACCGTAGTCTTGATACTGGTGGACTGTGGCCCAGTTCAATTTAAACCCTCTAAACATAAAAATGGCAGCTTGTGTCAGTTGGTAAGCACATGACCGATACCGACAACTGATTTATGTAAAGATTTTGACAAAGCACACTTTGTTTGGCACGTTAGTTGTTAAACAAGAACACCTGAAACCTAGAGCATCACAATAACAAACGTTTAGTTGCAAAATAGAGAGAAGTAGACTTGCCAAGCAGTAAGTAGTTCACTGAAGTTCTTTGTGTGCAGTTCAAGAGTAAGAAACTGACAAACTGCAATTAAATACTCATAGTAGCTCATAAACGATTAGCATAGCCTCATGAAGTGGTTCGATATTTTACATTTAGAACTGTGAAACAATAACACATCACAGCCAACTAATCAAAATCGATGTTGTAAGTGCAAAATGATACTAAATAATGCAAACCTTTGAGTATCATTTTTTCATTAGTGATTTGAGGTAAAAGTATATATCAGTTATATGAAATTAATCAATCTACTTCATTAAGACTCTAAGGTGGAAATAAAAAGAATTTTGACAACTGTAGACCATCAGTAGCAAAACTTTTGTTCCTTTCTTGCCATCTATCAGCACCAGTGCTGTACGTTTTGTTTTCAAAGTAGCAACTACATTGGAATTATTGAAAAGCACATCCTCGCAACTGAAAAATGTTGAATGCTATTATTCGAACAAAAATTGATTTTTGATGTCTGAATCATACTAACCTGAGTTAAAGAATCAAAAAATTCTTTAAACCTTCTTCGTGTAGAAATTTAAAATTTTTTGAACTCTGCTTTCATTTTTCCTTCAATGAGAGGAAGATCTTCAACAGCTATGCCAGCATCTAAGCAGATATGATTTTATACTCTTGAAAGTAATTTTTTTCTATTGATGAGTAAGGACGGCAGTACAGCACATGATATACAAGTAAAGTACTCTTTATCAGTCAGCAGAAGTACCCTTAGCGTACGTCATGCTTGAGCAATACAGTTAAATTTCTGAAGTACTGGTACATACAGCGCACATTGTAAACCCTAAAAAAGGCAGTATGGTATGCAATTACATTCTACTCCAAATTTTAGGTAAAAGTGCAGTACGTAGATATTATACCGTAAGCTTGGATGGATTTGGACAGCAGGGTGAATTTGAACAGATTTTGATTAGCAGTTGAGAAAATACTAAAAATTGAAGCAAATGTTTAATTAACAAAGTGGATGCATGGTAAACGATCTGAAGTTTTTTCAGCAAAATATATTTCACAAAAATTTCATTAAAAAAAAAACAAACTTTTGCAATAGTCCAAATTCACTCTGGTTTATGATATGATTTAAACGTAGAATTTTGATACCAGTATGTTACGCTGTTACGATATAATGAAACTCGTGAAGTAAATAGTACGTAAATTATGAACTTATCATAATATAGTGCCATTCTTGTTAACGAGAATAAAAACATATGAAGCAAAATATTTAACAAAATTGCAAAAATTTAACAGTTTCAAATTTTCAAAAGAATGCTTGGGTTCATTTTACAAGATTGTTTCAAAGGAAGAGTGCATAGCTGATTATCCATATCAGCGTTTAGTACCAGTGCTACAAAAGGTTTGGTTTGAGCAATAAGTTATATATCATTTCTGAAATAAGCACTTTACTTTTGACACACCTTACAATATTCCCTGCAGGCTTAGCCAGAACAACAGAACTGCAACAGCTTAAATGAACAGAAGGTTACAGAACCAAACAGTTCTGTTTTGTCAAAGTGCTCTCTCATCAGCTAGCCTCAGAATTGCATAGAATAGAACTATAGCAACCTTATCAGCCATATGCTACAGGTTAAATAGCCACTTCAGTAATTTCAACAGTAAACGATGCTATTTTTGTAGCTAATTTCAACAGAAAGAATAGTATTGCTAGGCTCTTGTATTAAAGACACACTGAACTGCATGGTAAGTAATCAAAAATAGTAGGCTAGTATTTTTCTGGATTATCTGGGCTATTTTTGACTGACCACAAATTTCATGTGTTCAACAAACATTGTCTGGCAAATGCTAAGTTTTATGAATACTGGTATCTAAAAACCCCAAATAAACTTCATGACACCAGAAATTACTAGTTGAATATGAATTTCATAAACACAATTTTTTTGTTAGGCCTGGATCACATGATTAAGTTTTTGCACAATTTTCTTGCATCAATCGTGAAAAATGTCACACAAGTCCATGGCATAGTATTGCGGGCACCTGTCATCAGTTATATTGCACAGCCTGTGTGAGAATGAAAATCAGTGTCTAGAAAGTTAACTAAGTTCTTGCAGGAAAATAGAACCAAGCTATATTTTGCCAGAAAGTTTTCAAAAAGCCGCCATTCTCTACAAAGAAAACTGAGCTTTTAGATGTGCCTTTGAAAATTGTGAACCGCAGAATACGAAAATTGTCGCCAAAGTCAACGCAAAAAACGAATGCGTCACAATTATCAAGCGAAAATGCTGTAAGAAATTTCACGTTTTTGATTTAATCAACAATGACATAATATAACATTGTGCCTGTTTTTTTCTCATATTTCGTTAAAGACCTAAATGTGTTGCCTGCTATTTTGTTCACAATCGCTTATCGATTACCCAATTTTTCCTACTTCGAACTTGAGCTTGGCCTTTTCGAAAATGATTCTGAAAAGTTATTAACCATAACTGCAGTATAGTGTGATCAACATGCCGTCGTGGTCAATTCATGAAATTGATGTTTTAATTAGCAAAATCAATGAAAGGCAGTGCTTGTGGAACACATTTAATTCTGAGTACAAGAATAGAGCAAAAATATCAGATTCTCAAAAGGAAGTTTTGGAAATTTTAGATACAGATCAAATGGAGGTACGCATTTGCTGACTATTTAGTAAGAATTAAACTTTAATAAGTATTCAATGTGTGATCTGGCTTTAACCAAAATATTAAAAATTTCCATCTGATCAGAAAATTCTTCCGGCCCAGCTTTCGCTGGAGCCGAGATAATGCAATTAGAGATACGTTTTTGATAATTTTAATATTTTTTTAGTTAAAACTCGACATGTCCACTGGCAAAAGAGCCTGTTGCATTTTTAAGTAGTTAAGATAAATTTCAGCAGATAATTTTCAGCTATTTCAAGCTGATTTTGTAAGAAACCAAACAAAACTGCTCTTATTTAGTTATTCTTATTAAAAAATAAAAAAAGCTTCAATTTACCCTGATGTCCAATTATTGAGCCCTGTGTAACCGCAAGTACCCGAAAGAACATACCTGGTTTAATATAACTTGACCAATCATGCAACGTTATGCACATTTTATTGATTTAATAGATAACATAGCATGAAAAATGCTACAATATACGCTAACGAGTCCCACACAAACAAACTTATTTTGACATTTTCCATCTATGTATTCATTTCAATGCAGGTCGAAAAAAGATTTCATAGTCTGCGCACGCAATTTGCGACAGAACTCATATAGCTATTTATTATTGTATAGCTGCAGCTTTTTGCTTTTGTGAATGTGCTCAAATCATTTTGGCAAACGAGAAATAACAATAAATTGCCTGCCAAAGTGCATAGTATTACTATCGCCACTGCAAATTTCAAGAAAATTCCTTAACTACTACGCAATGCAAAAAATACTAGTGACAGCTTCGGCAATTTGTTTGCAGAAAAACCCAGACGTTTCTGTCTGGCAAGAAACTGTGCAAGGAAATAGCGACTAGATGTGACAGCTCCAAAAACATTAATGCAAGAAAATTGTACAAAATCTTGATTGTGTGATTCCGGCCTTAAGAAAAACTAATATCATACAGTACAGTGTTCACATAAGCAATAACTCTTTTCAAAACATTTTGCTAAAAGTACGTAAAGCATCATCAGTTAAAATGCAATCTGCGCTAATTTGAAGAGTAGGCTAGCGTAGATTTACTTTTTGTTGATAGTACAAAAAGTTGTGTCTAATGATAGGCTACACCTTTAAATGATAGGCTACGGGCAACTGCTAACATGTTGGTTAATCTTTTTTGTTTAGACAACTGTACTTATACAATGTTTCACAAAAACTCTAAAGAAAATAACATCTAGGAACACCTTACCTTCAAAAGCTGCAATTACATCAGAAGACAAACCAATTATTTGTGCAAGTATAGCTAAGCGAGGCATATTTTACACAACTAGATTACCCGAAGCTGCAAAAAAAACAACTACCATACATACTCGCCAATAGGTCGCACTATTACTTTAGTGTTAAAAAAGTTTAATTTAGAGTTGACTCGCACATAAGTCGCTCTGAAAATCTAGGGATTTAAAAGGCCCTTTCCCTAGCTTTTTTGCACAGATAACTTCGAAAATTACTGCAATGGGTTGTTTTTTTAGCATTGAACTGCATTGCATTGAAATCGCAAAGCCGTTTTTTCTTAACAAAGCGGGAAAATCCAACGCACGCTGAGCAATCACATGTGCGTGTGCGCTCATGAAACTGCCTCGCATTGGTATGTGTGTGCACAAGCGCATGCACCCGTATTTCATGGAACCACAGTGGCAATAGCACATTTCCACTATAATTTGTGTCTATAACGGCTTATTAGCTAAAAAATACGGTACTTGCAATAGCCGAAAACTTTTGATTTTGTTCCGACTTGGTGACGATTTGCACTGTCGAGCGAATTGGTTGCACCTATATTTTTTTTTAAATATAAGAAAAAGTTGCGACCTATTCATGAGTATATAAGGTAACTTTTGTTTCAACCTTACGGCAAGAGCTGAGAGGAACAACTTTTGCACCAGCTCTGACCTAGGCTATCTCATATGTTTCAATCCAGGTTAACGTTAAAGGTGGGCAGTGCAAGTCATAAAATCAATGCCCATAGGGCAACTAGGCCTACTCCAAAAATTCTTACACTACAAGGATTTCCGCAAGCCCCCCTAAATAATTGTGCTCACAAGCACAAATGTGAAGTTTTAAAAAATACAGTAGCATAATTGTAATAAACTTACTGCTCAAATTGCACTATGGTATGAAACCATTATTCAAAACAAATTATGCACACTACCAATTAGAATTAGCAAACAAAGTAGACCAATTTTTTTTGGTAAAACAATTTTAGAAGAATATGAGGCTCCATATTTATTCCAAATTTAAGAACAAACTAAGAACAATGCCAGCCACAGCATGAAAAAAGTATTTATTTGTTCTTGTTGTGGCACATATTTATCCTCCTGTCACTAAACAGCGCAAGACGCTAACTTATTGGACGATTCGCACACTTTTCATTACAACGACTACTTCGTGATTGGAGGAATCCGCACCTGCTAAGGGGTTTCCAATGATCCAATGTTCTTGTGGATTTTTTTCAAATTCTTGTCCACTGAACTTGCTGCTTGTTCAAACCCTCCAAGCAGAGATAATCATCGTAAAGTGTCTTATCCAAGAACACAATAACGTGACTAGGGTGCAGGTTGAACCCAGATCATTCGACCAGAGTCATTGTAAAAATTACGCCGTTACCCTCTCTGCTCCGCTGCCGACAAAATGAAGAAATGAGCCAGTAGCAATTGCATTTGTAAGCCAAAAAAATAAAAGCAGCACATTTGTAAGCAATAGGCTACCAAACGAGGTTTGGTATTGACCAAAATAGTTACATTCTCAAAATTCAATTTACTGAGCTACAGATTTTTTTTTTTTCTGCACAACTGTTTTGCTTGCTACAGTACGGTAGTAGCCTATGCTTTGGACTTAGCAGGTACCTACAGTACCATTATCAATCAAAATTTCTTAGCCTGCACAATCTTGTAATTTTACAACAAGAATGAAAAACAACATTACAATCTGAAATGCAGGCAGAAATTGTTAACTGCAATTAACAGCAAATGATAAGTCATGGGTTTATTTGATAGCCTATTCTATGACATACCGGTATGGTAATTTAAGATTCTGTGGTGTGTACCACACCACCAGTCAGTTGAAGCTGGAAGTGACTACCAATATGCAGTCCTCAAAGTCTACTGACACAGTCTGTAATTCTAAACAAACAGCCTACAAAATACTGTAGAACCTACCAGTAGGCTTTTTAAGAACATTAAAAGGCTAAAACTTCAGGGGATCTGGGAGCACACCAGGGCTTCCCCAGACCACCTAGCTGAGCTATATCTGCTATCACTCCAATATGCTATATCCGCTGTTTTTATTCACACCATTAGAGTGCAAGTTATTTGGCGTTCACAAGAACTTTGGATTAGCAATAGCAAAAAGTACCTACCTTGTGTAGCCTAGGCTACTGGTAAATTAGATCTCACTCAAACCTGAAAAAAGCAACTGATTTCTGCTTAAGTGACATCTTTTCCATAGTGGTTACGCTTAATACAATAGGCATATCCGTACGGTTGCCAGTAACCTTGCCACAAAGTGAATTCGTCACAGTGATTTCGCCTTTTCACTAAGTAATTTCGCTTCTGACCGCATTTCATTTTGTGAAAGACAAAAGTTTGAAAAAAAGCAATTTTATGCTTGACTGATTTCTTTATCTTTAAAAAAAAAAGGAATACATCTGTACATCACTTTGCAAAAGCGATTTAGGTTCAACTAGT
Organism: Trididemnum nubilum; assembly: GCA_963965965.1. Lineage (NCBI taxonomy): Eukaryota > Metazoa > Chordata > Ascidiacea > Aplousobranchia > Didemnidae > Trididemnum > Trididemnum nubilum. Next base: position 12,302,785 of record OZ014479.1, read on the forward strand.
GTTCCTTCTAAGATTCGAAATAAACGAAACTGCCAAAACGAAAATTTTAACCGAAAATTTTAACTCGAGGCCAAGGACGTCCTCGAGGACTCCACCTCTGTTAATTTATGGCAACCCAGTAACTTATAGGTGTTAGTGTGTAGTAATTTTTTGCATGTTTTCCACTGCTTACAGTCATATCTGATGTCGTTAGCCAACTTCAAGTTAATGCTGACGAAGAGCCTCCTAAGCTGAAGGATTGGGTATCTAGCGGATGGAGTTTGCAGAAAGATGTGTCGCAAAAATCCCGACAGCTAGTAAGACTGGGGGTCGACCAAAGCTAACTGGTATCAAGCAGGGCCTTCGAGAGGGAGGTACAGGGGGTACTCAGGGGGCCCGAAAGAGTTCAGATGTCTCTGCGTCAAGTTTTGGTGTACGCACCCAGAAGCGTATCTCCTTGAGTGGAGACCCCCTTTTTTTTGCTCTTCACCAAATTTTGGGCAAAATATCAGACTAAATTTGAGTGAAGACCTTTTTTTTTGCTCTTCACCAAATTTTGGGCAAAATATCAGACTGAATTTGAGTGAAGACTTTTTTTTTTGCTCTTCACCTAATTTTGGGCAAAAAGTCTGACTGAATTTGAGTTAAGGCCAAAAAATCAGACTAAATTTGGGCAAAAAACCAGACAAATTTTTTTTTGGGGGGGGCCCGACGTCGATCTTCGTACCCCCAGGAAAAAATTCTCTCTGAGGCCCTGGTACCAAGTCTGTTGGTGGCGAAACGGCTTGCTTATCGCATGGAGTTTTTAATAATTTTTGTGTCAAGTAAGGCCATATTTTTGCTCGTGCTTTCGCTTTCCATTAAAGCCTTAATTTTTTTCAGCCTGTTATTGCCATTTTTTGGCCAATAAACTTAAATCAAAAATCTTTCATTATGTTCACTGTATTACGCCAAAGCGTGTAACGAGTTGGCAGGGCCCATTCCCGCGTCATTGAACCCGTCAACACAGTTTCTTTCGAAGAAATGTCACAGCGGTGGCGAGCCGTTGGCAACACTGTGTCCGATTTGGCCTGCCCAAGATTTGAACCTCAGACCTCCTGCTTCAAAGACGAACGCGTTAGCGCTCGACCAACTGGCTGCTTAAATCACTTTTCATCGGATGGTCAGCGATATGTCTCAATGGCAGCTTTAGGCCTATATAGAATATTTATAGTTTAGTTATTTTTTTTCCAATAAATCAACATATGAAGTTATGCAATTTACACAATTCATAATTTGGAAATGGCTCACATAAATCCATAAAACAAGTTGACTGTTATTAACAAAGGTGGAGTCGAGAACACAAGGCTTGAGGCTAAGGACACAAAAAAGTCCTAGGCCAAGGACAGCCCTTCCGAGGACAGGCCCTCTCGAGGCCAAGGACAAAGGACTCAAGCGCAAGTGTTCTCCGAAAAAAAAGTCTTCTTCAAAAAAGCTTTCAGGCGATCTCCAAAAACAAAGGTCTTCAAAAATTCTTTTCACGCGATCTACAAAATTTTAATTAAAAAAATACTGCTGTCCTCGAGCCGAGGATAGGGCAATTTTCAAGGACTTGAGGCTTCGAGGCCAAAGCAAAGACCAAGGACTTGACCTTCAAGGCCAAGGACATCAAAATGCGTCCTCGAGGACTCTTCTTCTGGTTATTAAATCGGATCTGTAAGCCATATAATGGGTTGTTTTTTTGAACAATCTTGGCTTCATTTCAGTCATACCATAGACTCTTTATTAGTAGACTGGAAACTGACAGTTTTATCTTTTTTGATTTACGGTTCATTTATTGTTCTTGGAATGTGCCGATTCGTTCAATCAGCATGACTTTTTTCTTTCACGGTTCACATGTTCTACAAATATGTGGAATCAAATCGGTCGAATACACGTGACCACAAAAAACCTTCGCAAGTACAAGACCAACCTTTATTTCTTCAATGCTCTCTTTTTCTCCGCGCGTCTGTTTCTAGTCTACTAAATAAGAAGTTCATCGATGGTCAAATAAACTTCATCTCACAAATAGCCAGAGTTAATTTTTTGTTTTGTTTAGTTTTTTTAGCCAATTTTATGGCTTATAAATAGTTTATTGATTTATTTGGCTGTTTCTTTGTTAGCCACTAATCACGTATCACCAAATGTTTGGTCAAATTTTTGGCTCACAAAATCACACAAAAAAATGGCTATTATAAAGCCGACTGTAACGTGTATGCCACACGATGGCTTTTTTTTGAAACAATTTTGGCTAGATTTAAGCCAAACAAACGCAAGCATCAATTTTGCGAGATAAACAGCCAGGAATTGGCTAAACACACCAGAGGTGGAGTCGAGGACACAAGGCTCGAGGCCAAGGCCAAGGCCAAGGACACAAAAAAAATCCGAGGCCAAGGCCAAGGCCAAGGACAGCCTTTCCGAGGACAGACACTCTCGAGGCCAAGGACAGGAATGCTCGAGGCCAAGGCCAAGGACCAAGGACACAAAGCGCAAGTGCTCTCCAAAAAAAAAAAAAAAAAGGTCTTCACAAAAATTTTTCAGGCGATCTCCAAAAAAAAAAAAAAAAAAAAAAAAAAAAGGTCTTCACAAAAATTTTTCAAGCGATCTCCACGAAAAAACGCTTTCCAAAAAATTTTTCAACCGCTCCACAAAATTTTAACTTTCCAAAAAATAGTGCTGTCCTCGAGCCGAGGACAGGCCAATTTTTGAGGACTTGAGGCCTCGAGGCCAAGGCCAAGGCCAAGGCCAAGGACTTGAACTTCGAGGCCAAGGCCAAGGACTTCAAAATCTGTCCTCGAGGACGTCCTCGAGGCCAAGGACGTCCTCGAGGACTCCACCTCTGAAACACACAACCATTGGCTAAATGTAAGTCGATGGCTTAAAGATAGCCACGAAATAACTGTAGTGGCTTAATTTTAGCCATTATTTTTATAAGCCAAAAAGCTGACTTAAAATTGGCTATATTTAAGCCAATCAAATATTTGCATAAATTTGTCTTATACGTAGCCATTTTTTGGCTGAAAAGAAGTCATTGGCTACATATAAGCTATCGGCTGAAAGATAGCCAGCAAATGACTTCAATGGCTTGATCCAAGCCATTATTTTTTCCTGTGTAAAGAGCGGAGCAGTAAAGCGACCTAAAAATATCTTGCTTAATACTTACAGCAGCCGGATTTACACAGCGCTAGGCCCTTGGCACTTTTTACCTCTTTGGAGACATGAAACCTTCAAGAAAATATCTTACACTTCCTAGCAACTTGCTCAATGAAATCATGCGGCAAAAACATTTTTGAAAAAGTCTTCTATGACCAAAACAGCTTGGTTTGTTCGTCAAGAAAAAATAACATGCATATTGTTTGTTAACAAAATAAGAAAAAAATCCATATTAGAAAAACTCAGCGAGGCCGAATAAGCTAAAGGCAGACGCGCAACCAAGGAAAACTTGAACCCAAAAATATAACTATTCGTTTATTGAAAAGTACATTCGGTTGGTCGGAAACAGAGCAAACCGATGCGTCTGAAGGGCAGCTATTTAAGGGTATATACATACCTTATTTATGTTTTTTTCGGAAAAAAAATAGGAAAAAGCGCCCAACAAGTTTTATGAGTTTTTCAAAAACTAAAAAATAACAATTTTTCGCCATGTAGATGACACTAATAGCTATGTTTTTTGAGCTATTTCAAGGAACTAACTTTCTAAATTTAAAAAAAAGTCGAAAGATTGAATTGTTCACCCCTCTCCACCCCTTAATTGCTGGTCAAACCCAAAACATGTTTAAAAACTTTCATGCTTGTGTTAATTTTTCCAAGTAACTTATAGTTAAAGTACAGCATCAGCCTTTTAGCTCCCCCTGTTTGCGCCACTGACTAAGACGCCGTTTTAACAGTTAGCGGATTGCCAAAATAGTTTTTTTTTCAACTATCTCAGCTTTTATGAATATACGATACAATCGTACTCAGTATAGGCTAAAATTATCTCAAAAGGTTTTTCCTGTATTTGAAGTAGAAGCATTTAATACTGTATTTTTTGTGCACAAGTTTCTTAAAAAATCTCACGCAAAATCACAGTTTTGCCACTTGGCGGCCAAATGCTTCCTTTTCACATTGGTAATAAATTTGACTGCATGCATTGCGTTGAAATTGTATTGAGGCTGAATAAAGGCTTTTTCTCCAGTACGATGCACATTCCCAATATGCCACAATTATTGCAATAGCAAATCCAATTTAATCTACAAGTTGTTCTCTCCGGGAGACAACAAAGGGATCTAGTGTGGTTTTGCAGTCAGACTACCATCTGCCTGTATGTCTACCACACACGATAGAGGCTTTACCCTGGCCGTGTTTATTGCGTAGCGTCAAGCAGGAAAGCTATGAACACAAATGTGTATAGTCTTTAATTTGACCTGACCGGAAATCGAACCTGAGTATACTTTTTTGGTTGCAGATGCTCTATCCACTCGACCACTAATCAATTAAATATTGCAAGTAGCGTTTTGCTTTTCTTATTACATTTTAAACAGCACAGCAGAACAGCAGAAAGCTGCTATATTAAACGTCACAAGTTGCGAGGCTTGCAAATATAACGTATTGACGATATATGTTTTGGGAACAGATTTAAATAATTAAAAACGGTTGACAATCAGACAGTCTTAAAAAATCTTAAAAAAGAAAAAAAAAGTTTGCAGTTTTACGCCTCAGGAGCGGGCCACCTGACATTGTGCAAAAGTGCCATATGATAAATCCGGCTTTGCGGTTTTGGCTGAACTACAATTTGTAAAAATTTAACAAAAAAGCAGTTAAGCCTACTGTACGGTACTTAATTTTTTCTTGGTCTACATTTTGGTGTGAAACCGTAACTTTAACAGTATACCAAGCAAACTCCAATCAATAATACTGCAGCACAATCGTTTTGGTCTACGTGCAGAACACCAACTTCAAAACCTTCGTTTTGAAAACCAAAACTGTGATGTAAAATTTACATTCTTGAATGATTTTAATTAAAAGATTAAAATTCCCTTTTTTCTTAAATATTTGTTGCGGAAATAACTTGCTATATATACACACTTTATAACAAACCAAACTTATACAGTAATATAGTAATACCCTTGAACGCCTATGTGCTGGGTTCAATCCGAACCCTGGTCACGTTGTTGCGTCTTTGGATAAGACACTCTACGATGATTATCTCTGCTTGCTGGCTTCGAACAAGCAGCAAATTCAGCGGACAAGAATTTGAAGAAATCTACAGGAACATTGGATCACTGGAAATTTCTAAGCCTGGGCGGATTCCTCCAAACACGAAGTAGGATGCAATAAAAAGTGTGCGGATTGTCAAACAGTCAGCCTCTGACACTGTCCAGTGAAAGAAGGATAAATATACAACACAGAACAACAACAACTTTATGACATACTTTCCAATTCTATTACTTAGGTGGAGGTTTGGGGAGAGCAGATTGCATTTGCATGGCTTGAATTGATTGGATGAACTTCTTGGTTCAAAACAACTTCAATCCGAAAATAAGCTGAAACAGCGTTTATAAGTGTGAGCTAGGATGTCTGTGCAAAACTTTATACATGTCTTTGGGATCAATACAATATTGTACACTTTTTTTACATTTTTGTTATATCTCCTACATTTTGATACATATAGCTGTTATATTACATGTCCACTTTTCAGGGACGGCTTTTTGGCTCAAGTGCCTGGCTACTGCTGAATGCTGATTTTCATGACAAAAAGTGCAAAAATTACAAAAATTCTTTGCCGACCGTAAAGTTCACACGATGTCAAAGTTGTTTGGTGAAATGACAGTAAAGCACTGTACACTGTTTGATTGGGGCTGATCTTTTGTTACTTAAAACCTTTTTGTCTTGCCTCAGCAACGGAGCAAGCACCAGAACCAAGAATCCTGCCAAAAAATGGATATGTAAGAACGCTAACTACATCTTTTTTTTTGGTCACCGCAATAACGTTGCGGAAAGTTAACCGAACAGGAGAGTCTTTTATCTGCGCTAGGAGACACACTGCAGTTCCCTTCTGGTATCCATCTATCTGCTGACGTCAAGCAGTCTTTTAAAGGCCTATAAAAACAAGGCACAATACAAAAATAGCGAGTATGGTAAATAATCTATTAGACAAACTACTACGTATAAACATGCGTTCAGAAGCGTCAACAAAAATCGCCTTTGAAGACCAAGAAGAGGAGTTTGCTCACGTTCGTAAGACTCAGTCCGACTTTTGACTCTGCGATGTCACTTTAAATCCCTTTTCATTTAGATCCTGTCCACACCCATCAATTTGGAGATGGCATCAACTCCCAAAATAAAGAGCATTGATGATCTGTCTGTCCATTTATGCTTGAGTCTGTGCGATGATGACGGCTCGTATTCACAGATTAGTGGTCTTACTAGCGGATAAAATGTCTGCAGCATAAATGCCAAGCACTGGTTCGATACTAGACTAGGTCAAATCAAAAACAATTAAAAATTGGTATTCACAGCTTCTCTGCTCGACGTTCAGCATTAAAAGAGACAGTTTGAATGCAGCCTTTACCGAGTGTGGTAGACAGGTGGCAGTTTGACTCTAAAATCCAAAATCCTGGCGAAATCTTAAATTCAATCTTAATTATATAGCAATTCCTCCATATAAGTGGGCAGAATGAATGTAACCGATGGCTGTGTAACGGCGGTACCAGTTAGATAAAAAATCGGTTGAATCTTGAATGAAATTCAAGAAATGTAATGAAATACTCAAAGTCAAAATTTCTCAAGAAAGATGAACGAGGAGGTTTACGAAAAGTTGTTTTTGATCACCTATGAATGGATTTAAAACGTGGTGTTTTAAGAGAAAAGAAAAGGCAATTTTAAGAAGAACAGAAAAAATACAATTATTTGTGAAGAAGTTATATTGATTGAAAACACCAACAAAAACACTAAGAAGATGATGGGCATGTTGGGTGTGGAGTATTCGGTTAGGATGGCTTAAGTTAGCAATATGCTGCGGCAAGTCATGATGTTTGAGAAGAGAAGATGAAAACGTTGCTGTAAAGGCTTTGGAACTTGAAATGCGAAGTCGAAGAGGACGACCGAAATAAATGTGGAAAAAAAAGAATGAAATAAAAAAAATGGACTGGTGAATCACGATGCAAGTAATCGAGCAAAATAGTTTGGCATTGTAAAATCAATGACTATACAAAATTCGGCCAACTCCGTTGACGGAAAAGAATGCGGTTCAAAACTAAATTGATGATGATTGCTCACCTTGCTTCAATAAAATAATTAGATTCGGCAATTTCTGGATCCTCCAGTTTTTTCCAAGAAAACTTTGTCGCAAGGTTTACTGTTTCAATCTGCAAATCGAATGAAGACCAATCTAAAAAGAAAGTAAAGAAAGCAATCTTTTATTAAAGGTCACTTTTGCTTTGCTTCTTTTTGCATGCACTAACAATGGTAATTATAGGAGGACCAAGTCTTCAGCATTGTAGATGAGAGTTTTGCATTAAGCAGAAGGTTTAAGGTTGTTGAGAGTGACTATAACTTCACCGGAAAATTTGTATTAAAGAGAATAAACCAAAAATGAGGAATGTTTATTTGCGCATTTTTATTGCTTTATAAAGTTGTATTTACACAGTGTCCGTTTTTCGCCCGCTTTTGTCCATTTTTGTACGTTTTTTCTTCTCCCTAAAAAACTTTGTTCTTTTTCGTCCGCATTTTTATATGTCCATATTCGCACTATAGTAATCAGGTTGTCACATAGCAGACAAAAGTTTTCAAAAATAATTTTTACAAAGGGGTACAGCCCTATTTTGAAATATTTTTACGCCGGAGCCGGAGCGGAGCCGGAGTGACAATTTTTAAAAAAATTAGGAGTCGGAGTCTGACTTTAAAGTAATGTTTTTAGTCGAAGTGATAGTTGGTAATAAAATGAGTAACTATTTTTGCATTCTGGGTATAGAATATCAGAATATGTAGCTAGGCTAGGCTTATACCAGGCTATTGAGCAATATGAAAATTGGTTTGAATTTTTCGTCGAGGCGTATTTTTGTCTCGGAGTATTTTGGAGCGGAGTGTTGTAGTAAAATGTAGGAGCCGGATCGGATCCGGAGTCAGTTAAAGACATTTCGGAGTGGAGCCGGAGCGTAAAAATTAGCCACTCCGCTCCACTCTAGTATATACGCAGTTTACGTTGACCGTTTATCTGCTTTTCAGACATTGAGGATGAATTTATAGGCCAAATATATCACGTCATTTGCTCTTAAATTCTCGCTGATTGGTGTTTGGTTTTACGAGTATTAGTTTATACAGGTTTATAGTTGAAGCATGTTTTGGCAAAAGTTGATAAGTCGCATTTCGCTGTTTCGAGTAAATCGCGTTTAAAGTTTTAAATTTCCTTTTGGCCCTGTTGTCAAGTGTGAGATATTAAGCTATTTATTCCCGAAAATTGATTGAAAATTAAAACAATTTTTTTCTCAGGGAAATTAGTTTTAATAAATAAATTAAAATCTATGAAAAACTGATTTTTTGAAAAATATCATTTATCAACTTTTGCGACAACGTGCTTCAATTTTAGAATGACAGCAAAATTGATGTAATTTTTATTTTAACTGAAATGCAGCAACCAAATACTGGATATGCAATGAAGGAAAAATGTTTATTGAATCAGCTTTAAACTCTGCTCTAATATCTATTTAAATCTTAGTGACGGGCTGCGAGGCAAAAAACTGTTGCTCTGGAGTTTACAGTAAACAAGATGAATACTATGAATACCTGTTTCATTGTTAAAACCGTCAACTAATGTTATGCGTTAAACACAGACGTGATTCAGAATGGAATTTTTTGTAGATTATTGCTCACTATCGCAATGGTAAACACAAACGGGTAAAATTGCCCAACGAAATTTTTTTTTAATTGTGGCTGCAAGAAAATATGTTTCATTTACGTCAACTAAAAATTTTAAAACGATACTTAATTTGATGTATATTTGCAGTAAACTAATCTGTTAATAAAAAGTTTCACAAATTATTCTGCTAAAAGGACACAAAATTTAATGTACTGCTGGGGTCATATATGCGAGATATACCGATAATCAAGATAATTTATTGCTAATTTTAGATGAAAGTATAGCTGTGGTTTAACAAACTTTTGCAAATTTACATTTTTTATTGCATGATTAGTTTTTCAAAAATTAGCTTAAAGTTATTACGTTTTATTTTTTCATTTTAGTTAAAAATTAAGAGAAGCGAAGATGCAGCATAAAAACATACTTCACTTAAAATCTTGTTTTGGTTTTAACTTTTTCTTTGTCGTTCTCATTCTTATTACCAATATTTTGCATTTTTTCCTGTCAGGAAAAATCGACTTTGGCGTCATTCGTTGATCAAGTTTTCGCCTGCTTTGACTCAGTTTATTGCTGGGCGTTAAATTGTAAACGCACGAGCGTACCCTTAGCAAGTATTAACAGCTTGTACGTTGGTAAGACGGTACGTTGGGCGTAACAAACTTCAGTTAAAAATAAATCTAGAAATACTCTCGGACGCTCACACTAGTTTACCCCAGTGCTGGCCTTAGTAGCTGACCATTGTTTGGTTGCATCTTTCCTGTTAAAAATATGCTTGCTTATCGCTAGCGATTAAGCAGAGTTAATCATTGTGAAACTGTTGTGCATCTAAAACAGAGATTCTAAAAGCATCTAAAACATTTCGGTCGAGTCGAGATTCTTCGACCGGCCGGTCAAACCGGTTGAAACATTGGTTAAATTCTCCTTTCTTGGAACTAAAGACAGCTAAGCACCAACCGAAATATGCATATATATTTTATTATAAATAAAACTTTTTATAAAAAAACAGTATTAACAAACCAAACCTTTTGAAAACACTTGCTGAATGATTTCAAGCTGTGACTAATATGCTACGACCATTAAGAAATGCACATCCAGGGTTGTATTTATGGGGGCATTATGCTATATGCACCCCCTCCCTCCCTTTTGGGCCACGGCAGCAAAAAAGTGCAAAATATACGTTAAAATCGCGTAATCAGATTATAGTAAAGCATTCATGTGGAAGTGGATTACGCTACCTGTCATTTTAGCATCCATTTAATTAGCTTGAGAGTAGAAGTGGCGCAGATTTCAGAGTTTTTAGTACATGCTAAAATCTTGCCGCTTTGAAAAACCTTTTTCAACTTAAATTTACCACACTATACTCTGGGTAAGAAAACCACAGATCTTGTTTTTTTTCATTTAACTAGCCATGGCTTGCTCTGAAGTAGCAGCATTTCTACAAACCGCTGGGGCACATCATATTTCGAATGTGTTCTAGTCAATGTCATAACAGTTTAGTGTTTGCTGCTCGGCAAATTGCAAATAATCTGTCACGAGTAGCTAAAAATTTTAAATTCTTTTCTTGGCCTTACGCATAATTCAGCTTGTGCCCTCCAGTCAGGCGCGTAGCCAGAAATTCGCAATAAAAGGGGGGCCATTTTGTGGGTCTGGGGCGGAGCCCCAGGCCGCCGTAGGCCTATGGGAGTCTGGGGGCGAAGGTTCCAGCGCTCGACAATGTTGCATTTTTTTGAAAAAATAACTTACGTTTAGAGTTATTTCAATAAAAAATAATGCTTTTGAAACGTGACATAGAAATTGGCTGCGCAGCATCATTGAACTGGTTTCATTAATGAGCTTTGTGGGAGGTGGCTTATAATAACCTTGTGGTTCTCTTGTTTACACGATGGTAAATCATACAATTCTATTATTCAATAAAACTCACGTGGAGTAATCTATATCTTCTATATTTTGCAAAGAAAAATAATTGGGGGGGGGGGCTAATGGAAAGATATTTGAGAGAAGTGATTAGTAATTAACTAACACTGAATACCCCCCTTTATTTCTGAGTTTACAATATATTTGTTGATAAAACCTATGTTTGGCTGTTTGGCGTTTTTACACTTGCGATCAAATTTGATTGTTTATTTTTGGGCATTTTTCAAAGTTTTCATTGCTTTGTGACTTTAATTTTTGACAAATTAGCCTCCTCATACAAAGAATAGAATATATGTTTCAAAAGATGCTTTAAATCACTTTTTAGTCCATTCCAGCGACAAAAACATTCTCAGAAGAGCTAAAAACTTTGTATTTTCCTTATTCTGCATTTTGGTTGACAGGCCAATGGGAGGGCTATAGTCCCTCCCCCGGCCCGCCCCCCTGGCTACGCTATTGCCTTCAGTTCTTTGTATGACCACAACTCCGGAACCTTTCTAAATGGACCCCCAAAATGAATTATTTTGAACGGCTTGAGCTAGGACGCTGGTTTTTTTGGATATCAGTAGATATCAGATATTCAAGAGAATTTTTTTTACATAGCCTGGGTGTACCAACCCCCCGGAACTCTCCAAACAGACCTATCCTAAAATCACTTTTTGAAAGAAAATTTAACAATTTGCTTTTAGTCAATTCGGTTCATGTGCTGTGCTGGCATAATGATTAAAGGCGTCAGTGTTTGAAATTGTCGTGATTGAACAGAGCTGATTTAGAATACTTAGTCGGACATCCGTTTTACCCAAACCACAAATGATTTAAAATCGACATTTTTATTCATCTAGTCGGACATCCGCTTTACCCAAACCACAAATAATTTAAAATCAGCAATTTTTTTTTATCAGACAAAAGCACTTTGCTTGCTCTGCGTACGAGTGAGTTACACAGAAACATCGTTAACCATGAAAGTATGAAGCGTAAAATGCTGATGAAATGGAACTGGCGAAAGTCCCACATCAGTTTCCTCCGGGAAAACGAATATCGAGTTTTATGTTTGTGTCCAATTGAATCCAGGCAATTTGTGACGGCTGTCACCTCGTTTAGCGGAGTCAAGTTACGTTATTAAAACTTTACGTCACAAGTTTACGTGCTCTAAAACATGAAATAATTCAATTTTACACATAATTGCACCTTTGTGCAAGCTTGATAATAAGCAATCAAGAACAAGAACAAAAAGTTTTGTTCATGCAATTACTACATATGCACGTTTTGTTTGCACAGATGGCATTTTTTAAGTAATTGTCTGGCTGTCTTGTGCGTGACGACAATGTCACGAACAAATGTTAATTCAAGATCTTAAGATCTTTAAAGAAGGTGTAGATTTACAAGGTAACAAAAAATATAAACGTCGATTTTTGTTGGTCTTGGTTTTGTATTTTTATAACCCAAACTGTTGAAAAAATTACCGCAATTTTTAGGCCAGATTTTAGCGTTGTTACTCTAAATATTATGCATTATTCGTGGCTTTCTTTAAAAAGGCAAAACGACAATAACTTTTGAAAACGTTGCAACAATCTAAAACTGCCTATACGGCTATGATAAGACTGCGCTACAATGTATGACAAAAAAATCGTACCTAGTTGCAAGCAAAAATTGCCGGTAGGACAAAGCCATTATTCAACAAAATATAAACTAAAATTTACTGGTTTTTCAAAGCTATGAGTTTATTATATTTACGTATTCAAATTCATAATTAAACAAAATTTCGGACAGTTTAAATGTTGTGATTCTGCGACTGATTAGGATTTTAAGCGGCTTCCTCTGCGCGAAGATCCTCAGGTTTTGATCTCGTTTGAAAAGTTGCATCTGGAAAAGTTAATAAATTTAAATAAGCATTAAGAAGGGACATTTGTGACTCAGCTTCACAAACGTTTATAAGTGATCAGAAAAAAGCTAGTGAAGAAAGTGCATACTGTTAGTATTGGGTAGTGAAAGGCTTTCGTATAATCTAAAATACCAATTCGACGCCTTTATGCCTAAATAAGTGTTCGCGGAAGCACTCAAAAGTCTTACAAGTTACAATCAAAATTTAATTATGGGAAAAAATATGTGTTTGGGAACTGCGAAGTCTTTTCCCCTACTTTGCCGAGAACCGGATATAGTTTCTTTTGAAATTTGAAATACAACCCGTTCTTACTTAATTGTATAGCATCTCTGGCCAGTTATATTTTTGTTTGGTTAACTTGTAATTCCATAGACCCTTTAACCACCACGTGTACGTATTACTGCTACTTTGAAACAAACATATGTTAAGCAATCAGTTAAAGAAAGCAACTTGTGCAAACAAAGCCTCTTTCTGTGTAAACGATTTTTTTTTCTGCTTTTCAAATCAAATCAAATCTTTTATTATACTCACTCTATTACGCCGAAGCGTGTAACGAGTTTGCGGGGCCCATCTCTGCGTCATTGGGCCCGAGCACCACAACTTTTTTCAAAGAAATGTCGCAGCAATGGCGAGCCGTTATCAAGACTGTGTCCAATTTGACTGGTCCGAGATTTGAACATCAGACTTTCCGCTCCAGAGACGAACGCATTACCGCTCGACCAACTTGACTGTTTATTATCACGGTTTCGAGAATGGGTGGTTATTTGGTTGGTTTACATCATTTTGTAATAGTAACATTTGAAAATTCAACAAAAGCAAGCAAAAATGATCCCTGCTTACTTAATGAACCTTGTCGCAAGTAAATTATTCTCAGAGGGACAACAACTTTGTCATTTTTTGTAAAATATTGCCAGTAAAGCAGGTTAAAAAAAAAAGAAATTAATGTTGCAAGAATTTTAAATATGTAATCAAAATAAAATTATATTTTCAGAACGTTTGCTAACCTTTTTTCACGTAGGGATCAGGTCTTTCCAATTCAACGAAGTTGAAATTTATTTCTTCCAAGTTGCGGAGCCTGCAAGATATGTGTGAAGCGCAAAATATTGTTTAGGTACTGGGTAGTATAGGTCAGGGATTCTCAAAATTTTGGTGTTATGGAGCCCTTGAAAAGGTTGACCATTATTTACGGAGCCCCGCAATAAATTTCTAAAACAAAAAAAAAAAAACGAATAGCTTGCAGAGCCCCTACGTTTCTCTAGCGAAGCCCTGGGGCTCTGTACGGAGCACTTTGAGAACCTATGATATAGGTAGTAGAAATTAAAGTGAACCAGTTGTTTGTACATTTTTGTTCTGATTTATCCTAAATTAATTCAACACTAGGTTACCAGTACATCGAACACCTGAAATAGATAAGGAGGCAAAAATTTAGTTTTCTTAATGGTATGCACTATTTATGCTGTTCAAAAACATCACTAATTAAGTGCATCACAATGCTCAAACTCATCGACTGCAAAACTGACGTGGGGCAATTCTAACTAAAATGGTAAATTTAACACCATTAAAAAATTTTCAGCACATCCATATTATAAAATTATTCTAACTACAACTTTATTCAGCGAGTGGCCTTAGTTGGGGGACAGGAAAGACACCTTTCGGTCTTCGAGTCAAGCTGCCACCTGTCTACCGCACACGATGGATACATCACGCGGGAAAGTTTATTGCTTTTTTCTTTTCATTGCTGAGCATCATGCGGGGAAGCTGTGAATATCAATTTCAATAGCCGTTGGTTTGACCCGACCGGTAATCAAACCGGTCTTATCGTTTCAGTAGCAGACACTGTATTCACTGGACCACTAATCGGTAGATATTGCTACTGCCTTTCAGATTCTTGATCATTGGTCAGGGCGCACAGCTACAGTATTGTGACATTCATGCTCAAAGAGTTGATAAAGTTACTGAAGAGGCCTGATTGGTAACTTACTTTGATCTTTCTTCTAAACGTTTGCTTTCTTCTATCTGAAATATGCAATCCATTACAATCAATAGAAAATAGACTTCGATTGCTGAGCTGGAAGTGCGTTATGCTAGTGATCAAAAGGTTGTTGACTCCCAGTTTGATACTCGAACTGGAAATGCGTCGTTGTGTTCTTCGGAAAGACGCTTAAAGCTTATTCATTGTGGCCCATTAGCCTTCAAATCTATAAGTAGCCCTATGGTAAGAGACATATGGTTTAAAATCCTAAAACGCTTTATTTTCATTCTCCTTCTATATTTTTCTTTTTCGAAAGATTTGAAAAGTATTGAGGTTCTTGCTTTTACAGATCGATTTCGGTAATTTTAATTCTCTGTACTGCTAATAAAGCTAAAAAAATACAGCTTGAGATCGGCTTTATTGAAGAAATAAGAACTACTTGAGGTGATAAAGAGGTGCCCAAACCTTGTTCCACTCTTTCCCTTATCCTCGAAAATAGATTTAATCCGTTTTGACTCCGTACCATATTGGAAACCTTGAATTTCGAACTTTTGTGACATCAGAAAATAAAGACTTCGCAAAATTTTTAGTAGAATAAGGAACACGATGTTTGGTGAATTGAACATCGCGTGGCTTATTCTGAAGAAATTGCCGCAAATTTGTAAAATTTCTAAATCGGATGCTCAATTATCTGCCAGAAATTTTGCAAAGTCATCATTTTCTGATGTCACAAAAGTTCGCTATGAAGGGTTGCCAATATAGTTTGGAGTCAAACGGATTAAATCTATTTTCGCGGATAAGGAAAAGAGTGGAACAAGGCTTGGAGCATCTCTTTATTACCTCAAGTAGTTTTCATTTGTTCAGTAAAATTGATCTCGAGCTGTATCTCTTTAGGCACCTTTTACTGTTTTTTGATAAAAATAAAACGTAGTAATTAACACTATGAAGCCCAGTCTGCTGTACGTAAAATCACGCTCGTACGAGTGTTTTGTTATTTCCTTTTAGATAGAATATTCGGTACCGAACTTACATTCGGTGCCCTTTCAACCCTCCTCTAAAAAAATGAATAGAGTAGACCATGCCCTAGAATACAGCTTAAAAAGAAACTTACCACAAACTTGGGAATCGGTTCCTTTTTAAAAAACTTTTTAATCCTGATGAGTTGTCGTTGAATACCCACAGCTGCCGATATAACCGCCAAAATGGCAAAAAGTACACCAGTTGCTACCCAGACGACCAAATAATTTGTATCTAAAGAAATATTCTGTTAATTCCATCGCAGAACTGGGAATAAACTACAAATATTCGCTGTAAATTATTTTTCAAATAGATATGTCTTGAATAACAACCAAACAAACTAACAAATACTGAGTGCAGCAATATAACTTCCGTAGTAAAAATGATGGATTAGAAATTTTTCTCATTTTTTCAAGATTAAAAAGTCTTTTATTTTTTGAGACACAATGCATGTGTAATTTGCTTTATTAATACTTTGAAAAGAAATATGCCAGTTGAGATTTTGAAGTTCGATTATTTTTCAAATATTTTAGGTGCAACTTTGCCGTTTGAATGACCGAAATTTTGAAATCGATTTGTGTCAGGTTCAGAAAGTTGTGCGTTAACCAGTTTCGTGAGAAAAAACTTTAGACAAACACGCAAATTTGGTAAAACTCAAAATTTGTTTCATAATAGTGCAAAAAATTACTTATTTGGAAGTGTGCACATCGTATTAAAGTTAAGACGAGCACGCCCAACTTTGCGTATCTATGATTTTTGTATGCAATGGAGCACAAAAAATAAAGATAAAAATTATAGTTCGTCGACGCTCTGAGAAATACTGTCTCAAAGAATTCAATAAACAATAGCTATTTTTGCAGCAGATTTTATCAGAATTTGAATCTGCAAGCCAATCGGGAAAAGAGGACAAAGTGCGTTTCAATGGGCTTCGCCCCTTGGCCCATAATAGCTTGCTTGGCACGCCCTTTCGTTTTTTTCTTAAAAAAAAAAATTATTAAAAATTCCCACAAATTTTGGATCAAAAATTTCTACTAATTATGTCATATGAACTAATTTTAACTCATAAAAGGATGCATTCGGGACCGGGACTGCGTCTTAGAAATGGATTCCGGAAATTGAATGCTTTGGGGATATTACACTGTCTCGAAGTTTTGTTTGCTATTCACGTGTTTTTTACTCAAAACTAAACAGCTTCAGAATTTTTGTGATATGATGGAAATCCACCATCGGAAGCTGAAGATAATAAAAAACCTTTGACAGCTTCTTTTAAAAACTGGTCGAAGTCAGTTTTATAGAAGAAATGAGAACTACTTGAGGTAATGAAAAGATGCCCTAAACCGTTTTTTACTATTATCCTTATCCGTAAAACTAGATTTAACCCGCTTGACTCCGTACCATTGGTAACTCAGCGTTTCGAAATATTGTGATATCAGGAAAGGATGACTTTGCAAAATTTCAGGCAGAATATCGAACATCGCTTTCTTTATTTTGCAAGAAATTTTGCAAAGTCATTTTTCTGATGTCACGAAAGTTGGTCGAAATGCAGGGTTGCCAATGGCAAGGAGTAAAACGAATTCAATATATTTTCGCGGATAAGGGGAGCAGAAGAACTTGGTTTGGAGGTACTCCTATTTTTGCCCGAAGAAGTTCTCATTTCTTCAAGAAAACAACTTTCGAGCAGTGTATTTTTACAAGTTTGAGTTAAAACAATAACAATTAAAGCTCATTCTTACGTACAAAACAATTTGTAAGCAAAAACATCCACGGTTAAGTACAGGTTCAAGCAAATGAGGTAAATTCTAGGCCTGTGGACAGAACGAAAATAAAGTGGTGACTTCTTTCCGACCAAAGAATTATTTTTCCATTTGGATTTACGGTGAAGACGAAAAAAAGTCCACTATAAGATCTAATGGCCTTTGAGCTTTACTGGGATGACAATCCTCGCATTACTTCAAGGCTCTTGGCCCATATCAACTTTCAGCTTGTTCAAACCCCTAAATCAGGGTGGGCCCACGAATTCTGGCCTGAGTTCTCTATACTCGTTTGTTCTTCTCGCAGCGCATTGAAGGTTAAGTTAGGGGGTCGCCTTAATTCTTTGCGGCATCCACAAAAACAGTCTTTTTTCACTGATCGACGCTAAATGTGCCTAATACGAAGTAAGTCGAGCCGGGCTTTACGGACAAGGTTCTGAGTTAAGGTTGACAAAGATTCGGGCTGAACTCGGGTCTGACACGTGACGTCTGTCCTAAACGGCCATAAAAACAGCATTACAAAAATAATTTACTCCTTCAAATGAAGATTTTATTTAAGCATCAACGCAATGAACAATGATTGTTATAAGTATTTTTTGTATCACAATTTATCTATAAGTAGTTTTATTTTGCCACAGCAGATAAACTCCCTTAAACAAAGGATAAACTACCTGTTTACGTTTTTAGGACCTACTGTAATTTAACTTCTCAGGCCTTGTTACGCTAGCAGAAAAAACGTCTAGAAAAGAGATCTCGTGATACCTATCGAGGTACCTCTTGAAAATTTTTTTACAAATAGATGTTTAATGCCTGATTAATGATTGAAATGTCTTCAGTTGCAACCAGGTGCCGTTTTTAAGATATACCGCTTTTAATCGAACGCGGATGAATATTTTAAAATCTTACGCTTGAATAATTTTTTACTATTAGTGTTGCCGTTAAATAACCCACAAACTACAACAAAAATATGTTTTACGTTTCTTTGAATGTAAAAATTCAAAATACTATAAGTTTAAACTAAATAATTATTCATTGGTTAGTTTTTGTTAAAAACTTTGCATATTTAATGTTTTAGCTTGAGTTTTTTGTGTTGAATTTTAAACATGGAAGCTTGCTTTGAAGTCACGTGACCGTCGTCGCTTGGCAGCTGATCGTTACGAATACAAAACTTTGAAATAATTTTTCATGATTAAAGGCGGTGAATCATCCAGCCAATTCCAGTGGTTTACAATAGCTAAAATTGAACGATAATTTTTGATATTTTTTGGTTTAATTTTGGGACTGCGGTTGCAAAGATATTCAACAAATACAAAAAGATATCCCCCCGAAAAAAGTTTTTGGAAACTCTGAGTTTTGTTCTTCCCGCCAAAACCACAATAGGCCTGATAGTTTAGACATAGGGGGGCAAGTTAATGCAAAACGTTAGCTTCGTTAACCACTTGTCCGTTAACAAACTTCACACCTCCGTTAACGTTAATCCGTTATTTTCAGCTTTAATTAACGGAAGTTAATAAAGTCCGTTAATTCGTTAATATTTTGCGTGTAATTTACATTTGTTTTTATTCACTCGCTTCTAGAACACGTATTGACGCTGTTGAGCTGATTGTAAGGAAATATTTATTGCTATGGTGGTCTTTTAGTGTTTTGGAAGTTATATTTTGAAGTCTAATCTAATTTCAAAACAAAAATAGGTTCAAATGCACTAACGAAGCTGCGATCGGAAAATCTTTGGAAATTGTGAACAGCGAAATTAATAGACCTACGAGGCTGCAGCTTATTATTTGCCGCAAAAAAGAGCTCCTTTATTCGCTTTCTTTTATAAAACTCGTGCTAATGCGCAACAAGTGTTACCAGTGCAGACTGGTTTGTACCGGTACGACGAGTGAATGGTACAAGATACTAACAATAAAAACCTTAACGGAAGTTAACAGAACTTAACGGAAGTTAATTTAGTCCGTTAACAAGAAAAAACTTTTTAACGGATGAACGAGTTAATGAAAAAGTTAGCTTCGTTAATAACGGATTAACGATTAACGGACTTGTGCCCAACTATTAGGCCTAATAGTTTAGAGATAGTTAGGCCTAATAGTTTAATAAGATTACAGTAGGCCTAATAGTTTAGAAAACTGTGGTTTTGGCGGGAAGAACAAAACTCAGAGTTTTCAAAAACTTTTTTCGGGGGGACATCTTTTTGTATTTGTTGAATATCTTTGCAAACACAGCCCCAAAATCAAAACAAAAAATATCAAAAATTATAGTTCAATTTTAGCTATTGTAAACCACCGGAATTGGCTGGATGATTCACCGCCTTTAAATACCGGTAGCCTATCCTTAAGAATTAATAAGGAAATTATTTCGTGCTAAAAGTCGAAAAACAAATGAAATATCTCATGAATATGATAACACCACATGTCTGTTATGATGATAGTTTACCCACAAAAAGTAGCCTAATACAATAACTGCTTTGAGAAATACTGATAGGCTTTCTCTCCTCGAAACTAACTAGCCTAGCCCTAGCTGGTTGGCTTTTCAACTCTCGAATGTTCAGCACTTGAAATAATCACCGGAGTTAAACCAACAAATGACCCAAAATAAGAGATAACTTTCATGAAATTGCTGAAAAGAAGAACACAGAACAGTTTATTCAAGCCTTATTTTGCAATATTTGTGAAAGTGTAGGCCTAAGCCTATTGCTTTATGTTGAAACTTCGCAGTAAACTACTGTAGTCTTAAAACATTGTAGCTGAATGATTTATTAGAATTAACGATGTGCTTTTGTTAGATTGCAATAAACGTTAATGACTGATTACCGGTATATCCATAGCTACCGACTGCCGTAGGCTATCGATATTCCTCGAAGCTTATCGATATTCTTCGAAGCAGTTATTGTATTAGGCTGCTTTTTGTGGTTGGCTATCCTCATAACAAACATGTACTGTAATTCATAAGGTACTTCGTTTATTTTTCGACGTTTTGCAAGAAACAATTTTTTTTATTAATGATTACCGGTATTTCATCTTGAAAAATTGTTTTGAAGTTTTGCATTCATAACCGATCAGTGGTCGAGTGGATAGAGCGTCTGCTACTGAAGCGGTATACACGGGTTCGATTCCCGGTCGAGTCAAACCAAAGACTATAAAAATTGGTATTTACAGCTTCCCTGCTTGACGTTCAGCAATTAAAGGGACAGTGTGAAGCCTCCATCGTGTGTGGTAAACAGATGGGCAGGTGGCAGCTTGACTGGAAGACCGAAAGGTCCCTTCGCTGTCTCCTGGCCAAGGCAACTTGGTGAATAAAATGTAATTACAATTACAACGATCAGCTGCCAAGTGACGACGGTCACGTGACTTCAAAGCAAGTTTCCATGTTTTAGAACTCACCACAAAAAATTCAAGCTAAAACCTTAATTATGCTAACTTTTCAGCAAAAAACTAACCCATGATTAATTATTTAGTTTAACTTTATCATATTTTGAATTTTTACATTCTTAAGAAACGAAAAAAATATCTTTGTTGAAATTTGTAAATTATTTCACGGCAACACTAATAGTAAAAAAAATTATTCAAGCGTATGATTTTAAAATATTCATCCGCGTTCGATTAAAAGCGGTATATCTTAAAAACGGCACCTGGTTGCAACCTAAGACATTAATCAGGCATTAAAAATCTATTTGTAAAAAAATTTTCAAGAGGTACTTCGATGGGTATCACGAGACAACACAATTTTGGACACCGTAACAACGCCTATTTGGGCTTTTTCGGGTCTGATTCGGGCTTCAAATAATTTTCCGGTTCGGGCCAGGTTAAAGTTTATGTTTTCGAATTCGGGCCTGAACTAGTCGGCGAGTTTACATTACTCTTAAACAGGCGCGTAGCTAGGATTTGGAAAAGGGGGGGGGGGCTATTTTGAAAGAGTGAGAAAAGTGCAAACGACCTTGACCCGAATTTTCATTGTTCTTGAATCAGCTTCACAAGGTTTGTCCGAAAATTGAGACGAAATTTCTCGGAAACCTCGGAAATTCAAAGGTTGTTTCCGCCCAAAATCAGTTGTCTCCAAAAACAAAAAAACAAAAAAAAACGTCTTCACCGAAATTGAGACTGATTTTTCGGCCGAAATCGGAAATTCAAAGGTTTTTTCTCCAGAAATCAGGTGGTCTCCAAAAAGAAAAAAAAAAAGGTCTTCACCAAAATTGAGACTGATTTTTCGGCCAAATTCGGAAATTCAAACGTTAGAGGGGAGGCTGTTTTCCTATGGGGGGGGCTATTTTTAATTTTTCACAAAAAATCGGCCTCAAACGCACCAAAAACGTGCGATTTTGCATACTTCACAAGTCAATGGGGGGCTCGAGCCTCCCCCCCGCCCCCCCTGGCTACGCTACTGCTCTTAAACATGCTACGTCATCACTTACCATCGCTTGTCATTGTCTGTACTTTTATGACTTCTACGTCACTTTCGTGCCCGAATATTGAAACTGTGTACCGAGCATAAATGTTATAATGCCGCCCAGGGTTTAAGTTGTCAAATGTGGTTGCAAAGTGCTGATCCTTACAGTCCTGCAAAAAAAAACGAGCAAAGCTAACACAAAACAAAAAACTAACTGAATAATAAACCTCGTATGATTCGAATTCCACGCTTCCAGACTATTACTGAACTTATAATTTAAAAACAAACTGTGAGCAAAGCCAATTTGAAAGGGTAAGCGCAAATTTCGTAATAAATCGTTGCGAAAGTTGCAATGCGAGTTAGGTTTTTTATTTTGTGACATTGCAGAAGTTATGTTGCTTTCTTGCAAATTAATTGCGCTGATGCGTGTCCAGTTTTTATTGGTTTAATAGTGTAATTTAACACATTGAAATAAATTTTATTATATTTACAATGTAATATGAAGCACATTTCGGCAAAAGTTGATAAGTGACATTTTTCGAAAAGCGTTCTTTTTTTGTATTTTTTAGGTCATTTTGCTAAACATATTTTGCATGAGAAAAAAATATTTTAATTTCCAAGCATTTTGCGGTAATAAATAACTTAATATGCTGCACGTAACAAAGTTTGAAACTTTAAACGCGATTTTTTCGAAACAGCGAAATGCGAATGATCAAATTTTGTAGTAATTACGTTTTACTCACCAAGTTGCCTGCTTGATGAAGAGACAACGGAGGACCTTTTGGTCTTCGAGTCAAGCTGCCACCTGCCCACCCGTCTATCACATATGGTGGAGGCATTGCAGTGTCTCTTCAATTGCTGAACGTCAAGCAGGAAAGCTGTGAATACCAATCTTTTATTGTATTTGGCTTGACCCGACCGGGAATCGAACCCGATTCTACCGTTTCAGTAGCAGACGTTCTATCCACTCGACCACTGATCAGTAAATGTTGTTTACAAGTCTTTTGTCAGACTGGGCAACCACGACGGATAGACTGCAAGACTCCAATGGAAAAATAAGCGTAAAGTGTCTTTCCCAAAGATACCAAGACGCATTGCCAGTTTGGGAATCGAACATGAAATCAGCAACTTTACGATCTTTATAAAGATCCTAACCTGTTTTTTACCATCTGAACTGCCAGTGATATTTATAACTGTTCCGTTCGGTCATGTGAACCAGACACTTTGCGTCTGCCTAACCACACCAACGCAGAGCACTTTTGGGTTTTGTTTGCAAGTCTTTGGTCAGACTGGACCACATCGGTTAGACTGCTAATATGCGCTTTGCACAATTATTAATTTGCAAAAAAGTGATACAAGCAACAAGGCCTAATCATTTACGGCACATAAATCTTTGTTGGCTCAAATTCGCACATAAGGCAAATTCATACTCGCAGAAATGCGAAGCAGCGAAATTTTGATCTGGAATGAAACACTTAAAAATTGTGCTGCTTCAATGTCATTCTTACTTTCATAAGAAAAGGATTTATCTTCATTTCCCGAGGATTTTTTATTGGATTGCTTGGAAAACTTCTTACTGCACTGACATCATAATCTGAAATCAATACAACACAAAAATCATAAAGAGAAGGGTTTCAATTTAACTGATTCAATCAAGTACTCAACAATGTTAACCAGAGCGGTGATGATCTCAATTAGGGGTGAAACAATCTATAGATGTAGCGAGGAGGGGGACAGTGGGAGGGACCCGCCCCTTCTCCCATTTGAAATGCCACCAATAACAAAAATAATGACAACAATGTCTATTGTTTCTTCAGTTTCATTATCTTTTGGCATTTTGGTGTACAATAGCAATTCACAGTAATATTATTATAAAATGAATATCGACATTCACGGGGCCGGGCTACCTCATTGCAAATTTTTGCAAACCAAATTAGATGGGGGAAATTCGGGAGCGGGATAAATTCAGGAATATAGTCCTAAAAGTTGCAATCTCAGACTCTCATTAGGAGCGTAATGCAATAGCATACTAATTAATAAGTGATAACCATCTATTGTACCAACTTTAAGTAACGATCCACTTCCCCCTCACAAGTTTTTACGCGACAAAATACTTTCGAAAAAAAATTAGCTGTGGGGAACCCAGTCGGAAAATATCCTTGGGTTATGCTTGATCAAGTTTGGTCCATGCTTGATTTATCTTTGCGTTTTTTATCTCGGCCAAGTAGTGATGATTATGTTTGGGTCAAACTTGTTTTAACCTTGTTACTGCAACGTGGCCAAGTCTAAATATTTATCTTCGTATCATGCTTGTTTTATCTTTGCCTTTTAAACTCGGCCGAATATAAGCCTATTGGTCCACCGGCGATTGTAGCTAAATGCCAAAAAAGTGGTGAGGTCAGAATTAAAAATTTTGTTTTCGTTCATAGGCTATTTTTTCAAATGTTTTATTCTTTCATACGTTTAATACGTCCTTTCGTACGTACTTACATAAATTTAATCTTCCGAACTTATTTCGAGGTCGTGCATTATTTTTTTATACTTCATTTCGAGGTCAAGTAAACCATAATACGATAATTCATTACTGTTTGAGAAAATTGTGGTTGGAGTGCAGGGGTGTATTTAGGGGAGAGGGCCTTTGGACCATGGCCCCTCTTTTTGTGTCGCTAGGATAGTATAGTTAGCATAGAAGAGTATGCAAAATTGCGGCATGGCCCCCCCCTTTATAACTTGGGCAGAGGGTTTGAGCACAGAATCGTTGGGTGAAGACCTTTTTTTGGCCTTTACCAAATTTTGGGCCAAAATCTGGACTAAATTTTAGTGAAGACCTGTTTTGTTTTTTTTTGGTCTTCACCTAATTATAGGCAGGAAAACGGACTTGGTTTTGGCTGAAAAGTTTTCGTTTTGGTCTTCATTATTTTCAAATTTTGAGAATTTCTTGCCACCCAGCCCCATCCCTTTCAAATATCCTGCGTACGCTACTGTTGGAGTGTCATATATACGTAATTTACGATTTTTGACGTCCTAACGTCATTCTTGAACTACAGAGGGAACTAAGTTTATGGCGAAATTAACCCTCGCTATTTAGCCGCGGACTATCAGTTTCTTTTTTATAACAATATTAGCCAAGAAGGGAGTTGTAAAATGATTGTACTGAAATGCGGTACTGGAAAATGCCTGGTAGACCTACTGCTTAAAAACGCCGTTACAAAAAATGCCATTACTGAAAAATGCCGGTACTAAAAATGCTGTTATTGAAAATTTGCGGTATACTCAGTCTTGGCGATTAAAAATTCTTTCCGTTTTCTTGCTTATTCTTTTTTTTTAAGGAGCCTTATCACCACGAAAGGATAAATTATAATCCTTATAAACAAACTTTCACCCAAAACTTCGAACCTGCTTGAAAAAAATTCAGTATTTTAGTTGTTATTTTTAGAATGGCAACAATGAGTACCAGCATTTTCCAGTATAGACTACCGCCTTTTTCCAGAACTGGCTTTTTCCAACTATACTGGAATTTTTCAGTACCGCCATTTTCGAGGACGACATTTTTCATTACCGGCATTTTCTAATACCGGAACTTTTTAGTTCCAGGATTTCGGTACTGGCAATTGCAGAATTGGCATTTTTCGGGAGCCCAGACAAGAATATACAGGATGCCATCCAAAATATAATGCTTTGGCTCTGGATCGGCTTAAAAATTTTGTTATTACTGATATGCTCGAATTTCGTACTCCCTCACATCATATTAAACAAATATAAAATTACAAAAGTTTATATTTATGCTTCACTGATTTTGGAGAGAGCGGAATATTTGAAAGTTTTGAATAACTGAGTATTAGCTTTTACAGTTCTGCGTAGCCTCTGAGGCGTAGTTAACGACCGTAGAAGAATAATAATCTTTACTACTCTTAAGAGTTCTGCGCGGTATTACTTTTTAGTTAAGTTACTGTACTGTTGATAAAGTTTTGTTTTACAGTGTGCACATAAATGCGTAGAATTTTGGCAGAAGCATCATGTACATACCGGTATTATGACAGTTTTTACAGGGCCTGTAGATCTATCAATTAAAAAGCAAAGCAAGAAAAGTCAGAATAGGCCTATTCAATTCAAGACTTATCATACCAAGGATACTGTAGATCTGAAATAATAGAAAAGTGTGTACTGTCAGATTGGCAGAGATTTTGTAAGTCAGTAAGTAGGCTATTAAAGGTTATTTACTTACCGTACGTACCTTAGCCTAGTATTTGCAGGTTTTAAAAAAACTCTAAAAAGGTAATTTGTGCAAACTGCTACTTATTCCAAGATTTTTGATTGAGATACATTAGGCTATTCCCAAACTGTCACTGTAAATTTTTTTTGTTTGTACTGTACAGTTGGCCTATGGTTGAGCAAATAGGCCTAGACAGGCTGAGGAGCAAAACTTCACATGTACTGCTTACTTGGACATTACTTTTTGAGGGTTTACTTTAAATAATCTTTAATTAATCATGCGTTTGTCTCTTTTGAGGAGATAATTAAAATTAAGGAGTAGTTCAAATGCATTCTTATGCAGATGCCTCTAGCTTCCAATCTAAGTATTGAATCAAAAAGGGACTTAATATAAAAAAGATTTTTTGATGGCGTTGTTTTATTTGTTCAATGTAGGTTACAAATGATACCTGAAAAAGTACTAATTTGAGTAAAACATCGTAAACTGAGTCTGCCTTAGGTTAATTGTCGGAAAAAGGACTACAGGTAGGATTAGAACTCATGCTCGCAATAACTAGAGACATGCAACTGGTTTCAAAGTTGTGGCAGTTCTACAATCTAAGATGGTGTTACAGCACTCTTATCACCATAGCTCATAATAATTAGAGTATGCTAATATATTTTAATGTTGTACAATTCACCACCACTATAACAATTTTTGACCAAAATCTGCAAGCCTTTTTAGCAGACTGGTACTTTGTACCATGGATCTGGGATGCAATGCAAAAATGCTTCACAGTTTGTGCATCGAGTACATTGTTAGTCAACAAGCTCATATGCTTATAGCAAGCATTAAAGCCAGAGTGTAACTGTTTGATTCTCAGTTTAACCTGTCAAGCAAGCGACATTTGTATGAAGAGATTGTGTGCAGCCAGAAAAATTTTCTAGTATGCTATTATTATTTTGGACATACATGTCATCTGGCTTGGGTTTTCAGAACAATAACTTTGAAAAAGTGTTTAAACATCAACTCAATATGTTAGAATAAAACCAAAAAAAGTTGTTCTCCCACAGAGTTTGAATTCATTGCCTTACAAATTTAGAAATTAGTAAAAAAATACCTTGCATGCAAATTTTGCATACCGGAACATAAATATTTTGTAATGTTGAGAATGTTTAAATATGACTTAATTTTTCTATGCACAAAGTTTTTGCAAAAGTAACCTATAAAATTTTGATTGGTGTTTTTATGGTATCTGATCTATAGTTATCAAGCCCTCTCTCCCCCCTGCCTGAGAAAAGCCAAGGTTGTCTCTGTTGTGGGCCTTAAAATATTGAGTCGTAGAGAATATGTAGCGGTAATCATACAGTTGATGGAAATTGAAAAACTACAATGACAAGTTAATGCAGAGTTGAAATAGACTTAGGCTTATGTGATTACACAAAGCATAGTCACATGCTAAAAAATTGGCAATGCCACAAACGGCTAAAAAAGTGGTACTTAAAATAGTGACTAAACATATAATAACTTGTCATTTAGACACTAGTTCATGCCACATTATTGCTCTCTCATATTCAAAAATCATCAAAGAGGCTTTTCAGAAGCTATCTCTGATTAAAAATTCTCACCCCCTAAAATTTGCTTTGTTTGCTTAAGCTACCAACTTCAAGCATTGCATCATAAATTGTTAGCTATTAGGTTTTTTACTAATACTGAACAAGCATAAATTCAACACAAACAGAGGACATTTTTTACTTACAGTAATAACAATATATTTAAGTATTTACATGTACTTCTGGAATTTGCATCGATAAAGAGAATCGAACTCTGGTGTAAATTTTAGATTTTGCTTGTTAGTGGTTTAGTCTGGAAAGCCTATTGACCTAAATCTGGTGTAGTTAAAATTTTAAGCTTGCAGTTTGGTATAGTTAAAGCATGTCACAACTTAGATCAAAAAGATCGTACTACAAGCCTTACAATTTGCTTACAAGACAACAAAAATGGCGACGGAAAAATTCGCTGAGAAATATTCCTGCTGTCTTCAGGCATGTTGGATCAAATGAAATCAGCAGTTTGAGAAGACCTGAAAATTTTGATGCTAATGGTCAGCAACAAGGACTACTTTGCACTGGCTCTAGTCGTCCTGAATTTGATGTTGGACAATTGCATGATCATGATATCAGGATTGATCAAGCTAGCAGTAACAGTGTAATAAGTTTAGATGATTTTATTTCTGAATCACTATTTCCAGAAATTTTATGTGACGAAAACGAGTTTGCATTACGAAAAATTAAAGAAAGACCAGTTAAAAACCCTACCATTACAGAAATAATAAAAAATTGGGCTATAAATGAAGTTAATGTCCCGAAATCTTCTATTTCTAGGCTTCTTGAAGGCTTACATTGTATTCATAATGAACTACCCAAATCGTTTAAAACATTGTTGCCAAACCCACAACTTTTGTTTGAGCCTATGCAAGATGGTCAATATGTTCATTTTCCAAACTGGACAACATGTTTAAGAAAGTTATTGTTTCATATTTACGGTTCTTCAGATAGTACTGGAACAGTTGATTATTTTCTTATTGTTAATGTAGATGGCTTGCCGCTTTTTCAGCATTCTCCAGATTTTAAATTATATCCAATTTTAATTACTATTTTTGGATTTAAAATGCGACCATTGTGTGCTGGGATCTACTGTTCGCAGCAGTCATTAAATAGAGAGATGCCTTTCCAAGAAATATTGCTGAGGCAATTTTTATATGACATTAGAGACCTTCAGTCTGGTTGTGTGGATTGCAATGGGGTTAAGTGCTCATTAGCAAATGATGGTTTGATATTTAGTTGTGATGCACCAGCTCGAAGCTCATTGAAAAAAATAGTTTTGCATTCTGGTTACAAAAGTTGTGAACGCTGCACTGTTACTGGTGTCTACGATAATTTGTCAAGGCATGTTTGTTTGCTTCAAACAAATTGCACACACCGAACTGATCATGATTTTCGGTTACAAACGGATAAAAGACATCACAAGGGCTCATCTGTTTTGGCAGATTTTGGAGTCGGTATGGTCACACGTTTTACATTAGATTACATGCATTTGAGCTGTTTGGGGTGCATGAAAAGGTTGCTGCTTTGGTGGAAAGGAGTTAAAAGGTTGGTGCAAATGGGAAATTAAGATATAATTCAGTTTTTATATACATATTTTTTTGCTAAGTTGCATAAAAGCTGATTTTGTTTGAGCCCAGTGCTTAACTGGCTTCAAACATTGTAAGTGGTTTTTGGTATCGCTGATTGGTTTTTGATTCTTATTAATTAGATGCTTTTTGATGTATAAATCTTGATTCACTTCAATATTTTTGTAATGAAATTAACAGATGCAATAGCTTAATTGATTTCTATTGTGAACATCTATTATTTTTTTCTCTGTCATTGTCAAATGGCTAGTCATCATGTGGAAAGATTAAGTTTCATTACGGAACCGGTTTTTAACAGAGCAAGGCTCATATCTTTTTTTTTGTGATGTCTTGGATGCTTGTATTATGTGTGGTCAGTAAAATGGCATTGCAATACAAGGTGTAGTGAAATAAATTCATTTCTTTTCAGACAACATCGGGCAAAATTATCTTCTCGGTCAATGTCTTTTTTAAACGGTTCTATTCATGAAGCAAAAAAGTTTGTACCAGTTGAATTCAATAGAAAGCTGAGGCCGCTATCTGAATTGAAATTTTGGAAAGCATGTGAGCTTCGATTATTTATGCTATATGAGGGTATTGTTGTATTAAAATCAAGATCTGTATTAAGCAAAGCTAAATATAGACATTTTTTGAAATATTGTTGTGCCATGCGACTTCTACTTTCACCAGACAGCAGCAATAATGACATTCCTCTGTGTGCCAATCTACTCACGGAGTTTTGTCAAGGCTGTGTTTCCTTGTATGGCAAAGGATTTATTACTTACAATATTCATAGCTTAATTCATCTGATAGAAGATTTTGAGCAATATGGATCTTTGGATTCTATTTCTTGTTTCGTTTTTGAAAGTTATTTGGGTCTTTTAAAGAATATTGTGAAGTCTGGCTACAGGCCGCTGGAACAGATTGCTAATCGTGTGTGGTATAGTAATGACACTGTTGTGGATGATTATAAAAAAAAGAATTCGTTTAAAGCAGAATTTCTTAGTCCTCTTAAAAGCACTGTTGAGTCGTCAAGTGAAGATATAGATGCATGTTGTCATTACCGAAAGGCTAGGCTTTCTTCAGGCTGCATTATCAATGTAGCTTCCATTGCTGATTCTACAGTTCAATATCATGAGAAAATTGCCAAGGTTGTTGGGATTTTCAAGAGTGCTGAAGGTAGAAACTACTTTGAGGTGCAGAAGTATAAAACAGTTTGTAACTTTTTTAGTCGCCCCATTCATTCCTCTAAAGTTGGAATTTTTTTGGTTGATGAGCTAAACAAAAATTGTAGCTTGATTGAGTTTAATGATGTCATAAAGAAATGTGCTTTATTTCCTTACAAGTCTAAGTTTGTCTCAATTACTTTAAACCATGCCTTATAAATGGCAGACGCAATACATCACTCTTATCGTTTATCAGAACTACTAAACTCATTAATAAAACTGGTTGCTCCAAATATTTTGCAAATTTTTGATTTTAATTGGTCTTAGTTTGTTCTTGTATTCTACTTTTTGAAAGCATAGATGTGTAAATTCGTGCAACAATGTTTAAAAAGCATTTTGTATTTTTTTTAGGGCATCATCTGCAAGACTGTGACGTTCATTATTTTCTGTAACCTGTCTTTTGTTACAATGTAAGATCGCAGAGTAAAAAGCAAAGGGTTTTAATTTGCTTACCTAATGTAGCAGTTTCATCTGCAAACATTGAACACAGCCAGCTAGAGTAATCAACAAATTTGTTTCATTTTCGTGTACTATGTTATAGAATTTGATTATTTTTTTACATTTGAAACTTTAGCTTTTGCTCTTTTTTAGTCATGTTTTCTTACTTTGGTGGGTGACTTTAGATTTTGGGTAAACTTAGTCCACAAATTTTTGTGAAATTGCTTTTTAAAAGAACAAGTGTATCCCAAGCCTTTCGGCTTTGCATAGTGAACTTATGGTGTAAGAACTCACTCTTTGTTGTGTTGGTTTTGTTACACCATCTCAAAAACTTCATTAGTTCTGTTTGCAAGTTTTGTCAAATTAGATTACCACGGGGGTAGACTGCTTAAACTCATTAGTTTCATTTTTTTGTGTTTTGTTTCTGTTATGTGTTTAAGAGCCTTTGTATAGCCTATTATAGGGTTCCTACTTTTTAAAAATGTGTAACTGTGTATTAGTGGTTTTCAATCTCCACTAAAAGTGCCATTTGCATTTGGTAGGGTTTTACAAGCTATTGTTCAGTAGTACAGAGAATATGATAGCTTGTTGTGGTGTTTAAAGTCAAAAACTTTTTCCAGCACTGTGCTTGAGATCGCAAATGTTTTTCCATGAGACTTTACAAAGGACCTCCGATATGACGTGTTGTACACAGGGCCGTAGCCAGAAGGGGCCCAGGCGGGTTTAGCACATGTGTAGCCAAAATTGACAGGTTTAAGGTTCTTTCAATGCCGAAATTACTACTCGATCGCGCTGTTTTTTCCGGGATCCCAAGACCTTTTTTTTGATCTCTTATTTATGGCTCCAAACCACATCCTGCCGAAACCGAAGACCTTCCTTACTTATATGATCCCCGCTTGATGGTCGGCACTGGCTTTGGCCCTGCTGCTAAAAACCTATCTTGCATATTGATAAGTGTAACTATAAGTGCTTCTTTCGAATTGAAGCAGGACATTCTGATGCAACTGACCTGACGCGAGATTATTCATTTGGGAATTCTGATACCATGGACATCCTGATGTTAAGGTTAGAGTGAGTATTAAAGCTAGTGCGTTAGGATTCCTGTGGAAAGTTTTCTCGCGTCAGGATGTTGAAGACCCGTTTAGAATAAACTGCTAACGATATGCATTTGAAAATAAAACATCAACATGGCTTATTTCATCGTTTTTTCAAAATTGATTTCTTTGTAGCATTTTGATTTCAAACTTTACATTTCCCTAAAAGTGATATTATTCGACCACTGAATGAATCGATGTAGGAGTTCCTCCTTGGTTTGAGTAGGTGCCAAAAAACTTCGTAATTGTCTGTATGGTGCTGCTAAAAGTAAAAATCGGTTGAGAACCACTGTTGTGTGTGTTCAAGGTGTTAATAGCCGAAAATGAATGATTAAAAAGTTAGTGGTTCGTTTTTATTATCGTTTTCATTGTATTATTTCATTTGTTTTCAATATTTGACGGTTCAGACATATTAGTTAAAATTTTTGATTGCCAAGCATAAATACATTTCTGAAGCTAACTTTTGTTTTGTTCTGCTTTGCAACTGTCATAAATTTGATGCAGTGGTTTGATTAGTATTGAACGAGCTATTACTAATATTGGAGTTTTTGACGCCTTCGAAGATGATTTGTGTCATTTCCTTGGTTTGTTTCAGATATTTGTATTGTCAGTATTTGTAAAATGAAAGATTTTGTGTTTGTAAAATTCAGCAATGGTTCGTCGGATTGTGTCTATAAAGGATGGATGGTGGGCGACAACAAATGTTATTGGCCGCCTAAAAATATACAATCTTTGGCCAAACAAAAGGCCAAATCGAAAGAAAATTGGAAATTGTGTAATTGCGAGATATTATGTGATTCAAGTGAGTTCAAATATACGAGACTTTGCATGCAATACTTGGTGATAAGTGCCCTCTAAAGTTTTGTCAGTTAAATGCTAAATTATTTATATGACAAATACTGGTACATAAAAAACCTATTTTCCTATCTTTCATCAATCTACTGCATAAGCATGCAGAATTGCAAATACAGAAAAAATGATATCTAGTTGGATACTCAAAGATCACTAGATATGTCCCAAATTTTAGTGGCTATTATGTAATTCTGCTTTGAAGCAAACAAAAATTAATTTATGATATTGTAGTACAATATTGCTGCATAGCATTAGATTGAATAGTCTTAAAACAAAATAATTTCATTTACTTTTAGAAACTTTTCAAGGGTGCCTGGATAAAGCATATACAAAAGGATTTTCCCACATGTCATCAACGGAAAATTCAACTGCTGAGCAAAATCCCGAAGATGATGCTATTAGTTTTGAGGACCCAGTGCCTCCCCTGGAAAGGTCATGTGGAGTTTTGCAACAGCCTTGCACCAGCACACAACAATCACGGAATTATCCCAAAAGGTATTTGTAAGTCAACAGTGTTATAAAACAACCAGTTTTGTCTCGTGTGTAGACTTGTTTAATGGGCAAACCTTGATGAATTTGGAGCTTTAAAATTGAACTTACTGCGTACTTTCAATTCAACTGCAGCCTTTTTCGCTTGAAGAGCAGTAACTCAAAATGAGACTTGACTCTGATTTGACAAGAATTATGTTGCTAAAATACAGTAGTAGTTTTTGACCATTTACCTCTAAATCTTTGCTTTATTTTATTATCAAATAAATGATAATTGATAAAATGTTGTAAAATTCGTCCCTGAGTCGAATATGTAGCTAACGTGCGCGTGTGCAAATGTACTAACGTGTGCGTGTGCGTAATATACGAATGTACTAACGTGCGCGTGTGCAAAAGCGAAATTAAAAAAAATTGATGCTAAGTTGAACTCATTACCGAAAAAAAAATTTTTTAGGTCCTTTTCATTTGTTGACCCAAGTTCACCAATTCATTCAAAACAACAAAAGCAAATTGTCAAGGCAGATGCAATTTCAAATTGCACGCATTTGCTTATTGGTATTCAAAGAAATGTTTTGAATATCGAAAAAGTTCTCTGCCAACACGGACGTGTCCTTAACAATTTGGCAGCAGACTTCGTAAAAATCAAAGATATGTTTGAAGACTGCACAACAGATAACCAAAATACAGCAGAAATGACATTTTCTCCCGCTACAACAAAACAAGAATTGACAGCGTTGACCGATGACTTTAAAGTAAGTGTTACAAAGATAAATGGATTTCTTAATTGGCAGGTTCGACTGTTTCCACTATACGGGCCAATTGGACGAATGGCAACGCATTCGCCTCTGGAGCGGGAAGTCTGAGGTTCAAATCTCGGGGTGGTCGAGTCGGGCACAGTGTTGCCAACAGCTCGCCATCGCTGTGACATTTCTTCGAAAGGAGCCGTGTAGCCAGGGCGCAATGATGAGGAAGTGTGTGCCGCAAACTTTCTACACACTTAATTCTGCGTAGTACAGCGAGTATAATGAAAGATTTGATTTGATTTGACTGTTTCCAATGCAGGAATATTTTTTGATGCAAAGTGTTTGAGCCCCGGGAGCCGACTTTCAAGTCCTTGACAATTGGATCTCCCAGTTTGAATTTATTTTTCACTTCTGAGTATATGTTTGAATGTGGTGTAGTGTTTAAGTGCTTCATTTGATGGAAATTAAGAGATACAAAACAGCAGTGTATTAAACTTAAGAGATACAAAACTGAAAAATAAATCAGTTGTGATGGCACTCTGTTGACTTCTTTTTATTTTATGTAAAAAGTTTACATTATTTTTGCAACTATCATCATCTTTTTGATTTGCACAGTACCAAAAGTATGAGCACATTGAGAAGGGCATATAGGTACAAACACGTTGATCGGTCAGTCGTTCAGCTCGACAAAGTACTGTAGATTAAGTAGGTTGTAAAACCGATTAACCAAAGTTGATTCATTGGGGTCTTCTAAGATACTAACTAAACGCAAAGTTCATTATTTCAGAACTAATTTTTTTTTTAATAACGACTTGAGAAAAGAAAGAACTTACTATAGTTTAATGCGACCACCAATTTTTAGGATTATGAATCTCTTGGAAGAAAAATCAATCACAAAGAGCTGAGAGGAAGTGTGAGAGCTTTCCTGAAAGCATTTATGGACAGGAATTTGGCATCACAATTTTCTTGGACTGGTATGGGAGCTGGGAGAAAAAAGACAAAAATGGCGTTTCGAGAAAGTTCTACCTTCAAAACTCTAAAAGGTAACAGTTTGTGGTGGGAGTGCTACCCGACCTTTTCCGAGAAATGGAGGCGCCAAGCAACGAGACGTTTAGAGATCCAACAGTAGGGCGGCATCCAAGGTCTGTACCAGAAGTTAAAGATTAAAAGGGAACAGCCAAAAATAGCTCTTTGTTGAGCTCCGACGCAAAATACTCGAAAAAACGATGATCAAAATCCTGCAGAGGGTGTCCACTGTCCACAGGCGCTGTTAGAAATACTCTCCTTTCAATTTCTCCTTCAAAGATACGAGGAGAGTAAGAGTC
Source organism: Trididemnum nubilum (assembly GCA_963965965.1). Classification (NCBI taxonomy): domain Eukaryota; kingdom Metazoa; phylum Chordata; class Ascidiacea; order Aplousobranchia; family Didemnidae; genus Trididemnum; species Trididemnum nubilum. Next base: position 12,338,065 of record OZ014479.1, read on the forward strand.
CAAGACCATGGCAGCTAAGGTGGGTGAAGTCACATCGTAGAGGCCAAGGCTAGGCTAACAATTTAAATAACGATAAAAGTGTTCAGTCAAGAATGGTCTGGACCATAAGTCAAGAATAGAAGTGAGGAGCCAAAGATAGATTTATTAGTTGTTCAGAGGCAGGACAGTCAAGGAGGAGATGATCGAGGTCCTGTAAAGGGTGTCCACAGGCACTACAAGCAGAATTCTCCTTCCGACTGATCCTGTAAAGATATGAAAATAAAAGAAAGCCATGGTCATTGCAGCGAAGATGGGAAAGCTCACAGCGACTAGGGCGAGAAAGGAGCTGTTCCTCCAAAGAGACTTCGGGGACTTGGTAGTTCAAATAGGAGTGGGATATGTGACGTCTCCAATTTGGTACTGGAAATAACGGATTTTGGCAGTGACTGCGAGGAGAGGGCATGGGTTTGCCTCAGTGGGCAGCGAGGCACCAGCTTTGGCAAGTAAATTCGCATTTTCATTACCGGGGAGACCAGCGTGACCAGGGACCCATTGAAAGTTCAAGATGGTGTTGTTGGAGAGGGAGGAGGCGAGAGACCAAACAGTCCAGAGGGACTCAGGCAGGAGATAAGAGGGGGCTGATGAAAGGATTGTGAGGGCCGATTGGGAGTCAGTTAGGAAAAGGACTGACTGGAATTTGCAGGTCATCAAATGGTTAGTACACCAATCGAGACCTTGCTTGAGGCCAAAGGTTTCAGCTGTGAAGCTGGAGGCAATTGAACCAGTGGAAAAGGGCAGGGAATTGGATGTGTGGCATTTGGAACCTGTGACATACACTCCAGCACCACCGGGACCAAAAAAGGGAGGGTACAGATCCATCAGTCCATACTCGGATGTCAGAAGGGGGGAGGGAGGATAGACTGAAGCAGACTGCAGTCGAGCTGTGCTATTGCCTATGCAGTGGGGATGAATGGGGAAACAGTGAAGTGGGTTGCAGTCCATGGGGAAAAGGGGGGCACATGATCAGAGTTTCACGTGGGGATGGGAATGTTTGTGTGGCCAAAGAACAGAATGATCTCCAGGAAAGTTTCTTCTTTAATCGACAGAGTACGTTTCTTGTTGCCAGGGCATTGAGGCTGGAGGGAGACGCAGAGCATGTTCGAAGGAGGAAAGGGCCTGATGTTCTAAAGTTAGCTTTAGAGGAAAGAGTTGGGCCTCAAGAAGGAGTAGCGAGAAGGGGGTGGAAGAGAGGCACCCAGTAATGACCCTGCATGCAGCTCTGTGTAGGACTTCCAAGTGATTGGTTGCGGTGTTGCAGAGGAATGGGAACTATCCAGGAGAGGCATATGTGAGAACCAGTCGCACAAAGGTTTTGTAAAGTAGGGAGAGAGATTCTTTCGTGGGACCCCAGGAAGCAATGACTATGGAGCGAAGGGCTTTGTGGCATGGATAGAATTTGGAACACAGGGATTGGACGTGGGTCTTAAAAGATAGAGTCCAATCAAAGGTTACAACGAAGAATTTAGGGGTGGGATTGAAAGAGAGGGGGATGCCCAGGAGGTTCAGCATGGGCTGGAAAGTAGCTTGATGGGGATCTGTAGAGAAAAAGGAGGACTCGCACTTCTTTGGATTGAGAGGAAGTCTCCATAAGTTGGACCACGTTTCTAGGACATTGAGGGAGGATTGGAAACAGAAGATGCTTTGAGCGGGTCTGGGGAGGAGGACCAGATGGCCAGATCGTCAGCATAAGGGAGGCCTGAGCATCCCGAGGAAAATCCTTAGTGATGTCATCAACAAACTGATGAAGAGGACTGGACCAAGTACCGAGCCATGGGGGACTCCTCATCTGATGCGGAAGGAAAGGCTGTGGGAACCACCAACCTGGACTAAAGCTCTATGGTCAGAAAGGAAGGAGCGTACCCAAAGAACGAAGCAAGGGGGAAGTTTGAGCGAGAGGAGTTTATGAAACAAAGCAGGCCGAGTCAAAGTCTTGGAGAAGTCAACAGAAGCCTAAATGGTTCGGTTTGGAGGCTTTTTCTTTTGGAAGCCGTCCCAGATTGATTGAGACAGAGTAAGAATTTGGTCAAGAGACGACCTACCAGGACGAAAGCCGGCCTGGCAAGTGGAGAGGAGATGATTTGATTCGGGGTGAAAAGTTAGGCGAGAAAGAATCAAAAGCTCAAAAAGCTTGGAGATGCAAGAAGTGAGAGAAATGAGGCGGAAAGAGGATGGAGAGGAAAAGGGTTTTCCAGGTTTATGAATGGGGATGATAGTGGAAGGTTTCCAACAAGAGGGGAATGTATGAGAAGACCAGGACCTGTTGAAAAGAGAAAGAAGGAGGAGTTGTGCTGGCTCAGGCAAATGCTTTAGTAAAGGATATGCAATCTGGTCAAGGCCAGATGCAGTGGAAGAGGAGAGTTTGCGTATGGCAGTGGAGAATTCAGCCAAGGAGAAGGGGAGCAGAATGAATTGTGGAGGGAAGAAGCATTCTTACAGCTAGCTTTCCGCAGTTCATTCATGAACTGTCGTTTGGCTCTGCACGAGGTACAGGGTGTCGCTTGAGATAAATGAGAGCGAAGATAAGAGGTATAGTGATTCGCAGTGTCAAGAGGGGAACTACAACGGGGAAAACAAGGGTCTTGGGAGGTGTTCTTTTTGCCTGAGATGGCATTGAGAAGCCTGAAGACAGCACGAGGATCAGAACGAGGAAACAGATTAGACCACGTGGCTTGCCAGGTTGCGGATTTGGCTCTAGAAATGACTGAGGACGCTCTACGAGAAGCATCAATAAATCTAAAGCGGTGAGCCTCAGACCAGTGTGCCTCGGAGCGGGCCCTCCATGGCTCCCTCACTGTGAATTCCGCTTCCTGGGACCACCAGGCTTTGAGGGAACAACCAAGGCGGCCAAACTGGAAGCTTCGGCCAAACAAGCCTCGGCAGCTTCGACTAAAAAGAGGGAAAAGGAGCGAACAGCCTGGTGGATGTTGACTGTGACAACATCAAAAGAGGGGAGATGCTCAACAATATATGATTGGTAAACATCCCAACTGGCCTTTTTGTGGTTCAATTTGGGGGGACGAGTGTTGGGATAACGAATTGGAAAAAAGGGGAAGACAATCTCTATGGGGAGATAGTCAGAGCCAAGTCCAGAGAGAGTGCGCCACTCACAGTGGGGAGCGAGAGACGTACGAGCTAACGAAATATCAGGGGATGAACGACTCCCAGTGGAGTGATGGAGGAGCATGTGAGAGGCGGGGTCGTTCAGGATTTCCAGACTGGAGGAGGTGATCCAGCGAAACAGGTCATTTCCGGGCGGGTCAGGGGAGATGAGACTGTCCCAGGTTGGGTGGTGAGCATTGAAGTTTACAAGGATAAAGTCTCCAAGAATAAGATTAGAGTATCGACTTTGTGATCGATAGATTCAAATTCAACTCTTCGTCAGGTCATACTCAAGACATCAGAAACACTATTTTAAGCTATCCTGGTAGACACTCAGCATTTACGGGCAGTGCGTAAGAATAGATGCAGTTTTGTTACCATTGTCTATCGTCTTTAAATGTAATGAGTAATGGGTAGAACTCCGAAAATGGCCTACAGAATGAGCAGTGAAAAACATGCGTTTTATAAGCATCACTGCTGACAAAGATAAAATAAAATTTACAATTGTGTTACGTCGTACTTAACACTTATGTTTTTGCAGAGTGCTTGGCCTACACAAACCACAAGCATGTGGCTCACCACGCTTTGGGCACTGCTATTGGAACTGTTCTATCCCAAACTGGAGATTGGTTTGGTGGAAGAAGCAAGCGGCAAAAGGAGAATGTCGATTCCTCTGCAAGTGGCAGTAACAGTGCTGCTGAAGCTGGCAGTAACAGTGAGGTTGATTACTCTGAAGATGGCATTAACAGTGCTGTTGAACTTGGCAATAACACTAATCTCTTTGACTCGTCGTAAACGTGTAAAAAAGATTGTAATATGAAGTTGTAGATTAGAACAGTAGTTCTTAACCTTTCTTTCATTCAAGAATCAATGCGAACAAGTGCTTTAACCGAATTAAGGGGACACGTCTTTTCGGCTGGTACTTTATCGGCGCGGCCTTTTTTCGGTGAGGGCGTTTGGGTTTGGCCTTTTTTCGGTTAGGCTTAGAATTAGGCCGAAAGCTCAGCGTTGTAACTTGCGCGCGGAAAAGTCGTGTACCCGTATCAGTGCAAATTCTGCTACTCAGCAATATTGATACGTTTTTGTTTGTCATAAATCTTGTATAATAACCGTAAACCCGTGTGTTACGTATTCACATTTTTGATGTTTGTTTCCGACTGTTTGCTCTGTCTGAATTCTAAAACTGTAGAACGCTTTAAGAAAATGTGTAAACATTCCAATTAAAGCCACTAAAAAGTTGCAAATGTGATAAAGAAAGCATTTTTTTATCTTTGAGAGATGATTTTTACTACTATGTATTTCTGCTAATTGCACTGCCAATTTGATTAGCGTTGTGTATTGTTTCAACGAGTATGTAAATTACAAAATACAAATTCTATTTAATTATCCGGAATCTACAACAAACCAGTTGTAATTCACTCTATAATTTGAAATTTAAAATTCAAAAGCATTTCACAAACCTAACTAAACGAATTCCGGATATGGATAGAGCGTCCACAACTGAAGTGGCAGACATGGGTTGGATTCCAAGTTGGGTCAAACCAAAGACTAAAAATTAGCATTAGCAGTTTTCCTGCTTAACATTCAGCATTAAAGGGTCAGTGAGAAGCCTCCACCGTGTGTGGTAGACTGGTGGCAGCTTGATTTGAAGACCGAAAGGTTCGTTCGTTATCTCCAGGCCAAAAATACTTGGTGGATAAAATGTAATTACAATTCGCTTGAATTTTCGTGTAGCATTTTTGCCTTATGCCCAGTTCTTTCATGTCTTGTGATTCATTCGCTGATTTGAATAAATTTCTTTTCCTTACATTGGTATAGTTTAACAACGCTAAGATAAAGTCTGTTTGGTATGGATATATTTGTTTTTCTATGTTTCTATCCACTATCCAGGTATAAAACCCCGTTTCTGCGGAAAAATTAAGTCAGAATCAAACATAAATCAAGGAAGATTTACGTAGTTGTTTAGATATATCCTTGGATTAGATCAAGATAGCGTAGATATATCTTTGCATTCCCATGGATATATCCCTGTATTATCTTTGATTTTACCTTTGGGATTATCCTTGAATTTTGATTTGGCCGGTTGTATTTCAGAGTGTCGCACGAAGATACAACCTTGAAATATCGTTGAACTTTTTCCACGGCCAGATGCAAGTTCAAAGATAATTTATCCTCGATTGTCCAAAAATTTTCCGACTGGGAAATGCTTATTGAACAAATTATTGAATTGGAATTGAGGACGCCTGGGCTCCTTGGTCGTACATGTATAATTGTACAGTTTACTCCTAAAACTGGTTATTTCAAGACAAAACAAAAACCTTCTTGACAGATCTTTAAATTAATTATTATTCACTGCTAAAAATATTACAGGAAGCAATGCACTTGCTTCTCCCTACCTGTGCCGAGTAACTTACAAAACTTAACCCAAAATGCAAGATTTTTAAAGTGCTTTGAACTTGACCTTCAAGTGAAGGGAAGACTGAACAATTTAATTTTTTTAATCAGATTTCAAATCAAAATTTAGTTTATTGATGCTCCAAGTGGCGTTAAAATACCTATTTTTCCACAAAATTACAAACAATTTGATACATTTGAGTTACACTAATTTTCTAATTTTGTTTCAAGTCCTCCCCTTTAGCAAAATTTTGGTAACATGCCAAACCAGGCCTTGGCTTCTGATCCTCCATTCTGCCGTATCTTTGTCCCATAAAAAGTTCCATTTTTCGAAAATTTCTTCTGACGTCATTGCAAGTGATTTGCGGTTTACCCCCCACCCCAATCAAAAATCCTGGTTATGCCTATGTCTGTAGAGTTCTAAATTTTTATTTCTTAAGTGCGACGAGCACTGTGTTATAATGCACCATAAAGATTAGTTCAAGGGGCAAAGCAACATATCCTTGTAATTATTATTCAATCCATGACAAGATTTACCGAGCTTATTTTACGTTTGTTAGCAGAGAAGTGTAGTTTGCTTCAGTTCAGTTGTACTCGCCAGTGCTTAGCCTGTAAAGCGTTTAGCTTTAGTTCAGTACTCAATCTTTCGTTTTTTTCTTTCAGCTTTTGCGATTCGATTATTTTTCACATATCATAATTTACAGTATATGCTGAAAAATAACAAAATTTGTTTAATGATGATCATAAGCCGACAAGAATTTTGTCGAACTATTTCCTCTTTCGCCTAAACGACAGAGGTGCTCCAGCTAATTGGTTACCTGCTGTGGATTCATCAATGGAAAAAGTCAATTTTGCATCGGGATATCTGCAGAGTATTTTCGGTTCTGGCAACTTGGAAGTTACTGTGATCGAAGTTTCGCTTGTTTTGTTTCCGGTAAAGATCGGAGCAGTAAAATGACCTAAAAATGACTTTCTTGCTTAATACTTACAGCAGCCAGATTTACACAACACGGGGCCCTTGGCACCTTTTGCCTCTTTGGAGACATGAAACCTTCAAGAAAATATCTTACACTTCATAGCAACTTGCTTAATGAATTCATACGGCAAAAATATTTTTGAAAAAAGCCCAAAAACAGCTTGTTTTGTTCGTCAAGAAAAAATAACATGCATTGTTTGTTAACAAAATAAGAAAAAAATCCATATTAGAATAACTGTGCGAGGCCGAATAAGCTAAAGGTAGACGCGCAACCAAGAAAAAATTGAACCCTAAGATATAACTTTTCTTTTATAGAAAAGTACATTCGGTTGGTCGCAAACAGAGCAAACCGATACGTCTGAAGTGCAGCTATTTAGAGGTATAATTTTTTTTTTGCTTTTTTCGGAAAAAAAATAGGAAAAAGCGCCGGACAAGTTTTATGAGTTTTTCGAAAACAAAAAATAGCGATTTTTCGCCATGTACAGTAGATGACACTAATTGCTATGCTTTTTGAGCTATTTCAAGGAACTAACTTCCTAAATTTAGAAACAAGTCGAAAGATTGAATTGTTCACCCCTCTCCACCCCTTAATTGCTGGTCAAACCCAAAACATGTTTAAAAACTTTCATGCTTGTGTTAATTTTTCCAAGTAACTTATAGCTAAAGTACAGCATCAGCCTTTTAGCTCCCCCTGTTTGCGTCACTGACTAAGACGCCGTTTTAACGGTTAGCGGATTGCCAAAATAGTTTTTTTCAACTATCTCGGCTTTTATGAATATAAGATACAATCGTACTCAGTATAGGCTAAAATTATCTCAAAAGGTTTTTCCTGTATTTGAAGTAGAAACATTTAATACTGTATTTTTTGTGCACAAGTTTCTTTAAAAAATCTCACGCAAAATCCCAGTTTTGCCACTTGGCAGCCAAATGCTTCTTTTTCACATTGGTAATAAATTTGATTACATGCATTGCGTTGAAATTGTATTGAGGCTGACTACAGGCATTTTCTCCAGTACCAGTACTATTTTCTCCAATATGCCACAATTATTGCAATAGCAAATCCAATTTAATCTACAAGTTGCTCTCGCCAGGAGACAACGAAGGGATCTTGTGTGGGTCTGCAATCAGACTCCCATCTGCCTATACGTCTACCACACACGATGGAGGCTTTACCCTGGCCGTGTTTATTACTGAACGTCAAGCAGGAAAGCTATGAACACAAATGCTTGTAGTCTTTAATTTGACCCGACCGGGAATCGAACCTGAGTATACTTTTTTGGTTGCAAATGCTCGGTCCACTCGACCACTAATCAATTAAATATTGCAAGTAGCGTTTTGCTTTTCTTATTGTATTTTAAACAGCACAGCAGAACTTCAGAAGAGCTGCTAAATTAAACGTCACAAGTTGCGAGACTCGCAAATATAACGCATTGATGATAGATGTTATAGGAACAGATTTAAATAATTAAAAACGGTTGAGAATCAGACAGTCTTAAAAAATCTTCGGGTTAGCTTACAAATTGTAAGGCGAAGAAAGAAAAAAAATGTTTGCAGTTTTACGCCTCAGGAGCGGGGCCACCTGGCATTGTGCAAACGTGCCATATGGTAAATTCGGCCCTGCGGATTTGGCTGAACTACAATTTGTAAAAATTTAATAAAAGCAGTAAGCCTACTGTACGGTACTTAAATTTTTCATGGTCTACATTTTGGTGTGAAACCGTAACTTTAACGGTATACCAAGCAAACTCCAATCAATAATACTGCAGCACAATCGTTTTGGTCTACCTGCAGAACACAAACTTCAAAACCTTCGTTTTAAAAACCAAAACTGTGATGTAAAATTTACATTTTTGAATGATTTTAATTAAAAAATTAAAATTCGCTTTTTTTCTTAAATATTTGTTGCGGAAATAACTTGTTATATGTACACAATTTGTAACAAACCAAACGTATACAGTAGTATAGTAATACCCTTGAACGCCTATAAGATGGGTTTAATCTGGACCCTGGTCACGTTGTTGCATTATTGGATAAGACGCTCTATGATGATTATCTCTGCTTGGTGGCTTCGAACAAGCAGCAAATTCAGTGGACAAGAATTCGAAATAATCCACAGGAACATTGGATCATTGGAAATTTCTAAGCCGGGACGGATTCCTCTAAACACGAAGTAGTCATTGCAATTAAAAGTGCGCGGATTGTCAAATAGTCAGCCTCTGACACTGTCCAGTGAAAGGAGAATAAATATACGACACAGAACAATAACAACTTTATGACATACTGTCCAATTCTATTGCTTGAGTGGAGGTTTGGGGAGAGCAGATTGCATTTGCATGGCTGGAATTGATTGGATGAACTTCTTGGTTCAAAACAACTTTAATCCGAAAATAAGCTGAAACAGCGTTTATTAGAGTGAGCTATGAAATCTGCGCAAAACTTTGTACATGTCTTTGGGATGAATACAATATTGTACACTTTTTTTACATTTTTATTATATGTCCTGCATTTTTATATATACACAGTATTGTGCAAATTAATTGACTAGAGTTGTTTTTTTGGGTTTTACACTTTGTTTTATGCTATTTTTTTGTGTGCTGGAAATATCTCAATTGTTGCTGTTGCAATGTTGGACAAATGCAGCAAGCATTTCGAGATGCAGCGAAACAGCGGACAAACAGGTATTATGACGTCACAGAAGATTTTGAGTAGGTCAATAATGTTTCAAAATGAAATCTTCCTTTTCTGTTGTGTGCAGGTAGTGGTTAGACATATTGGATGTATAAAATTGTTAATGGAAGCTGTCACTCCTAGGAAGCAAAATTGCGATCTCAATCTTTCCGAACATTGTAGCTACATCCAAATAGCCTTGTAAATATTGTCGCGGTTAATTAAAAGTCTGTGTCTCGCATTATCAAGCAGCAGGAGGCAACAGATTCTGTTACTCCGGGACGCAAAAGAAAGTGCGATAGAAAGCGTAAGCTGCACCAAAAGATGATATAATCCTTCTCCAAAATTGCAAAAAACATTCAAGAAAGACAAGTTTTGATTTACAAAACGATTTGGCATCAGCAAAAGTTCGTACAAGCTCAAGTGCAGTGAGAGGACGCCTGCTAGAGGCTGGTAGAAAGGCTAAGAAACCACTAATAAGCATTTTTGAACTAAAAGAATGAAAAATAAAAAAAAATGCAATGGGCAAAAGCACATAAAACTTGAACCCCAGAACACTGGAAGAAAGTAATGTTTTCAGACGACAGTCATTTTTTCATTGAAGGAAAGCACAGCCAATTTGTCAGGATCAGCACGTGTGAACGTCTAAGCCTTGCCCACTTTAATGAGGTAGTAAAACACACCCCAAAGAAGATGTTTTGGAATAGTCTTAGTCATAGGTGGGCAAGTTTATGCAAAACGTTAGCTTCGTCAACCACTAGTCCGTTAACAAACTTCACACCTCCGTTAACGTTAATCCGTTATTTTCAGCTTTAATTAACGGAAGTTAATAAAGTCCGTTAATTCGTTAACATTTTGCGTGTAATTTACATTTGTTTTTATTCACTCTCTTCTAAAACACGTATTGACGCTGTTGAGCTGATTGTAAGGAAATATTTATTGCTATGGTGGTCTTTTTGTGTTTTGGAAGTTACATTTGACAGTCTAATCTAATTTCAAGATAAGAATAAGTTCAAATGCACTGACGAAGCTGCGAACGGAACATCTTTGGAAATTGTGAACAGCGATAATTAATAGACCTATGAAGCTGCAGCTTATTATTTGCCACAAAAAAAAGCTCCTTTCTTTGCTTTCTTCGATAAAACTCGTGCTAATGCGCAACAAGTGCTACCAGTGAAAACTGGTTTGTACCGGTACGATGAATGAATGGTGCAAGAAATTAACGATAAAAACCTTAACGGAAGTTAATAGATTTTAACAGAAGTTAATTTAATCCGCTAACAGAACTTAACGGAAGTTAATTTAGTCCGTTAAGATGAAAAAACTTTTTAACGGATTAACGAGTTAATGAAAAAGTTAGCTTTGTTATTAACGGATTAACGATTAACGGACTTGTGCCCACCTATGGTTTTAGTTATTTTGGTTTTGGATCTCTTGTACCAATCGAGAGTATGATGAATTCAAACAAATATATTGACGTAATTGAAAAGAAGGTCATTGCAGATACAAGAAGGGCATTTCTTGATAATAGAAGAAATTTCCAACATGATCTAGCCCTTTGTCATTCTTTCAAAAAAGTGAAAATGGTTTTCCGAAAATACAAATTAAACATTTTAAAATGGCTTGGAAGCTCTTCAGACCTTAACCCCATATAAAATTTGTGGGCAATGATAAAATCTAGGTTGCAAGAATTGGATTGCACAACCATGACCAAGCTAATAGAGGCCATTACTCAAGTATGGTTTCGAGACCCTAAGATCAAAAAAAATGCCAAAAATTGACAAAATCTATGCCAAAGCGAGTGATGCAAGTGTTAAAAAGTAAAGATGGCCATATCAGTTACTAAACCTTAAGTTTTTTAAAGCTTAATGCTATAATAAAGCAGAATTCATTCATTGAGTGCTTTTTACTTCTCTAGTCAATTAATTTGCACAAGACTGTAGCTGTTGTATCACTTGTCCACTTTTCACGAACAGCTTTTTGGCTCAGGTGCCTGGCTATTGCTGAACGCTAATCGTCCTGACGAAAGTGCCAAATTTACGAAAATTCTTTACCGACCGAAGTGCTCACACGCTGGCAATGTTGTTTGGTGAAATGACAGTAAAGCACTGTACACTGTTTGGTTGGGGCTGATCTTTTGTTATTTGAAACCTTTTGTCACGCCTCAGCAATGAAGCAAGCACCAGATCCAAGAATCCTGCCAAAAAATGGACATGTAAGAACGCTAACTACATCTTTTTTTGCTCACCACAATAACCTTGCGGAAAGTTAACCGAACAGGAGAGTCTTTTATCTGTGCTAGGAGACACACTGCAGTTATCTTCTGGTAGCCATCTATCTGTTGACGTCAAGCACTTCATGAAAGGCCTATAACAAACGAAAAAATACAGAAAATAGCAGATTATGATAAATAATCTATTAGACAAAATACTATGTAAACATGCGTTCAGAAACGTCAACGAAAATGGTCTTCGAAGATCAAGAGGAGGAATTTAGCTCACGTTCGTAAGACTCAGTCCGACTTTTGACTCTGCAACGTCATTTTAAATCCCTTACCATTAAAATCCTGTCTACACCGCACCAATTTTGAGATGTCATCAGCTCCCAAAATAAAGAGCATCAATGATCTGTCTGCCCATTTATGCTTGATTCTGCGCGATGATGTCGGCCCGTATTCACAAATTTGTGGTCTTATCAGCGGATACAATGTCTGCAGCATAAATGCTAAACACTGGTTCGATACTAGACTAGGTCAAACCAAAAGCAATAAAAGTTGGTATTCACAGCTTCTCTGCTTGACGTGCAGCATTAGAAGGACAGTTTGAAAGCAGCCTTTACCAAGTGTGTTAGACAGGCGGCAGTTTGACTCTAAAATCTAAAATCCTGGCGAACTCTCAAATTCAGTTTTAATTATATAGCGATTACTCCGTATAAGTGGGCAGACTGAATGTAACCGGTAAATGTAAAACGGCGGTAGCAGTTAAAAAAAGAATCGGTCGAATCTTAAATGAAATTCAGGAAATGTAATGAAATACTCCAAGTCAAAATTTGTCAAAAAAGATGAAAGAGGAGGTTTACGAAACAGATATGTTACAAGGATTTAAAACGTGGTGTTTTAAGAGAAAAGAGAAGGCAGTTTTGAGAAGAACAGAAAAAATACAATTATTTGTGGTGAAGCTATATTGATTGAAAACAACAACAAAAAACACTGAGGAGTTGATGGGCATGTTGGGTGTAGAGTATTTGGTTAGGATGGCTTAAGTTAGCAATATGCGGTGGCAAGTCATGATGTTTGAGAAGAGAAGATGAAAAGGTTGCTGTAAAGGCTTTGAAACTTGAAATGCAGAGTCGAAGAGGAAGAGGTCGACCAAAATAAATGTGGAAAAAAAAGAATGCAATGAAAAAAATGGACTGGTAAATCATGATGCTAGTGATCGAACAAAATAGTTGGGCATTGTAAAATCAATGACTATACAAAATTCGGCCAACACCGTTGACCGGAAAGAATACGGATAAAAACTAATTGATGATGATGGCTCACTTTGCTTCTATAAAATAATTAAATTTGGCGATTCCTGGATCCTCCAGTTTTTTCCAAGAAAACTTTGTCGCAAGGTTTACAGTTTCAATCTGCAAATCGAATGAAGACCAATCTAAAAAAAAAAGTGAAGAAAGCAGTCTTTTAATCAAGATCGCTTTTGCTTTGCTTCTTTTTGCATGCACTTGTTGAATCAACAACGGTAATTGTAGAAGGACCGAGCCTTCAACATTGTCGATGAGAGTTTTGCATAAAGTAGAAGGTCAAAGATTGTTGAGAGTGACTATTGCACCGGAAAATTTTTAGTTAAAGAGAATAAATCAAAAATGAGGAATGTTTATTTGTGCATTTTTATTGCTTTATAAAGTTGTATTTGCACAATGTCCGTTTTTTGTCCGCTTTTGTTCATTTTTGTACGCTACGATTTTTCTTCTTCTTGAAAAACTATATTCTTTTTCGTCCGCATTTTTATATGTCCATATTCGCACTATAGTAACCAGGTTGTCACATACTGGACAAAAGTTTTCGAAAAAAAATTTTTACAAAGGTGTACAGCCCTATTTTGAAATATCGCTCTGGTCATTTATATACAAAATTTTTGAACAAAATTTTAATGAAGAAACAAACAGCCGACAGCGAATGTGGACTTATGAAAATGCGGGCGTAAAAACGCATAGTTTTTCGTGGAGAAAAAAAAAAGTAAACTAACGGACAAAAACGGATACTGTATAAATCCGCCTTTGAGGATTAAGGTTGGGTTTGGGTTAGGGTTGGAGTTATAGATTTGCATGGGGTTAGTTTTAGAGTAAGAATTTAACTTTTGGCTGGATTTGAGTCTGGTTTAATAAAAAAGAAGATAGAAATATCCGGTGAAATAAAGCTTTCCAACGATTGCTCTGGTGGCTTAATGTGGCTACTGGAAAATAGATTCCGGTTCCAGTCCCATTTGAATTCAAGCATAAACTTGAACATTTTGTGCAATTTGTTCTTCTATTTTTTCATATCACTGAAGCCAACAAATGATTATAAACTACAACTTCCCTGCTTGATAATTATTAAAAGAGGTCTAAACCGCGTGTAGTATAGGTGATGCTGGGCAGATAACACTTTGACTTGAAATAAATTTAGGCCATGCTTTTGAAGCAGGGCTGAAGATTTTAATTTTAATGGATAGAAAATAATTTTATTTAAACCGATAAATTTTATTCACTATCACATAGGCTTTTCCAATTTTTCGATTGGGGGATGGGGGGCAAACCACAAATCACATGTAATGATGTCATCAGAAATTTTCGAAACAAGAACTTTTTGTGAGACAAAGATATCGTAAAATGGAAGATCAAAAGCAGTGATTTGGTCTGGCACTTGACCAGAATTTGGTAAAGGAGAGGGCTTAAACCAAAAGTTGAAAGGTCAAAATGTCTAAATTGGAAGACGTGTTGAGCAGACTAGTGTAACTCAAACTGGGATCTGGAGGCGGAGCCCCCAGCCGCCGGAGGCTATGGGGGTCAGGAGACGAAGCCCATGCTGCTGCGCAATTTTTCGAAATTTTTGGATAAAAAGCTATTTTAATGCCAGTGATGGATCACAATTTGCACGTGTTCAGAGCCATTTGAAAGAATTAGATTTTTAACATTTGAAAGCCAATTGAAAACATTAAATTATTCAATCTTCATTTTAATTACAATCTAAGTCCAAAACACTTTAAAATCTTGCATTTTGAATTCAATTTTGTTAGTGATTTGGCCCAGCAGATAGGGGAAGTATGCGATACATTGCCTCTTGATATATTTTAGCTGTAAATGATGATCCACTTGAAGATTTTCTTAGAGATTTTTGTTTTTTATGAAAATAACTAGTTGTAGGTGTACCTGTACAACCAGTGGGCCCAGGCCCCCTCAATTTGTTCCATGAGCATTTCTTCTAGCTGATTTATTTCCAAAAGTATTTTGTTGCGAAAAGACTGGCCAGGTGTGGGTGAATTGTTTCCATTGAAAAATGGTACAATAGATGGTTAGGTCTGCTAATCATGTTATTGCCCGGGGTCCCAGGTACTTTAGGGATTTTCGCGACATCTTCCTGCCAACTATAGGTGAAAACTAAAAAAAGTCTTACCATCTGAAAGCGGGGCCCCTGGCACTGAACTATATAGAATATCCGGCCCTGGTTAGTGCATTACATTCACAAAAAGGTTAGATGAGGCCTAAGGTAGCGACTTTTAGAAAAAAATTCTTAATTTCACCGGGGTTATACATTTAAATTGGTTGGCAAAACTTGAATTTATTACTGTCGTACGTGTGTACTGCTGTACGCGAAAAATGTTAAAAGATCCCGAAACTGAAGAAACAATAGTCTTTCCAAATTTTTATCATTGGCAGCATTTTAATTGGGGGGGCCTGGGACCCCCTTGGCTACGCCTATGCATCATCACCGCAAAAAAATTGATGGAGCATGAATAAGAAACCCAATTTTTCATTTTGGGCAAAATGATTCCTCAAAATTGAATTATATGTTTGCTAAAGCAGAGATAATAATTAACTTTTTTGGATAATTTAACCCAATTTTCATGAAAGAATCATTTTGCCCGAAAGTTGAAAGTTCAGCTATTCAACCAAGTTTCTAAATTTTTTTGCAGGCACCATCTCCCGAGGTTTCTTTTGACTATACTACAGTTGATTTCACTTGCTACACAAAGCGAGTTAGCATTCGATCAGTAAAGCGTTGTTTAGTTTTGCTTTCAACTCATTCGTTTGCGCCGATAGCTGGTAGCTATTGTTTTGTTAAATACACGAGACTGTAACTATCCACCCACTTTATTTGGGCACAAACAAAATGTAGAAGATCTTCTGCGCTCCCAGCCAAATATATTGCGCATCTCCACCCCAATTCAACTTTTTATCATCACATTATTCATAGTTCATCTGCCCGCATGTCAACTCTATTTACCTGTCTCATTACATGCGCCTGTTCCATCTACTACAGAGACACAAGCAATCACAAATGACAAGATGTCGAAGTTGATCCAAATTGAGAATTTTGAAGTCCGATACATGGTTAGGTTTCACAAATTCTTCAAAGTTTAATTTCGTTTTGATGCTTCAAACCTTATAAGTGAACTGATTGGTGCAAAAGATTTAGAATACCAAAATTCTTAGTCTATAATCGTTACATTGTTTTTCTCTGTTTTATTCTAGCTACGTCATTTTCTCTGAGCAACGCTTTTTTTTTTATTTGTGAACTTGCTTTTCAGTCGTGCGTGAGAAGTTCATAGAACAGACGTGCAGCAGTTACGTGGTATTTTTTTAAACCTACACTTTCTGTTTTGTTTTGTTTTTCGATGTCTTGCTTCATCAATATAACATTAACGAGAATGTCATGGCTGCATTAAGGCCAGGGGCAGATTCCCGGAAAACCAACAAAAACGTACTCTATTTTGCCTTCTAACATTCGAAGTACACGGTTTGCGGCTAAAAAGTGCTAAAAACCATTTTTTGTTCTTTGCTTTGTTTTCACACCCAAGTTATTGCCCGCAAGAGACTAAGCGACAATTGTCCCCATTTCGATTTGTAAATTGTGATACAGTTTAAATTTACCTTGAAAAGAAAATTCAGTTTTTTCTCATTTTAGATCATATTTTGTTTGGTTTTGTTAATTTTTTTTCATTTTTGTGTTTTTGAAACCGATGTCAGTGATTTGACAAAATTTTGGTTTACTTTTTCAGCTGTAAACCTTTTCCTGAACACGTAAATCTACGTATGTGTATTTTCTTGAATGATATATGGAAGCTGAGATTGTCTCATTGCACTTCTACGTGCTTGACCGGCTGCACTGAGAATTGAACATTGACACTGCGATTCTGATGCTCAGTACTCACTGTGCGACTTCCGCGTCAGCTTGTTCACCAATGTTCTGCTCTACATGCAAAATCTCACTTATCTTGTTGTTTCATCAACGTTATTGAAAAAAAAGTTACCGCAATACGTGACAAATCCTAATGTGATAGTCACGTGGAAAAATAAATAAAAAAAAAGTGTTATTTTCTCCCTTGGTGAACATTTGTGATATAAGTCGCTTTACGACTATTATCTCTGCTTGGTGGCTTCAAACATGCAGTAAATTCAGTTCATAAAAATTCGAAGAAATTCTCAGGAACATTGGATCACTTGCGGATTCCTCCAAATACGAAGTAGTAATTGCAATGAAAGTGTGAGGGTCGTCCAACAGTAAGCCTCTGACGTTCCTCGGTGACTGGAGAACAAATATCCCCAACAACATCATTTTTGCTCAGTCAATGGACTCATAGTTGCATTACTATCCTTCTGTCACAAAAAGAGTGAACAATGTTTTTTTTCACGCGAATTCGCGCATTTTTAGAAGTTGCCCTTCCTCTAAGCTTTTTGGAAGATTTTTGGCACCTTTCAGTCTACCTGCTGCTTGTTTAAAACAACAATTCAGAGATAAAAAGCGCTATTCTAGGACGCTGCTGCATAACCAAGGTGGGCCTTGAACCCACATTATGCTATCAAGATTGTAATGAAAAGGCGATTTGCTCTTGTCGGTCTAGCTGATGATATTGAATATTAGTTTCTTAATTCTGTTTTAACAGTGGACTGGAAAAGGGCTAAAAACGTGCCTCATTAAAGCCCGCTTTACGCTATGCGTAAAATCGTGCTGAGCGTAGTTTTGATATATTTTAAACAGAAATTTAGTAAGCCTGGTGTACCGTCTTATCAGCGTACTCGCTGCTAGTTGGTTTAAAAAAAAAAGATATGCTCATACGCAGAGGGAGTAGACCTGGTGGCCTCAGCGTTGTGCGCAACGACGTGAATAAACCGTGCAATAACAATTCTTTCGGAAAAATTTGGACAAATGGCCAGGCAAACTGCTGTTATCCAATAATTCAAAGGTTGTTTTCTGAACTTGCGGCTGTTTTTGTGGTGCATATTTATCCTCCTGTCACCGACAGCGTTAGACGCAATCTATAGGACGATCCGCACCCTTTTTATTGCAATGCCTGCTGTGTGTTTAGAGGAATCCACACCTACTTAGAAATTTCCAGTGATCCAATTTTGTTTCTGTAGATTTCTTTGAATTCTTGCCCGCTGAAATTGCTACTTGTCTAAAGCAACCAAGCAAAGATAGTCATCGTAATGCGTTTTATCCAAGGATGCAACAACATGACCAGGGTGCGGGATGAACACACATCATGCGATCAGGGTCGTTATAACAAGGATGCCTTTGCCTTCTAGTAACTTGCAAACTCAGTTCATTCTATTTTATCTTGATACGTTCAAAATTGTAGAAAATAGAAACCTCATGTTATTTTAATCTTCGTTGGTGCACATTGCATACAAACTTTAATAAAATTGCTATAATTTAAGTACAGTAAGACCAAGTCAACCAACCTTTTTGTAAAAATTACTGATAAGCTATACAGTATACGCATTATTAAGAGTTTTTGAGGCATAATCAAAACTACAATTAACAAAAGACAAACTCTTTCAAAATTATTTAAAAACCATAAAAATTGGAATTTGATCTTTCGATAAGAATTTTAAGGTTTAATTTTGATTATGTTTTAAATTTGTTATCAAAAATGTATGAAATTGCGTCACCTAAAGGTTTAGTGACGTTATCATTTTTACTTAAGCAGTTTGTCATTCATTACAAAAATGCTTGTTCCCAGAAAGTTAATCTCCTGCTGTATGTAACGTCTTTAAAAATTATGTCATTATTTTTGACAATGTCGGTGAAAATCTTCCTCTAAATTTGCGCTATCGACTCAATACCAAATTGATTTAAGCAAGCAACCCCTCATCAAAACTTGGTAATCTTGTATGATTTCAGGTCTTAGGGTTTGAAATAAGCATCCAGAGACCGGTTAGATCGAGGTATTTTAACTTAGCCGGTAGAATTTAATTCAAAACAACAAAACCTATATGACGTAGAGGCGTACTGGTTTCAAATGACGTTTCATCTGAAACAATGTGTGAAATTTTTAAAACAATGGGTGGCTTGGTAAACAAAAGGTTGCGCCGTTTCTTAGTGACAATTTCGTAGCGAACATTGTGTGAATGTCTCTGGATTAATGTGAAGCATATACGCTATCGGCACCATTTCTAGATATTTCGCGGTGCGGAGGTTTTGGTAAATTTATTGGTCTCATGAAACAAATTTTTTGTATATATGTTTTTTTGTAAAGACAGCAGTATTTTTAGTTAAGAGTCAGTATATATGCAGTTTATGTTGACCGTTTATTTACTTTTCAGACATTGAGGATGACTTTATAGGCGAAGCATATAAAGTCATCTGCTCTTAAATTCTCGCTGATTGGTGTTTGGTTTTAGAAGTATTAGTTTATACAGGTTTATAATTTCAGAATGACAGCAAAATTGATAATTTTTATTTTAACTGAAATGCAGCAACCAAATACTGGATACGCAATGAAAGAAAAATGTTTATTGAATCAGCTTTAAACTTTGCTCTAATATCTACTTAAATCTTAGTGACGGCCTGTGGGCAAAAATTGTTTCTCTGGACTTTACAGTAAACATGATGAATACTATGAATACCGGTTTCAATGTTAAAACTGTCTACTAATGTTATGCGTTAAACACAGAGGTGATTCAGAATGGAATTTTATGTAGATAATTGCTCACTATCACAATGGTAAACACAAACTGGTAAAATTACCAAAGAAAATTTTTATATAATTGTGGCTGCAAGAAAATATGTTTCATTCACGTCAACTGAAAACCTATAACGATACATAATTTAATGTATATTTGCAGTAAACTAATCTGTTAATGAAAAGTTTTCTCAAATTATTCTGCTAAAAGGGCACAAACTTAAATGAACTGAGCTCATATATACGAGATATACCGATCATCAAGATAATTTTTTGCTAATTTTAGATGAAAGTAGCTGTGGTTTTACAAACTTTTGCAAATTTGCATTTTTTATTGCAAGATTAGTTTTTCAAAGATTTGCTTAAAGCTGTCAGGTTTTAATTTTTCGTTTTAGTAATAAATTTTTAGAAGGGAAGACGCAGTATAAAAACATACTTCACTTAAAATCATGTTTTGGTTTTAACTTTTTCTTTGTTGTTCTCGTTTTTATAACAAAAATTTTACATCTTTCCTTGCCAGGAAAAATCGACTCTGGCGCTATCTTTTAATCAAGTTTCCGCCTGCTTTGACTCAGTTTATTGCTGGACGTTAAATTGTAAACGCACGAGCGTACCCTTAGCAAGTATTAACAACTTGTACGCTAGTAAGACGGTACGTTGGGCGTAACAAATTTCTGTTAAAAGTAATCCAGAAATACTCTTGGACGCTCACACTACACCTAGTGCGGGCCTTAGGAGTTGACCATTTTTCGGTAGCATCTTTCCTGTTAAAGATATGCTTGCTTATAGCCAGTGCTTAAACAGAGTTAATCATTGCGAAGCTGCAGGGCATCTAGAATGCAACAACAACATAATGAGGGTGCGAGTTGAACCCACATTAAGCAATGCTTGCTGTAAAAACGAATCTTGGTTACTTTACATTGAGTTTTACATATCACACGATAGAGAAAACGAAGGTTTTTACGCACAAAATTATTGATTATGTATATATTTTACGCAAAAAAATTCACGGTGATCTAATGCGTATTTTATGGCACTTCAAGTAGTTCGCCATGGTTTAATACTGCAAAAAGGAATAAAAAAATAAAAACATTGGTACGAAACTAACAAGGAAGAAACTATTTCACTGGAAGTTTTTATCTGCTTTTTATTATTTCTAAGTAACGCTATTTTACAGATTCAAAAATGTCAACCTCATCATAAAACAAAAAACATTTTACTTCGAACCAAATTGTCTTAAATTTATAGTGGCAAAAAATTTCTGAAAATTCAAAGTTTGCTGTAGTAGAGGGAAGTGTGCTTTGTAATCTGGCTTACATTTACAAAAAAGCAGTTGCGCAGCTTGTACGTGGTACTGTAGTAGGGTAACAGAACTGGACCAACTATTCGAAACAACTCTGACTAGTTCTGAAAACGGATTTTATACGCGGTTCCGGTTTTCAATCGAAATTCGTAACTGAGCAAAGCTAACCCGAACAATTCGGTTTAGTCATCGGGAGTCAGAAAATTAAAGTAAAAATTTCTGACCACAAAAGCATAAAAACAATGTAATGCAAAACAAGTTCAAAAGTTTCCGTGACTTAGACTTCATTGTCAAACGTTAGTGTTAGTTTATCTTTATGAGTCATCGCTTTGTTTCAAAAATGCTTGTTTGTCTTTTTTTTCGCTTTTGAAACAGAAAATATTTTTTCAAAACAAAAATCATTTAGGTGCAACTGTTTTGAAAATATTTTTCAAAAACTCATGAGCTGTCTCACGCAGGTACTTTCAAAAGACCTTCGTGTTTAGGTTTTTTTTTTAACTTCAATTGCTGCAAAGTAGAAAATGAATAAAACAAAGAAGACCAAATCAGACAAAAAAGGGAAGCAACTCCTGACGCCGGCGGATAATACATTTTCCGATGATGGTACGTGACTTTCATATCGCATTCGACCTTACTCTTGCATACTGCATTGCCAGGTTAACCACAACCTTATTCCCCGAATTGCCTAGGTCAGGATGTAGCAAAGGGACCTTTTACGGTCTTTGAGTCAAGCTGCCATTTGCCCACCTGTCTACCACACACGGTGGAGGCTTCACTCTGTTCCTTTTTTTTTGCTGAGCATCAAGCAAATAAGTAGTGAATACCAATTTTACAGTCTTTGGTTTTAACCGACCGGGAATCGAACCAACGTTTACCGTTTTTCAGCAGAAGTTGAGCAAAATCATATTTTCGGTCCCCAATGATAAGAACTTTCATTTTTGCCATGTCAACACTATTTTGTTACGTGTTAATTTTATACTGTGACTTATTAAAGTCAAGTCAAAAACTCCCTTCAAACTAAACTATTGTCATATCATGAAACATTTTATTTAGTTTCGACTTGAACTTAAGTCATTTTCAATCTTATTCAAATAGCTTAATGATATTGAAAATGACTCAATAGAATGTTTATTTTTATCTTGGCCATTGTTTTTCGTCAACTAATTTTATTTCTTTTTTGTTGTTTTATTACGTCATCTTATTTTTTATAATTTTTCAGCAACCATCGATGAAATGCGATCGCAGCGTGCTGCCAGCGAGGCCTCATTCGCCATTCACCCGAAGAAAATTCAATATGAAAATACCTACAGACTTGAGCCTGAGGTATCTGAAACCTTGAGCCTTAAAACTTTTGTGTTGGTGTACTGCTTGCGTTCAGGGCCTCAGCCTAAGCCGACCATCAGGAATCAGCGGATCTTTGGGTTCTCTTTAGACGGAACTCACGAATAGCTCATGAAAAGTAAACCACAGAAGATAATCACCAATTGTAACGAGACGTAACTCCGGTCCAAAAGTATGTACGGGACAAAAAAAACTTTGTCAGGGCCGTCTAGTAAGTATATTACGGACAAAAAAGTCCTCAGAGCCAATTTATTTTAGTTATTTATATGTCAGGCGGGGCAAGTCCTCTTCCTTCATCTGCTACCTCTTCTCTGGTACCGGCCTCTTTGCATTGTATCATATAACTGTATTGTTCAAGCACTAGATGTAGTCAGACTGCATTCTTTGCTTAAACATAACTGACCGAATGCATTAGCTATGTTTCTCCTTGCAGCAAAAAGATATTACGTCTATAGCTTTATGAAGTATGTACAAAGAAGAGTGCATTTCCGTTAACCTTTTTGCATGAGGTTTTGCAATGGTGTTGATGAAAATTTTCAAGACCCTTAATTTCGTCAAAAATATTGGTTATTGCATCACAGAAGCTTGTATCATGAATAGTATTACCTTATAAAAGTATTCATAACAACCGTGATATCTTTTATTACGAATGGTGTTGATTTTTTCATGAACATCATTGCAAAACCTGATGTAAAAAGGTTGCGTAATGCACAAAATTAACGCTGGTATGTTGATGATATTGAGATCGAATGATGGATAGACTATTCTTGGATATTTTCGGTAGCCGCTCATCATGCAAAGACGTCGTTTAAAAAAATGAGGTGCCACTTTTTCAGTATAAACTTGGGAGTCCACAATTTTGCTTTTTCAAGTATTCGACTTACTTGCTAAGGTTTCTTTCTAACGGAAAATGATTACATATAATATGAATCATGTGTTTTAGGCACGATTCAAATCATACGAAATCGAAGGAACAGCTTTTGAAATTCTGAAAAAGCATCTGGAAAACAAGACATATGATCCTGAAATGGGGAGGAAGGAATGCCAACACATTGCCACAAGAATTTCAGAAACACTTAAAGCTAAAAACTACAAACGATACAAACACGTGGTGATAGTGAGCATAGGAAGTGTGAAGGAAAGACCTGGAGTTTACTTGGGCAGCAGATGCCTTTGGAACGACAAAACTGATTCATTTGCCACTGTAAGGTTTGAAAACTCATCTTTATATGCGCTTGCTATGATCTATGGACTGTATTATGAATAAAATTTACATTTCAAAGGCACTCTGTTTTTTACTAAAATAATAAAAAAAACTTGAGGCTAAACTTCGCCCAAAATTTCAGAGAAAAAAAATTAAAAGCAGAAAATTAAATGCGAAGTAACAGAACATTTCCACGAAATCAGTAGATCTTTCTTGAAATTTTCTATATTGACATTTTTGATTTATCTGAAGAATCTTTTATTACTCATTATCCATAACGAAAAACACTTTTAACCTAGAACATGTGGCACTTCTTTCTTTAATAACATTTACGAACATATGAGGTTGAAAATTAGTGAAAATTTTAAAACAGCCTGCCTCTCAACACAATACTTACCAGTACGCTTTGAAAACAAAAGAGTGTTATTGCTTATTCCTCAATCAGTTGCTACGGTTATACGGTGAAATAAAATATATGAATTAGTAGTTTACTGTACTGTACATATTTCTTGAAAGCCATTTGCAGCGACTTCATGCTATATTGTGTATCATAAGCGAATCTTTATGTTACTTCAGAATATTTGCGACAGATTTGAAATATTTCTCCTAGAAACGAATTAGAATCATCAAAACAAATTTCGAAACGTTTAGCATTGAATAAGATTGATGATCCATGTTTAGTTGTTTACCCTTCACTCACGAGGAAGCGATCAACGATGACGCGTTTATTTTGGACGAGTCGTCCGCACCCGCTTAGAACTTAAGTTGACTGTATTTGAAACTTCCTAGGTTAACCTGTCTTCTTCTAGAGGAAATTTTTTACTTGCTCGCTGTTCAAGACGACCGTTTGTTGAATTGGCTGCGTTACAACCGAATAACAGAACCTTAGAACTGTCGTGAGAAACCAACTTCGAAGACTTTTCGATCCGCGCCGTCCGTCTTTGAAGTAAAACTACACACAGATTTTTCCCAAAAAATCTTTATTGACAAACTGCATCAGCTCCGGAATACAGCGCCCATGGTAGATCACTTCCAAAGTGGATTTAGGCTTGGATTAAAAAACGAAATCGCTCTGGGGTTAAAATCGGCCACTCGCTGACTGCACAAAATACTACAATGATTAGACATATGGGTCTCCGATATATAAAGCCACCTTGATAAGGCATAGCGACAGCATAAAACAAGTTAGTCATCACGGTTTTTTCCGAGTAGCCGGTCACTCAATTTCCGATGCGGGGGCAGTTATTTATTATGAAAAACAACGGAGGTTAAAGAGAATCCAGCACTTCAATCAAATTAACGCACTTGTGTCATCACGAACGTGGTACTATTCTTTTTACAGTCCAAAAAATATTTTTCTCTCCCAAGGGTTAGTCATGTTTCATAAACATCGTGCTTCTAGCAATTTCAGCAAATACATAATAGAAAAGATATGTTCTTTAATTTTGTACTCTTCTTAAACAATACAATAACTCAAACGCAGAGCCCGTTATTTTCCGGTTTCCAGAATGTCACTTATTTGTCTTCACGATGCTAAGTCGGTTGCACAAAAGTAAACTAGCAAAATTGAGCGTTAATATTTAGCATGCACGATGAGCGGTTCGGTTCACATTTCGACTTCGACTATTTTCGATAATACGGGCACAATTTATGGAACACTCGCTAGAAGCCATTTACCCCTCAGGCAAAATAATTAGATTGAAAATTGTTAAATTGGCAAAAGAAACGCCTATAAATTACATAGAAAAATTAAAAATAGTTTTGGCTATTTTTTTGAGATAAGGTTTGCAATGATCTGTGAACAATTATTAATACTTTAAGAGATGATACTTGCAATTTGAACAAAATTATTCAATGGCGAATGAATTTTCGACATTTACCAAGTTGTCTTGGCCAAGGTACAATGAAGAAGCCTTCCGTTTTTGAGTTAAAGTGCCACCTGCAAACTGTCTATTTTTTGGTTTTTTGAGTCAAAGTGCCTCCTGCAAATTGTCTATCCCGCAAACGGTAGAAGCTTTGCACTGTTCTTTTTAATGCTGAACATTGAGCAGAAAAGTTAGAGCTAGGAATGTGGTACTAATCTTTATAGTTTTTGGTCTGACCCGACCGGGTATCAAACCCGAGTTTACCGTTTCAGTAGCAAAAGTTTCGATTTCCTAACATACAATAGAAAGATTTTTTTGTATCAAGAAGTTAAGAAATAAAGTAATATACTACCGAGATGAAAGCAAAACGAACCAAATCATTCAGAAATAGCTACAAAAAAGATCCTACTGTTGATTGTTTGAAGATCGCATTTTATCAACAACATGTTCATTTTAAAAGTTTCAAAAAATTCTGAAGCTAAATTTTATGCTGCAGGTGGCTGCTTGACTCGAAGACTACACAGTTATTGTTTAAAATCCACTTCTTTAATTTGCGAGGAAATTGCATAAAATAAGTTGTCATGTCTTGTCTTATATTTATACCACCAAGCAGGGGTGCCGATCTTTGTTGAGCATTGGGGAAATATTTTGCAATTTTACCCTAATTTTGCTCTATTTTCAACATTGGGGGGAATGAATCTCTACCACAATTTTTTTCAGGTAAGAAAATTCAGTGAAGACCAAAAAAAAAGGTCTTCACCAAAACTTGAAGAGTTTTTTTCCCCGACTTCAAGTGAAGACCAAAAAACTGCTCCAAACGTCATCCAGCCCTCAGATGCAGACCAGAGTCAAATTATTGGGGGGGGGGTGAAGATGTATACCATAATCAAATTATTTGGGGGATGCCCCTCGGGTTTCGGCACCCCTGCCACCAAGTACATATTTCAATTTGGTTCCAAGTCTAACCCTTTATTGGCAGTTTTATTTTTAACTTATCGACTATGAGACAGTTTTTGACGTTCAATTGTTTTTACTGCGACTTTTCTCGTAATCACAACATCACAACACTCCTCTAAGTGTAATGTTAATGAAATAGAAAAAGTGCTACAACGCTTCGTTGTTCGAAGCCTCTTCAAATATACGGTCGAAATTTCAGCCAAGGTATACAGTATGATGTCATCAAAAAGTTTGTGACGTCATTACTCTGACTGGAGCAGTTTTTAGCATACTGTAGAATCAAATAGCCAAAATAATTATAAAATTCGGCCTAAACATCACTAACAATACGTCATCTCCTTCAAAATAATAAAATATGTTTTAAACTATAGTTAAAAATCAGCCAAACCTAGCAAACTGTATACAAAATAAGAATTGGGTGTCGTGGCTCTTTGACACTATTAGTGGCAGACTGTAGTCTAATGGCAGAAATAGGGAGAAAATTAGTGGTTCAAAATATACAGTATTATTAGTTTTTGATGCCAAAGTTTTGCTTTTTCCCAACTTTTTCCAGATTTCTAGGCAATACGTCGTATTTAATATCTTACACATTAATAGTTATTTTGTGATAATAATAGTGGTCAAAAGTGTCTCACGTATGAGTAATAACGTTAACGTCACAAGTTGGCAGCACAGAGTAAAAAAGCAACATTTAGCACGAATAGCGCTGGGCATTTCAGAATAGTTGGCTATTCCAGCGTTATTCCGAATAGCTAAAACCGAATCCAGAATAATGAATCCTATTCTGGTTAAAATTAGCTTAAGTTGCTGAAAAAATGATCATTTAGTCAACCACCACCGATATCCAGAAAAAATTTATTCACGATTTGCTTAATTAAAGCAGCACATCATTGCAACGCATGACATTGCGTCATTCTAAAATGTTCACCACTTAGTTTCGTTCTTAGTTCGCTCACAGTCAAGCCTGCAGTGGAGAAACACCTTTCGGAAGAAATTGATGTTACAGAAATGCAAAGATATTTTGAAAATGGGAAGTTTAGAATTTGTGGACCACCATTTCATGTGTCCAGCTTAAAAGTTTAGAAAGTTTGAATTTTGGAGGGTCCCGTTTGGGGGGAGGTTTTCTTCATATTTGCCAACCCTGAAAATTTGATGCGTCTATAACGTGAGTGGTTAAAAAGTTTGAATTTTGGCTGTCCCGCTTGGGGGATCCCCTATTTTGGTACCCCAAATTTTGTCAAAATTTTATCTTTCCTTTATATTTGCGTACCTAAAAAATTTCATGTATCTAGCTTGAAAGGTTAAAAAGTTTGAATTTCGGAGGACCCCGTTTGGGAAGGAAACCCCATCGTGGCGCCCCCAATTTTTATTGGGTTTAATTTATTTTTAATATCTGCCCATTCCGAAAATTTGATTCATCGAGCTTTAACGGTCTAAAAGTTTAAAATTTTGGAGGACCCGATGAGGTGGATCCCCCCAACCTGGCACTCCCAATTTCTGTGGCACAAAAGTCCTCCCTAATATCTGTAATTGCTCTAACTTTGAATACAGTGCGTTAAGCGGTTTAAAAGTAGATAGCGGCAGAAGAAAAAGAAAAAAAGTACGAAAAAAGATGCAAAACAAGAAAAATAATATTAAAGTTGGGAAGAACGAACGTTATCAAACCAAAGGTGGTTGGTAGTGTGCTCAAAAATCATAAACCGTTTTCGTCAATATCGGTAATTATATCTAAATATATCGGTTCAAATTCGTCAACTTTTTGCCCACTTTCAGCAAGTAAAATTTTGATCATGTGACCGGGCGTCCCCAAACTCGGTTTACTTAAAACATTCATAAGCACCCACATTGTGTTTAAATTTCAGCTTTGTACGTCAAGTGATTTTTGAGTTATGGACAAATTAATAAATTTTCAAGCCAAAATCGCTTTGTTTATGTTTTTTGTGTCTCAATTCACGATCACGTGACCTAGGATCCCCAAGATTGGCACACATGACACTTTCATTAATTCCTATGTTGAGTCGAAATTTCAACTTTTTAAATTTTTGCCATTTGCTAGTTATAAGGCAATCAATTCTCATCTGCCAAAATTCGCGAACGAAAACACACGAAGTCCCAATTACAGCGCAAATGGCTCACTACACGTTTATGCGAGAATTAACTGCAAACAATTTTTACCAACGTCATTGCGTTGATTTAAAACCGATTCCAATTATCCGGTTTATATTTCAATTTGGATTCAGGATAGTTTGGAATTCGGATCCTTCTGGATTCAGTATTCTGAAATGCCCATCCCTAAGCACAAACAATAACGAATAAAGGTGAATTTACACAGTATCCGATTTTCGTCAGTTTTTGTCCGTTTTTTTTTTTCATTTTTGCTTATCCATAAAAAAGTACGCACTTTTTCATCAGCATTTTTATAAGTCCATATCCGCACTAAGTAGACTGTTATACTGCATATTGACAAAACTTTCGTTCAAAAATTTAGTGCATGTACGATAAAAACGATATTTCAAAATAGGGCAGTACTTTTTACGATTTTTTTTTTTCGAAATACTTTTGTCCAGTATTTGACTGTCTAGTTAGTGCGGATATGGGGACGAAAAAGAACATACATTTCATTGAAGAAAAAACGTACAAAAAAGGACAAAAGCGGACGAAACACGGATACTGTGTAAATCCATCGTAAAGCGGATTTTAGCGCTCACGTGCATTTTTACGCGAAAATACGCATGATATCATTTTCAATGTAAATACAAAAAAAAAGAAAAAGACAAAATGCATGCAGCCAAATGATGAGCGTATTTCTGTAGCGCAAATACGCTGTTACAAAACCGTAACAAGTTGAAGCAGATAATAACGGCAACCCTGTGGGGAGCTCTACGGGTCTTCACTCCAGTTTTCTAACTACCTGATCCAAAGAAGATCACAACCACAATCCGTAGATATTAAAAGAAATGTATTTAAGTAAGGTGTGAAACATTAAAAGCAGACAACTTAAAAATGGAGCAGAATTTCACTAAGATTATCCCAACTGACGTCCAAAAATAAATCCATTTAAACGTTCTGAAAATGAAGAAGTGCTCACTTTTCCAGCAAAAATAAAGAATGAATGAGCCCAGACACGTGAAACGTGTGAAAAACTAGAAAAAAGGTTTTCACGTGATCTTAATTACGGAAATGCAACAACAAGCGCAAACAAGGACCAAAGGCTGCACGTCATTTGATTACACAAGAGGCACTCGAATTTTGTGATTCTGGAACATACGCGTGATCAGTCAACGCCACCTAGAAAAAAGAAGGCCTTTTAACGATAGCGCCGCATACGCGATGACGTCACGAGATTAGGTCAATCGTTGTTTGACTAACGCGCATAGAGCACAACGCTACGATTAAATGATTGCAAGAGCATCGCATTTGCACTATCGCAGACAGGGGCGCACGCAGGGGGGGGCCACGATGCCATGCCCCCCCCCTTTGGCCCAACTGCAACAGTGCTACAAAAAAATGCACAGAAAATGACATAAAGAAGTCGCATTGTCTCGCCGTGCTTCAACTAAAATGCCAAGATGACTACCTTATTTTTTGGCTAATATACGCCGATTTTCTGGAATAAATTTTTTAACCTTATTTTCTGGGGTCGGCTTATCGGGAGGGTATGACTTCGGACCAGAAAATGCCGGAGGTCAAAATTGCAATTGTGTTACTGTTAACGTCAGGGGCGGCTCGTAATGAAAGCTAAAAAAGCTGCAGCATACCCTGCATCATCTGTTTGTTTTTATTATTTCTATTATTAATATTTTTATTTTGGATAGTTTTAGAATTGCTGTGGTGACTAGTAATTAATTAGTCACCTTTACCCCCCCTCCCCCACTTTGACCGCAAAAATTAAAAATTATTGCATTTTTATAACTAGTAACATTTGCATTTAATTATTGCATTTTTATTTTATAAATATTTTAAACAAAGAAATTGGAAACTCTTGAGAAAAGGTGTTCACTTTACAGCTTTTATAACCAGGGTGTCGAACCGTTTCAAATAATGGTTCGGGTTCAGGTTTAGCTCCTGCTCAAAATATTTTAGCGGTTCAGGTTTGGTTCGGGTTCACTTGAGCACCATTTTCGAGGTTCAGGTTTGGTTCAGGTTCACTCAAGTAAAATATTACCGGTTCAGGTTCGGTTCGGGTTCATTGACTCAAAATTTAACTGCCGTTACTCGTCTCGTCCAGAAAAAAAAAGGAGAAATTGCTGATCCTGTTGATGATGACCACTGCTCTTATTGTGCGTGTACCAGCGCCAGCGGCATCCAGATAAGGAAAAATATATTCCTACTTTTGTTAAGGGTTCAGATTCGGTTCGGGTTCACTTGAGCACAATTTTGAGGGTTCAGGTTCGGTTCGGGTTCACTGAAGTAAAATTTTGCTGGTTCAGGTTCGGTTCGGGTTCACCAAAATGAAACGGTTCATTCGGGTTTACGGTTCGGGTTCAGGTTCAGTTCGACACCCTGTTTATAACGCATTGAAATTGTACGCGGTGACGTCACAGCTAGTCTTTCTTCACTCACTGTTGTGATAAATGGACAAAAATATGCTGCGACTCGCGCAGCTTTTTTGGCTTCTGGAGAAATGTAAAAATGTGGTTACTGGATAGCAAGTATTAAATTATTGAACATATCACATCCTATTCTGTTGTAGGATACTGCGGTGAGTGTAGACTGTAGAGTCGTGAAAGGATATATGCTAAACCAGAACGTAACATCGCAAGTGATATCCAGGGACTTCGGGGCAATATCCAAATTTGACTGAACTTTGTTGCGCTTTTAGATAGTGACCAAATTGCGTTAAATGAATTTGTAAATGTCAAATCAAATCTTTCGTAGTACTCGCTGTATTACGTTGAGGCGTATCATGAGTTGACGGGGCCCATCTTCACGTCATTGCGCCTGGGCAACACAGCTTCTTTCATTGTTCACAGCCGTTGGCGACACTGCGTCCAATTTTACCGGTCCGAGATTTAAACGTCTGACCTTCCGCTCCAGAAGCAGAGCGCGTAACTGCTCGATCAGCTGGCCGGTTTTTGTAAATATGTGGTCGTTAATAGTCAGATGAAGAATTTAAATGCTCCTCGTTCAAATTTTTTTCACTAACTTTTTACAGCTTCCGATTATATGCTTTCAATATTTAAATGTCTCGAAAAGTTGAAAATAATAATAAAGTAACGTCAATTAAATAATTGTACAGCCAAAGCCATTTACACCATCCTTGGTCTAGTTAATATTGCAGATCAGTAATTCTTCGTGGTGAAAATACTTATCGTAAAAGATTAGACTACAAAAGTGTAGTTATTATGTTTCGGCAATTTTTGTTTAATTAGATCAAAGTTTTTGCATCAGCATTTTTGGTTTTTCAAAGAATTCCATTATCAAAGTATGGACTAAATCTACCACTTGCCAGGCTGTTATGAGCGATGTTATGTTAAACGCATATTTAAATAAAGAATTAATGTTTAAGGAGAAATAATGTCTGTCCACAAGGTGTTAAAACATGTGTCTTCGGTTGCGCGCCGGTAACGGCGGCCAAATCTTGAATCGAGCTTTCGACGTCAGTGATACCAATCTAAACCAGTTTTTCTTGTCCGTTCCCGGGCCTCGGCGTGCCGCTTTTGCATTTGAGACATTACAATAGATGAGGCATAAATTTTGAATAATTATAAAGATGACTGCAAAGTGCAAAGTAGACTCCCTGCTGTTGACCTAAAAAGCTCATTTTGGTAATACGTACAGTTGCACTTTTTCATCGTAGTTGAATTTGCCTCCAAAGTTGACTTTTTAGAGCCCAAATGTTTTTGTACAATTTGCAGCTTACCCTTTCAAAATGGTCACGAGCCGCTACTGGTTAACGTAATTGCGTTGAAACTGCATTTTTTCTCAACATAGCGGGAATGTCCAACGCACGCTGAATCGTCGCATGTGCGTGTGCGCTCACGATAGCGTCTCGCATTGGTATGTGCAATGTGCATGCAACGAGCGCACGAACGTAAACGTATTGGATAAAACCATTATCAATGGCACATTTCACTACAACGTACTCGAATAAATACGGTAGTTAAACGCATTTTTTCTTCCTCGGCTTATTTGGCGGTAATATGAAAACCTTCATTTTCAAAGCTAAAAACTGGACTCGGGTTATTCGACGAGTCGGCTGATTAGCCGGAAAATATGGTATTAAAATCAATAGACATCGATTTTGTTAATCTGAACATACGTTTCACGCTTAATGTCGAAACTACTGACCATTAGTCGCAAGTTTAGGTTCGTAAAATAGTTTATTTGAAAAGTTGTGAAAGATAAAATTCAGCCGAAAGTTACTACATGTGTTCCCCAAATGAGTTATTTTGCACTCAATTCTTCAAAAATTGCTAGCTTCTGAGGGCTCCGCCCCCAGACCCCCGTTGCCTCCGGACCACCTGCAAATATTTTTGGGATTCGCCCCTATGGCCCCCCCCCCCCCCCCCTTTACAAAATCCTGGGTGCGCCACTGATCGCAGATTATGCTTTCTTTCAGGAGTTGTCTACTTTTTTGCTCTTGTTCAAGTTCATTCTGGAAGACAAGCCGATATTTAGGATACTGTTTGGTGATTTGCATAGGTGGGCACCAGAGGTGGAGTCCTCGAGGACGTCCTTGGCCTCGAGGACACATTTTGAAGTGCTTGGCCTTGGCCTCGAGGCCTCAAGTCCTCGAAAATTGGCCTGTCCTCGGCTCGAGGACAGCACTATTTTTTGAATTGTTAAAATTTTGTGGAGCGCTTGAAAAATTTTTTGGAAAACGTTTTTTTGTGGAGATTGCCTGAAAATTTTTTTGAGAAGACCTTTTTTTGTTTTTTTTCGGAGAGCACTTGCGCTTGTGTCCTTGGTCCTTGGCCTCGAGCATTCCTGTCCTTGGCCTCGAGAGTGTCTGTCCTCGAAAAGGCTGTCCTTGGCCTTGGCCTCGGATTTTTTTTGTGTCCTTGGCCTCGAGCCTTGTGTCCTCGACTCCACCTCTGCTCCTGAGAATTTGAAGTTACTAAGGAAAGGGAGAGTTTTCCAATTTTAAGGTTTTGCAAAGTCAGTTTCTGAAATCTGAACATTTTGGGTTTATGTTTGACTTAAATGAAGTCAGAAGACGTTTTTTTGACCTCATTACTTTGACTTAGGCATTTTATGATGCAGCATCAAAAAAATATGTCTACAAAACAAAGAATTGCATTTTTCGAAAACATGACTCTGGCGTCAGAATCATGACGTCATCCACTCAAAATCAATTTTTATTACAAATTTTGGTTAACACCAACCGGCTTGCCAAATTTGGTGTTTTTATAATTTTTGGTTTAGGAGTTATATAGGAAGATATTTTTACCCCCTCCTCTCCGTGTATTACGCTTTGGCCAAATACCCGTGTAAAATAGGGTTAAGTTGTAACACCTTGAAAACAGGAAGACGAAGAAAGTTTAAAGAGATGAAGCGTACAGGCAATTACTCTGGGTTACAAAAGCTAAAATATAGCCTAATTTTTTAAATTTTTTGTTCTCATTTTAAGGCTACGGTTGCAAAGATATTTATGAAATACAAGAAGATATCTCCCTAAAATTTTGGAAACCATTACCGAGTTTACTCTCCAAGCGTAAATTTCTTAAAAGAAAGAGGGGTTTATAAAAATTTGATTGGTCACATGATGCTATCGGAAGGGTAAAACAATATTATTCAGTTTCTCTTTTTACCTGGAAGTTCAAGCCAAGAAAATAGATTCAGGTTTTCCAAAACCTTTTGAGGAGGTATATTTCTTTGTTTTTGTTCAATATCTATACAGCAACCGCAGCCCTAAAACAAAAACAAAAAATTTCAAACATTGTATTTCGATTTTAGCTATTTTAAACTACCGGAGTTGGTTGGATGCTTCAACCCCTTTAAACTCGGAAAGAAAACATGTTAGGTATATCCCAGTATTTTGGTCAACATTCAAAAACTTGACTTTAATGCCTTTTTAAACTTTGTGGTTTTTTTCCGGAAGCTAGTTTTTCATTACTGGTATTCTCGTAATGCAAGCTTATAGAGATACTGCTCGAGATAAGTTTTATTGAAGAAATAAGAGCTCCTTGAGGTAATATAGAGGTGCCCCAAACCTTGTTCCAGGCCCGGCGCCAGGATAGCATGTCTGGGGGGGGGCATCAACAAATTTTTGGGGGGCCACAAAAAATTTAATACTTCAAATTCGAAAGTGTGGACCAAAAAACAAAGGTCTTTATTGCGAAATTTTGGGGTAAAGACCAACAAAAGAAAAAGATCTTCATATCACAAAATGTGCGAATTTCCACGAATTCTAAGGTGAAGACCGAAAAAAAGGTCTTCATCTCAAAAAATGCACGAATTTTCACGAATTCTGGGGTGAAACTACAAAAAATAAGATCTTTATTGCAAAATCTGCAAAAAAGACACTTCTTGCTCACGAATTCTGGGGTGATAACCAGTATTTTGGGAGTCTCAGGCCTCAAACTGCACTTCAATGGCAACGAGCTTGTTACTTTCTTTGGGGCACAGTCCTCACTTTGGGGGGGCACAAGTCTCGTTTGGGGGAGTACAAGCAGTGATTTGGGGGGCACGGCCACGAAATGCCCCCGTGGCGCAGGGCCTGTCTTGTTCCACTACTCCTCTTATCCGCGAAAGCAGAATTAATCTGTTTGACTGCGTACCATAGGCAACCCTGCGTTTCGAAATTTTGTGACATCAGAAAAAGATGGCTTTGCAAAATTTGTTACAGCATAAGTAAAGCGATGTTCGATCATCGAACTTTATTAGCAAAATAAGCAATTGAAGCGATGTTCGATAAGTTCTTGCAGAATCAGCAATGCGTTAAAGTACTGAAAATTTTTAAAATTATACCGTTATCGATCGCTTTATTAGCTTTCCTCATATCCCTAATACAAAACAGTCAAAACACCATAGGGAACGTCCAAACTACCAAGTCACAAACGTAGATTAACTTCGGTACGCCGGTCGTCAGATTTCTATTTTCTATAGCCCGGTTGAAAATTAAACTGAGAAGTAATCGTTGAATTACATTATCATTATTTTTAGCTATTTATTGCCCCGCCATTTGTCCAAGCTTTTTTGCAAAAGTTTTGTTAATTTGCCGATCAAAGCAAATCTACGTTAATTGCTGCAAATTAGTCTAAGAAGAAAAAGAACGCTAATTCCGACAGCAACAGAATATCAAAAAAAGGACCGCATGATCCAGTCGATTGTTTATTCGTTTCGGCAGCGTGGCCGAGAGGATAAAGTATCATTTTTGTGACGACCCTGATCGCATGATCTCAGGTCAACCCGCACTCTGGTAACGTTGTTGCGTTCTTGGAAAGGACTCTTTACAATGATTTTTATGGGGCGCCGTTTGTGTACCCGAATTTGTGCAAAGTTTTTTTTGCATATTTAATTAAATAGTCATTTTAATTAAATATACTAAAATAAATATACAAAAAAAACTAGTACAAAAATAAATATGCAAAAAATTTTTGTGCGGATTTTTTTGACTATTTATTTTTGCAATAAGAAAAAACTGCGCAGAATATACCGTTGCAAAACTAAATAGTCAAAAAAAACTGCGCGCAAAATAAACCGTTGCAAAAATAAACCGTCAAAAAAACTGCGCTCATAATAAAGCGTTGCAAAAATGCGCTGCAGACATTTTTGTATATTTGTTAATTGAGCGTCGCAACGCGCTCTCGGCTGCTCTTTGATGCGCTATCGGCTGTTCTTTAATCCGCTCTATGAGCAACCGAGAGCGCTCTGCCACGCTCCATTAGCAAATATACAAAAATGTCTGCAACGCATTTTTGCAACGCTTTATTTTGTGCGCAGTTTTTTTGACGATCTATTTTTGCAACGGTTTATTTTGCGCGCAGTTTTTTCTGACTATTTAGTTTTGCAACGGTATATTCTGCGCAGTTTTTTCTTATTGCAAAATTAAATAGTCAAAAAAAATCCGCACAAAAATTTTTTGCATATTTATTTTTGTACTAGTTTTTTTTGTATATTTATTTTTGTATATTTAATTAAAATGACTATTCAATTAAATATGCAAAAAAACTTTGCACAAATTCGGGTACACAAACGGCGCTCCATAGATTTTCTCAGCTTGGTGGCTTCGAACAAGCAGCAAACTCAGTGGATAAGAATTTGAAGAAATCCACAGAAACACGATCGGATCAGAGGATTACTGTAAACTCCTAATTAGCAGGTGCGGAATCCTGCCCGCACGAAGAAGTCATTGCAACGAAAAGTGAGGGTATGTTCCACTTCTTAGCCTCTCACGCTGTCTGGTGATTGGAGGATAAATAATTAAATACGCACAACAACAACA
The DNA here is from genome assembly GCA_963965965.1 of Trididemnum nubilum. NCBI lineage: Eukaryota > Metazoa > Chordata > Ascidiacea > Aplousobranchia > Didemnidae > Trididemnum > Trididemnum nubilum. The sequence goes on from OZ014479.1 coordinate 12,374,466, forward strand.
GCAATTTCCAAGGTTATTCAATTATTCTTTTTTATGAATGACTCGATACTCGGCTAAAGTCACTTTTCTTATGTTTTCAAAAATGACACGAATTGACTCAAAAATTTTTTGTTTAAAAGACTCGACTCGACTCCTGTTAGCAAACCCAAATGACACGAATCAACTTGAGTTACTGAAGAAGAGACTCATTTTAACCCAGCGTGACTGACGATAGAAGTTTGTTAAACTTTTTTAGAAATCTCTGCGCTGGTATAAAAACTTAGTCAGAAATTTTGTTCAATTTGATGTAGTGATGTTGTGAAGTATTTGCAGAGGTGGGCAGCGCAAGTCATGAAAGTTGCGCAGCAAGCGCTTGCGCAACTACTCTGAAAATCTTGCGCAGCAAGCGTTTCCGCAAGCCCCAAAAAATAATTGTGCCGCAAGTGCAACGGCTAGCGCAAGCGCAAGTGTGACGTTTTGAAATGTATAATTTTGATTAACTCACTACTCAAATCTCACTAGGTTACGGTACAATACCAATATTCAAAACAAATTATGCACGCTACCAAATTAGTCTACAAAAAATTATTGATTTCCTTTAAAAAATATAATCATTTGAAAATGCGCATCGCTTAACCACTTTGGGCAAAGAACATCTTTATACCTAACGAAAAACTTACTCTCAACATTGGCACTCAAGGAACCGCGGTGTAAAAAATTCCACTGATAAATCTGCGCGTGATAATAAGCAAACGACTTCGGAGTCACTATTTTTTTCTGAAGGCGTTTCAAGAAAATTCTTTACAAGCTTCGATACATATTTTGTGCTTCTGGAGCAATTTGCATCACTCTCTGACAAATGGAGCACACTTAAAACTCATCCTGTTTTTGTTTAAAGAAATTGAACCATCTAAGTGTTACTTATAAGAGCTAGCTTTACCAATGCTGTCACTTCTGTTTGCAATATCTTGCAAGTTTTCCCGGACGCGAAATTTTTTTTTCTACCATGGTTTTGCAGATTTATTACGTCACATCCGCATCCTATCCATACTCCGCTCTCACTTTGGCTTGATCCGCTGTATTCACAGGCAAATTAATGCAAGAGGTAGGTTAGCTTATAGGTTAGTGATCACAGGCAAATACGCCTAATATATGTTAGCGTATCTAGTTAGCCTAGTATCTAGATAGCGTCTGACAAGTTGTTGTAAGCATCACGGTTAAGCTGTTGACTCGAGTCTGAGCAATTGTTGCTATATTAGGCCTACTAGATACCGGTATAAAATTTAAATAATAGCCTAATATCATACCAGGGATGTCTAATGTGATGGTAGTCAGATAACAATGATGTTAGTGCAATTCAAAGTTTTAATCATGTTATGTATATTTACTTACTATTCGTAAATGGCAGATAATAGCCAAATAATTGATTTTTTGATACAGAATAGACTAGCTTACAGTAAACAGCGTCACTCTTGCATTCAGTTAATGTTAGTCAGTCGATTCATCTGCTCGATGGTCAGAGTAACTACCGTAGTATAGCTTCTGGATTTTGGTAGGTCTCAGTAAGCATAGTAGTCTAGGTGAGGTATGCATAGGTGGGCACAAGTCCTTTAATCGTCAATCCGTTAATAACGAAGCTAACTTTTTTATTAACTTGTTAATCTGTTAAAAAGTTTTTTCATGTTAACGGATTAAATTAACTTCCGTTAAGTGCTGCTAACGGACTAAAGTAACTTCCGTTAAGTTTTGTTAACTTCCGTTAAGGTTTTATTTGTATCTTGCACCATTCATTCATCATACCGGTACACACCAGTTTGCTCTGGTAACACTTGTTGCATATTAGCATGAGTTTTATAGAAGAAAGCAAAGAAAGGAGCTCTTTTTTGAGGCAAATAATAACCTACAGCCTCAGAGGTCTATTAGTTATTGCTGTTCCCAATTTCCGAAGATTTTCAGGTCGCAGCTTCGATTGTGCATTCGAACTTGTTTTATCGTAAAATTAGATTAGACTGTAAAATGTAACTACCAAAACACAAAAAGACCACCAGAGCAATAAATTTTTTCTTACAATAATCAGCTCAACAGCGTCAATACATGTTCTAGAAGTGAGTGAATAAAAAAGAAGTGTAAATTACCCGCAAAATGTTAACGGATTAACGGACTTTATTAACTTCCATTGATCTAAGCTGAAAATAACGAATTAACGTTAACGGAAGTGTGATGTTTGTTAACGGACTAGTGGTTAACAAAGCTAACGTCTTGCATTAACTTGCCCACCTATCGAGGTATGATATAGCCATACAGTAGTAAGGGGTTAGGTTGAGAGTTCACTATTCAGTTCAGGGTTACCGGTTAACGTTGGCGTACTTACCGATTCTGTGCTATGCCAACTACACCATCCTTGAGATATTATACTTCGCTCTCGGTTTTGGCTTGATGTGCACTGTTAACATCAAAATGTTAAGAAGACCTAGGGCTATGTCAGATGTGTAGGGTAGGTTTATTTTGCTGTTTACATATTTTAAGGTGTTGAGCCTGAGTTAATTGTGGCAATTTCTTGATAGTGTAGACAATGGTAACGCCAAATTTACTACTGGTACTAGCTACTTCTACCGGTATATCTCAGATTAAGTAGCCTAAATCGTTTGTCTCCAACCTGCTCATAGAAAGTTTAGTACCCTAATTTTTTTACACAATAGGTATTAGATTGTTGAACTTAAGAAATGTTCACATGTTGTACTCTATGATTATTCAACATACAAAATTGTGTTGCAGGCATAAAATGTTACCCAGCATAGTATACAAGTAGATCAATTTTTTGATATGCCCATGTTGTAGTCTATTTTATTTTTAAAACGTAGGTATGTTCTGTTGTGGTGATCTGTGGTAACCAGTCCAAACAATTTGCAATTAATATAGAATCCTGTTCTTACCATTAGTATGTGACCTATGAAGACGGAAAATTGCATTTCTTGTGTAAAGTGTGGGCAGGCAATGATATCCTGTACAATTTATTGGCAAGAAAAAAATACTGATTGTGTACATGCTTAACAGTAAACAAAGAAGCTATAAGGTTTGTTTGCCAAAGTTTCAAGAAGTATCAAGCATCCAGCATCTGTACTACATTTCAAGGATTCTTCCAATCATCTTTTGTATTTGTGCTTACTTTTCAGTCAAAGCCTACTAACAATCGAATTTGAAAAACATGACTGCTCTAACACTTCAGAGTTTTGGTTATAGCAGTTCAAAAGAAGCCTTGTATGCAATCTTAAATTGATTTTTTGTGGAATTGTGAACATGGACTAATGAAAACTTTGGTTTTACCAACTGGATAGTGCATCAGTATACCAATACAGAGTTTGCAGCTTATGCAATAGTGATATACTGTATGGATTGGGTTTGTTTGAGCTGGTAGGTAGGTGTTGTTTTTAGGTAGCAAAGTTCATATTTAGTCCTTTAATACATACCGGTATTTAACAATTTAGCGTATTATATAGGCAGAGGCTGCTGTTACGTTACGTAAGAAAAAGAAAATCGCTATTTTAACCCTAAACCTAACTTTAACCCTAGGTCTAACCCTAACAATAATCCTAACCCAAAGTCAAAATCTAACCCAAACCCTAACGATAATTTAAACAAAAAAGAGTAAATGAGCACTCACTCTTTACTCTCTTATTCTCTTCATGGGCGTTACATAACGTAATGCTAGCCACTTCGTATTATATATTATGTCTTATTAACAAAATAATGGGATTTAAATTGCATCATGGTTTGAAAGCGTTCGCAGTTTTTTACTGTTAAAATGGTCTTGAAACAGTAGTTAATTTGTTGAGGTATATGATCAATGACTGCTTATTTATATACCTAAAAGAGATTTACTTGGAAACTTTGAGGTCGATCAAATAGCAAATTACTGAATGGTTTATGATGCAAAAAGTATCAAAGTCACCCTTAATCACAAATTGCAGAAAAGGACCACAGAAAAAAATCTGGTATATAAAGTCTTTTCCAATTTAACCTAGTTTGTTTTTTTAGTGGGATTTCCCAAGCATGACGTTCTTGTTAGAGCACTGTTGAATTGAATGCTGACATCTTGATTTGGTCTTCTTGGAAATTTTTGGTGGCCTTCCTGCTCCATGCGCTCTTCTACCCCGGCTGATATTTGATCGTCTTGCTGGAGTTGTTCCAGAAATGGGAATCTGAATTGAGGTAGATAACCTATGTTGCGTTGATGTTTATTGTGCATACTTTGGTTTTATTTTTGAAACAGTTGTAGCCAGAGATGGCTTTTGTTAAACGTGTACAGTGCAGTATTAAATTGAGAATCTGCAGTGATTTTGTGAAAGTTATTAGCAAATGACTGTAATGCTGGTCCATGATATTGAAGGTTTGTCTTGCACTTTTCAATTACCGGTATGGTCTGAAAGCAGTGTGAGGCATGATTGAGCAGGTCTTAATGCACGACATTAGTATCTGTCTTTGCTTGTAGATACTGAAGGAAGACTGTTAACAAGGCATTTCATCAAACTAAAAAGTTCTTAACCTTTTTGATTTTGTTATTAAACACACTTGATTGATTGTATAGTCATTGAAAAGATTATATGTATCAAAGGTGCATTTAGACCGGAAACAGCAAAATGCCTAAATTGCACTTTTGCAATGTTTGCTAGTCTTCATGGGGGACATACACAACAATTTGTGAACGCTGATGTAAACAAACATTCACCAACTTAAATCTTTTATTTATTTGTTGTATTATGCAGAAGTGTGTAATAAGTTGGCGGGCCCATCTTTGCATCATTGAGCCTGGACAATGCACCCTTCAAAGAAATGTTGCACAGATGGCAAGTGGTTGGCAACACTGTGCCAATTTCACTGACCCAAGATTTGAACCTCAGACCTCACGCTCCAGAGATGAATGCGTTAGCGTTCGATTAACTAGCATCAGCAAATAGTCCCCAAAGTAGCTTTGCATCAAGTCTAACTGCCAATTTGCTGTGCTTATTTGTATTGTAACTTTTAGTTGATCAGCTATAGATCACACATACTAAAGAGACATTCTAATTTATGTAATGGTGACAGAATTAGTGTCGCAGTAATACATACTTACTGATATTTGGTAATTTTTTTTGGCAGTTTATGCTGGTATGAAAAGTTATACTGTGGTGTGAAAAGAATTCTATGAATGATGATTTCACTGGAAATTTTTAAGTTAAAGTGAGTGAAATAAAAATTTTCATTATTCATCTTTGCATTTTTTGTTTGCCTTTTTTAAGATCATGAAGAAAGTAGGTCAACAAGCTCACATGGTCTTATGTCTGTCCTGCGTTGAAAAACTGCTGCGACTTTGAAGCCAGTATATGTCTGTGGTTGTTTCGGGCATGGGTTGGAATCCCTTCTGTAGGCATTTTTCTAACAATCAGAGGCTGATTCAGATTGTGACTTAATATGTCTTATTTTCGTGATTTTTTAAGGGTTAAGATTTGGGTTAGTTTTAGAGTGAGTTTTGGAGTAAGAATTTGAGTTTGGGTTAGATCTGGATCAAAATTAATAAAAAAGTAGACAAAAATTTCCAGTGAAAGAGTCTCGTCTGAAGAATCATTATTTGACTTAGGTTGTTGATAGTGTTGTAATGCCATGCCAAACTATCCCCATCCAGTTTAAGTTTTTTTGTTTCGTTTCACCTAGAACTTTAGCTGAAATGGTATCAAATTAATGCTAACTTTGGCAAGGTTTCCTGGTTTGACGCTTGAATATATATGCGTCAGTTGTTTCTTTTTCTTATTAGTTGTTTTTAGAGCTGAAGGTAAATCAGACTGCACTAATTATCTTCACCACTTTTTCAAAAAACAAACTTTAACTGCTTTTCAACCTCTAAAATTAGTTTTTGTTAGTCTTTTTCGAACTCTGTTTGCAATCCTTAACTGTTAAATGCAATGGAACATCGAAGTATACATTTTTACAACTCATTTTGTTTTTAGAGAAATCTGACCATGGGATCCAGCTTCGAAATACAACCGCTATTCGAAACATTACTTCAATTGCTTGCAAGACTCTGCAAATAAACATTTAACTGTCCAAGCATCATTTTTAAGATGTACAAAAAAAGAATTTTGGAACAGAGAAGTTTGTGAAAATCATCTAATACGAAATATGATCCTTGTGCAACAAGACACTCATTAGCGTTTTTGATAAAACCATCTTCATACGATAACTCTTTGTTATTATTCCTGGCAACAAAAGAGACATTAATTTTATGCCTACTTGTTTTACAATGGTGAATATTACATGTACTATTTAATCAGTTGAATTTGTTTATTTATTTAGTTTTAATAATTTATGTAATATGCTTTTCAAATTTTGCTGATTAATTTAGTTTGGTTTAGTTGTATTAGGCTAATTTATGTGCCAGCTGTGAATGTAAAGTGTCTGCTAATTGCTTCAAACAGTTATGTATGTTTTAACAGAAAATGTATGCTTTAGATTAATGTAGGATAACATCGAAGTCATAATGTTTGTTCTCACAGTTAGCCTGGCTTGTATATTTTACTGCTTTTAGTCTTAACTTAAAATATTTTGCTATTTTTTCGTAAATATGGCACTTTTTTGGTTTAAAATTACTTTGTTTAAGATTAACTAACTTTGATGTTGCTGGGTGTCAGTGCCGTCGCTACGGGGAGGCCAGGAGGCCGTGCACCCCTAATAGCTGGTTGTGCCCCCCATTTCAGTTTACTCAAAATACTGTTTTTAAATATCTCCTAACGACAAGACAATGATGGAAAAAGGAATAATAATGTTCAAACATAATTACCATTGGACGTTTACTCGATTCTTTGCGAAATAGCTGCCAATCGACTGCTATAATAATCGTGATGCAGTAACCCGTCTTATTAACACGCCTTCACGGATGTGTCGCGGAAAAAAGATGTAAGCCTACAGAATCGTTTCCGGTGCTTCGTTAGTAATTATGACCTGAAACAGTACGTGAAAACGTTTTTAAGAAGACCAACTATTTTTGTTTTTTTAGCACACTCACGATCTTAAGGCAGGGCCTGCGAGAGTGGGTTCAGGGGGTACATCGTACCAGGGCCCACGCCTAGGGGGGGCCGGGCTCTAGGGGCCCGGAAGAGTTCTGGTTTCCTCCTTAAGTTGTGGTATCGCACCATACCACCGTAATCAAACTTGCTTACTGCAAAAATATTAGTCAGCCTATTCAGTACTGATAATTGGTCGCTATTTTTGCTACACAGCCTTTAGGGCATCCAATAGTGGCCGATTTGATTAAAAAAAGAGGAAAATGTATCAAAGGCCATACACTTGCACCAAAGTCAACGTTTTGTTACATTTCTCTGACTTGAGAGCGCTAATTCTATGGTATAACAATGTACGAGAGCGTAAATTTTTAGAGATCCAAAAGCATTTCAACCTCAGAGAGCAGAGTCAAAGTTGACATACTCTACTACTATCATTAAGCAATTCACTCTATCTGTATGAGTTTAATAGGTATTTGGGTTTGTGAAGTCTATGATTGCAGATGACGTCTTAAAACTTTTATCAGTAAAATATTTGGATTTGCATTAATAAAGTCATTATGTTGTATAATATTGTGTGCATGCCATCATCCCCCACTTCACATACTTTCTTTCATGTATATATCACGTTTTCTGCTTGTCAATTTAAGCAAGTTTGGTGCTGGGATGTTGATCAAATGCTGTATTTTACCCTCGAGAAACATAAAAAGTGCTAAAGCTTCCGGTACTCTGCCCCAAACCCCACTGGGGAGCTCAAAGCGCTCCTCCAAACCCCCTAGCTGGATTTAAAGCAATTTTATGTCTAGTTGTGTTTTTCATAGGTCCTAACTATATGGGAGTATCGTTATCCCCTCACTTTTAAATAAAGATCTACAGTCTAAACCCATCCGACAAAAATTGATTTAATGGCATGGGCCCCCAATAAGGCTTGGGGGCCCGGTATCGACCTTCGTACCCCCTGGAAATTTTTCTCTCTGAGGCCCTGTCTTTAGGTCGCAGTCAATGGCGCTTTCAGGAGATAAGAGGCCAATGGGACTTCACCTCTTTAGCCAAGTCACTTAAACAATTTAACCTCAAGGTACGAGTGTTAGAACGTGTTTTGGATTTGACCTGAAGTAAGGGGGCCTGTAGGGGTAGGGGAATTTAATTCTTCAAATGACTTCCAAATTTGTGCCCTTTGATTACTCATATGACTTCAAAAACGAGCGAAATGTGATTAAAGTGGCATTAAAATTGCTATTTTTGCTGCAAAATCGCCCAGCGGCTGGGGATCCGCCCCCAGGATCTCGTCTGTAACACACTTGAGTTACATTTGTTTGCTCAGCATGGAGCCTAAATTCGACAACTTTTGTACAAAAAAAGATTTACTTTTAGTTTAAATTCCTGCCTCTTAGCAAAATCTTGGTTTCGCGTCTGATCGCATTCACGGCTGCAAGTAGATTTTTAAAGCGATTATAGGCCGCTGACGAAATTAGCTAAGAAACGCTGCTGGCCTTATATGCCTTTTTTTGACATGATTACAGATTTTTAAAAATTGCCCATAATTTGTAGCCGTACAATTTCAATTTTTATCTGCAAGTTCAGTCTATTTTAGTGCCCCCTCACTTTTGGCTAGTGCGCCCCCACTTTGTTTTTCTCTGGTGACGGCACTGCTTGGTGTAGGATAATTTAATTTTGACTCTGGATATTTGTTATTGCCAACTTATTGTGGATGCTACTAAATGAAACTTCTGTTTCTTCCGTACTGAACTGAGTTGGCTCTCATTGTCCATGGAATATATTTGGCACGATGGTATTATACATTTGATATGATGGACGATTGTATTTTTAAATTTTACCGTCGCAAAATTGTGCTGAACTGGTACATTATTATTATTAAATAGATTTTCCACTCTGAAATTATTCGAGCTTTTGGCGTTAAGCGCCAAGTAATGCGTTCAAGGTGATAGAAAATCGTTATATCGTGCGCAGTTATCGTTTGATAGAGACGAAAAACGAATGAAATACTAAATTTTGTGCATTGTATTCGCCTGAATGGCCTCTCCAGTGTTTTTCAAATAGCAGAGTTCATCAGGAGGATAGAAGAAAGAGGATTTAGGCATGGTTGTTCTCGATATCCCTGAGCGAAGGCACAACTTACCACAAAAGATGATGGAATGAGCGGATAAGGATTTTTAGTTTTGAGCAATATCATATTTATTTACATCAACTTTTTAAATACACCACAGGTAAATACAAAAATTTGGGAGACAACGAACAAGACCGTACGGTCATCAAAGTCACTTACACCCTACTTATAGTTGATAATTGAAATATAAATGATCTAGTTATGGTTTACAATTAAATCAATGGTGTCGTCAAGGGTAGGCTCCACCTATTTTGTCTTTTTTTTTTGCAGCGGTAGGCTCAGTTATGTTTCTGTCTTGGTACAACGTAAAGCGTTTTAACCCGTACAAAGGCATTTTGGTTTTAAGTAAGATCAGTGGTTCCCAAACTAAAAAAATTCACAGCAGTCCCCATGCAAATTTTAAATGTTTGGCTGCCTTATCTACAAAGCTTAAAATTTGTCCATCACAACTACGAGATCAATGTACCGTATTGTGAAAAATAGGCCTACACAGAGCGCAAATGTACAGTAATTAACGAAGTTTAATGGGATGGGTGCAGTTACTTCCAGACGCCCACTCCTTTCTTCACTAACACAGATACAAAAAGCCTGAGCTTCTGCTAGGCCACAGAAGTAGCTATCTATAGCATTAGCCACCGATGAACTGAACTTTTCTCTCTGTGACACCATGGGGGAGTCGGGTAGTGTAATCGCAACGAACGCATAGGAAGCACAAAATAACTCTCGCAAGCACAGATTGCGTACCTCCCAAATGCTAAGGAGTGGGAAGCAAAATTATTAGGCTATGAGCCAAGTAACGCTTTACCAAATTTGTTTTGGGGACCTTCCGAAAGTGGTTCAAGAACTCTAAAAGGTCTGCGGACCCCACTTTGGAAACTACCGAGTTAGATGAAAAACAGCTTCCAGACCGCTTCATAATTTTGTTTTATGCGATTATCAGGACTAATTGATTGGGACTTTGGTGATACTTTTTTTAGCATTTGTCGTGATTTTTCGGTCAATAGTTTTTACAAGTATTTCATTTTATGCTTTTCCGTTCATTTCATTCTTTGCATCAGTTCTGCATTTCAATAAACAAAATTAGAGATACCGGTTTGCTTCGGTTCGATTTGTTCAGTTTTGCAGAGTAGGTTGATGAGAATGATTGATAGTATGGATGAATTTAGATTTTTGCTGCTTTTTACTGCTCGTTAGAAACAACAGCGATAAAGCTAAGCATTTACTCATCCAAGGAAGCAACAAGGATGCTGGTGGGAGTTGAACCAACAATTGTTGAAGTAGCTTGAATTACTGTATAGCTATTGGCTCATGCAATCCATGTCTTCTGTTTTCACATGGGACATATGACTCAAATTGACGCAGACAACAATTTGGAGGAGGTCTGAAACCCCCAGACCTTACTCTAAACTTGTCGATGCAGCAGGTTTACACCAACCCACTTAATTTTCTTAGGACGGCTGCGCTGTGCAGTATACACAATCAAGTTCTACAACGTACAAGATGGACCAACGACAACATCTAATATGTTCTCTGGTGAAAGCGTAAATAGGGGTATTGATTAAGACGTCATTTTCAAGTAGTACAAAAACTTAAGATCATTTTGAGTAAAAGAAATAAAGAAATGCCTGTTTATTTGCTTCGGCCTAAAAATAAGACACATATAAACCAGGAGCGGGCTTCGCTGTTTACTTTTTATAACACATTCAATCTGAAAAATTGCTACCGTATATTTAAGAATTCTTAAAACAAAATCACATCGCAGAAACAAATTCATAAAAGCATAGAAAAACAGGGGTCGCTATAGTATTGTTGATTGCATGAAAAACTCGTCATTAATTTTTTTCTCCGTAAGCATAGTGTGGCAGTCTGCTATGCAGAAATGTGAAAACTGTATTTCTTAGTTGCGAAAGTTGAAACAATAAATGTGCACCCTTCATCCACACATTAAACGCTTGATCGCAAGTTTGTGAGTGAACTACTAGTTGCGACGAAAAGTTATTGTTTTTATCGAGGGCCAGCTGGCCCACTATCAATTCAAAAATTTACCGTTTATCAATGTCTTTCTATATCTAGATTTTCTTACAAGTTAACCAACAGTCACGACCATTCACTACAACTGAAAAGCTTTTTGGACTTTTATTTGTATTTTTTTTATAATTGTAAGCCAAACAAGATCACGTTTTTAATCTTTATAAAGTTATGGACGTCTTATAACGGACCGCAACCAGTGGTGTAAAAAGTATTCGAGAATTGTAATCAAGTAAAAGTTTCGTTACTGATAAAAAATTACTTGAAGTAAAGTACTGACCAAAAAAGGACTGGAGTAAAAGTAAAAACGTAGTTTTAAAAGTACTCGAGTACAAGTTTTTCTGAAAGTATTCAAGCAAAATACAGAAACTATTCACTCGACATATCACAACTGGCCAATTACCTTTACATCACTGCCACAAAGCGCTTAGTCTTCTATAACCCCTCCTCTCTCAATAAGTCATGAATTCTTAATTGTAACTTGGCAAGTTTCTTATATTCAAGACAATTAATCAAAAAGAACAACAGCTGTTAGACTTCGAGATTTGAATATCATGCCACGCAGAATTTACTTTGAATCATTTTATTACATCTTGGCTCAAATACTCATTTACTGTTATTGTTAAATTATGCTTAAATTAAAAAAACTCGTTGTACGTGCCTTATCAGTGTACAGTTTACTCAAGGGTGGGCTAAAAGTTACGTACCATAGCTATTTCAGTATATTCTGCGATAACCTATTTTGGATTTAATTAATCAAACTTATTGCGGATTTTTTAAATTTAATTTATTTCAGAATATGCGAAGGCAGGCAGAAGCCTGATAAACATTACGTCACTAAATCTATTGCAGATAGCCCATCTACATAGTCTGAGTTTCCATGGGACGAAATTGATCATCATATTAAAAAGATTTTGTAATTACATTGAACAATAAATATTACAGTACTGCACGATAATGTTTCTTGCATATATGGTGTGCGATTTTTAACTCACACTGTAGAATTTAGCGATAGTAATCAAGTAATCAAAGGACGGTAAGTAATCAAAGGACACATTTTTGGCAAATCTATATATCTCTGTTTGACTCTTTCATGATTTACTTTTAATAGAATAAACAAACATCTATGCCAGTATGAGGCGAAGGGCAGATAATAAACAACGAACGTGAAACTAAAACCATCTTAAACCAATTTTCGCCAGACTGGATGTGATACGTAAGCGCACACGTAGAAAAAAGGCATTGTGAAAGTCGCTGTGGTGGTCTGATCTCTGACGCAAGAGTAGCCAGCCGCAAAAGGAGAAAAAGACAACTAACTTGGCTGAACTGAACAATTGCCGGTAGAAAAGTCGATCGTTCTGCCGAATTTGAGGTTCTAACTTAAAATTACAGTACTTTGTACTTTTCTGATGCAAAATACTACTTAAATAGCGTTACTTCAGTCTATAAGTAAGCAAGAAAAAGTACCTACTAAAAAACTACTCAAGAAATATTCGCTGCTGGAAAAAACCACTTGAGTAATCTACTCAAGTATTTCGTTACTTTACACCACTGACCGACGGTGACTGTAACTATGGGATTGTTCTAATAATCAGAATATATCCCGAAGCAGAATAAGCTTCGTAATGAGTGTTGGTTATTTTGCTGTGCAGAAAATGGACGTTGCCACTAAAGTTGAAATTTACCATACCTAAAAACGAGTTATTTTTAAGAAAAATTCTCCGACCGTTGAAGATTCATTTCACCCATAACTACAGCCATGTACAGATATGCAGCATAAATGATTAAAGACAAGCTATTTTTATGTTGAATCTAAAACCTCGAGCCATATAGGCTCCACGCAAAAGCGTCTTATTGCATGTCTCTGGTGTGCAGCCAAAAAAATAAATAAAAACAAACAAAGTATCGACATTTTTGTTCCATGAGTCTGTCTAGATGATACTGAACATAAGCCGTTTTTGAAAAATCCTAAAAAAAGTTGACTGAAACAATTTCAGATCAAAACATAAGTTCGTGTAAAGAAGGTGGAAGCAATCAACAAAGCGGTGCTTCCACATTCCTGTTCTTAATTGCAATATTAATATTTGTTTTAGTTTAATTTTGTTGAGCGCGATCAAGCGAATAACAAAATACGCGAAGGGAAAACTAATAATTGCAACGAGATTTAGAATCCGCATCCAGAGAGATTAAACGCGTTCGTCTAGTCTACAACCTCTCATCAAATTCTAGATTTAAAGCAACATCACTTCGGTCGAGAACGTTCATGCTACTTAATTATGAAATCGCATAGATCTAAATATTGTAGAGTAGTAATATTTGAAACGTTGACTGGTGGTACAAAACTAGAGAATTGCTTTGATTGAAATTGCTTCGAAGGCATGAACATTTTACTCAGAATAACAATCGTTTGTGACAAAACCTTTAAAGCGATAAATCGTTGTCACCAAGAGCAATAAAAAGCGTTATGTTAGCGCTAGTATCCCGCTTTCTCATAACATTGTTATGACTGACACAATGGCTATTTTGAAAAAAGCTCTTATCATTTCAAAACCACATCCTCATAACTTAATAACGAACTTTTGCATGGGTATCTAGTCTACGCAACGCCTGCATTAATTACTTTAAAACCAGTAACGATTAGTCAAATACTCACATATTTGTTAACTTAAAAAAAATTATTTCAAAATTTTGTTTCTGGTGGTTGTCAAGCGCAGATGTGTAAAAACAGCCTTACAGTCTATGAAAAGTTAAGGGCAAGTAAAGCCAACATGCAAAAGCATTTACTCTATGAACAAGGAAGAAATCTTGCAGAAAAAAAAACTCACAACATTATTTAAACACTTCAAACTCAAACATATTAATTTATGCTTTGCTTATGAATACTTAACTAGCAAAATAAACTTTAAAAAAAAATTAAGTGCGATCTAATAGGTACGCTGCTATAAAGAATTCTGATACAAATACTGACGTAGTGAATACTTCAATCACAGCATTTGTCTGCAACAAAACCAATATAAATTAATCAGCAAAATTTGAAAAGCATATTACATAAATTATTAAAACTAAATAAATAAACAAATTCAACTGATTAAATAGTACATGTAATATTCACCATTGTAAAACAAGTAGGCATAAAATTAATGTCTCTTTTGTTGCCAGGAATAATAACAAAGAGTTATCGTATGAAGATGGTTTTATCAAAAACGCTAATGAGTGTCTTGTTGCACAAGGATCATATTTCGTATTAGATGATTTTCACAAACTTCTCTGTTCCAAAATTCTTTTTTTGTACATCTTAAAAATGATGCTTGGACAGTTAAATGTTTATTTGCAGAGTCTTGCAAGCAATTGAAGTAATGTTTCGAATAGCGGTTGTATTTCGAAGCTGGATCCCATGGTCAGATTTCTCTAAAAACAAAATGAGTTGTAAAAATGTATACTTCGATGTTCCATTGCATTTAACAGTTAAGGATTGCAAACAGAGTTCGAAAAAGACTAACAAAAACTAATTTTAGAGGTTGAAAAGCAGTTAAAGTTTGTTTTTTGAAAAAGTGGTGAAGATAATTAGTGCAGTCTGATTTACCTTCAGCTCTAAAAACAACTAATAAGAAAAAGAAACAACTGACGCATATATATTCAAGCGTCAAACCAGGAAACCTTGCCAAAGTTAGCATTAATTTGATACCATTTCAGCTAAAGTTCTAGGTGAAACGAAACAAAAAAACTTAAACTGGATGGGGATAGTTTGGCATGGCATTACAACACTATCAATAACCTAAGTCAAATAATGATTCTTCAGACGAGACTCTTTCACTGGAAATTTTTGTCTACTTTTTTATTAATTTTGATCCAGATCTAACCCAAACTCAAATTCTTACTCCAAAACTCACTCTAAAACTAACCCAAATCTTAACCCTTAAAAAATCACGAAAATAAGACATATTAAGTCACAATCTGAATCAGCCTCTGATTGTTAGAAAAATGCCTACAGAAGGGATTCCAACCCATGCCCGAAACAACCACAGACATATACTGGCTTCAAAGTCGCAGCAGTTTTTCAACGCAGGACAGACATAAGACCATGTGAGCTTGTTGACCTACTTTCTTCATGATCTTAAAAAAGGCAAACAAAAAATGCAAAGATGAATAATGAAAATTTTTATTTCACTCACTTTAACTTAAAAATTTCCAGTGAAATCATCATTCATAGAATTCTTTTCACACCACAGTATAACTTTTCATACCAGCATAAACTGCCAAAAAAAATTACCAAATATCAGTAAGTATGTATTACTGCGACACTAATTCTGTCACCATTACATAAATTAGAATGTCTCTTTAGTATGTGTGATCTATAGCTGATCAACTAAAAGTTACAATACAAATAAGCACAGCAAATTGGCAGTTAGACTTGATGCAAAGCTACTTTGGGGACTATTTGCTGATGCTAGTTAATCGAACGCTAACGCATTCATCTCTGGAGCGTGAGGTCTGAGGTTCAAATCTTGGGTCAGTGAAATTGGCACAGTGTTGCCAACCACTTGCCATCTGTGCAACATTTCTTTGAAGGGTGCATTGTCCAGGCTCAATGATGCAAAGATGGGCCCGCCAACTTATTACACACTTCTGCATAATACAACAAATAAATAAAAGATTTAAGTTGGTGAATGTTTGTTTACATCAGCGTTCACAAATTGTTGTGTATGTCCCCCATGAAGACTAGCAAACATTGCAAAAGTGCAATTTAGGCATTTTGCTGTTTCCGGTCTAAATGCACCTTTGATACATATAATCTTTTCAATGACTATACAATCAATCAAGTGTGTTTAATAACAAAATCAAAAAGGTTAAGAACTTTTTAGTTTGATGAAATGCCTTGTTAACAGTCTTCCTTCAGTATCTACAAGCAAAGACAGATACTAATGTCGTGCATTAAGACCTGCTCAATCATGCCTCACACTGCTTTCAGACCATACCGGTAATTGAAAAGTGCAAGACAAACCTTCAATATCATGGACCAGCATTACAGTCATTTGCTAATAACTTTCACAAAATCACTGCAGATTCTCAATTTAATACTGCACTGTACACGTTTAACAAAAGCCATCTCTGGCTACAACTGTTTCAAAAATAAAACCAAAGTATGCACAATAAACATCAACGCAACATAGGTTATCTACCTCAATTCAGATTCCCATTTCTGGAACAACTCCAGCAAGACGATCAAATATCAGCCGGGGTAGAAGAGTGCATGGAGCAGGAAGGCCACCAAAAATTTCCAAGAAGACCAAATCAAGATGTCAGCATTCAATTCAACAGTGCTCTAACAAGAACGTCATGCTTGGGAAATCCCACTAAAAAAACAAACTAGGTTAAATTGGAAAAGACTTTATATACCAGATTTTTTTCTGTGGTCCTTTTCTGCAATTTGTGATTAAGGGTGACTTTGGTACTTTTTGCATCATAAACCATTCAGTAATTTGCTATTTGATCGACCTCAAAGTTTCCAAGTAAATCTCTTTTAGGTATATAAATAAGCAGTCATTGATCATATACCTCAACAAATTAACTACTGTTTCAAGACCATTTTAACAGTAAAAAACTGCGAACGCTTTCAAACCATGATGCAATTTAAATCCCATTATTTTGTTAATAAGACATAATATATAATACGAAGTGGCTAGCATTACGTTATGTAACGCCCATGAAGAGAATAAGAGAGTAAAGAGTGAGTGCTCATTTACTCTTTTTTGTTTAAATTATCGTTAGGGTTTGGGTTAGATTTTGACTTTGGGTTAGGATTATCGTTAGGGTTAGACCTAGGGTTAAAGTTAGGTTTAGGGTTAAAATAGCGATTTTCTTTTTCTTACGTAACGTAACAGCAGCCTCTGCCTATATAATACGCTAAATTGTTAAATACCGGTATGTATTAAAGGACTAAATATGAACTTTGCTACCTAAAAACAACACCTACCTACCAGCTCAAACAAACCCAATCCATACAGTATATCACTATTGCATAAGCTGCAAACTCTGTATTGGTATACTGATGCACTATCCAGTTGGTAAAACCAAAGTTTTCATTAGTCCATGTTCACAATTCCACAAAAAATCAATTTAAGATTGCATACAAGGCTTCTTTTGAACTGCTATAACCAAAACTCTGAAGTGTTAGAGCAGTCATGTTTTTCAAATTCGATTGTAAGTAGGCTTTGACTGAAAAGTAAGCACAAATACAAAAGATGATTGGAAGAATCCTTGAAATGTAGTACAGATGCTGGATGCTTGATACTTCTTGAAACTTTGGCAAACAAACCTTATAGCTTCTTTGTTTACTGTTAAGCATGTACACAATCAGTATTTTTTTCTTGCCAATAAATTGTACAGGATATCATTGCCTGCCCACACTCTACACAAGAAATGCAATTTTCCGTCTTCATAGGTCACATACTAATGGTAAGAACAGGATTCTATATTAATTGCAAATTGTTTGGACTGGTTACCACAGATCACCACAACAGAACATACCTACGTTTTAAAAATAAAATAGACTACAACATGGGCATATCAAAAAATTGATCTACTTGTATACTATGCTGGGTAACATTTTATGCCTGCAACACAATTTTGTATGTTGAATAATCATAGAGTACAACCAGGCGCGTAGCCAGAAATTCGCAAAGGGGGGGGCTGTTTTGGGGGTCTGGGGGTGGAGCCCCCAGCCGCCGGAGGCCAATGGGGGTCTGGGGGCAAAGCCCCCAGCCGCCGGAGGCTGGGGGTTTGGGGGCAAAGCCCCCAGCCGCAGGAGGCACGGGGGTGTGGGGGCGGAGCCCCCAGCACTCAAAAATTTTGCATTTTTTTTGCAAAAATAGCTTCATTTTAGGGCTATTTTGATTAAAAAATAATGCTTTTAAAACGTGGCTTAGAAATTGGCAGTGCAAACAAGATTAAACTGGTGGCATAAATGGGCTATTTGGGAGGTGGCTAATGATAAAATGTTAGTTCTCTTGTTTAGATGCTGGCAAATTATAAAATCGAATAGTTCAATAGAACTCACAGAGAGTAATCTATTTCGTATACAGTTTATAGAGAAAATAGAGAAAAATAATTGGGGGGGGCTAATGAAAAGAGATTTGAGAGAAATGATTGGTAATTAACAAATACTGAATAGCCCCCCCCCCCTATTCCTTAGTTTATAGTATATTTGTTGATGACACCTATGTTCAGCATTTTTACACTTACGATCAAATTTGATTGCTTATTTCTTACCATTTTTCTAAGTTTTTATTTATTTGTTGGTTTTATTTTTGACAAATTAGCCCCCCCCTGAACATATGTTTCAAAAAATGTTTTAAATCACTATTTAGTCCACTCCAGAGCATAAAACAATCTCAAAAGTGTTAAAAAGGTAGTGTTTTTCCCATTCTGCATTTTGGTCGATATGTCAATGGGGGGGGGCTAGGCTATAGCCCCACGCCTCCCCCTGGCTACGCTACTGGCTAAAAACGTGGTATTTTCCTTATTCTGCATTTTGATCGGCAGTCTATTAGCCCCCCCCTAAATAAACGTTTCAAAATATGCCTTATAGCATTTTTTAGTCAAATCCAGTGCAAAAGAGAGTCTTAGAAATGCTAAAAACGTGATATTTTTCTTATTCAGCATTTTGATCAGCAGTTCATTAGCCCCCCTCCTAAATAAACGTTTCAAAATAGTCTAATCCAGTGCAAAATACAGTCTTAGAAGTGCTAAAAACGTGGTATTTTCCTTATTCTGCATTTCGGTCGGCAGTCCATTAGCCCCCCCCCAAATAAACATTTCAAACTATGCTTTAAATCATTTTTTAGTCTAATCCAGTGCAAAAGAGAGTCTTAGAAGTGCTAAAAACGTGGTATTTTCCTTATTCTGCATTTTGGTCGGCAGGCCAATGGGGGGGGCTATAGCCCCCCCCGCCCCCCCCTGGCTACGCTACTGAGTACAACATGTGAACATTTCTTAAGTTCAACAATCTAATACCTATTGTGTAAAAAAATTAGGGTACTAAACTTTCTATGAGCAGGTTAGAGACAAACGATTTAGGCTACTTAATCTGAGATGTACCGGTAGAAGTAGCTAGTACCAGTAGTAAATTTGGCGTTACCATTGTCTACACTATCAAGAAATTGCCACAATTAACTCAGGCTCAACACCTTAAAATATGTAAACAGCAAAATAAACCTACCCTACACATCTGACATAGCCCTAGGTCTTCTTAACATTTTGATGTTAACAGTGCACATCAAGCCAAAACCGAGAGCGAAGTATAATATCTCAAGGATGGTGTAGTTGGCATAGCACAGAATCGGTAAGTACGCCAACGTTAACCGATAACCCTGAACTGAATAGTGAACTCTCAACCTAACCCCTTACTACTGTATGGCTATATCATACCTCGATAGGTGGGCAAGTTAATGCAAGACGTTAGCTTTGTTAACCACTAGTCCGTTAACAAACATCACACTTCCGTTAACGTTAATTCGTTATTTTCAGCTTAGATTAATGGAAGTTAATAAAGTCCGTTAATCCGTTAACATTTTGCGGGTAATTTACACTTCTTTTTTATTCACTCGCTTCTAGAACATGTATATATTGACGCTGTTGAGCTGATTATTGTAAGAAAAAATTTATTGCTCTGGTGGTCTTTTTGTGTTTTGGTAGTTACATTTTAAAGTCTAATCTAATTTTACGATAAAACAAGTTCGAATGCACAATCGAAGCTGCGACCTGAAAATCTTTGGAAATTGGGAACAGCAATAACTAATAGACCTCTGAGGCTGCAGGTTATTATTTGCCTCAAAAAAGAGCTCCTTTCTTTGCTTTCTTCTATAAAACTCATGCTAATATGCAACAAGTGTTACCAGAGCAAACTGGTGTGTACCGGTATGATGAATGAATGGTGCAAGATACAAATAAAACCTTAACGGAAGTTAACAAAACTTAACAGAAGTTACTTTAGTCCGTTAGCAGCACTTAACGGAAGTTAATTTAATCCATTAACATGAAAAAACTTTTTAACGGATTAACAAGTTAATAAAAAAGTTAGCTTCGTTATTAACGGATTGACGATTAAAGGACTTGTGCCCACCTATGCATACCTCACCTAGGCTACTATGCTTACTGAGACCTACCAAAATCCAGAAGCTATACTACGGTAGTTACTCTGATCATCGAGCAGATGAATCGACTGACTAACATTAACTGAATGCAAGAGTGACGCTGTTTACTGTAAGCTAGTCTATTCTGTATCAAAAAATCAATTATTTGGCTATTATCTGCCATTTACGAATAGTAAGTAAATATACATAACATGATTAAAACTTTGAATTGCACTAACATCATCGTTATCTGACTACCATCACATTAGACATCCCTGGTATGATATTAGGCTATTATTTAAATTTTATACCGGTATCTAGTAGGCCTAATATAGCAACAATTGCTCAGACTCGAGTCAACAGCTTAACCGTGATGCTTACAACAACTTGTCAGACGCTATCTAGATACTAGGCTAACTAGATACGCTAACATATATTAGGCGTATTTGCCTGTGATCACTAACCTATAAGCTAACCTACCTCTTGCATTAATTTGCCTGTGAATACAGCGGATCAAGCCAAAGTGAGAGCGGAGTATGGATAGGATGCGGATGTGACGTAATAAATCTGCAAAACCATGGTAGAAAAAAAAATTTCGCTTCCCGGACTAGCAAAAAAGTTGTAATCAATAGTTTTGTTGTTTTTTGTTTTTGAATTACGGTAAAAAAGGACTGTCACGAGTAACGCGATTAATGCCCAAAGCAAGTTTAGGATTGCTTAAAAACGACTAGCGTATTTCTAAAAAAACAATTACAAAAACAATCTTTCTGTTTAAATTTTGTTTTTACAAACATTTTTTAATTTAATCAATCAGTAGCGTAGCCAGAGGGGGGATGGGGGGGGGGGGGCTATAGACCCCCCAATTGCCTGTCAACAAAAAAAAATACAGATTAAGAAAAATACGACGGTTTTAGCTCTTCCGAGACCGTTTTTTTTTTGCGCTGGAATTGACTAAAAAGTGATTTAAAGCATTTTTTTGAAACATATATATTCAGGGGGGGGCTAATTTGTCAAAAATTAAAGTCACAAATCAATAAAAAGTTTGAAAAATGCCAAAAATAAACAATCAAACTTGATCGCTAGTGTAAAAACGCCTAACATAGGTTTATCAACAAATATATTATAAACTCAGGAATAAGGGGGGTGGGTGGGCTATTCACTATTAGTTAATTGCCAATCACTACTCTCAAATATCTTTTCATTAGCCCCTCCCCCCAATTATTTTTCTTTATAAAACAAACACGAAATAGATTAGGCTACTCAGTGTGAGTTTCATTGAATAATAGAATTTTATGATGTACCAGCATGTAAACAAGACAACTGCAATGTTATCATTAGCCACTTCCCACATAGCCCATTAATGCAATCAGTTGAATCATGTTGCGCTGCCAAATTCCATGCCACGTTTTAAACGCGTTATTTTTTATTAAAATAGCTCTAAAATGAAGTTATTTTTGCAAAAAAATGCAAAATTTTCGAGCGCTGGGGGCTCCGTCCCCAGATCTCCGTGCCATCCTGCGGCTGGGGGCTTTGCCCCCAGACCCCAAAAAAAGCCCCACCATTGCGAATTTCTGGCTACGCGTCGGTATTCAAATTGGAAATTTTATTTTGAAAAATCGGCATAAAATGTTTTAGAGAGAAACGTTTCAACGAAAGGTGGTTCCTGCTATAAATTCAATAGAATTATTGCAAACAGTAGCCGAATGGAATTTCCCATTACAAAGCTTTTATGAATCTACCTCGTCATAGGCGTAGCCAGGGGAGGGGTTAAACCGCCCCCCCCCACCCCAGTAAGTTTGATCGTTAATCTTTAGACTATTGATGTAAAGAAACGTTTTAGTTAAAATTAAACTAGTAATTTTCTAGAAAACGTTTTTGCTTAATTAAACCTGCATTGTTATTAGGAAAACGTAATGTACGGTAATTATTCAATTACACCTATCACATATTGTTGTTAATGAAAAATAGCTCAACGAAAATTTGACTAATTTGATGGATGCACAGTAGGCCTACCCATTAATGCGAAAACTGATATATATTGTAAATATTGTTTGCTTTATGACAGTGGTGCTTTTTACTATGCTTTGTAGAATTGTGTTAATTTTTCGCCAAACTGAAGTTTACGTCTGATTGGCCTACTGTTTAAGTATTGCTATTTGGTGCAGTTGACATAGATGACCGCATGGTCTTTCGCTGCTTCCTGCCTGCGTACTTTTTAACGTATGGTAAAATAAACTTGACTTGACTTGACATTAAAATGCCACCAATAATAAAAATAATAACAATAAAGCCTTTATGCTTTTTCAATTTCAGTTTTTTTAAGCATTTTCGCATACAACAGTATATGATTACAACGGACTAATTTTAACGACCAGATAGGTGGCCTGGGCCCCCTCAAATCAAATTTTTGCCATCCAATTTAAATGCATACCCCATATTCATGACAAAACTAAAATTTCCCAAGGCATATATTTCATTGATTAATTACTGCTAAAATTATTGCAGGAGGCAATGTACTTTGCTTCTCCAACCTGGGCCAAGTCACTTGCAAAATTTAATCTCCAAATTCAAGATTTTAAACGTGTTTTGACTAGATCTGTACGTAAAAGGAAAACTCACCAATTTGATTGTTTCAATTGGTTTTCAATTCCTAAAAATTCATTTATTTTAATTTTTAAATGGCATTAAAAACGTGCAAAATGTGAGCTGAATGGCATTAACATAGCTATTTTTTTCGACAAAAAAAATTCCAAAAACTTGCTCAGCGGCTGCCCCCAGACCCTCGTATGTGATAGGTTTGGTTTAAACAAGTTTGTTCACCTCGTCTCCCAACTTTGACAATTTTGGAAATCTTTTTATCTTTAGATTCAAGTCCTTTTTTTTCAGCATTACCCAGATTACATGCCAACCCAGGTCTCTGCTTCTGATCCTCCATTCTACGGTATTTTTGTCCCGTAAAAAGTCCCTCTTTTCGAAAAATTTGATGACGTCATTACGTGTGATTTGCGGTTTGGCCTCTTCCCCCAATTAAAAATCCTGGCTACGCTTATGTACCTCGTCAATGTTTTTTTGTCAACTTTAATCACACTTGATTGAAAAACAAGCACTCATTTCCGTATTTGACTTGTGCTTGCGCGATTGCGCTCAAAATTGCTAAAATGCTAGCGGCGCAAGCGTCACCCCAACCGTTTAAAAATAATAGCAGTACAAGCGCTATCGCAAGTGAAATAGTTGCGCCGCAATTATTGCATCGCAAGAACCCCACCTCTGAGTATTTGATTGAAGCATTTAACCAGTAGCGTACGAAGGATTTTGAAAAGGGGGGGCCAGAAACTTTCGAAAATTTGAGAAAAACAAAGATCTGAATTAGAAATTGTTCCACTCAAATTTAGTCCGATTTTTCGCCAATAATTAGGTGAGGAGCAAAAAAAAAGGTCTTCACTCAAATTTAGTGTCCGATTTTAAGCCCAAAGCGTAGATGAAACGCACAGAACGTGCCCTTTGTGTGACCAAACCTTATGCCCAACTTGCAAAGGGGGGGGGGGCATGCCTCATTTTTGCTCACCTTTCTATGCAATTAATTTTGCAATCCTGGCGACCCAAAGGGAAGCCATGGCGCAATGCCCTCCCTAAATACGCCCCTGCATTTAACATGTTATTAGAAACAGCCTTCAAATTGAAAATATTTTTGAACTGCTATAGATATTTGCGCCAACCAAACTGTCATTTAACACTTGCGCTACTCCAGCTCGAAACGGATAGAAGATAGAACACGCCTAATTTACCAATCAGTTTCAGCTAAAATTCCCCTACTATTTCTCTACTGCAATTGAGCTACAAAAACATTGTCTTTACTTCGCGAGTGCGCCAGAATTGATTATTTTTCGGCCGTCAACCACAAAATTTGCTTTTTGATTGTTTTTGCTTCCTGAGCATCGGAGCAAAATTTTCATGTTCTGGCACCGAATTTGTCCGGCACACATTCGAACTTTCAACTTTAAAATGGGAAAAAGCGAACTGGGGCATTTAGCCACTTGAGGCAGTGAGTTTCAAAGGTTCAGCGGCAATAAACAGAGTGGTCATTTCCAATGTCTCCATCCGTGCCGCCTATGTTACAAACAATGAGAGTTTGATTGATAATAATCAATTGGTAGTGACTATTTCACCGAAAATTTTCAACTTAAAGAGAATAAAACGAGAAGAAGAAATATTCATCCGTGCTTTTTTCATTTGCTTTTTTAGGGGTTAAGATTAGGGTTTAGGTTAGGGTTCGATTTGGGAATAGTTTTAGAGTAAGCATTTGAGTTTGTGTTAGATTTGAGTCAGAATTAATAAAAAAGTAGATAAAAATTTCCGGTGAAATAAAGCCTTCCTAATCAATATTGACTTATCAGTGATATTTCATCGGAAGGCTTTATTTCACCGGAAATTTTTATCTACTTTTTTATTAATTCTGACTCAAATCTAATCCAAATTCATATCCTTACTCTAAAACTATTCCCAAATCGAACCCTAACCCAAACCCTAACCTAAACCCTAATCTTAACCCCTAAAAAAGCAAATGAAAATAGTGCGGATGAATATTTCTCATTTTCGTTTTATACCCCTTAACTTGAAAATTTTCGGTGAAATAGTCACTACCTATTTCATCTGCCAAAATGAGCTTGTACAGTCAGCAGTAGGCTACTGGTCCTGACTAGGCTACTCTGCAGTCTGAGTTTGATTTCAAAAATTCTTAAGTTACAGTAAATGCACTACCGGTACGGTATCAGATATGTAGGCTACTTTCAAACTTCGATTTCAATTTGATTTTGTATAAGGTGCTGCAACATCCTGAGTTTATTAAGGTGTTTTTCTGCATAATTTTGCTTTTTGTGCTTTGAAAAAAAAATTGAGGCTTCAGTTTTAGCCATATCTGATATCGGAAAAGCTGAGCATGGGATTCCAATTACTGTGGTAGCCTATGCTGTATTTGCCAAAATCTGAAAATATAGAAATGTAATAAATTAATGAAACAAATTATACCGTACTATTAATACCGGTATCTGATATAACATAGGCTGCATAGCCTGCCAGTAACAAAACCTTTTTAGATTACATTTTCCATGCCCAGTGTTGAGTGCTTAGGCTAGACTGGAGAAAATGTAAATAAATTTGAAATGTCGATGTAGGTTGTTTAAGGATTAAGTTATATGAGATCTAGGAACTAAAGAAGGTTTACAGTATTTCACTAAAAATTATTACGGCATTAGGCTAGCTCTGGCAGTTTTTCACTGGTACCGTCAACCGGGGCGACTTTGAACAGTTTTGAATCATTTTTATTTGTCACTTCTGCCAGGTTTAAGCAAGAAAAGTGCTTATTGGCTGAACGTAGCACTTCTGGCCTCAGCAACTGAAACTGTCATAACTAAAAACATAGCCTATTTCATTCTCATAAGCCATGACTTTAAACGCCTACCAACATGCACTTGAACCTTCACTTACAAGCGCAAAGTTGCCTTCGCCTGAAATGTCTTTGAATTAAAGCGTTGTGGAGTGGCTAATATTTCCACTCTGGATCCATTCCGAAATTGTTTAACTGACTCCGGCTCTAATCCGCTCCGAAATTTTACAACAACACTCCGCTCTGAAATACTTCGATACCATACAAAAATATGCTTCGACAAAAAATTGTTTTAAATCGGTTGACAAGTTCAACCGATAGTATGATTCTGTATCCATTGGCACCAGCTCTAATTAAAATTTCAACCTTACTTCTCGATAAGCTACAGCTAACTGGATTTTAAAAAATATGAATGCGTACTAAGCTTGCATTGTGAACATGATGTAGCAGGCTCGTGGCCGAGGGGTGAGGGTGGTTAGCTACCGACCACGTAGTCATGGGTTCAAGCCTGCAGTCGTCTACAGCTAATTGACCAGATTCAAGGATGCACATGTCAATAGCTATGGTGTAATACATCGCCCTATTTTTGGGAATTACTTTGTTGAAATAATGACGTCATTGTCACATGACCCTGTTCTAGTTGGGCAAAAAAGAAAAAAAATGTATTAAAGTTCAAACACTGACCTACTTAACTAAGAGACCACTGTTGGTCCTAAAAAGTATTTAACTGAAAACAAAGATTGTTTAAGTGAAACGTTCAAAGTCGCCCCGGCGTTCAAAGTCACCCTGGTTGATGGTATTAATTCAGGCTTGAATCTAACCCAAACTTGAATTTTTACTTTAGAACTACTGGTAGTAGGCGTATTGTATAAGCCTGCATCAAACTCAAATCCTTATTCCAGCCTCACTCTTGACAGTTAAAAAAAGCATATGAATAATGCACAGATTATGGTCAAATCAAAATCAAATCTTTCATTATACTCGCTGTGTTATGCCGAAGCGTGTAACGAGTTTGCGGGGCCCATCCCCACGTCATTGCGTCTGCAGGCAACACAACTTCTTTTGAAGAAATGTTGCAGCGGTGGCGAGCCGTTGGCAACACTGTGTTCGATTTGACCGACCCAAGATTTAAGCCTTCGACCTCCTGCTCCAGAGACGAACGCGTTACCGCTCGACCAACTGGCCGGTACAAATTGTGGTAATATTCCAATTTTTTGTTTTATTCTCTTGAACGTGGTATTTTCTGGTAAAATAGTGGTAGTCTGTATATAGGATAATACCTAATTATGTAATCTGCACTTAGCTATAAGCCTATAACCCACAAAGCATTGCAACATTTTATCAAATTGGTTGTCATTGCATATGCCTATTGCAGATTGTGCCTACTGTATGTGGTAAATCTTTGAACTGTGAATTTGCGGTGCATCATGACAGATGATTACCGTTACCTGAAATACAAAAATATGACTCATCAACGCTTGCTTTATTTATTTGGTGCAATGTGCATTATGATGTGACTTTTGGAGTTAAAAGCTGAGGTTCCTTAAATAGTTTTTTTATTTATCTAGTCTATTTGTCGTAGGGTTTGAAAATAAGCATTTGAACAGAAATTTTGCAATAATTTAAAAAGAGGAAAATTAAATCAGTAGGGTAATATACAACTGCTTGTGCTTTATCTCTGATCTGTGCCCATCTAACGGTTAGGTTGGGTAGTTTTAACATTTATTTTATTGCTAGATTTAGCAATGATATCACCATTTAATGGTGATATCATCATATCAAAGTGCATGGTGATATCAAAGTGCAAATCCTATATCAAAGTGCATGGTGATATCAAAGTGCATCATATCAAAGTGCATGGTGACATCAAAGTGCATGGTGATATCAAAGTGCATGGTGATATCAAAGTGCAAATCCGTGCAAAGTTTGCACTTTGCACGGATCTGTCTTGCATGCAAAACCACAAAATCTTGCATCAATTTGGCATAGAAAATGCAAAAATAAAGTAGCTTTGGCATAGCAGATGGTGCAAAACCTATTCCTCAGCATAAATTGTAGTGCAGATCTGTGTTCCCTCTAACTTTATGGCTAGTCGGCGAGTGCCCAAATTATCTTAAAAATTTGCGCCCAAAGCTTTAAAAAGACGTTTATGTGCCCTAAATTTTGTACCAATCCAGTATTAAAGTATACCAAATGTCATATTTCCACAAATTAGTAGAATTTTCTAAAGCTTTGTTTACTATATTGCCAAAAATTATTTGCCCTTGCTCCAACAAATCGCCGATTCGCTGAAAAAAATCGGCGTAGTGGGAACACTGGTGTAGATGGTGGGAATCTTATTGGCAATCCCCAAAAAGCTTTTTTCTGTTAGAAGACAAGTCACAAAGCAAGAATAAAATGAGAATTTTGGCAGCAAATTTTATTTGTTATATTTGCTTGTGCCATCCACTTTCATTGCTTTGTTGCAAAAACTAAATAAGTGCTTGATTGCAGGTTGCTGCAAAAATCCGGCGCAGTGGATACAAACTTCTATCTGCAAGAAATTGTGCACGTCATCTTTCTTAACATCATAAAAGTTTGAAATCTTGGGTTGCCAATGGAGTTAAGTCAGATAAATTGAATTTATTTTTGTGGATAAGAGGAATAGCGGAACTAGAGTTCGGGCATCTATTCCTTGCCTCAAGTAGTTCTCACTTCTTCGTTAAAATTATCTTGAGCAGTATTTCTTTACATGCATTTGAGTTTACAGACTTTTTGCTGTGTTCCTGCTTGCACATATTTCTGTTTTGTGAATTGTAGTATTGTTTAATTTATAGCGAACTTAATAGAACTTTTTCATGTTTTCTCAATAACACAAGTCTGCCCCAAAGCAGGGGTATTTTAGGCAATACCTGCCTAAATTTTTTCTTCACTATTATATACGTTATCAAATTT
Source organism: Trididemnum nubilum (assembly GCA_963965965.1). Lineage (NCBI taxonomy): Eukaryota > Metazoa > Chordata > Ascidiacea > Aplousobranchia > Didemnidae > Trididemnum > Trididemnum nubilum. The sequence goes on from OZ014479.1 coordinate 12,403,080, forward strand.
TTTTCCAAACCTTGTGCAGTGCAACAAAATAATGTACAGTAATCTTTGAAATAAAGTTTTAAAGAAACTATTTCACCAGAAATTTCTGTCTACTTTTTTGTTAATTCTGACTCCAATCTAACCCAAACTCAAACTTCCTGTGTATGCTGAAAAATTATCTTCAAATTCCAATCTGAACCCTTAATAATGCAAATGAAAAATGCATGGATGAGTATTGCTCATTTTTGTTTCATTCTCTTAAACGTAAAAGTTTTTATTGAAATAGCAATGAGTCAGTTAGTCACTCCCATAAAATTAATATCCAAACTTTGAACTTCTGAACTTCATCTGTGCTGTTAGACAACCATTGTTTTTTAAATGTTTTAGTAACTAAAATTTAGATGTCAAAAGTTTCCAAGGTTTTGTGGGGTGCCGTTTGTGTACCCTAAGTTGTGCAATGTTTTTTGGCATATTTAATTAAATAATCATTTTAATTAAATGTACAAAAATAAATATACAAAAAAAACACGTGCAAAAATAAATATGCAAAAACTTTTGAACATTTATTACATCATAATTTGCGTAACGTTTTTTTGCATATTTAATTAAATAGCCATTTTAATTAAACATTCAAAAATATGTGCCGCAGAATACACCGCTGCAAAAATAGACAAAAAATTGTTTCACAAAAATCTTTTGTACAAAAATGTTTTGACTCAAAAATTGTTGTTGCAAAAATAAATCCACAAAAATATTTGTGGTTTTATGTTTGCAACATTATTTTTTGCATCAAAATTTTTTGCATTACAATTGTTTGTGTCACAAATATTTGTACATTTATGTTTGATAGCAAAGAAACAAACCACGCCAAAATAAATGTGCAAAATTTTGTGATGCAAAAAATGTTGATGCAAAATTTCTTGTTGCACAAAAAAACACTTGCAAAAATAAATCGTCAAAAATATTTGACTATTTAGTTGGTGCCCATTATCATCATGGGTTGGAATTATGCGTGCGGAAAGATACCGGCAAGGTATAAAACTGGAACTTCAAGACAAAAGCTTTGGGATGTACGGCAGCCTATAGTAAGGTACTAGCCCACTTATGAGACCTCTCGATGGGCTGGGAAATAAGGGTTCATTCTTTCGTACCTTCCCACCTGCATAATTCCAACCCTTTATCATTATGGACTCAAACTAAATTGTCAAATATTTTTGACGATTTATTTTTTCATGCGTTTTTTTGCGACAAGAAATTTTGTACATTTATTTCGGCGTGTGTTGTTTCTTTGCTATCAAACATTAATGTACAAATAACGCAGACAATTGTAATGCAAAAAATTTTGATGCAAAAAATAATGTTGCAAAAATGAAACCACAAATATTTTCGTGGATTTATTTTTGCGACAACAATTTTTGTGTCAAAACATTTTTGTGCAAAAGATTTTTGTGAAACAACTGTTTGTCTATTTGTTTTTGCAGCGGTGTTTTCTGCGGCATAAGTTTTTGAATGTTTAATTAAAATGGCTATTTAATTAAGTATGCAAAAACGTTACGTAAATTATGGTGTAATAAATTTTCAAAAGTTTTTTGCATATTTATTTTTGCACGTGTTTTTTTTGTATATTTATTTTTGTACATTTAATTAAATATGCAAAAAAACATTGCACAAATTAGGGTACACAAACGGCGCTCCATAAGATTTACAAAAAAAGTTTCTCATTCACATTGTCTCAAGTACAGAGTGTCGAGTAAACCTATTGCCTTCACCTAGCTACGAATTAACACTAGATCAGTAAAACAAGTAATCCATATTGCTGTTAGGTCATTTTTTTCAAGTATGGATTTGTCTTTGAGCCTTGTAAAGTACAGAGTATGTGGCTACTAGGTAGACTTGAACTCAGACAAAGAACTGTTCTTTTATAAATTTAACAATTGATCAGTGATCAAGTGGGTAGAGCATTTGCTACTAAAATGGTAGACTCTGTTTTTTTGCTGGTTAGGTCACAGCTTTCCTGCTTGATGCTCAGCCATAGAAGGGACAGTGTAAATTTACCGTTCTCTATGTGGGTGAAAGGTGGACAAGTGGTTGTTTGACTCAAAGACAAAAAGGTCCCTTTGTGTCTCCTGGTCAAGGCAACTTGATGAGTAAAATCTAATTACAGTTATTTCATTTGCTACTACAGTATCATTTTTTGTTAAAAGCTTTCTTTATCTGTTTATGCATGTTAGGCCTAGTTATTGTGAGATATCCAATATCTGTAAAGCCTAATTGTACTTTATATTTGCTGTATATTGTGTAAACTAGAAAAACATGTCACCTGCAAAACAGCCTCAGGTTTTGGTGATTCAACCTGAAGTAGAATTGGTGTTCAAAGGTAAGTCGGTCTGCTAACCCATATGCTGCTTTGTGTAAATTTAGGAATAATGTATGACATCAGTACTAGTTTTAGGAGTAAATCAATTGTTTTAGGTACCGGTATTTGATTTTTGTGATTTTATCAAGTTGACACCTGATACTATATGCACTCCAGTGTTCCCTCTAACTTTATGGCTAATCGGCATGTGCGCAAATTTTCTTGAAACAATTGTGCCGAAAGCTCTAAAAAGACATTTGAGTGCCCTAATTTTTGTACCGATCTAGGATTAAGGTATACCAAATGTCATATTTCCTCTAATTTGTTGAGTTTTCTAAAGCTATGTTTACTGGTACCATATTGCCAAAAATTATTTGCCCTTGCTCCAACAAATCGCTGATTGGCTGAAAAAAATCAGCCTTGTGGGAACACTGATGCACTCTAAAAATCAGCAAATTTTGATGGAGGTTAGCTGTTCTTAAATTTTTAAGGATTTCAGTCTCATTAGTTCTTGAATTTGAAAGTGAAAAAAATTGATTATTAAATAATTAAAAGTTGTCTTTTAATTTTCTTAATCTTTAAAACAGTCTGCAGACAATCAGCAATGCTTTTAGCTATTCATGCTCTTCGAATTTGAAGTTGTAAATTTATTGAAATATGCAAGTTTTCTTAATTTTTTTTTTTTTTAGGACCATTCAATGAGGTTGTCACAACACACTTATTTTTAAGCAACCCTTCTGATCGTAGAGTTTGTTTTAAAGTAAAAACAACAGCTCCCAGAAGATACTGTGTTCGACCAAACAGTGGATTTATTGAACCTTCTAATAGAGTGGATGTATCAGGTTTGTTGCAATGTATTCTTGGAATCATGAAGTTTTTACTTAATAAAGATTAACGTAAGAAATTACAGAAATTCATTTCTATTGGTGTGAGAGGATCCAGCTGATGATGTATTAGGCAAGTTCAAGATATATTTATTGTGGGTACTCGACAGTATCCAAGGCATTTTGAATGTTACACAAAATGATGCTCAGTATAAAGGCATATAGCAACGGATTTGCATAGCAATCATGGGCACCAACATAAGGGTGCAAAAACAAAAGAGCTTGGTAACATTAGAGTGCAAAAAAGATACCAAACGACGTATTATTATAGTTGTTGCTTGCTGGCTTTAAAACCATGTTTAGATGACACTTTTTAAACTATGATAAAACTTGTTTTTAATATATTAAACTGATAGTGCATTTTCTAAGGTAATTGTTGAAATAATGTAACCGTCATAGTATTATAGATCTATGTGTAGCGACTAATGAGCAACATGCAAGTTTTATTTTACCAACAATATTGTGCAAAATGATTTCATATTAATGATATGAATGATTAAGTTACTGTAATCGTTTATTTTATATTGTATCATCATGCTAACCCCAAGACGTAGAAAGTTCAAACTTGGTAAGAATGCATTTTAGGCTTTTTCCAATATTTTGGTCAACAGTAAAAAACTTGACATGATTGCCCCTTTAAATAAACCAGAATAATTTTCAATTGATCACCAAAAACAATTGGTTTAAATGTTGTTTTTTTTTGATTTGTACAGAATTGCATTTATAATGATTAAATTTCAAGTGAGTTTGTTTTTTGTTTTTTTGTTTGGAAAAACCAAAAACAATCGAAAACAAAACACAAAACACTTTTCAAAAGTTGGCTTACTGGCACTTTTGTTTTTTAATGTTTAACTTTGTCTACAAATTCCACGATCTTTCCAGTTTTTCAAAATAGATTCTATGTCAGTCAAGAGTTTAGTAGTTACCAAGTCAAAGACAATTACTAAGTTCCCAAAGGAATAGAACTCGAGAGCATGTTGCTTTGCAATAACAGTATTTTTTGCACCCATTTAGCAGTTGTGTCTGAACTAACAATTAATTTGCTATTGAAACAGGAATGCAGGAAAGTGTCCATAGTTTATGTGATGATTATGAAGCAGGTCGATCATTGGAATGAATGGCTTGGCATTGCTAACTAAATCACTAAATTAACCCAAAATCATTCATTTAAATGCATTAAACAACATTGCAAAAATTTTTTTTTAAATCAAAAACAAACAATAAAAAATAGTCATGTGAACTTTGATACTGTATTTTTATGTATTTTGCACCCTTATTGCCACCCTCATGTAACACAATTATAGCCCTAATATTTTTTTTATATGCATGATTAAGACTATTCAGTATCTTTCATTCTGTATGTAGAGTCAACAGCTTTATATTAAAAGACGACTGATTGCACAGTCAGTGGGATTTCTAAAATCACAGCATTGCTATTGGATTATATTTGCATAAACTCCATTCCTGACCCAACTGTTCCAAACACGTTCGACTTTAAGCTATCTTCGCGTCATCTGCCTTTATTACTGATATCTCTCCTTTAGGCTACATTTTAAAACTCAGTTCTTTTTTAGTAATGCTCCAACCTCTGGATGCTGATGTTCAGGACAAAAGCAAGCATAAATTCATGGTGCAATCATTGTATGCTCCCGAAGATGCTGATGATGTAGAAAAGCTGGTAAGTTATGCTAGGAACATTTTAGGAGTTTAATCTATCCAAAATAGTAAAAAAAGAAACATTTGTGCTATCATACAATGTTGAAGCAATTGTATACAAAATTATTTTCATCCTGAAAATGATTACCTGTTGTGCAATGATAATCAAGGAAATATAGGGGTAGTCAAGGAATGAAAGATTAAATGTCAAACATTATGATGCATTAAGATTAGTGATGAGAAATTTTCATCAAAAGTCTTGCTTTGTATTCCGTGGTTGATTGGTTATTCAGTTTTTCCTGCAAAACACCATTTATGTTTCTGGATTAAGACATTATGCATGGGAGTTTACACACTTTCATTTTGACATTGAGACGTTTAAGTTTTGGGGCATTTAGGACAGAGATGTATAGGTGTCAGGGATGTTTAAGCACCATACTCTATTTCCTAAAACAGTAAACTTATTTTTGGAAAAGTTGCATGAATATATTTAACCAGTGCATAATATCGATCAAGCTTGAGTTACACTAGATTTTTTAATGCATTCACGAGGTAAAACATTCAAAAATAACTGAAACATCATTTACTTTACAGGTGTTGTCTGTATGTGCCTATTGAGTTTCAAAAACGAATAATGGTTGTGCCTGGATTGAAACATTGATGCTTAATTGCTTTGATTAAATTGTTCATATCTTCGAAGCTTTTCGTCTGATTCTTGTCAAGAAGAATCATCAGAATGGACTGCGCAGAAAAATAAGCAGCTATTTATAGGAAAAAGCCGAGCCGTGATTGGCTTGAAAAAGACCAATGAGAGAGAGCATTATTTAGTACTCAATCTTTAAGCTGTACACGAATTCTTTTTGTGGTCAGATGGTGGGGTTAGAAGTTATGAAAGTGGCTTCAAGAGCAGATAGATGAAAAGGTGAGCGGCCTTGGAAAAAAATAGAAAGTTTACTGTCATGATAATGGTGAGCAATGGTGGGGTTTTGTAAAAAATGAAGTGCAATGGCTGAGTTAGAGGCAAGAGACTGGGTATTAGTCTTGGTGGAAGATTTGCACCGACGAGCAGGAAGTAAGCGTTTTTAGGAAGAAGAGCAAGATTGGATAGATTTGAAGACATGTTGTTTATTTTTGTCCTGCAGCCTTTGGGAAGGATGGCCTACGTACCGACTACCACTGTGACAGTGGTAGTCGGTATGTAGGCCGTGCAAATCGATGCAAATCATCCACCCAGACTAATACCCAGTCTCTTGCCTCTGACTCAGCCATTGGACTTCATCTTTTACAAAATCCTACCTGCGCTCAACATTATGAAGACAGTAGATTTTTTATTCTTGCCCAAGGCCGCTCATCTTTTCATCTATCTGCTCTTGAAGCCACTTTTATCAAAACTTCTAACCCAGCCATCTGACCACAAAAAGAATTTGTGTACAGCTTAAAGATTGTGGACTAATGATATTCTCTCATTGGTCTTTTTCCAGCCAATCACGACTCGGCTTTTTCCTATAAACAACCGCTCATTTTTTGCGCTGTCCATTCTGACAATTCTTTTGAACAAGCATCAGACGAAAAGCTTCAAAGATATGAACATTTCAATCGAGGCAATTTTTTTAAGTTCTGTACCATCAACCAACTCTTCAAATTGATGCTTAACGTTGCATTCCAGATAAATTGATAAGAGTTTTCATTTTTAGTATTTTAATTTTTTTATTTTACGTTTTGCTTTTGATAAATTTAATAAATATAATTATAATTTCTTATATAAATTAGTTTTTTTTGGATTATTTAATTTTATTTTTCTTACGTGATTGAGATTCACTTATTCACCGAGTATTTTGTTAGAATATATCTGATTGCTAGTTGTAGAGTATTAAAAAAGGTGATGGATAAATGCACTGTCCAAAACTTTTCAGTACCGGACACATGTTGATATAATATTCACAGTAAACATAATTTTAAGTGTTTCATCATTCAAAATTTTAATGCACTTCAAGAATAGGTATTTCTTTGAGTATGACGTCACAGGTGACAGTTTATTCACAAATTCAACCAGTTAACTTAAGTTCGTTTTTTTAAGGCCATTAAGCTCAAGCTTTTCCAACTTTCAAACCTTGGTTGTCCATTTGGTAGGAACCCCATAAGCGAAGCATTATCAAGTTTTGTCTTGTTCCATAATGACCGACTAATTGGTCGAAAAAAATAACTCTAAAGAAAGAAACCTAGCAGTGATGGTGATGTGATTACTAATCGTCCTCAATGCAATAATTCTCACATGAGTTAATGGCATAATAAAGCATTATCTTATTATGTAATATGTATTATGCAACCGCTAACCACGTGTAGTAATTTATGAGCGCAAATTTGGAGTGACAAAGTATTTTAGCTGTATAAATAGTGATTGGAGGTGGGGAACTGAATTGGCTTACTCATTTAATTTTAAATGGATTAGCAATTACATCAGTGGCTTCCAATACTGAGCAATGGTTCTCAAAACTTGCAAAAATGTTATGCACATGGCGTTAAAAGGCTTTTTTTTCTGAAAAATCACAAAAATTGCCCAACAGCTTTAGACTTCGTCTGCAGACCCCTATTTCCTTCTACAGCAGGCGGCTACTTCCCCTCATTCTCCTCTGACAGTTGTTTCGGACCATTAGCTCACCCAAGGTGCTGCCTGTTAGATGCACTTTTGAGGAGACAAAATTTAACCTTGAGTTCAAACCTTCCACCTAGCGAAATTTTGTTTGCGCTCCCTTCTTCACTTGGGTTGTGGTATCTCTAAAGATTTCTAAATTGGTCGAAGACAGAAAGTTGGGAATCTCTGGTCTAGCGAAACTCTTTGAGCTGATTGCTCATACATCTGCAAGATTGAGTTCGTTCGAAAAAAGTGAATATTATCGCGGTCTAGTGTTTGGACTCCCTTGGCGTAGAGTTTAATGTGTTGGAAAGCATGGTAGGATTAATCAGAATTTTAACAATCTTAACCCTATTTTACATGGTGGGTAGCTTTTTTGACCCCCTCTCGTTTTTTTGTGTGATGAATCCTCTCAGAATTTTTTATTTGGAATCAACTTGACTTTGAATCAAATTCATTCACAAATAACTCCCGAAAATTTGAAGTTGCCAAGGTAGCGGTAGGTTACTCTTTTTTGGGGGGTTTCCCTAAGTCACTTTTTCGAATCTAAGCATTTTTCGGCCAATATTTAACTTAAATGTTTTTTGTGACGTATCCAACTTAACTTGAACATTTTAAAAAATCAGTATAAAAAAAACAGACTTAAGAACAAAATTTGAGTTCCACTTTTGACGTCATTTTTCGGAAATATGGCTCTGTCTCGTGATGAATGATATCATCAACTCAAAATCTACTTTTCTAAAAAATTTTGGTGAACACCAACCTGTGTTCCAAAGTGTTTCCACTACTCTTGATTTGGAGTTGAATGGGGTGGCATTTTTGCCCTTCCTTTGCCCCCCCTGGGCAAAATGCGTTGATCAAATAGCCGGTGGCTAAAGTGATGTTAATATTTTCTCAAGTGTCAGGTACCATTCAATTATTCTTTGCAGTGGCAGCAAGCTGAACCTGGGGATTTAATGGATTCCAAACTTCGCTGTGTGTTTCAAGATGATAGCAGCTCAGAGGTTAGTACTTGACAACTTCTAGTTCACATAACTGGACATCGCTGTTTCGAGCTTTTAGCTCTCATCAGCAGCCTTCAACATATCTAAACCAAGACTATTCCCCAACCACCTTTCGGCCAAACTGGGCAAACCCTAATGGCTTGCATAGTGGCAGAACTTTTAGTTCAGTGGTTAATTAGAGTGGACTTCCAATCTTATTTGATATTAGACCGGGTTTGATTTTCGTTGAAAGCGCTATTGGTATTTGTCACAAAACACATCCGATCAGTCAGTGGTCGAGTGGATAGAGCGTCTGCTACTGAAGCGGTAGACTCGGGTTCGATTCCCTGTCGGGTCAAACCAAAGACTATAAAAATTGGTATTCACAGCTTCCCTGCTTGACGTTCAGCAATTAAAGGAACAGTGTGAAGCCTCCGCCGTGTGTGGTAGACAGGTGGGCAGGTGGCAGCTTGACTTGAAGACCGAAAGGTCCCTTCGCTGTCTCCTGGCCAAGGCAACTTGGTGAATAAAATGTAATTACAATTACATTCGAAAATTTATAGTGATATACTTAGAGTTGAACAAATTCGAAAGAGTTTAAAATTCAAATTAAAGTGTTCAAAAATCCAGTTTCAAATTTCGGGTTTCAAAAATTTTAAAATCGCTTTGACTTTTACTTAATTTTGAGATCAATTTTAGCATAGGCTGATGTATGCGATAATAATTATTTCCCAGAATTAGAATCCTTTGCTGTTGATGATAACGACATATTGATGTGTTTTTCATAGCTTCAGAGCTCTCCAGCGGTTACCTCCGCACCATCTTCTGAACCAGTTGAAATTACGCCCAAACAAGTGGCGTCACCAACTATCTCCAGTTCAAGCCCTGGAGATCAAAACGAATTGAAAACGCTAATGGAGGAATGTAAAAGGTTGCAGGCAGAAAACGCTCAACTCAAACAAAAGCAAAAAGAATTTACGGTAAGAAAAAAATACTTCGAAAGCCGACATACGGGCGCAGAAAAAGGTTTTAGGGATATATTTGTAGGCACAGAGACATGACGCTGCGATCTCTGCTAAACTTTTGTTCTTAGTTATATAATGCTTTGAGTTAATTACTTGATTTGCTTACCACCAAGAACATAATTTATCGTCGGATAGCAAAGACCATGGCGGTTTAATATCTTTTCAATAAAAACTTACAGTTTTAAAAACTTAATGTTAAAACCCGTCGGCTTGACAAGCAGTGGAGAAAAAGAAAAATTGACTCTGTCCACAAAGGTATCTTCAGTTACTTCTAGCTAAAAAAAGGCTATCAATTGCCAGTACCTTTTTACGTTTAAAGCCTAATCCATACTTAGCGTGCAGTCATAAGCGTTGCTTTTTTATTTTAACAAATGTTTTGGTTGAAATGAATAAGAGATACCCTCACGATTGCAACCCAGAGGACTGGCCTGTGTTTAATCGTTTAAAAGGTTGTGAAAAAAAAATCAATGGGCTCATTGACTAGGCCCGATAGTTTGAAGCTGGGAGACTTAAGACCTATTAGGCTGAGATTAAGATATTTACTTTAAAAACAGGAAATTTTTTTGTTTGGAATATGAAGATTGTATTGATTAGGATATCGAAGTTGCCATTACATAACGAGAAGCACTTTAATTTAGGAATATAAAAACTTTTTACCTCAGCAAACAGATCACGACTTGATGCGATTTGTAGCATCATGTTTTACTGAATATGGATTGATAAATAGCGAAACGTGTTAAAATGATTGCGAGTTTTCTGGCTTTGATCTTTTCACTTTGAATTTGTTTAACGTTTTTTTTTCTCAATAAAGCGATCATGAAAGACAACTTTGCTGAAACGTATAACATGTCAATTGTCAAGTCATCTTTTGCATTGCGCGTCTCTTGTCAGCGGTATAATATATTTAGTACCTGTAGTCAGTGGCCGATCCAGAAAATTTTTGTGGTGGGATGATACAATTTATAAACACAAATTGTGTATAATCTCAAAATTTCGAATGTTTATGATTAATGTTCTTACCTCTATTAATGTTCATTTTTTTAAAGCCTAATGTGTCACCCCTAAGAAATGAATTGCACGGTGTAGCTTCACAAATAACGGAAGAATGGAACAATATTCCACTGTACCCAGAAACTCCGCCCCTAGACCCCCGAAAATTTTGTATTTTTCTGTCTTAAGTAACTTAATTTTAGGCCTAGTTTGATAAAAATTGGTGCTAGTAAAACGTGGCATAGAAATTATCAGTGCAAAACCAGGGACGTGGAAGCGGAAGCTCGAAATGGAAGCGGTGAAAGCGGCAAATTTTTGTGGAAGCGGTAAATGGGTACCGCTTCCGTTTCCACTTTGGCCATTCATAACGAACATCAAGACCTTGAATGGGGTACAATTTTTTGTAAAATTTGTGACGAAAAGTGTATGCTCGATAGACCGTCATTTGCAAAGAAACATTTTTAAAGGTTTGTGGTTCACTTAGATCCGGGCAGCCCCCACCCCTATCAACTGACTGATAAACCATGTAGCCAATCAACTTATTTTTAAAACAATAAGTGTTCAAAAATTCCCTATTTTAGTCTTAAAATTTAACGATTTTCTTAAAAATGTTTCTAAATAGGGCTTTGCGTATTTTTTGAACATTTGGGGCCATTCTTGTATTACACAGTATTCAGCTACATAAGCAAAGTTTCCAGCTACAGGATTTTAGTTTTAGTTTCTTCCACTGTGATGATAGATTCTTGAAAAGCAAACAGAGGAGAGCACCATAACATCTCTCAGACAAAGTTTAATATTGTGTGACTTTTCCAAAATCATGATACTATAATGCTTGTTTTAATTATTGCTATAAACAGCATATACCTACGGTAAAATTTTGCACGGGGGGACGCTTTTGCAGCCTTGATAAAACGCATTTGAAATGCGTCTAAAATTCAGAGCAAATTTTGCTTTAAGTTCTGATGTTGTCCCGAATTCGATCGAAGACCAATAAATAAAAAAAAAAAAAAAGAAAGAAAAAAGGTCTTCACCGCAATTTGGCAATGCATTCGGCCGGAATTTGGGATTTATTGGTGCTGACAGCCACTTTTTCGTCTAATCATCCAGACGCTTACTCTTATTGGAGAGCGCTCAAATCTCGTTAGGGGGGACGCTGCAATCTCGATGGGGGGTGCTAAATTTTGATGTTGGGACGCTAAATATCTGTCGGGGAACACGTCCCCCTACAATTTAAGTACTGGCTATAAGTAACGTTTGCTGCAAGAATTATTCTAATGTGGTAATACTGTGCATAACCGCGTAATTCTGGCAGTGTCTTTTTTTTGCTTCCCTAAAACAACACGTTGCTAGCAAAAATTTGGAACCAACCGCATACTCGGACAAGTTATTAAAAAAAAATTCTTCAAATGTGGAAGCTTCGCCCCACGGCTACCTAATTATAGCCAAGTAAAGATTTGCGATTTACAGCACAGACAATTGAAACAAGTTATTATTCCGAGCGCTGGGAAGTCCGTCCCCAGACCCTAAATAATCGATCATTATTTCAAACTTCTGGATGAGCGCATTCAGAGAAATTCGCTTTAGCTGAAACATAATAACCATGTCGTTTGACTTTTAAGGCCGTTTAATACGAATTTCTGACTATGCCAATGCGCAAATCCTTGCGATGACAAACCACTGAATACAATGATATAATTTGGTTCTATGTGATATTTTTAAGATCATAATCGACTAATTTGGAAAAAAATGTTGCCAAAAAGTTTTAAGATCAAAAAATTTTAAGTAAAAATTACGCTAACAAGTGGTGGAAGCGGAAGCGCTTCAAAAATTGCCGCTTCCACATCCCTGACAAAAACAGTATTATAGTAGTTGCATAAATGGGCTATGTGGGAGGTAGCTATAGCTAGAATTTCAGTTCTCTTATTTACATGCTGGTAAATCATAAAATCCTATACCGGTGGTTCAATAAAACTCTCAAGAAGTAGTGCATTTTGTCTATATTTTATAGAGAAAGAAATAATTAGGGGGACTAATGGAAGGAAGTTTGAGGAAAGTGATTAATAATTAACTAATATTAAATACCCCCCCTATTCCTGAGCGAATTTTTTTTCCTGTACCTGTGTTAAGCATTTTTCAATAAGCGATCAAATTCGAATACCAATTTTTGGTCAGTTTTCAAAAGTTTTTTGGTTTGAGGATTTTATTTTTGACCCATTTGCCCCCCCCTAAATAAATGTTTTAAAATAGGCATCAAATCATTTTTTTAGTCTATTCCAGTGGCAAAGACAATCTCAGAAGTGTTAAAAAACGCGATATTTTCCTTATTCTGCATTTTGGTCGGTAGGCCAATGGGGGGGGGGGGGGAGGCTATAACTCACCAGCCCCCTTGACACGCTACTGACTGCATCTGTGGTATAAACAACACAAAAATTAAAGAGGGGGCCCAAAAGCATCATGGAAAAAATACACAGTCTGTAAAAAGACTAATTTCTGTTTTGTAAAAGTTTGCTGTAAAAATAACCTTTTCCTGCCCCCTTCCCCCATGGCTTTAGAAAATTGTATCACGGTCACACGGCCTATCGAGTTTTCTCTGATTGCTTTTTTTTAAATAAGTTTAATATTTTTCTTATGCACGTTATGTTTAGGCTGGTAATGGGATGCATCCCCCAAACCCCCCCTCCCCCTTAAATCCGCCACTGCCTGTAGTCAAGAGTACGCTTGAATATTAGTCGGAAGTAGATGTTCATCAAGTAGCTTCTTGTATAGAAATATTACTAATCATTTGAATTTTGCTTCAAACCGAGTTAATATGACCTTTGACATTTTCATTTTTTGTGCAGCTCAGTACTGATTTGTTGCTCTTGAGTTTGTCGATTTCGCTTATTTTCAGTTCTAATTTCGTCTAGTTAGGCTAGTGGGACTAAACGCAAAACAGAACGTTTAGGTTAATAGTCGAAAACATTGCATTATCCGTTGCATTGCTGGGCAATTTTACTAGAAATGTCTTCGCTGTACCAGTAATATAGAATGTCTAAATTGCACTTTGTACCATAGCTCAGAGGGCATTTGTGGCTGTTTGAAACGTTACGGCCTATTCAGTTCGTTTGCGGGTGTTCGTCCATTGCTTGTATGTAATAGCTTTCTTTAAAGCTTATTTCATACTTTTTGTCGATTAAATAACAATATTTTTTCGAAAACTTTTTTCACGTATACGTCTACCCAAAGCTGCTGATCCAGCCGTACCTGTTAATGTTAGAGTTGCTCTTTTACTTGTTCAAGTTTTTCCGACGTTTTCTATCCCATGGTGATTCTTACTCTGCTGCGTGTAGCCAGTTTGTACTTGTATAGCTGTCAATATTGAAGTCCTGTTCTATACTTGCACAAGAAGTTTGGGATCGCGTAGAGCCTTCGAGTGATTGTTTGTTGCCAGTGAATACTATCGCACTGGCTCCAAGTCCAATAAATCAATATATGACATCAACCTTAGAATAAATTCTTTTGTGCATTGTACTTGCGTTTGAATAACCATCTTATTCATTGTATTTAATTAGTAAGTAATCTTGTAATCATGCTCTAAAATCAAGCTAGTTTTTTATAATTCGTTGATATTTTTTTATTGCTTCTTTAATCAGGCTTTGACTTTGCATAGTCAAAGTGTTTTGCTTATTCGACAATTTTTGTAGCTGAACAATTTTCAAGCCCAATGTTCTTTTTTGCGTTTCTTGAAATTATATGCGGCTTCATAAAAAAAAATAGCGTTTTGAAGTAAAACCACAGTAATAGGCGGTAGGGCATTAATTATTGCTTAGCACTGCCGCAGACTAATTCTGCAGAAATGAAACGATTTCTAAAGTCAATGAGCAACTGGCAAAAGGGTTGTGTAATTGGTGTTGTGGTTTTCGGCTCTTTAACAATTGTCTATGTGGCCGTGTCGTTTTTACGGCGACCCTGATCGCATGATCTAGGTTCATCCCGCACTTTAGTCCCGTTTTTGCGTGCATGATAAAACGGTTTACGATAATTATCTCTTCTTGGTTGCTTCAAACAAGCAGCAAATTCAGTGGATAAGAATTCAAAGAAATCTACTGGATCACAGTCGGATCACTGGAAACTCATAAGCACATGCAAATTCTTCCAAACATGAAATACTTGTCGCAAGGAAATCGCACCGATCATCCAATAATCAGCGTCTGACGGTGGCTTGTGGCAGGAGGATAAATACGCGACTACACGGTGCTAAAATGGAGGAGAATCTCCAGTAGCTTTGCTCTGGGCAAACCACTCAACCTTTCAAGAAAACGCGGTGTCTAGTAGAAGCTTGGCTATCTTGTGCCTGACGAATATGTTGAAGCTAGCCGAAGTTGCTTTTCACTGCTTAACTTTGGCCGGTCGATGTCATCTGCATGTTATTGAAATGGTCTTAACTCGAGTTATTTGGGAATATTTTCGGTTACAAGTTCCATAAGAAGTCAGACGATTTTTCCCACAATCTTCTCCCCATGAAATAGATTTGCTTCGAGTAATTGTGCAGATCGCTTGCTTCAATGACTTGTTTTGGACGTGGGTTGGGTGGTAGAAGGCTTGTTTGTGAACTTTTCTCAAAAATTTTCTGGATAGTGGTATAATATATCAATCTTGGAAAAAATCATCCAAAATTGGAGCGTTTCAAACTGTTAGCTTTAGCGCCCTCAAGTGGCCAGAATTTGAAAATTAGTGAAGGCGATACTTTAAAATTTTGTCCTAACGTTATATTCTTAACAAATACGTAGCATTTAAACCTACACCTCCACGATCAGAAAATCATTTCTCGCAAAAGATTAGTAATCAACCCAGCAAAGAAACTTATTCGCTAATTTTTGAGACTCCAGGCCTCTTTAGAGTTTTAAAGGCTCCAATTTTTATAGTAGTTATTGTGCTTAACCTCTGTTTTAATTGTTTCAGCCAACTGCCAGGACCCCGAGCCCTGCCTCTCAATCCAATGAGGTTTCCGAGCAAATGCGAAACCAAATCATAATCTTCGCTGCCATCGCATTTGTTGTTGGATTTTTGCTCGGTTATATCCTCTAGGCCAGTCAAACAAAATTCAATTATTCTAAAGGCGTCATCCTGCTTCTTCGCAAGATTCGCTATTGCGAAACCCAAACTATTTTGGAAATTTAATTTTTGCGTTATGATACAGCGAAATCAATTGTAACAACTGCTTTTAGGATCTACTGTGGCTGTTTTGAGCTAAAAATAGCGGTTTTATTTCGAAATTCCCGGTTTGATCAAGCTTATTCAAGTTGTTACTGTTTCCATATTATGTTTGTATTAGCGTGATCATTATTATTGTAACTAGTGTGAGAGTTTATTTTTGGTGTTTGTCTACGCGAAATGATTTGCTTCTATATAGCATGATATAATTTTGTCAACCTTAGTTATTCGAATCTGGAAAATCAGTTCGATTGCACAGTTGAACCTGAGCGAGGTCATCATACTGGTATTGCAAAAAGTGTTGCGATGTCTTAAATTTAACAGTTTTGTAACGAAGCGTCACCTGTAGAAGCTTGACGTCCTCGCCTACCTCAAGAGGAGCTCATGTATTACGGATTGCTTGTGAGCTGTGTTTAAAACATAAGCCCAATGGTTTTTCACTTGTCCACTTGTGAAGTATCACAGGTAAAAATTTGTTCACTTCCTATAAATACTCTGTCGCATTACAAAGGTTTAGGGTTGCCCAGTTTAAACAAAAGATTTTTGAGATCAGTTTTAGTAGTGAAGAGGGATGCTGATGAGAGCTAACAGGTTTGTCAAACTGTGTACAAAGTGTTTTTCGTCACATTGCAGTTACAAGTACAAAAACATCACCTTCAGAAAGTCGTAATACATTGCGTCGTCAGGTACGATGTCTAAAACAATGCGTCGTCAGGTACGATGTATAAAACTCGAAACGCCTCAAAGCAATCAACTCTTATGAACTTTCCGTCACAGGATGACTTTCCTGATCATTAATCGTTTTGAATACCATTTGATAAGTTGTGTTTTGATACAAGTAAGTTATTACAAAGTTACCTGCGAAACAGATTATGTTTTTCTCGCTTTACTCTTCTTTTTCTAACATGACTTCGCAGTCAAAACAAACTCGAAAAATTAATGATTACTGGCAGATAATAAATTGATATACAGTGTTATGAAAACACTTTTCTGAGGTAATCGTCTTAAAACTGCAGTGGTCATTTTGCTGTTGCCTTGAAATGTGATCAAAAGGTATAGTCTTAGTTGCGATGCTTTCACTTTTCTTCGAAACAAATAATGTAATGATTTGAATTATCTGCGCATTGTCGCGTATCGGAAATAATCGATTTTAGTTTTTTGAATTTTAAGTAATTGTTGTTATAAAAAGTATGATGACGCTCTCAAGCTAGTAAGTTTGCGTAGACGCGCAACCAGGTTTTTTGCTTAGGTAAACCTATTGTTTTTGTTTATGAAAAATGCTTTAAAACTGCGTGAATTGAATACTTAAGCCATCTGAAGTGGGTCATAACCACCGAAGACCATCGGAGTTTTCAGGCGCGATTTTTGTTAACCTTTGGGGGGAAAGAGCTATTGTTAAGACCTTTTCCAAGAAGTTTTTACGTTTCGAAGACTATGTTAAAGAATTGAATTGCCAAACCACTTAGCCCTCTTCCCACTTAAAATCCAATGCATGTCGTTTTTGCTTACAGTGCTTGGGTTAAATTTTTTAACTTACCAGGCTTTAACGAGGGAGGTGGCTTCAATCTTCATCTTGCAGCGTGCTTGGTATTGTATTGTCGATATACTTGAAACACTGACCGTTATTGAAATGCTGAGAATAAAATTTGTTCACTTTCTAGTGTCCGTTAATATGTACAAATTTAATTAGACTATGCGATACGATTGGGCATAAACAGATTAACCGTTAAATAACATTCTTTAGTAGCATGCGTAATAGAACTGTTTTTCGTAGACGTCAGAGAGACCTTTAATATCGGATAAAAGTTGTCAAGGGGGCGAGGATTGCGGTTCCTGGCCCAAATTTATTTGAAGAATTTCATGTTAAGATCACAAGATCTTTCTCAAATTTGGACTCGAAAAAATATAGTAAAAAATATTAACCGAAACTAGGTAAAAGTTGCTTGCGTTTTGTATGGCTTATTGCTTAGCAGATATAATGGACATAAGAATACAAGTTATGAAAATCGGTGTACGGTGCTTACATCGATTTGTTCGTGAAAAGCTAAGCTTAAGTTTCGAAACGTGTTGTAATTATACCGTGTTTCAAAGTTTGAATTTGGACCAAACTTTCGAAAGTTGTGCCAAAGAACCCGAACTTGTTCGTTTGACAACCCGGTATCGAATGTGCGGTTTTGTTTGGTGTTTGTGTCGGGATCGCTCATCGAACCAGGTCAACTAACCGCCACAAACTGATCGCCAACATGAGAGTTTGGATTAGTTGGCGTGCGTTCAGTTGGCGGCTGTCAGTTGTCGTGGACCCATCGCTTATACAGTAGATATCACCACTTCAGTTTTAGCAATGCAATGTCTCAAACTGCCTGTTGTAGTGGTTTCTGGCTCTTAAGAGTTACCGTTTATAATATCGCTAATTTTTGTGGTTTAAAAAGTACCTAAATGAAAAAAACAAAACGTTTGTTTTTAGATTTTGATTAAAAATTACTTCGTTATTGGTTTTGATGCTATGCTTGCTTGCGCTTCAGCCCAATTTCTCGAAACAATAATGTGACGTTTGCTTGCAATAAATTAACGTAAGACCAAAATTGATTCGTTCAGAAATAGATGACGAATTTAAAGTTAACTAATCAACATCTTGAGTTATTTTTTGAACGTCCCATAACCTAATATGCTGTAAAAACTTCGCTCTTTTATCCACTCGACCGTCTGATTGATTATTTGAGTTAATTTAGATAGTAATTGTTGCGATTTTCACTAGTTATGTTGCGTATCTAGATTTCACTTTTCGCGCTGTAATCACAGTGTATCATGTATTGATATTGAAGTGGGCAATCTTGTACGTAACTGAGCGATTAACGTCGTGGTGCATTAAACACTATTGTATATATCAATAAATAAACTATAGTGATCGATGCGTGTGACTTGATTCGACTCACGACAATTTGACTCGGCCAGTTTGGCGCGAGAGGATTTAACGCGGCTGCGTTAGGGCTACAGCTAAGAATAGGCTGTCAAAAAGTCGCAGATTCGACTTGGTTATTGAGCTTTCAAGTCACGGTGCCTGCGGATTTTAGGCAGAGATTACTCATTTGGTACAGCGAGGTGATGGTGCTTCCCAACCCCTTTCGAGGGATGGGCGCAGAGGAACTCCGCAAAAACTCAACTATCGCATTACACTTTAGGGTCTGGACCAAAGATCAAAAAATTGAGATTGTTGAGTCAAAGTCCAGCATCTCAACCTAGTGGTTCTGTCCCTTCACCTCCAAATCGTTGGTATGTTGAAATGGCGCAACATATTTCCAGAAGGAATGGAGAATAACGTCGCCCCAAGGCATTGATGGAGCGTCGGGTTAGTGATCGTCATCATCATCATATTTATTTATTTACCAAGTGACGTCATATCACAAGAAAAAACTGCAACTTCCTCTAGGTCTATGACCAAAGCATCGAAATATGCAATTCCTTTAAAACCAAACACAAACTTGCAGAGTCAAAGCGACATTTAGTCACTTGGTGAGGAGACAGCGAAGGACCGAAAGGTCATCTAAGTCTACTGCCACCTCACCAAGTTAAGGTTAAAAAAGCAGCTTCTAGATTTTCTCAGTCTGCTACTTTCTATGATAAAAAATTTTACGCAAAATTAAAACAAAGTGTTGCAAAGATATGTACACTTTGTACAGTGTATACACAAAACTCACAGTCAACATGTAAAGAAAATGCAAGGCAACATTAGAATTGTTCTAACTCTAAGCATACTAAAAAAATATAAAAAATAAAAATACTGTAACTACAGATTGGATAGAAAATAAAATTAATAAAGTTCATAATGCTTATTTATGTTTTATAGAATTTAAAATGGGCAATTGGAGTGAAAAAAAAAATCTCCTTGCTTTGTTTTATTTTGTTTGTCAATATGTCATTAGTACTGGTACAATTTCCAATACCAGTATATATCAATCTCAGTCAGTTACTGCAAAATTACTTATAATTCAAGGGCACATCAAAATGAGAGATGACGTATTGTATAAATGTGTGGCAGATGAATGCACCAATCTCATGCCATTCAAGCAATAGAATAGGTTATTGTTGAACTCAAGCATAAATATGCAACTATGATTGCTGTACTTACTACTGCATTACTGATAGAAAGCTGTTATTCTAGCTTTTATCAGTTTCATAGGTTGACAAAAAATGAGCTTTAACAGCTTTTTTAAATCTGTAGAATGAAACTTCTTTTATACTGCTTGGAATGTTCTTTTAATGATCGACATAAGGTTGCTGACTACCAGTCCAATTATCGAACTGGCAATGCCTCGTTGTGTTCTTGTGAACGGCACGTTACGCAGAAATTAATTAACATTTGTTAAAGAAGGCGACAGGAAAGTCAGAAAGACCTTGCGGTCATTGAATCAAGCAACCCTCCTCTGCATCAGAAAGGCGAACCATGCCGGTAGCATTGATGTTTTTTATGACTTAATTGTGTCTAACTGAATTGCAACGTTTTGTTGATTTTAAAAATTATGACCCATCATCAATATGTACTTTGACATGTCGACCAAGCATAGATCTGTGGATGTCATGAAAAGGAACTTGCGAACATCTGCATAAGCGAATTTCTTATGCTAATATTTGTACGAAAATATTAGAAAGTTTTTGTAGCAAGATTTGAATTTTTGTTGTGGGAAAATGCCCTAATATCTGCGCAGAAATGTAATTCTAACTCTTAACCCTTAACACACATCTGTAATTTATAGGTGAGTGTAAATTGTTACAATTAGAATGTGTAAATTGTTACAATCAACCCACTGCCTCGTAGCTCGACGTGAACCATGATTAGTTATACAAAAATAATTGCAAAATAAATTGAGAGTTTTGTTGAGTAAGTCAAGCAGTCTATCGCCCCACAGTGGTGGCTCTGCTTTTTGCCAGCAAAATCCACGTGAATGTTGATGTGGATATCCAAAGATTCAAACTCAAACCGAAGAAGTACAAAATGATTATGGAAACGGATCAGTAATGACGAAATATTGAGTGCATTCACAAAACCAGTCAAAAATTCTTAAAAACTACTTAATTTGCTTAATAAATGATAAAATAATAAAATCGACTTTGATCTCAAAAGACCATCGTCAGTTTCTTATTCTATTTGAATCAAGATTCTATTTGAATAAGAAACTGACTATGGTTTTTTGAGACCGAAATCGATTTTAATATTTTTTCATTTATTAAACTAAGTTAGTAGTTTTTAAGAATTATTGACTGTCATTTTATGAATGTACTGAATGTTTCATCAAACAAAATCCAAAAAGGGATGCTTCACCTAGATGTAACACAGACGCACAGTGCCTGGTGCTGCTGCTTGTAATAATTTCTCTTTCTGGTGCAGTATTAATGGGATAACACTGTTCAGATGTAGCCTTACTGCTGATGGTCTTGGGCTTTCCGAGATAGTTTCCAGACCTGGCTTATATCGATTGCATTTTTCACGTGAGATTGTAAACATGCTCTCCGGATAATCCGTTGTGAAGCCAAACGTATCTGCATCTTTGGTCTATGATCTCCCCGAAAATTGTGGGTAACCCGAGGGCAGATCTACTCTGCAATGGGCGTAAAATCGCGAGCTTGTTCTTTGTTTATTTTCTCCGTATAAGCAAGGTGTGCCGACTGATTGGCGTACACCATAAAATACAGCCACAATTGCACGCTTTGTGTAGCAGGGCCTAAGTTGTCTTCAATGTAGGCTTGATGCAGACGCTAGCATTGGGGTCTAAAAACATCGTGAATTTGCGGAGCAGCGGCCTAAACCGCAAAACATTATAATTGCCAAATCACATGTATACCCCTCTACTCCTAACAAGACCTCGCACCTAGCAGCGCTGGGCTCCGCAATTTTTGTTTTTCAAAGTTCGCAGTTCCGCAACCGTTTTTGATATTGTGAAGTCCGCACTTCAATTACACCACTTCCGTAAATACGCAACCAGAGTTTCATGTAAAAAAATCTGCATCGCAAGTCTTACTTTTTTAATTCATAACCCAATTTAGGTTGTTCGAGCGGTAACACGTTAGTCTCTGGAACGGATGACTGAGGTTCAAACCTCTGGAGGAGGAGCAGACTCGGCCACCGTGTCGCTTGATTAAGCGACGTTCTTATTTTGGTCTTTCGCTTCTTCTCGTCTGCTAAATCGTGTCGTCTAATGTTTGCTGAACTAGCAAGTTGTGTATTTGCTTTTGCTCGACAATAAAAAAATACTACTACGGGCCGGTCAAATCGAACACAATGTTGCCAACGGCTCGCCACTGCTGCAACATTTCTTCGAAAGGAGCTGTGTTGCCCAGGCGCAATGATGCAGATGTGGGTCTCGCAAATTTGTAACACGCTTCGGTATTAATACAGCAAGTATAATAAAAAATTTGATGTAACCCATATTCAAAACCGCAAAGTCGACTCTATTAAATAGATTAAAGTTTGTGTCTGAAGATTGTTTTTTTTTTTTGTACTGCTGATTTTGAATGCTTGAACCATGTTTAATTGTCTATTTTATCAAATTAGATTAATATTGATAATGATGCATTTAGCAGTTTTACGATTGCTAAAGTGCAAAAAATGAAAAAGTGAAATCAATCAAATTTGTTGTCCAATTCAATGTTGAGCTAGATTAAGAATCTTATGTACGAAAAAATATTTGTCACATCACTTATCACGTTAGTATAACTTACTGTACAGTCATGAACAAAAGTTTAAGACCACTTAAAATTTTTGCAAATTTTTAAGCACAAGGTAGTATAGCATTTTATTTACGTTTAGGATATTGTTTTATTTTGTACATAATCAATCATAAACACATGGAACATAGTATGACACATTCTAAACAAATATTTACATAAAAAATGTTTGGATTCTCAATATTTAGTATGTCCTCCTTTGTTTTTTATCACAGCTTCTATTCTCCTCGGCATACTATCAATCAAACTTTGGCAATACTCCTTCGAAATTTCTTTTACCCAGTCTTCCTTAATTACTTTCACCAACTCTGCACCACTTGTTGGTTGCTTTTCTGATACCTTATTTTTCATGAGGGTCCACAAATTCTCAATGGGATTAAGGTCCGGGCTGTTTCCTGGCCACTCGAGAAGTTGAATATTGTTGTCATTCAAAAAGTTCTTTGCAACTTGGGAACGGTGGCAAGGGGCGCCATCCTGCATAAATATCTTACAATTGTGAACTTGCATGTGAAGTTTTAGCTTTTCTGAGAGCATTGGACGTATTTTGGCCCATTCATAGTGGTTCCTGGAGGCAGAAAGCTGAGAGCAGCGACACCATTTCTGCACATAGCCCCCCAGACCATTTGACTTGGAGGATGTTTCATTGATGATATGGTATATCTGTCATCAAAACGTTTTCCAGGTGGTCTACAGACGTAACTTTTTCGAACCGCAAACTGTTGGAAGGTCGATTCGTCGGAAAAAAGCACATTTTGCCATTCCTGGGCAGTCCAACGTTGATGGTTATTAGCAAACTGTAGACGCTTAGCTTTCATAGCAGGAGTAAGCCTTGGTTTTTTTGCCGGTTTGTATGATTTTAAATTAAATTCTTTGGATAAACGCCGGGAAACGGTCATGTGACTGACTTTACGACCCCTGCGCAACAATTCAGCCTTGATTTTCTTCATTGAACTCGTGGGCGACCTCATATCTATTCTCCTCATCAAATTGTCTTCTCGTGCAGTGCTGACTCGCGGTCTTCCACTCCTTTTCCTGTCGGTATAGGAGCCATCTTCTTGATACTTAGCAATTGCTTGATGCACTGCAGTCTTACTACAACCCACCTGAGCAGATATTAGCCGTTCAGATAGGTTTTGCCCATGTAGGGCAACTATCTGGGCCCTCTGAACCTCGCTTAATGACTTTTTTTTTACCCATTTTGAAGCACCTCAAAAAATCGGTTAATTATGGGGCGCCGTTTGGAAAAAAATTATTTGTTTTGTGAACCATGTTTTTTGAGCTTATTTAGACCATTATTTGTCCAATATATATATCGGAAATATCCGACTTATATATCGGACAAATTGTGCTCTAAGTCGGACCAAAAAACACGCGCAAAATAAGTTGGACAAAATAGTTTTTTTCCAAACGGCGCGCCACTCGCCGTTTGGAAAAAAACTATTTTGTGATGCATGTTTTTTCCACTTATTTAGACCACAATTTGTCCGATATATATATCGGAAATATCCGACTTATATATCGGACAAATTGTACCCTAAGTCGGACCAAAAAACACGCGCAAAATAAGTCGGATATTTCCGACTTATATATCGGACAAATTGTGCTCTAAGTCGAACCAAAAAACACGCGCAAAACAAGTCGGATATTTCCGACTTATATATCGGACAAATTGTGCCCTAAGTCGGACCAAAAAACACGCGCAAAACAAGTCGGATATTTCCGACTTATATATCGGACAAATTGTGCCCTAAGTCGGACCGAAAAACACGCGCAAAATAAGTCGGATATTTCCGACTTATATATCGGACAAATTGTGCCCTAAGTCGGACCAAAAAACACGCGCAAAACAAGTCGGATATTTCCGACTTATTAATCGGACAAATTGTGCCCTAAGTCGGACCAAAAAACACGCGCAAAATAAGTCGGACAAAACTTTTTGTCCGACTTATTTTGTCCGATATGGTTCATATGAGCTATCTCAGACAAAATCTAGAAGTATCACGTGACTTTCGTGATGTGCCGCGTAAAAAGCAAAAATCATAAATCTTGAAGTCAGTTTGAATGGGCTTTCTAGGAGTTCGGTGGTTAAAGCACCCAATTTTAAAGTTGTAATCGTATGACACATTATAAGAGTTGCATCTGAATATTAAAACAAACTTTAGACACTAGAAGAACATGAGTAGCTTATCGAAATAAGCATAACATCTGGAATAGCAAATGGTTGACACAGTAGTGGTAGTCTACAATATAGCAGTCAGCCCAAGCTACACAGTATACTGTATTTGGTCAAATCGGACACAGTGTCACCACCAACTCGCCATCTCTACAATATTTCTTCTGGCTTCAAAGCTGTGTTGCCTAGGCACTACCACTATCAGAGGTGGAGTCGAGGACACAAGGCTCGAGGCCAAGGCCAAGGACACAAAAAAAAACCGAGGCCAAGGACAGCCTTTCCGAGGACAGACACTCTCGAGGCCAAGGACAGGAATGTTCAAGGCCAAGGACACAAGCGCAAGTGCTCTCCAAAATCACAAAAATTTTTCAGGCGATCTCAAAAAAAAAAAAAAAAGGTCTTCACAAAAATTTTTCTAGCGGTCTCCACAAAAAAACGTTTTCGAAAAAATTTTTCAAGCGCTTCACAAAATTTTAGCAATTCAAAAAATACTGCTGTCCTCGAGCCGAGAACAGGCCAATTTTCGAGGACTTGAGGCCTCGAGGCCAAGGCCAAGGACTTCAAAATCTGTCCTCGAGGCCAAGGACGTCCTCGAGGACTCCACCTCTGACCACTATAATAAAATCTGAATGTGATACATAACAATATCAAACATACCGGTAACATGCAAAGTAAAAAATATGCAAATATAATAGGAAGTGACTTGGCGAATGGAACACTCGCGGTATTTTTTTCCCTCGCGAATGGATCATGCGCTATGAATAAAAAACACGCGGGAAATTGCTGCAGGGAATTGCTATCCCTCAGACTGGCATCGCTGCCCCAACCCTAACTGCAATGCAAGGTTTTAAAGCAATAAAACACCCGCATTGTACCTACCAAAATTCTACCCACATAACAGTAACTTCGACGGGAGTCGAACCTGCAACCGATTTGTCTAACCTCGACTTTGTTACCTTTCGGTCACGCAACTTTCATCGCATTACCAGCAAAATGTCGTATTTTAACCAAATGTATGAAAAAGGCAATGTCTCCATTCGCGAGGAAAAAAAATACCGTGAATGTTCCATTCGCCAAGTCACTTCGAATATGAAAAGTAACGTTAAAGAAATAGATATGAAAGTTAGCATTAACTATGATAAGACAAACTTAATGCTAATCTAGCATTTGTCTTTTGATATCTTACAGTCACATTGAAATATTCAGTAGCGAGGCGCTACTGTTGCTCTACCATACTCTGATTGAAAGCCACCTTCGTTACTGCATGGTTAACTGGTGTTTCGGAAACAAAACTTTAGTAATGAAATTGCAAGCTATATGTAATAAATTTATACGTTTAATATTTAACTTAAGACGCACACACAATGTGAAACATATTATGATTAAATATAATTTACTAACCATCAGCCAAATTTATGAACTGGAATTAGCAGTTTTAATGTACAAATATCACAAAAATATACTACCTCATCAACTACAAAACATATTCAAAATGAACAATTCTCAAATCAAAACTAGAAGTCATAGTAATATTATAATGAACTATTGTAAATTCACTGCTTCACAGCAGTCTATTAAATTTGCAGGTCCAAAGCTCTGGCTTAAGGTACCGACAAACATTAAGAAAAGCACTTCCACCAAAATATTTGCAACAAAAATGAAAAAATATATCTTAACTACAGCCCAATAATCAACAAAGACAGCTGTTGAAGCTGTTTCATTTTTAATAATAATTACTGGTGTCACTACTAGCAACCGGTGTCACCATACAAAACTACATGAATAATTTGTATAATTTATGTATAATCAATAAATCATCAAACTTTTAAAAAAACTAATGTTCGAATCCCTAAGCCCCAACGTTCAACTCCAAACCCCAAAAACTTTTTAGAGTATCTTTTAAAATACAATAATTAAAGCTTAGATGACTGACTACATAACTCTTAGGAATTTGAAAAGTGCTATCAGTCATTTAAACAATTCAAAACATTTCCATCTTTAAGTGTTGCTTAATTAAAGTCATTAATATAAAGAGTTATTTCTTTTATTTTATTTCACTTGATCAAAAGTTTTATTGACGGCTGATAGCATTTATTATCTTTGTTTTATTGGCAATCAATTTTTGCATCGAAATTGTATTATTTTGGTACGGTAAACAAATCCTGAAAAAAAAAAAAATTTTTTGTTTTTGTTTTTTTGTTTTGTTAGTTTTAAGTGTGTACAGAATATTCGTTTTTGTTTGTTTGTTGTTTTGCCTGTGTTGATAGCCGGGTGGCGTGAGCATGGCAGTCTCTATCTCTACCGTAACTATATCATATTTTATTGCTGTGATTTGGTTTTTGATTTTTGCCATGTTATAACGTAAGTTTGCGTTTTTCTTGCGTCTCCTTTTTTGATGTCAACGTTGTGACTTGGCATTCAAAATAAAAATCAGAAAGAAAGAAAGAAAGATTTCTAGGTCCTAACTGACTCAAAGCTTGAAAGACGTAAGTTAGACTAGGCTTACATCACGAAAGTCACGTGCATCGGCATCACGAAACGTACATCACGAAAGTCACGTGATACTTCTAGATGTTGTCTGAGATAGCTCATATGAACCATATCGGACAAAATAAGTCGGACAAAAAGTTTTGTCCGACTTGATTTGCGCGTGTTTTTTGGTCCGACTTAGGGCACAATTTGTCCGATATATAAGTCGGAAATATCCGACTTGTTTTGCGCGTGTTTTTTGGTCCGACTTAGGGCACAATTTGTCCGATATATAAGTCGGAAATATCCGACTTATTTTGCGCGTGTTTTTTGGTCCGACTTAGGGCACAATTTGTCCGATATATAAGTCGGAAATATCCGACTTGTTTTGCGCGTGTTTTTTGGTCCGACTTAGGGCACAATTTGTCCGATATATAAGTCGGAAATATCCGACTTGTTTTGCGCGTGTTTTTTGGTCCGACTTAGGTCACAATTTGTCCGATATATAAGTCGGAAATATCCGACTTATTTTGCGCGTGTTTTTTGGTCCGACTTAGGGCACAATTTGTCCGATATATAAGTCGGATATTTCCGATATATATATCGGACAAATAATGGTCTAAATAAGCTCAAAAAACATGGTTCACAAAACAAATAATTTTTTTCCAAACGGCGCCCCATAGTTAATAGCAAGAAAATCAACCAAGAAATGTGAACAGAAGTAGAAATTGGCGCTAAATGCAAAACAATGAAGAGAAAAAATGTATGACGCAACAATGGAATTTGGCTGATGCAATAACATGCCAATTACTGAAAATCGGCATTTTTGGGAGGTGGTCTTTAACTTTTGTTCATTACTGCTAATTACAAAAGTAATAATAAATAATGACCGAACCATTGAGAGCTAGGGGAGGTCTGGAGTACCTATGCCCGGAATTTTTTGGAGAACCAGCACTGATTTAGGCGGACCTTACGGGAAAAGTTTTGAAACATGAAAATTGCGCACGCGACTCAGTGGTGTAGCTAGGCAGGCGGCCCGTCCAGGGTGACACCATATTAAGATGTGAAACCATTACTCCTCTGATTTATGGCAAAGACCTTGTTTTTTCATTTTGTTTGATCTCCAACCTCATTTGCAACAAAACCCCGTAATTTTACTGCGAAAACTTTTTTTTAATCTTCTCCTGTTTTTGGATCAAAAATCCACTACGTTTAAGAGGCGAAGCACTTTTTTATTTCTAGACTGAAAAAGGGTGACACCACAAAATCCCGCCCCGAGTGTCACCATCCTAAGCAACGCCACTGACGCGACTTTCTTTAGATTCGAGAGTGAAACAGGTTCCGTTTAAGCAAAACTTTATTATTCTTCACTTGAAATCCAAAAGGTAAAATAACTTATTGGTTGATAAGTAGGCCTATACTTGTTTTAGTTTTGTACATTAGGGTGGATTGAAAAAAAAATTGAAAAAAGTGTAGCTCTAAAAGCTTGCCAAATATGCTATAACTTCGAAAAAAATTGTTTTTGGCGAGTTGCCACCTTTGGGGGGCTGGCAACCCCCCAAAATGTGTTTTTAGCATGTAAAATGTCTAAAAGTGTTGTAACTCAGCTACCGCTAACCGTAGACTCATGATTTATAGCTCAAAATTTGCAGAATCATCATGTTGCTATACGTGCTAAGAGGAAGTTTTTGTTTATTTGAACAAGAAAAAAAGTTATGATCGAAAAACCGTTTTTTATGCTCAATATTTGAAAGCTGCTAGTAAAGAAAATGACAAATATTCTTTTTTCAAACGTCTGGAATGCTGTATTCAGAAATAATGATGAATATCAAGATTGAAACTTTAAAATTATTATACCAGCACATTATTTGAGGTAATTTAGGCTGATCTTAGCCACCAAACAAAGTGCCTAATAGCACAAAAGGTACGGTAGGCTTATGTTTACTGTAAA
Organism: Trididemnum nubilum; assembly: GCA_963965965.1. Classification (NCBI taxonomy): domain Eukaryota; kingdom Metazoa; phylum Chordata; class Ascidiacea; order Aplousobranchia; family Didemnidae; genus Trididemnum; species Trididemnum nubilum. The sequence goes on from OZ014479.1 coordinate 12,432,091, forward strand.
CTGAACATGCTAGATTTACTGCCCATAAAAAATCTTTACTATTGAAAAAGGTATAGAACCAGTGATGGGATTCAGGGGGTTCGCGCGAACCCGTTCTTGGAATGTCAGGATAATCAGCGAACCCGTTCTTGTTTTTTTGACAGACATTAGACCTTTGTTTCTCAATCGCCTGTCCGCCAATAGTATTCCAGTTTACGCCTCAATTGCAGAATTGTAAGGCTCATCGGTTATTACGGAATAAAACATAAAATTCAAAGCTGGTTGAAAACTACATGTTCAGTAATTTGCAGCATTGTGACGTAAAACAAAGCCCGAATTTCTACAGAAGTGTGGTACGCAGAACAAAGCATTTAAGACACTAAATACTTCATAGACAGTGAACTAGCCTAGAAGTCAGTAGGTTCTATGAATGTATAATGAGTATGTTGCTCCTTAGACGGGCAACCCATATAGCAGTTGAGAATGGAACATTCTATAATATAAATGCATTAGGGCTTTTGTGGGGAGAATGTTTTTTTTAACTTAAATAGGATTCTTACTGATCTTGAAAGTTTAAACCAGAGATTATTAATGTAACTTTCAAATGTCAATTGGTTGTCTATAACAATTGCAAGATATTTTGTTTTCTCAACGTTATTTATTATCGTGTTATTGTATCGTATACTAATATTATCAACTGTTTTTTTTCAATTTAGTAGAGATGATGAGATAATTAGTTTTAGAAGGAAATGAGCGAACCTGTTGTTAGTAAGTACGATACAAAAGAGAACCTGTTCTTAAAATTTTGAATCCCATCACTGTATAGAACGACATTACATCTTGTCACTTTCGAACTGCTGATGCTGCAAATTATTTAGCAAAAAAATAAATAATGTGGTCTAAGTTATTGGGTGATTATGCCTGGAGTGCATGAAAGTAAAATAAGAAAGTACGATACCTATTGTTTGAAAAATTACATTAAAAATTATATCCTATGCAACATATGAAACGTTTCAGAATTGCACTCTCGTTTCAAATTTTTCCAAAAGTTTACGAGATTTGATTTTCTGGCGAATCAAACCGTCTCTTCGCTCAAAGCCTTCAAATTGTGGTGCTGCCTCTGTGACCATTTTTACATGACGTTCAACGCTTTGGTTATGGCATGGGTAGTTGAGCTCCAGTGATTTTACTCGGCATTGTTCTATTTCTGAATCACTTAGATGTCGAATTGCTGGAGGCTGCTGATGGCAGGAAGTTAAGTTCACCATCTTGTAGTATGAGTTAGCTTTTAGGTTCAATGTGGGCAATTCAAACAACCGTACAGTTGGGGTAGTATCACAATATTTTAATCCTTTCAAAGAATATTCTTCGTTGGGATTATCAAATGAAGCGGTTGATGGCAATTTCCCACGTATCGAAAGCAATTTATTAGCTCCTTGCATCCTTATCTCCTCATCATTGTCACCCAGCATGGCAATCAAGACGTTTTCCTGGTGTGCAAAAAATGCATTTCGTTGCACGACTTTCAGAGCAGTTTTCCGAACAGCCTCATCAGGCACCTGAAGAATTCGTCGGACTAAATTGAAAAAATTCTTGGCCCCGCAAATTAATTGACTGTTAGACTTAATTTCAAACCAACTTGGAAAGTAAACTTGAAGGCAAAACTTCGCCAAAGTTTCCAAGTTTGTGGAGGGATCATCCACCGAAACAAAATATCTGAGTAATCGACAACCCAGAGTTAGCCAGCGTGAATGCACTACGGGTCTCACTTTTAAACATAGCAAGTCGCCGTCCACAACTCCCATGTTTATAGCTGAACAAATTCTGTAGGCGTAATGTTGATCAATAGTCAGATCATTGACAACTGATTCTGGCAAATGTACAAACTGTGGATTTGAAATTGACTTAAAATTAGCAGCAACAGGTCAGCATGAAACAGCACCTGTTAAACATTTTCCTATTGGTCCTGCAAATGAATCAAGACTATACGTTGTTCCATCAAGCATTGTAAAGACATGCCGCAAGGGTAGTTCATTTGTGTGTAGCAGACAAATTGCCCATTGCAGTGGCTTGTTCAATAGTTCTTCCAAATTACGAGTGCAACCATTGAATCTGCCAGTCATTCCTGCAGTTCCGTCAGTACCAACCATTACAAGCTTGTCATGTAATTCGGTGTTAGCAGTGGTGTTGAAGATCTTTTGTGCTATTGTTTTTCCTTTGCCATCTTCTGTAGAAAAGTGAGAAAGGTAGTATTCACCAGGCTGTCCAACCATTGTATAGTGATCTCCACGTTGCACTGACCTGTAAAACCTATCATTTGGTCCTTGCATGGTGACCTGTATTGCATCTTTGCGCCCATCAAAATTTATTGCATTCTCTAGTTTGAAATTCTCTTGCTCCTTCTCTCTGATTACAGCACGGCATCGTTCTCGCTCTCTTCGAAGCTTGCTACGATCAATAACGTAAGGTTTGTTGTCAATAACGTAAGGTTTGTTATCAGACCTAAATCTTGCATCACACTATTAGCGTTCGCACCCGCAGCTCTGTCGGATATCTGAAAACGCTCACACATCCTTGCAAGGTTGGGCCAATCCTTTCGATTCTGATTTTCATATGGCATAGATTCCGGAATAAACTCAAAAGTAGCAGAAGACTGTGATTGGTCTGTGTTTGTTGAACTAGACTCTGACAGATAACCCAAAGCTGACTCGGACGTGCTTGTAGCAGAAGAACATGTTGGTCGTTCTGGGTGAGATTGTACGAGTCGTGAGCACCTCAAAAACTGTCTGTCACTGGAAGTTAGAGGAACAACAGCATTCACACTTTTTCCAATCCGTCTACTTGTTTGATTTTTATAGAAGGCAAAATCTTCATCTTTCATTTTCAAACCATGTTCTTTTTCCAGAATTCTGCGCTGCTTATCATCAGAACAAAACACAGCAAATAACTCGTCAATAGTTGACATAAACTCTTTCTCCTTCTGCAAGAATGTTTCTCCACGCTTCTTCTTCGACCAATCGATCAAGTGCACTGAAAGCTTTTACAAAACTTTCAACCTTTTTTGAAATCGTGTAAAGGTGAATAGGATATATATTGCACCAAACCCATCTGTCATAAATTTCTTTAGCAATGTCATTTGCCGCATTGAAGGTTCGAAAGTTTTTCAAAGGAAGAATACGTTCCATCACATGTCGCTTGGTAGGTAATACTCCAGGTGGAAAAGCGTCACGACTTGAGAAAGTGTGTCCACTATGTAAAATCTTCTTTGCTGAAGTTGAACTTCATCGTTTCATGTTTTGCTAACGCAGTTTTGTCTATGTTTTGATTTACTCAATTATTTAACAATATATCTGCAAAAAAACAATAACTTATCAACTATTTGTTAGTTAATAGGCCAAAAAACAGTTTTTCTGTCAAAACTTTTTTTTTAGTTAAAATAGACAAAAAATTTCTCTTAGCACACAAAGAAACATGATGATTCTGCAAATTTTGAGCAATAAATCATGACTTTACGATAAGCAGTTACCAAGTCGCCAAACTTTTTGGCAGTTTACCTCCCAAATGCACATTTTGAGGGTTTGCTAGTTCCCTAAAAGTCGCAACTCGCTAAAACTAATTTTTTTCGAGGTTTTTACCTATTTGGCAAGTTTTTAGAACTACACTTTTTTCAATTTCAAAAGAAAAATTGTTTTCACTCCACCCTATTGTACATGGGCCCAAACTTCTTTCAATCGCTCTGAATTATATGATTCAAGTTTCAGACCTTTTAGGACTTTCATAACTAGCCACAATAATGCACACATCATCACGTTGAATAACTTTATGTAATTGGCAATCTAAACAAACGATCAATGGCCATATATTTTCTCGCATATTCCCAATTAGGCATGTTGCAGCTTTTGGAGAGCCAGTAACCTTTGTTGGTTGAGCTGAGAGTCTCCCCTGAAAACCAGATGTTTTTACTGAGAGTTGCCCACTGGTGATCTATCAGATTGCCACAAGATTCTGCAAATTCAATCGATTTGTCGAGAAGCTTCATAACTTTGGATTGCTTTTTTCTGTTCAGCAAGAGCATGTAGGCTGAAAAATGCAGATACCGAGCATACATGACCGGGAAAAGCTTGCAAAGATTTGAGAGTTTGCTTAGCAGTTTTTGACAAGTTTTATTGACCTAAAAAAACAAGGACAACCGAATCATTTCAAATGTTTTAATATGTCTCGCTGAATTACTTCGAAGCGGGTAGCAAGTTCTAATTAGTCTCTGCGTCATTTGGAAGGGCCCATCCCTGCGTCATTGGGCATGCTGGCAACACAGCTCCTTTCGAAGAAATGTCGCAGCGGTGGCGAGCTGTTGGCAATACTGTGTCCGATTTAACCAGCCCAAGATTTGTTTGGCCGGCCCAAGATTTGAATCTCAAATCTGCCGCTCCAGAGACCTACACATTACCGCTCTACCAACTGGTCCGTCAACCACAACCACTGAAAACGTTGTTTAGATCGCATTTAGTAACAAATTTTAGTCTTCATGGCCTACAAATAACAAAAATTTTTGAGGTAGGTCTAGTTAGTGGTAACTAACTATACACTAAACATGCAAACAGCAATGTACCTTAAAATATCTATAGGCCTACGAATTATCAGATGTGGGCACAATACTTCTAAAACTACCGCGCTACCGGTAGGCTACTGGATAGTTTTTCAAGATTCAACGTAAGTGTCAAAGAATTGATAAAAAGACATTCAGGTCAAATACTTTTTTACTTGGCTTTCAAAACATTTTAATAGATCTGAACACTCTCTTAACCAAATGTAAGGTTTTTACAACTTTCCGTTCCCAAGATATGACAATTTTGGTTTATCCTTGGAAAGACTTTTTTCTTTAGAAATTTTGCCAACGTTGCCAACTACAAACAAAATTTCTCAAAAAGGTAGTGCATGTTTTAACTCTCGATAAGAGTTTTCGACAGTAGTAAAGGGTCAAAATTGTGAATTTGCTGCTTTTCAAGTAAATTCAAGCCAACTTTTCAAAAGTAAATCTTCTGTCACAATACTGGTAAAATGGCAAAACTGAAGTAAGGAAAATACGGTTAACTTTGAACTGCAATATTTTTGAAAACTGCAAGACGTAGGAAGTTTAAATGTGGTGAGAATGCACTTTCGACTTTTGATCCCCACAATATTGATCATTTGTGAAAAACTTGATTTGAATGCTCTTTCAAAAAGCGTTTATTTCAAAAAAATTTTAATTTTTAGGGAAAAAAGCACTACAAATCATAACTAAATGGGAGTTTGCCAGCAAACCCAGTGAACGACCGACGCGTGGCTAATGCTGTGACGTTCAAAAGTACTTTTCGTCTACCGTAAAATCAGCAATTATTCAAAAATATCTCAAAATGGAACTTCCAGAAAAATAGAAATCCCCACCAATGTCAAAAAATATCAACGTCATCGTTTCTGATTCTAAAAAAAATAACCCGTCAGGTTAAGCCAGCGTTTCTCAAAGCATGGATCGCGACCCAAATGAAAAGTTGAACAAATAGAAAAATCTTAATAAGGCAGTGAAAATCTTATCATATCAAATTACATGCTAAACCAACATCATAAGTGATTAACAACAATTTGTCTGCTAAAGCTTCCATCATCAGTACCATAAATACAAATATCGTAGCTCAAGCGTAAATTCATAAATGCGTACAAAGCTATCGTAAAATGTCTAGTACGAATTATTTATTTACATAAGACACTCTGCATTGTATTGTTCCCGGATCTATATTTTTGCCTTAGTAACAACAATTCTAAACTTCTATCTCGAACAGATGACTATGTGTATTTTTTAATTTTTTGTCTTACAAATACCTACTAAAAAACTGTTTTAGCTTAAATGAAAAGTAAAGATCTGGGGAATCTATGTATTTGGGGGGTTCCCGGGGAGGGATGTCACATCTTAACCATGCCAAAATATTTATTTTTTACAGACTTAATATTGAAAACAATTAGCTCTCCAACTAGTGATTTAAAGAAATTGATTTGGGAGTGGTCCAATTTTCGATTTCCCGAGGGAGTGGTACCCTTAAACTATGTCAAAATATTTGTTTAATATTTAATAATAATAAAAACAAGTAGCTTCCCAGCTTTAGCCATTGAAAAAATTGAATTTTGGGGGGTTTATTTAGGGGAGGGAAGTTTTTGGAAAGGTACGCCCAAACTATGTCAAAGTATTTGTTCGTTAAAAATCTGCAGATATCATAAAACACTGGCACCCTAAGTTAAGCCGTTCAAAAAATTGATTTTTGGGGGTGCATTTGGGGGGATCCCCAGGAGGGTGGCACCCCCAAACTACGCGAAAATATTTTTCTGTTAAATATCTGCTGATATCAATACAAACTGGCACCCTAGCTTGAGCAGTTCAAAAAATTGATTTTTTGGGGGTCCATTTGAGTGGGTCCCCAGGGGGATGTGGTACCCCCAAACTATGTCAAAGTATTTGCTTATTAAGTATCTGCTGATATCAATACAAACTGGCACCCTAGTTTGAGCTGTCGAAAAAATGAATTTTTGGGGGGTCTCCGGGGGGGAGGGGTGGCACCCCCAAACTATGTCGAAATATTTGTCTGCTAAGTATCTGCTGATATCAAAAAAAAAGTAGCCTCCCTAGTTTGAGCCATTAAAAAAATTGATTTTTGGGGCCCCGTTTCGGGGGGGTTACCGGGGGAGTTGCCTCAAAAAATTTCGGGAGAAAAAATTGCGTTTGCAGCTCAACGACTTTACACAAGAAATAAATTTCGATGTTTCGTGGTTTAGGAGAAGAAGAGCGTAGAAAATTTAGAAAGAAAAGGAAAAAACCTCATCGCGGCCAAAAGTGGGTTGGTCGGGATGAAAGGGTGTCTTAAGACATATAACAATGTGAAATATTTTTTGCCGTACTTAAGCCGTTTTTAACAGAGACCGCTTTTCACGCCAAACTTGCGGTGCGGCGTTTGGGTTCTAAAACCAAAGTCACGTGACTGATTGCCTCGAAATTCGGTACAAACATACAACTCATTAATCTCAAACTGCTGTCAAAATTTCATGAAACTACAACAAACCGTTCGTGAGTTATAAGCAAAAGTCTGAAATTTCGCACTCGTTAGTTGGAAAATGGCGAGGTAAAAACAAAGGAACAGGCGACGCCAGCGTCAGTCATTTTGCGACAACAACATTTTACATTTACGAGCAACAACATTTTATGTAGAAAAAAATTAGTATCTCAAAAGAATCGTCACTTAATCTAGCTCTTTTGGGTATTATTATATCTTTCTCTACAGAGAACACTCATTCAACCCCTGCACTTGAAGGCAGTGCAAACTGCAGACGTGTTATTTTGAATAACGAAAAATTATTAGCGCATTATTGAAAGCTACACGGAATAATTTGCCGTTGAGGTTTTTAATTAAAAAATTTTTTCAAAAACTTTGTAGCACTGTCGTGGCAAGTGTTTTTGCTTGTTTTGTATAAGAAATCAAAAAGTTTGTCCATTTGTTTACTTCCGTTCATATCTCTGCTCTCCTCAGCACCATCTTGCATCCAAATTTATTAGCCCCTCTCCACAAAGTGAAAAACTTTAATTTTCAACCAATTAGTCTTAACAAAAACTGAAAATACCTAATGCTTCTTTTGAAAAGTACTTCTGCATCCGTACTTTGGGAATATTTTTGAAAAAATACCGCGGGACTTTTGTACTCGGTGCTGCTCACCCTGCAAATTGTTGTGCTCTCTTTGTTACGCCGAAGCGTCTTGTAACGAGTTTGGAGTTTGCAGGGCCCATTTTTGTGTTATTGCACCTGCGAACAACACATCTCTTTTTGAAGAAATGTTTTAGCAAAGCAAGTCATTGGCAACACTGTAGTCAATTTGATCGGTCCAAGATTTAAACCTTAGACCTATCGTTCCAGGGACGAGCACATTACCACTTGACCGACCGACCGCTGAACTAATATTATAGTTGCTTCCTAATGCAAGGATTTTTTTGTCAGAAAATTTCCTGACAGGCTGCAAATAGTTCAGATTGCGATCTGTGGTACTCAGGGCCCGCATTACAGAAATTTCCACGTTCACATTAATAACGACTTTTTTTTTTAACAGGCGCTACCGAACTTAACAAAAATAATCAGAAAAATACTCTCTGAAGGCAAGAGAGCATGCTTGCACGTGTAGATGAAGCTTCACGAACTCGGTAACGTCAATCTCGTTTGCTGAGTTGCTTCAAGCGATTGCGGAACGCAGCCAGAGAAAAAAATATCACATTTTTCTCGCCAACTTACAGAAAAGTATGAAGCACTTTTTAATAGAGCATTCTGGTCGGAAGTTTTTTTGCTCGGTTTTCTCGCAAAGCTTTGACAGATCGCTCGGAAGACTCACTTCGCCAAATTTGAGCTTTGTATAAACTTTCGTTCCTAAGATATGACAATTTAGATTTCCGGGATTTTTTCCCTTTAAGAAAGTTTGCCGGAGTTGCAACTACAAACAAAATTTCAAAAAGTTACTGCATATTCGTAACTCTTAATGTGTTTTTGGGCAGAGTTGTTGTGAAAACAAAGTTCGTCAGGATTGTAAGTTAGCTGTTTTTCAAGTAAATTCAAGCCAACTTTCCAAAAGTTAATCTTCTGACGCAATACTGAAAAACTGGGAACACTGAAGTTGAAGGAAAATTGTTTACTCTGAACTTCAATACCTTGATAACGGTGAGATATAGAAAGTACAAATTTGGGAGAATGCATTATAGGCTTTTCCCAGCATTTTGGTCAACAGGAAAAGCTTGATTTGAACGCCTGTTTAAGCGTGCGAGAAATCTTTTTCGTTCAGAAATTTGATAGAGAAATGCTTAAAACTTCAACTGAAGCAAAGTTTTGCTGAAAATTGATTAAAATGGTCACCATGTTTGCCATTAGACTGCCATGGCCAACTGGCCATGAGACTGCAAAGATGAAAGCGAATTGCATAGAGTAGTACTATTTGCTGTATCAACTGATAAAGAAATGTTGAGTAGCGCCAGCTAACAAAGATAGTAATACTTGGATTTACTCACTTTTGGAAAGTGTTAAAACTTAATGTTACTGGTAAAACATCGCGTTTACCCACCAAATTCCGTCACTTAAGTCACTTAAAAAATTGAAGAATGGAAAAAGTTCTTTTTACAATGATCATTCGATAATGTACTTAAATTGCTATCCTTCTTTAATTATAATCCTTAATTATCAACAAGTTATAATCATTAGCATTCGAGAATTTTGCAAGCTTAAAATATTTACGCAAGGCCTCTTTCTCCAGTATCCTTTTTCATGAAATTGCATACGCTTCAACGTATTGTAGCGTAGTAACAGTTCATTTGACGTCATAATAAATAGATTTATTACGTATATGGGGCGCCGTTTGTGTACCCTAATTTGAGCAATGTTTTTTTTGCCTATTTAATTATATAGTCATTTTAATTAAATGTACAAAAATAAATATACAGAAAAAAACACGTGCAAAAATAAATATGCAAAAATTTTTGAATACTTATTACACCATAATTTGCGCTACGTTTTTTTTTTCATATTTAAATAAATAGTCATTTTAATCAAATATACAAAAATATATGCCGCAGAATACACCGTTGCAAAAATAAATAGACAAAAAATTGTGACACAAAAATTTTTTGCGCAAAAATGTTTTGACACAAAAATTGTTGGTGCAAAAATAAATTCACAAAAATTTTTGTGGTTTTATATTTGCAACATTATTTTTTGCATCAAAATTTTTTGCATTACAATTGTTTGTGTAACAAATATTTGTACATTTATTTTTGATAGCAAAGAAAGAACACACGCCAAAGTAAATGTGCAAAATTTTGTGACGCAAAAAATGTTTATGCAAAATTTCTTGTCGCAAAAAAAACGCGTGCAAAAATAAATTGTCAAAAATATTTGACTATTTAGTGCGTGTCCATAATGATAAAGGGTTAGAATTATGCGGACGGGAAGGTACCCGGCGAGGTATAAAACTGGAACATCAAGATGAAAGCTTCGGGATGTTCGGCAGCCTATAGTAAGGTACTAGCCCGCTTATGAGAACTCTGGTTAGACTGGTAAATGAAGGTTCATTCACCCGTACCTTCCCACGCGCATAGTTCCAACCCTTTATGATAATGGACACGAACTAAATAGTCAAATATTTTTGACAATTTATTTTTGCACGCGTTTTTTGCAACAAGAAATTTTGCATCAACATTTTTTGCGTCACAAAATTTTGCTCATTTATTTCGGCGTGTGTTGTTTCTTTGCACAAACAATTGTAATGCAAAAAATTTTGATACAAAAAATGATGTTGCAAAAATAAAACTACAAAAATTTGTGTGGATTTATTTTTGCACCAACAATTTTTTTGTCAAAACATTTTTGCGCAAAAAATTTTTGTGTAACAATTTTTTGTCTATTTATTTTTGCAACGGTGTATTCTGCGGCATATATTTTTGTATATTTAATTAAAATGACTATTTCATTAAATATGCAAAAAACCGTAGCGCAAATTATGGTGTAATAAGTATTCAAAAATTTTTGCATATTTATTTTTGCACGTGTTTTTTTCTGTATATTTATTTTTGTACATTTAATTAAAATGACAATTTAATTAAAGACGCAAAAAAACATTGCACAAATTAGGGTACACAAACGGCTCCCCATATACGTAACAACGCAGGTTATGTAACATCTTATAAAAATTTCGAGCGCGAAATGTTAACGCTTGCCAGGCAAAACTGTTCTAAAATAGCATTTTTTCCAAGCAAGTTTTTCGTTCGTCTGCGCCTTTTAGCAAGCGAAAATTACCTTAACAAGCTCGAAAACGTTCTGTAATGTGAGCCCTGATAGTTTTATTTTGATAGCCAGCAAAGCCGGAAAATAAAGTGCTTTCAAAAATCATGTTTAGGGAGAATTCTGCCTCCTTTTTGTTTCACTTTATATCCTCGTTCCTCACAGCATTTTTTATAATAACGCTTCATTCTGTAGTGAAGTATAAAGCGGAATCAAAATTTATTACAGTGGAACTGTTTACAGCTTTTACCGTTAACTGTTTATTAAAGAGTTACAGCTCGAGATCGAATTTATAGAAGGAATGAGAACTACTTAAGGTCATAAAGAGGTGCCTCAAATGTTGTTCCACTATTTTCCTTATCCGCGAAAATAGATTTAATCCGTTTGACTCCGCACCATTGGTAACTCGGCGTTTAGAACTTTTGTGACATCAGAAAAGAGTTACTTTGCAGAATTTTTGTAGAATAAGGAACGCGATGTAAGTTAGAATAATAATCACACATCGCGTTCCTTATTTTGAAAAAAATTGCAAATTTACAAAATTTCTTGCAGAATAGGGCAACGCGATATTCGGCCAGAAGTATTGCAAAGTCATCCTTTACTGATTTCACCAAATGTTGAAGCGCAGGGTTGCCAGGGTACAGAGTCAAATGAATTAGATCTATTTTCGCAGATAAGGGGAATCGTGAATAAGACTTGGGGCACCTCCTAGTTACCTCAAGTATATTTCTCATTTCTTCAATAAAGCTGATTTCTAGCAGTATCGCTTTAAATAGCTTCCAACGCTAAGCTGAAGCTATACCAAACAGTTCAAGAAAGTTTAGTGAATTAGGTACATAAATTTATGAATTTTTCGTGAGAATGTTTCGCAATCAGCTTCGCTACCATCATCAAACTCTGTTCGAAACTTAGCTGTGGCAGATGCGTAACCAGAATTTTGTTAAGAATAGGTGAGCTAATTAAGCTGAAGTTCTTTTGTCCTAAAACTCTCAATTAAGCAGCGTGCAGAGCAAACTGGTGCAACTAAAGCTTATCACTGACGCAATGTGGGGCAGAGCTCTCCATTAGCTTCAAGAGGCCATGGGGGTCTAAGGGGAAGTTCCCTGACGCTGAGTAATTTTCGAAAAAATAAGCCATTTTTTCATTACTTGGATAACATTTTTCACGTTTTTTTGGAGCCATTTGAAAGAACTACAAATTGTCCAAATCCTTCAGCCCATTCCCCGTTAGGCCTATACGCTTGCTAAATCATAACCAAGAATTTTACTTCAATTAATTTTGTAACACAACTCCTGTAACCAGATATAAAGTTACACAGTCAAAAATTCAGTAGTCTCGCTCTTTCTACCGGGGATGTATAACCAGAGCAATAAAAGTAAATGCCCCCAGACTCCTCGATGGTACGCCAGCCCACAATTTCAAATGGAAACAAATGAAAACCAAAAACCAAACCAAAAAAACAAACGATCACAAGTGAAAACCAACCAGTGACTGGCTGAAAACCAAACAAGCTTTAATCCAGTCACTGCAGCAAAATGTTGTTGAAAAAGATCCCCTCCTTCACCCGAACACCAGAATTGCCTCGGTCCCCTGTAACTTAGTCCGGCTCTGCATTTAACAAGCACTTACTTTTTTCTTTTCAGAGCTGTCCAACCCTTGGGCGATCATTGCACGGTAAAGCAGCAAGTACCCCTCAACCAATCGTGCCAATCCGCGCACAGCAAAATAATTGTCGTACAGAACATTTTGACATTCCCACGCATGCTAAACATAAATCAGTAAGCTATCAAGCCATCACATTTATGTTTATACCTGGTCTATACACTGGCCGTAAGAATGGAGCGTAATTTTTAGTTCAAACAACTACAGTTTCTACGCATGGCTAACCAAATTTTATTAAAAATAAACTAAGAATTAAAATAAACTAAAGGTGCACTCATAACCTCACGATTTTTTTTTACTAATGTGTTTTTTTATTACAATAATATTACAAAAATGAACAGAATTTTTTCCAAATCTAATGTAATATATTAGAGCATTAAATTAGCCAAAAATTTCAAAAAGACAACGTAAGCAAAGAATACCTAGTTAAACGAGAACTAAATGCAAAATCAAAGGAGGTATTTAAAGTTAGGCGAATCGTATTAGATTAGATTGGCGTTAACTCCGTCCTATCTGATCCAGCTGTTTCAGAGATATTCTACTTCAAACACGATGTAGGGGCTTCTAATGTTATAATTTTTATTGGCAACCCTAATGTTGATAACCTTAGCGTCGTCAGCGACGCCATCTCAGTTCCAGCCTGAAGCAACGCCGCTGCTAGGCTACTCAACTGCATTGAGTCGTTTCGCTGCGCTCTAATCAGTTTAATCTTGCCAACAGATCAAGGACAGGACAACAGATCCGAGCTGGTGGAAAACGTAAACTGTTTGGTAGCAAAGCGACATCAGTGAAAATCAAGCTGTCTGGTACATTTCAGTCTAAATCATAGCCTAGCTTAGCAATAAGGGCTTTATTACTGGGCTACAAAGTACACACTCATACCTTCTTACAAAAAATCTACCAGTACCTGAGTAAGTCTATTGTATTTGCTTACAGTATTTTGTGACCCTAGAATAAACTTTTCCATTCCAGTTGCAAGCAATGGTCTACACTAGCCTTACTTTCGCTTGTTCTTAGACGTTTGCTACGTAAGCTACCATCAAATCCAACTTTTTTTTCCGGCTTAGATCTCTTCTGCTGACAAGATCAAACTAGTAAGTGCGCAACAAAACGACTCAATGCAGTAGCCTAATAGCTTGTTGCTTTAGGTTACAATTGGGATGGCGTCGCTAACGAAGCTAAAGGCTATCAACGTCATGGTTGCCAATAAAAATTATAACATTGGAGGCACTTTTTGAAGTAGAATATGTTTGAAGTAGAATATCTCTGGAACGGCTGGGTCAAGAAGAATGGAGTTAACGCCAATCTAGTCTAATACGATTTGCCTAACTTCAGATACCCCCATTGATTTTGCCTTTTGTCCTCGCTTAATTTAATCAGAAACACAGAGAAATTCCTCACATTTTGTAAACAGATGCACAAAAAAAACAAATGGAACTCAGTTTCATATCCTTGATTACAAATTCAAAACACAAGTTTGTGCCATGTTCTGCAGCAGTAAAGCCTACGGCTTACATTTCACTAGAATCAAACTTGATATTATTTTACAATTAAAGGTTTTCAAAAACCTGACGATTTCACACACAGTGTAGCCCGGATTTTAATCTTAAGCAATCACGCTCAAAATGGTGGAGGAGCAAAGTATAAAACACCATCATAAATTTTATATTTGTGGTTTTTCAGGATAATTGTACTAAAAAGAATTCTAATTCTAATCTACTATGTTATAAGAAGATCCTAACACCACGCAGACATAGCCTAACATGCTGCGCTAATTGGAATAGGCCTATTAGAGGTTTTTCTGCCAGATGCTTACCATCAACCATTTTTTCCCGTTTTTGTCTTGCTGTCGAAGATACCAAACTGCCAAAGTAGTTTTGGCGCAAAACACCGGCACCTGAATTTCTCCTAAAACGAAACATATTTTTGGGAGCCACGTCGGTATCGTGATAACACTTAGGTATACGCTTATTTTAGCAGTTGGTTATTGATAAGCATTGCTTTAAGTGAAAGACAAAATACTTATACTTGATTTAATGACCAAGGCTAATGAATGACAATTCTAAATACTGCATCATTTACTCACTACAAGCCTGTTTCGTGCGCAATTACTGAGATCATCAGGCGAGTAGATCTTATTTAAATCAAATAGAATCTTTTTCTGTTTAAATACAATCTACTTCCCTAACGATCGCGGTGACGCGTAAAACAGCCCTGAAGCTTAAGGAGTAAATGGTGCAATGCATTGTCAGCCATAAGCCTGGAGAGTGACCTGTTTAGAACCTCATGTATGGACTCTTCTAGTTATGCCAGCAACGCAACATGGTTATTAGTACTTGCTTCATATAACTACTGAATACTGATACCGCCCTACTAAGACAATGTGAAGAAGTATCGACTCATCATTGCCTTGAAAGGGCATTGAAGTTAAGTTTTTCACTATTGAAGAAAATGTTGGAATAAGCAAAAAATGCATTTTCATCAAATTTGAGCTTTCAACCTCTTTGTCGTTTTCAAGATATTGCAGTTCAAAATTACCAATTCTCCTCCAACTTCAGTGTTGCCATTTTGTCAGTATTGTGATAGAAGATTAATTTTTGGAAACCTGGCTTACATTTATTGAAAGGCACCGAATTCACAGTTGTTTTACCTTTACGTTGTTTTACAATAACTTTGCAGTAAAACAGTTTTTGAGAATCAGGAATACGCAGTAACTTCCTGAAATCTTGTTTCTACTTGGAAACCCTGGCAAAATTTTTAAGTGGAAAAAATTTTTCCAAGGGAAAATCTAATCTTTTATATCTCGGAAACGAAGGGGGCAAAAAGCTCAAATTTGGTGAAGTTAGTCTTTAGATCTGTCAAATTTTTTTGACATAAAAACCGCGCAAAATTTTTTCGACCTGCATGCCCTTTTAAGTTGTTAACTGGTTGATATCTTCTGAGTCAAACCTTTTTTTGTCAATACTTTGGACATGCTTCTACTTCAAAGCAAAAATCCCCTTCCACCTTTCGTACTTTTTTCTTTCCGCTTATTTGGAGCTGCTACCGCTGCATTCGCTTCCACAATTCCGCTACCCATTCTGCTACCATTCTATCCGAAGGGGAGGTAGCGGTAGCAACTGGGCCACTTTTTTGTCAGATTGCAGCTACAGCAAACCCTTTTTGGATAAAAATTAAGAGAAGAGCAAAAAAATATAGGCATTTGTTTTGGTGGCCCACTTCTCATGAGTGACCCAGGTACTTGCATCCCAATCTTTCACATCGGCCCTATGTAAATGAGATCAGGATACCATCGGCGTAACTGGAATTTTTTAATCTCAAGGAAGGCTATTCCCCGATTCCTCTTTTTTCGTATACACAAAGTGAAATATCAAAACTCAACGTTCGCGTGGTATTTCAGCAGGTCTTCGCTGTTGGTGGCGTAGATGATGCAAGGAGGCTTTAATAAACAGTGGGCATTCGGAAAGAATGTACCTTGCAGTTTGGAAGGAGGCGCACTTACATTCCTTAGCATAGGCGTCGGCAGAGGGTATTCCCCCCTCCCTGGATTTTCACACACTTTATCTTAAACCTCACAAATTTCAAAAATTCTTCCATTTTTAGTCGTTTATACTGGCTCAATTCTTCTTGGCCCGCACCCCTGAAAAATGTTCTACCGACGCCCATATTACCTAAATTTCATAAAACTATTTTGACCATGTTCGATTTAGAGCGACTGACTCCAGTGGAAAGCCGATTTAAATTCGCCAGTATTTTCACCAATTACCTTTAGCATTATGTTGGTGTACGTTGTCGATGTTCTCAAGAAAGTCCCTGCATGTTGACACGTGCTCCAAAGCGTATCCTCCATCGAGAATTATGTCGAAACAAGTAAGAAAATAGGAGGAGAACCCCGCCTCAGTGCTCCCCTTCGCTGACTGCCGTAAAAACATGAGCGACTCGATGCAAGAGCGCCCTCTTCCGGTGAGCAAGTGCAGCTGAGCCATGAATGGCAAAACTGAAACACAAGATTTAAGGATTGAGACCAAATTAACATCAAGTCATGAATGGTACATTTTTAAGCAATCTCGATATTTGCGTTTAATTAGCGATAGCGATTATCCGAAAAACGTATCTTTCTTTTTTTAAACAATGCTGTCGCAAAATTTTCAGTAAGACGTTAATTTTTGTTCTATTGTCCCTACTTATCTCATTACCGCTCGCTAGCTTTAAATGGTCAAGTTTAAAATTAAATTGTAACTAAAAAAAGTTGAAACTCAATTATCAACCAATAATAAATATTGTACTGTAAGCTCCGACTTTGCTGATCATTGAGTGCTTTTGGAGCAGCCCAGTTTACGCTGTGCGTAAAATCGTAAGCGTATCCTTAGTTTTTTACCAGCAGGCAGCATGCACGCTTGTTAGACAGTAAGCCGCTGGCGCACCGAATTTCAGTTTAAAATAAACTAAAATCAGTCAACAGTCGTACACTCATAATTTTACGCCGAACAAACTAAATTATGAATACTTTCTTGTTTTACCCGTACCAAAAACTTTCCACACGTTACCTCAAATATTGTTCATTCTTAATTAATTTTATTGTATTATAGCCTAATTACCAGGAGCAGTAGAGTCAGGGGCGTATTTAGAGGGAGGCATTGTGCCATGGCCTCCCCTTTTTTGGGTCGCTGGTAATGTATGAATGCCTCAGAATAGTACGCGAAATTGAGCCATGCCCCCCCCCCCCCTTTGGAATTTGGGTAGAAAATCTGGGTAGAAAAACTGACTGAATCTGAGTGAAGACCGTTTTTTTTTTTTTTTTGATCTTCACCTAAATCTAGGCAGAAAAATGAGCTGAATCTGAGTGAAGACCTTTTTTTTGTCTTGATTCCTCTCATCAGGTTTTTATCTCCCTTTCCAAATTTCCCGGCCCCCGCCTTTCGAAAATCCTGCGTAAGCCAATGAGCAGAGTCTACGACTTTGCCAATGTTTTTGGACTGAAATTTTTTGATCTTTTGCAGCCTCTCATAAGGAAAAAGCCTCGAGACTTTTGATTGCAACTAATTTGCGATTTATTCTGTTGACTGTATTTCCTGCAACAAAAAAATCATGCACATTGAGACATGAACGAGAAGCTTCTCGTTGTGACTCCATTAATCTTAGATATCGCATTATTGATTATAAGTGACCGAAAGACGTCGATTTCTCATTTTCTCAATGTTCATACTTTTGATGACCTCAAACTAACAAACAAATAATAATCATTACCTATTAATTTCAGGTCCGTATCGGCCAGGTAGTTAGCAGCATTGTAGGCTCGGTAACTGGCTGAAATTGCAAATTCCAATTTTCCATAACAAAAGCGAAATGAACAACTAGCCTAAAAACAACATCAAATGGATTTAATTATCTATTTGAACAAAATTGAATATGATTTAAGAATAAACTGAAACGTTTTTATTTCAAATATGTCTCATTTAATATTGGCTCGATATTTTTGATCAAACTTTGGTGCAAAATCTATATCTTCTACTTCGAAGACTTAGTGATTGTTTTACTGAAAATAGGTGTGTAAAATTCACATTTTGAACTATCAAAAAAATAATAATAATAACAATAATAATGAATCATGTTACCCTTTGATAAACTTTTGAAAGTTTAAAAGCCAATTTACAGTATATTTTTTTACACAAACGGTGATATAACAAGTTATTTTTTCATATAAGTGCTGGCAGATACCAGAAAATCCTGAAAGCGCTTTCGTTTATTTTTATAGATCGTTTCTTCTTTCTGATTTTCACTCTATATCATTCTTTTGTTATAGCCCTGTAGAATACACTACGGGCTCCTGGCGTTGCCTAGTATCTGTACACGAGCCGAAGTTTAAAACGCGCAGCTGGATTTATTTTGGTTCTATTCAGCAATAAATGGAGTTGTAAACTGTGAGCTGCGTTTCGATTGATTTTTTACCAGGATTCCAGAAAATATGTCAAATTCACAGACTGTCGACAAAACCGACCAACTTGAAAATGAATCGCAAATTCGCAGATGATCGGAAATACCTCCTATCACTATAGGGTGCTAACACTGAACTGACCAAATTCCCGCTCTTGGAAGTTTGGTTAGTGTGAAAATAGTTTCCCGTGACTTGGCAAAAAATTACAAACAAAACTAGTGTCAACAAAAACAGCTCGAGATACAGCCACTAATGGACTACGAAGAGCAGAAACTAAAAATACGACCTAAATCACCATAATTGGGACTTCGCCACAAGAGCTTTGTAATATTTGACTAGTGGAGGCTGTATTTCCTCTCAAATCAAGCATGGGCCCATAAGGTTGTACTCGTGATAAGGCGGGGCCAATAAAATCATTCTCGTAAAAAGAGGCATACTAAAAAACTTTTAATTTCATCAAAATTTCCAAATTCCGCTCAATAACTCACTAGATGTACGTGCCCCATGACGAATAAATCCGAAGTGGCGAGTTCCTCGGGCAACTGCGAGCAGCGGGCCACCGCTTTTTCTTCGTACTGTGCGCTTTTCAACAAGTTGCCCTTGATTCTGTGAAGTTGCATCATGTAGATGTATGAAGTAATAAGCTCTTGGAAATCATAGTCAGAAGCTTCAGCGCGATTTACCTAAAAAAGAAAAATTTTACCCAACTGTTTTTAGTTTATTCTTGGTGAAAATAAAACTCCAATGGTCGAAAACGGTTTTCTATTGTTGGAAGCAAATTTGAATACATAGAACCAAGTTTAGCAAGTTCTAATATATCATAGATCAAGTTTACCACTGTATCACAAGCTTAGTTTTATTTTGCGTAAAGTAAGGGAGTAATCTTGAACTTTGCCCACAACATTAAATCGATAATTTTAAGCAAAAACCAAGCCCGTTCCAAACAATAAACTAATGTGTGAATGGATGTTACTTAGAAATTTGCATTAATAGCAATAAAACTAAAACCTAATTAAAATTAAGTCTACTGTAGAAATTTTTTGCTTGTGTTCGAGAACACTTTAATGCTAAATCACTAAATGTACAAAAAAAGCAATCGATAGCGTATTTTACATATCCACTTTTCAGGCGCGGGTATTGGCTCTGCAGCCTTCATATTACTTACAGGCAATCATACAGCAAGTGCCAAATTACGAAATAGCCGTGCCAATCAAAGAGTTTGTATCATCGTTCTATCATCAAAGAGTTGTATTCAACATCGCTCAAATATAAACTTTTTGATTGACACCGCTTGTAATTTGGTACTTTTTTCGCATGACGCAGCAATTAGCAGTCAGCGGAACTAAAAACCAGGCTTGAAGAGTGGCCAGATCCAGTGATTGCCAATACATTATTTTGATTATTATAACAATTTTACCAAATTGCCGCTGTGGGTGAGATTCAACCCTCAAGATCAGTAGCGTAGACAGGAAAAGCATTGTGCCATGCCCCCCTCCCTTTGGGCCAAGCCAAAAAGCAAAAAGGCGATTAAAAAAACGTTAAAATTAGCGTTTTTAAATCAGAATGGAACACACACATGAAAAAGGCTTTTGCTGCCTGCCATTTTAGCATCATTTTAATCAGTTAAAGGGTAGGGGTATTAGTGCCAATTTCAGGTCTTTTTAGTCCATGCCAGTATTTTGCAGCCTTACAAAGTTCTTCAACTCAAGATCACTACATCCTATACATCAGATATTGTAGCAAAAAGACATACAGTAACTCTACATGATTCTCAATAAATAACTGTTTCACAAAGTTTCATTTCGGCCCTAAAACAAACAGAGGCTGAAAAGGTTTGATATCGATAAAACAAAACGTTTTAGAAGCCCTTGTGCGTTTTCCTACCTTTCTTATCTGGGTTATGACATATTCAAAGACGGCTTGTCATGCAATAGCATCTCAAGCAGCTGCTGGGGCCAGGATTTATTTCAGATGTTTTCCTACCAATACCAATAACAATTTAGCGTTTGCCGCTTGGCAAGTTCCAAATAACTAATCTGTCATCAAAGCTACGAAACTTTTACTTTTTTCTCTGGCCTTAATTCTGTGCTGTACCACAAAAATAACTAAATAGCTTGAGCCCTTCTGTTATTTTTATGCTTATATTGTTCAATGTTTGCGTTGCTTAAGACATGTCTTTTAAACCAACCTTTTAACTTAAAATGGTCTTAAAGTTGAGCTAATTTTGTAAAAAAAATTAGAAATCTTGCCTCCGGCAGCTGGGAGTTTTGCCCTCAGACTAGCATTGACCTTCGGCGGCTTCGAGTTTCGCCCCCAGACCCCCCAGTTGATTCCAACTTTTGACCTATAGCCCTTTTTTTTCAAATTTCTGCCTACAACACTGCTCAAAATTATATCACATTGAAGAATGGGCAGTGAAACGCCACAAATGATCGCGAGTTCCTTCTTAGCTTAATGCTACATTTCATTCCGATATAGTACCTGCATCAGAGCAACCAGTTGAGACAGTCGCTTGTTGTTGCGTTGCTTCTTCATTTTGAGAAGTAGTTGCCAAATATAAGCAAGACACTGGACTTGTTCAACATAGCGATGGCCGATAGCGTACGAAACACTGCCGACATATCTAAAAAACAGAACTATGAAACTCAAACTTTGACTAGATGAAAATGTTGGGCTTGAATGCTGATTACAAAAACAACACAAATCAAAATCATATCTTTCATTATACTCACTGTATTACGCCGAAGGGCATAACGAGTTTGCGGGGCCTATCTCCGCGTCATTGCGCCAGGGCAACACAACTCTTTTTAAAGAAATATCGGAGAGGTGACGAGCCTTTGGTAACAATGTGTCTGATTTGACCGAAACATCAGACCTCCCGCTCCAGAAACGAATGTGTTACCGCTCGACCAACTGGCCGTAACACGTACAAACAGTACATGAATTTACTTTTTCGGTTTTGCAAGGACGTATTAGGTATCAAACAAGCGAGATCAGATCATTGAAACAAATTGTGCAACATATTGCTAATGGTTTTAGAGTAGTTTGTTTCCAAGCTATTGACTTTATTTTGAGTATATCGTTTTTATTGTGACGTCGGTTTGTCTGATTGTCTAATGCTTTTCAGAGCTCGTGAGTGATAGAATCAAAGAAAGCAACGCTTTGTAACCACAAAGCTATAACAATTGCAGCGATTTCACGATTAATTGGAGTGTGCATCAATATGCAGAATTTTTCGCTTGGTAGGAAGCAAAACAGGTGATCGTTTTGACGACGATTTGTAGCTTCATAATAGATTATTTCACAATCACTTTTAAATACACAAGAAAAGATAAAAACCCAAAAAAATTGTGTCGTTGGAGTTTTCAAAATATCAAGATGAATAAAGTAAATCCGTTTCTTACGTTGCTGGGGATTAACTCAGGTGGACATGAAACACATCTTTGATGGAAGATTTTACTGAGCTTCAATTTTTTTACACAAATTTTTAAAAGATAGGAAATTAAATTGCTGTTTTCCCATCAACTTTTTTAAATCTGTTATCTCATATTATAAACCTGCAAGCAAAACATTATCGCTCCGATCATTTGCACTCAAATATAATGTTTCGATCACTTCAATCACTATTATTTTGGCTTCAAAAATGATTTTTCTTTATTTAATCATCTTACAGTTGCATGAAGACATAATACGCTTACTACGTTTCGAAACTATCTCAAACTTGATAGCGACATAGCGCACACTAACAGCTAACGGCGAAATTGCCATCATAAAGCTCTATGATCGTACTTTTCTGGTTTCTTGACGTGCAGCATTTGAAAGTATTGCTCGTACCACGTTGCGATCTTTATAAAAAGCATATTCTGTGGAAGCGAGCAATGCAAGATTTTTAAAGCCTAAAATGGAAATAGTAAATATAGTTAGTAACGAACAAATTAAACAAAGGTTCTGAACACTATAGAGTAGGTTATATGCTATCCACCATACTAAGAAAACTTCAAACGTCTAACAAATATTAGACCCATCGCTAAACGACTGTAGGTTTTGAAATATTTTAGTTGAACATTAACCCTATTTCACATGAAGGGGGACAAAAATGCTGCCCTCTCGGTTTGTTCGTGATAAATCTTTCCAGAAATAATCTTCGTACTTCAAATCAACTAGACTTTGAGTCAAAATTATTCACAAACAACCGGAAAGTGTCACAATTTAGGGGATTGCCGAAGTCACTTTCCATATTCTAAGCATTTTTTGGCCATATTTCACTTAAATGACGTCATAAGGCACTTGCGACGTAACTACTTTGAAAAAATGACAACAGATAAAAAGCACATTAACACAAATTTAGAAAAAAATAATAAATATTGATGAAATACCAGAGTTCAAATTTTGCAGTAACCCTATTTTACACGATAGGTGGCATTTTTGCCTCCCTCTCGGTTTTTTTGTGATAAATCTCTTCAACAAAATTTTTTTTATTTCAAACTAACTACACTTTGCATCAAATGTATTCACAAATAACTCCTGAAAATTTGAAGTTGCTAAGGTAGAGAGAAGTTTCCCGATTTTGTGGTTTCCCAAAGTCACTTTTCAAAACATGAGCATTTCTTGGCCCAAATTTAACTAAAATGATGTCATAAAACGTTTTGGTGACGTAACTACTAAGGCATTTTATGAATCAGTCTTAAAAAACAAACCTGTGTGAAAAATTTGAACCACCTACGACGCTGCCGAGAAAATGACGTCATCTTTTGAACATATAGCCGTGGCGTCACAATAATGACGTCATCAATTCATAACTAATTTTTCTGAAAAATTTTGCTAAAACCAACTCGCATGCATTTTAACGAGAGATCGCTTCCCTTCGAGAGCGACCACTTGCAAAGATACACTTCACGCAGCCAAAGTACAATACCGGTTACGCTTGCTTCCGGTCTAAACACACCTTTAGTATGGACATATGGAATGGAATACGAAAGAAAATTTAGTATGGAATGGAAAATTCTCAATACGTAATGGAAGAAAATTGCCAATATGGAATACGGAAAAATCGTCTTCCGTTCCATACCATGCCCCTGCTGGCCAGAAGACAGCGAAGGGACTTTTCAGTCTTCGTGTCAGGCTGCCACCTGCCCACCTGTCTACCACACATGGTGAAGGCTTCACACTGTCCCTTTAATTGTTGAATGTCAAGCAGGATGCTGTGAATACCAATTTTTATAATCTGTGATGGTTTGACCTGACCGAGAATCGAACCCAGTCTGCTCGTTTCAGTAGCAGACGCTCAATCTAATCGACCACTGATCGACAAACAATATTTCTCTAAACAAGATTTTTTGGCGTGTAGTATGCTTTTATCACTAGAAAATCTTCTCACCTTAACAAAATGGGATAAGGACTTTTCAAAATCGCCTTGTTGGAAGAATGCTTGCCCCATAAGCTTCTGTATTCGAGCTTTCATGACTTTGTTCACATTTAAAACCTAAAAATGAACCAATAATTATTGTATTTAATTTTGCATTGTAGTTTGAACAATCATTTGTCGTTACTTGGTACATCTCAATGTGCTAAGTCTCCCGTACAAGGGGTTGCCCTCGTCAGTATAATAACCAGCCTGTGTGCCGTTACCAGTGCCCGTGAATTAAGGGGGCACAAGGGCAAAGTGAGAACGCTATCTGAGCAAACTTAGCTTCTCAAAACTTATATTTCATGGCGGCTAGTACAAAAACTTTATTTGAAATCGTACGTTCGTTAGATGTGCAGTACAAAAATAACCAACTTTTATCATGAAATCGTTAATAATATGACAACCAGGTACCAATATGGATAAACAAATCTAAAGGTTAAGCTGAAGAAATACTGTAATTTGGAGTCTCTGGCTTTGTTTTTTTTTTGTACTGAGCTTTCAATAAAACGTCCGAATATGTTATTAATAAACAGAATGAACATGCGGTATAGATAGAAAGAAAAGAATCTTTTGAACACTGTACAGATATTTACACTTTTTTTTGTGGAAATTACACCAAATTGATTGATTTGTCCATGTCATCCTCCACTCCCGCGGAGCGATGTTCTTTTTCGGACAAATCCTCACCCACTTAGAAGCTGACCGTATTCTAATCTTTTTGATTGATGTTTGACTTCTTGTCACGTAGATTTGCTGCTTGTTCAAGCCACCAACCAGAGATTATTATCGTAAAGCATCTTATCCATCAAAGATGCAACAACGTGACCAGAGTGCAAGTTGTACCCAAATCATGCGACCAGGGTCGTTTCAAAAGAGACGCCTCTACCTTCTCGGCCACACTGTCTACTTAACGGCAGAGAATTGAACCTTAAACCTCACGAATCCAAGTCCGATTTTCTACCGCAGGAAATTATTGTCTAAACCGAGCAACATATAGCTCCCGCTAAATCGGCATGTGGATAACAAATTTTTCCAACGCGCCAGTAGTGTTACAGCAAGTTAGCTTGCTTTGGATTCAAACAAAAACCTTTCACTTTGCACGATTCCAACCACTACCTATTGAACAGAAAACCTTTTGTAACATGAGAAAAAGCACGCAAATATATCAAACATTAGATGTCATGTTTACTTTAGCCGATCGTAGTAGGCGAATTGTTTTGCTTAGTCATGTTTAGTTTTTTCTTTCTTGACCCCAAATAGTGCGCAGCGGATTGGGATGAAAACAAGTTACTTTCTCTGTTTGCGTATCCTGATTTTACATATATTCACAGAAATGTAGTGATAAGTTGTTTATTGTTTTTGCATTCGTCTTAGTATTTTCCAATATGATTAGTCCGGCCGCAGACGATGAATAATTCACCCACTTTTGCAAAACAAAACTTGTTTCGAAAAATGTCAAGAAAAAATAGCTTTTTTCCCCTTAAATTTCCACGTGGTTTTTATTCTATTCTTTACAATTTTTCTCTATAAATGCCCTTGCAAAACTGCCAAATTATTTTAATTAACTTAAACGTTGAAGTAGATTTGAGATAAATCTTCTGTTTGATTTTCGATTTCTTCTCAAATAGTTGGTGAGTTTTGTCCATTTTCTTCTCCATGTTTGATTAATTTGTGAACGTTATATTGCAAATTTGGAAAGGTTGTTTTGCTTTGATAATTATTTCTCTTTTCTAATGATGCTATACGTAAAAGCCTGAAGCTGAAATAATGTTAAATCTTTCATAAAGAACTTTAATTGTTTTACGCTGTTAAAACCGATCTGTGCCTGCTTTCTATCGCATTGTGTTGTGTTTATTTTCGAAAACCATTAAAGTTCACGCCAAAGCGTCATACGTAAAAGTGTCGAGCGTCAACTGTCATTCGAAAGACGTCGATTCTAGCAATTGTGATTTGTGCATCCTAGTCAATAGTGAACTGTTCGAATTGCGAACTTGGGTGCACATGACGAGTCATCTCTATCCGGTCAGTTTTGCGCACGTTTAAGACTGTAGCCGAGTTTTCCTGTAACAAATAGGTCGAGGTATTTTGCACAGCCGCAATAGATTGGGGTTGTTTTGGGGGAGGGGAGGAATCAACAAACTTTTCTTGCCCTAAAATTTGGTTTTTTTCTGCGTCAGTAAGATGACTTTCAAAGTATTAGGTTGCTTTTAATTTTTTACAAATATGTATGGAAAAGACTTTCCGCGAGGTGGAACCGTTCAGCTTTTTCAAAAAGTTAACTGATGAATTAATATATTGCTGCTGCAGAGCCGAATCAAATTTACCACTCCCTCAATTTTCTTTCCTCATTTTTTGGAAGTCTCAAAATGTGGGCGATAACCTCGGGTCGGAGGCAAAAAAATAAGCAGGTCTCAGCAGGATAAATACTGTTATAAACAACTAACTACCTTTTGTTTTTCTCATTTCATCTGAGCAGTGTGTATAATTGTAAACTAAGCGCAACGTAATCAGAATAAAACAAACAGCTGCGTAAACAGAACACCACACACTTTTAAAAAGATTTAACTATAATTTCTTGACTTTTCGAAGACGAAAATTTTGGTTTTACGCAGAGAAAAAGCGATTGCCTTAAACGAAAATATTCGTTTTACGCACTGAACAGGTAAATCTATTTACTACGACAACGCATTTCGGGTGAAAACGTAAACATACTTCCTCGATTGATTCTCGTTCTTTGTCTTTAGTTTGAAAAAGATTTTTCACAATATCTCGGCCCTTGTCTAAGTGATTGACTATTTCCTCGGCAATTTGAAGATAAAACACCGCATAAGCAAGGTTCAAGGTTGCTATGTGGGCTTCAGCAGCTGAAAATTAAAGCACATCAACTTTTCAATTATGTTGGCTGTTTGCAGAACAAAAAGATCGTCAAAGTGAATGTGAAATGCTATTTCGGTTGGAAGAGCCTATTCACCAGAAATTTTAATCTACTTTGTTATTAATTCTCACCTACACCTAAACCAAACTCAAATCCTTACTCCAAAGCTAACTCCAAGCCAAACTCTAGCTCAAACTCTAATGTTAACTTCAAGATATGATTTCAACTAGCACCCTGATCACCTTGTTGTGTCCTTGTTGGATAAGACGTTTTACGATGATTGTCTTTGCTTGGTGGCTTCAAACAAGCAGCAAAATCATTGGACAGGAATTTGAAGAAATCTTACAAGAACAATATTGGATCATTAAAAACTCCTCAGCATCAGGTGCGGATTCCCACAATGCGAGTTGTTAGAGAGATGATTAAACAAAAAGTGTGCGGATCGTCCAACAGTTACCGTCTTACGCTGTACAGTGACAGGAGAATAAATATGCACAACAACAACAACAATGAACTAAATAAATGCGCAGTAGGTCAAAACGTCTGAAATAAAAAAGTATTTTTAAGACCGTATTGTTTTTCACTTTCACTTTTTCACTTTATACTAATTGTGCTTTATTTACGAGCTTTTTCCGCATCCACTCACTTTTCAGCAAATAGATCAAGGTTTTCTCGGTGTTTTTGGCGTTTCTCGAATGATGAACAAGTTGTTGGTAGAGCAGGGATAGATTTTCTTGAATTTCATGAGTTGTTTGATGTACGTGCATATTTGTTTTTACTAAAGATACGATGATAACAAGCCTTAAAAAATTTCCAAAAAAAAGCATAAATTTTTTTTAAATTTATGAAATTTTATTAAAAAAAATCTTTATGAAAACTACAATTTTTACCAAACACGAGTAAAGTAATTAAAAACAGTAAATCCTTACTTAAAATATTAAAATTTCTAAACGTTTCGGACTTAGCTACGTCCATCATCAGTAAAAATAAAATCTTATTCAATTTTTTTTTAATTTTATTTTTGACCAATATGTACTATTTTTATTTTTACTGATGACGGCCGTAGCTAAGTTCGAAATTTAGAAATTTTACTATTTTAAACAAGGCTTTACTATTTTTATCAAATTAAACAAAACTGCCTTGCCATCTGTACTGAGTAAAGTACTTACTGACTTACTGTGTCAAGTTAGCACCAAGAGACAGAACACAAACCTACAGAGGCATGCAAAATTGAACTCTCAGCTTAGTAATTGTCAGTATCGCTGTTCTATTTCATGCAGAACGCAATACGTTACAATAAAAGAGGTGTAAAAAATGCATATTGGCTTAGAAATACAGTAGCTTGTTTCTATTCGTAGGCAGCTATAGCCAAAAGACCATCAAAATACTTTAAAACACGAGTTCAGGCACAATACTTCGCCTAGAGATGTTTTATTTGTATTATCCTTTAATATTTTTGCTTACATTACTTTTCTTTTTACCATCATCTTTTGACTAGCAGCGTCACAACATATTGCTTGTAATTTCATTGACAGTTGTTTAAGTGCAAAATTTCGATCAAGCGATTAGTTATATTTTTCGAAAAAAGCCCCATCAAAGCGGGAAAAGGTTATTCTTCAACGAGTACTGAAGGCGAAGTCAATGGGATTTTCTGAAGATAGGGCTATTGAAATAGATTAGACTGGACTTGATCCTATCCTTCTTGATCCAGCCGTTCCGGAAAGATTCTGCTTGAAACACGACGTATGAGCATTTCTAATTTAAATCTTTATTGGCAACGCTAGCCTCTGACGTTGATAACATCGGCAACTCCATCCCAGTTCTATTTTAAGATAACGCCCCAATTAAGCTTTTTATTGAGCCGTTTTGCTTCGCAGGGCGCACTAATTAGTAATAAACGTCTGGGTTGCCATTAAGAATCAAAGAGGCCACTACGTCGTTTCTGAAGTACAGAATATCTCTGGAACGGTTGGACCTAGAAGAATGGAGTCAAAGCCTATTTAGTCGAATGCGATTGCCCTAACTTCAGAAACCCTATTGATTTTGCCTGCAGCTCTTAATTGTGTGATGTACTTTGCAAGGTAGTTGCCGATTTTCAGAGAGTATAAGCTTCGAAGTTAAAATCATTGGTGATATCTTGTTGGGCCCATCAGTTACACTTACACGAACTTTCAAGTTAAGTTTTGCTCGGTTTTCTCTGAAAAGTTTTCATAGATCTTAAGACTAACTTCACCCAAATTGAGTTTTTTACAACCTTTTATTCCCAAAACATGACAGTTTAGATTTCTTCTTAAAAAGATTTTTTAGCTTCGAAATTTTTCCAGAGTTGCCAGTTAGAAACAACATTTCAAAAAGTTAGTGTTCATGCTTCTAACATCAATATGTGTTTTGCGGTGTTGTTAAAACAAACAAAAGAATTAGAGTAGATTACGGCTGTAGCTGCTATTCAAAAATTAACCTTCTGCCACACACACTCAGTAGCGTAGCAACAGGGGGCGGGGGGGGCTCGAGCCCCCCATTGGCCTATAAAGTATGCAAAATCGCACGTTTTTGGTGCTTTTGAGGCCGATTTTTGCTGAAAAAATGAAAACAGCTCCCCCCAAAGGAATTTGGGTGCCGAAGTTGTGATGAAGTTGCCGTGATTCGGCCTGAATGATTGTTTGAATATCCGATTTCGGCCGAAAAATCCGTCTCAATTTCGGTGAAGACCTTTTTTCTGTTTTGTTTTTGTTTTTGGAGATCACCTGTTTTTGGGCTGAAAAACCGTCTCAATTTCGGATGAACCGTGTGATTCTGATTCAAGAGCAATGAAAATTCGGGTCAAGGTCGCTTGCAGTTGTCTTACTTTTTCAAAAAAGCCCCCCCCTCCTTTTTCAAATCCTGGCGACGCGCCTGTACACACTACTGACAAAAAGGCAACACTAGATCTTCAAAGCAGTATCTTCAAAATGGCAAAACCTAAAAAGTTCAAAATTGGTGTAAATGCATTTCAGTTTTTTCTTCACGCATTTTGTGGTCAATAATGGAAAACTTAAATTGAATACTCGTTTAACCATTTTCAAACTTACAAGGTAATTTCTTCGCTTTATTCTCAGCATTCTGTAAAACGTCGTCATAAGCAGAAGAAATTCTCAATGTGTTATTCCAAATGCTTTGCCCGCTGAACAAAACATTTCAAGAAAAAAATAAGAGTTATTTCAAAATTTTATTTCAGTGATTTAACGTCGCACTATACTTTGAACGAACACAAATTTCCGAATTAATTTATGACCGTGCTAGTCAAGTGGATAGATCGTCTGATTCTGAAACACACATAGATTTGATTTTCGTTGGCGTCAAATCTACGACTAATAAAGTTGACATTAAACCAACGGCTAAAAATTGAAACAGTGTGAAGCTTCTAACGTGTGTGGTTGACATGTGAACAGGTGGCAGCTTGACTTAAATTAAGACCAAAAGGTTCTCCTTTCGCAGACTCCTGGCGAAGCAACTTGTAGTTACAATTACATGCAATACAATTAGTATTTTGCGGAATAATCAACTTCAGAAAGAATTGAACCCTCAACTGCCCAAGCGTGGATCCGAGTTATTAGAGGTGGAGTCCTCAAGGATGTCCTTGGCCTCGAGGACACATTTTGAAGTCCTTGGCCTCAAAGGTCAGGTCCTAGGCCTCAAAGCCTTGAAAATTGAATATTGCCCTGCTGTCCTCGGCTCGAGGACAACACTATTTTTTGAATCATTAAAATTTTGTTGGAAAACGACAGAAACCTCGAGGAAAATTTGCGAAAACTTTTCTTGTTTTCCTCGTTTGAAGATCGCCTGAAAAAAAATTTTGACCTTTTTTTTTGAAGATAGCCTGAAAAAAAATTTGACGACGTTTTTTTTTTGGGGGGGGGAACACTTACGCCTGTGTCCTTGGCCTCGAGCTTTCCTGTCCTTGGCCTCAAGAGGGTCTGTCCTCGAAAGGACTGTCCTTGGTCTTGGTTTCGATCCTTGTGTCCTCGACTCCACATCTGCGAGTTATAATCACCGCGTAATCCGTGATTACAGTATTTCAAAATAAATGTGTTTTGACAACAATCCAGAAAAAAGTATGCAGAAGAAACTAGATGAAATTTTTCAAGGAAAAGAGTACAAGACTTCTGCCCACTTCTTTCACCTGCATTTTCTCATTCATAGTTTGAAGTTCGCTGATTTTTTTTTAACTTATAGTGGATATATTTGAAATATGTGGAAATTAACTTCGTAACTACGGCATAATCACGACTATCGCCAGCCCTTGTAAAAATATTAATTTTGATGACCATCAGTAACTTCGTGTAAATTATTCAATTTAGGCGTTTTCAATTTTTGAAGGGCGTTTTACAGCAGTTTCTAGCTTGGAAAATCCTGTCACGTGATCGATTGCCCTAAAAATTTGCGCAGAGGTTGTTCCATTTTCGAAATTTCACATTTCAAAATTTTACCTCCAACTGATTCGAATTTAGAGCAATACGGTAATTTCACCTTCTGCTAACAAAAAAACACTAATTTTGCCCAACCCTAACTCCTCAACGAAAAAAAAACAAACAACAATTAGATTTTTGCCTCGAAGCGACGCAGAACTTCCAATCACAGAAACTGCATCGAAGTAATCCAAGATCAGGGGTGTTCAAGATTTTTCGAAGGAGAGCCAAATCGGACTTTGTGAAAGTATACTCCTGCCAACCGACAGCTCTGATGGCACCACTTTACGTGGCAAAGCTACAACTGGCAAATCTCCAAATCCAAAGCAAGCCAAGAACATGCAAAAATCAAAAAAAAAATTTTTCGGGACGTTTTCGGAGCATTTCAGGCCAGAAAATGTGTGAAAATCAAATGCAAAAAACATCTTCGGCATGTCTCATCCGATCGCATATCAGAGGTAAATTCGGCAGAAAAAAAAGTGACGACCGGGAACGGGCTGGGTGGAATTTCATCGCAGGCCAAACCTAGGACACCCCTGAGTTAAATCAATTCACCTCCGGTTCTGAGTGTTTTTTTCCGAACTACTGACGCAAGGACGTTTAGATTTATCTGCAACACACAAACACATTGTTCTCCTTCATATAATATCGTTAAATCGGTCCTAAAAATGTTATCGTACTTCGGTTTAACTGAGATCATTATAGCTTGTCAAGTAAACAACGAAATCAGACCAGGGCTTTCTCCGCTGCTTCTCTGAGTTCAGCAGAGTCCTTGCAATATAATCCAAGAGGATATCGGGGAAAGGTTAGGTCCACTCCTCTTGACAGCAGTAGCAAGTTGGATTGCGAATTATTCTCCATCTGCTCAGGTTGTGTTTTGATTGACTTGTACACAATAACTGGCCCTCCTTAGGGCACACCAGTTTTTTCATTCAATGGTATTTTGATTTGAGGACTAGGGATAGCGGGAAATCGTAAATGTCTATTTCGACTTGTTTTCCGGTTTAACTAGAAAAAACTCTACGCTTATAAATGGCATTTATAATTCATTGCGTCAATGCAGTGACTACCACCACCTCCGCTAGGAGTAAACAAATGATGAGTCTATCAAAGCGCACATCGCCAGACAATGGGCAGATAGTACCGTTGAGAGTAGCCTGGCCTGGCCGCGCTGGGGAAATAGGAAATGGGAATTTGATTCAACGTAAACTAATTTTTTACCGAATTTCATTGCCTAGATTTTTGCTAATTTGATTTTTAGATTTAAAGTTTTTTAGATTCACCCTTTGAAGAGCCAACGATAAAACAGCCTGTTGAAGAGGATTCTATAAATCAATTGATATTTTTTTTACAGTCTATTTGATTTTTTTGTACATTTTTGTCTTGTACTTCATATAGTGACGACATCCTTCTTTTCTATGTTTGAACAATTTGACTATATTCTGCTTTTAGATTTTTAATAGTTTATAGGCCAGGTTAAATTCATCAATTGCTCTGAAAATGTTTGCCGACATGGCAAGCGAAAAGTCATTTATACAAAAATAAATCTACTATAAACATCCAAGTCACCGACTAATTTTCACTATTCAAACGTCGAATTCAATCAATATTTTTAAATTTATGTATCATGGCTTTAGGAATTAATTTTCACACCACTTTGTTATGATTTTGTTGATGATTTGCATAATTCTGCTCTTTTCTGAACGCTCAACATTTGCCTTCAAACCGCCGGACACTATTTCACGGTTCACGTGAAGTGCATGGTTTCAGTTTGTACCTTCAAGTGGCTTTTACCGAACATCCGTATTTACGCATATGCGTATAAAAAACGCATCCGCATTTACGAAGGGTAACTTATTGATATGCGAAAATACGCGTAAGCGTATTTCAGCTAACTCAAAAGTATTAAATAAATGATTTATGAGTTTGATAATTTCTGAGTTGCCAAACTTTTCTTGGCCTTGGATTATTTTGCGCTGACTAAACCTGAAACGAGCAATAGAATATTTATTTGTACTTTTCTTGGTTAATTTTACCTAAAGTTGCTTCATCCTAATTTCATACATCTTTTTAAACAACAACTTTTTATTTTCAAAAATTCTGCTACTACTTTTGAAAAAGCTGTTGCTCTTGGTGGTATTCGAACCTAAAGACACAAACCAGAACAAAAATAAATTTAATTGTTAATGACTTAACCTCCCGTCCAGCAAAGTATATTTACAAACGCAATGATAGCATTTTGGTATGAATTCGTGGTAGATTTAGTTGTGGTTCGTGAACTACTAAAACTTGGAAATGCCTAGTTTGCAATGTTCCGTAGGAGCAGCTACTCTTTATCTCAAAACTCAAAAGATTGACTGAGTTGCTTTCGTAGGATTCAGTTTGATTTGCTCGCAAAAATACGGTAGTAGTAGTAGTAATAGTCATGCAGTGGCGTAGCAGCCACCTGGCGGATCTGGCTCTGCGCCAGGGGCGGCAGGCTGCAAGGGGGCGGCAAAATGAGGCTTCGTAGTGAACACAGCAAGCTAAAAAAAAAAGTAAAACAAGAAAATGATTTACAAAGAGGCAGGAAGCACACACTAAAAAACTTAAAGTTTAAGTTGCTTTTTGTTTGGTGTTGGATAGCAGTGCTGTACTGCTGTTCAATTCATCGTAACATTCATTACGTCATAAATCTGTTGTTATAACCAACGTTTCATTAATTTCTCTTTCTCCGCAGTCCCACAGTACTGTAGTTTCTGTAGTCAGATCTCGGGTGCTAAAGCCGAGATTTTGATGTATTTTAATGTTTTAGCGATGGGAAAAGCGCAGAGTTAGCTGTAAAAATTGACAGATTTACGAGACTGATGCGAAGCAGTAAAACCACGTTTGATCGAAAAGCAACAGCGTTTGATATCTTACAGTGGTTAGCAAAATCATGCTTGCTTAATTGATTCGAGACCATACTTATGCTCAGTGGCGCGGGGGCCGAACGTGGGCCCGGGGCCAGCTCAAACATAACGGATTTCCGGTTTTGTGAAGTCCAAAACAGACGAAGAAAATGCCACAGTTTGGTCCGAATTATGATGTAATCTTCAAGAAAAAAAGAAAAAAAAGGTCTTTACCGAAATTCTAACGGCTTTTCCGGTCGAATTTAGGTGATCTCCAAAAAAAAATGGTCTTCGGGCTTCACATGCTGATTTCTCAGCGTCATTTCGATGGGCCTCCTCTCAACCCCATGGGCCTCAGCTGGGCCCCATGAATCCAACGGCCCATGATGGGCCCCCCTGAAGCCCATGGGACTCCTCATGAGCACCCCTGAAGCCCATGGGACCCCTCATGGGCCCCCGAAAGTCCACGGCCCCGGAGTCACTGTCCCCCCTGCACCCCCCTCTCGGCGGCCCTGTTTATGCTTGTGTCTTTATCTTATCATTGGTGTTTCAATTGCGAGCTGTGAGAGGAGTTTCTCAAAGCTCAAAATGAGAAAGTCGTACTTATGTTCGACCATGAATGATGATAGGTTATCGGCTCTTTGCTACAGAAAGAGACTATAACGTTCAAAAACTTGATTTTGAAGATATCATTGCTGATTTTACTTCGGCGAAAGCTCGAAAAGTTCAATTTTGAGGCGGCCATTGATCTTTCATTTGCCTAATGCATTTTGTTCACCATTTTGTCTTTTATTTTTGGCCTTTTCTAAAGGAGCAAAGAACTTCTAAGACCCGGCCCATTATTTGTAATTATTTTGCTAAAACGATTGTTTGAACGTAACACTATTTCAAAATTTGCTACAGTCTACTTAGGGCCAGTACTTAAACTGTAAAACTTTGTATGGAGGGCCGCTATCGCAGCCTTGACCAAATGCATGTGGAATGCGGCTGCAATTTACTGAAAATTTTGCTTCAAGTTTAGATGTTGTCCCCCAATTTGATTGAATACCAAATAAAAAAAAGGTCTTCACCAAAATTTGAGGGGGTTTTATCCCCAAATTTGACTGAAGACCCAAAAAAGAAGGTCTTCACCACAATTTTGTACTATATTCGGCCGGAATTTGGGATTTGTTGGTGCTGACAGCCACTTTGTTGTCTAATTGTCTAGACGCTTCCTCTTAATGAAGAGCGCTGAAATCTCATTAGGGAGGATGCTGAAATTTCGATGTGGGAACGCTAAATCTCGGTGGGGGGACGCCAACTCTCAATGGGGGGACGCGTACCCCCTACAATTTAAGTACTGCTAAGGGCGGCATTCTCAACGAGAGCCAGGGTCGGAAACATATGCTCCTACGCCACTGGTAGTAGTAACCTTTCATTGCCGAGAAAAATAAATAACTTGTATCCCAAACTCAGTAAACGTTTAAAATGAAACAGTACTTAGCACGACGAGAAGGAGCGGCTATCCTGTTGGTCGAGTGGTAACGCGTTCGTATATGAATTTTCGGCCGGTCAAATCAGACACAATGTTCCAACGGCTCGCCACCGCTGCGACATTTCTTAAAAAGGTGCGTAGTTCTAAGGCATTTCTAACTCGCACCCTGGTCACGTTATAGCGTCCTTGGATAAGATGCTTTACGATGATTATCTCTGGATTGTGGTTGCGGACTAGCAGCATATTCAGTGGACAAGAATTCAAAGAAATCCACAGAAACATTGGATCACTGGAAACTCCTAATTACAAAAAGAACATTTGGGACAGACGGGTACCAATCGGCTGTGGTGATCGCCCAGCAAGGCGCAATGGAATATACCCACTTTTGGAATAGCGAGGGAAAGGCGAGTTCTCTCCTGGGTGCATGTTTTCAAAGTGTACTCTTTCTTTTACCGCATCGATTTACAGTACTAATTTTTAGGCTGGCACTCTAACTAATCCCGAATTCTAGCTCTACTGTACAGTAACGCAGGTTTTGTCGGAAGAGAATGGAGAAGCTCAACGCGAATCGAACTTGAGCGCGAAAATTGTTAATCTGCATGGTAACCGCTGTACCAGAGAACAGCGTTTGTTCATCGTCAAAGTATCATATCGTATTACAATCGAGACAGAGAGGAAAAATACTTAGATTGTAAACTACAATGGTACACTTCATAAAAATGCTTTTCCGTTGAAGGTGGTGGTGGTGGTGGTACTACCCGACCCCTTCCGAGGGATGGGGGCGCGGAGGAACTCCGCGGAGACCCAACATTCGGGCCACACCCCAAGGTCTGGCCCATAGGTCAAGAATAGAGAGAGAGGAGCCAAAGATAGATTTACGAAGAGGTTCAGAGGCAGGGCAGTCGAGGAGATGATTGAGGTCCTGTAAAGGGTGTCCACAGGCACTACAAGCAGAATTCTTTTTCCGACTGATCCTGTGAAGATATGAAGATAAAAGAAGATTATGGCAATGGCAGCGAAGACGGAAAGCTCACAGCGAATAGGGCGAAAAAGGAGCAGTTCCTCCGAAGAGACTTTGGGGACTCGGTAGTTTAGATAGGAGTAGGAGATGTGACGTCTCCAATTGTGGTACTGGAGATAACGGACTTTGGCAATGACTGGGGGGAGAGAGCATGGGATCGCGTCAGTGGGCAGGGAGGCACCAGCTTTGGCAAGTAAATCCGCATTTCGATTACCGGGGAGAACAGCGTGACCGGGGGCCCATTGGAAGTTTAAGGTAGTGTTGTTGGAGAGTGAGGATGCAAGGGACCAAACATTCCAGAGAGACTCAGGCACGAGACAAGAGGGGACTGATGAAAGGATTGAGAGGGCCGATTGGAAGTCAGTTAGGAAAAGGACTGACTGGAATTTGCAGGTCATCAAATGGTTCGTACACCAATCGAGATCTTGCTTGAGGGCAAACGTTTCAGCTGTGAAGCTGGAGGCAATTGGACCAGTAGAAAAAGACGGGGAATTGGGATGTGTGGCATTTGGAGCATGTAACATACACTCCAGCACCACCGGGACCAAAAAGGGAGGGGACAGATCCATCAGTCCATACTTGGATATCAGAAGGGGGGGAGGATAGTATGTCTGAAGCAGACTGTAGTCGGACTGTACTGTTGCCTGTGCAGTCGGGAATGAAGGGGGAAACAGTGAAGTGGGTTGCAGTCCATGGGGGAAAACGGGGGCACATGATCAGAGTCTCACGTGGGGATGGGAGTGATTGTGTGGCCGAAGAACAGAATAATCTCCAGGAGGGTTTCTTCTTTAATCGACAGAGCACGTTTCTTGTAGCCAGGGTATAGAGGCTGGAGAAGTGTCGGGGGAGACGCAGAGCACGTTCGAAGGAGGAAAAAGCCAGATGTTCTGAAGTTAGCTTTAGCGGAGGGAGTTGGGCCTCAAGAAGGAGTAA
Organism: Trididemnum nubilum; assembly: GCA_963965965.1. Taxonomy (NCBI): domain Eukaryota; kingdom Metazoa; phylum Chordata; class Ascidiacea; order Aplousobranchia; family Didemnidae; genus Trididemnum; species Trididemnum nubilum. Next base: position 12,469,521 of record OZ014479.1, read on the forward strand.
GGAAGAGGGGGTGGAAGAGAGGCACCAAGTAATAACCCTGCATGCAGCTTTGCGTAGGACTTCCAAGTGATTGGTTGCGGTGTCGCAGAGGAATGGGATTCATCCAGGAGAGGCATATGTGAGAACCGGTCGCACAAAGGTTTTGTAAAGTCGGGAAAGAGATTCTTTCGTGGTACCTCAGGTGACAGTGGATATAGAGCAAAGGGCTTTGTGGCGTGGATAGAATTTGGAACACAGGGATTGGACATGGACCCCAAAGGAAAGAGTCCGATCAAAGGTTACACCAAGGAATTTAAGGGTGGAATTGAACGAGAGAGGGATGCCCAGGAGATTCATCAGGGGCTGGAAAGTGGCTTGATGGGGATATGTAGAGAAAAAGGACTCGCACTTTTTTGGATTGAGAGGAAGTCTCCGTAAGTTGGACCACGTTTCTAGGACAGTGAGGGAGGATTGGACAACAGAAGATACTTTGAGCGGGTCTGGGGAGGAGGACCAGATGGCCAGATTGTCAGCATACAGGGAGGCATGAGTACCCCGAGGAAAATCCTTGGTGATGTCATCAACAAACAGGATGAAGAGGACTGGACCAAGTACCGAGCCCTGGGGGAGGGACCCCTCGTCTGATGCGGAAGAAAAGGCTGCGGGAACCACCAACCTGGACTTTAGCTCTACGGTCAAAAAGAAAGGAGCGTACCCAAAGAACGAAGCAAGGGGGAAGTTTGAGCACGAGGAGTAAATGAAATAGAGCAGAGTGCCAGACCGAGACGAAAGCCTTGGAGAAGTCAACAGATGCCAAATTGGTTCGGTCTGGAGGCTTTTTATTTTGGAAGCCGTCCCAGATTAATTGAGACAGAGTTAGAATTTGGTCAAGAGACGACCTACCATAGCGAAAGCCGGCCTGTCATACGCATCGCTGAGGTAATGCAGTTGTATCACTACGTTGCTCACTTCAGCAAAGTTGCCAGTATCTTTGTTTATAAAACAATACTTCTTGAGTTGAGTTTCGTTCGTTGCTGTGCTAGATTTGATAGATGATGTCACGTGAATGGAACAGTTACCATGCTGCGACTATTCATTCAAAGAAAAAACGCGTAACTTAAATCATTTAATGACAGCCAATAAGCTTTAACTTCGACTTACCTTCGCTAAAAAATTGTTTGCTGGTTTTAGGTGAATCACAGCGATGAATGCTAGACGAAATTGGTGCAAGAATTTCCTAGAAAAAATATTACAAAAGTCGTGTAGAAAAATGTATAGCGTTTGTAAAATTTCTAATAATGTAGAAAAATGTTTGTTATATCTTTTGTAATAATGTAATATGGCGTTTGTTATGGAGCGCCGTTTGTGTACCCGAATTTGCAATGGTTTTTTGCATATTTAATTAAATAGTCATTTTAATTAAATATACAAAAAAAAACTAGTGCAAAACAAATACGCAAAAATTTTTTGTGCAGACTTTTTTTGACTATTTATTTTTGCAATAAGAAAAAACTGCGCAGAATATACCGTTGCAAAAGTAAATAGTCAAAAAAACTGCGCACAAAATAAAGCGTTGCAAAAATGCGCTGCAGACATTTTTGTATATTTGTTAGTGGAGCGTGGCAAAGCTGCTCTTTGATGCGTTATCGGCTGTTCTTTAATGCGCTCTATGAGCAGCCGAGAGCGCTTTGCCACGCTCCACTAACAAATATACAAAAATGTCTGCAGCGCATTTTTGCAATGCTTTATTTTGTGCGCAGTTTTTTTGACGATTTATTTTTGCAACAGTTTATTCTGCGGCAGTTTTTTCTTATCGCAAAAATAAATAGTCAAAAAAAGTCCGCACAAAAAATTTTTGCATATTTATTTTTGCACTAGTTTTTTTTGTATATTTATTTTTGTATATTTAATTAAAATGACTATTTAATTAAATATGCAAGAAAACACTGCACAAATTAGGGTACACAAACGGCTCCCCATAGTTTGTAAAAAATCAACTCAACATTTATTGCGTTCAACTCACGAGCACTTAAATAATACGCAAAACACATAATCGTAATAATGTCCACGAAAAGAACGGGGCTACTGCGAAGAAACCGCTAGGTCTTCAAACCAAACAGCCACCTTATATTTGTAGGTAATTTACCAGTAAATTGGAATGAAGGCTAATAGCATTTAGATTCAACATTTGGTGCATACAAATTTATTATGATAAACTTTGTAGTTACATATTTGTTGCAAGCAAAAAAAAAAATTGCGAAATCCGTTTTAAAGAGTAGGTTTACAGTATTCCTTGGACGTATGAAGTTTACCTTCGGTGTCCACAATTCATTAATGCCATCATAGTCTATGGTGCCGTTGTTCAAAAATCTTTTTTTATACTCGCTATATTAAACCGAAGACTATATGGTATTTAACGAACTTCGGGCCCATTTTTGCGTCATCGCACTTGCGAGCACTAAGCAATACAAACCCTTTCAAAATGTCACAGCGGTGGCGAACCGTTGCCAATACTGCGTCCGATTAAACCGGAACGAAATTCGAATCTTAGACCTTCCGCTTTAAGAACGAACGCGTTACCGCTCGAACAACTGGTTAATGCCAAGATCGATGAAGATGATAAACTAAGAACTTTTTCAAAACGTCTAATCAATATAATACTATATACGCCCAGAGCACCAGTAAATAGAATTTATTCAACTGATTTTGCAAACTTGAAAGCTTTTTTTTTCAATGGTTTTGCGTGCTTCTGGCCTAAAGCCTACCAGCGTCGAAGCCTAGGGAAGAGCCACCAGAACGGCGAATACTTAAAACAAGCAATGCAAAAAAGTTATCCTCCCACAGGATTCGAACCTGCAGCCTTTGGATTACCGGTCCACAGCTCTACCATTTGGGCTCGACCGGTAATCCAAAGGCTGCAGGTTCGAATCCTGTGAGAGAATAACTTTTTGGTATTACTTGTTTTAAGTAGTCGCCATTCTGGTAGCTCTTCCCAAGGCTTCCGCGCTGGTAGGCTTTAAGCCAGACAGCACGCAAAACGATTAAACGATAAAACTTTGTCCTGCAAACGTCAAAACATCACAATTAAATCATTAAGCTTTTTCTTGTTATCAAATATGACTTGAACGAAACATAACAAAGTCGTCGTGCCGTAATTGCTTTTTGTAGTGGTTTGAGAACAACTTAGTGTTTTCAACTAGACCGAAATGGGAAAAAGCTTACACTTCTTAATTTTTCTGATTTCTGGGTTTGGAAGTTGAAACAAGCTAAGCGTTTATATGTAGCCTAGTGCGTTAAGCAAACGGTCTTTGGATTATATTGCTATTAACCGTTGAAAAAAAATTGAAAGAATCTCTGGGAACAAAGAAGTAAAGAATTCAAATTCAAAACTACAATTTTTAAGAATTGCATACTATACCACGCATATAGTAGCAACGTACCTTTAATTCTAGTAGTGAAGATTTAGATGGTTTTTGTGGCGACCCATCATCCACGACTCTGTCTGGTGCAGACAATAGCGATAAACGCTGGTTTACATTGCCATGCACTTTATGTAGCAGAAAATGCTAAATATATCAAACAAAGGCAGATTTACAAAGTATCCGTTTTTTTACATTTTTGCTTCGCCATGAACAACTATGTGCTTTTTCGTCTGCACTTTTATAAGTCTGTATATCCGCTGTAGTCCTCTATAAAAATTTTTTTTCTTAAAACTTTTTTGCAATATGTGACTGTCTGGTCAGCGCGGATGTGTACGAATATAAAAATGCGGACAAAGAAAAACATAGTTTTTTATGGAGAAGAAGCGGACGAAAAACTGGATACTGCGTAAATCCATCTTAAATTGACTTTCGTCTTTTTTTCAGTGGTGCTATCCAAACGGTTCGATCGAACCGGTTACCAAATTTAAAGGAAAGTTTGCCATAAATTGCATGCGTAGGTACTCCGCACTTTTGGCTAGAACGAACTGGTGGCTAAAATTAAAGAACCGGTAACCGGTCCGGCTACGGCAAAATTTGAAAAGCGCTGCTGCTTATATTCCTAGCTAGTATAGCTATAGGAGTAACTGGACGACGAACATAAGCGTCAGAAAGGCAAAATTGACTAAACCAAAATGATAGTTACTAACTTGTCTTAGAATATTTGTATGCTGTTTGTACTGTATATAGCTTATCGTATAATTTTTCAGTGTAATGTTGTGAATAAATTCCCAGACAAATTAATTGATTAAAGCTGTTTAAAGCAGGGGCTTTTGCATCGTGTGCCTCAAAAATTTTTCTAAAGAGTTGACTACTGTGTACTTTCCTCGGGGGTGCCGAAAACCGGGGGGTATGGAGGGGATATATCCCCCCAACAATCTGAGTACGGTCTACATCTGCATCCCCTCCAATAACTTGACTCTGGTGTGCATCTGAGCGCAGGTCTCCACTTGAAATCGGGGAAAAAAAGTGTTCCATTTTTGGTGAAGACCTTTTTTTGCTTTTCACTTAATTTGCCCACCTGAAAAAAATGGTGGTCGAGGTCCATCCCCCCTATGTTGAAAACAGAGCAAAATTGGGGTAAAATTGCAAATTATCCCCCCCAATCCTCAACCAAGATTTGCACCCCTGACTTTCCCTCAAAATTGTCATAATATGCTGCATATTCGATCAAAAATTTTTCAACAGAATAAATTTGTAAACATCATGTAAGCATCAGTGCTGTGAGGAGCGATGTGGATGCTTCCCAAGTTAGGATCATTGCATATATCCCTGGCTGAAATGGCTGAAACATTAAAATTATAGTGCTGATAATTGAGATCGAATAAGACATAGAGATGAGGTAACTGGTGAAGACTCTCGGCAATTTGTAATGCAGAAACACTGTTCAAGCAGCAAGTAGGTGGGTGGAATAGTTTAGGATTAGATTGCAAGAACAGCGGGTTGAGATTGAGCCGCCACCAACACGGTTTTCCATCATTTTGATCCCAATCTCATCTGACTCTTGACAGAGTAATTCCGACTTAGATTCTCAATGTATTGCAAGTTGTCTGATTGACTGATTGACCCGTAAACAAATTTTATGGGATTTTGATCCAAATTTTACAAAATAGAACTCTAAAAGCCTCAAAAATCACAAACATTAAAAAAAATCAACTCAAATCTTCATCATACTCCCTGCATTACACTAAAGCGTGTAACAACCAACAAAGATTTTGAAGATTTTTAAGTTGTTTAATGTTTGAAGAAAGCTCAATACTTACGCTCGCGAGGCTTTTTTCTGCTCGTTCTTGCAAGCTCATCCTGCCAGGGGCGGAGGTATTGGAGCGGTAATCAAACACCCTTGATGGGGACGCTTTTTGGACAGCTTGAGGTTTCTAAGAAAAATATTCAAAGGGTTATCAAAACAATATGATGTTTTGAGGTTGGAGCAGTTTCATCGTCACTCCAAGTTTCCAGACAACCAGCTTATGTCTTGACGTGGGGATGGCGTATGTAGGGTATAGGAGTCGAACTCTGATGCTATAAATCGCTGGTTCGATTTTTTTCTGTCATTGCCAATTCCGCAAGTGCGTGTAAAATTGTAGGTGCTGATGTGGTGCAGCAGAAAATGTCATGAGTTGGTATGAAATTACTGTTATTATATTATTTGTTTTTTTTTAGTTTTTTTTTTCTTGTCTTAAACAAAAACAAACAATGGTAATTTTTTCTCGACTACGGAGCATGTACATTGTATGTTTTTGCATATTATCTCACACATGAGTACCTCAATGAAAGTATTTTTAATGTTGTAATACAATATATCAAAATACAAAAAAATCATGTTTTAAGATGTAATGAAACTTTTCTTGCTTGTCCGCTCCAATGTTGCCCTATTTCAATCTGTCTTTTAAAGACGTCATCATAAAAAGACATTTTTCATAGTTTTTGGCAAAAAAATTACTTCATTTTTTGATGACGTTGTACAGTAAGCGAACTAACTTTTCCAGATACCGGTATTAAGTTAGTTTTATCTCTTCTTCGTCGTTTGGGCAGTTCCTTATCTTCAAATTGACGGGGGTGTATAAGCCAGGAGAGGATGTTGTCATCCAAGTTTTCGAGTCCACCATTTGAAAGCTCGTATCTGGTACCAAAGTTCTCTACACGTGGTTAGTGAACTCCGTCCATCGCGCATGAATACTGTAGGGCAACGTCAAAAACGCCATAGTTGATTGAAGAATTTCAAGTGTTTTCATTGGTAAACTCGATTACTTGACTGCTTCGTCACGCATGAGCACTACCAGATATATAATGAGACGAAAAAGTATAAAGACAAAAAAGAGAAAGAGCTTACCAATTCCAAATCAAAAATACTGTGATAGTACAGGATAACATGGTATGGTACGTGGCAGTGGCGCAGGAGACAGGGGGTCTGTAGTGAGCACCGGCTCCCCCGCTTATTTTACGGTGTTGAACATGCATCAAAATTTTGGGCAATTTCATATTTGTCGAGAAATTTTGCTTAGCATACTTTAATGTAATCTGTGCTGGCTAGTTCATTTTATGGTCAATAGGCTAGTCCAGTTAAAACTAGATTCTAGGTTATTTTACTGTATCAGTAAGTGTCGTTTCATAATATTATACCTTTATTGGGCAGTAAATTTGGGGGCAATTTGTTTTTTTTTGGGCAGCTTTACTCAATGTCAGTAATCATCATATTTTTATATACCAGTATTTTTCGGAACTATAAGGCGCACAATCGATAAAATGACTTTTTTTTCCTTAAAGAAAGTGCACCGAAATGTAAGGTGCACAAAATAAAATGCAACTTAAAAAGCTTTAAAAACTGTAAAAAAAGCTCTAAATAACTCTGAATAGAATCGGGAAGAGAAAAAGGGTATTACCTGATCCATACATATGGCGCACCTTTAGTTTCTTGGGTTTTAAGTAATCCTTAGAGTCCAAAAAAACAATAATAACCGCATAGTAAATAAGTTTAATTCAGGTCTTTTAATGCGCACATTTTTTAAGTAAAAGAAACGAAGGTGGCCAATTTGTTTTGCAGACAAAATTCAATTTCATCAATTCATTTTTAGGCAAAAATTTGGTGTTAATTCCAAATCGGTCCGTGGCCTTTCTTTTTGTCCTGCTCTAGTGGCCAATCACTGTTTACTTTATGCATGAGTGGAAGCGACTGCTGCCAGTTCTCAGTCAATTTTACTTTACCCCCTGAATAGCAAAATTTCCGGTGGGCTAGTAAGTGCCTCCTTCAGGAATAAAGCTGTGGAGGCGTATTGTTATCGATTGCCATTCATGTTTTAAAATAAAGTCTGGCAATTGGGTTAGTATTAATGTTCAAGAAATTTAGAGACAGAGGGAATTTCTGAGCGGCTGCGACAAACGGACCGTAATATTTTAATCGTGGAAGCGTAGCCGTTTTTGTCATAACTTTAAGGAGAAAGAGGTGGCTAAAGGATGTGGACATATACGTACCAGGCTTGGGCAAGTTCCTATACGGCATAGTCAGCAGGATGGATGCATGCTAGAATTCGTAGATAGGCCGAATTCATTGAAGGTGCGTTTACACAGGACGCGAAGCAACGCGAAGCGAAGGTTGGCAACCTTCGCGAGTGGTCGCTCACGCCACTTGCTCAATATAGGCCAACCATTCATCAACAATTTTGTCTACTCGTAAGTGAAGTTAAGCAACCCTCGCTATGTTTGCGGCCGGTTGCAACCTTTCGCAATTTGTTAATGACGTCATATTTTGGTTGCTTCGCATCGCTTAGTGTTGTGTCTCTTCCTGCGTAAACGCATCTTTAGTCACAATACGCCAAGTATGATGATAGAATCCACAAGGCAAGCGCAAGCACAGTGACACCATGTAATAGGTGCACAATATTCCGCAGTGAAATAAAGCAGGGTTGATAGGTATAAGGTTTTGGCATCTACACCCAAGCCAGAGCTTGCAAGTCGTCTAATCAGTCCAACGCGTGATGTTAACTTTTTTGCAAATTGAGACGAGGCGATGGCGGTATGCGAGCAATCTATTTGAGATTAACCCAAAGTATGTGGATTGTGGGACGTGGGTGCGGGGCAGAAAAGCAGAGGTTTCCCATTGAATTGAACTACCAGCTAAGGTTTTACTTTCCTCGTTGAGTTTTTGAAATTTAACAAAATTTTGTAATACCGACATTGTTTTTTGAGTGCTAATCTTTAGTCTCCATTCATGGAAGTAATCAGATACAATTTCCATATTCCAACTTAAAGTGTCTTCAAGACCTTTTCAATGTTTGGATTGCCAGGTCATCAGCATTCAGCACTCGCATACCTGTCGGCAACTGCAGCCAGGCAATTGTGCATGTGGATGTTAAAAGGCGGGAGTTGCATGACTCAAGTTAGTACAATGATACGAATACGACACTCATATAATCCCCGAAACAAAAAATACATAGCAATTACGCTGGTCTTTGCGAGCCAATACTGTCCTTGCGGTCCGTGCAAGTCAATAATGGTCCTTGCTAAACTACACGAGGATTTTTGAGGCGTCGCAACTACCTGAGTTTTCCTTAACAAATAATTACGTTAAAGCATCAGTTCTAGATCATGTCTATCATTTTTATCATTCGTCTGTAAGAAATTAGGGAATTACTGTAAAGTAGCTAATGGGTGAGCTCGCGATGCCAAACTGTGTCGTAGACTGATTTCAGGTCAATAAGCACAGCCCCTGCTTTGCTGTCTTGAGTGGGGTGAGTGGCCTGCTGGCCAGCAACAGTTGATCTTTTGTTTCTGAAGCCTACTTGCTGATAAGGGAGCGCTGGATCGATGATGGTTTCAACCTTGGATGAGCCGCTGAAGGCGCTTGAAGAGTTACATAATAGGGATAATGCGCGATATGTTTTGGGGTCTGCTGGGGCTTGGTTTGGTTTGAGAAAAGCTATTACTAGGGATTTTCTCCAGATTATAAAGACTTTGAGGTGTTGAAGGCAACATGACAAAAACTTTTATCGCCAAGATTTCAGTGAAAAATTGGAATCGGGATGAGCCTTGGACATAATCATGGAGTCTGGATCAGGGGCTTTAGTTGGTTTCAATTGTTTGAAAGTGGTTAACAGTTTATATGGAGAGAAAAATCCAAAAACAGATTTCCTAAGTCTTTTTGTTGGTTTTCTATTGATCAGATGGTTCTTTGGCTATAGTTTGCGAGAACTTGCGATGGCTTAGCTGGAATTAGGCACGAGCAGGTGGAACAGCGTGACTGTCCACTAAGGTTGTCGATGACACCCATGCTTTGCGATTCGAGTGTGAAAAATCAATGGATTGGGTTGCTTCTATCCACTGTTTTTGCCAAGTCAATTCAGCAACGCGTAGGCAGTTTAAATCGTATCTGGCCCGGAAGGAGAATTTTTAAAAACCTACTAAAGGTGTTGCACTCGGGAATCCCAGCATGGTGTGTACAGTAGATGTTTCTGCAGCCGCGTGGGATACTGCAAATTGTTTAGCTGATAATATGTAATTATTGCGTAAATGACAAACTTCAAAATTAAAAATCAAGATTACTATCAACGCCACTTGCACTACTACAACGTTGGTGTAATCTGTATAAATAGCATTGGTAGTGTAGACAGGAGATATGCAATATCGGGACAGTAAAGACTGCGTAGAGATGCATCAGTAGCGTAAACAGAAGAGAAGTAAATTTTGCCATTTTTTGGTCTACACTTCAAAATCGGTAAAAATTGCGGCTCATCTTAGACCTTTTTTTTGTTGATCATTATTAATTTCGGATGAAAGACCCTTCCCTTTTACAAAATCCTGCATACGCCAATGATTGCAAATTTTGTCAAGTCTCTCCGTATAAAACGTACTCAGCTGCAGCTAAATGTTTTTACAAATATCATTAGATTTACATTATGGTTGCAGCATGCAGATGTTCACTTACTAGTGTATCGCCGAAATCGCTGCTGCTACTTTTTTCAAAGCTTTCTTTGGAGCGCGAAAATTGTTCGTAGGCCAACATGTTGTTTAAAAGCAGGTATTGCTTTATAATGTCTGTATCCGCTTCGCCCGTTGTAAGGATCTAAAAAGAGGAGAAAAGTAATAAACAGGTTACAAAATAACATAACCAAAAAATTCTAAGTATTAGTAGGCTAATTTCATATTTATTCACCAAGTTCCCTTGGCCAGGACACAGCAAACAGAAGTTTTGGTCTTCTAGTTAAGTTGCCACTTGTCTACCACACTCGGTAAAGGCTTCACACTGTGCGTTATAATGCTGAGCGTCAAGAAGGGAAACTAAATACCAGTTCTTGTTGTCTTTAATTTAACCCAACCGGGAATCGAACCCGTATCAGTTGCAGATTTTCTTTCCACTCGATCACTGATCGTATTCATTCTTGCCTTATGATTTTTGCCCAAAACGACCCACATCGCCCCATTACTTCGCCGAAAAATTTAATGCGCTACTAGCACATGTGCTGCAAATTGTACCGCCATTCTGGGAAATGAGAACACTAAAACTGTTGCAGTAAAATCTTAACATTGGAAACTTTTTATTTTTCAAGGAGAGCATACGCCTTCAAAAATCAAAACAAAGTTGTTAATGCAATAAGGAACCTTACAACAAAAACTTTGGTGAGAGTTTGAAGAAAATTTTGTTGGAAGAACAAAAGTTTCCCACTCAGATACAAACTTATATAGAAGATACATTGGACAAAAAATGAAATGTCTGGAAGTTCTTCATAAGTTTTCAAGTAATTAAACTGTAGAGATCTACCGACATATCCGATCGTAAATAGAGCCTAGAGGAGACCGGACAAATTTACGTTAGTTTATGTTAGTGGCACAACCACCAAACGTATTAGATTTTCGCAGTTTTTTATTACTAATGTGCAAGCAAAAATCCTACAAGAAATTATTCCTTTTTTTTACTTTTACTACGGTACATCACTCTGTACCCAGAAACCTACCTGCACATAGACAAAATAATCTGTACATTTTCTATTTGTACATGGTACACTTGCGTCATCTCAAAGCGTTTTTCCTGGACTGCGACGTCAGAGAGCAGTGATTGGTCAAAATTGTTATCAAAGCGTAGTTCCAAACAATCTGGGTACACTTTGGAAATATGCTGCCTTGCAAGCAGACTTAGCTATGTATACCTTTGGCCTTTACTCCTCAAGAAAGAAGTGATATATTGCAATGTAGTGAACGCCACCGAAGAAAATCACGAATAATTTACCTGATCAGTGTGCTGGCAGAATTTTTCAAAACAGGGGGGGTTTGGTCATAATTAAGGTAGACGGCAATAAACGGCCATTGGCGTTTCCAAGCCGTATTTTTTGGCGAGTTTGGTAAAATTTACGACAAATTAAAGACAAAGATCGAAAAACAAGATCTACGTTTTTTTGTACAGAAATGTTTCATGTGATGATCGCTTGCTCGAACGAGCATAGTTGCTTTTAAGCAGCTGAAAAAGAAGGGGAATGGTATTCTTTGTTTCGCGAATGATTTGTACAAAGTAAGCTTACAGTCAAAGATAACGGCATGCTACATTGCCCCCCAATCACGCATACTGTACCTGATCAACTTTAGATTCCAAATAGGTGGCGCAGGAAGCATGCAGTGTTTTTCGCTGGTCCTGAAGCCACAGTTTGTAGGCGGTTTCTTGCACCAGCGAATTGTGGAAACGAAATTGTTCGCATCTACAGGTATACACCATTTGAGTTTTTATTTCCAAAATTAACATGAAAATAAAATTAAAATCAGTAAAACGCTTATAGATAATGCTCCTACAGGCTTTTTTACCGTCTCTTCAGGGAAGAGAGACTACATCTATCTCTTTTCCATGTCCATTATACGCACAGTGAGAAAACTCAGCTTTACCAGTGAAAATGAAATTGTAGATGTGGTTGGTGGTTAAGTTATCGGTTTTTTAATCTCGTTTCATAGTTATTTTTTATTTCATCATTTTCGTCTGTTCTTTGCCGAAAACAAATACAAAACGATGCAAGTAGTAACATGTGGCACCAGTTTCCAAGTGAACAACAGCACGGGTGGGTTAGAAAAAGGCTTTTTGTCGCGTTTGGTAAAGCTATAACAGAACCTAATACTACCGGAAAATGGCTTGATGATGTATTTTTGTTCTGTAATTTTGTAACTAGCAAAGCGGTTTCATTCACCATCAGGAAAATTGATTTAGGCCACTTACAAGCAACGTGTCTCCGCCACCCGCCTTCAACTTTGTTAATTGCCCTCTATTTAGTAGCATGATCGCTGATACTAATCATAATGGCCAATTTTTAGGCCTTATCGACACTAGGCTTGAAACAGCAAGCATACGAGCGTATCCTTAAGTATATTTTAACCTACTAGCTTGGACGGTGGTAGAGCAGTACGCCAGGCATACCGAACTTCTATCGAAAAGGAACAACTCAAAGTACAGAAAACTATAAAAATACGAAAGCCCTACAGCCTTTTTCACCCTCAAGGGATCCTTAGGAAGCAAACTTATTCAAAACACGCTCGTACGTTCACGTTTTTACACCCAGTGTCAAACTGTAAACCGTACCTCACTAATCCTACCCAAAAATTTTCAAAAAAAAGATGCAAAACTACAGTTCTTTATTCCGATTTGACAATTGTCTGTGAATTTGCAAAAACACTCGTATTTGAGATAAATTTTATCTTTTAAATGTAAGCTCCCACATGCTGACCTTGCCGCAATGCCGGACTCAGTCAAATTATTCATATTCGGACTGCAGTAACAGCTGATGCGGAACGACTGACCCGGAATACGATACTGCAATAAAAGCAAATATATCGGTAATGGAAAATCTGTAATATCATTCGGTGATATCGGTAAACTAAACTTAAATACTTTACTACCCTTAGATTCTGAAGCAAAAGCATTATGCGCTGATGGACGTCGCACACTCGTATGCCAGGAGCGTAGTCCAAAATTTTTGCAGATGGGGGAAATTTGATGAAGTAATTTAAAACCAAAAATACTGTAGCTAAGCATTTTTAGTATGAGTAAACAGGGGCGTTGAGAAAAATTTCAGGCCCGGGGACAAAAAACACAAGCTGGTTTCCAAGCAGGGCCATTCTGAGAAATTTTGAGGCCCGAAGACCACAAAAATATTTTACATGGGAAAAAGTATAATTTTATTTGGGAAAAAGTACAATTTCATATGGGAAAAGTGCAAAATATCAAGCTAAAAAGAGCGATAGGTGTTTAGACGATATAACATTTTAAATATAATCGCTGTTCCGAGTATCCCCCTACCCTAACACTTCCACGTACAAAAGCAGGTTGATAAGCATTTTGGAATCAACAATTATTGCAAATGTGTTTGTTGTCGGTTTGTAGATAGTATTTTTGGGCAAGTATTGTATTATCCCCTCATCATAAATGTGCTAATCTGCTAGCTTAAAACAAATGTATATGTTTTATTGAAACTGTTAAACACTTATGACTAGTAAAAAATTAAGAAGAACGTAATGTTGGTCTTACTTTTGACTTAACTTAAACTTAGCCAACTCTACGTTCAACATCGTACCCACTTACTTCCTCCTCCCCCACTTTTGCTAAGCTCCTGTCGCACGCTTCACAGTAATTCAAAAAGTATAGATTACATTATTAGTTGTTTTTTTTTTGCTTTTAGATCTCAATTTAGCTATACCGTATCATTAATCTTTAAGTCGTGTTTTTCGGCATACACTTGAGACGCGCACTCGAACACGTGGGACAGCATAAGTTTATAAATGCTACGTCGAAATTTTTCCTCCCCAAAACCGGGCACCACCGCCTTGAGCATTTTGCGTGAAGTGCACCCGCCTATTACGGCCGCACTTTTGACCAAAAGCTGTTCAAATGGTTCCAATCTATCCAACCTAAACATGACTTACTGTTATAAATTTTCTTTTAAAAATTTTAAATCAGTATTATATAGCATCTATAAAAAAGTATATAAAAAAGTAATGTTCCCTTGTGACAGTTTCGCTATTGTATCGTTATGGCTGATTTCTCTAAAGACCATTCAAAGAATCATGATCTATATAACACTTTTATTTCAAGAACCTGTAAATTTTGAGTTCGGGCTGGCTGTTCTTAATTTGTTCTGAAATTTTGAGCACATCGATGTCAATTTTAGCGATCATGATTGTAAAACTGTTTAATTCTCAATGCTGTGTCTGCTTGAGTAAAGGATTTTTTGTTGCTTTTGTGGCATAGCAACATTGCAAAAGCGAAAAAAAATTTTTTTTTTCAGTTTGAACGACTGTCAAAAATTTTCTCTATTGCTTGCGCACAGTGCTACAGCGCTCTGAATCTCGTAATAGGTGCAATCAGTGGCGTCGCTAAGGGGGGCGGCCCGCCCCAGGTGTCACCATTTGAGGGTGATATCATTTTACGATACCAATCGAACAAAAGGAAAACAACAATATTTTTACTATTATTAAAAATGCTTAGCACCTTGGAGTGGACTAAAAAATGATTTATTTGAGCATCTTTTGAAACATTTGTTTAGAGGGGGGCGCTAATTTAAAAACAAAAAACAAAACAAAAACTCACAAATCAGTAAATTTTTGAAAAATCGCCAAACTAAGCAATCAAATTTGATCGCTTGTTGATACATGCTAAACATAGGTTTCATAAAAAAAAAAAAACAACATAAGCTCAGAAATATAGGGAATTGGCTATTCAGTATTAGTTAATTACCAATCACTTCGATTCAAATATCGTTCCGTTAGGCCCCTCACCAATTTTTTTTTTTTATTAGATATACTCGAAATAGATTATTCTTTGTGAGTTTGATTGAACTTTAAGATTTTATGATTTACGTAACCAGCTTGTAAATAAGAGAACGGCAATTTTACCATTAGCCACCTTCCACGTAGCCATTGGCCATTTATGCAACCAGGCTAATCATGTTTTTGCGCTGCTAATTTCTATGCCACGTTTCAAAAGCATTAATTTTTGTCAAAATAGGCATAAAATTAAGTTACTTTTGCAAAAAACAAAATTTTTCTAGAGCTGGGGCTCCGCCTCCAGACCCCAAATGGTCTCCGGTGGATAGGGGCGGAGCTTCCACACTCCCGAAACAGCCCCTTCCCCCTCTGCAGATTTCTGTTACGCGCCTGATACTAAACGTGTGCTGATCATACTTCCAAATTTGAGAATCTTATCTTACTATGAGAATTCATTGAACTAGCCAAATGACAACCGCTATCTACAGTAATGAAGTACAGCAGTACCGCTATCTTCAAAATAATTATAACTTTTTGCACCTACTGCACCTTATACAGAGTGACACCACATAATTTCGTCCTGGGAGTCACCATCCTTAGCTACGTCACTGGGTGCAATTTGCTTGTAAATGCTTGAAAATCAATAAAATTTTATCGTTTTGAATCAGCACATTTAGTTTCTTTTATTGATTTGAAATTTATACTTTTTAGTTTGTTCCTAATTCATTTTTACTGCTAAAGCTGGCATTGTTTTTAATTTGTTCTTAATTCCGAACAAAACTGAACCTCGTGTTTTTGTAAACTTGTTTTTATAAAAAAAAAGTTTATAACGAAAAACAACGTTCATCTAAGGTTGAATGCACTTGTGTCACTCTATTCTCCAGTAAAATTTAGAACAAATGGGGCTGAAAATTCGTGAAAATTTAAGAACAGCCAGCCTAGACCAGAAATTTATAGCTCTTATAAACAAAAATATATCTAATTTCAACAGTAAAATTACCATGCACTGTGAGTGCCGCTCAGAGTTGTAAACGGGCCTACTACTTCAGGCCCGAACCCGAAAACTAATTTGAAGACTAAATCCTGCCCGAAAAAACCCGAAAGTTACGCAAGGTCTGAAAAATTTAGCAATGTTGCCAAGTTATTTTGATTATATTTTTGTGCACTAAAGACAAAAAGTACGTCTCAGGCCCGAATTAAGCCCGAAATTTTTTGTCAACTTTAGGCCCGAACCCGACTCGAAAAGCCTGGCCCGGCTTACAACTCTGGTGCCGCTAAACCAGAGAAAATGTAGTACAACGGGATACCAATTAATAACATGAAGTTGTTTAAAAGATTACCTACTAATTTATGTCCTATGCTGCATAATAAAATACCAGTTTGCTTCGGGATTCAGAATCTCTTCAATTGTATGTAATAGGATTTTTTGCAATACGATTAAGCAATATTTTAGATAATTATCTCTGGCTATACTGTAATGGTAGTCAGTAGTAGCACAATTGCTAGTGTAAGAATATGGATGACATCAGACGTACGTAACGTTTGCTTAAATATCACCTGGCAAGAGCCATGCCTCTCATTGAAGTCGGGACTGGAAATTTGCTCAGGTCAAAGTTCCGCTTCACGACGCATTCCATTGGCCCTTCAGCTGTCTCTTCATGCTGCCAACGATCTTCATCGACCTCTTGTGGATCTAAAGAAAATTTAGATTTGAAGATTCTATTTGAATGACATTTACGGTCAACCCTGCTGAAGAGCCTGACGGCGAAACAACCTAAATAAGAATTGTTTATCGTCGAGTCAGTAATTACAGCGATCAATAAGATTTTAATAAACAGTCTGTCGGGGACATTATTTCATTGTATAGATGTTTTTACTGATTTCAATTTTTAATTTGCTCTCAATCTTTTTACATGAGGTATTGCAATCGTGTTCATGAAAAAAATCAACACCATTTAGTCATACAAGATATCACGGTTGTTATGAAGACTTATATAAGGTAATGGTATTAGTGATACAAGCTTTTGTGATGTAATAGCCTATATTCATGACGAAATGGTTTGAAAATTTTTATCAACAGCATTGCAAAACCTCATGTAAAAAGGTACAAACCGTCTTCAAGCGCTTTGCGGGAAAATAGTTACTTAGAAAATGCAAAAGTGATATACACCCACAACTATAAACCTAAGTTATTTATAACACAACACCGGTACTTCCAAGTACCACGCAAAAAGTTTCCTTGAACAAAAAATGAACTACACCGTCCTTTCGGGCAATGGATAGGTTAGAGTAAGATCTGTAGCTAATCCATTATTCCAACATTTGTCGAAAAAAAAAAAATTAAAAGCCACCAATCCAAGTGTTTGTCAAATACGACTGTTGCGTAATACAATTAGCAATTGCTGTCAATGATGGTGTTTAACGGTTCCAATTTATCTAAAGGCTTTAGCTAGAGAATTTTAATTTTTTTGCAAAACTCTTACTATTTTCGGTTTTTAGGATGTGCTTCCCTGTCTTTGTTTTTGTTTCTTTGTTTTTTTGTTTTTTTTTTGTTGAAACCAAAAAAAGGGTAAGAACAAAACAAACGTCTGCGCTGTCTCGCGAACTTACTTTTCAAGCTTGAAACGGCTAGTGATCGAACGGATGCTGAATGCTGACCCTTGGGGGGTCATTTCATGCTCTTCGTTATTTATTCAACGTTCGTTATTCGAAAAATAGCGAAAAATGGTATTACATGCTCCAAAAATAACGAATAACCAGTAGTAACCTTTCGGAAATGGTCACAAAAATTTCATTATTATCGAGTGCTCGCTATTCGTAATTTCGTATCATTTGCTCTTCGTTATTCGTTATTTGCTATTATTTGCTATTCGTTATTTGGTATATTGCATGCTCAAATTGTATGAACAACGAATAGCAAGTATTCGATAACTACGTTCTTTTTTGGGAAGTACTTCAAATTTTATAAACCATTTGTTAACTTTATTTTGTCAATCTTGACACAATACTTTCTTGTCGATCAGTACAAAAGTTGGGAAAAAGCAAATACCGGTAGTTTTTTATCGTTTTGTATGTTTGCATTGTCTTAGACAAAAAATTGATAAATCTTTTTTGAAAAAACATTGTTGCCAATAATATGGTATACCAAAAATTCAACGAAATAAAAATTTCTGATAACAACAAACTTTGAATTGGGCAAGTTTATCTCCCTTGACAGTGGCGCAGCCAGGGAGGCGGGGGGGGGGGGAGTTAGGGAGGCCCCCAAAGGGATGTGGGAGCCGAAGTTGTGAAGGACTTGCCGTTGCTTGGACTAGAATAGTGGAGTTTTTTGGATGTGTAGATCACCCAAAGTTGGTGTAGACCTTTTTTTTAAAACCCTTTAAATTTCCGATTTCGGCCGGAAAAACCCTTTAAATTTCGGTGAAAACCTTTTTTTTTTGGAGATCACCTGATTTCGGCCAGAAAAACCCTTTGAATTTCTGAATTCGGCCGGAAAAACCCATTGAATTTCGGTGAAGACTTTTTGTTTTTGGAGATCATCACCTGATTTCGGCCTGAAAAACCGTTTGAATTTCTGAATTCGGCCGGAAAAACTTTTTGAATTTCGGTGAAGACCTTTTTTTTTCCGGAGATCACCTGATTTCGGCCTGAAAAACCCTTGGAATTTCTGAATTCGACCGGAAAAACTCTTCGAATTTTGGTGAAGACCTTTTCTTTTTTTTTTTTGAAAATCACCTAAATTTGACAGAAAATACGCCTCAATCTCATTTAAGACTAATCAAAATTTGGGTCAAGTTCGTTTACGGTTGTATCAAACTTCCAAAAAAGCCCCTCCCCCCTTTGGTAAATCCTGGCTACACGCCTGTCCCTTGATAACACAAACTAGCTTTATCTGAAACGTAGTTGCGACATGATGTATCCTAGTAGCCTATACCGTATACACGTCAATTAATTAATTCATCAAATGCAGTTAATTTACGCTCAATTATTTTTTAACTCAGATTAAATTGAGGAAGACTTCGATCATATTTTACGATGTAAACTTTGGAACGGTATTCTTATAAATGCTTTAAGAAAGAATCAAAAAAAACATTTAATAAACATTAATCACAAAGCTATATGTCACTAAATAAAATTTGACCGACGTTCAAAAAAAAAAGGTTGAGCCACAAAGTTTTGAAATCGTAAAAATTTTTTCAAGTTACAGGTGCATTAATAGATTGAGTACTTTCGTTCCACACAGGCCAGTTGGTCGAACGGTAACGCGGTCGTATCTGGAGCGGAAGGTCGGAGGTTCAAATTTCGGGCACGTCAAATCCGACGCAATGTTGCCAACGGCTCACTCGCTACTGCTGCAACCTTTCTTCGAAAGAGGTTGTGTTGCCTGGGCGCAATGACGCGGAAATGGGCCCAGCAAACTTGTTACACGTTTCGACGTAATATAGCGAGTAGGCCTATAGCGAAAGATATGATTTAAGTTTGACTTTCGTTCCACAATTTGCAATTACTTTTTGCAGGATTAAATGCTTCAGTGAAAAAAAACTTCTCGTCATCAAATTGATAAATATCCAAGTTTTCGTGCTCGACCCTTTACCCTTTTCACTCATATTGTTTCACGATTATTTTTGAAGAACTGGCTTCAATTATTGAAACTTATACCAGTGATACTTTTTTCTTTCTAACAAATAAATGATCGAAGCTTATTAATTGACAGCAGTCGAAGACATGGAATAATTCTAATGTATATTGCAGAACAATTCTAACCAATTATAATTGATTGCAACGACTAGGACTATAGCTGACACAATGATGACGTAACAGTCGGAACAGAGTTAACGAAGTGATTTCATTCTTTTGGAGTGAATTTTTCTGTTACAAACGGAGCATCTAATAGCATTCGATTATTGTTACTCGAAAAACATGTGCTATTCGAAAAAAAACTTCGAATAACGCATATAAATAAGGAATAGCAAATATAAATAACGAATTACGAATATCGAATATAAATAACGAAATACCATAACGAATAACGAATGTTTGATAAATAACAAAGAGCATGTAATGACCCCCCTGGTTCGATTTTCGAACTGGCATTGCGTCATTTTGTCCTAGAGGAAAGGCACTTTACGCTTATTTCCTATTGAAGCCAAGCAGTCCAGCAGCTGTGGAGGCCCAGCCCGACGAAAGGCTTGCGAAAAAGTGCTCTGCGTTGGTGTGGTTAGACAGACGCAGGGTGCCTGTCTCATACGAGCGAGCAAAGTTTGAAGCAACTTTGGGCCGACTCACATTTGTTTGTCAAAAAATGCCGCCGTGTTTCGATCAAATAAACTTTTGTAAAAGTGAATAAATTTTGCACAACAATTAGTCAGTAATTAAATCACAATCTATCTGACATAAAACATTTTTAAAAGATTCCATTTCATGAATCAATTTTGAAATATAAAAATTGTTGAAAAGCAGCAATTACGCCATATAATTGACGCCGTTTTTTGAGTACGCTACCTCGTTGGAAATCAACGTATTATCAACCTACGAGTTTTAGCGTTATTTAATATTTAAACAATCTTTTTTTTAATTAAAAGAATATTTTAATGCAGTTGGTGCTTATTACACGGGGGGACAAAAATCTCTTTCTTCTTGTTTTTTGTGATAAATCTTAAAAAAGGATTTTTTCTTCGAACTATAACTTGACTTTAAGTTAAATTTATTCACAAACAACTTTAAAAATTTGAAGTTAGGTTTTCTGAAAAGTAAAATATGGTCCTAACGTTACACTTAGAACGTTATCAACACAAATTCAATTTTTCTAAGAAAAAGTGGTGAACACCGGTCCGCATGCCAAATTTGGCGCTCCATGACTTTTGGTTTAGGAATTAGATAAGGGAGGGTATCTTTGTCCCTCTCCCTCCCGGGTAAAATGCGCTCGTCAAATAGCCCGCGCAAAATAGTGTTAAAAAGTGGTATTAATTGGATCTCCGAACATTTCTTTTCTTTAAATTACACTGCAGTAGCTTTAGAATTATTGGTAGGATTTCGCCAAATTATTAGGGTGGAAATATCCCTCATCTTTCCCTGGTTTCAACACCTCTGTTGTTTACTCTTTGACTATAATACCACCAAACCCAGCAGTTTACCACCAAACGTTTGCTTGTTCCGTTCTCTTTCACTACCACTTACCAATTTTTGGTGACCTTGATCTAGTCCAAGAAAAAGAAAACAATTTTTTCGAGCGAAAAAAGAAATTTTTTCGAGGAAACCGAGGTTTGGCCTGCAAAGTTAAAAGAAAGTAGATAGATTAATTGAGTCCACACGTTCAATCCAACTCCAGTCTAAATGCAATGGCGTTGGTGTAGCTACTGTAACCTGAAAGAGCGTCCGTTCAATTTCCAAACTGACAATGCTTCGTTTTGTTCTTAAAAAAGCACTAGGCGCTTATTTCATTGTTGAGCAGTCTCATTTCATTAAGCAATCTTGTCGTTGTGGTGCCCCATCTTGACTAAAGGCTGCAAACACAACCCATAAAGCACTTGAAATGAATTGTGATTAATTGTAATGACATCTTTATTCACCACATTGACTTGGCCAGGAGACAGCGAAGGGATCTTTCGGTCTTCGAGTCAAGCTGCCACCTGACCACCTCTCTACCACACTCGGTGGAGGCTTCGCCTTGTCCATTTTAATGCTAACGTCATGCAGGCCGGAAGCTGTGAATACCAATTTTTACAGTCTTTGGTTTGATCCGACCAGAAATTGAACCAGAGTTTACCGCTTCAGTGGCAAACGCTCTACCCACTCTACCTCTGATCTGTTCGGTGCTGGTGTTGTCAGGCAGACGCAGAGGTTTATCCACATACTGTAGATAATGAAAGCAAAATGTACTTCGTAATTTCTTCCAATCGAGTCTTATGCTTGCTCTCAAATATTAACTCGAACCATTAACAAAACTTTGTCAGCCACAACGCTGGTTACTAAAATAGATAATTTTGTGGTTTGGTAAACTGGTACTATCTCTCATCACAGCGCACCGCTATATACTGAAATGCACAACTGCACAATAATTAATCATTTTTAACTTGTTGCAAAAAATACTTCCTGCTACAGAAGTGTTTAAAACTCGGTATGCGATAAAATTTTATCCAGTTATCGTCCAGTCCTTAATTTCTTTTTTTACCGAAATTGCTCTGCAGATACACGAGCAAACGCTGAACAGCCCCGAGGGGTATTTTTACGACTCAACATGCGTCGACTCCAAACCTTTTTGGGGGTCTGCACTGACTGGGATCATTTATACATTGACCAGGTGCTGGTCTTGATCTGATGGCCCGCAGACATATTCGCTAACTTAGCTCATTTTGAACTGTATGCAGGCCATGCGCCACGGGGGGGGCATTCCGGGGCCGTGTCCCCCCAAATGACTGCTTATACCCCTCAAACGAAAATTGTGCCCCCCCCCCAAGCGAGGACTGTGCCCCGAAGAAATTAACAGGCTCGGGGCTATTGGAGTGTAAATCGAGGCCTAAGACTCCCAAATTGGTGTTTGCCGTCCGTATTTTCGTAATTATTGTGGACTCACACCGGATTTTATAAAACTTTTGAGACGAAGACCTTCTTTTTTTTTTTTTTTTGGTCTGCACTTAAGAATTCGTGAAACATCGCAAGAATTTTGAGACGATAACCAGAATTTGTTGAAATTTTTGAACTGAAGACCTTTTTGGTCTTCACCTTGTTCGATCCTCACTCGAATAAATTTTTCGTGCCCCCGTTCTCCTCTCGAATTCACATAAGTTAACTTCTCGTGCCCTCCCAAAAATTATCTCTGCCCCCCCCCCCCCCCAGTCTCGCTATCCTGGAGCCGGGCCTGACTGTATAGAAAAAGTTTGAACAACTCTGTCCTACATCTGTTTCTTGTTTTCGATTGGGAGACTTCACGTAGAGCGGTAAACAGGTACCATCTTTAACCTTTTGCTAATCTTTTGAAAAAACTACAGTAGATGATATTAGGCTAAACATAGCCATTAAGCAAAACTTTCGATAGAAGTGCTAACAAATTTCCTCTAGAATGTAAACGTTCATCGATGTACCTTAGTAGCGTGTCTTGGGCCTGCCTCTTGCACAACGATCTTACTCAAAGGCTGTTTGTTTACTGGTTCCGATGTTCCTTCAGAAGCAGCTGAAATAAATTCCAGGATAAAATTTCGAAAAATCTCACTACAATGAAAAATCACTCACAAATTATTGTGCATGATTAACCAAAACCCTTGCATCTTTTTTACTCCTAATAAACGTTATGCTGATGCTTAGTTTCTGCAATGAGAGAGATTTGGAATAATACAATGTGATGAAATAATACAACTCAATTACCGTAAAAACAACAGTTCTTCACTCACGTCTTTGATGCTACACGGCGTACGAAGAAAATCAACTCTGCCTCAGCAGTCATGCAACCGAAACGAAGCGTGAAGCAAAAGTCGCAAATTAAAATTATCAGGTTTTCAAAGCAATTGTATCATTCTTAGAACAGGTGACCAAGGATGACAGTACGCTACGGTACGGTACGTACGTACGGTACGGTACGCCTCAATTTTCGTTAAGAAGTACGGTACGCTGGTGCGGTATGCCTTTTTTGCATAGATGGGCAAGTTAATGCAAAACGTTAGCTTCGTTAACCACTAGTCCGTTAACAAACTTCACACCTCCGTTAACGTTAATTCGTTATTTTCAGCTTTAATTAACGGAAGTTAATAAAGTCCGTTAATCCGTTAACATTTAGCGTGTAATTTACATTTCGTTTTATTCATTCGCTTCTAGAACACGTATTGACGCTGTTGAGCTGATTGTAAAAAAACATTTATTGCTATGGTGGTCTTTTTGTGTTTTGGAAGTTACGTTTTACAGTCTAATCTAATTTCAAGATAAAAACAAGTTCAAATGCACTAACGAAGCTGCGATCGGAAAATCTCTGGAAATTGCGAACATCGATATAGACCTATAAGGCGGCAGGTTATTATTTGCCACGAAAAACAGCTCCTTTCTTCGCTTCTATAAACTTGTGCTACTACAAAACAAGTGTTACCAGTGCAAACCAGTTTGTACCGGTCCGATGAATGAATGGTGCAAGATATTAACGATAAAAACTGTAACGGAAGTTAACAGAACTTAACGGAAGTTAATTTAGTCCGTTAACAGAACTTAACGGAAGTTAATTTAGTCTGTTAACGTGAAAAAACTTTTTAACGGATTAACGAGTTAATGAAAAAGTTAGCTTCGTTATTAACGGATTAACGATTAACGGACTTGTGCCCACCTATGCTTTTTTGTAATGGTAGGGTACGGTACGTTGGTACGGTACGCCTTTCTTGTAATGGTGTGGGTACAGTACTTTGGTACACTGTTTGAATTTGCCTACTAAACCTTTCATGTGCAACGTGCGGCCGTCAATGAAGATTCGTGCGACCGTGCTCATAGTCTAGTCTATTCTCAAGTAATCATTATAGCCACTTAATTTGTCATTACAAGTGTCTTATGATGTCACAAGTATAGCCAATTGTGATGTCATAACTATTGCCTATAGAGGCTAGGAGCCTAGGACTATCGTGGCATGTCACGTACAGAGGTGGTCAGTAACGAAGTAGTTCTACTTAAGTAGACTACTTAAGTAGTATTTTCGGTAACGAGCGACTTACTTAAGTATTTTTCATTTCTGATACTTCTACTTTTACTTCAAGTAAAATCCTCTCGAAGTAACGCTACTTGAGTAGTAATGACTTTTATGTGAAGTAGAAGTAAACACCTAGCCATTATTCCACCTCACAACGTGTACAATAACGAAGTAAACATTATTCCACCTCACAACGTGTACAATAAGTACGTATCGAGTTTGTTTTACTGTACAGTACTACGAAACTTATTGAATAGTTACGCCGATTCATTTACAGGTCATCTAGGGTAGTGTGTTTTTGCGTTGCATCAAATACCAGGTGTTGACTCAGTCTCACTAAAAAAAAAAAAAACATACCGAACCCTGATTAGCATGGTACAGTAGACAAACTAGACATGCGCATTACTCCTGGTTCATACGAAAAAGATTAGCGGTTAACGGCGTTGCGTTCGCTGCGGCCCGTCTGGGGTTCAATTCCTTAGCCGGTTAACGAACAGTGTTGCTAACGACTCGCCATCGCTGCGACATTTCTTCTCAAGCTGTGTTGTCCAGGCGCGGAGATGAGCCCAGAGTCCCTACTAAATCGTATTCGTAACACGCTTCGGTGTAATTTCAAGAGAATAATAAAACTTTGATTTTTTGATATACTACCGTAAGTATGGCTTTGCTTGAACACTGATCGTAAGCGTCACAACAGCAAACCTTCGAAGAATAAACAAACACGTGAAATTCGAAATTACTTTCTACTTTCATTACTTAAGTAGAATTAATTTTGACTACTTTCCTACTTTTACTTAAGTGGAAATGCTTCGCCATACTTTTACTTTTACTTGAAAGGCATTTTTGAGTAAGTAACAATACTTCTACTTAAGTAGATTTTTCGACTACTTTGTCCACCTCTGGTCACGTATTAAAAAAAGTTGAACGGAAACAACTGCGACACTTTAGCTGAATACGCAGTGGTTTAAAAACCCAAACTTTTCACACACCGCGCCGGCTTTTTGTATGCAGAGGCAAAAGACAGCTGAAGCCGATGGTAAATGTGTGAATTGAAATCGCGGATTTATAGGTCAGTGATTTCAAAGTCAGTTAAAGTTGCGAGTAGTTAAAAGCAAGGCGGCAGTACGTTGCAGTACATAAGTACGGTACGGTACGCCTCAATTTTTGCTATGAAGTACAGTACGCTATTACGGTTCGCCTTTTTTGTAATGGTACCGTACGTTCGTAGTGTACGCTTCAAAACTGAAGTACGACACGCTGGTACGTACGGTTCAAGATGCGAGGTACGTAGAACGCAAATTCTGAACGTACTCTACTGCCATCTTTGCTGGTGACTATATACAACACTCACATATACAACCTACACAATCATGTTTCAAGATAATTAAAGACCAAATTGTGTCATTTAAACGAGGACTGGAGGCGAAACCAATGAAGTTTTTAAAACTAATGCATTTGCATCAAAGTAGATATAAACGTTAACTCCTTCCTGCTTTAACAAACTGTTCCTGAAAAATTTAACAAAACTCGTTGTTTTGCGCATTATGGTGGAATTTAGAGAGGAACATTGACGTTAATTCCTAACTGTAACTTTAAAGGTGCATTTACATTGGACGCAAAGCAACGCAGAGCAATGCAAAGCAAAGCAACACTAAACAAAGCAAAGCAACGAAGAGCAACGCAAAGCAACGCAGAGCAACGCAGAGCAACGCAAAAAGCAACACAAAGCAACGTAAAGCAACGCAAAGCAATGCAAAGAAGCCCAAAGCAAAGAAGCGCAAAGCAACGCGAAGTAGCGCAAAGCAACCAACATTTCACGTCATCGACAACTTGCGAAAGGTTTCAGCCGGTCGCAAACTTTGCAAGCTGTTGCTTAAAACTTCACGAGACGAAACAATCGTTGCAGAATGATTCGCCCATTTTAAGCAAGCAGCGTTTAAGCGACCACTCGCGAAGGTTGCTAACCTTCGCTTCGCGTTGCTTTGCATCCAATGTAAACGCACATTAAAACGCATCACTGATTACTGCAATAGTAGTTCAACAATGTGATGTACGGGAATACGCTTGTACTGTTCAATTGAGTTTTAAAGCACTAGTTAAGTGAAGTACAGTGTTTTACCTAATCATGTTTTCATCAATTTCACCGGGTTTTATGGTATAAAAGCAAAAACAGTTAAATAATATGCCAATCATTTATGGCTGTGTCTCATTGTGGCGATAATTTAATCGCAGCCAAGAATGGCAATACGGTGCGGTGCGCAAGTACGGTACGGTACGCTTCAATGTTTGCTAAGAAGTACTTGTTTTGGGTAAGAAGTACCTATTGGTACGGTACATTTTATGTGAAACCTGCGGTCGTCAATGACGATTCGTGCAACCGTGCACATACAATTAAAAATATACAATATAGCACTAGTTGCTAGACCAGTATTTGTGTCCACTGTATTTAATTTAGAATACGTTGACTGCATGATGCATTCTCAAGTAATCATTATAGCCTCTTAATTTGTCGCTGCAATTGCATTATTATGTCACAACCAGGGATAGCAATCGCTTCGCATCGATGATTTTCTTCGATATTTGTTACGGAGAAAAACTGCGATGCGATTTTGCGATGCGATGCAATCTAGAATAACATATGCGATTTTTTTTTGCAATAATTTGAAATTTTTCGATGCGATAATACCGCAGCTACTTTGCGATTATTTGTGCGATTATTGATTTTTTAAACTATTTTGAAATTTAAGTTTATTGCCTAAAATTTAGCACTCCGTTTACAAGCTATCAAAGCTTTTATTTACCCACATTTGCAAATCAGTATAAAACGTAAAGTTGCTGCAGTATCTTCTTGATGCCTGATGCTTCAAATACCGACAGTGGAAGCCCGTTAAGTGTTACTGCTTCCACAACTGCTTTCTGGAAATCCAAAACGTCGATGGTATAATCGACATGGCCTTTCTCGGCTGGTCGCTTTACAGTAACGAAGGCATCTTAGGTGGCACTTGAAGACGCTGCAGATGATAAGCGACCTTTTGATTTGATCAACGTTTCATGCTGTTCGGGATGTTTGCGTTTAAGATGCTGCGTTAGGTTGCCTGAGTGAAAATAGGATTTACCTGTCTTGTTAGGCACAGGCGTCGCTGCAAACTTACAAGACTTGCACATTGCAAAAACTTTCTCTCCTTCTTCCTTCCTTTCGAAATACTCGCGGAAATCATTATCCAACTTTGGCATGATTTTCCTGCTGCAAAGCTAGACCTTTCGCAACCAGAGGTGGAGTCCTCGAGGACGTCCTTGGCCTCGAGGACGCATTTTCAAGTCCTTGGCCTTGGCCTCGAAGCCTCAAGTTTTCGAAAATTGCACTGTCCTCGGCTCGAGGATAGCACTATTTTTTGAACCGTTGAAATTTTGTTGGAAAACTCCAGAAACCTCGCGGAAAATTTGCGAACACGTTTTTTGTTTTCCTCAATCGGAGCATAGGCGTAGCCAAAGGGGGGAGGACCAGGGACCCCCCCCCAATTGAAATTTCACCAATAACAAAAATGTGCCAAAAAGCCTACTGTTTCTGCAGTTTCAGTTTCTTTCCGCATTTTTTGCTTGCAACAGTAACTAACAACAATATGGAAGACCAGGGGTCCGGGTCCCCCTCAATTCAATTTTTGCCAGCCAATTTAAACGTATAACCCGGAAGAAATGGAGAGTTTTTGTCCTAAAAGTTGGTTACTCAGACCCTCATATAGCCTTTTTATGAACGAAATGCATTAACCAGGGCCGGATTTACCACAATATTGCGCAGTACCAGCTAAAAGCCCTGCACTCATATCGTAAGACTTTTTTAGGTCTTTCCCTATACTTGGCAGAAAGATCTTGCAAAAATCCCCAAACTGCCAAGGGCCCGGCGCAATGTAAATCCGGCCCGGCAATAGCATGGTTAGTAGGCGTAACCATCTATTGTACCATTTTTCAATAACAATTCAGTAATTCGCCTCCAACTCCCCAGTTTTTACACACAAAATACTTTTAAAAAAATTAGGCATGGAAAATGCTGATTGAACAAATCATTGACTTCAATTGAGGGGCCTGGGCCCCTGGCCGAACATATACTTCTATTACTGGTTATTTTCATGACAAAATAAAAATCTCTCAGGAAAATCTTCTAGTGGATTATTACTTTATGCTTAAATGTAGCCAGAGACAAAGCACCTTACTTTCCCCTACCTGGACCAAATCACTTACAATTGAAATTTAACTCAAAAATGCGAGATGTTAAACGTGTTTTGGACTTAAATTGCTAGTAAAAGGAGCTTTAAACAATTTAATTTTTTTGATTGGCTCTTAGATTTCAAAAATCTAGTGCTTTCAAATGGCTCTGAACACATGCGAAACGTGATTCAATGGCATTAAAATAGCTGTTTTTTTTCCAAAAAATCGCCCAGCGGCTGCCAAAGTCTACGGCGGCTGAAAGCCCCGCCCCCAGATCCCTAACTGTGATACGTTTGAATTACACTAGCTTTCTAAACACGCCTTCAAAGTTAGATGTTTGCACTTCTCAACTATTAGTTTAAGTCCTCTCTTTTTACAAAATACTGGTTAAGTGCCAACAAGCAACGATTTCAGATCTTCCATCCTACGATATCTTTGACCGACAAAAAGTTCCTCTTTTGAAAAATTTTCATGCCGTCATTGCAGGTGATTTGCAGTTTGAGCCCCCCCAATCAAAAATTCTGGCTACGCCTATGAATTGGAGATAGCCTGAAAAACTTTTTTGAAGACCTTTTTTTTATTTGGAGAACATTTGCGGCTGTGTTCTTGGCCTTGGCCTCGAGCAATCCTGTCCTTGGCCTCCAGAGGGTCTGTCCTCAAAAGAGCTGTCCTTGGCTTTGGCCTCGATTTTTTTTGTGTCCTTGGCCTTGGCCTTGAGCCTTGTGTTCTCGACTCCACCTATGTTCGCAACTGAAACAACGTGGTCTAGAAGCTCAGCCAGAGCGAGGTTTTAATTCCGAGATGCCGCCTTAGCAAAAAAACTAAGCAAAAGCTATTGCTTCATAACTAGGATCATCGCATACACATACGGTGCTCTATGCTCACACGCGTCAATACCAAAAACTGAAAAGCAACTTTAAGCACAACTGAAAAAGCAAATGTCATTCAAAATCGGTCACAATGTTGAAACAGTTTACTTATGACCAAACAAAAGAAACTACTAGAATTAAAGACAAAAAATCGAAATAATCGAAAAAATCGCAGATTTTTTTTGTCAAATTCTGCAATGCGATAACGGATGCGATTTTTTTGGTTGTTTCGATACGATAATTAGATGCGATATTTTTCCGAAAAAAAAAACGTGGGGTGCGATGCGATTTTCGATGCGATGCGATTGCTATCCCTGGTCACAACTCACAAGTATGGCCAATTGTGATGTCATAAGTATTGCCTATAAATGTGCAGCGAACCTTTTTCTGGAAACTGTCAACTACGCAGTGTCAACTACGCAGTGTCAAGTCGCAGCACTATTATAATTCATCCCTTTTCGCCGCTTATCGAGCAATTGTGAGAAAAGTACCAATACTAATAAACTGCTTTGCAATAACGCCTTGTGAATGGCGACACGTAAATAGGTTTCCGATACGTTAAAATCAATTTTACCAACTAAACCAATGCAGATATGAAAATACAAATATCAATGTGGTAGTAGCCGAGTCGATGTCGTTATTGTTAGCAAAACTTAATTTTCGCACACTAATTGTCATTTTTTATCACTAAACTATTCCTGAAGCATAAAAAATCCTGAAGCTTAAAGAAGCATAAAGATGTTGCATTATTTTTTGTTCTGTATCATTTTGACAGCCTTGAATGAAGTATCGGCATAATAAAACTCAGCAGCTTTTAAATTCAAGATTTTATTAATTTTAAGTACCCCTTAAGCCAATGCGTATTAACTTCTTCGGTTACGTTCACCCTTTTCAAAGAGTTTCTCATTTCATCCTTCCCTGATGAAAATACGTTTTTTGATTATTTCGAATAATTTCAAAAAGTTAAAAGTATGAGGGTAAGCTATCAAGGCTCGGGGATCTTGAATGAATTTCCAATAGAAATAGCTCAATTTTTAGACTATTTTTGTAGTAATTGCTGCTTCGAGATCAGTAGCGTACGCAGGATTTTGAAAAGGGGGGGGGGCAGGAACTTCAGAAAATTTGAGAAGAACAAAGATCAGTGAAAGAAATTGTTCCACCCAAATTCAGTCCGATTTTTTGCCAGAAATCAGCTGAAGAGCAAAAAAAAAGAAAGAAAGGTCTTCACTCAAACTCAGTCCGATTTTTTGGCCAGAGTTGGGTGCAAGCCTACCACAAACGAATAAAACATACCCTTTCTGTGATCCAGGCGCGTAGCCAGAAATTCGCAATGGGGGAGCTGTGTTTGGGGAAAAAGCTTCCAGCAGCCGGAGGCACGGGGGTCTGGGGGCGGAGCCCCCAGCGCTCGAAAATTTCGCATTTTTTTGCAAAAATAACTTCATTTTAGGGCTATTTTGATTAAAAAATAATGCTTTTAAAACGTGGCTTAGAAATTGGCAGTGCAAACATGATTAAACTGGTGGCATAAATGGGATATTTGGGAGGTGGCTAATGGCAAAATGTTAGTTCTCTTGATTGATGCTGGTAAATTATAAAATCGAATAGTTCAATAAAACGCACACGGAGTAATCTATTTCGTATACAGTTTATAGAGAAAAATAATTGGGGGGAGGGCGAATGAAAAGAGATTTAACTAATACTGAATAGCCCTCCCCTCTACTCCTTAGTTTATAGTATATTTGTTGATGACACCTATGTTTAGCATTTTTAAACTTGCGATTAAATTTGATTGCTTATTTCTTACCATTTTTCAAAGTTTTCATTTATTTGTTAGTTTTATTTTTGACAAATTAGCCCTCTCCCCCTGAATATATGCTTCAAAAGATGTTTTAAATCACTATGTAGTCCACTCCAGTACATAAAACAGTCTCAAAAGTGCTAAAAACGAGGTGTTTTTCCGATTCTGCATTTTGGTCGACATGCCAATGGGGGGGGCTATAGCCCAACCGCCCCTTCCTGGCTACGCTACTGGTGTGATCAAAGCTTCTGCCCAACTTACAAAGGGGGGGCCAAGCCGCAATTTTGTATACTATTAATTGCTAATTATACTATCCTGGCGACCCAAAGAGGGGGCCATGGCCCAATCACCCCCCCCCTAAATACGCCCCTGTTCGAGACATTATCTTTTAGCAAAAAGCGTGTTATACTTTTTTACATGAGGCTTTGCAATGGTGTTGATGAAAATTTCGTCATAAATATTGGTGATTACATCACAGAAGATTGTATCACAAATAGTATTACCTCATAAAAGTATTCATAGCAAACGTGACATCTTTTATGACGAAATGGTGTTGATTTTTTTCATCGAAAAACACGTCAAAATAGGTCGCATGTATGTCATTAATGGGTCGCTGTTTAACCAGATTGATTGAAGGTAAGGTAAGCAAAAAAACGTACCGTACCAAGGTACGGTACGCTTCAAAAATTGAGCTGAAGTACGGTACGCTGGTATCGTGGTATGGTACGGTTAAAGGTGTGAAGTATGTTGTACGCAAATTCTGAACGTACCGTACCGTACTACCATCCTTGATAGCAAGGTTCGGCAATTAACTCACAATAAGTTGCGCTTTAGCTTGTTTGTTTTTGTTAAATTTCCAGGTGCTACTGTCTCATCGTACTTTTGAGAAGGCTGTCAAACATTACCATGGATTTTTTTTTTCCTTGAAAACTAATACTAATGAAAATTTCAAAACCAACCAAATAATTCCACATTTTTGCAAGCTTGATGATAAGCATCCAAGTCTCGGTCTTGGTTTTGTAGTTTTATAATCAAAACGGTTGAAGCAATATATCAATTTTTTAGGCTAAGTTTTAGTAATATTTTATAATTTTACAAAATTTTTGGCAATATTTTCTTCCCAATTTTACACGGTAAAAACATGCAAAATCCACAAAAATGTTTAACCAAAGTTTGACGATGTTCGAGAAGATTCGATAAAAAAATCGCCAAAAAACCATTGCCTGTGAAACAGCACCATAACTTCAATACCATTCAATCCTGGTGTTTTTTGTTTGTTTGTTTAGACCGAATGTTTTTGTTTTTCGTTTTGACTAAGCGCCCCAAACTGACGCGAACCAACTGACCGCCCATATTAGGAAAGTTAGTTGGCGGTCAGTTGGTCGCGGTCAGTTGAGGTGGTCAGTTGTGGTGGTGTAAGAAGTACTCGAAAATGTAACCAAGTAAATGTTTTTTTACTTGAACCGAAAACTTTTTAAGTAAACTACAAAGTATTGCCCCAAAAAAGTACGGTACTTGAGTTAAAGTAAAAATTATAAGTCGTTTTAAAAGTACTCAAATTCTAGTATTTCTGAAAGTAATGAAGCAAAATGAAAAAATTATTCAATCAACCATCTGTAGTGTATATGACAACTAGTCGACTACCTTGACATCGCTGCCTCATATTGCTTGGTTTTCTAACCCCTTACTCTCTCAAGAAGTCATGAGAGAAGTCGTGTCGCGCAGACTTTATTTCAAATCATTTTGTAAAATCTTTGCTAATTGAACTTAATTGAACAATTTGCGGTAGAAAACTCAACCTTTCTGACGAATTTGTGGTTGGAATTTAAAACTACAGTACGTTATGTACTCTTCTGAATTAAAATGCTACTTATGTAGCGTTACTTCACGCGAAAGGTAAGCAAGTGAACGTAGACCTAAAACTGTGTAGACGGAGATCTACACTGTGTAGACGGAGACCTAAAATCCTTCAAAACTTGATAGCGACAGTTGTCAGCCATGCTTTGACCGAAGCCATCACAATGATACCTGTATAACTGTACTTAAAGTTTTTTGAAGCACAGACCTGATGCCATTCGTACAGTCTTTATGACGCCGGCAACATGCATATCTCTCAAAATCTGCTCGCACCACACTACAAAAACAAATAGAAACAAAATTAGAAATGATTTTGCGTGGTAAAACAAGGCGACGGTCAAACGCGATCGCTAACAGCACAGACTGCAAAAACTGTTGGTGGCGTTAGAGGAGTCACATCTTGTTGATCACGCGATTAAATCAAATTTGATGACAAAACAACCCGAGGTGGCAATGGATCCGGATCGGACCAGGATCTTATTGTTTTTTCTCTGATCCGGATTGGATACGGATCGGATTTTGCTTATTACTTTCAAACTCATTGTTGATGTTTGTCAAAATATTTGTTGATATGTACAAAGAATAGTTGCATGCTGGCGGATCCGGATCGAATCCGAATCTCGTTTTGTTGGATCCGGATCGGTACCGGATTTTTTATTGTGTGGATCCGGCAACCTCTAGAAACTACCTTTTATTGACAAAATAGGGATCAGGGGAATTAAGCAGCCTCCCCAACTCAGAAAATATGTTGAAGGCCAATTCCTAAAATCTCTTAAAACGGGCAAAGAAGTATTTGTATCAAATTAACTCGGTCTTGTGATCACCAAAATATGAGTGGAATTATCAATCATGCGCTATAGTCTAAGCCATCGTATGTAGGCATTGCTTACTAATAGAGTACTAAAAGTTCAATTAATATTACCACTACAATGTGGTGTACAACAATCGCTGTAGTACAGTGCAGACTACCACAGTGCTAACAAAATTTTATCTCTTTTTGAATTGAGATCAGCACAACAAAAAGTATAGCGGATGTGAAACAAAAACAAATCATCAAAGCAACACAAAACAAATTGAAAAGCTTTGACAAAAAAAAGAAACAGAGACGAAAACGTCAAACTTATCTATTGTATGTAGTAGGAGACGTTTTTACGTGACCGTAACTTTATTCATTCTCAATTCTTATTCAAAAAGAATGAATATGCCATGACGCAGCACACGCCACATGTATACGTTTAAAATTGAAAATATAAAGCCTTTAAAACCCTAAAAAATTAGAGTATAAAATAAGTCATATTTTTGGACTTTTTTTTGTAAAATATTCTAAAATCAAAAAAAATCAACTTTGCCCTTTAAACATTATTTTATTTTCTGGGCCCAAACATTGAAATGAAATTCCACCAGAAATCAAAAACTGCCGAAGCTTACGTAGCTTCTAATTGTAATTGAAAAAATATTCCTGAACAATACTAAGCATAATAGTTTGGATTTCGTTCGCAGAAAGATACTTTGACTGAATGGCTTCTTGTTACTCTGCTTGCCACTCTCATGACCGCTGGATTATTCGAATTTCTCGAATTGATTAAGTTTGTGTTATTTTCTTGTTTGTTTTATTTATTTCTTTGTGTTTGTCCAAGCAGGTTTCACATATCACCTCTCTACCCTTGGAGGCAGTACTTAAATTGTAAAATTTTGCATGGGGGGACGCTTTTGCAGCATTGACCAAACTTCAGTGGAAATTATGTAATTCCGTCCACGCAATTGAATGAAGACCAAAAAAAAGTCTTCACCAAAAATTGAAGCGTTTTTTTCCCGAAATCAGGTGAAGACCAAAAAAAAGGTCTTCACCGCAATTTGAGACTATATTCGGCCGGAATTTGTAGGATTTTTTCGAGGTGGCTGGCTCGTGACCGTTTCATCATCCAGCGCTCAAATCTCGCTGAGTGGACGTCTAAATCTCGATGGGGGGGACGCTAAATCTCCATGCAGGGACGCTAACTCTCGATGGGGGGACGCGTCCCCCCACATCCCCCCTACAATTTAAGTACTGCTTGGAGGTGATCATAAATCATCATTTGGACTTCTCATAAAACCTGCAGCGAATAGTATATAGCATTCTCTTGTACTCATCACTTTATATTTTTGTTCGCCAAAAAAGTAAAACTGAAAAGTATTACATCAGTGGCTCGAGCCAAACTTACATGGAACTCCACGACTTCGTTCGATCAA
The DNA here is from genome assembly GCA_963965965.1 of Trididemnum nubilum. Lineage (NCBI taxonomy): Eukaryota > Metazoa > Chordata > Ascidiacea > Aplousobranchia > Didemnidae > Trididemnum > Trididemnum nubilum. Next base: position 12,504,822 of record OZ014479.1, read on the forward strand.
AGTAGTGTGAAGCCGCGCAGGTATTCGTTTAACGTTGAGCATCTGACACGCAAGCGGCGCTAAATCTTCATTCAGTAAGCACGCAAGCTTAATGTACATTGCTCGGTGGTTGAAAATTAACTAAAATATAATTTCAATTCAAGATGGTCGAGCGGTAACGCGTTCGTCTCTTGTGCGGAATGTCTGAGGTTGAAATCTCGGGCCGGCCAACATAGTGCCAACCGCTCGCCACCGCTGCGGCATTTTTTCGAAATGAGCTGGGTTACCCGGGCGCAGTGACCCGGTGATGGGCTTTATAAAACTCGTTATACGCTGCAGCGTAACACAGCGAGTATAAGAAAAAGATTTGATTTGATAGTTTCAATTAAAGATTTTGGATTTTTTAAGCTATACGAAAACCTTTAAATACAAAGGTGGCCAAAAGTCTCCTGACAGCAATTTTTTTGTTTTTTTGATTTACTGTTAGGTGACGTTTTGGCCACCCCTGCATATATTTTTGATTTTGTAACAACAATTTCATATCAACACGAGACTTTAAGAATTCAAAAAAATTAAGATCAACGTCGGTCTTGCTATGAAAAAATAATTAAAAGCACGTACGAATCAAAACAGTACGACGTATTTGCAATAGTCAACAGCGTTTTCTAAGCCTTTGCTGCATTGTCATTGTTGAGTTCTTCAAAGATTTATTCAAGAAAAATTATCTAAAGTCTTCCCCAAGACAATCTTTACTCAAACAAGGATGCATTTCTGTAACTCTATTCTCCATTAAGTTTTTAAGAACAAATGAGGGTGTAAATTTGTGAAAATTTAAGAACAACCAGCCTAGACCTAAAATTTTCAAGTCTTATAAAAAAGTGCATTATTTCTAAATTGGAACATCGTTGTAAAGTTGCTCAAATGCTCATCACCTATAGCAGTTCTATATGATAAGACGAAAAAAAAAAGGAAAATCTCTTTGCTGTTGTGCATTTTTACAAATTTAAAAGTAACCACAAATGAAAATGTCCATGGTTTGGTCCTACACTGTAGTTTGCTGCAGCATGAAAGCACGTAAGCCTTGTTGAGAATTTGATTTGGAACTCGATCTTCTTTGACGTATAGGCACTAGGCAGAGGTGTAAAAAGTACTGTTACTTAAACCACAAACTGTGGAAGTAAAGTACAGTATATTGAGCAAAAAAGTACTCGAGTAAACGTAAAACAGTACTCGTTTTAAAAGTACTCAAGTACCAGTATTTCTGAAAGTAATGAAGCAAAATACTGTAAACAAATTATTCAACAGACCAACTGTAGTGTATGGCTACTAATCGACTACCTCTACATCACTGCCACATAATGCTTTGTCTTCAAACCCCTCACTCTCTCAAGAAGTCATGAATGAGGCTATTATTTAATGCAAGTTTTTGTTATCATATTCAAATAGAAAGAAGATCAACATCAAAACTTTCGAGATTTGAAAATCATGTAGCGCAGAATTTATTTGGATTCATTTCATAAAATCTTTGCTAACTTAAATTAATTGAACAATTGGCGATAGAAAACTCAACCGTTTTGAAGAACTTGTGGTTCAAATTTAAAATTACAGCACTTTGTACTCTTCTGAATCAAAATGCTACTAAAGTAGTGGTACTTCTAGCTGAAACTAAAACAGTAAAAGTAGAAAGTCTCCAAAAACATAATTACTTTAAAAGTCCTCGTTACCGACAAATTCTGCTTGAGTAGGCTCTAAGAGCTACTTTTGTTACTTTACACCTCTGTAATTTATAGGTCCGTTTTCGATAGCCATATTTTGTTCGTGTTACTTTATATCGGGATGAAGGCATTTTTTACTTTATTTTTGTTGAAAAGAATGCCCTAAAATATCTACCATATTCGGTAGCTCATGAACAGGTCAACAGAAAATAGCAGTTTGTAGTCACAATCTTTCAGGTGAGAGCTGCTAAACAATCTTGGCCTAGCCCATGCTAAAGCGGGCGGGTTCGCGAACTGTCCTCCAGCCTACAACTTCTAAACTAAAGGCCTTGATTGCAGCAAATTTGGTAAAGTGGGCTGATGTTCAGTAAAATTTTCATGATAGTGACGTCAACACGACCAATTTTTAGCAAAAAAGTTACCTTACTCGTAAACTGTTTAAATTTTGTACTTAAAGTCTGTTTTTTAAATCTGAATCATAAAAGGTTTAAGTCAATGTGATTTGTCATAAAAGAACTTTTATAACGTCATTTACTTTAAATACGCTAAAATGTCAAAATAGTAAGTAAAGAAAGTGGCTCTGATAAATTTTAAACTTGGAAACTTTCTCAAATTTATTAAGAAAAATGTACTGAAAAAATTAATAATAAGCTATAAAACAGTATACAGAGTCTTATAGGCACAATCAAACCTTTGATTAACAACCTAAGACATACTGTTTCGGAATTGACATTCGTCTTTTATTCCTCGTCAGTATAGCTAGGACTACAGGTATGAACATGAGCGTAGAGAGGCAAAGAATCGCAAATTGACCAGATCATGACACAATTTTTTTCCCCCAAAATATAAAGTAATTACAATATTACAAGAGATAATTCTAATAGTTCAATGCAAAATAATTTCCAATAGCATGCCTTAGACAGCTGTTCCGCCCAATCTCAGGGCTCGTCAGGAAGGCTAGCAAGGCCAAAAGGAAAAATATCACCAGTAATCTTTACCAATTTATCAATCAATAAATAAATCTTTACCGATTACGTTTATAATACATAAATCTTTACCCATCATTGTGTTAATTTTAGCCAAAATAGGTAAATCTTAGCTGAAAAATCTTCACCCACTAAAACTTACTGATGAGCCCTGAGATTGGGCGGAACAGCTGTCTAAGGCATGCTATTGGAAATTATTTTGCATTGAACTATTAGAATTATCTCTTGTAATATTGTAATTACTTTATATTTTGGGGAAAAAAAATTGTGTCATGATCTGGTCAATTTGCGATTCTTTGCCTCTCTACGCTCATGTTCATACCTGTAGTCCTAGCTATACTGACGAGGAATAAAAGACGAATGTCGATTCCGAAACAGTATGTCTTAGGTTGTTAATCAAAGGTTTGATTGTGCCTATAAGACTCGGTATACTGTCTATAGCTTGCTATTAATTTTCTCAAATTTGATTGACTATAATTTTTCAGATATTATTTTGTGAGTAGATTCGACTTAACAAAAGTCAGGTTACAGTGGTTTGGAGTAAAAAGTTCTTTTCTGAAGAGATTTATCTCAAAAAAAGAAGGAGTTCCCTCTTTCCAACTAAAAGTGGGTGAATAAAGAATGTACAAAACATTTCTTACCTGTCTTGCTGCATCAGCGGGAGGGAGGTCGGGGCTAAATGGTCTCAGGGTTAAAACCATGAGAGAGTGAGAGCTTCTGCAGAGGGTTGAAAGAAAATCCCAAGACGCACTATCCATGTTGTGAGCGTCATCCAATATAAAGACGTAATACTTGCCTTCTGTCAAACTCTTTACAAGAGAATGAATCAACTCACGACACACGCGCACTTTGTCCTCATTAGACATTTCCATAGTCTGAAAATAGGTTTCGATGGAGCAGGGGTGTCCAAAGTTAAGGCCTGGGAAGAAATTTAATCTGCCCGCTTCGAGAATATAATTTTGGCACACCACCAAAATTTCGCCAGCAATCGTGAATTAAAGATATTATCGTGGCAAAGTTGAAACCCTCACCGCATACCTAACAGCAGTAAAAGGCTTTTCCGGTCTTCACCTTCTCCAACGGCGAAATCCTAATGCTAGATCGAAAGTTTGTTATTCTCCCAGTTTGATATTCGTGGACTTGATTGGCCTGCATACAATTTCGCTGGGTCCAATTTGACCCTCCAACGAAAAAATTTAAACATCTCTGCGATTGAGCGTCTGCTACTGGAAAGGTTAACTCTGGTACGCTTTCCAGTTGAATCGAACCAAAGACTTCTTCCCTACTTGACATTCAGCTTTAAACGGGACAGTGCGAAGCCTCCACCGTTTGTGGTGGACTTGTGGATAAGCGTTGGAATAGACCTAGACTTGTGAACAAGTGTCTGTTATTGCGACGGTGTAGACGCGGGTTTGATTCCCAGTTATTTCAAATCAACACTACTGTAAAGATTTGCATTTTCAGCTTTCCTGCTTGACGTTTAGCACTAAAAGGATCAACGTGAAGCCTCCAACGTGTGTGGCAGGCAGGTGGCAGCTTGACTAGAAGCGTGTAAAGTCATTTCGCTGTTAGAGATGTAATTGTACTGCATTGAGTATGAAACAGATGCTACAATTTTTTGAATGGGACAAATTTTAAATCCCTTACACTAATGATGATGATATAAGCAAAATGCCGAAACGTTCAAAGAATTCCTTATTCCTTGCAGTCGTGAATATTTTAGTAGCATCTTTTTAAAATTGGCAAAACTCATTGTTACTCCATGCTACAAAAGTTCAACAAACGTTACTTCGGCTTGGAGCTCAAATTGGGTCATCAGTATTTGATTAAGGAGAAATATGTGTGGGTTTGGTCCCAGTATATCCATCAATACTCGTTCTTTACTCATACTGCCGCACTTGGTGCTGCACTCGCTTTTCAATAGCACGTCCAACAATGATCGAATCACAAAGAACGGTGTCCCGTAATCGTTTATTGAAAGCGAACAAGAAATTACGAAAAAGTTTTCCTTCATAGACCGCCACTAAAAACAAAGCTATTGCATGTTACTGCAATAAAAAACTGTAGATCAACAACTTGCACAGCAGTAAAATCACCAAAAAGTAAAAATTTAAAATTACAATAGCGCATGTTTTGCCGGAAAACGGCTCCTCAGGTCGAAAAGTTCTTATTCAAATAAAATATTCACATTCTTTTTCAGATCAACAAACAACAGATACCTGTAGTATCTTCGGAGCAGAAATTATGAGCTTTGCTCTCAGTTTTGTTAGAAAAATACCAACAAAAAATGTAAAAAAAATAATGGTATCAAAAATAGTTAATTTTGATACAGTTAATATGGGCAAGTCTGTGGTTAATATCAAGGTTTCAAAAAGTGATCCATAACGAAGAGTTATAGCAAATATCACAGCAGATTACCATTTATGGTATTCCACTGTGATATTGCCATGATACAGTACTTGAATTAAATACGTTTAGATCATTTCTGAATCCCTTATTAGGCGGATCTTACCGACCACGCGTATTTACGAGCGGAAATACGCGTGATATCTTATTCAATGTAAATGCAATAAAGAAAAAAAATGCATGCAGTCAAATAAACGCGTATTTCTGCGCGCAAACATGCGGGATCTGTAAAAGTCGCTTTAATCTTGTTGAAATAATATTGTCATTGTAATTTCATCTTTACTCACTATAAGTTGTTTTGGCCAAGAGACGGCGAAGGTATTGAATCAAGCTGCCACCTGTCTATCACACACGGTGGAGACTTCACGTTGTCCCTTTAATTGCTGAACTCGAGCAGGGAAGCTGCGAATATCACTTTGTATAGTTTTTAATTTGACTCGGCGGGTAATCGAACCCGAGTCTACCATTTCACTAGCAGATTTACGCTCCATCCTCTTGACCACTAATTGACTATAAGCCTACCTTTATTTCCTGAACCAATCTGGTCTTTCCGTAACCAGCATCTCCCTCAAATATGATAACTCGTTCAGTAATTTTCTGAAATTATAAATGGATTGAAACGGTGCTGTATAATGGTCTTGCTTACTTCGCGGATCTTGACTCGTCAATCTATAGCAGAGGATCTTAAACGTTTTCAGTCGTCCTTCCCTTTACTTGGCGTTAGTCAGTCAGGTTCGCGCCTAACCGAGCCTCAAAATAAGCTAAACAGAAGCTTATTTGCTATTGTTCTGCTCAGTGAGAACAATGAAGCTGTTTTTTTAGAAAAAAACTAGCAGTTTATTAAAAAGTAGGGGAGGCTTTAACTAGATGCAATTTTTTTTTTGTTTAAAAATCATTCACCAGACGATGTTGAGCAAACTGATAAGTGAAGACCACAAAAAAAAAGGTTTTCATCGAAACTTGAAGAGGTTTTGTCCCCGAAATCAAGTGCAGAGGACAAACAAAAACAAAAAAACACCAAAACCAAAGCTCATACAGCTCTCATATGCACACCATAGTCAAATTATTGGGGGAATACAGTCAAATTATAGGGGGGGATATATCCCCCCATCACCCTGGGCTTCGGCACCACTGAGTGCCGAGAAGTGGAAGCAGGTAAATAAGTCCAAATCCTTTGTAGACCTTTCAGCCCCAGAATTTGCCGCAGTGGCCCCTTCATATTTTTTGTCCCGGGTCACAAATTTTCTCTCAACGGCCCGGGCCCCATTTCTAGGCTCTGCCGTATTCATTACTTTTGAATGTTTCACTTCCTTAAGTTCTTCCATCACTCGATTCATTTCTTCTTCTCTGTTTATAATCGGAAATTCCGGATCGGGTAACTGATTGATTGCGACTGCCTTTCTCGGACCTTCTGCATATTCGTAAACAACGATGCCGCTGCTTATCCCTTTCAACTTCTGCGGCGGAAGTTTAGCGAAGAAATCCTGCGATAATTTCGAATCGTGGTATGTTTCGTAGTCGCAAGCGATGATATTCGGATAGTACATCATCAATCTTGCTGCCAAGTTTACCTGAAGTATAAAGTCCTTTTTAGAAAGCAAAACACAATCATTGGATAATCCTCTATTTCTATTTTTTACTTTAAAAGACATGTAGCAATTTTCAATCAAAGGTAGGCTATACCGATAGAACATTTTTGAAAACCTAAAATTCAAAAAAACGAACAAACTTGAGTTGCTCTGGGTAAGTTATGAGTGGAAAAGTAAATGTAAGTAGCAATCATCACTGCATTACTTTTTAAATTGGCAATCGTAACTTCTTTACTTTCATTGCCAAGTAGGCCTCCAACAGGTCTATGTCATCGAGTTAGGTTTTTTTTTAAGTAACATGCCTGCTCATCACTTTTACAGTAGTACAGTATTGGTCTACACAGCCAGGGCCTCAGAGAGAAAATTTTCCAGGGGGTACGAAGGTCGATACCGGGACCCCAAATCTTATTGAGCCTCCCAAGCCTTATCGGGGCCCATGCCGTTAAATCATTTTTGTCTGATGGGTGTCGATCTTCGTTTAAAAGTGAGGGGATAACGATATTCGCATACAGTTAGGACCTATGAAAAACACAACTAGACATAAAATTGGTTTAAATCCAGCTAGGGGGTCTGGGGGAGCGCTTTGAGTTCCCCCAGCGGGGTCCGGGGCAGAGCCCAGAAAGCTTTAAGCACTTTTTATGTTTCTCGAGGGTAAAATACAGCATTTGATCAACATCCCAGCACAAAACTTGCTTAAATTGACAAGCTGACAAGCAGAAAACGAGATATACATGAAAGAAAGCATGTGAAATGGGGGATGATGACATTGACACAATATTATTCTACAATATAATGACTTTAATACTGTAAATCCAAATATTTTACTGATAAAAGTTTTATCAATTTAGCTAGTCGGATAAAATATTCCCACCCAAAATCATGATTATCTTGGCAATAAGTTTATTTGTTAATATAGGGTAAAATACCAGTGCCTAGATTGAGCTAGAGGCTAGATAGACATAGAAGGCAAATAAGGCAGGAGTAGTGCAGCCATTGTGGTGGGGTAAAGATTATGGTATGCCTTCTATGCCTATAGGCTACTGTGCCTATTTAGAACAACCCCAAGCACCTTGATTGTGAAGGCCCAGAAAATACAAACTGTTAGTATTAATTAATTTAGTTTTAGCTTAAAAATTTTCCTAAACAGTTGCTCTTTGTAGTGGTTTGTTATGTCAACATTCAACACTACAGCATAGACACTACACTTTGACTACACCATTGATAGCAAGGTATGACAATTCTAAAATTAGATTTCCCGTTGCTTACTCTCTGGCATATACAAATTGTATGCGGCATAGCATATTATATGATATAGGATATTATGTGGCTAGGAGTAGTCTATAAGTTACAGTTGATTATGTAGCCTAGTCCTACTGAATAAGCAACATGGGGGAACGACATGTTTGAATAACATACATTGGCTTTAATCGATTGTTGTGGCGGTAATTCTCAATGGAAATTGGGGCAGGCAGCAGCGTCCTCTCGGGGACAACATGACTAGGATGACATGATCATACTCCCAGTACCAGAGTACAACAGTGACACTCACTGTAAAAACCACAAACAAGAAGTCATCTGCAATCATAGACTTCACAAATCCAAATACCTTTCAAACTCGTACAGATAGAGTGAGTTACTTAATGATAGTAGTATAGTATGTCAACTTTGACACCATTCTCTAAGATTGAAATGCTTTTGTATCTCTGGAAATGTGGGCCCTCGTACATTGTTATACCGTAGAATTAGGGCTCTCAAGTCAGATAAATGTAACAAAACGTTAATTTCGGTGCACGTGTATGGCTTTTGCCTTTCGATACATTTTCCTCTTTTTTAATCAAATCTGCCACTATTGGATGCCCCAAAGGCTGTGTAGCAAAAATAGCGACCAGCAATTACCACTACTGAGTAAGCTGACTGATATTTTTGCTGTAGGCAAGTTTGATTACGGTGTCATGGTGCGATACCAAAACTTAACGCGGAAACCTGAACTCTTCCGGGCCCCTTGAGCCCGGGCTCCCCTAGGCCCGGGCCCTGGTACGATGTACCCCCTGAACCCCCCTTTCGCAAGCCCTGTACACAGCTTCTTTCCTTTTAAACTTTTATATGGTTTAGCTAAGATTTTTCCAATCAACTTTTTACAATCTAGATGATTTTACCTTTTGCCCGATCACAGTGTACTCGTGTCTCTCCTCATGGCCAATCACTCCACAAAACACAGCACCAGTTGTAACTCCAAACGACGCAAGGGTCACGGACGAAAGATCTCTGTGTAAGCGCTGTATAAAATCAAGATTATAAAACACCATACATAGCTGCTAGTTATGCTTTAGGTTGTCAAAAATGACTGCGGAAGGGATTCGAACCCATGCCCGCAACAATCGGAGACATTTATCTAGTTTTGAAGTTGCATTATCGCTATTTCCGAGATGTACTCTTTTTTTTAGCACTTGATTTGCTCCAAGACAGGCAATGCTGCTCAAACTCTAAATAGATTGTAACAATCGGAGTACACTTTGAAAAAACGTAGCAGGGACGAGCAGGCGCATAGCTAGAAATTCGCAATAGAGGGGCTGTTTTGGGGGTTTGGTGGCGAAGCCCCCAGCCGCCGGAGGCCATTGGGGGCCTGGGGGCTTCGCCCTCAGTCGCCAAAGACTGGGGTTTGGGGAGCAAATCCTCCAGACGCCGAAGGCTGGGCTTTGGGGAGCAAATCCTCCAGCCGCCGGAGGCACACGGGTTCTGGGGGTGGAGCCCACAGTGCTCAAAAATTTTGCATGTTTTTGCAAAAATAATTGAATTTTAGGGTTATTTTGATGAAAAAAGTGATGCTTTTAAAAGGTGGCATAAAAATTGGCAGTGCAAACATGATTAAACTGGTTACATAAATGGGCTTTGGGGGAGGTAGCTAAGGGTAAAATTTTAGATCTCTTGTTTACATGCTGGTAAATCATGAAATCCTATAGTTCAATAAAACTCATATGGAGTAATCTATTTCGTCTATATTTTATATAAAAAGATAATTGGGGGGAGGGGGCTAGTGGAAAGATATTTGAGAAAAGTGATTAGTAAATAACTAACACTGAATAGTCCCCTCCCCGCCTATATTCCTGAGTTTACTATGTATTTGTTGATAAAACCTATGCTTAGCATTTTTACACTAGCGATCAAATTTGATGGCTTATTTTTGGCCATTTTTCAAAGTTTTTATTGATTTATGAGTTTTATTTTTGACAAATTAGCCCCCTTCCCACCTGAACGTATGTTTCAAAACATACTTTAAATCACTTCTTAGTTCATTTCAGTTCAAAAAGCAGTCTCGGATGTGCTAAAAACGTGGTATTTTCCGTATTCTGCATTTGGTCTATAGACCAATCGGGGAGGGGGAGCTAAAGACCAACCCCCCCCTCTCGGGCTACGCTACTGGGGACGGCGTTAAATCACTCTGCCATTGAGGCTTAATCAGTGTTAATTTGAACCAAAATTATTTTGAATGGTTTATACCTACGTGCCGCCACCGCGTCAATCTTTAACTGGCATCAGCAAAGTAATTTTTTTAGAGACAGGGATGGTAGAAAAGAAGCGACCTAAATTTACTGATTTACACATCGAGTAGATTGTCAACATAGTGGGCGAGCATGTGAGCTTCTTGACCAATAACATTTGACTTGAAACGTAAACGAATAAACCATAAGATCAAGTAGAAACTACCGCGCTGTTGACAGTGCTTGTACTTGGGCCCGTAGAGCTGGTTGTTGGCTGGCTATCCATGTGAGTAGTGGACATTCGATTTGGCAAATTTGCATAAAAACTAACATTAGATTGCATGTGTAACTACATTACTACACTACCAATCACAACACACTGCTCGCAACTCATTAATGGTACTCGTTCAAATACATTTCTCGATTTTTAAAATATTATTAGGCCGTCCCCTTACAATACAAATAGGTTGAAGGTCTAGTAAAGTTATTCAACCCCGTTTTGTATTCAGTTTTTGAGTTAGGTGCAGATCAATCTGAATTGTAATTCAAACGGCTCAGCAGCAGAGCTGAAAAATTGTTCAAAGGCAATTTGCGAATTTGGAGCATGTAAACAAATAAAGGCGGTGAATCATCCAGCCAATTCCAGTGGTTTACAATAGCTAAAATTGAACTATAATTTTTATATTTTTTGTTTTAATTTTGGGACTGCGTTTGCTAAGACATTCAACAAATACAAAAAGATGTCCCCCCGAAAAAAGTTTTTGGAAACTCTGAGTTTTGTTCTTCCCGCCAAAACCACAGTAGGCCTAATGGTTTAGAGATGGTTTATTAGTTTAGGCCTAACTATTTCTAAACTATTAGGCCTGATAGTTTAAGAGATAGTTAGGCCTAATAGTTTAATAAGATTACAGTAGGCCTAATAGTTTAGAGAACTGTGGTTTTGGCGGGAAGATCAAAACTCAGTGTCGCCAAAAACTTTTTTCGGGGGGAGATCGTTTTGTATTTGTTGAATATCTTTGCAAACGCAGCTCCAAAATCAAAGCAAAAAATATCAAAAATTATAGTTCAATTGTAGCTATTGTAAACCACCGGAATTGGCTGGATGATTCACCGCCTTTAAGTTACAACTGTCTCCATAAATCCAGGCGGAACGCACGATTTTCCAAAGTGTAACCCTTTCTTTTTTACCACATCGATTTGCTATCTCTCAGCCTGACAATGCTGCCCGAACCGGAACTCCAATGTAAGCTTGGTTCTGCAGAAAAGAAAAAATGCAGCCCAAATTTGACTTATGAGACAGTACATTATCCACCTACAACAAATAGAGACGACGCTGTTTTTTGCATAATGCCGCATTTACAGTAAATGGAGATAAAGAAAAGGGAGCGACTATTTCACTGCAAAATTTTTACTTTTGAACAAAGTAAAACGAAAATAAGGAATTCTCATCCACGCATTTTTCATTCGTTTTTTTTAAGGGTCAAGAATAGGGTTTGAATTAGGATTTTGGTAAGGGTTTGATTTGAGGTTAGGTTTTGGAATAAGCATTTGAGTTTGGATTAGATTAGAGTCAGAATCAATAAAGAACAATACAGAAATTCCCGGTGAAATAAAGCCTTCCTAAACTGAAAGCCATAGATAGTAATTACTGTATACCGGTAACGGTAAACTTTGAAAGATTTCGTTGCTGCCTGCACTGTCATATTTGACCGAAAACGAACCGCTCTGACATAAGCGCAGAACACTTACTTTCCGCATGCTCCATGAGGCTTGAAGTGCATATGCTGGCTCTTGCTCGTGTTTATTTCCTGGTAAACCAAAAATAACCAAGAAAGTGCAACCTTTATCAAAGAGAAATATTTTGTTAATAACTCCATGCATTTCTCGAGCTGTCACAAAGATAATATCAAATGCTTTTTGCATGTTGTTGCACTGCTTCTGTTGGAACTGACGATCATTTTCGTTTAGATCAAATGCTAAGTTTATAAACAGAATAGAACATTGTCTCATCTCGGACAAAAATTTCAGAGGCTGGTTGTCATCCAGCTTCTTCTGCACTACCGGTGCAACGTATTTACGTAAAGTTTTTTCACGTTGGCCATTAACAGGTAAATCTAACGCATATCTTATAGTTGTTGAATCGATTGATTTAGAAGCTTTTTGCAGCGGATAATCAATGTAATCTTCCCAACTTGTTTTTAGGTCCATTCGACGTAGGTATTTAACCAATGCAAAGCGGTTTTCAAGGGGTGCTGTGATGATGTTATCTTTATCAGATAGCTCCATTGCGTTAGGTGACATCACCACTAGTCCAGCTTTGCAGTACTTTTCTGCTGCATTGACTTCGCGAACTGTTCGTCCTGACATCACAAAATGGCGGCTACTCTCATTTCCGACAAACGTGGCGTATGTTTTACCAGCGCTTATCGCAATTTTCACGCGCAATTGAACCCCAACATCAGTGTCTTGCTTGTCGCACTGATCCTGAATGACCAAGCTACATTTCACCGTTTCCGATATCGCGTGTGTCAAATCTACTCTTGCTTTAACTTTCCACGCAGCAAGAATTGCGTCTCCAGCAAATTTCAAGATGTCGCCACCCGCGCGTAAAATGTGTTCCACAATTTTTCCGATATAGTTGTTCAACGTCACTGTAAGCGCATCGGTTCCTTTTTCACTGGACAACGTGTATCGTTCTGTAAGAGCAGTAAACCCTGACACGTCGGCGAAAAGCAGAACAGCATCAAATTGCAAAATGTGCGGGATAACTTCGCGGTCTTTATCAAAGACAACAAGGTCTGGAATATGTGAACTGAGCTTCTTCTCAATTCCAAATAATTCATTGTCACCAGGAGCAGGCCGCTTGATGGTGGGAGTTTTATTGTTTGAATTTCTTCCAAAACTCCGATTCATTTTTCGCTGGAAAAGTTCTTTAGAAATTACTGAAAATACCATTTTTCTTAATTTTTTCAGGTACGTTGATCAATGGATTTACTTCATAATAATATGCTTGTGACGCATCAAAGAGTCCGGTACCACCAAAAATAAATTAAGTCCAAAATCTTATAAATCTATTAGATAAAATGCTATCAAACGTAATAATAAGCTACAGACAGTATTCAGAGTCTTAGATGCACCATAGTTGATAAATATTACAGGATGCACGACCAAAACTTTGATTAACAATTTGGCTTGTCATATTTTGAAGTAGAAAATCAGAACATGATTAGAATACCGCAATTTTTTTCGGATTTTAGATGAAAAGAAAAAAAAAGTTCACTTCCCGGAAACCGAAATTTTCGGGAGGATGAAGACGAAAAAAAGCTTTTGTCTCAGGATTTAGAGACCAGTACCAAAAAACCTCAGGGAGTCCCAGTGAAATTCGTGAAATATTGCGAATTCCGAAATCAAACAAAAATCTTGGGACGAAACAGTAGCGTAGCCAGGGGGGGGGCGGGGGGGGCTCGAGCCCCCCCATTGGCTTGTGAAGGATGCAAAATCGCATGTTTTTTGTGCTTTTGAGGCCGATTTTCTGTGAAAAATGGAAAATAGCCCCCCCCATACGAAAAGAGCCCCCCCTCAAACGTTTGAACTTGCGAAATTGGGAGAAAAATCGCCCTGAATTTTGGCGAAGACCTTTTTTTTTTTTTTTTTTGGAGATCACCTAATTTTGGGCGGAAAAAACCTTTGAAATTCCAATCTTTCCGAGACATTTCGTCTCAAATTTCGGACAAACCGTCTGAAACTGATTCAAGGTCAATGAAAATTCGAGTCAAGGTCGTTTGCACACTTCTCACTCTTTCAAAATAGCCCCCCCCTTTTCCAAATCCTGGCTACGCGCCTGGGACGAAATAATGGTCAACCAGGCAGGACAATGGAATGAGGGCTCTAAAGCACGACGTATGGCAATCTTAAATTTAACAGCAGACATTTGGTACTGTCATAATCGACTTTCGTCTTATAGACCTATCTAAGGCTACTTTTTTGCCGTTACAGCTTACTGGAAACGGTTATTTCCGACAGCAATTTTTGATGATCGCAGACAGCAGCTGACAACTGACCCAGTGGGCACAAAACGTCTAAAAGACGTCTAAACCGAAAATTGGTCGAAATGTTGTCTATTTTGCGAAATGCACGAAGTTGAATAGACGTCTTTACAAAGACGTCGAATACACGCAAAATCAAACAATATGTCAAAATCTAAGTAAGAGTTACGTCTATTCGACTTCTTTGTGAAGACGTCTTTTCAGCTATATGCATTTTTGCAAAATAAACAACGTTTAGACAAAAATTAAACCATCTAAATTACGTCTTTTGCATAAATCTAGACCATGTTTCAACGTCTATTTCACTAACTTTGTGCCCACGGGGGAGAACGTATTCGCAAATTTTTGCACAAGCAGCAGCGTGAAGGACGGTGTTTGGTACGGGATGTAGAGATGACGTTACTAATGTGTATTCAATCGAGAATAACTTGCTTATAAGCAACTATATTCAACCAATCAGTAACACTTGCAATAAATAAACAGAATATCTAGAATATAAAGTACGAAATTCACTTAGAACAATAAAATCACTGGTGCCGTGCCTCATAGGCGTAGCCAGGATTTTTGATTGGGGGGGGGGGGCCAAACCACAAATCACATGCAATGACATCATCAGTATTTTAAAAAAAGGAACTTTTTGCAGGGCAAAGATATCGTAGAATTGAAGATCTGAAGCCGTAGCCTGTTGGCACTTAACCAGGATTTTGGTAAAGGGAGAGAAAACTAGCAATTAGAAAGTGCAAATGTCTAACTTGCGAGACGTGTTGAGTAAACTAGTGTGCTCAAACGTATCACAGACGGGGGTCTGGTAGCAGAGCCCCCTGCAGCTGGCGGTGGCTATAAGGGTCTGGGGGCAAAGCCCCCAGCTGCTGGGCGATTTTTGTAAGTTTTTGGAAAAAAAAGCTATTTTAATCCCATTGGATCACATTTCGCACATGTTCACAGCCATTTGAAAGAACTAGATTTGTAACATTTGAAAGCCAATCGAAAAAATTTAATTGTTTAATCCTTTTACTTGCAATTAAAGTCCAAAACACGTTTAAAATCTTGCATTATGATGTTAAATTTTAATTGTAAGTGATTTGATTCGCGTAGGGGTAAGTAAGGCACTTTGCCTCCTGCAATATTTTAGCAGTAAATAATAACACACTCAAAGATTTTCCGTAGAGATTTTTGTTTTGTCATGAAGTTAACCAGTTATACGAGTACATGTACGGCCAGGGGGGCCAGGCCCCCTGACTTGAAATTTAATAGTTTGTTCAATAAGCAATTCTCCTAGCTATTTTTTTAAAAGTATTTTGTGCGTAAAAACTGGCGAGGTGGAGGTGAATCGTTACTGAAAAATGGTATAATAGATGGTTACGCTTACTAAACATGCTATTCCCGGGCCGGATTTACATTGCGCGGGGCCCCTGACACTTAGAGGATTTTTGCAACATCTTCCTGTTTAAGTTAAGTCCTACAACCTAATTTAATTTAAAATTTAAGTGAAGACCAATAAAATTCCTACAACCTGAGCGCGGGGCCCTGGCACTGTGTCAAATGGCAAATACGGCGCTGGTTATTGCACTACGTTCATAAAAAGTTTTGATGAGGAGCCGAGGGAGCAACTTTAAGGACAAAAACCTTTAATTTCACCCTGGTTATATGTTTAAATTGGTTAGAAAAATTTGAATCAAGGCAGTACGCTGGGCCCCCTGGTTGTCAATACTATGTATTGTTAATTACTGTTGTACGCGTGCACTGC
Source organism: Trididemnum nubilum (assembly GCA_963965965.1). NCBI lineage: Eukaryota > Metazoa > Chordata > Ascidiacea > Aplousobranchia > Didemnidae > Trididemnum > Trididemnum nubilum. Next base: position 12,520,769 of record OZ014479.1, read on the forward strand.
TGTACGCAAAGATGCGAAAAAAAAACTGAAAATGAGGAAACAAGGCTTTTTTGTCAAATTTTTGCTATTGCTGGCATTTCGATTGTGGAGGCCCGGGCCCCTTGGGCCACCCCCCTGGTTACGCCTACGATTTTGAGATAGGATCGCGCCCTTAAGTTCTTTCATAAAAAAAATTAAAGCAAAATTAAAATACCTTTTTTCCAAAACTTGGAGAACTCGAGTCAAGTCACTTCACTTGACAGTTCCTTGAGACCTCCAAAAATTGCATGACGACACGCGGTCGTCATAATTATTACCAACTTTTGTACGCGTAAACCCTAAATTAAAGAAACTGCAATTCCGGACAAGGACAACACACTGGCTATGCTCTGATTATATTTATCATTGGTAGTATTTCAATTGGGGGTTTGCATTACCGCTTGTGTTACAGCATTAAGGTCATAATAACGTTAAACGAGGGCCTGGGGTTGCAACTTTTAGGACAAGACTCTTAGATTTCTCACAGGTTTTGCAAATAAATGTTAAAAATTTAAATTAAGAGGCCCCAGGCCCGGGATTCTTGGTCGTCAGTCAGAAGCCCTGGGGCCCCTAATTATCAGTTACGAGCCCTGGAGCCCCCTGGTTATCGGTTAGGGGCCTCGAGGCCCCCTGGTTGTTAGTTAGAAGCCCTGGAGCCCTCTGGTTGTCAGTTAGGGGCCCCTTGGTTGTTAGTTGGGGGCCTTAGGCCCCCCTGGTCGTAAGTTAGGTTTGCGGGGGCCCCTGGTTGTTGGCAGGGACCCTGGGGGCCCCTGGTTACCAGTTAAAGGCCCCGAGGCCCACTGGTTGTCGATTAGGGGCCCAGGGCCCCTGGTTGTTATTTAGGGGCTCCGGGACTCCCTGATTGTCAGTTAGGGGCCATCTGGTTGTTAGTTGGGGACCTTGGGGCCCCCTGGTTGTCAGTAAGGGGTCCTGCGGCCCCCTGGTTGTTGTTAGGGACCCTAGCTGGTCATCAGTTAGAGGCCTCGAGACCCCTGGAGTATTCTTTTTTTTGCTTCAAAACCTTGCATTACAGTTAGGTTTGGAGCAGCAATGCTAGCCCGAGGGATAGCAATTACATGCCAGCAGCTTTTTCGCTTACGCAAGCGACGTACCGTTACGCTTTAGTGCGGCTACCTGCGTAAGTTTTGAACCACAAGCTACTCGTAATTGAGATTAATACGAGCAAAAACGAGATCGCTAGAGCGAATTGAAATTTCCAAGTCAATTTTTGAGTTGCGGCTAAAGAAATTGTGACTTGGTAAGGTTCAAAATTGAGAGGTTAAGCTTGTCAGTTGACAATGCTTTTTAGATGTGGCAGTAAAATATTTTTTTGTATTTCGTTTAAACAAATTTAGATGCTAGTGAAAAACATAAGCGTGTCGCGCGCGCTCATACATGGGACGCAGTGTTTCATGGAAAAAGCTTACCGTACGGCTTATTAACCTATACTTAACGACACCCAAACTTAAGAGTTAGTTTTATGATTGGCAGTGTCTAGAGCACCGGCCCGGTTCGCAATATAAAAAGCTGCTGCACCGGTCCGGTTTCCGACATTAAAAAGCTGCTGCACCGGTCCGGTTTCCGACCTTAAAAACCTGCTGCACCGGTCCGGTTTCGTATGCAAAAAACCTGGTGCACCAGCGAATGTCAAAACGCTGGTACTCGATAAATATTATTGTAACTTTCATTTTCGCACTAGAAAACGAAAGTGCAAAGCATTCGTACTACATCAATTTATCGATTTTTGCATCGTGGGCACCAGACACCCTAAGTAAGTTTAAATGTCAACTCAATACACTTGTTTGGTTTTAGTAAGGCCTAGCGATACTATTGTTGTCATTTGTCAGACTGAGTCGCCACGATAAGTAGACAACTCGGCCCGATTTGAGCTATGCCACCGCCTCAAATTTAATGATAGTGCAACAATTGTGATATGGTATTTGCTGTTGTTTCTTGTAAGTTTCTTACGTTCAGGTGGTAAGCTGTTCTGGTTTTGTATTATACACCGTACTTGTTTGACTGCCTAGGCCACTCTAACCGCATTTTACGGGTAATGTCGGGTCTTACGTCAGTTTTTAATAATGGGTTCGGGATGCCAATTTCAACAGCCAAATTCGTGACACGTCCTAAGCTGCCGATTTTTTGTTCAAAAATTTAATGAATCGTATGTTAGGTTGGTCTTTGTGGGGTAGAATCATGCCACAATACTGTAGCTCCCACGTTATGAGAACGTTAGTTCCCCTTCGTGCTCAAGCTATCCAACCTGCCTCATCACGTACTTCCTTAGCCTAGTGCTATAGAAGATGAACGTTTGTGTTGAATTTTATGTTTCACATGTGAATGCATTTTTCGTCTTGCTCTAGCCCTTGCCTTTCACGCGTACAAAAAGTCACTTCCTGTCCGTCCGATTTTCCAATGAGACGGCTTTTCAGTTCCAACGAGGCAGTTCAATTCAACGTTCGTGCAAGTAACCACTGAGCCAAAGCGCATATTTTTACTGCAGCTATGCTACCTAAAGTCTCTCCTTGATTAAACGCAAAAGATGACAGTACTTTATATCAGTAAAATTGCAGGGCATCACGTCCTTAAATAAAAAAATATTTCTAGCCAAAAGACCAACAACTTCAAGTTTTCCAAAATTTTACTATTTCATGCATTAAATAAAATCGTTTGCACAAGCGGAACAAGTGCACGCTTTAAAAAAAAGAATTGAGACAAGGAAAGGAATAACTATTGCGTCGTAGCATGGTCTAATTGTACATCACAGCTTATCAAGAAAAAAAGAATATGAGAATCCAAAGCACAACAAGCACTGTACGTAGATATTGACCATAATTTCCGCAATTTCAAACATACACCACAGCATAAACCAGAAATATGCAATTTTCAGACCACGTCGTTTCTACTTTTTCTTCTGAGGAAGTTACTGAAAAAAGTAGAAAACGCAATCCAATGTTTAAAAAAGCAGCGCTATTTTAACCAGTTTGATACGTATATCACTTTTAGAAAAATCGCTTTATTTCTTAAGCCCGTATATTAAGACAGTAATAGAATTAGTACAGCGAGTCAACTTTTTTTTATAAAATAGTGTTTCCACAAGTTATGCAGTATGCAAATTTATTAGATACCGGTATGTACCATCAAGCAATAATCAGTATTTCGTCACGGACAGCTGCCGTATTCATCTTTAGACCTTATTATTCAAAATTGTATCCACAGAATTGAAAAATTACAGTTAAGGTATCAGAAAGTATATTACTGTTACATGAAATACTGTAGTAAACAATAAAGTTAAGTAGTTACGAAACAATAATTGTATAAGAATACTGTAAGGCTTGATTAATAACTGCAACAGCAATCATATTTCTGCCCAAAACTGTACATAAGTTACAAATTACAGAATGCTACTTCAGTAATTCATGAGATATTAAATTAAATTTTCTGTCTGATTAATGACACAAATTTGAAAAGTCACAACAGATACAATAGAAAGTACAAAAATAACAATTCATACAAAAATTAGCAAAGCAAAATAACAAAGTAGTAATAAAATGAAACACCCTAAATAATGAATCTAATGATCCTACTTGCAACAGTTTCTACAAAACCAGGTATTAGTTTTAGGCAGCTGTTTTAGAGCAGAGCAATGTAGATGCATCCGCGCTAGACAGCTGTCACATTGAACTTGCTTGCCGCTCAAATCTTGTCGGCATGCATCACAAAGCCACTCTACTTTTTGAAGGGTTGCCACCAATTTCTTAATTGCTTTCCAACCGCTTTGAGTGAAATGGTGCCGAATTATTGATAGATTCACATCTTCATCCTTAAAGGAATGTGAAACTTCATCTATTTCTTTAATGGTGTCTTCAGATATTAGTTGCTCCTGGCGAATGGATGCACCGGCTGACCATTCATAGGTGAACCACAGCAACATTCATAGGTGAACCACAGCAACATTCATAGGTGAACCACAGCAACATTCATAGGTGAACCACAGCAACATTCATAGGTGAACCACAGCAACATTCATAGGTGAACCACAGCAACATTCATAGGTGAACCACAGCAACATTCATAGGTGAACCACAGCAACATTCATAGGTGAACCACAGCAACATTCATAGGTGAACCACAGCAACATTCATAGGTGAACCACAGCAACATTCATAGGTGAACCACAGCAACATTCATAGGTGAACCACAGCAACATTCATAGGTGAACCACAGCAACATTCATAGGTGAACCACAGCAACATTCATAGGTGAACCACAGCAACATTCATAGGTGAACCACAGCAACATTCATAGGTGAACCACAGCAAAATTCATAGGTGAACCACAGCAACATACCTAAATTACAAGAAATCTAGTTGATTTAATACCATAATGCTGAAGCCACGTATAGTGTATTTTTGGTAGTTTAGAGTTCATATTATTTTCTTCTCGTTGTCAGAAATATTAGTCATATGTACGTTATACGTAGTCATGAAGTATCGTAAACATCGTCATTGCTATGACGTACCAAACCGCAGTGATTTGTTATGACTTAACATTAGGGCACACCAAAATTCCACTTTTTTTTCCAAACATGGACATCAGTATTGCAATCCGTGAGGATGTCCGAAAAAACGTTTCTGTGAAAAAATCAGGGAGTTTCGTCAAGTATTCGCGCTGCAACAGCACTTTTAAGTTTTAGGGGGGTATTTTCTTGAAATTTGGGGGTGCCAATATCTAAAAAGCGCTATATTTTTATTTTTACGTAAAAAAATCGTTTTTACTCGTAATTATATTCACGTGCCAAGGTTGACTTATCGATCTAAGCATAATTTGCCGATACTGCTGCTTAACAAGGACTTTTGAGGTAATTTTTCTCATTTTAGAGCAATTTTTGAACAAAATTTCAGGCATTTTTCTAAGTTTCAGCCATTTTTTGAGCATGAACGTACTGCACATGTTAATGCTACACTTTGTGAGAAAGGTGTTTTTGGGTAAATTTTGTTTTAAAGCCTGAACACCACGTCAAGGTGTTGCCCGTCGTTCAGGTTCCTCTGTTTTTTATCCCGAAGAGGGCCCTTTTCCTGCATGTCATAAAGGGAACGATCACGGTTGGGAATGATAAGTTCAGCGTGTTTTGGCCAAAGTGGATTTACGAAAATCTGGGTAGAGCTTTCGTGTGTCTTCTACACAGTGTAGTAGCATCCTCCTTTCTTCCTCATCATCCGTCAAAACGTCCTTGAACTCCTCCATCCGTCTCACTCCTCTTTCCGCCACATCATTCACAACTTTGAGGTGAATCACCAGAATTAGTAATGATGTTCAGTTAATAGTTGGGACTAAATGTGAATAGATTTAACCTCAATGTATTGACAGTGAGACCAGATATCTAGCTGTGTGACGAAAAAATAATTCTACACTTCCTTTATCTTAATTAATCTAAAAACAATTAAGGTTATTGGATCGCAATATTGAATTATGACGTTGCCACATACCACGTCTAGTGTTGCAAAGCATTTTCATTAAAGCATCAGTGCAGTTGCAAAGCATTAGTATTAAGTTTGTTTAAGCGGGGGAACAAAAAGATGATCTCAACAAGATCTGCAGATGTAGCATTTCCTCTTATTGGCAAGCCAATAGATAGGCTCTCCTCTTTGCGACGAAGTTGTTCTCTTGTGGCAAAAAGTTGCAGAGGGTTCTACTCCTGGATACACTTGCTACCTAAGTGTAAATTCTATCAAGACCAGAATCAATACGTTTTGGGAAGAATACAGGACAACGCAAGCTTGGGGAAAAAAGAGTTCTGAAGAACAATCTAAGGCTTTCAAAAATTTCAAGGAAAAGTTAGAATCTCTTTTTGATATTGCTAAGCCGGATATTGAATTTAGACTGTGTGAAGACGATTGGAAATTTGCGCAGGATCAAAGAATGGAACGAAAGTCGACGTTTGGTAACAGGGACACCAAATTATTGGCTCATTTGGAGCGAAAGAAGATACGCGAAGAAAATCACAAGATACGGCAGAACCAGGCAAAAGAGGAGAAAGAGATGCTCACAGTGGTTTTGGGGGGTAAAGAAAGCAATGGGTCAGTTGAGGAACAAGCGGGTGAAGATTTCTGTGAGCCTTCTTCTAAGCAACGGAAGAATCCGGACCGGATTCTGCTACACGTGCCACGGAATATTGCATCAACGCCGCAGGTGGTGATGACTGCAGACCGACATAACATTTCGAGTAATGCTCTGAATGACATCATCGCATCAATCATCTGAGAGAGTCAAGGATGCGTAGAAGATTTTGAGCTCAGCCAAATGAGTACTTTAAGAGGACGTAAGAAGCTCCGTTCCTTGAAGTTCGAGTCAGTAAAGAAAAGTTTTTTGGCCGGGTTGGATAATTACTTCACAATTCACTGGAACGAAAAGGTATTGAAATGCGGAAAAGCCTATACTCACAAGGAGCATCTAGCTGTTTTGGCCAGTTCTACAAACGGGAAACTGGTGAAGTTATTGGGCATTACAGATCATGATAGCGGAACTGGTTTAAATCAAGCGAAGGCAGTCAAAAATATGCTGGAAGAATGGAGCATTGAGCAGCGATGTGTTGCAATGTGTTTCGACACAAGTGCATCCAACACCGGAAATTCGCTGGAGCATGTATTCTATTGGAAGCTCTTATAAACCACCCATTACTGTGAACATCATGCCGTCACCATATGCTGGAAGTCATTGTGGGAGATGTCTTCAAAGTAATATTCGGTCCTTCCAGTTGCCCAAAGTAGAATTTTTTGACATTTTGAAATCAAAATGGCCAACACTAAATTTATCTTCAATTAACCAGTCTGACCTTACCAATTTAGGACCACTGGACAGTTTCAAACTCAAGGCACAAGAGAGTCTTCAACATCTGTGCTTTGACGAAAGCACCTACTTACCCAGAGATGACTTTGATGAATTACTGAAGCTGAATTTATTTTACCTCGAACAGCAAAGTGTTAGTAACTTTGCGTTTCGGCGCCCAGGAACACAACATCGTGCGCGGTGGATGTCGACACCAATTTTGGAATTAAGATGTATCTTCTCCACAGTCAACTGGATGTAGATACTACTTTTGTCAATGGATTGAGGCGGTTCTGTAACTTTGTGTCCATCTTCTATGCTCCATATTGGTTGCAGTGCCCTTTAGCTTCGGAAGCAGCTGTGAACGACTTGGAGTTCCATCGAGCCATGATGAACTACTCTAGCGTTGATGAAGAAGTTGCTGAAGCTGCCAACAATGCCTTTTTGAAACATAGGTGGTATTTAACAGCTGAGTTCCTGGCATTGTGCTCTCAGCAACTGCCCGACATCGAACATGAAAAGTTAGCTTTCAGCATTTATAAAAGCTATCAAAAACATGTATCTTGTGTCCAAAATCCAACTGCCCATCTAATCTCGGAGAAGCCTCAATTTCCAAACTTATCCTTAGACACTTGTGTCTCTGACATTGTAGGCGAGCGATCGGTGATCATTTTCCAGCGACTGAACCTCTCCTTGCAAGACATTCGCTTTCTAACGTATTCACGGGATAAATGGTGCGATTTCGATGAGTATAAGAAATTTAAAATGCTGATTAATGACCTCAAAGTTGTGAATGATGTGGCGGAAAGAGGAGTGAGACGGATGGAGGAGTTCAAGGACGTTTTGACGGATGATGAGGAAGAAAGGAGGATGCTACTACACTGTGTAGAAGACACACGAAAGCTCTACCCAGATTTTCGTAAATCCATTTGGCCAAAACACACTGAACTTATCATTCCCAACCGTGATCGTTCCCTTTATGACATGCAGGAAAAGGGCCCTCTTCGGGATAAAAAACAGAGGAACCTGAACGACGGGCAACACCTTGACGTGGTGTTCAGGCTTTAAAACAAAATTTACCCAAAAACACCTTTCTCACAAAGTGTAGCATTAACATGTGCAGTACGTTCATGCTCAAAAAATGGCTGAAACTTAGAAAAATGCCTGAAATTTTGTTCAAAAATTGCTCTAAAATGAGAAAAATTACCTCAAAAGTCCTTGTTAAGCAGCAGTATCGGCAAATTATGCTTAGATCGATAAGTCAACCTTGGCACGTGAATATAATTACGAGTAAAAACGATTTTTTTACGTAAAAATAAAAATATAGCGCTTTTTAGATATTGGCACCCCCAAATTTCAAGAAAATACCCCCCTAAAACTTAAAAGTGCTGTTGCAGCGCGAATACTTGACGAAACTCCCTGATTTTTTCACAGAAACGTTTTTTCGGACATCCTCACGGATTGCAATACTGATGTCCATGTTTGGAAAAAAAAGTGGAATTTTGGTGTGCCCTACTTAACATGCTAGGTGAGTACATCGTAGTAGTTTTTTTATGACGAACGCCAGGAACATATTCTGTGTTACCATAAATTGGAAGATTAAGTACAGTTGCGCACACTTTGTACACTGTGTAGCATTAGCCACTAACTCATATGTTTGTGTATCGTTACTGTTTTACTTAAAAGAACCCAGAACACTACACCACGTCTTTACTACAATCGTGCGAAACCAAAATTTTGAAACTTAAATTTTTCTTTTTCGGCAGAAGTTTTTTTAAAAGGTATCAGTTTTGCTCTACTCTTCTTTTTTCGAGGTAATCTTATGGCTGTGACAAGGCTGACTTTTGGTCGCTCACGTGATTTCAGCTTGGGCGGCAGTTTGATGTTTTTTACCTACAAAAAAGATATGCAATAAAGAGCTTCAACATATTCAAGAATATTTGCCATAGATTATGGCTGATGATATACGACTTTTTCATTATTTTCAAACAACTGCGCTGAAAAAGTCAGTTAATTGATAAAACAGAGGCAAAAACTACACCTTATTCGTAGATTTACGTCATTGGATTGGAATCAAAGTCTGCAGCAACCAATTAACCAATATGATAATTTAAAGAACTCATATGGTAATGGTTACTAGCATTAGCAATTTCCATTTCCAAATACGATTATTTACGAATTTAATATACACTGCAATTTCTTTTAAACTAGGTGATGATGAATCAATGGCATCCTCAATTGTCCCCTTTTAAACATAGTCGGATATACTCCATGGAAAAGTGATTTCATTTATGAGGATTTTGTAGTAGGTTTTTACTGCTGCATGCTTCAACAGACTCTTTAACTACAGCACTCATTAATGATAGGCCCAAGGAAGATTTGCCGACGGATGCAGTTCAAGAGTCGAAAAAAGATTGATAAAGATAGTACAACGAAATGTCTACTTAATGGCAAAACACATTGAAATTCACAATGTAGAGCAGCCTAAGCAACCTGCTAACCAACCTAAAGATTAAAGATACAGCTTACCGTAGGTAGCAAAACGTCGATTAAGTCTTGTTGCTTCGAAGAAGACGGCTCAGCAGCAGGCATCGTGGGAGATATCTAATAACGTGTAAGTTTGCATGAAGAGATTGATTAGAGTCAAACAAAATAGCTGCTACTCACTGTCAAATAATAATAGATCTAATGCGTTTTTCTTTCGTATGCTTTAATGGCTCTGAACTGAAGCATTCCTCGGTAGAGAAGAAAGCCTCTGCAGTTATTGAAGCTGTTCATAAGTGGAAGCATCATTTGACTGGCCGCCATTTTATGCTAATCACTGATCAAAAATCTGTGTCGTATGTTTAATACGAAGCACAATGGAAAAATTAAAAATGATGAACTAATGAGATGGCAAATTGAACTAAGCACTACCAGTAATCCGGCGGATTAGCAACTGTTTCGTTTTTTTTTTTTTTCGTGCCATATTTTGTTTGGAATTACGCATAGGCAGTGGCGGATCCAGAAAATTTTGGTGGGGGGAGATGATAAAAATTTTTTAGCACTAAACCTCAAAAATTCTGAGGTGTTGTAACCCAGCGCGTAGCCAAAAATTCGCAATGGAGCGGCTGTTTTAGGGATCTGGGGCAAAGCCCCAGCCGCACGGGGGTCTGGGGGCGGAGCCCCAGCGCTCAAAAATTTTGCATTTTTTTTGCAAAAATAATTAAATTTAAGAGCTAGTTTGATAAAATAATGCTTTTAAAATGCGGCATAGAAATTGGCAGTGCAAACATGATTCAACTGGTTGCATAAATGGCCTATGTGAGAGGTGGTTAATGGTAAATTTTTAGTTTTCTTATTTGGATGCTGGTAAATCATAATCATAAAATCTTATAGTTCAATAAAACACACAAAGTAATTCGTTTTATCTATATTTTATAGAGAAAAATGATTGGAGAGGGGCTAATGGAAAGAGAATTGAGACAAGTGATTGGTAATTAAGCAATACTGAATAGCCTCTCCCAGGCGCATAGCCAGAAATTCGCAATGGGGGGCTGTTTTGGGGGGTTGGGGGCAAAGTCTCCAGCCGCCGGAGGCACGGGAGCCCCCAGTGCTCGAAAATTTTGCACTTTTTGGCAAAAATAACTTAATTTTAGAGCTATTTTAATAAAAAATAACGATTTTAAAACGTGGCTTAGAAATTGGCAACGCAACATGATTCAACTGGTTCCATTAATCGGCTATGTGGGAAGTGGCTAATGATAACATTGCAGTTCTCTTGTTTACATGCTGAAAATCATAAAATCCTATTATTCAATAAAACTCACACGAAGTAATCTATTTCATCTGTATTTTATAAAGAAAAATAATTGGGGGAGGGCTAATGCAAAGATATTTGGGAAAAGTGATTGGTAATTAACTAACACTGAATAGCCCCCCCTTATTCCTGAGTTTATAATATATTTGTTGATAAAACCTATGTTTGGCGTTTTTGCACTAGCGATCAAATTTTATTGTTTATTTTTGGACATTTTTTACAGTTTTCATTGATTTGTGACTTCAATTTTTGACAAATTGGCCCCCCCAAATATATATTTCAAAAGATGCTAAGCGCAAAAGACAGTCTCAGAAAAGCTAAAAACGTGGTGTTTTTCTTATTCTGCATTTTGATTATCAGGCCGCCCGCCCCCCCTGGCTACGCTACTGGCCTCTCTACCCCATTTCTGAGTTTAGGCCTATAATATATTTGTTGATGAAACCCGTGTTCAAGTTTTTTACACTAGCGATAAATTTTATTGCTTATTTTTGGTCATTTTTTAAAGTTGTTTTTGATTTGTGAGTTTTATTTTTGACAAATTAGCCCCCCCTTAAGCATAAGTTTCAAAAAACGCTTTAAATCACTTTTTGGTCTATTTCAGTACGAAAAACAGTCTCAGAAGTGCTAAAAACGTGATATTTTTTAGTTCGCATTTTAGTTGACAGGCCAATGGAGGGACTATAGCCCCCCCCCCTAGCTACACTACTGCTTAGAATTAATGTTCTTGTCCTCGCTTAATGCTCACTTTTATAAGGTTAATATGTCACTTAAGAAATGATTTGCATTGTGTAGGCTTCATCGCTGAAAAGTGCAAGTTGTAAATTTTGCTAACTCGGCGCTTTCAAATCAATCGGACCCGTAAAAGACTAATTTCTGCTTTGTAAAAACTTTGCTGTAAAAATTACATTTTTCGGTCCCTCCCCTCAAAGGGCATTAGAAATTATATCACAATCATACGGCCTACCGAAAATTCACTGATTGCTTTTTTTCAAATAAGTTTAATATTCATATGCACGTTATGTTTACGCTGGTGGGGGATGTATCCCCCCACCCGCCCCCATAACTCCGCCACTGGTTGTGCTCCTATGCCTTTATCGCTGAAAAGTGCAAGTTGTGAGTTTTGCTGATTTGGCGTCTTCAAATCAATCGGACCAGTAAAAGATTAATTTTTGTTTTGTAAAAACTTCGCTGCTCAAATACTATTTTCTTGCACCCTTCCCCCTCCCCTTGGCTTTTGAAATTATATCACAGTCACACAGGCTAACGACTATTCACCGACTGCTTTTTTTAAATAGGTTAAGTATTATTCATATGCACGTTATGTTTAGGCTGGTGGGGGGTTGCATCCCTTCCCTAAATCCGCCACTGTGCATAGGTGGGCACAAGTCCGTTAATCGTTAATCCGTTAAAAACGAAGCTAACTTTTTCATTAACTCGTTAATCCGTTAAAAAGTTTTTTACGTTAACGGACTAAATTAACTTCTGTTAAGCTGTGTTAACTTCCGTTAAGATTTTTATCGTTAATTTCATGCACCATTTATTCATCGTACCGGTACAAACCAATTTGCACTGGTAACACTTGTTGCGTATTAGCACGAGTTTTATAGAAGAAAAAGAAAAAAAAGAAGCTTTTTTGTGGCAAATAATAAGTTCATAGGTCTGTTTATCGCTGCTCGCAATTTCCAAAGTTTTTCTGATTGCAGCTTCATTAGTGCATTTGAACTTATTTTTATCTTGACATTAGATTAGACTGTAAAATGTAACTTCCAAAACACAAAAAGCCCACTATAGCAATAAATTTTTCCTTACAATCAGCTCAACAGCGTCAATACGTGTTCTAGAAGTGAGTGAAGAAAAAGAAATGAAACTTACACTACAAATGTTAACGAATTAACGGACTTCATTAACTTCCGTTGATTAAAGCTGAAAATAACGGATTAACGTTAACGGAGGTGTGAAGTTTGTTAACGTACTGGTGGTTAACGAAGCTAACGTTTTGCATCAACTTGTCCATCTATGGAATTATGCATAGGTGGGCAAGTTAATGCAAAACGTTAGCTTCGTTAACCACCAGTCCGTTAACAAACTTCACACCTCCGTTAACGTCAATCCGTTATTTTCGGCTTTAATTAACGGAAGTTAATCAAGTCCGTTAATTCGTTAACATTTTGCGTGTAATTTACATTTCGTTTTATTCACTCGCTTCTACAGCACGTATTGACGCTGTTGAGCAGATTGTAAGGAAGTATTTATTGCTATGGTGGTCTTTTTGTGTTTTGGAAATTACATTTTACAGTCTAATCTAATTTCAAAATAAAAATAAGTTCAAATGCACTAATGAAGCTGGAAAATAATCTTTGGAAATTGCGAGCAGCGATAATTAATAGACCTATGAGGCTGCAGCTTATCATTAATTTGTCACAAAAAATAGCTCTTTTCTTTGCTTTTTTCCATAAAACTCGTGCTAATGCGCAACAAGTGTTACCAGTGCAAACTGATTTGTACCGGTACGATGAATGAATGGTGCAAGATATTAACGATAAAGACCTTAACGGAAGTTAACAGAACTTAACGGAAGTTAATTTAGTCCTCTAACAGAACTTAACGGAAGTTAATTTAGTCCGTTAACATGAAAAAACTTCTTAACGGATTAACGAGTTCAAGAAAAAGTTAGCTTCGTTATTAACGGATTAGCGGACTTGTGCCCACCTGTGGAATTATGCCATATGAAATTGTAGCCTCTTTAGTTTTGGCTTTGCCCGGGGAGAATGAAGTAGTTTCGAACCCATATTTTCTGTTGGTTCAAGCTTGCAAACCACAAAGCCGCTGATCCTTTGTTTACACAATTTGGCGCTTTATTTTTTCATGCTTCCATTTTCAGGGTGTAACGCTTCATTTAGCAACGTGCAATTCAGTAAGCTGTTAACAGTGTCACGGTCTAAGTTGCAGTATGGAGATGTGAGTTGAAGATCGTTTGTATCGTACTATTATTATTTTGTATTGGGAGATGTACTTTAACTCCCGTTACTTAACGCTATAGTCTGAAAGTAGATACAACTTACCGCAGATTCAGGTGCAAAGCCGGCCGCATCTAAGTTTTCAATCGTAGCCGTTTGCTGCCAAGAAAATCTAATAAATACGCAATCGAAGATATCTAATAATGTACAAGATCTGATGAATATAGAGTCAAACAAATGTTGCTCAATCACTAAAAAGTGGGTACAACTTACCGTAGATTCGAATACATAACCGGCCATCCTAAACGTTCCAATCGTACATGTTTGTTCCGAAGATGGTGCAGCAGCAGTCACCGTGGAAGATATCAAATAATGAACAAATTTCGAAGAAATATAGTCAAAGCAAATGCTACTTAACGACTTGAAGGTAGATACAACTTACCGGAGATTCAGGTAGCAAGTCCGCCATTTCCAAAGTTTCGAACGTAGACGTTGGCTTTGAAGACGGTTCATCAGCAGGCATCCAAGAAGGTATTTGACAACGGATATCCTTGTAGAATATGGAGTCAAAGGAAATGCAACTTACTAACTTATGCCGAAAGCAAACCGTCAGTTTCGAAGTCCTCAATATTAACGGATTGTTCCAAAAAACGAGACTCTGCAGCGGGCGCTGATGTGGATATCTAAACAAATTCGTTTAGTTATTTAGCAATGTAGATAAAAACGATGCACTTTTGCCGGAATGCAAAAGTTCATACACTTCAGCAAATGAATGAAAAAACAGCTGTTACCCCTTAACGGTCAATTCTTAAAGGTGTGAAAATTCTAAATAAATCTACTAAGCATCAAAGAGTTCGGATACCGCCTAAAACTACCACATATATTTCAAAGGCAATTTTTGATCAAAAATTTTACATCTTGGCAAGATATCTATCTTCATAAACGCAAAAAAAATCATCATTGCATAAATTCATTGATGGTATGCACCAATTAAAATCAGTAAAACTAACATGTATATATAAGTAATAAGTAAGCCAGGAACGAGACGTAAAATTTCCAAAAAAGTATATTATAGAAGTCATTAACCCAACGACCTTTTACCTCAACATCCGAGACCACGTACGCTTGCTCCCCTGCATCATAAACAACAGTTAAAAATATAACAAACTTGCCTGATGAGATAACTTTGAAGTTCATCATATTGCCTGCTCACCCTTCTTCCCAGAGTGCGGCGAGATATTACTTGTTTTAGAGTTTTCACTAATTTGAAGAAAGAAGAGGACTTGACTACATTAAAGGCAATCACGTTGCATACAAAAAATCCACGATTTTTGTATCTATTTGTATCTCACTTCTTCCATTTCGACAAAAAGGGCCATGGCGATTTGTTAAAGGTTCACTAACAGTTCATAGTACTTGAGCCTTCTTCGGTGGAAGTTCATCTGTCTGAGAACTGGTTCTATTCAAATGTTTACTTACTACTACAGTAGATCCCGCCTTTATTGTTTCTTCAAATTGCTTTGCTCCATTTGAATGTTTTTACTTGATATGGGATTTCAGCATAGGTGGGCACAAATCCGTTAATCCGCTAATAACGAAGCTACTTTTTTCATTAACTCCTTAATCCACTAAAAAGTTTTTTCATGTTAACGGACTAAATTAACTTCCGTTAAGTTCTGTTAACGGACTGAATTAACTTCCTTTAAGTTTTGTTAACTTCCGTTAAGGTCTTTATCGTTAATATCTTGCACCATTCATTCATCGTACCGGTACAAACCAGTTTGCACTGGTAACACTTGTTGCGTTCTAGCACGAGTTTTATAGAAGAGAGCGAAAAAAGGTGCACTTTTTTGTGGCAAATAATAAGCTACAGCCTCAGAGGTCTATTAATTATCGCTGTTCACAATTTCCAAAGATTTTCCGATTGCAGCTTCGTTAGTGCATTTGAACTTATTTTTATTTTGAAATTAGATTAGGCTGTAAAATGTAATTTCCAAAACACAAAAAGACCACCACAGCAATAAACTTTTGCTCACAGGCGCGCTGTCAGGATTTCGAAAAGGGGAGGGGGGCTTTTTTGAAAGAGTGAGACTGAGACAACTGTAAGCGACCTTGACCCGAATTTTCATTGCTCTTGAATTAGATTCAAACGGTTTATCCGAAATTGAGACGTATTATTCGGCCGAAATCGGAAATTCGAACGGTTTTTTGGCGCAAAAACAGGTGATCTCCAAAAGAAAAAAAAGGTCTTTACCGAAATTAAAAGGGATTTTTCGGGGGAAATTGGAAATTCAAGCGGTTCTTCCGGCCGAATCACGGCAACTCCACAACTTCGGCACCCAAATCCATTTCTGGGTCGGCTGTTTTCATTTTTTGAGCAAAACTCGGCCTCAAAACCTCTAAAAACGTGCGGTTTGCATACTTTTCAGGCCAATGGGGGGCTCGAGCCCCCCACCCCCCCTGGCTACGCTACTGTCATCTTACAATCAGCTTAACAGCGTCAATACGTGCTATAGAAGCGAGTGAATAAAAAGAAATCTACAGTAAATTACACGCAAAATGTTAACGAGTTAACGGACTTTATTAACTTACGTTAATTAAAGCTGAAAATAGCGGATTAACGTTAACGGAGGTGTGAAGTTTGTTAACGGACTAATGGTTAACGAAGCTAACGTTTTGCATTAACTTGCCCACCAATGCATTTCAGGTTTAACAGACTTGATACATGCACTTTTATAACAGTTTCTCTAGGTTTACACAAAGCCCATGCATGTTGTGCATTGAAATCCGCATCAAAAGGATTAGCAGTGGCAGCCAGTGCTTGTGATTGATCTGGACGCTGTGATAATTCACTGGTGGTCAGTTGTTCTTCGCACTGGGAGTCATCAGAAGCAGTGCTGATAACTGTAGATTTGTCCAATTACAGGATAATTACATACAGTAATATATATAACAAATTCTGCAACAAAAAATCACTCTAATTCTATACGTAGTTGATCCACTGCTATCCAGAGTTCCAGACCATCGAGACTTGACAATTCTGTCCGTTGTGTATCGTAAAACGCTGCTACTTAAGCCATTGCACAAAGTTTAGCCAAAAAATAGGAATGTGATACCGGTATCTAAAAGTTGCATGCACCAACCGCTGTATCTATTTATTTCATATTGCACGCACACCACCTTGCTATAGTATGTATTGGTGTTTTAGACATGTTTGATGAGTTGCACAGCTATTTAAGTGACTACACATCAGCAACTTGAAACACCCAGTAAAACTCTACAAAATGGTACCCAGAAAACTGACTTTGGTACGTAATCTCATTAAATTAGCAGAAATATGTTATTGTGATAAAAGTATGGTAAAATAGTTCTAAATCACTGGAAAAATTTATGAGTTAACTCCAAGATTAACTAGGATTTTGGAAAATGGCCGAAGTAAGGATTATGATTTCATGCAAAATGCCCTTACTTTAGCCACTATTAAAAACAATCATTATTTTCAATGCAAGGAATTTTAGAGTTTATTTTCATATAGTATGGCAGTGTACTTGCAACAATTTAAACTTGACATCATAATTTCTTGTACCATTCCAGGTTATGCTGCTAAGAAGTAGCAACCAACAGGGCATGGTATAGAACGGAAGACGATTTTTCCATATTCCATACTGCCAATTTTCTTCCATTCCATACCAAAAATCTTCCACTCCATATTCCATTCTATACTAAAATTTTTTTTCATATTCCATTCCATGCTTCCATACCAAAGAAATTTTAGACTGGAAGCAATGCAACGAATATTTTGTTGCTTTGCACATTTGCAATGTTGCAAGCAACCACTGGTAAAGTTGCGCCAACAATACTAAGATGCAACGACCGGTATCTGGTATGCATGTTGCACATGGTTTAATGCATAGGCGTAGCCTGGATTTTGAATTGAGGGGAGGGCTATACCGCAAATCATGCAACGACATCATCAAAAGCTTTTGAAAACAGGAACTTTTTATGGGACTAAGAATGAAAGATCAAAAGCTGGGTGTTACGTCGTATTCTTAGTTTTGTTCTTTGTTGCCCACTAGTGGTCTGTGTTCTTATTGTTTGGCTAACGCTAGTTCTGTTTATGATTTGCCAAGTCGCCGGAAGCGATGCATCATTTTCACACTGACAAAATCTTCACGCGTGAAGATTTGGTCAATTCAGTTCAGCATTCTTAGCATCAGGTTGTTCTGATTTTTTGGAATTCTCTCTCTATCGTAAGCTGCAGTGAATTTGAACTCGCATTTGACTACCTGGCAAAATCAATCGGTATGTATTTGTTTATAATTTCTATTTCGCGTTAGTCTTCGTATATCTTGCTTTCTATAATTTTATGGTAATGATATGGGAGCCGAGAAGCACACCTTTTTACTGGTTTTTCGGGGGTTGGGTGTGGTTAGTCTGGGCATGTGAATGCTTCACATGGTCTTGGCTCCGATATTTTTACAGGGTTTGGAAGTAATTGCTATACTACGTTTGAACGTTTTCGTTTGTTTTCAGAAACCGCAGTACGCAGTACGCAGTATGCAGTATGCAATAAACAACAACTCCAAAAAGCTGCGCGTTTCGATTCTTTCCTGTGTACAGGTATAGGGCTGCGCCAGGAGCCCAGAGTGTACCCTACACAAAGTTTCGATTGATTTTTATTCCTCACATAATTCTTAATTTCACGTTTGAATTGTATTCACGTTTGCTGTGCAATGATGGACCTCAAAGAAGACATAGAACTCAGAAATAATCTTTCAAATTTATATTTAAGAGCGGAGCGCTTGATGTCAATGAGATCAACCTCCTCTGAAAGCGTAGAAGCTGTTGCAAGTTTAATTCAAACAACGCTTGAAAAACTTTTGGAAATTTTAAAATCTGACAAAAATTTGGATTCCGAAGAAATTGACGCTGTTATTAAAAATAACCACGAATTTAACGCACGCTTTAAGGATTGGCTTAAATCTAAGTCTACTTCAGACGCTACTAGCAGTACAAAGGTCGTGGAAGACACCTTATCTTTTTTGGACCTCGACGTGGCGCCTTCCAAATCGTTAACTTCCAGTGTCATAACCAGCAGTAGCCGTTCCACATCTAGCTCGCGATCAACAGTAAAGCGACGAGAGGCTTGCGCGAAAATGAAATTATTAGAGTTAGAAGCTGCCCATGAGGAAGAACGCGCCCTAGAGGAGGCTGAACGCGCCCAAGAGGAGGCTAAACGCGCCCAAGAGGAGGCTAAACGCGCCCAGGAGGATGTCGAGCGCAAGCGGCGCGAGACGAAACGTAAACTCGATCTGGCTGCTCTCGAATTCAAATTGTGGGATAGTGATCTTTGCGAAAACGAATTTCCAAAAACTAATACGAGCGACGTATCAGCTGAATCTCAACGTCCTGTAATTTTAAAAGAGCAAACTGTTTCAAATATCGTTTCGACCGTTTCGGTTCTGACAACGGCTTCTACTACCGCATCCAAACGCGGAGCATCAAGCCACGTGCTTAAAGGCGAACAACCTATTCCGCCAGCATGCCTTTCATCTGCTAATGGCACTAGTTTTTCAGCTTTGCCCAATGCCGACTTAGGTGTTAATTTTTATGCACCTCCGCCCGTAGTTACTACGTTTTCTACTCCGCCCATGCAAAATGCTTTAATGCAACGTGATTATGGCACAAATAGCTCTTTTCCCAGGGACCCATTCTCCAGTGCTCCCAATCCTAGTTTTCATCAACAATCTGTATGGTCCGGGGCCCCGGGGGGCCTGGCGGGAGGGGTTGCCTTTTCTCACCCAAGAACAAATGACCGCATGGTACAACCACATGGGTTTTCGCCAGTTCCTCAGTACCCTGTTTTGTGCTATCCTGGAGATAACATCTTTTTGCCCAGGCCTGAGTTTCCTAAATTTAATGGAGACCCGCTAAACTTTACGACCTTCAAAAATGAATTTGTTAAGTACATTGTGCCTAAGGTTTCGGATCACAAAATGTTGCTTTGTTATTTGCTGCAACATTGTGAAACTAAAGTTCGAGATAAGATTCAACACTTCTCTAATAAAGGAGACGCTGGCTACGCGTTAGCCTGCGAAAGACTTGAGCGAGAATACGGCAGACCAAATATTATTGCTGACGCTTGTGAACAACGCTTGAAGGCTGCCAAGGCTGTAAAATCGAATGATCCTGTTGGCTTAAAACTTTTTTCTGAACTTTTAGAGCAGACATTGATTACTCTTGAAGACATCCGATGTTTTGGAAGTTTAAGTTCGTTGGACACTATGGCTCAACTCATTCAGAAGCTTCCCTTTGATTCTCGTCGTGCGTGGGTAAAGGAATCAGTTAAAGTAGAACAAGAAACAGGTCAGGTTGCTGATTTTTCTCGTTTTGTTAAATTCGTTAACCGCTTATCTGATGAGGCCAATTCTTTGTATGGTCGCCGAGTGCTTGGAGCCCAAAGCACTAAACCTCCGTCTAAGGCTCAAACTACCCCTGATATTCGAAAGTCTGCCAGCTCTTATAACGTAACTTCCAAGCCCACTAGTTCTAACTCTAGTAAGCCCGCTACTTCGATCCCATTTGCGTGCTTTTATTGCAAGGACATTAATCATGGATTATTAGAGTGCGCTAAATTTCGAGGTGCGCCATTACATGAACGGTCAAAATTCATCAAGGAGAACAAGTTTTGCTACAAATGCCTTGGTTCTAGACACCGTACGCAAGGCTGTACGAAGCAAAATACTTGCAAGGTTAAGGGTTGCACCGGGACCTTTCACCATACCCTGCTCCATCCTTCACAACGTAATCTTCCCGACGCATCTAAAGATACTGATGCTTCTACTCCCGCACCTGATATTGCGACCAGTAGTTCCACGAATCCAAATAACTCTGCGGTTTCTTGCTCTAGTGCTGTCTGCTCTGTTTACTCTAATGAATCGCCTCAACGTGCTAATGCTGTATACCTATGTGTGGTACCCGTACGGGTTAATTATGGCACTAAACAAGTTGTGACGTATGCATTTCTTGACCAAGGCTCCACCCATACCTTTTGTAATCAAAAACTGGTTAAAGCTCTTGGCATTTCTGGGGTCCCTAACGAACTTACTTTAAACACTTTAACTGGCTCGAAAAGCCATCAAGGCTATGCTTTCAGTCTTTCTGTCTCATCGTTAACTGAAGATGAGACCTTTAGTTTGCATGATGTTTTGTCTATTGAAGACATTCCTGTAACACCTAATGCCATCCCCGTTGACAAAGATTTAAACAGCTTTCCTCACTTACGAGATTTGAATTTTCCTCAAGTTCACGGAGCCACCGTGACCTTGCTTATCGGCGCTAATGTACCTGAATTATTTTGCACGCGCAATGTGCGCAAGGGGGCTCGAGGGCAACCCATAGCTGTTCAAACCCCTCTGGGATGGTCTTTATTAGGTCCCTCGCTTTCTCTCTCTACTTTCAGCAACTGCTCTGTGAATTTTGTGACGTCCGATCAATCTTTGCAATCACAAATCAGTCGGTTGTGGGAGACTGATTTTGGCAATCAAACTTCCATTTTCGACATCCCCACTTCGAAAGAGGACCGCATTGCTTATGACATCATGAATAACTCTGTTAAATTTGTAGCAGGGCACTATCAACTACCGCTTCCATGGAAATCCGGCTTGGAGCTACCTACCGACAGCCACGTGATGGCGGAACGACGTCTTTCGAGCTTGAAGAAAAGACTTACTTCAAACACGGTGCTGTGCAGCAAGTATGTGGACGTAATGGAAACTTATATTAGCAAAGGCTACGCTAGACGAGTTCCATATAACCCTCTAGTCACCAATAATGCTAAATGGTACTTGCCACACCATCCTGTCTTGCATCCTCGTAAGCCCAATAAGGTTAGAGTTGTTTTCGATTGTGCAGCGAAACATAAGGGCATTTCTCTTAATGATGCTTTATATCAGGGTCCAGTTCTAACCAATTCTTTAGTGGGAGTACTAATTCGTTTTCGGGAAAACCCTATTGCTCTAGTTGCGGATATCGAGCAGATGTTCCATCAGATTAAAGTTGATCCCATTGATTGTGATGCTCTTAGATTTCTTTGGTGGCCAAATGGGAATTTTACCCAACCACCCGTTACGTATCAAATGCTAGTCCATTTGTTTGGAGCTACCTCTTCACCCAGTTGTGCTGCCTTTTCTCTACGTCAAACTGCTTACGACTATGGCAAGAAATTTGACTCTTCTATTGCCAACATTGTGTTGCAGAATTTTTACGTAGACGATTGTCTCTGCTCTGTATCGTCTATTGCCGACGGTATCAAAGTTACTAAACAATTGCCTGCCCTGCTTCGCTGCGGAGGTTTTCGCTTAACTAAATGGCTAACTAATCATGAGCAAGTTTTGCAGTCTATTCCAGCGACAGAACGTGCTTCATCAGTGCAACAACACGAACTGGACGGAGATGTCAAGGAGAGAGTGCTGGGTGTCTACTGGAACGTCCAAGATGACGAGTTCGGATTCAACGTTAGTCTACCGGAAAGACCGTCTACTCGTCGTGGGATCTTATCAGCCGTGAGTTCTTTATATGACCCACTGGGGTTTGTTGCCCCAGTCATTTTGGAGCCTAAGGTAATGTTGCAAAATCTATGCAAACAAGGCTTAGGTTGGGATTCTGAAATTTCTGCTGCAGAAACCCAAGATTGGGAACTTTGGCTAAACAGTCTACCTGAACTCTCTAACTTACGCATTCGTAGATGTATTAAACCCGTAGCGTTTGGTGACGTAGTTCAATGTGAAATTCACCACTTTGCGGATGCTTCGTTTGTAGCTTATGGATCTTGCGGCTATATTCGACTCACTGATGACAAAGGGAATATTCACTGTTCCTTTCTGATAGGAAAATCTAGGCTCTCACCTATAAAAACCGTGTCCATTCCCATACTTGAACTCACTGCTGCCGTACTATCTGTAAAGTTAGATAAGTTGGTGCGTAAGGAACTTGACGTGATTAACTGCCCCTCTACGTTTTGGACAGATTCCACTGCCGTGCTTTTTAGCATTAAAAATTCAACGAAAAGGTTCCCCGTGTTCGTTGCTAACAGGCTTGCTATAATAGAAAAACATTGCAATGCCTCACAGTGGCGCCATGTTCCCACTAAACTCAACCCAGCTGATGTAGCTTCCCGTGGGGCCTTCGTTAATAGCATTGTTTCTCACAACCCATGGCTTTCTGGCCCAGAATTCTTGTGGCATTCTGAAACCCACTGGCCTTCTGATCCTATAACCAATGAGCAAACAAGCCTGGAGTCATTACCTTCTGACTTTATTCCCAAAAAACGAGAGGCAATTGTAAATGTTACTGCCGCATCTAAGCCTATTTCTTGCACTGTTATTGATCGACTAATTGAAAGATATTCGTCTTTGCCTAAACTTCTGAAATCTACTGCTTGGATAATTAGATACATACGGTTTTGTCGTGCAAGAAAATCAAGCACCCTCTTCTCATCTTACTTATCAGCTGACGAACTCCAATATGCCGAACGTGCATTAATTAAATATGTTCAGCTTCAACATTTTTCAGTCTTGTTTAAGTTGTGTTCCAGCAAGAATCCTGCGTTGGCTAAAGACTCGCTCGCAAGATCATTAAGAAAGCTTCATCCGATGTTGGTTGACGGAGTTCTTTGCGTTGGAGGTAGGCTGGAGCGCGCTCCAGTCGACTATGGTAATAAGCATCCTGTTATACTCCCCAATAATTTGCATCTAACAGATTTATTTATTCAGAAGCATCACCTCGAGGTTGAACATTCCGGCGTGGGACATACTTGGACTTCATTACGTCAGCGCTATTGGATAGTCAAGGGAAGCTCTGCTGTACGTCGCGTCATCGGCAACTGCATTTATGCAAGAAACGAAATGCTTCCGCCTGCAAGCAGCTGATGGCTGATCTCCCTGATGGTAGAGTGCAACCTGATTTGCCCCCCTTCACCCACGTTGGAATAGACTATTTCGGTCCCCTATTCGTTAAGCAAGGCCGCAGTCACGTTAAGCGTTACGGCTGCTTGTTCACGTGCTTAACGATGCGAGCTGTACATATCGAAATTGCCCATGGCTTGGACACTAATTCGTTTTTAAATGCCTTGCGCTGATTTATCGCCCGCAGATCAAACCCATAACATATCTACAGTGACAATGCTACGAACTTTACCGGCGCTGAACGCGTTTTGCGGGAATCGTTACAAGCATTCGATCAACACCAAATCAATGATTATTTAACAACACTGAAAATCAATTGGCATTTCAACCCTCCCACCGCCAGCCACATGGGTGGTGCGTGGGAGCGGATGATTCGATCGGTTCGTCGCATACTTTCAATCACTTTCAAAGACCAAGTTTTGACCGACGATACATTGCCCACTCTAATGAACGAAATCGAATCCATTATCAATTCACGACCCTTAGTGCCAGTTACATTCAACCCTATGGACAATGAACCTTTAACCCCGAACCACTTGTTACTACTTCGTAATACTGTTACTCTTCCCCCTGGTATTTTTGACAAAAGGGACTGTTATGCGCGGCGCCGTTGGGCACAAATTCAATTTTTATCGGACCAGTTCTGGCGCCGTTGGATCCGTGAATATTTGCCAAATTTGCAAGAGCGCCAGAAATGGTTTCAAAGTGTACGCAATGTAACCAAGGGCGATATTGTTTTGATTGTCAATGACTCGCAGCCAAGAGGTAAATGGTGCCTTGGCAGGATCTTAGAGACTTATCCAGACAAGAAAGGTGCTGTTCGCTCTGCACTTATCAAAACTGCCAACTCAATTGTGAAACGCCCAATTACAAAACTGTGCCAAGTTATCGAGTCTACCTCTAATTAATTCAGCTCATGTCCAATGCAAACATCTCAATCTATTAAGCCTAGTAACATTTGTGTGTATTTGCTGTGAATTTATTTTCCCCCGTGCCTTGTCGACATCTCTGAAGTCACACTATATTTAAATGTTAAATTTATGTTGTATGGCCTTTCTGTTCCGGAATACGACTTGTGTACATCTAAAAATGTCTATCTTTGTTTCCATTTTTGCCGCGGGGATTTGTTACGTCGTATTCTTAGTTTTGTTCTTTGTTGCCCACTAGTGGTCTGTGTTCTTATTGTTTGGCTAACGCTAGTTCTGTTTATGATTTGCCAAGTCGCCGGAAGCGATGCATCATTTTCACACTGACAAAATCTTCACGCGTGAAGATTTGGTCAATTCAGTTCAGCATTCTTAGCATCAGGTTGTTCTGATTTTTTGGAATTCTCTCTCTATCGTAAGCTGCAGTGAATTTGAACTCGCATTTGACTACCTGGCAAAATCAATCGGTATGTATTTGTTTATAATTTCTATTTCGCGTTAGTCTTCGTATATCTTGCTTTCTATAATTTTATGGTAATGATATGGGAGCCGAGAAGCACACCTTTTTACTGGTTTTTCGGGGGTTGGGTGTGGTTAGTCTGGGCATGTGAATGCTTCACATGGTCTTGGCTCCGATATTTTTACAGGGTTTGGAAGTAATTGCTATACTACGTTTGAACGTTTTCGTTTGTTTTCAGAAACCGCAGTACGCAGTATGCAGTATGCAATAAACAACAACTCCAAAAAGCTGCGCGTTTCGATTCTTTCCTGTGTACAGGTATAGGGCTGCGCCAGGAGCCCAGAGTGTACCCTACACTGGGCATCTGATTTGGCTCATTACCTGGATTTGCTATAGAGGAAGGACTAGAACTGCAAGTTAAAAAATTTTCTATCCTATCAAAATTGGGAGACGTGGTGAGCAAATTAGTGCAACTCAAACATGTCACAGAGGGTTTTTTTGCTGCTGGGCGATTTTTTGTAATTTTTTGGAAAAAAATGGCTATTTTAATGCGATTCGGATCACATTTCGCACGTTTTCAGAGCCATTTGAAAGAACAAAATTTTTGATGTTTGAAAGCCAATTGAAAAAATCCCACCCTTTACTTCAGGTCAAGTTCAAAACACGTTTAAAATCTTGCATTTTGGGGTTAAATTTTGTGACTTGGCCCAAGCCAGGGAAATCAAGGTACATTGCTTTCTGCAACATTTTTAGCATTAAATACTGCACTTAAAATTTTGCCTTTGAAGATTTTTGTTTTGTCATGAAAATAACCAGTTTTAGGAATATATGTACAACCAGGGGCCCAGGCACCCTAGATTCAAATTCAATAATTTGTTCAATAAGCATTTCCCCTCACTAGGTTTTTTCAAAAGCATTTTGTTGAGTGAAAACTGAAGCGATAGAGTTCGATTGTTATTTAAAGTTGGTAATTCAAAGTTAGTTAAAGTTGGTACATTAGATGCCATAAATGGTTTACTAATCATGTTATTGTAATATAAAAGTTAGCTGGGGGCCGAAAACATATTATTGCATAAACAAATTAGATAAGTGCCTGAGATTGCACCTTTTTGAACAAAAACACTGAATTTCTCCCGGCTAGTCCATTTGAATTGGTTGGTAAAAATTTTAAATTGAGAGGGCGTGGGCCCCCTGGTGGTCAATTTTAATATTAAGTTATTGCTAATTGCTGTGGTACGCTTGTACTGCTGCACTCCAAAAATGCTAAAAGAAACTGAATAATTAGGCTTTGTGTCATCATTTTTATCATTGGTAGCTTTTAAATTTGGGGGGGAGGCAGAGCGCTCGGTCCTTCTGGCTATGCCTATGGTTTAATGATGACCGTACAAGTTTGTCCTCACATCAACAAAAACATTTACCATAATAGAAATACCAAGCTTTAACACCAAAAAGAATTACTATAAGTTTAAAAACTAAAAATATAAATAAAATTAAGCTGAAACAAGGATAAAATAGCAAATACGAATTTTCGTGACGATGTACTGGTAAGAAAATAAAATTTACAACTGGGCAAATCGTCAGCCTCAAAATAAAAAAACAACAAGTCAAATCTATCAAGGTCGTCAACTGTAACATCAATGCTGCAATTAAATTGCAAAGTAGGCTACTTACAATGGTGCAATACGTACACTGTTTGCGCAATGTACACAACCAAAGTACCGCGATTTGTTGACAAATAATATGCATATACATTGAAGTCAAATACTTCTGTGACAATATTATTTGTCACTTCTCAACATCGGTATGTATTTTTCCGTAAATACAATGCACGAAATTTAGTATGGAATTGGTATGGAAGATTGTCTTCCATTCCATTTTTGAAATCTTCCATTCCATACCATTCTAGCATCTTCCACATTCCATACCAAAAGTTCCATTCCATTTTCCATTCCATACCATGCCCTGGCAATCAAGGTCAGGACACACTGTCGATTTGTTTGTTAGAAGATCCAAATCTGCTGATGAATCAGATAGCACAGTTATTTTTGTAACAGGGCATTGATAATTATGTTACTGGTCCAATGTAGCAGGTCCTACTCTTTTATTTGGTACTTGAAATGCATAGAGCCAAAATCTGAGCATAGCCTATAATTTCATTTGATCTTTTCAAGACAAAACTATATTTAGTTTCAGCAATAGTTTGGCATTTTGATCATTCATTCAGCTTTGATAGCTCTCATTGTAATTTAAATCTTTAGCGTGACTTGATACAGTACATCGTATGCCACCGCAGAACTCAAATTGAAATGCCATATACTAATAAAAGAAATTATGCTGCATTCAATGATGCATTTATCAAAGTAGCTAAGGTAGATTTCGCCAGTGGAATATAATTTTGTCGCACCCAAACTATGTGTTTCAAATTGTTCTTGAATGCTTGCTCGTTAATTTTTATTGTTTTAAAACTTGCCTGATGGCTAAAGTTGGATATAAGGCTCCTAATGGCTAGTTTTTGTAAAAATGTAGCAAGTGGCCAAAGTTAAGAATTTCATCCAAACTTTAGCCACCTACTGATTTAAAAACAAAACGGACTTTAAATAGTGTGATCAGTTAAAAAAAAGCTTAAATAAGAAGAACAAGCCAGCCTCTTAGATTTAGCACCAAAGTTTTGTTAATACATGAACTATAGTGTAAATTATCAAAACAACAGTTCAAAAAATGGCCAAAGTAAGGGCGTTTTACGATAGACTATGATCAGTGCTGCGGTCTTAAACATACAAAAAGATGGGTTCCAAACACCTAACTCTCAACCATGGCTCTTAAAACTGCATGCGGCTCTCGACTGCCCTTTCTGTGGCTCTCACTAACTCCATGAAAATTATCCTTAGTCAATTCCAAGTTTCGACCAAAAATCGGCACTACAAAATGGCGAACACTTCTTTTTCATTTTTATTTTCGGCATCGCTTAAAATTGACCAAAAAATGACACTACGAATTGGTGGAAAATGTTTTTTTGCTTTTATGGTCTTCACCTAAATTGGGCCGAAAAATACCTCAACAAAACGACCAAGACCTTTTTCAGGTTTGGTCTTTACCTAAAAAATTGGGTTATCAGGTTATTTGCATTCGACTCCACGCAAACTCACGGTTGAAAATTCGGCCCTGTAATCAAAAAAAGATTGAGAACCACTGTTCTAAACAGTAAATAGTGGCATACGCATAACCAGATATTTGCTGGGGAGGAGGGGGATTAAACCAAAAGATTTTACATTCTAAAAATGCTTCTTCAATTGGACAGAGTGCTAAACAGACTAGAGCAACTCAAGTGCATCTAAAACGTCCTGTTTTTGTAATTTTTCGGAAAAAAATAGCAATATTAATGCTATGTGGATCATATTTTGATTGTTTTTAGAGCTGTTTGGAAGAACTAAGTGCCAAGATTTAGAAGCCAGTTAAAAAAATAAATTGCCCAGCACCTTCAATCCTCCTTTTAAGATCATGTCTAAAACACATTTGAATGCTGCAGTTTAGGGGCAAATCTACCAAGTCACTTAGCTAAGGAAAAGAGGGGTGGTTTATATCCCTCCCTGCTGGTCACGCCACAAATTAAGTGTGAAGAATCTATTAAGTAACAAGTGAGCAGGCTTCAGGCTTGCAGCAAATCCAAAACTGTTCCGAAATTTGTTGCACTTTCAGCCACCTTTAAATTTAGTAGCATTGTAGTCAATTTTAGCAGAGACATTTTATTCTGACTGTACTTGGGGCTAGGGACTACCTGAGCTTACTTTGAAAAACAACAGATAAAGCAAGTAGACCAAGCCTACCCTCGACAACACTACTGCCTTTGATTGTCCTTTATAAACTACACGCAATTGCATTACAGGGAATGTTTTCTTGCAAGCCTTTTTAATACAGTAGTTCAGGGTTTGGATCCAATTTACATGGTTTGTTCCTATGAAAAATGTGTTTGCCCAACCATCTTTATGGCACTCTTCTCTTCAGTCATACAGCTATGCAGTAACCACGAGTATAGCTTACTGCATGGCCTGAAAAACCTATGCAATCCAGGAAGGTACTGTAGAAGGCTTTAACAGCAACTTTGTTTCTAGATACAATATTTTAATCTTTCCGCTCATTCTTTCCAAATGCTCGCTCTGCATGAAAACTGAAAGAACTTTCTGTTGAATTGATAACCCTTTGGGGGAAACAGCCCACAGGCCAACACAAACTAAAGTTCGATATGACATGAATAATTTTAATTGTGCTTTTTCGAAATGCTGGTTTTGAAATTTTGACCTTGTAGTGGTTCGTGATTGTGCAGGGCCAGCATTATGATATCATACACTGGAGTGATTAGCCTACCAACACAAGAAAATCATTACCATATCGAAGCCCAATGTTTGTGGCTAAAAACGCTTTACGTCGTATATTTGAAATACATACCAGTATTTCTCTACCAAGAAAAAACAACTAAATGTGGTAAATTGTAGACTATGCTCTATTGAAACCACAATTGCAACTAGCCTATATATTTTTTCTAGCGGATTAGCAGATTGGCTAAAATAATTAGCTTCGATAACCAGTTCGTTAACCTTTTTGAATGATAGCAGAACCGCTAATCTGTAACTGAAAATGTTAGCTTCGCTAATTAGCGGAATAGGCTAGCAATTTGTGTCCCTCTATGCATATTTCCTATTGGGGCCTAGCAATCTACCCACTGGGGTGGCCTGCCATAATGAAAGACTTCCAGACATAATTTGTAAAAGGGTGCTTAGCACCAGTGGCGGATCCAGAAAATTTTGGTGGGGGGGGATTTGAAGCCAAAACCTCAAAAATTCGGATGTCTTCACCAAAATTGAGAGTGATTTTTCAGCCGAAATCGGAAATTCAAACGTTTTTTTCGCCCAAAATCAGGTGGTCTCCAAAAAAAAAAAAAAAAAAGGTTTTCGCCAAAATTGAGACTGATTTTTCGGGCGGATTCGTTACGTTTAGGTCGGTGGGGGGGGATGCATCCCGAGATGGAGCCGAATTATTCAAAATAAGGGCTGATTTTTCGGCCAAAATCGTAACTTTTAGGCCGGCCAAAATCGTAACAAAATCGTAACCCCCCCATCCCCCCCCCTAAATCCGCCACTGCTTAGCACTGGACTATAATATGCTTTCGAACTGAATAGGCCAGAGGCCTACTAGGTACCGGTACCTTACTAGCCGTTAAAGCCCTTAGCAGTCTGAACTCTAAAGGCAAAATGATCAATTTCTCTTGGCTACCAACCTTTGCACAATCAATTCCTCTAGGCTACCAACCTTTACACTCTGAGCTTTTATGTTGAAAAAGCCAAGATCTTAATACACTAGGAAAAAGCCTAG
This sequence comes from Trididemnum nubilum, assembly GCA_963965965.1. Classification (NCBI taxonomy): domain Eukaryota; kingdom Metazoa; phylum Chordata; class Ascidiacea; order Aplousobranchia; family Didemnidae; genus Trididemnum; species Trididemnum nubilum. The sequence goes on from OZ014479.1 coordinate 12,551,089, forward strand.
ATCTCAATATTAATGGCCTAGGAGATAGGCCTACCCAATTCCTCTTGGCCACTACCTTATGCAATCAATTCCTCTTGGCTACCAACCTTTGCGCTCTCCGCTGTTATTTTGAAAAAGCCTAGACCTTAGTATTAGCGGCCTAGATACCAGCTAACATTGTAGCCCAACCAGTCTTTACGCTCAGAGCTTTCACTTTGAAAAAGCCTAAACCTAGAGTCCCTTAATATTAGTGGCCTAGATACCAGCTAACATTGTAACTCAACCAGTCATTACACTCTGAGCTCTTTTATTTTGAAAAAGCCAAGACCTTAATACTAAAAAAAGCCTAGACCTAATATCACTTTGCAGCTTAATTCCTCTTGGCTAGCTTACCAACCTTTACGCAATCAGGCTGTCCTCGTAGACCTTAATACTAAGAAGAAGCACCTTAATATCACTTTACAGCCTAAAGGTGCGTTTAGACTGAACGCGAAGCAACGCGAAGCAACGCGAAGCGAAGGTTGGCGACCTTCGCGAGTGGTCGATTACGTCACTCGCGAAGGTTGCCAACCTTCGCGAGTGGTTGCTAATCTTCGCGACTGGTTGCTTCATAGGCTAATTTTAATAACTTACTTTTAAAATGTATTCAATGAGCAGAAAGCTTTGTGTACTTTATTATTGAAGCGCTATTATAGTAATCACGGGTTCTGTTTCGTCATAGCGCGCTGGAATTACCGGTAAAACGAAGATTAAGTTTATATTATGTTATCACGCAATAACCATGAAGAAGAATCTAGACTAATAATAGCTGAGGTAACAAAACAAATCTTGAGAAAAAAGTTTGTGACGTATAAGTGAAAAACGAAGTACAGTAGATCGAATTTGGAAATAAAGAGACTAGTCATTTCTTTAAAAACGTAATAGTACAGCCTATTTACTAGCTATCAATGATTTGTTTAGATCCTTCCACTGAAAACTTGCCATAATCTGATAATCAGTTTTGACGATGACAGTTCTGGGTTTTAATGCAGAAACGCAAAAAGCTGGAAACAGATGTCAAAAGTTCTCTTTAGGTGTTTTTTACTCAGTTAACAAATCCTTAAACGCTTTCACCATCCTTGTCTCTTTATGGTAGTGGTTGATCAAGCGGTATCTTGTAGAGTGTAGACCAATAGGCTAGTCTACAGGTACATTTAAATCATTAACTATGTTGTTTTTTTGATGTGATTTTTCTTTTTCAGGCAAGCATGTTATGATACCTGTAGTAAGCTTAAACAGTTGTTTGTATTTGTTATTTAGTGCTGTTTATGAATACTCCCAGTGTTAACGCTATGAGTGAAACTGAAAGCTGGATTTGTCATCAGTTATGTAGTGGATTTTTTGCTTATTGTGCAATGGATTGCTGTGTTGATTTGCTGGAGAAAGCAAAAAAACATTGCAGTTTTTGCATGATTTGACACAATCATCGAAGGACAAGAATTTAGCACAGTAATACCAGCAGTTGCTTTGAGGAAAAGTCAGCTTCTAAAACTAGCGGAGCGCTTATTGATGTTTAGTGCGAAGTTAAATGCTTTTGAGAGCATTTTATGATGATGATGATTTTATTAGTTTGCATTTTCTTGCGGTACCAGTAGGCTACGTTGCGACGGTCGTGTTTACCTCAAAGGGCTTCGCTCCAAACCACCGTTTGTAAGATACAGACAAACTTATAGCTGTAAGGTCAAGCCCCCTCTTCTTAGCAAGTTTTTGGTTATGTCCCTGATAAAAAACATTTAGATTTTTTTATGTGAAAATTGTTACTCAAGCATCTGAATAAAAGTGTAGTTAGTTCTCACATTTTCATGTAACTGACGCTTCCTTCCCAGTCCAATTATTTTTATTATAAATGCTGTATCAAGTTTTTTGTTTAGTGGTGACTAATGAGAATGGAACAATATTAATGAACTTGCTTGGCGGGTACTTCTCTACCAATCCTAGTAACCTGAGCAAAAAAATAGAACTCACTTTCTACTGGTTAGATACCGGTATGTATTGGCTTTCTAGTTCATCTAAATACACTGACTGTAATTGTAATGATTGAACTTCAGACCTAAAATAGTTTACTTTGTCACTTTATTCACCATGTAAAGCAGTTAAAATTTTAAAAGGCAGTAAAAATATTTTAAAATTCACAAACAACTAAATTCAGATATTACGCAAAGACACAGTAAATGAATATTTAACACACTTGACACTTCTATTTTCATCACATAGGACTGGAGTAAAAAATCACTACCAGACTACAATATTCATTATAAAACTTGGGGAAGTCCAAAACCAGAAAACCTTTGCTTCCAGTTCAACTTGATCATGATCACAAACCTTCAGAAACAAGAACTTTTAAGAGGACATTCAGAAGAAAAAATTCCATGTTTGTAGCTATTCAAAGAAGTGACTACTAATTAGGCCAATTCAAAAGTTCATTGTTCATAGGAATTTTTCGATTTTTTGTATCTATCTAGCTGTTGTAGGTAGCAGTGTAGCTTGAAACCAATTCTAAATACAGTTTTATTCACCAAGTTGGCTTGGTCAAGTAGGCTAGACAGTGAAAAAACTTTTGCGAGTTTTCCAGTACTCAAGGAATTGTTCAATTGTGGTTACTTTTAAAACAACAAGCTAACAAACAATGGGTAAAAACACATTCAAAACTAGCCTGTTGGTGGGTTATTTTATATTCTGAAAAAACAGCAACACCATGTTAGTTTAAGTTTACTTTAGGACAAAAAAGCAAAAGCTGCTCAGCCAAAAGAACCACTGGACTGATACAATAGCTTCTGCTATGCTGCACAGAATAAAAAGTTTTGTTTTAAAAGCTAGATACCGTGGGGCTAGGCCTACTGCTTTGGTGTATTCATTATAATGAAGCTCTGAGATCCAGCATAGCTATGAAAAATCACTCTAGGATTTACAGCCTTAGCTGTTTAGATCCAAACTAACTTGGCTAGCCTAGGGCTATCGCGAATCTAACTTTGCCAACAACCTACCGGTACTCTTTGGACTGATAAATAGGCGCTAAACCATACAAATATACTATTTACATTATTTTCTAGCAAACTGCGATCGTAAAAATCTGATCAGTGATTTAGTAAGTGATCTTACTACAGCCTGCAAGCAAGCGATGTAGCGCAACTGCTCGCGAAGGTTGCGAGCGGTTGCAACCTTTCGCGAGCTGTCGATGACGTCAAATTTTGGTTGCTTCGCGTCCAGTCTAAACGCACCTTAACTCCTCTTGGCTACCAACCTTTACCCAATCTTTGAATCAATTTCCCTTGCTGATGCAGCAGCTTTTCAACATCGGAAACCGCACCGGTGCAACAGCTTTTTACATTGCAAACCGGGCCGGTGCTCTAGACACTGCCTTAAGGATAACCTGCAACCCAGAACTCTTCCATGACAACTTGGCTGTTTATGACCTTTGCTGCATCTGAAGTTTTTCCATGGTTTTCTGACCAATTTGCCACCAGCCACCAGCCCCCCATTGCAGATTTCTGGCTACCAGTACGCGCCTGATTTAACCCTTGTTGAAAAAGCCACAGTACAGTAACCTACCGTATTTTATTCGCTCTGTTCTGCTGCAGCCAGCACATTTTTATTTTTGAATTAAGATACTGTATGTACTAACCAGCTAACTGTCTTTCATCAAGCACAACCCAGAACCGTTCCATGACAACTTCGCAGTTTACGACCTTAGCTGCTTCTAAAGTTTTTCTATGATTTTTTGGCCATTTGCCTAGCCAGTAGACGCATAGAATTTTTGCGGACTAAAAACGGTAAAACGCGGAATATAGTGGTAAAGCTCTAGGTGGCGCTCTACCTAGTAACCGCCATATTGGTTCTAAACTATTGCAGCTGTACCGTAGTTACGAAGTGGTAAGAGTGTTTTGATGGTCAAATTAAACTAACTGGCATGTGTTCAATTGCGTCGCTGCTGTCCTATTTCGCTAATGAGCTGAAATCGGTTGATAAAGGGGAAAATCATTTCCAGTCACGTCATGTGGATGCATTTCAATACTCTGAGGGGTCGTTGACCGGAAAAGTGAATGCAAGTATGAAAGACAAATCATACGAAGTAACGGTAAGTCAGCATGTTTATGACTCAGAAGTTGGTTATGATGCCAGTATTAATCTTTTGCGTGACATTACAAAAATAATTAAAAGAAGAATGTCTTGTACTTTAAGAGTTGTAGCAATTTTGAGGGGCTTAGGCCAGTAGTTACCAGTACTGGTAACTTTCCAACTTTTACTATAGGGCTTTTGGGCTATATTTTTACTTGTTGTCACATTTCAAGTTATGGTAGATTCAAGGTTGTACGGCCACGCAACTGCTCTGGGCATGCCACAGGCTAACTGATTTCAGTGCCAGTAGGCCTCGTCTACCAGTAAGCTGTTTTTACAAAATTTGCAATCATAGCTGCATCTTGATTTTGGCAGACTGGTAGCCTACCTCTACGGTAGCGTCATACTTGGACACTGCCCTGTGGTAAGAGGTAACAGCTGCAAAATTGAAATTGAGAGCAATTGCTAATGAGAGCAAAATCGCAATTGAGAGCGCTTTCACAATTACCAGAACCGGTACGTAGCAATCACTATGAACACAGATCCAAATCGGTACCAGTACTATTGTCAGTGATGCAGTTAACTGGTTGAGTTTTATCTACCACTCCCTTAGTTTTTGGGACATAAGATAAATTTCGATAATATTACATTGAAAGCATTGTGGTAGCTACAGTCAGTGGCGGATTTAGGGGGGGGGATGGGGGGGATGCATCCCCCCCCACCAGCCTAAAAGTAACGATTATGGCCGAAAAATCAGCCTCTGTTTCGAATAATTCGGCTCCATTTCGGGATGCATCCCCCCCCCACCGACTTAAACGTAACGAATCCGGCAAAAAATCAGTCTCAATTTTGGTGAAGACCTTTTTTTTTTTTTTTTGGAGACCACCTGAATTTGGGCAAAAAAAACGTTTGAATTTCCGATTTCGGCCGAAAAATCAATCTCAATTTTGGTGAAGACCTTTTTTTTTTCTTTTTTTTTTTTTGGAGACCACCTGAATTTGGCGAAAAAAACGTTTGAATTTCCGATTTCGGCCGAAAAATCACTCTCAATTTTGGTGAAGACATCCGAATTTTTGAGGTTTTGTGCTTCAAATCCCCCCCCACCAAAATTTTCTGGATCGGCCACTGGCTACAGTATCATATATTTGTACCGGAAACTCATGTCTGTTATTTCAGATACACCTCAACGAAGATATGGTCATTCAGTCTACACAGTGTGAATGTCCTAGAGGAGATCATAAATGTAGCCATGCTGCTGCTTTATAGATTTATGGAATTCATAATCTGAGTAGAACTGATGTGGAATGTCAATGGAAAAGAAAGAAGTCTGATTTGCCGACAACAACAGCTGCAGCAGAAATGTTTCCTAATATACCATACCGCCCACTTTCCAGGCTGCCTAATGAAGAAGATCGGTCATTTTTGTATAAAGAATTAAGTGCTATTGGCAAGTTTACTGGGCTCTCCTGGATTATGAACCCAGAAGTGCCTCAACAGACAATAAAGACCAGTGCCCCATTAATAGATAGTGTGATTAAAATCGTTTTAGAAGCTAAAAAAGATGAACGACCATTTTTGTTTAAAAAATTAATGGCTGTGGATAAACTTAAAATCGCAGCCGTTAATCAGGAAACTATTGGGCAACGAGACAATGAACTTTGGCACAGCGTAAGAAAAGGTCGTCTGACAGCAAGTAATTTTGGTGCAGTTATTAATGCAAAAAAGTTTACTCCCTCTTTGAAAAAACAATTATTCGGAGAATATGACTTACAAGGCGTGAAAGCTGTTTCATGGGGCATTTCCCATGATGATGATGCGATAAAGCAATTTTGCAATGAAACAGGAAAAAGTGTTGAAAAATGTGGAGTATGGCTTGATGAAATAGGTTTGCTTGGAGCATCACCAGATGGTAGAGTAAATGATGAAAATGCAATACTTGAAATCAAATGCCCTTTTTCAATTCGTGATGAATTTGTGCTCAGCGGTGTGAGCAAATCTTCATTTTGTTTAATGTTAGAAGGTGAAAATTTTGTTTAAAAAAAAAACACAGATATTGGCATCAGGTTCAAGGAAAATTACACTTAACTGGGATGGACTTGTGTTATTTTCTTGTGTGGACAACAAAAGAATTAATTACCATTAAAATAAAAAAGGATGAAAACTGGAATACAAATCTTGATTATCTAAGGAGTTTTTATATGAAGTATATATATCCAGAGTGGTGTCCTGATGAAACTTCTCAAACTACAACTGTGACAATTTTGGTAGAATAAGTGTGGTGAATTGATACCGGTATTGTTTTTGTTTTGTTTCTGTGGTATATTAATACTTAGTCGCAGAAGCCCAAAAGAAAGTGAATCATTTGCAGGGCCTCAGAGAGAATTTTTTCCAGGGGGAACGAAGGTCGATGCCGGGTCCCCAAATCTCTTCCAAAATGACCAAAAAAAAGGTCTCCACTGAAATTTAATCCCATTTTTTGCCCAAAATTAGGTGAAGATCAAAAAAAAAGAAAAAAAGTCTCCACTGAAATTTAGTCGCATTTTTTGCCCAAAATTAGGTAAAGACCAAAAAAAAGAAAAGATCTTCACCAAAATTTAGTCCCATTTTTTGCCCAAAATTAGGTGAAGACCAAAAAAAAAAGGTTTCCACTGAAATGTAGTCCCATTTTTTGCCCAAAATTAGGTGAAGATCAAAAAAAAGAAAAATGGTCTCCACTGAAAGTTAGTCCCAAAATTATATGAAGACCAAAAAAAGAACACCAAAAACACTTAACGTGGGAACCTGAACTCTTCCGGGCCCCCCTAGTCCCAGGCCCAGGTACGTTGTACCCCCTGAACCCCCCTCTCATAGGCCCTGATCATTTGTATCAGGGGTCTTGTAAAGATACATTGTTTGTTATATTACAATGATAAAGTGGTTCTTTTTTTGCTACTGCTGCATTTTTGTAATGCTAATTTAATGATGTTCGTGGTCATTTGAAGTATGTTGATCTATAGCATGTGTATTTAGAGTAAACAAGTGGCATGAAAATTTTTAACTTTTGCAATACCATACAATGACAGTTTTTTAACTTGTTGCTCTGATTCGCACTGCAATAATATTAATAGTAGAATATGAGGCTATGCAACCACTAAAGAAGTGCAGCTGGATATTGCTGTGACTTGTGAGTTTACGTGCTCGCAATATCTTGTTTTTTAAATTTGACTATCTAGATTGTCAGAATCTTCTTATACACTGTCTTCTCAATTTCCAGAGTGCTCAATGGGCATGGGCAAGAGCCACTTAATTTAATAAATTTTAAATGATTTTTAATTTAATAAATTTTGATGATTTTTAACTGAACTTCTTTAATAAATTTTAATGATTTTTGACTGAAATTCTTGCACCGTTGTCAAAATCTTCTGTAGTGTAGAAACTTAGAATAGTGTTTGCAGCGAGAACTAGTTACATAAAGGTTAATTCAAAATAGGCACCATCAAGCTATAAAAAATGTATGCTAGGCTTTTTACTTACATGTAGTGGTGAAGAGTGCCAATCAGTTGTCACAGGCTTGAAACTATTAATGCACATGATGTGTCATGGTAAGAGGCTGCGTATTGTAGCAGTATGGCATTGGTTTGAGTTCTATTTCCATTTCAATATGGTACACAGACGTCGTTGTTGTGCCTTTGAAAAGGACACTTAACACAAGTTTTGCACGATTCTTGAACATTATCACTAAATAAAGCTTATACATCACATGCAATCTAAGCACAGAATTTAAATGATTAAGAATTATATTAGTTTTCAAAGTTTCAGTGTCATAGAAAACGAACGTTTATACATCACGGCATAATTTTGCAATACTCTTTTGTGCATGCATCAAACTGTAACGTTTATGTCAAAAGGACGCGTCCCAATGCGGTCGACCGGCTTGGTTGCACAACCTATCGAGCTACTTTCCGGGTTGACTTAATATTCCAAGGATCCATTTAATCTTTCACTAGTGGCTATGCTGGAGCTGACGCTACATCATCCCCCTCCCTTTACGCATTCAACGGCACTCCATCGTCTCCAACCAGCGCAAAGGAGAGCGTTCACCACTCCAACGTCCTAGCGAGTAGAAGCTAGTCATGCAAAAGTCACGTAGGCAGCGGCATTGAAGCGTAACCCTGTATTGCCTTTTTCTCATACATTTGGTTTAAATACGACATTTCGTCTCTTCAATGCTGCAAGCTGGGTGGTCGAGTGGTTAGTACGCTTAGCTCTCGATCCGCGGTAACTGGGATCGATTCGAGGATGGGTTGTGCATACGTGATACGGTATGCAGGAACCTCGAAAGTGAAGCATGTAGTCATCTTTTTTTGCTTCTAAACCTTGCATAACAGTTAGGGTTAGGGCAGCAATGCCAGTCTGAGGGGATAGCAATTACGTAGCAGCAGCTTTTTAGCTTACGAAAGCGACGTACCGTTACGCTTGAGTGCGGCTCCCTGCGTAAGTTTTGCACGACTAGCTCCTCGTGTCCTAGCGTGCTCGCCATTGTAACCTACGTGTCAAAAGGACGCGCCTCAATGCGGTCGACCGGGTCGGTTGATCAACCTATCGAGCTACTCTCCGGGTTGACTTAATAATCCAAGGATCCATTTAATCTTTCACTTGTGGCTATGCTGGAGCTGACGCTACAAAACTAACATCAGTACAGGCAAGTGAGCAGAAACAAAATACTGTACAATCAGGCAAATAAAAAAAATTGAAGTAACATTTAACAATACACTGATTACACTCCCGGACAATTTTGCACTCAAAGAACATCAGCTTATTTACCATATAACACTTGACTGAAATATTACGAGCTCATTTCCTGATCCTCAACACTGCTGAATTATTTTTAACCAAATGTTAGCAATTATTTTCACAATTTGAAATGCATCTCTTGAAGAACCAGGCCTATCTTGTAAAGTTCTTATAACTGGAAACAAAATACTGAATGGAAATTAAATTAAAATTAAACCTACACTTCAAGCATGCAATATAACACTGATATGAGATAAAATTACCCAATATTATTCGTATGCACAGCAATCCAAATTCAGAGGTTCAGATGCAGTGAAACATAAAACCATTAAAAACAGTTACATTTAAAACAGCAGTGGCAATATTCAAAACAAATTCAATCCAATAAAACATTCAAAACTGCTACTGGTACAAAAAGATTCTAAGATGGGGTAGTTTTAACATGTATAAACTACAGCCAGGTAAAATAATTACAAGTATCATTCAAATGCATTGTCATCCCATGCCTCTTTGATTAAAGGAAATTGCAAGTTAACTAAAGCAGCCACTACCTGAAAAATTGTATCTGCATTACTCCTCAACCACGATGGAATTAAGTTTAAAATTTTGAAACATTTAAGCCGTGCATTGGCCCGTTCCACATGGATTCGACATGCAGCAATGTGTTTTGTTTTAATAATTTCGGGTTTAGTAAGCTTACCATGCTCAAGAAATGGAGAAATATTGACTGTTACCCCTGTAGGAACTATGGTTTGAATCAAAAATCCTTTGTCTGCAAGTATAAGATCACCTGCAACAAAATGACTTAAAATTCCACACTTTTGAACAATTCCTTTGTCAGATGTGGACCCTGCATACAGCTCGCTAACATAAGTAATCACACCATTAGGGGCTACACCAACATGGGCCTTGAATGAGTTCATAGATCTATAACTGGCATAAGTTATTCGTTGTAAATCCATTCTTTTTGGCGTAACAACTTCTATATCAGTACAACCAATTACAATTCGGCAATTTGGAAAATGAACAAATGCTTCGGGAGCTGAGATCTTGTTCTTAAATCGTGACGGAATATGTGACATAATATCTTCAAATAACAGTTTATGCAAAACATGAATAAAAGCCAATATTATGTTGGCAATAGTTGTTTTACTACAAGAAAACAACCTTGCAAGATGCAAATTAGGATAGTTTTGCTTTAGTTTTATCAATGTGATAAGAATCTGGTCTTCGAAGTTAATGCTTTCTACTTTCCAACCATAAAAATAGGTAATGTTCTCTTTAAACCTTGTTACGTATGCTACAATTAGTAAAAAAAAGTTTTTTTGTAGGTATACCTGTTTCCATCCCTTAGAACTTCTTCATTTAAATTTCCTGCTGAATAAAATCGGTTTTGACCTTTTTTAAGCTCATTGACTTTTTCTGTGTAAATGTCTGTACTATTAGCACTAGAACTAATATCATTAACATTTGGTGTACTAATCGATGCAGTATCATCGGAATCAATATTTGGTGCAGTTTCATCAACACCACTGGACCCAAAAACTATTGAAGTAATGGTTCCTTCTCAGAGGTGGACAAAGTAGTCGAAAAATCTACTTAAGTAGAAGTATTGTTACTTACTCAAAAATGCCTTTCAAGTAAAAGTAGAAGTATGGCGAAGCATTTCCACTTAAGTAAAAGTAGGAAAGTAGTCAAAATTAATTCTACTTAAGTAATGAAAGTAGAAAGTAATTTCGAATTTCACGTGTTTGTTTATTCTTCAAAGGTTTGCTGTTGTGACGCTTACGATCAGTGTTCAAGCAAAGCCATACTTACGGTAGCATATCAAAAAAATGAAAGTTTTATTATTCTCTTGAAATTACACCGAAGCGTGTTACGAATACGATTTAGTAGGGACTCTGGGCTTATCTCCGCGCCTGGACAACACAGCTTGAGAAGAAATGTCGCAGCGATGGCGAGTCGTTAGCAACACTGTTCGTTAACCGGCTAGGGAATTGAACCCCAGACGGGCCGCAGCAAACGCAACGCCGTTAACCGCTAATCTTTTTCGTATGAACCAGGAGTAATGCGCATGTCTAGTTTGTCTACTGTACCATGCTAATCAGGGTTCGGTATGTTTTTTTTTTTAGTGAGACTGAGTCAACACCTGGTATTTGATGCAACGCAAAAACACACTACCCTAGATGACCTGTAAATGAATCGGCGTAACTATTCAATAAGTTTCGTAGTACTGTACAGTAAAACAAACTCGATACGTACTTATTGTACACGTTGTGAGGTGGAATAATGTTTACTTCGTTATTGTACACGTTGTGAGGTGGAATAATGGCTAGGTGTTTACTTCTACTTTACATAAAAGTCATTACTACTCAAGTAGCGTTACTTCGAGAGGATTTTACTTGAAGTAAAAGTAGAAGTATCAGAAATGAAAAATACTTAAGTAAGTCGCTCGTTACCGAAAATACTACTTAAGTAGTCTACTTAAGTAGAACTACTTCGTTACTGACCACCTCTGTTCCTTCTGCTTCTGCTACAGACCTAGTTTTCCTTTTCTTAACTGGCAAATTATCATTGGGAAATATTCTGTCTATATTCCACGTAAATATGGTAGGGTTGTTTTCATTTTTCCCCTCTTCAAAATGACAACTGCAAACTCTGGAATTTGCATTTGGTTCTCAGTCAGCTCTTCTGAAAAAAAAAAATACTAGCAACAATAAGTACCTTTAATGAATGAATATTGAAACCAAATAGTCAGTTTAGAGATAGTTTAATCAACTGTATGCAGTATGGTATTCTGACACAAAAAGTTTACCAATTTAGTCTTACACTTATTCAAAGTATAAATAGAGCACAGCGTAACTGTGTAGTAAGTTGAGTGAGCTCAATAACTCTTAGCGGTAATAAGGTATTAAGACAGCATCAAAATGGCTTGTTGCTGTAGCTGTGCAGTGATGTTTGTGCCTAGAGGCTGAGCCATTGGGCCAGATACAACTCATCTCTGATGTATCGATAAACCAAACACTGTAGTTTAATTCGAAGTTTACTGCAATTTATAAAGTGTATGACCCAAACTCAATACACAGCATTGCAAGTCCAACTTAATGGACTACCGAAAAGTGAGCAACTTCACTTACCAGAATTTAAAAGAGAGTATGGATTGTGCAGTGATCAGATTTACCGACTACCATCAGTAGTAACCTAGGCCTATCTGCCCATACCAGAATGTCAAAATATGCACAAACATGTTCATTAATCGTTGTATCTTATGGTACCAGTCACATGCATACATTGTGGTAAGATCTAGACCTTGCTTTACCAACAATATCAAAAAGCAACAGCCATGTTAAAAACTGCCATAGACTACCGGTACTTACCGTATCAGTGTTGTCCACTTTGAAAGCTTTCGCCGGTCTTTAGGAAATCTATGAAACCTACAGTCTTCACTTTCAGAATGATGATTACATTCTGGAACAAAACACTGGACCATGAAGATCACTACTTGCTGATAAAAACCGCTAAAAATAGTGAAATACTGTAGAATTTACAAAAACGCCTGTAAACAAACACGTTGCTACCGAGCAAGACTGATAGTTTAGAACCAGCAAAAGCGGGAGCTATGCGGAGCGCCACCTAGAGCTTTACCACTCTTCATGCCTTGGAGCGCGTGGAATTTTTGCCGAACAAACACGGTAAAACGTGGAATGTATTTTGCACACGGCACTAGTTTATTCCAAAGGTGTTTCTTTCATCCTCTTGTAAGAGCGCTCCTACGCAAATGAATTTACTAGAAAAGAAATACTCATGAAAAAAAATTGGTGCACACGGCCCTACTGCAAGTTTTTTTTTTTTGCTCTGGAGTGGTTTCTTTTGTACTCCTAGCCGGCGATCCAAGCGTTTTTATTCGCGCATCTGAAAGAGCTAAAAGAAACACTCGTGGACAAAATTTTTGTTAAACCAGGATACTCAAATTTTCCAACTTTCCGCATAGAATTTTTGCGGAATTCCGCGTTATACCAACTTCCGGTAATCATTTCAACCCCTCGTGACGCAGGTGAGGCGGAGCCCCCTATCGCGGGAGCATTACCGTGTTTCGAAGTCAACTGACTTCATTATCAGTGTGAAGAGGAGTCGACACAATGCAAAAGTTTTTCTATTCTGCAATTGCTTTTCAGAATTGTAAATTAAGACTCTATTATAGCAAGTATTTATTGTAATGAACAAAATATAGTAACTGTAAGTATTTGGAATTTAACAAATTTATCAATGATAGGGTACGGTAATTTGGTCCAGACTCATAAAGACTTATTGATGAATTTATTAAAAAATGTTGATCTTTAATGCTTAAAAATTTCAGGAATGATAATCAATCTAACAGAGGCACTGTCAGGTTTTCAAGGTTAGTTATGTGTATTTCTAGATTGACAATCTTTACCAGCTGTTTGAGCTTTTATCAAAAAAAAAAAAAAACTTCAAGCGTTTTCATAATAAAAATAAAAAACAAACTTGGAAGTTTTATCTAAATCATTTGTTTTTAGTTAAAATAATCATTTAAAATTAGCAGTGGACCAAAGAAAATTTGTCACTTTTAAAGTTTTTTCTAATGTGATTGTGTGCAGTGGTGGGCAGTAACTAGTTACAATTGTAACTAGTTACTGTAACTAGTTACTTTTTTAGTAACTGTAACTGTAACTTTGTTACTTTTTTTCAGATGTAACGATATTTGTAACTAGTTACCAGTTTAGAGCCCTAAAAAAAGTTACAGTTACAGTTACTTTTTTTACTACATGCTTTGAGGCAAATTATAGATTTTTTATGAATTCCATTCAAAATTATTGTATTACAATGGCAACATAGGACGCACAGTCGCATGTTTGATCAACCATAACCTTTCATCCATATTTTCTTCACTGTGTTCACTGGACTATACATGTGGTTGCTGGTTAAAGTTTAAGTTAAAGCCGTCAGGCCTGTTTTTAGTCCAAATTTTTAATCACTAAAGTAACTGTAACTTGTAACTGTAACTGTAACTAGTTACTTTTTCAAATTTGTAACTGTAACTGTAACTTAGTTACTTTTTTTGCCAAGTAACTGTAACTTGTAACTAGTTACTTTTAGAAAGTAACTTGCCCACCACTGATTGTGTGACAAGACAGTGTTCACATCACTGCAACTTAACTACACAATTTCAACTTTCTTGTAACATATGAGTAGCATTGCTTGTTTTTCTTAAGGTGCAACTAAGATTTTAAAGTGTCATATTTTTCAAACCATAAGGTGCACCAATGATAATTAAATTTTTTAAGAAATCCAACTTGTGCATTATACTGTGATGCTTTTAATCTGTATTTCTGGTTATGCTCTCTTACGACCAGTTGATCAGTGGTAATGCATTCGTCTCTGGAGTAGAGGTCTGAGATTTAAATCAGCCTGGTCAAATCAAACACAGCATTGCCAGTGGCTTTGTATCGCTGCAACATTTCTTTCAAGGCAACTACGTTGCACGGGTGCGATGATGCTGTGGTGGGCCCTGCCAACTTTATGCGCTTCGATGTATTACAGCATGTATAACGAAACACTTGATTTGAATCCATAATTTCATTCATAGTTAAACCATTTAGATTTTTAAAAAGTTTTTTAGAGTTTAATAAACTTAATGTAATGTAGTGCATATTATAGTTTGGTGCACATTGTGCCTAAAAACAAAAGCTATAGAAGCCATTTGGTGCGCTTTATGCTAGAAAATAATAATTATAGAAGTCATTTATCGATACTACGACAGCGCGCCAATTAACAGTTGTATGTTCCAGTTTGCTGCGCCTTATGGTTTAAAAAATGCTGTTGTGATATCTTCGCTAGAATTAATTTTGACAGAATAAAGTATTCTTCGTTTAGTTAAAAAAAAGTTGTTTTTTTTGCTTTAATTTTACTAACTTGATTTGATAGCTTTGTTCTGTAATGTAGTATTTACGCTTTTTTGAGATTTAATGTGACCGGTTTGATGCAAGAAAATTTGACACCGCAGCGATATGGTTAGGGTTTTGCGTCAAACATCTTTTGACTCTCGTTCGGATTATGATTAAAGTTGGCCAAGTCAATCGACTAGTGTCAACTGGTTGCTTCTAAAAATTTTGAACTCTTCTCTGAGTGCAACTGTTTTATGCATAATTGGTCCGTTTTTTTGATATGTGTACTGCTCATGACGGTTCTGGACACTTTGCAGAATTTTGAACTTTTTTTGGTAGGAGTAATTATTATTTATTTTACTCTAGGTCCTTCAACACGTAGAAGATAATTGGAAAATTGTTGGAACTGCTTGATTGAAAACCAGAAGCCATCAAGTTTCATTAATGTTTGTTGTGTATTTCTACAGCATGCTTCATGGTCGTTACAACCTACTGGAAATTGATGATGATTTGGGTTAAGTGCTGTTGACTAACAACATGACATTTTCTCGTTTAGTGATAAGAGTGAAAAGCAGAAGTAAAAAGTCATCAAATTTCATTAATGTTTGTTCCGTATTTCTTCAACATGCCTCATGGTCAACACACCGTAATGAAAATTGCTCATGGCTTGGGTTAAGTGCTGTGGCTGAACTTGTGACATTTTCTTTTCCCACCATGAAATCAATCAAGACATTGGTGATTATTAATGCTTCATAGAGTTGCTGCTTGACTTTTCCAGAATCCAGGCATTACTCATATTCAAGTTTTATAATCAAAATATTGGTGATGTATAATAAAATATCTGCTTTCTGAGACTGATTGGACATTGGTATCCTTTTTAATTCTGTGGTTATTTTTTCCTACAAGTTTTGATTAAACCTATGAGACAGCTTTTGCTTTAAGCAAAAACTCTCGAGATGAACTTTCCTACAAGTTTTGATTAAATCTCTGAGGTAGCTTTTGCTTTACACTTGTTTATATATCAATACTATCAATAATATGTGCTTGTCTTATCTGCGCTGATATCTACGTGAAGCGACAACCAGATGGAGGGTTCCTCACTCCCTCCGAAACATTACAATCGTAAGAGATGCCCGATTTGTTACTTTCTGAAATATTAACTGCTTTGCACTTAAAATTTTCTACTTTTGCTTGCAACAAATTTAGTTTATTAAGTTTTGGAAAATATTGAATACAGTTGTATTACAAAAGTTCCAATATCTGTCCTATTGAGAGAATTCAAAAGTTCCTCCTCGGAGTACAATAAACTTATTGAATGCTCTAATCGCACAATCAATTTTCTGAAGTTTCAGTGGTAATAATATTACTGCAGTATAGGGTAATTGAAATTTTTTAGCTACCATAGTTCGCCCTATTTTCGTTTGATGTTTTATGAAAGTGCAAGTAGCTGGACATCGGTGAGATTTCTCAATCTTCGGCTGATGCTAGGGTAAGCAAGTTTAGGTTTAGCGGGTGAGGGATTAAATCCCAAAAAGATAAATACTGCAATAATGTATGCTGATGATTTATGTTGCTTTGCTGCGAATGCTGGAGGGCTACAAGATTTATTAGATGTGTGTAGTAATTATGCCAAATTACATGATATTTTTTTTAATTGTAAAAAGACTGTTGGTATGACTTTTTCTTCAAAGATATGTACACGTTTATGTCTTGAAATATGAATATTGATG
Source organism: Trididemnum nubilum (assembly GCA_963965965.1). Classification (NCBI taxonomy): domain Eukaryota; kingdom Metazoa; phylum Chordata; class Ascidiacea; order Aplousobranchia; family Didemnidae; genus Trididemnum; species Trididemnum nubilum. Next base: position 12,567,572 of record OZ014479.1, read on the forward strand.
GTCAGAAAATTAAGTTTGTGAATAATGTGGTATATCTTGGAGTTAGTATTAGCAGTGATTTATGTGATGATACTGATATTGCTAGACAAGCGAAATATTTATATTGTGCAGCCAAAAAGCTCAAAACTCGTTTTTTTTTAATGTTCAATTGAGGTGAAAAACATTTTATTTCGTGCACACTGCATGTGTTTTTATGCTAGTCAACTGTGGTGTAACTACTCCACATCTGCTATATATCGGTTAAAAGTTGCCTACAATGATGCGTATAGAATTCTATATGGCATGACTCGCTATCACAGTGCCAGAGCAAGTCAAATATACTATAGCATTGATTCGTTCTACGCTCTACAGCGTAAAAATACTAATAAATTTGTTGAACGCTGTCACTTATCTCAGAACCTTTGGCTTAAAATGTTAAGTCTTCTGATTGCTTCTATGATTCTATATACTATGATCATTATTGTGGCATTTTGTTTGTGAATGAATAGAAGATGATGTATGTTGCACCATTCAGGAAAAGAACAGCTCCTGCTGTACAGTGTTTCTTTTTTTTTTTTTTTTGTGTGTGTGTGTGTGTGTGTGTGTATAGTGCATGTATATGGACTTTATGAGTCTGAAATAAACAGTGAATAATAATAAGCATGTCAACAAAAATTTTAGTTATGAAATCACGAGTTATAATGCAATTCAATCTGATTGATTACAAAGAGTTAACTCAAACCGCTTGGGGGAAGGAGTCAATACAATAATGATAAAATGCGTGATGTTTTTGCAGATGGGATTAAATGCGGAAAAGATTGTAGTTTAATGTGTTCGCGCACTCAAACCGTTCGACAATTCGAGAGGATAACCTACACCTGCATGCTACGCATCACGCACCGTCTGTTGTGTTTCCAGGGGTGGACTGGATAAAGTTTACTGTATATAAAAGCTGATATGGGAGAGAGGCGAAAGACGCTTAACATTTGGCTTAAACGGACACGAGACAGAGGTGGAGTTGAGGGCACAAGGCTAGAGGCCAAGGACACAAAAAATTATCCCAGGCCAAAGACAGCCCTTTCAAGGACAGACCCTTTCTAGGGCAAGGACACAGGTGCAAGTGTTCTCCAAAAAAAATGTCTTTAAAAATTTTTTTATTCAGGTGTTCTCAAAAAAACAAAATCAAAAAATCTCAAAAAAAAACAAGTTTTTCTACAAAAAACGATCTACAAAGTTTTAAGGATTCCAAAAATACTGTTGTTCTCGGCCGAGAACAAGGCAATTTTTGAGGACTTGAAGCTTCGAGGCTAAGGACTTCAAAATGTGTCCTCGAGGACTCCACCTCTGTAAACGGAATGTATCAGGAGAACTGAAAAACAGTTGAAAGCTGAAAACAAAATGTACCCTGCAAAACATTGTGATCAGATCTTTCCACCGAGTCACTCTCCGCTAAAAGGAATTCAAAAGAGGAAGAACTGGACCTTTGAAACCAGCCTCTAGTGCCCATCAGTGCAGGCCCGGCGCCACGAGGGGGCATTCCGGGGCCGTGCCTCCCCAAATGAATGCTTTTGTGCGCCAAGCGAGAACTGTGCTCCGAAGAAATTAACACGCTCGGGGCTACTGGAGTGCAAATCGAGGCCTAAGACTCCCAAATTGGTGCTTATCGCCCTAGAATTTGCGAGCAAGAACTGTTTTTCGTAGTTTTTGTGGACTCACACCGGATTTCATGAAACTTTGGGGACGAAGACTTTTTGTTTTTTTGGTCTTCGCTTTAGGATTCGTGGAAAATTGCAAAATTTTGAGATGGAAACCAGAGTTTGTGAAAATTTTTGAACTGAAGACCTTTTTTTTACGTCTTCACCTTTTTCGTTTGATCCATACTCTTAAATTCACGTAAATAAACTTCTCGTGCTCCCCCAAAATTTATTTCTGCCCCCCTAGTCACGCTATCTTGACGCGGGGCCGGCATCAGTGGCCTGTAAGTTAATTTTTGTAAATTTGTTGTATTCACCAAGTTGCTTTGGCCACGAGACAGCATAGAAACCTTTTGGTCTTCGAGTTAAGCTGCCACGTTTTGTCTACCACACTCTGTGGAGTCTTCACAGTGTCCCTTTTTATTGATGAACGCTAAGCAAGGAATCGAACCCAGATCTAGCTTTTTAGTAACAGACACTCGATCACTGATTGGCCGTACGTTATGTTATTTTTGTGAGGAAGGTAGGAAAAAATTCACGTTCAAATTATCAAAAAGACAATACTTTTTCTCATGATGCTTAATCTGACACAAATTTAACCGAAACAACAAAGAATTGTAATAAATCTGTGATTCCCGTCATCCAATTCAGCATAATATTATGGCCACCCACAGAATACGCTGTTAAGCTGTTACGCTCGTAAGCGCCGTTTTGTATAGTGTAGACACCCTCGACGTACGAGCGTAAAAACTTTTGAAATTTTGTACGCACAGTGTAGACCGGCCCTAAGAAGTGATCTCATCCCCCACGCTGCAGCTGCACTGCACTGCAAAACTACTGGAATGTATCACGCTGCGCGGCGCGGTTGTTCTAACCGCGTACGCGGCCGCGGCTACCATCTCTATTCCACAATAAAACCGCAGTACACAAAAAATGATTAAAGTGTTTCCAAAAAAAATTTGCTTAACTTCAAAAAAATATCGATTATATATCAGAGGTGGAGTCGAGGACACAAGGCTCGAGGCCAAGGCCAAGGACACAAAAAAATCCGAGGCCAAGGCCAAGGACAGCCTTTCCGAGGACAGACCCTCTCGAGGCCAAGGACAGGAATGCTCGAGGCCAAGGACCAAGAACACAGCCGCAAGTGTTCTCCAAAAAAAAAACGTCTTCAAAAAAGTTTTTCAGGCAATCTCCAATTTGTAGGCGTATCCAGAATTTTTGATTGGGGAGGCCTAAACCACAAATCACATTCAATGACGTCATTAAAAATTTCCCTGTTGGCACTTAATCAGGATTTTGCGAAGGGAGAAGGCTTAAACTAATATAGTTGAAAAGTGCAAATACGTAACTTTGGAGACGTTTTGAGAAAACCAGTGTAACTCAAACAGATCACAGACGGGGGTCTGGGGACGGGGCCCCCAGTGGCCGTAGGCTTTGGGGCCTGGGGGCGAAGCCCCCAGCTGTTGGGCGATTTTTTGTAATTTTTTGGAAAACAAAGCTACTTTAATGCCATTGAATCACATTTCGCACATGTTCAGAGCCATTTGAAAGCCTTAGATTTTTGACATTTGAAAACCAATTAAAAAAATTAAATTGTTTAATCCTCTTTCTAGTAGAAATTTAAGTCCAAAACACGTTTAACATCTTGCATTTTGGTGTTAAAGCCTGATTAAAGTTTAATTGTAGGTGATTTGGTCCAGGTAGGGAAAAGTAAGGTGCATTGTCTCGTGCAACACTTTAGCAGTAAATGAAAACCCACTCGAAGATTTTCCTAAGAGATTTTTGTTTTGTCATGAAAATAACCAGTTATAGAAGTGCATGTTAGGCCAGAGGGCCCAGGCCCCTTCAATTGAAGTTCAACGATTTGTTCAATCAGCATTTTCCATGGCTAATTTTTTTTTTAAGTATTTTGTGCGTAAAAACTGGCAAGGGGGAGGTGAATTAATTAATTGTTATTGAAATGTTATTGAATTGTTATTGAAAAATAGTACAATAGATGGTTACGCTTACTAACCATGTTATTGCCGGGCCGTATTTACATCGCGATGGGCCCCTGGCACTTTGGAGATTTTTGCAACATCTTTCTGCCAAATATAGGTGAAGACCATAAAAAGTCTTAAGATTTGAGCGCAGGACCCCTAGTTGGTATTGCGCCATATTATGATAAATCCGGCTCTGATTAACGCATTACGTTCGTAAAAAGGCTAGATGTAGGCCTGATATATTAACTCCTAGGACAAAAACTCTCCATTTCGTTCAAGTTATACGTTTAAATTGGCTGGCAACAATTCAATTGAGGGGGGCCAGGGGCCCTGGTCTTCAATATTGTTGTTAGTAACTGTTGTAAGCGAAAATGCGAAGAAGAAAGTGAAACTGAAGAAACAATAGGCGTTTTTGGTGAAATTACAATTGGGAGGGGCCGGGCATTCTGGGCCCTTCCCCCCCCCCTTGGCTACGCCTATGCTCCAAGTGAGGAAAACAAAAAAGGTTTTCGCAAATTTTCCGCGAGGTTTCTGGCGTTTTGTAACGGAATTTCAACTGTTCAAAAAATAGTGTTGTCCTCGAGCAGAGGACAGGGCAATTTTCGAGGACTTGAGGCTTTGAGGCCAAGGCCAAAGACTTCAAAATGTGTCCTCGAGGACTCCTCATCTGGAAAATAGAATGCTAATGAATAGTATATTGTAGTTACTGGCTTCCAAAGAATCTTGCATTTTGTTCAATTAGGACTTAAAAACAAAATAAAGTCAGATTATAGTGGTTTGTCTCCGATTGCTGAAGTTTTAAAGGTCGTACGCACCAACGTGGATTAGCTTTGATGCACGGTTTATCAATTATTTATCTTTTACTCCGGAGGACTTATGGGAATAAAATCAACTAAACTTGGTACTTCAGAGACGCTATCCTTGAACTACTTTTTAATTAGAACAAGTCATCGGGCCTTTTGTTAAAAATTTTTCCTTAAACTTTATTGGTCCTCGGTAGTCTATGTTGTCGAAAACTAACAATCTAAAACTGTGCTTATTATTTACTATCAAATGTTACTTTGACCAGCTGCAGTCTAGGAAATAGCCATTCAAGCAATTTTGCTTATATTGAGTCAAATTTGCAAATCATTTTGTGCTGTATGTCAACGGCCAGCGTTCCACATTTTTCCTTTAATTAAAATTTATGGTTTGGCTCAAGACGGAACAAATCGGAGTTTGCAATTACTGGAAGTCTTCTTCTTCTTCTTTCTTCATTGCCCGCTTTTCCGTGAGAGTTGCGGGGGCAGTAGCTCAAGATTGAGCCGCCACACCTCACGGTCTTCCATCACCTCCATCATTTCGCTTGGGCGAAGTCCCAAGCGATTCCATCCAAGATCCTCAATGTAATCGGTCCATCTAGTTCTAGGTCGTCCGACTGGTCTTCTCCCATTTGCTTTGGCATGTAAAGCTTGTTTGGGGAGTCTTTCCTGAGGCATTCTGCTTACATGGCCAAACCATCTAAGCTGTGATCTTTCAATTCGGAGAAGTAACGGCTCGATGTTAAGAGATTTTCGAATTTCAGAGCTACGCACCTTGTTAAACAGTGTAACTCCTTCGATTCTTCGTAAAAACCTCATTTCGGACGCATGCACTTGTGATCGCATTCTTTCGGTCATTACTCAAGATTCATGACCATAAGTGAGAATGGGGACAAAAACTGCTTTGAAAATGGAGAGTTTTGCCTTTTTCGACAATTCTCGTTTCATGACAACCGAGTAGTGCAAAGCTCGCATTACTGCACTAGCCTTGCCTATTCGGGTATCCAGTTCTTCGTCTTGCCTTCCGTCACTCGTAAATGCAACCCCAAGATACTTGAACTTCTCTACCTGCTTCAGTGTCGCTCCATTCACTTGTAATACGCACTGATCAGGGTTTCTTGAAAGATGAAGTACCTCAGTTTTGGCCGTGCTTATTTTCATTCCGGCGGTGTTGCATGCATCTGCAAAGCTATTTAATGATGCTCTTCTACGAGTATCAGCTACTGAATCTACAGTCCTTATGGGGGATTTTAACGCACATGTTGGAACAGACACAGATACGTGGAAGGGTGTGATCGGAAAACATGGAGTCACTGGACTAAATGAGAACGGAAGGTATTTATTGCAGCTCTGTTGTAGCAACGGACTCCGCATCATGAATACCTTTTTCCAGCACAGAGAGGTTCACAAGTATACATGGTATCGACCTAGTATGGATCAAAAATCTTTGATAGATTTTTGCATAGTTTCGTCAGATTTGTTTTCTGATGTGCTGGACGTTCGAGTGAAGCGAGGTGCTGAATTGTCAACTGATCACCATCTGGTAGTTTGTTCCTTACGACTTTCGAAACCTTGGCCAAACAAGAGATCCAACCGGTCGTCTGTGACTTACCGGATCAAATGGGAGGCTTTGGAGGACAAAGAAGTAAGAAAAAAGTTTGCATCCAGTATATCATCTAAGTTCAGACAACTTCCTGATGTATCCGAGGACATCGAGAAGGAATGGCTGCTGTTCAGATCAGCAATCATTTCATCAGCTGCTGAAAGTTGTGGGCGAAAACGGCTTAGAATGGCGGGCGATAGTGAGAAAAGAACGCCTTGGTGGAACCAAGAGGTTAAAGAAGCTATTCGAGCAAAGAAAGATGCGTTCAAGGCCTGGCTGCAGGACAGATCGTCATCTGATTTGCAATCCCGGTACACTGAGGCGCGAAAAGCGGCAACTTCGGCAGTAAAGAAATCCAAGGAGAAGTCATGGGAAGAGTTTGGTCGTCGGTTGGATTCCTACTATTTTTCGGCAAACAAAGTATTTTGGCAGACCATCCGCCGTTTACGTGGCAAAAGATCGAGTATCACGTACTCCATCAAGGATTCTGACGGTAACATTCTAACGGATGAGAATAAAATCCTTTCACGATGGAGAGAATACTTTGAAGATCTTTTGAATCCTGTAAAGGCATCGACTTGTGACACACACGAAGTGACACATCTAGGGGAGGACGAAGTTTTCACTGCAGCAGAAGTGGCAACTGCAATTAAAGGGATAAAATCTGGAAAAGCTGCTGGTGAAGATGAAATCAGACCCGAGATGTTGAAAGCGCTGACTGGAGAAGGAATTCTCTGGTTAACACGAGTGTGTCAAGTTGCGTGGAAGCTTGGCAAAACTCCCAGAGATTGGCAAACAGGTGTGATTATTCCGATATTCAAGAAAGGAGATCGCAAGCAATGTACAAACTACAGAGGGATATCTCTCCTTAGTTTGCCCAGGGAAAGTATATGCCGAATGCCTTGAAAGGAAATGCCGAGAAATAGTGGAATCAAAACTGGAAGATGGTCAGTGCGGTTTTCGTCCGGGTCGCAGCACCACGGACCAAATCTTCACTCTGAAGCAAATCTTCGAGAAATCTTGGGAGTATGGCAAAGATCTCTTTGCATGCTTTGTCGATCTTGAAAAAGCATATGACCGAGTTCCTCGGGATAAACTTTGGAAGGTTTTGCAGGAGTATGGCGTTGATGGTCAATTGTTACGCGCTATTAAGTCATTCTACTGCAGACCGGAGGTTTGTGTTCGGGTAAATGGCAAGCAATCAAAGCCGTTCCGTGTGGGCGTTGGACTCCGGCAAGGGTGCGTTTTGTCACCTCTCCTTTTCATTGTTTACATGAATTGGATCGACAAATGCAGCCAGGCTGATGAGTGTGCCACGATTGGAAATTGCAAAATTAGTCGTCTGCTATTCGCAGATGATTTGGTTCTGCTTTCTTCCACAGAATCTGGCCTCCAGCGCGCATTACTGGAAGTAACAGGCGAAATTACATAAATTGAGACTACTGATTAAATATTTATTATAAAAAAACAAGCAATCAATTTTTTAATGATAATGAAGCAGCTGTTCTAGGTGACAGTACACAAAGTCTTCAAACGATTTAGTAGTCGAATCTGTGCAAATGAAAAGGTAGACTCGGGTTCGGGTCAAGCCAAAAACTAAAAATTGGTTTTCACAGCTTTCCTGCTTGACGTTCACCAATAAAAAGGGATCGTGTGATGTTTGCGTCCACCGTATGTAGCTTACAGGTGGGCATTGGGCAGAATGATGGTAGCTTGGCTTGTTAACCAAAAGGCCTGTTTACTGTCTCTAGGCCATGGCATTTTAGAGGCTAATGAAGATGTGCAAGTTATTCAAAAGTGATTGTTTTATCCAACCTTTTTGCTAATAATGCTTGAAAAGCTGAAGATATACTAACCTTGCTAGATTACAGTCTGTAGTAGCAAGCAAAAACCTACTTACTTGTCTACGTTCAAAGGTTTTTTTTCAAAGTAGATTGTGCGTCTTTTATTTCTTCTGCTTCCAATACGGCTGAACAAATCAGTAGCACAGCGACTTTCTTCATGAGCAACAAAAATATAAGCAAAGTAGTAGCGAAAGTAATCGCGGATTTCTTCATTGTGCAAACCCAACTGTCTTGGATACACTTAATTAAACTTACAAAAAAAACTTTTCTAAAATTTAAACTTAAATCAAACAGAGTATAAAATTTCCAAAACCTACTTCACTCTCTTAATCCAAATTTTTGGTAAGTTTTCTCTTAAAATCAAGCCAGAATTTTTTTCCGGTCAAACATAAACCAAACCAATCATGGCTTTATTAAACCCTATTCTTTTCAACGGCAAGGCTTTTGAAATCCTTTCCGCAGCAATAAGCAGAAAATATTGGCTTTAGTTTACAATGGAAGCTCTATCTTTTCCGACATCTCTTTACCTTTTTTTTGTGTTTACTAATTAAGATGATAGAGATTTTTGAATTTATTAGGTTGCTTAATTTCAAATAAGGTAAAAAATTATGCCTAATATAACTTATTTAAAAATGTAATTTTATTTATTTACACAGGAAAAACTGTCACTAAAACTAAAAATGAAATTTATGGAACTACAGAGCAGCTTTTATTTTAAGTACATTGAGGTTGGTTTCTCAGCTTTTTTGAAATCAAGCAACGCGATGACATAACAGCTGAGCTGCTACTTCAATTTTATCATAGTTTTTATCTGGTTCTCAAAGTTGATTCAGTTTTTTTAAGATTCTTGATTTTATTAATATTACAAAGCATTGGAAACAAAAGGTGTAAGTGGACGTAGACAATTTTTTTGAAATTGCTAAAATTGCTTTCAGATGAAAAATTTAAATTTTTTACGAAATATTTAACTCAGTCAATGGCCATGGCTATTATCCGTTCTATAAATATTGCAAGCAATGCATTATAGTCTTGAATTTCAATTCATTACTACACAAATTACGCTCGTGCCTCCACAAAGCACAGAACTCCTCTGCTTTCCATGCCAAAGTGATCATGCTTATACTGGCGATCTTCTTCTCGGATATCCGGCTTGACAGGAAATGAAAGAGTTTACTTGGCCCTATCAGCAAAGCAGCTGCAAAGTTGAAAAAGTTTTTTCTCTTCTACGAGATGTTTGCTGGCGTAATTGCCGTGGAACAAGAGCACCCTGGTAGCTTAGATGTTGTAGAAATGGCCTCCTTTCTGCTGTAGAATCGCTCCCTCTTTCTATTTTTTTCCCTTCCTAAACTAAGATCATAAACCTCCAGTTTGTTTATTGATAAGATTTTGCTGCTTGGTTCTAGCAAAGCTTTGCATAAAATGCATAAAGATAGCGTTTTTTTGAATGGTACAGATCTTGGTAAGCAGTTGTTTGATTAATACTGCAGTGCTTTCATGTGCATGAATTGGGTTATTGAAGTTAATACAATATTACAAGAATAAGGAGATATTGCTCAAAATCGGTCTTATTAAAGAACTGAAAACTACTTAGGGCTGCGAAAAAGGTGCCCCAAACCGTGTTCCACTACTCCTCTTAGGTGATAAAATATATTTAATCCGTTTGACTGCGCACCGTTGGCAACCCTGCGTTTCAAAACTTTGTTACATTAAAAAAGAATGATTTTGAAAAATTTCTTGCAGAAAGAGCCACGCAATGTTCAATTATCCAGCTTCGCGTTGAACTTTCGATTATCGAGCGAAATTTTGCAGATTGACATTTTCTTGGAGAACAAGCAACGCAAGTTCGATTGTCGAACATCGCGTTGTTTATTGTACGAGAAATTTTGCAAAGTCGTCATTTTATTTAATGCAACAAAAGTTCGAAACGCATGGTTGCCAATGGTACGGAGTTAAACGGACTAAATCGGGTTTGTAGGGTAAGGGGAATAGCGGAACAAGGTTTGAGCACTTACGACCATGATTTTAGATTTACGCGAACCTTGGTTACGTTGTTACTTCCTTCAATAAGACGCTTTGTGATGACTATCTCTGCTTGATGGCTTCGAACAAGCAGCAATGTACTTAATAAGAAGTCAAACGTCAACCGTAAAACTTATAAACTTGTTTGCGAGTACGGATTCGTTCAAACAATAACGCCTCAGTCGCTTTCTCGTGGTCGGAAGATAAAAATGTATCAATCAATCAGTATCTCTTTAAAGTTACAAAATCATCGCAAGGTTAAAAGATTCAGCCGAGATTTTTAAAACATGGAATTCTAAGAGACTTTGGCTACTCCTCGAGTAAGTTATTGAACTGGTTATGAAAACCAGAACAAGTACGTAAAGTGATCTGATCATAAACTTTTTATTCTATGGTCTGATTGTTGATTCATCTGCTGAGGCTGTCGTAAACTTTTATTATTAAGAGATTATACCGGTAAAAAATTATAACCAGTAAAAAATTACGACTGTCAATTGATATCACCAGAAAAATTTAGAGCGTGCACCAGGTACATGAAAAGCAAAACATGTCCATGAAAAGCATCGGACCTAACTAACTTATTTAATTGTAGTATGATCCGATTTTAAATGGTTTGTGGTTAGGTAAAGACCTTATTAAATAAAACTCTCCAAATAGCGTATGTTTCAAGTGTGTAACGTTTTCATCATTCAGTTACAAAACTAGTCCACATTGTACTTGAAATCGTTTGCAAAAGCGGCCAATACTACCGACCCAAAAACAATTTTTTGCAAATTTTGTTTAGCTAATTCGTCTTGAATTATCATCAACACACTCTCATTTGCAATGAATTTTTATTAGCCTATTATTTTAATATGCACCGTTAGCAAAAAATTAAGTTCATTAACATACGGACACAGGAAAAAAGAAAATCTTGAAAAATATTTCTGACGGTATTCAACAAGATCAAACTTCTGTGTCCAACATTTTCTTTTTCATTCTTCGGACAAACTGAAAACCAACAAAAAGTTGTAAATAACTTCAAGAAAAAAAGCAAGCTACCAGGTAAACATTCTGATAACGACTGTGAAAAGGAAGGTGAAGCAAAATGGTCCGGACTTTTGAAGATAGAATATTTTCAATGTTTGTGCGTTTTGTTTCCGCAAAATTGGTGCAGTAAGACACGTTTGCAGAATCCTATTTCGATTAGCAACCTATAAGCGTGGGTTTCTAGTAGAGGAAATCTGCTGGGTTACTATCATTAGTCAAATACTGAATCTTATCTCCCAAATTTGTTAATTAAGTTTTTGGTTCCGTCCCAGTTGCGCTTTCATCATGTACTGCTTTTATAGACTCCTTTTCGGCTTTAGGTTCTTAAGTTTCTTTTTATTCGATTCAGTATTTCAAAATTGTACCAAACTAATGTCAGAAAAACTGGAGAAATGAAAAATAATACTTCGTTTTTGTTTTGTTTTTTATCAATTAATAGTTTCCCGGGCTGAGTTCGTGTCGAAAACTCCTGTCAAGTTTAGAAAATTTGGTTTGCAAAACCCAAACTGAGTAAGCTGGTTTTTTGTATGAATCAAACTTATTAACATTCAGAATAAAAAATACTAATATCTTTAGACATTTTTTTTGACCTTACACAGATAAGATGCTATTGGTCAAGGACAGTAGCGTATACGCAGAATTTCGCCATGAGGTAGTAGAATTCTTGCGGGGTTAATGTGAAGATCAAAAAAAAGGTCCTGGCCTCCAGCAAAGACGCAAATTTGGCCATTAATACGAAAATTCTAGAAATTTATGCATTGTTTGCTGGTCCATATAGCCTACTTTGAAGGAAAGAAGACATCATTGATTTGTAGCGAAATACACAGTATGTGAAAACAAATACAAAGAATATAGGGTTTTTATGCACCAAAGAACGCGGGCCTAACAAATATTTAAAAAATCACAGAAACGATTTTTGTTAAGCAGTGCTGCACATTCACGAAAAAACCAGGTTTTTGCAAAAATTACCAGAAGTGGACCATTCTGGCTATTTTGTTCGCGCAGCTTGGATAATCGATATAAATTTCACACAGCGCAACTTTTTACTCAACAAAAACGAATTTAAGCTATGCTAAATTTTTCAAAAAAGTTCAAGAAAAAATCTAAAACAAAGCTCAAAATTCGTGAAAACTTAAGAGCAACCTACATCAACTTAAAGTATCTGAAGCACCCTACAGCAATTATGTAGCAAAGATAAACAGAATCTCAAAAATATATCTTCAGCAACTTTTAGCATTAAAAGATCTATTGTTTCTGAGGAACTTCATTTTAAAGTTTGAGGAATTTCCTCAACAATGTTGCCACTTGAAATCTAGTTTTCGAGAATGGAAATATATCCAATTAACTTGTAAAAATTTATCTGTGGCAACACTAAGTTTTGTTCAATCATTGCATTAAGAAGCTTTCAAACAAGTTGAGAAAGATACGTCAAACTAAAATGCCCATTTCAATTAGCCATTGAAACGCCATTCAGATCACATTTCGCACATATTTAGAAGTATTTACCAGAAACAAATTGTTAAGATTTGGAAGCCAGTTGAAGATTTAAAATACCCCGCTCTTCAGCCCCCCATTTTACTTACAGGTCAAGTCCAAAACGCGTGTACTTGCATTTTTGGGTTAAATTTTCTTTGTGATTTTGCTGAGGGGCGACTAAAGTCCCTCGATATCCCATGGTTGCGCCATTGGCCTTCATATTCTTCATAGAAATAACTTTTTAATCCGTTAAACAAATAGCATTATAAAAGACGGTAATCCAACTCTGACTATCGCAATCAAGATTGAGTTTTCAATGTGCAGTCACTGAACATACCTTTTGACGAGTCCGTAAGCGTTTTCACTCATTTGATCAGCAGTTTCTCTGAAATTTCAATGAAACAAATAAACTTTTATGAATTTCTTGAACATTATGTTAGTAACATAGCTAATATAATTTCAAAATATTATCGGCCAAAATAATATTTCTGGGAAATAGGCTGAAACTTTAGAGGCTTAAAGATCCCATGCTGGCGAACCAAAATGTTGGAGCATGATAAATATCGTGGTTGTTTGTGACGAGTGAATATGTTCATTTTTGATCTACAATCTCTTGAAAAATTTATTTATTTTATTTTTGTTTGAAAAGACCATACTTCAGTCTAACAATTTTCAGTCACAAATAAATCGGCATGTCTTTCCGTTGAGAGGCAGCGAAATGACCTCAAGACCAGTTCCAGTGGAATAGGCGCGGTCATCGAGTCGGCAGCCCCTCACAACTCTACGTTGTCAACCAAAAGTGTAAACTATATTATCAATTAATAAATACGAAATTGTAAAAAATACAAAAACGAACAGCACATGTGGCGAAGACTCCAACCGGAATTACGAAAACTTCGAAAAAGCAAATACATGCGGCAAAAGCACAACACACATGACAAAAGTACAACATGCATTAAACAAAGACGAATAAGCTGTAAAATCATACTGTAATTATTTAAATACATAAAAAAGAAACTAAGACAAAAAAAAACGAAAACGTAAGTTAAAATGTTTAATTGTTTGTTTTTTTTTTGATTTACATGAAGAAATTTCTTAATTTTTCTTATGAAAATATGTTGTTTTTTTTTAGCAAAATCTTTGATATCAGCTGGTAATTCAATTCAAATTTTAGGTTCTTCATAACAATTCAAACGTTGAGAGTTTGATTTGATGAAGCGAGTTAAAGAGTAACTGTCGCCAGTTACAAATCTGGTAGAATAGGAGTGCACTTTAGAAGGTAATACAAAATATTCATTCAAACAAATTGGAAGTAATTTGGATTTAAATTTATACATTAATTTCAAGGCTTCTAGTTCATAAATTTTGTTTAATTTTAGCAACTTTAATTCACCATATCATAGGCAAGGTTTTGTTTTGAAAAATAAAGTTTTGGTAATTACTCTAACAATATAGTTTTTCTGCACTTGAATTTTATTGACATACTTGGCGGCAGAATTTCCTTGGTTGGTAATACCATATTGTAAATGTGAATACACAATACAAAAATAAACGTTTCTCAAAATAGATGGAGGTGCATAGCGCCTTAGTTTGCTGATGATGCCTTTAGTTGTAGTTAAATTTTTTGCTATGCTTTGTATGTGATGTTGCCGTAAAAGTTGCTTATCTGGATTTTGTTCAGTTATATTTTTGCGTTGAGCGCACGGATACATAAGTTTTTGCAATCAATATTTCTGCTTGGTTTTAGAAAAAATACACAGTTAGTTTGAGTGAAATTAATTGTTAGTTTATTAGAAATGACCCAACTTTCAATTTTTTGAATTTTTTTTTTCACTTTTGGATTTTAGCCCAACGTGAGTTTTGTCCTTGCATAACAGGACAGCATTATCAGCATAAAGCAGTACCTCTGGATCACAAGAATTTGGCAAGTCATTGTATATACTAAAAATAAAAACGGCTATTACACGCTACTTTGCGGTGCTTCAATCGTAATTAACATTTTTAAAGTTTGATCATTGCTCTCAATGTATTGCATTGTATTAGTTAAGCAGGATTTTACAAGCGAATTGCGTTTCTTCTTACACCATAATGTTCAAGTTTACTCAATAAAATTCGATGATTTACAGAATCAAATGCTTTGGCAACATCCATAAAAATACCACAAACAGAGTTATTGTTATCTCGTTGTTTTAGTATATATTCGTAAAGAAACGTTAATGCAAGATTGGTGGAGCGTTGTTTTCGAAAACCAAATTGCTTATCAGTAAAAAGGTTGTACTTCTTCCAGAAATCAATCAAGCGTCTGCATAGTATAATCAAACCCTTTACTGGAGAAAGTATTGAAATTGGTTTATAGTTGTCTACATCACATTTTGAGCCTTTTTTGTGTAAAGGCATGACTTTTGCTACTTTAACCCTATGTTCCTCAACCTTTTTCAGGGCATTGACTCCTCAACGGCAAGGCTTCTGAAGTCCACCATGGTTTTTCGATAATAACTTGAAAACTACCCAAGTTAGAAATTTCAAAATTTCACTGCATGGTAGAGCATTTATTCATCTTTCAATATAGCAAAAACAACTTTGGAATTTATTTCCGAAAGTTAATGAAATATGCATTTTATTTAAGGTGGTCAAGTTTCTAATCTTAACCGCTTCCTTAATAAGCGTTAAAAGGGATTATAATGGTTGTGCGCAATTATAGTTGAGCATGAAATGAGATTATAATTGCTTCGCCGAGAGAAGCGGTAACGTTAGTAATTAAGATAATGACGTACACAATACGCTTATTGAAGGTCTACGAAATTGTTCAAGCATCACAAAAATTTCGGACAATTTTAATTATTTGAACTGATGTAATGATGTGACATAGTTAGATGACATATGATAAGCTCTATTCATGCGTTGTATGAATTGATATACATTGCAAAATTGCATTAAATTCTTCATGAGCGTGGACAAAACTGTACCGTAAATTAAAACCCCACAGTATAATAAATTAATTGAATTACTTTTTGGGTCAAATACTGTACATACAATGATAGCCCCGTAAACTTGAAGACAACGTACGTCATCAGAGTTGTAAATTGGGCCGGGCTTTTTGAGCCGGGTTTGGGACCTAAAGTTGACAAAAACTTCAGGCTTAAGTCCGGCCTAAAGCGTACTATTTTTTTCGGTGTACTTAAATATAATCAAAATAACTTGGCAATATTGCTTAATTTTTCAGACCTAACTAAACTTTCGGGTTTTTTGGGCATGATTTGGACTTCAAACTAGTTTTTGGGTTCACGTTTATATTTTCGGGTTCGGGCCGGGTTCGGACCTGAATTAGTCGGCCTGTGTACAACTTTGATGTACGTACAAAAGAGTTGTTGCAAAACCAAATGCACTACTTTTTCATAAAATACAGCGATAAGCTGAAAGCTGACCTCGTTTACTTCAATTTTGGCGTGTTGTCATATAGCATTTAATTCAAATCAAACCTCTCATCATACTTGCTGCATTACGCCGAAGCGTGTTACTAGTTGACAGGGCTCATCTTCGCGTCATTGCGTCCAAACAACACAGCTTCATTCGAAGAAATGCCGCAACGGTGGTGAGCCGTTGGCAACATTGTGTCCAATTTGACCGGCCCAAGATTTAAACTTCAGACCTCCCGTTCCAGAAATGAACGCGATTTGTTAAGATTTGAAACTTTTGAAGCAAAATGTTTGCAACAACAAACTAACATATTGTTTGGATAATAACGGTTTAATTTACAGTATTTTACTGTGCTTTTACTCAGTAAAAAAAATTAATACAGTTAATGCAGTTATAGTTTTTTTTTGGCTACAAATTAATTTGAAAAATCAAGTTTTTTACTTATTTTTTTAAAACTTGCTGAAACAATTTATACTAATAAAGAATTTATTCTATCATTTATTCCGATTAAATGCTGCGGAATTGCTCATATTATATAAAAGAATGATTGTTTTGGATTCTAAAATTGTAAATTTATTGTGATCTCCGTTTTTGAAATCAACCACGAAATTACTCCCAAACGTAATCAAACAAATAAAATCATTTTCATGCAAAACAAGTAGTAATCGTTGACAAAACTCTCTGATAATGGTTTTAACAATAGAGACACTAATTAAAGTCAAACCACAGACAAGAACAATAATTAGAATAAGCGCTAAATAAACAATACGGAATAGCAATCAGGCGTTGGTTTTTACGCTCAAGTGAATATTTTCCAGTATTGCTTATCTATCTGTATAAAACATAGCGCGTTACACTAATGAATAATATTGTCCTGTTAACGATTTCTAATTTGTCTTACAAACTTGCAATATAACAGTAATTACGTAATATATTTGCTATAGCTTGCAAACAAAAAAACTGGGTGTTTATTCAATAAAAATTAGAATGCGTTACAAAATGATCGGCATTCCTATTATTTTTTATGATTTTCTATTCATGTGAAACACTTTCTGTACAATGTAAAAATACGCCAAAAACGTAAAAAACTTTTGATCATTCTTGGGGCTTAGTCTTCAAATATCCTAAGGTATGGGGGGCACCCGGCAGGGTCTGCGAGAGGGGGCTAGGGGGTACATCTTACCCAGGCCTGGGTTAAGGAATCTCGGGAGGACCTATAAGATCACGCGCACTCAATTAGTTGTAGTTCGGTGAGCATGCACGTAAAAGCCGGCCGGATTTCCGGTAGAGATCTTTTTCTTGGTCTTCACGGGCGGAAGTTTAGTTTAATAAATACGATTTTTGACGCAGGAAAAACGAAAAGAGCGTTTTATGTTATTAATTTGAATTGAATTGGTTAAATCAATGACATGAAACTACTTTTATGTCATTGGTTAAATTTTAAAAAATATTTTATATACTGGTAACGTTTTTGGGATGGGATGGATCAAAAATATCCCCAACAAGTTTGCGCGAGGTCAAGAACATTAATCGTAAACATGCAAAATTTTGATATTATACACAATTTGTGCTCATAAATTTTATCATCCCCCCCACCAAAATTTTCTAGATCCGCCACTGATCACAGTAAGTATAGTGCGGAGGATAAATCATTATGAACAGTGCAAAAATACGTCAGTGACTTCAGGTCAAAACTCACTCCTGGCGTTATTCAAATGAAAAAGCACCATAAAACCTTTGCAAATTGAGTATATGATTTCATTAAAAACAGCATTTTCATGAAATTAATGTTTATTTACAAAATGCTCTGCAGTAGATGTTATGTTTCTCCACTTAACTGTGGTTATTATAAAACCGCAAAAAATGCCGATAGGCTACTAGCTATTTCGGGTCAGAAAAGAAAGCAAACGCTAACACGTTTTTAGCCGACAAAAACCAGTGGATGGTACTTGTATACAAGGTGCTCGACCCAACCACTGAGCATAGAGTGTGAGCCTACACTAAGGCTCCAAAGTTTCGCTGGAGCACCTACAGTCAACAGTGTTACGGAGGGCTTCTGTAGCAAGCACCTCCATATCCAAAATATATTGCCCGAATGCCATTATTATGAATTCATTGTCTTAGCTATTCTAGAGTTTTCAAAGTTTTAACTATTGTTTTTGTATGTCAGAATATTAGCAGTGACAAAATTGATTACACTTTTTTTAACAAGAAAACTTTTGTAAGAACACGAGGCTCATTTTTGCTCAAAATTTAAGAACAAATTAGGAGCAACACCAGTCTCAGCAACAAAAAATAATGTTAAGTACAACCGAAAAAGAATAAACTCCAAATCAAAAAAGTAACTAAATTCTGTATTGATTTAAAACAATAAAGCATGAGTGGTTTTCTGGTAGCTAATTACAAGCAAAATTGCAACAATTTTGAGACTATATAGTGCAGTTGCGCACTGCGCAGGTAACAAAACAACTTTTTGGCTCTCCTTCAGACGAAAATTAGTGCTCGCTCTTTCGCTTTCTGCAATTTTAGGATGCTGCAAAAGCAACTAAAAAGGCGTTTACAAGAAGACAGCTCATTAGGAGTAAACAAACGAGGTCGCAATAATTGACATCAGTGATCTCAAAATTTAAGAACCAATTAAGAGCAACTGAGGCCAAACTTTATCAAAAGAATTAAGAACAGCCAGCCTCAACTCAAAATTTACTGGTTCTTATTAAAAAAAGTGTACTTACGGCAGAGGCGTAGCCAGGATTTTTGGTAGGGGGGCCCAAACCACAAAT
Organism: Trididemnum nubilum; assembly: GCA_963965965.1. Classification (NCBI taxonomy): domain Eukaryota; kingdom Metazoa; phylum Chordata; class Ascidiacea; order Aplousobranchia; family Didemnidae; genus Trididemnum; species Trididemnum nubilum. Next base: position 12,586,195 of record OZ014479.1, read on the forward strand.
CACATGCAATGACGTCATCAGAAATTTTCAAAAAAGGAACTTTTTGTGGGGCAAAGGTATCGTTGAATGCAAGATATTTTATGAAGTAAATTTAGGATAATCGCAGCCAGCGACTCGCAAAGCATTTGTGCATTGCGCTATGCCGGGCGACTGCTAAATTGCATACGATTTCTGTTTACACGAGCGCGATTTTGCCCTGGGATTCTCGAAACGTTGAAATCGACCTCGTGTAAGTGATCACGGGCGAGAACGATTCGTTGCATCGAGTCGCGCAAAATGTAATCAGCATCGCTAATCGCAAATGTTACTTACACGGCGGCGATTTTTCCCAAACGCGATCGCGGTAAGCGAGTCTCGCCTCGTGTGAGTAACTGCTCTGCGAGAGAGATTTTCACGCATTAAAAATCTTCGAATCGCGTTGCAATAAAGTTGCCCGTGTAAATGGTCACTTTTATCAGTTTGTAGTACTCCAGGTTTGATTTCTTCTGAAGTAATATTGGTAAGTATATGATCAATTGCAGTTTTAGTCGTTTCTGTTACCCTGGTGGAAATATTTACTACAGAAAAAAAGGCATTTCTAGCAATAATATTTTTATAATCGGTTACAAAAGGAGTTTCATTTAGTAAATTGACATTGAAATCACCCATAATAATACTTTGACTTTTATTTTTATTAATTTTGTGTAAAGTAAGGTCGAAATTTTCTAAAAATGAATTTAGGTTTGAGTTAGGATGCCGATAGATTACTCCTATCAATAATTTGTGTTGGGGAGTACTAATAGTTGCCCACATATTTTCGCATCCTTCCATTTCTAAATTATATTCCGGTGCAATTTCAAAATTGATATCCTTAGTAAAGTACATTGCTACTCCTCCAGCTTTGGTAGGTGAATTTGCAAATTTTAAGTTGTAACCCTGTATCTCAATGTTAACTGCTGGGGCTTCTTGTATTCGGGTTTCGGTGATGAGTATAACATCTGGCGATCTACACAAATTGGAAATCAGTTCGCATAACACATCAATATGTTTTTGGATTGATCTGATATTATATGGAGTATAAATAAAGTATTAGTTGAAGGATTATAGTTTGTTAAGTTAGAAAGATCCGAATATTCACAAATTTTGACATTTTCATGCATACTTTCAAAATTTTTGTCAAAGTCAGAGCATAGGAAATGTTTTGTTTTATCCATATTAATCATTCAAGACAATTTCACAAATTACTTAAAATCAAGTCCTAAAAGGTAACTTAAATAGCATTAAAGACTGTCTATAGGTCGTCCTCGCAGCGTATTGGAATTGCATCTTCTGATTCGTTTTTCTTTATCCATATTTGTCCGTTTGTTGTCCAGAAGAATTTGAATTTTTTTGCTTTGGCAGTTTGCTTTGTTGACCAAAATAGCCTCTTCCTAAATTGCGTTAAATTCTCGTTTATATATAGGTTTGTCATTTCGTCAACAGGAAAATCTGTCATTTCTTTGCTTTCTTCCTTTTTGAAAAAATTTCATTTCTCACCCGTTTGTTGGTAAATTGGGCTATTATTGTTGGTGGCCGGGATGCCGAATCACTGGCTTTAAATTTTTTTGGGGGGAGCCTATGAGCGATAGAGATATCGCTCCTTCTAACTTCAACATCAAGCTTTTTTGAAATTTCTATTACAATATCAGTCACATTCTCATTTTTTTGATTTGGTACTCCATCAAATTCGAGATTTAGTCTACGTCCATACTGCTCTAATTCATTGATTTTAAAAAATTCTTCCTCTTTCACCTTTTCCAAGTCTATTAGCTCTTTTGAAAGCTTTGTAGCAGTTAATTCGTTTTTCTTGTTGGTGGTAGCCATTTTTTTGATCTCTTTACTGAGTTCATCATATTTATCGGAATTGAATTGTTGACTAGTTCTTAATTGCTCTAACTCATATTTAACAGCGTTTAATTCTCTCAGATAATCATCTGCAAACGAGTTAAAAGCTTCCTTGACTAAGCCTTCAATCTTTGGTACAACTAGTTTCATAACTATTCCAATAATTTCATTTTGGTCCAAACCAAGCTCGTTCTTTTTTGATTTAAAAGACTTTGCTTGCATTATGTTTTGTTTGTCGTTTGAAGTCCTAAATCCTCAAAGTTTTTGCAGCAAAAACACGTCCGTTCTACACAAACGCTGTAGCTAGAATGACACAAACGCTGTAGCTAGAATGACACAAACGCTGTAGCTAGAATGTCAACAAAAAATTTAGTTATTAAATCAGCAGTTACAATGCAATTGAATCTGATTGATTACAAGGAATTAACACAGACCGCTCGGGGGGAGGGGTCAATATAATAATGATAAAATGCGTGTTGGTTTTGCAGAAGGGATCAAATGTGGCAAAGATTGTAGTTTAATATGATATTGCATTACTTATTAACACATTATTTGCGCCGTCAAACTGTTTGACAATTCGGAGGATAACCTGTACCTGCATGCTACCCATCATGCACCTTCTATCGTGCTTCTAGAGGAGACTGGATAAAGTTTATATAAAAGTTGATATGGGAAAAAGGCTCAAAATTTGGCTTGAACGGACAGAGGTGGAGTCGAGGACACAAGGCTCGAAGCCAAGGACACAAAAAAAAATCCGAGGCCAAGGACAGCCCTTCCGAGGACAGACCCTCTCAAGACCAAGAACACAGGAGTTCTCAAAAGAAAAATAATAATAATAAGGTCAATCAAAATTTTTTTTAGGCGATTCAAAAAAAAAATTTTTTTTAAAGTTTTTCAGGTGATCTCTAAAAAACAAGGTCTGCAAAAAATTTTTTCAGGCGATTTACAAAATTTTAACGATTGAAAAAAATAGTGATGTCCTCGAGCCGAGGACAGGGCAAGTTTCAAGGACTTGAGGCTTCAAGGCCAAGGACTTCAAACTGTGTCCTCGAGGACTCCAGCTCTGTAAACGGAATGTGACAGTAGAACTGAAAAATTTTTTGCTATTTGCTGAAAAAATTTTTTGCTTTTTGCTAAAAAATAATCCCTCGAAGCACCAATTTGTACAAAAATAGTCTAAAAATTGTGCTATTTTTATTGAAAAGGCATTCAAAATCTCCGAGCCTTGATAGCTCGCACTCATACTACCAAATTTTTGAAATTATTTGTTTTAATCATTAAAGGTAGTTTTATCAGGTGGTACGAAATGAGGAACTCTTTAATAAGGGTGAACGGAACCGAAAAAGTTAATAAGCATTGGCCTAAAAGAGTACTTAAACTTGATAACATGTTGAACTTAAAAACTGCTTGGCTTTATATGCCAATACTTCATTCAAGGTTGTCAAAATCTTTCAGGGCGAAGATTAATTCAACATCCAGAGGTGATTTTTTATGCTTTAGAAATAGTTTAGTGATAAAAAAACCACGATTTGTGTGCGACAATTAAGTTTTAGTAAAAAGAAAGACATGGAAGAGACGACTAAGACAATGATGTTTGCATTTTTTTGTTTTTTTGTACAGCAAAGATATCTGCTTTTGTTTTGTTGGTCAAATTGATTTTTAAAATATCCGAAGCTTGTTCACACTAGTCACAATTCACAAAGCGTTATTGCAATGATATTTTTAATACTTTTTTCCTCAAAATTGTTCGATAGGTGGCGAAAAAGGATGAATTATAACAGTGCTGCGACCTGGCACAGTCTAGTTGACCGTTTTCAGAACAGAGTTCACTGCACAACTAAAAGTACCGCTAAACAAAATAACTAGAAAAAATTATAGTACATTTTGTGTACCGAAACAGGATAATTTTTTTTTCAAGATCTCGGAAAAATCATAAATGAGGATGCAATATTGTACATATGTGTCAATTTCAGCTTTTACTACACACAAAACTGCTTCAACATTATTACATTTCAATTGCTGTCATCAGACCTTTGCTGGCTACCCATTGGACATCACTTAATCTGCAAATCGCTGGAAAAGGCTTTAGTGTTTCGTTCCGGCGAACAATGAAAATAACTAAAGTGGCTTTTAGGGTTGGATTGAATTTAAATTTTGAATTTGAATCCACTCACAAGTTATTGATGAATTTGAAATTGAATTCGACTTTAGCAAAGTCAATAAATTTGAATTTGAATTTAGTTTTTACAAAATCAATGAATTTGAATTTGAATGTCTTAATTAAATATTAGATCAATTTGAATTTCTCAAGTCAAAATTGACTCTGTGAAAGTAATACTTTATAAACTGGTTAAAAAGACTCAAAATCAGACCAGAACACAGCTAATTGTTTAAAATTTGTTCGTGTGTCTTTATTTTGTCATTTTTTTGTTTATTTACGTATTTTTTCTGACAAAATTTATGAGTTTGAACATGTGGCACTGTCTTATCCGTAAGTTAAGCCTGTCTAATTTCACAAATTCCCCAATTAAATTATTTTGCACAACTTGCAAGAACTAATTAAAAATCTGAAGTTTTTTCTAATTTTTCTATCTAAGTTGCTGTAGTTTCTCAACAGTCTGGTTTGTCAAATATGGGTTAGATTGAATTATCGAATTTTATGAATTTAGAAGACGTAACTACAGATTTGAACTCAAAATTTTACATCAGTCCAATTAAAGTAAAAATACGTTTGAAATTAACGTTCGCAAATTCAATAATGAATTTGAATTTGAATTAATTTTTTTTGTAAGTCAATGAATTGGGACTTTCGCGACGCTTTGCGTCGGAAGTCCTTATGTTTTTTTCCGGGCAAAATGACGATTTTGGCAACCACAAGTCGAAAACGCTATAACTTTGAAATGGCTAAAAGTAGAAACTTGAAATTTCGAGCTTAGATGGGGCACGTATGAAACAATCTTCGTGCAAATTTTGGAGGCAATTGGTCCCGTGATACGGGTTTATGAACCAAAACGTAAAATGCCAATTGGAGGTTTAAACAGCTCTGGCTCGAAAACTAATAGCACGAGGGCAACAAAAGTTTCAAATTTAGAAGCGTCTGGGCAAGCAGTTTCAGCTATCAAAAATAAATCATGACGATTCCGACACCTTTTTTTATTTATTTATTTGGACTTCCGGTCGGAAGTTCCTATGTTTTTTTCCAGGCGAAATTACGAATTCGGCAACAAGAAGCCGAAAACGCTATAACTTTGAAACAGCTAAAGGTAGAAACTTTAAACTTAGAACTTAGATGGGTCACATATGAATCCTTCTTTGTGGAATTTTTGGGGGCAATCGATCACGTGATACAGGTTTCCGAGCCAAAAATTCAAATGGCAATTGAAGGTTTTAACAGCTCTAGCTCGAAAACTAATCGCTCGAGTGGAATAAAAGTTTCGAATTTAGAAGCGTCTGGGCAAGCCGTTTCAGGTATCAACAATAAATTATGACGATTACAACACTTTTTCCTTTCTTTTTTTATTTGTTTATTTATTTTGTTTGTTTATTTATTTATTCATTTATTTATAAAGCAAATCACATTTTGGTGACAAAAACTCCGAAACCACCAAAGCTAGAAACTTGAAATTTGGACAGTTTTATATAGTTTGGTGGTGTCATTTATGCGCGCGTGCTGCCGTGGCCGAATGGCTAAAGGTGCCAGTGCTTGAAACCTAAAGGTGCCAGTGCCAGTGCTTGAAACCCGGGTTCAATTATCTAGCTGGCCATCGCTTTTATCAAACCAAGATTATATTGGCTCTACCATTTTGATTTTATTTTTCGATTAAGACAAAATCGCTTTTAATATGTTTTGTTTGACACTAGCTACAATCCGAGGGCATCAGGTTCCATTCTCTGTGAAGACGCCCCAAAAATCTCTGTCTTAACACCATAAGCTAGGGCGCTAGTTTTTTTGGTGTCAGTAGAAATTTAAAAGACAAAAATATTTTAAAATAATTTGGGGGTACCAACCCCCCGAACCCCCAAATGGACCCAAAAAAATCAATTTTTTTGACAGCTTCAGCTAGGGTGCTATTTTTTTTGATATCAGGGGATAATAAAGAGACAAATACCTTGACATAGTTTGGGGGTACCATCCTCCCGGGGACCTTCTCAAATGGACACCCCAAATATCAATTTTATGAATGGCTTAATTTTAGGTGCCAGCTTTTTTTGCTTTCAGTAGGTATTTAAGAAAAAAATATTTTGACGTGGTTTGGGGGTACTTCCCTCGGGGTCCCCCCACATGGTCCCCCCAAAAATCAATTTTTTGAACGACCTAAGTTAACCCTATTCGAACTAAGCCTTTTTTTTTTTCCCAGGCCTAAGGTTTTGCAGAATCGACCCCAGAACTTTGCGCGGCTGTATCTCATGAACTACGCCACGTAGAAAAAAATTTGAAGCTGCAACGTGTAGCAAATTTAATAGTCTTTCTGCAAAAATGTTTTATTTGATATCATGCTTCAAATTTTCAAGATATAATCATTAATTATGAGATGGCTCAGTCGAAAGAAATTATTGATTAGCGTTGTTAAAAGAAACAAAGATTTCTCTTTTACGCGATATCAAAACAACCAGACAAGTTGATGGATTGTTTCAGCATGACTGAATTTCAAACAACCGTGCAAATTTGACTGATTAACTGAGCTTGTTGAACTCGTAGTAAACAGGGCAGCAACTCTAATTAATCTGAATAATATTCTTAAATGAAATTTGCTTAATTTTACAAAACCATTACCTATTCGCGGCTTAATAATGTATCAAATTAATGTCTCAATCCCAAACTACGGCTTTGCGCATGTAAACTCAAAATCTAATGCTGGTGGTGTGGCTGTGTATATTCATAAAAATATTAACTATCAAATAATTGAAAACCAAATTCAAATGTGTGATTCTGAATGCTTATGGATCAAAATTAAGAATATTGACGCCAAATTAATATTAGGCGTAGTTTATAGACATCCTCGTACGCAAACTGCTGAACAATTTTTAGATGATTTTTCTAAATGCCTCGATTCTTTAAACAAAGATTCTGAATGCTACTATATTTTGGGTGACTTCAATATCAATTTGGAAATTGAAAAAAATATTCCTATTTCAATGCGCTATTTGATAATGTTAATTAGTTACGGTGCGTTCCCTCTAATCACTAAACCAACAAGAGTAACCGAAAATTCCTCATCCATTATAGATCATATCATTTCCAATGATATTAAACATCCTATTTTGCCTGGAATTTTTGAAACATGTAATGTCTGTGATCATTATCCAATCTTTTGTAAAATAGGCACTCTCATGACAAAAAATTATAATGCCAAAATTAAATCTGGTTTATACCGCAGCAAATCTAAATTTGATACTGAATCTTTTAGTCAAGATCTAAGCTTTTCCCTGCAAAAATTTTTTTCTGGACTTCCATTATTCACGGATGAAAACTTTAATAGTATTTTTACCAATTTTGTTGAAATTGTGTCACAAACAATTAATAAACATGCTCCACTGAAATCGTATTCCCGTCGACAGCGTAGACTACTTAAAAAGCCTTGGATCACGAAGGGAATTCTGATCTCCATACGCAAAAAGAATTCCATGTTCAAATCGCATTTTATCAATGGCAACGAAGCCCAAAAATTTATTTTCAAGCAATATTCTAACAAACTAACCAAAATTAAGGCTGCATCAAAAAGAAATTATTTCAAAGTTGAACTTGAAAAAAACAAAAATGATCCGTGCAAAATTTGGAAAATTATTCGTTCATTACTGCCCTCTAAGTCTAAACAATCATTAAATTCTCAGAGTAATGATTTAGATAATGATAGTAATAATCCTGTTGAAGTAGCTGAAAACTTCAATAAATTTTTTTGCTCAATTGGAGAAAACTTAGCTAAAGATATACCATGCCAAAATAACAGAAAATTTATGAGTTACTTGAGAAATCGAAATTCATCTAGTATGTTTTTAGAAACACCTAAGCTCGATGAAATCATTGATTCTCTAAAATCCTTGAGCGTGAACAAAGCCGTAGGTCAGGACAATATTCCAGCTTTCTTTATTAAAACAGCCAACCTGATAATTGCTCCTTACCTCCTTATACTTTATAACTATGCTTTTTCAAATGGGATTTTCCCAGATATTTTAAAGGTCGCCAAAGTTATCCCGATTCATAAAAATGGTAACAAGAATGATCCAAACAATTATCGTCCCATTGCCATTCTTTCCAGTTTTTCTAAAATACTTGAAAAACTGATATATCAAAGATTAATTCAATTTTTGGGCAAGTATAATATTTTAATTCCCTCGCAATATGGTTTCCAACGTAATTTTTCTACTATCCATGCTATAACTGATATTGTAACTTTAACATATGACAACATCAACATTAAGCACTATACGGCTTTATTCTTTTTAGATTTAAAAAAAGCCTTTGACTCTGTCTGCCACTCGACTCTTCTAGCAAAACTGGATCATTACGGCATACGTGGCCAGACCCTAAAACTAATTAAATCTTTTTTAATTAGGAAGCAATTTGTCTCCATGAACAAAACACAATCCTCATTAATGACAAATCCTTTTGGTGTTCCTCAGGGATCAACATTAGGCCCATTATTATTTTTATTATACGTAAATGATTTACCTAATTCAACCCAGACTATTCCCAGATTATTTGCGGACGACACATGTTTATCTGTTCATCATTCAAATTTAAGCAATCTCCAAACTGAGTTAAATTTGGAACTGACTAGACTTTCTGAATGGTGCAAATCTAATAAATTAACAATTAATCCCACAAAAAGCCAACTCCTCGTAATATCCCCAAGATTGAATGAGCTAGTGATGGATTTTGATGTACATCTGAACGGTACTACTGTCCCCCTTTCTAACTCTGTCAAATATCTGGGGGTAACACTTGACTCCAAGTTAACTTTCGAGAGTCACATTAAAATCTTAGAAACCAACTTGTCCAAAGCTGCTGGCATTATTTATAAACTAAAATTCGTTCTTCCTAAAGATGCATTAATAAAACTATATTACGCCCTTTTCCACCCACATTTGTTATATGGCCTAATTAGTTGGGGATCAACGTATCCGTCCTATTTGATGAAAATAAGCACTCTTCAGAATAAAGTAGTAAAACTGATAGGGGGTGGTGCCTTTCAAGACCGAGCTACCCCATTTTACTTTAAACTTAACATTCCAAAATTGACCGATTTGTACAAAATTGAAATATCAAAATTAATGTACAATATTGTATACAAACCTCAATATCTTCCGAATAACTTTTCCAAATATTTTGAAAAGGCATGCAAAATCTCACAGAGATCGACGAGATCTACAACTCAAGAAAATGATCTCTTATATATCCCACGATTTCGATCTAACAGATTGCAAAATAGTTTTAGGTACCAGGGCGTCAAAATTTGGAATTCCATTCCTCATTCAATACGCTTACTATCTCCAATTTCCTTTAGAGAAAAGTTGAAAAAATTTTTTGTGGATTCATATGAGTCTTAAAATTTAGGATTTCAACCGAATTTGCGGAATTATTTCAATAATATAACTCACACTCTTTCTCATGTATTTCTTATTACCTCTATTTATTATCAAAAATTGTAATATGTTGGCATCTGGGTGGCTGCTTGACTCGATGACCGATAAGGTCTTTTCGCAGCTTCCTTGTCGTGACAACTGACTCTAAGAGGTATATGAGCCTGTTTATTATTATCGTTTATCGTTAATTATGTGAATTCTGTTACCGTATTATTTTGGATACAGACAAAAATAAAAAATGACTTGACTTGACTTGACTTGACTTGACTTTCTTCATTGCCAATATTAAACGCTTTTTTTAATTTTTGTTTTTCTTTTTTCAGAAGATAATCCTTTTTTGTTTTGTATGTCATGAAGCTACAATAAACCGATTAATATTTGTTCAATTGACACAAAAAATGAATGTCTAATTAATTTGATAAGCAGTATTGTTTGTTGCCAGAGAAAGCAGCAGAGACATCTTGTTTTTTGAGTACTGCACAATATGACGCGTAAAATTTTTTTTTCATTATCTATCGCAACATGTGTTACTGTATTAAATATTTGTAAAAATAGTCGCTTAGAGCAAAGTTATTGTTAATCGTTTTTGATCGCGTAGTTTCAGAACTACCTCATCGTTTCCTATATTAATAATTTAGACATACAGTAGTAATAATTCTTTTTATTTAATGTTGTATTTTGAAACTTTGTAGAACGGCTCGCCACCGCTGCAACATTTCTTTAAAAAGCGCTATGTTTTCCGGGTGCAATGACGCGGAAATGAGCCCCGTAAACTCGTTACACGCTTCGGCGTAATACAGCAAGTATACTAAAGATTTGATTTGAACTTTGTGGAATAATGCTGCTTGTAGGAACAATACAGACTTCAGCGATCAATTGGTCTTTGCTGTTTCCTGCCTGCGCGTATTCGTAGCGTTGGGTGAAATAAACCTAAACTATTATTACGTTTAGCAAACCCTTCTTTCGCTACCATTTCTATCGTAATAACGTTGAAAATTTTATTAATTCAACAAAGTGCTAATGATTAAAACGGTAACATAATCACTGATCAGTTGATTGAGCAATTGTGATTTCATTTTCTGTTTTCACCGTAAAATAACTTTTTTTTACCGATTGGTTCTTCTTTTATCAAAACATTTTATGACTGAGTGTACCATACTTCCTTATCCTTCAATCACGAGGAAGTGAGAGTGACGATCTAATACTTTGGATAAATCCTCACCGCTTAATTCACTGCCGAGTAAAGAGTTAATTTCCAAAACAAATTATAGCTTTATAGCGAATAATATGTAGCACGCTCTAGGAATTGTTGTAAATGAGCTCTGGCAATTTATTTGGTGTCGCGATATTGATACTTGGCTAGAGTTCAGCCTTTCATCAATCTCCAGAATTATGGTCCACATCCACTTAAACCAGAACACTAAGATGCTAATTGATGAATCAAAATTGCAGTTGATAGTTCAGTTAAACTTCTTAAATTGCAAAAAGCAGCACACTAACCTGAAATTAAGAACTTTCTATTTAAGATTGAAAACAAAACAAATTGTCTCTGAGGAAAACACTCCACTAAAACTTATTGCGATCCACCAATTAAGATCGCACACTACGCAAAACAAGCCAATCACAGATACGCAATCTCGGCAAAACTATCTACAAAATTAATATTCAGAACGCTAGAATTATTAGAATCCTCGAATTATTAGAATGATAGAGTAGAAAAACCCACCTATTTATACTAACGGCAAAAGCGCTCGAATATTCAGAGAAATCCAAACTATACAAGCTTATAGTAACAAAGTCAAGTCAAATTGCAACGTAATTATGACGTCATGAAACTGATGACTCGCGAACAACAAAATAAACTGGTGACAGTTGGAGATCGTAGAACACACAGGAAAAAAATTATCACAAACATTCCAAATTACAAAAATCGGCCAAACTAGTAAAGCAGTCATGGCTAAGTTAAAACACACCAAATAATCATATCAAAAGCATTTAAAATTATTATGTATGACATTTGGGTTCAGCCTCAAACATAAAACGATTTTGGCCCCATTCAAGCTTGCAAATGATCATTTCTTTGCGTAAGCAGAACCAAACTGCTTACCTATTTACTAAAAATTAACTATGCTCTTTAACGGCTTATACTGTAAGCTCTTTATGATACTGAAAAATATATCACGTCAGAAATATTGAAGATACTGCAGAACTTTATACTAACAAATGCCTAAAAATGACTGATTTGTTCGATTTATCATTTGAACTGACAATTTTAACTAGTTAAGCAGTGAAGTAAATTTTTAAATTGCAAGCATTTATTTTTTTTCTGCTGATGCTCATAATTTTACGGTTTTAACATACAGGCATCACGTTTTTATGATAGGATTCGGGGTTAAAATGTTAGAACTTTGGCCTTTTGACAAATTTTTTTTTTTTTACTTCCTCTCTTTACAACTTAGCGATATTAGTTTCAATGTTAGATGTGGAGGATCTTTTTTGGTTAGTCTTCGCCTTATCTTTGAATGAAATCGACCCCAAGTTTTTTCTCTTTTTCAGCCTTCTTGTGTCCGACGAAATGTATTGAACCCCAACTGCAAATTGCAGACCCTTGAGTACACAACACGTCTGACTATGGCCTTGTTGTTGGTGTATTGCTGCATCAAGTGGCTTAAAGCTCATGATCTTCTTCACCACCGCGCTTTTCTGTTTCTAAAGTTAATTGTTTTTTACCCACCCATAATTATAAGTGATATTATCCAAAAAAAAGCATAATTTTTAATACAATATAAGAATTTTAATCTATTTACTGCGCACATTCTAAGCCAATATTCATACTCACTACTATAGTCACAACTCTCAAGATACATGTCTTATAAATTCTTTGGTTTTTTGTAAATTGCTGTTTGGCAAACCTTTTTCAAACTTTGTTACATTACTATGTTATGACTTTGGCATCACTATGTTTCCTTGACTTTTACACAAAAGTTTTTGTTTATTTATTTTTATAGCGCTGATTTGCGGCAAAATTGATAAAGAGATTGGCAAATAATCGTACTGGCGCACTATAATTTTAATGTCCAATCAAATCTTCATGATACTCGCTGTATTACGCCGAAACGCGTAACGAGTTTACGTAGCCCATCTCCCTCGGGCAACATAGCTCTTCAAAATAAAGTCGTGGCGGTGGCTAGCTGTCGGCAACAGTGTGTTCCGTTTTATCAGCGCGAGATTCGAACTTCAGTCCCTCGTTCCTGAAGTAAACGCGTTACCGCTTGACCAATTGGTCGTTAATTTTACGGTCTTTATTTTAATTAATAAAACATACCTTGAGCACAAATTTGATTTGAACAATATAACAATATACAACAACAGCAACAATAACAATATACACAAACATACAGCAAATAAAATCAAGAAATTATGCTTTGCTTTTTTTCAGCGAGAAATTTTTGAACAGGATATTTGGCTTTCGCTACCGGACTAATAAATGATGATTTCTAAAGCTTTTTCCTAGCAAAGCAAATTTGATCATTATTGACACAAGGAGATTAATCGAGTAACTTTTGCGTGACCTTTTGATATCCTTCTCTGCATTCTTCAATCTCAGTGAGCGTGAAACTTTGTTAGTTTAGCCAGTTCCCACACTGCGCTCCTAAAACTTTCTCTCTTTTTTATCTTAAACCTTGTTAAAGCTAGTTTTATTGAACATACAGTTAATTAATTGCTAATAACTTTCAAAATACAAGTAATAACACTTTCAAATTTTGGTAAGTGAATGATAACTAAATTTGGGACAAAGTCAAGAAATTTCAAATTGTTGGTGCGATTAATCTCTGAGATATGCAGAAAGAAAGAACCACTGGGTGATAATCGACCCCGCTTAGTCTTTATAGGGTTAAGGTGCCAGTGTTTTTTGATATCAGTAGATATTTAAGAGACAAGGATTTTGACGTGGTTTATTTCTGGTACCACCCCACTCGGAGACCCACAAAAATTCAATTTTTAATTGGCTCAAGCTTAGGCACTAGTTTCTTTTGATATCAGCACATATCTAAGAAACAAATATTCTGACATAGTTTTGGGGTGCCACCCCCCGCTGTCCCATCCAAAATGGGCCCCCCAAAATTAATTTTTTGATTGGCTCAAACTAAGGTGCCAGTTGTTTTTGATATCAACAGATACTTAACAGACAAATATTTTGATATAGTTGGGGGGTGCCACCTCCCGGGGGACCCTCCCAAATGGACCCCCAAAAATCAAATTTTTTGATTGGCTCAAGCTAGGGCACTAGTTTTTTTAAATATGAGCATATTTTTAAAAAACGAATGTTTTGACCTCGTTTGGGGACACCACCCAGCAGGGACCCCCCCAAAATGGACTCCCCCAAAATTAATTTTTTGATTGCCTCAAACTAAGGTGCCAGATTTTTTTTGGTATCAACAGGTACTTTACAGACTAATATTTTGACATAGTTTGGGGGTGCTATCCCCCCCGCGGACCTCCCAAAATGGACCCCCAAAAATCAATTTTGTGCACGACCAACATTACGATGCAGTGTTTTTGATATCAGTAAATATTTAAGAGGCAAAGATTTTGATAGAGTTTGGGATTACCCCCCTCCCCGGGGACCCCCCAAACATCAATTTTTTGACAGACTTAAGCTAGAGTTTTAGTTTTTTTTTTGATATCTAGAAATACTGAAGAGACAAATACTTGAACATACTTTGAGGGTGCCACTCCCGGGAAATCCCCGAATGATCCCTACAAAAATCAATTTTTGAACAACTTAATCTAAGGCTTTAGTTTTTTTAATATTAGTAGGTATTTAAGCGACAAACGTTTTGACATAGTTTGGGGGTTACCACCCCTTTGGAACCTTCCCAAATGGACCCCAAAATTCAATTATTTTGAACGGTTTGAACTAGAACTCTAGTTTTTTTTTGATATCAGTAGATATTCCAGAAACAAACTTTTTTACACAGTCTGGGGGTACCAAATATCTATCCAAAAATCCCTTTTTGATAGCTAAATTTAACAAAAACTCTGAAACCACCAAAGGCAGGAACTTGAAATTTGGAGATATGATAAGCCTATATATGAAGCTGTGCACCTGCAGTTTTGGAGTTGTTGCATCACGTGGTTCGTGGCTAATGCGCCAAAGACGGAAATGAAATTAAATACATGATTTTAATACTTGATTTTCGTCATGCATGTCCTACTGTGGTCTAGTGGTTAAAGGCACCAGCGTACAAAGCCATTGTGATTGAGTAGACCTGAGTCCAATCATCTCATTGGCCATCGGTTTTCTAATTCCAAAAGTCATATCGAATCCAGCACTTTTTTTTTGATTAAAAAAAAAATGTTTTCAAATTGTTTATTTTGACATTAAATATGATCAGAGGGTATCCAGTTTCATTCTCTGCAAGAATTCATCCAAAATCAATTTTTGTTAACGGCTTAACTCAGGATGCTAGTTTTTTTTATATCAGTAGATATTTAACAAACAAATACTTGGATATGGTTTGGGGGTATCTTTCTTAAGAAGCCCCCAAAAGTCACATGTTGAACGACTTGTGCTGAAGCTCCAGTTTTTTTTGATATCAGTAAATACTTAAGAGACCTAATACTTAAGATACTTACCTGTTGAGGTAGTTTGGGTGAACCACTCTTCCGAAACCTTCCCAAATAGACCCCAAAAATTAGTTTTTTCAACGGCTTAGGGTGCTAGTTTTCTTTTTTTTGATATCAGTAGATATTTAACAGACATTTTTTTAAATATTCTGCGAGTATCAACCTCCGTAACCTCCAAAAATTACTTTTGGAAAGCTAAATTTAAAAATTGATTTTAGTCAATTGGGTTCATGTGCTGTGATGGCACAATAGTTAAAAACGCCAGTGTTTGAAACTGTCGTGATTGAACAAAGCTGGATTCATATACTTAGTCGGATATCCGTTTTACCCAAACCACAAATGATTTAAAATCAACATTTTTTTCATCAGACAAAATCATTTTCTTGGAATTACATAGTCGGACATCTGTTTTTCCCAAACGCAAAATAACTTTTTTTTTCATCAGACAAAATCACTTTGTTTGCATTGCATACGAGTGAGTTTTACACACATCTTGGTAGAGACAAGTTTTTTACATAGCCTGGGGTTACTAAATATCTATCAAAAAATCACTTTTTGAAAGCTAAATTTAACAAAAACTCTGAAACCACCAAAGCTAGGAACTTGAAATTTGGACACATGATAAGTCTACGTATGAAGTTGTGCACCTGCAGTTTTAAAGTTGCTGCATCACGTGGTTTGTGGCAGACGCACCAAAAACGAAAACAAAGTTTAATGCATTATTTTAATAATCGATTTTCATCATGTATACACATGTGCTACAGTGACCTAGTGGTTAAAGGCGCTGGCATACAAAACCATTGTGATTGAATAGACGTGGGTTCATTCATCTAGTTGGCCATCGATTTTCCAATTCCAAATTGATAGTGAATCCAGCACATTTTTTTTGATTAGGACAAAGTCGTTTCTAGTTTTTTATTTTGACATTAGATATGATTAGAAAGTATTCGGTTTCATTCTCTATAAAAATCCGCCCAAAATCTTTTTTTTTACAGCTTAAGTTAGAGTTCTAGTTTTTTTGATTTCAGTGGATATTTAACTGACAAATACTTGGACATAGTTTGAGGCTACCCTTTCCCCCAAAACTCCCAAACGTCATTGTGCTGAATGACTTAAGCTAAGGCTCCAGTTTTCTTGGGAATAATATGGGAGTACCAGACCCCCGGAAATTCCCACGTGAACCCGACAAAAATCAATTTGCTGAACTTCAGCTAAGGCTCTAGTTTTTTGTTTTACAACAAGAGATATTTAAGAGACAAAAATTTTAACATATTTTTGGGTACTCTCCTCCGGAACCTTTCCAAATAGATTCCCAAAAGACAAGTATTTTAAACGGCTTAAGCTACGGCGCTAGTTTTTTGGATATCAGTAGATATTTAAGAGACAATTTTTTACATGGTTTGGTGGTACCAACCCTCAAATGAACCTCTACAAAAATCTCTTTTTGAAAGCTAAATTTAACAATTGATTTTAGTCATTTGGGTTCACATGCTGAGCTGGCATATTGATTAATATTCTTGTACCGGGGAGGAGGCAAATTTCCCCCCCCTTCTTCTTATTTTAATATAGCTCCTAAACTAAATAAAAGTTTTGCTTTGATGCACCCTGACTTTGAATCAAATTTTACAACAAACATTTACAGAAACCTTGGGGTCAGCCGGATAACCGGAAATGACGACTATTTTGCCTTTTGTCAGAGGCATCTAAGAAGTTTCATACAGTTTTGTGAACAATGCATGCTTTATCAGGTTACTTATTCTATTCATTGTACTGCGTATTCATTATCGATGCTGATCTTTATACTGCGTTTCTCGAAATAAAGTGCGTTTGCATAAAAAAAATATTTGTTTATATCAGCTGTTGAGTGATATAATGAAACTAATACTGCAGTATTCAAAAATTTTGTGAATTATACTAAATCTCAGTTACAAAAAATTACAAATAATAATCAACACAATATATTAAAGATGACGTCATCATTCAAGTGACGTCATCATCTGCAGTGACTTTATCGAAGATGTCTTTGAAATAATGAAAGTCAAAACTGAATATAATATTTTGCAACATTTAGGCAAATTTGCATGCTGTTATAAGGATTAACTGATTTTGATGACGTCATCATCGTTTTCGTGACGTCACAACCTCAAAAGATTTATTTTTAAAAATTTAGCAAACTAGATGGGTGTTTGCCAGCAAACCCAGTAAACAACCGATGCGTAGCTAATGCTGTGAGGCTTAAAAGTACTTTTCGTCTACCGTAAAATCAGCAATTATTCAAAAATATCTAATTATACAACGTCCAGAAAAGTAGAAATCCCTAACAATGTCAAAAAATATCAACGTCATCGTTTCTGATTCTAAAAAAAAAAACCGGCAGGTTAAGCCAGCGTTTTTCAAAGCATGGATTGCAACCCAAATGTAGGTTGAACAAATAGAGAAATCTTAATAGTGCAGTGAAAATCCTATCATATCAAATTACGTGCTAAACCAACATCTTAGTGATTAACAACAATTTGTCTGTTAAAGCTTCCACCATCAGTAGGCCTACTATAAATAGATATATCGTAGCTCAAGCGTAAATTCAAAATGCGTACAAAGCTATCGTGTAATGTCTACTACATATTATTTATTATTTTACTAAGACGCTCTGCATGGTATTGGTTCCAGGTCTACGTTTTTGTCTTAATAACAGCAATTTTAAACTTCTATCTCGAACAGACGACTATTTGTATTTCTAATTCTTTGTCATATAAATGTCTACTAAAAAACTGTTCTAGCTTAAATGAAAAGTAAATATTTGGGGAATCTATGTATTTGAGGGGTTTCCGTGGAGGGGTGTCACCAGTGGCGGATTTAGGGGGGGATGGGGGGATGCATCCCCCCACCAGCCTAAACACAACGTGCATATGAATAATACTTAACTTATTTAAAAAAAACAATCAGTGAATAGTCGTTAGCCCGTGTGACTGTGATATAATTTCAAAAGCAAAGGGGAGGGGGAAGGGTGCAAGAAAATAGTATTTGTGCAGCGAAGTTTTTACTAAACAGAAATTAGTCTTTTACAGGTCCGATTGATTTGAAGACGCCAAATCAGCAAAACTCACAACTTGCACTTTTCAGCGATAAAGGCATAGAAGATAGGACCACAACCAGTGGCGGAGTTATGGGGGCGGGTGGGGGGATACATCCCCCACCAGCGTAAACATAACGTGCATATAAATATTAAACTTATTTGAAAAAAAGCAACCAGTGAATTTTCGATAGGCCGTGTGACTGTGATATAATTTCTAAAGCCCTGTGAGGGGAGGGACCGAAAAATGTAATTTTCACAGCGAAGTTTTTACAAAACAGAAATTAGTCTTTTACGGGTCCGATTGATTTGAAAGTACCAAATTGGCAAAATTTACAACTTGCACTTTTCAGCAATAAAACCTACACAATGCAAATCATTTCTTAAGTGACATATTAGCCTTATAAAAGTGAGCATTAAGCGAGGACAAGAACATTAATCCTAAGCAGTAGTGTAGCCAGGGGGGGCTATAGTCCCTCCATTGGCCTGTCAACCCAAACGCAAACTAAAAAACATCACGTTTTTAGCACTTCTGAAACTGTTTTTCGCACTGAAATAGACCAAAAAGTGATTTAAAGCATTTTTTTGAAACATATGCTTAAGAGGGGCTAATTTTTCAAAAATAAAACTCACAAATCAAAAACAACTTTAAAAAATGACCAAAAATAAGCAATAAAAAATTTGATCGCTAGTGTAAAAAACTTGAACACGGGTTTCATCAGCAAATATATTATAGGCCTAAACTAAGAAATGGGGTGTAGAGGCTATTCAGTATTGATTAATTACCAATCACTTGTCTAAATTCTCTTTCCATTAGCCCCTCTCCGATTATTTTTCTCTATAAAATACAGATGAAACAAATTATTCCGTGTGAGTTTTATTGAACCAGAGTTGTAAGTCGGGCTGGCTTATCGGTTCGGGCCTAAAATTGACAAAAATTTTGGGCTTAATTCGGGCCTGAGACGAACTTTTTGTCTTAGGTGTACAAAAAAATAATCAAAATTACTTGGCAATATTGCTAAATTTTTAAGACCTAACTTAACTTTCGGATTATTTTGGGCATGATTTAGGCTTCAAATTAATTTTCGGGTTCGGGCCGGTTTCGGGCCTGAACTAGTCGGCCCGTTTACAACTCTGTATTGAACTATAAGAATTTATACTTATGATTTAGCAGCATTCAAACAAGAGAACTAAAGTTTTATCATTAACCACCTATCACATAGGCCATTTATGCAACCAGTTGAATCATGTTTGCACTGCCAATTTCTATGCCGCATTTTAAAAGCATTATTTTATCAAACTAGCTCTGAAATTAAATTATTTTTGCCAAAAAAAAATGCAAAATTTTTGAGCGCTGGGGGCTCCGCCCCCAGACCCCTAAAACATCCGCTCCATTGCGAATTTCTGGCTATGCGCCTGGTTACAACACATCCGAATTTTTGAGGTTTTGTGCTTAAAATTTTTATCATCCCCCCCACCAAAATTTTCTGGATCCACCACTGAGTGTCTCCTCTTGACTATGGCAAAATATTTATTTTTTACAGATTTAATATTAAAAACAATTTATTAGCTCACTAACAAGTGATTTAAAGAAATTGATTTAGGAGTGGTCCAATTTTCGGTGTCCCGAGAGAGTGGTACCCTTAAACTACGTCAAAATAATTGTTTAATGTTTAATAATACTAAAAACAAGTAGCTTCCCAGCTTTAGCCATTAAAAAATTGAATTTTGGGGGTTTATTTGGGGAGGGTAGTTCTTGGAAAGGTACCCCCAAACTTTGTCAAAATATTTTTCAGTTAAAAATTTGCTGATATCATAAAACACTGGCACCCTGAGTCAAGCCGTTTAAAAAATTCATTTTTGGGGGGTGAATTTGGGGGATCCCCAGGGGGTGGCACCCCCAAACTACGTCAAACTATTTTTCTGTTAAATATATGATATCAATACAAACTGGCACCCTAGTTTAAGCTGTTCAAAAAATTGGTTTTGGAAGGATTTATTTGAGGGTATCCCCGGGGAGGGGGTTGGCATCCCCAAACTATGTCAAAATATTTGTCTGTTAAGTATCTGCTGATATCATAAAACACTGGCACCTAAACTTGCGGGGCAGTTTTTGGGTTTTAAAACCAAAGTCACGTGACCTATTGCCTCGAAATTTGGTACCAATATACAACTCATTAATCTCAAACTGATGTCAAAATTTCATGAAGCTAGACTAAACCGTTCTCGAGTTATAAGCAAAAGTCTGAAATTTCGCACTCGATCGTCAGTTGGAAAATTGCCGAGTAAAAACAAAGGAACACGCAACGCAAGCGTTGGTCGTTCCAAAAATAGCTTCAGCAAGTAAAAAATCTTACTTCTATCACTTACCAAACAGTTTTTAGATAGGGGGGCGAATTTGCCCTCCCCCCCTTCGCTACAAACAAGGTGTAAAAATAGCCCGGTAGATATAGGGTTAAAGGCGCCAGAGTTTGAAATTGTCGTGGTTGAACTGAGCTGGGTTCAAATACTTAGTCGTACATCCGCTTTACCCAAATCACAAATGATTAACTTTTTTTTTTCTATAGACAAAATCACTTTGTTTGCGTTGTATTTGATTGAGTATTATGGAAATATTGGTAACCTTCAAAGTATCAATAGGAGCAGGCGCGTAGCCAGAAATTTGCAATGGGGGGGCTGTTTTGGGGGTCTGGGGGCAAAGCCCCCAGTCGCCGGAGGCATGGGGGTTTGGGGGCGTAGCCCCCAGCGCTCAAAAATTTTGCATTTTTTTTGCAAAAATAACTTCATTTTAGGACTATTTTGATTAAAAAATAATGCTTTTAAAACGTGGATTAGAAATTGGCAGTGCAAACAAGATTAAACTGGTGGCATAAATGGGCTATTTGGGTGGTGGCTAATGGTAAAATGTTAGTTCTCTTGTTTAGATGCTGGCAAATTACAAAATCGAATAGTTCAATAAAACTCACACGGAGTAGCCTATTTCGTATACAATTTATAGAGGAAAATAATTGGGGGGGGGCTAATGAAAAGAGATTTGAGAGAAATGATTCGTAATTAACAAATACCGAATAGCCCCTCCCCCCCCCTATTCCTTAGTTTATAGTATATTTGTTGATGACACCAATGCTCAGCATTTTTACACTGCTTGCGATCAAATTTGATTGCTTATTTTTTACCATTTTTCAAAGTTTTCATTCATTTGTTGGTTTTATTTTTGACAAATTAGCCCCCCCCCCCCCTTGAACATATGTTTCAAAAAATGTTTTAAATCACTATTTATTCCACTCCAGTGCATAAAACAGTATCAAAAGTGTTTTCCCCATTCTGCATTTTGGTCGACAGGTCAATGGGGGGGGGGGGGGGGGGGCTATGGCCCCCCGCCCCCCCCTGGCTACGCTACTGGCTAAAAACGTGGTATTTTCCTTATTCTGCATTTTGGTCGGCAGTTCATTAGCCCCCCCCTAAATAAACGTTTCAAACTATGCTTTAAATCATTTTTTAGTCTAATCCAGTGCAAAAGAGAGTCTTAGAAGTGCTAAAAACGTGATATTTTTCTTATTCTGCATTTTGGTTGACGGTTCATTAGCCCCCCCCCCCCCCCCAATAAACGTTTCAAACTATGCTTTAAATCATTTTTAGTCTAATCCAGTGCAAAAGAGAGTCTTAGAAGTGCTAAAAACGTGATATTTTTCTTATTCTGCATTTTGGTTGACGGTTCATTAGCCCCCCCCCCTAAATAAACGTTTCAAACTATGCTTTAAATCATTTTTAGTCTAATCCAGTGCAAAAGAGAGTCTTAGAAGAGCTAAAAACGTGGTATTTTCCTTATTCTGCATTCTGGTCGGCAGTCCATTAGCCCCCCCCCCAATAAACGTTTCAAACTATGCTTTAAATCATTTTTTAGTCTAATCCAGTGCAAAAGAGAGTCTTTGAAGTGCTAAAAACGTGATATTTTCCTTATTCTGCCTGTTGGTTGGCAGGCCAATGGGGGGGCTATAGCCCCCCCCCGCCCCCCCCCCCCCTGGCTACGCTACTGAATAGGAGAATGATAGTGAAATGGAACTGGCGGAAGTCCCGGAATTATTTTCCTGCGGGAAAATAAACATCTAGTTTGAATTTAGTTTATTTAAAGTCAATGAAATTGATTTTAAAAAATAAAAGCAAAATGAATGGATGCAACCCTTCCAGTTACGTCCATTTGAGTACGCGTAATGTTTTGTTATTTATCAGCAAATTAACAATTCAAATTGTATGTGCACGGTTGCACGAATCTTCATTGATGGCCGCATGTTGCACATGAAACATACCGTACCAATTGGTATGGAATGTTTGGTTCGTTAAGTACGCAAATTCAAACAGCGCAACAATGTGCCGTACCCGTACCATTGCAAAAATACGCTTACCGTACTAGCGTACCGTACATCTTTGCAAAACTGGAGGCTTACCGTACCCACGTACTGCACCGTACTAAATGGGTGAATCCAGCGCTTGGAATACACTTTGTTTACAGTAATAATTTCATAAAAGCACGTCGCTCATTTTTACTCCAAACTTAAGAAGAAATAAACATGAATGCCTGTGTTCCGGACGCTAGCTATTTGTTTCCATATTTCAATTACCGTAAATTTACTTTAGTTTACCTACGGTAGCCTATTTTAGCCACAGATTAAACGCCATTCATCGATTGTAGTTCCTACTGTACTATGACGTCATAATTATTCAATGCCGGACTCTGACTTGTCTACGCGTGCCGTTTCATTCTTGAATAATGTTCTGAGAGAATCACTGCATATACTGCGGTTTAAAAATTCAAGTGTTTTTTGCACATTGCATTGCGTCGAAACATTACATTGATTGTTGTTGGTTCATTTCCGAGTGGTTACTTAACAAGAAGAAGGCAGCATATGTGTGAATTGAGGTCATTGGTTCATAGTGCCCTCGAAGTCAGTAGCAGTGGTGAGCAAGAATCATTCAACTTGTTCCTTCCGCCCCTTGGCCGGAACATAAAAGAAAAACACTTGAATCTTTACTTGAATCGAAGAAAAACAATTGGAGAAGAAAAAGACATAATTCCAACTCATCCAGGAATCCCGTACAATTTTACCGATTCCAACCCCAGCATACCGATAAGCAAGCCTAGCCTATCTGCGCTAGCCGCAAGACTATCAACAAACAATATTGTCAAGACACGAAGCCGAGCAAAGCAAGTTATTGCAGCCGCGAAACTTAGCAAGCCGTACTTCTAATCTGTCAAAGACAAAGATCAACAGCATCGCATCTTCTCAAAAAAGAAGCCTGCGATTAACCAAGCCAGGTCAGACATTAAAAATATTTGTCTGCGCTACGAACTATGTTTCTTTGCATCTCGAAAGAAGTGATAACCAACGTACTGGTAATATTCATAGAGATAAAAACTCTGAACTGTTTGAACTTAGTAATTTAGTGAATTACCGAGTAAATATCGGAAGTTTCAATAGCCTACAAGTGCAATTGGAGACTTTTGTGTATGCGACGCAATTTCGAGTCTGGTTTAGGCCTAGCAATATTTCAATTGTGTACCGGTAATTATAATTTATTAACAAGTGTAGGCCTATACTTACAGTTATTAATATGGCAGAAAATTCTAGTTTGCGAGGCAGCTCTTCTACACCTACAGGGACTGATCCACGTGAACAGCATAACGCACGGGCGTTACGTGCGCAAAGGCGAGACCTGCAGTTGCAGGTTGAGGCATTTATCTCCTCGTTTTCTCATGATCATGGGGATACTGATGAACAACAAGTGCACAGAACCTATGATCATCTCACTCGACAGTTAACAGAGCTGACACAAAGTGTATCACACGAATTACAGAGTGAGGAATCTAATGATCTGTCTGAGAGACTTCAAAACTTAGGTAGCATGCTTACCGGTACCTACCATCAGTGGTGCAATGAAATATCTAACACACACCTAGAATATCATAACAAATCACCTGACATTCAGCCACACGATTCTGCTAGTAATGTAGGGTCTGGTCTCAGTAAAGCTAGTAGTAGGACTCCTTCACAACTGGCACGCCAGCAGATTGATCTTGAGTTAGAACGCCAGAAGCTGGAGCTTCAGTATAACCTTGAGCTTCAGTATTAACTCCGCAAAGCAGAACTCACAGCCAAGGAAAAACGCCTTGCTCTATCCAATCCTGGCTCACTGATAAGCAGGCATTGCCCAGTGCCAGTAAGGGCCTCTGCATCTTTCACAGACTTTGGCAACAGAGATGTGAGAACTACAGCTTTGAAAAGAAACCTTCAGACTACGTTTGCCTCAAACCTAGAACAACATGCCTCTATGGAAGCCACATCACGCAACTCAGGAAGTGCCGCCAAAGAGAACCCTAGTGTTGCATGTGGGATAGGACTTCCACTGTGTGATAGCGCAGAGCAGAGTTTCCCGATTGCAGATCATGTAGGCGGATCGTCGCACTCTAACTGTGCTCCTCCTGAGACAACACAACCTGCTCCACCTCACCCACAACAAAACTTGCATTATCTTACTGATTCTTTGCCACAACTTCCAGCATTTAAGTTGCCGGACGAAGCTCAGCAAACATTTAGGGGTCAGCATCAACCCTTACAAAGGCACAATTTGCACCATGACACACCTAGAACCCGTGACTATGTGGAGAACCACGTTCATAGTGGTGCTACTCATGCTAATAAGGCTTTGGAAACATCCACAATTCTTGAAATTCCTATGGCACAAATTCATGAACAGAATAGGAAAACACCATCTCAGGATCACTTTGCACAACCACAGAATTACAACAATGCTGCACAACTTACGTTTCACAGGGATAGAACAAATCACACACACATCTCACCCGCGCCTCAGACATCACCACATTCGCAATATGCTCAAGCATCATCAACACAACAGCTCCCCAGGCAGCCTCACTTCAGCTCAGGCGGTGGAGATTCTTTGGCCAGCAGTCACAGCTACCAATTGTTGTTAGAAGAGGCTCGTGAGATTCGCTTCACTGGTCGTAAACTTCCATTCATTTTCTACTTCAACCAGATCACGGAACTGCTACATCGCTGCTCAGATCCAAACCGCAAGATGGATCTACTTCGAGCATCCTGTCAGGAACAAGCGAGAGAAGCCATCTCCGCTCTTGTTCCTCAAGTCCCGGGATGGGCCATAGACACTCAAGTTGATCGTGCTTTAGAAGGCTTGAGATTGCGTTATGGCTGCTGCAGTTTCCTGTCCGAACCCTTGGTAAAAAAAATCAGTTCTGGACCGAAGTTTAATAAGATGGACGTGAATGCTTTGGAGCAATTACTTTCTGAGCTGAATGATTGCGAACTGTACGCACGAGCATACAAGCAAACGAGCTCTCTCAACAGTTCTTTCATCTTGGATATTGCTGAACGCTTGCCTTTCTATTTCAAAACCCGCTACACTGATTATCTTGTGGATCACTGTGGAAATCCAGATGATCCCTCCTTTGACACTTTCAAGTTCTTCTTGAATCGAGAACTTAAAAGGATTAACACAACATTTGCACAACGCCTCCTAGGGTCTGCACCTGAGAGAAGCATTAAGACGAACGCACCACAAAAGGTCAAGGTTCACCAAACGAGTGCCGAGGTTAAGCAAACCACACATACACCACCACTCGTTTCACAAAACACCTTGGTTACCAGCAATACACATAGTGGAAACCAGAGACAACCTCCGGTGTGTTTCATTTGCTCTACTAAGGACACCGAATACAGGCATTTGCTAAATGCATGTAACACTTACAAGAGAATGACTTTGTCTAAGCGTTACGAAACGATCACTGCAGCTGGTCACTGCACTAACTGCCTATTGAAGCATAACCTTAACGACTGCACACAAGATTGTAAATGCCGGCGATGTGGCAAACATTACCCTCACAGACATACTACTTCTTTGCATGAACTATATGTTTATCCCCAAGAAACTAGGGTTGCTCGTGGGGCCGCTAACAGTTTGTCTCTACCTCCAGACACGGCTAGTAACAATGTTACTACTTCGAGTGCTAATATAAAACAAATACACACTAGCAACACGACAGTTCTTACACGAATTTCAGCACTCACTGTGATTAACCCACAAACTCAAGACCGCATTGAAGTATATGCCCAGCACGATCCAGGCTCTGAAGTTACTCTTGTCTCTACTTCTCTTGCTGAAGAGCTTGGTTTACATGGCACAGCACGCTCTCGAATTATCTTGCATACAGTATCTGGCAGCAAGGCATCAGACCTACAACGTGTATCATTTGAAATTGAAACTTTGCATACAGGACGAGAGATTAAGGTCCAGAACGCCCTGGTGTTAGATGCATGGGCTGATGAAAACGTTACCTTGCCACACGACTATGATCTTACAACCTACCCGCACTTTGATGAGGTGGACATTCAAGTTCTACCAGAAAGGACCAAGGTAGACATTCTTATAGGACTGGACAATTCACACCTGATGACAGCTCTGGAGGAGCGAACAGGAGCTGAAGGCGAACCCCATGCTATTCACACGCCTCTTGGGTGGATAGCATCAGGAGGAAAAAGTCCTTTCCAAGTCTCCTACCATTCTATGCGACTTTCTGTACATCCCGATGTTGACGATACTGATCAAAAGATCTTGGAACTTCAGCAAACAATTCGAGATCTCTCCATTCAAGATGAAGCAATACAGCTATCTGTTTGCGACCGCAAAGCTCAACAAATAGTGGAAGATAACACTCGAGTTGTGGACGGGAGATACGAAATGCCTGTTCCATTCAAGGACACAATCGATACTCTTCCTAGCAACTTTCAACTGGCCACCAAACGCCTCTCTAGCTTGCGTCAGCGAATGCTAAAAAACCCCGAGCATATGCAAGCAGTAGCTGAAACCATGAGTATGCTAAAGCAGTAGGGCTACATAATACCCGCTGACCCTCATTTTCAAGGCAAGAAGAACTACTTACCTTATTTCCTTACAAGTCAGGATAAGCCTCGCATAGTTTATGACGGGTCTGCCACGGTTGATGATCGGTGCATTAACGACTGCATACTTTCTGGTCCTGATCTTCTTAACTCACTTACTGACGTCTTGGCTAAGTTTAGGTTGGGTCAGTATGCACTTATGGCTGACATTACCAAGTGCTTCTTTCAAGTTCTTTTACCAGAAAAGCAGCAAGATTATTTCCGTATCCTGTGGTACAAAGATGATGATGTTCAACAAGGACAAATTGAGTCATACAAATTCACGAGACATGTATGGGGAGTCATTAGTTCACCATATATCGCCTGTGCAGCCATCCGCAAAACAGCTGCAGACAACCCCACCAATGCAAGTTCTCACACGACGGAAACTGTAAAGGGCTGCATGTACATGGACGACATGCTGTTTAGCAGGGACACCCAGGATGAGGCTCAACTTGTAGCCAAAGAAGCAGTCGAACTATTGGACAGTCGAGGATTTGAACTCGTAAAGTGGACGGCTTGCAAGAAAGCTAAAGCCATCATTGCCGAAATGGACGAGGACAACTTGGCACCTCCCATACGAACATTAGATTTAAAGACTGAGGAGCCTCTGCCTGATCTTAAGGCTGTAGGTTGCGTATGGAATGCAGAAGATGACGTTTTAAAAATTCACTTCTCTCTCGAAAAACCGACAAAATATACCAGACGAATACTTCTCAGCCAGTTATCCAGCCACTATGACCCTCTCGGGTATTGTGCGCCATTGTTTCTTAAAGGTCGGCTTATACTTCAGCAGTTGGCCATAGAAGGAAAGTCGTGGGACGAGCCCATTAGCCAGCATCATGTCAAATCTTGGAACCGTTGGCTAAACACATTAGAGGAATGGAAGCATCTTTCTCTTCCGCGATGGTACTTTGAACATGCCAGCCTAATCCCCACTGACTCTGAATCCGAACCAGAATATGAGTTACATGCATTCTCCGATGCTTCAAATGAAGCATATGGTTGTGTCGTATATATACGCAGAACACTGCATCAGTCAGTGTGCATTTCACTTGTTTTTGGCAAAAGTCGTGTGGTCCTGAAACATCAACAAAACTGGCCTATTGCAAAAAAGGAATTATTTGCTGCAGTAATCTCCGTTGAACTTATGGCCAAAGCAATTGATGCATTACAACTACCGAAATGTCAAAAGTTCTTTTGGTGCGATTCGAAGGTCGTACTGCAGTGGTTATCCAACCCAGAATTGCGCTTGGACAAATTTACTTCCAGACGCATTGATCGGATTCTCCTTTACTCACAACCTCATGAATGGCATTTCTGTCCGACTGACGACAATCCAGCTGACGTAGCTTCACGTCCCTTGGGCAAATCCATCTCTTTCCGGATTAATCTTTGGCTTCAAAGTGCTTCTTTTCTGAACCAGCCAGGGAACTGTTTAGTCACGCATGCTACTCTTCACCAAGTCGGCATTTCAAATGCTGGCAAATCCAGTTTGACAACGCTTTCTGATATTATTCAAGCTGCACCCAGCTGGTATGCGCTTAAAAAGAGGGCTGCATACTTAATGGCGTTTGCTCAATACATGAGACAGAAGCACCAAAAGCAGTCGTTTCAAAAACCAATACTTGATGCCAAGTATCTAGAAACAGCCTTGCAGCGGTTGACTAGTTACGTGCAGAGAGAATGTTTTGGCAGCATGATGGAGGGCTTGAGGGAGAACTCTCCTGATTCACTAGAAGAGATCATAAAGCAATTGACTGGACACGCTACAACTGATGCTACACGTAGAAACCTTTCGGATCTACGTTCTTTGCGATGCCTTAGACCGTATGTATGCACGGATGGAACACTAAGAATCGAAGGCAGACTAGGAAAAGCCGCTCTTCCTACAGACGAAAAATTTCCTATGGTCTTACCTTCCAGACACTCTTTTACGCGCTTGCTGGTGTTATACTGTCATGAGGAATGTGCTCACGGCGGTATCCAATACACTTTGATGCTTACAAGAAGACAGTTTTGGATTATCAAAGGACTTTCTTCTATCAGATATTACACGAGACGCTGTAACGCTTGCATTATCAGACGAGCGCATCCCTTACGCCAACTAATGGCTGATTTGCCTGCGTTTAGAATGGCATTCAACAAGAAACCTTTTGCTAATACCGGATGTGACTACTTCGGGCCGATCCTCTACAAAGAAGGCAGGAGCGAGAAAAAAGCTTGGGGCTTACTCTTCACCTGTCTCACGATTCGAGCCATACATGTGGAAATCGTAACTTCCCTCGATCTAAACAGCTTCATTTTGGCTTTTTCACGCTTCATCGATCTCAGAGGACCGGTTCGCAGTCTTTACTCAGACAATGGCTCAACTTTCAAAGCTGCTGCACATGTTCTTCCAGAACTCCTGCAATCGCAAGGACTGCAATCTTTTTTCAGGCAAAAGGAACTCACTTGGGAGTTCATTCCTCCCTATAGCCCTTCCCAGGGAGGAGCTTGGGAGTCACTTATTAAGGTTTTTAAGCAAACTCTTCTGAAAACTGTGAATCTTACACATCGTAGGCCCACACTTGTTGAGCTTCAAACATACATCTCAAACACCACCAGATTGGTAAATGACAGACCACTGACATCACAGAGTGATGATCCACGCGACTACAACACAATTTCACCTTCATCACTTCTCACACCATCGCTAGACCCAGTCGTACCGATAGGGCAACCACACCACAAGGATCACCTACGACGGGACTATAGGTATAACTGTGCACTAGCTCAACAGTTTTGGGAGCGATGGGTGAAATTCTACTTACCTCAGCTGCAAAAGCGCAAGAAATGGTTTTGAACTACAGCTAATCTCCAAGTTGGTCAAATGGTGTTGGTGGGAGGTCTCGGAGAGCTGCCTAAAAGAGGGTGTTATCGCATGGGCCGAGTGGCTCGAGTTTTGCCACAAATCCGTCGAGGCCGAGCACTGGTACGAAGAGCAATTATTACTGTGTCAACCTTTAATAAAAGCACCGGAATGCAGCAAGTTTCGGAGATTGAACGAGATCTTTCCAAAATTGCTCCACTTGAATTTTGCGACTAAATGTGCTATCTCAAACAAAACTAGTTGGAGTGCTGTTGTTGAACCTGTACATACATGTAAATATTGTTTGTGTGCCTTTGATTTAGTGGGCGTGCATTTTCTATGAGCCACGGTGTTAATCATCTCATTCACGACCACGAGGTGCGTCCTCCTCTTTTCTTTTGTTACATTATGAGCCCACTTCGTTTAAAGACTCATAATGGGGGCCGCTTATGTTCCGGACGCTAGCTATTTGTTTCCATATTTCAATTACCGTAAATTTACTTTAGTTTACCTACGGTAGCCTATTTTAGCCACAGATTAAACGCCATTCATCGATTGTAGTTCCTACTGTACTATGACGTCATAATTATTCAATGCCGGACTCTGACTTGTCTACGCGTGCCGTTTCATTCTTGAATAATGTTCTGAGAGAATCACTGCATATACTGCGGTTTAAAAATTCAAGTGTTTTTTGCACATTGCATTGCGTCGAAACATTACATTGATTGTTGTTGGTTCATTTCCGAGTGGTTACTTAACAAGAAGAAGGCAGCATATGTGTGAATTGAGGTCATTGGTTCATAGTGCCCTCGAAGTCAGTAGCAGTGGTGAGCAAGAATCATTCAACTTGTTCCTTCCGCCCCTTGGCCGGAACAGCCTGCCTTTCAAGCAAAACAATTACCAATGCCAAACGAAAAAGAACCAAATCCATTTAAAAAAAAAACAGAAACTAAATACTGTAATGATTCAAAACAACAAAGTTCTAGTGATTTTCAAGTATTTGCAAGCAAAATTGTGACTATTTCGAAGTAAATAAAATGCTGTTGCGCACTGCGCAGACAATTGAGAGAATTTTCGGCAAGCGTTCAAATTGAAAAATACTCGACGCTTGCTTTTGCCACTATACGCAAAAAGCAACAAGTTACCAAGTAGGCAGAGAATTGCGAAGTAAACAGCAATTCACACATGGTCGCTAAAATTAATTAAATATCCTCAACCTTAAGTTCAGTGCTAAGAAAGATGCGAAAACGTCTCAGCAATGCTTAGAGCGCTAGCAACGATAGATTTACTAATTTCACATTGCTCAGAGCAGCTATAGATGCATGACAAATGTCTCCAGTGCTTTTGAGCACATCTACTACTCCTGAAAATTCAAGAAATTCAACAAAACTATAAAAACCTAAAAAATCCACAAAAAAGATGCTCGACAAAAATAAGCGTTTATTTTTTAGCTTGGGTCTTTAATAATTCACCTTTTATTTAGTCCCATTCTAGGCGGCGGAATATACGATGAAAGAGCACCTTCCAAATTTGGTTCCATTTCGCTCACAGCTTCTCTGAAAAGTATAAAAACAGTTAAAAGACTAATTTTCAAATGACACAAAGGAATAAAGTCACCAGCTGAGCTTTCAGCTGTCAGAAAAAATGACTACAGACGGGGTTCGGACTTTTACAAGCTTTTAAGCGACTGGAACTGTGGATTCATAGCTATTACGGATCAGGTAAAACGGAGTTAATGATTTCAAGCGTTTGTCACTCGCATAGCGAGCATCGGAACCGGAGTGTTGTGCAATTTTCAGCGTAGCTAATCAAGTAACCAGTCATACATTAAAATGTACTTCGAAACCAACTCAATTTGGCAAGATAGAATTGCGGTCCACCAAACAAGGCTCATTGTCATATAGGTGGCACTAAACACTACATACATTAAACATCATACATACTATTCGCTATAAATACACCAGCGCTATACAGCGTACACACTTCGTAAAAAACATTACAAACACTAGGCGCTATACACCCTAAACGCTATATTACAGTCCAAATGCTGAATGTGACGAAAACAACCAAACAATGCACCACATTTTGCCCCAAAGCCCTCTTGGCCGAGAGTCATTGGTTTCGACCTGAACAATGCAACGGCCAAACATTGCGGCCTGGCTTCTCGGTGATAAGAGAGAAAAATATACCAGGTATAAACTTTACTATTATTTGTTTCAATCAGCCATAATTTGAACAATGCCAGTCTCACAAGCAAAAGCAAAAATAAAAATAAAGCAAACAAAGAATTTCAGAACCTAAAAAAAATCAAATTCGGTGCTGATTCAAAACGATAAAATTTTAGTAATTTTCAAGTATTTGCAAGCAAAATTGTGACTATTTCAAAATAAATACAGTAGAGTGCTGTTCCGCACTACGCGGGCAATTGAGAGAATTTCTCGACGTTTTGTTTTTACCACTTTACGCAAAAAGCAACAAATTGCCAAGTAGGCAAAGCAATGTGAAATAACAACAATTCAAACATAGTCGCTATAAAATTGATTTAAATATTCTCAAAATTTATTGGCAACGTAAGAACAAAATGAAACTGAAAATTGGCAAAAAACTAAGAACAGCCAGCTTCAACCTTAAATTCAGTGCTAAGAAAGATGCGAAAACGTGTCTGCAATGCTTAGAGCGCTGGCAACGATAGATTTACTAATTTCACATTGCTCAGAGCAGCTATATATGCATGACAAATGTCTCCAGTGCTTTTGAGCACATCTACTACTCCTGAAAATTCAAGAAATTCAACAAAACTATAAAAACCTAAAAAATCCACAAAAAAGATGCTCGACAAAAATAAGCGTTTATTTTTTAGCTTGGGTCTTTAATAATTCCCCTTTTATTTAGTCCCATTCTAGGCGGCGGAATATACGATGAAAGAGCACCTTCCAAATTTGGTTCCATTTCGCTCACAGCTTCTCTGAAAAGTATAAAAACAGTTAAAAGACTAATTTTCAAATGACACAAAGGAATAAGGTCACCAGCTGAGCTTTCAGCTGTCAGAAAAAATGACTACGGACAGGGTTCGGATTCGGGGACACAGAATTACTTAAGTAAAGATGATTTTTTAACTGGCTACATTTTGGGAAATTCTCTTATACTGGGAAACAAAATATCTTTGAAACAGTAGCCAAAGTCTTAGAAGCTGAAGTTAGGTAAATACATGCTTTTGATTTTTTTTTTTTTTTTTCATAATCCAAGCTGGATTTTTGACAACCTTCAAAATTTATTGGTTCTTATCAAAAAGCGGTGTATTTTTCTAGAATTTTTAGTAACAACAAAATTAATACCAAAAACTTGTAATCTGAAAATAAGAAAAAAAACTTACTAACTCAACTTCAAAATTGATTATTTAAAACAACCTACATATAACGGTCCTTTTCACGTAACACCTGACAAGGAAAACATTTTGCAGAGGCATTGCGGATACTTTTACCATGTTAGTTTTTATTACTTGTGCAAAATGTATCAAGCTGTTCAAGTCTAAAAAAAAATTACCTTTTAACAAGTTTTCCAGGAAAAGCCCCACCAAATTGAATAGATCTATAAAATAAATTTAAATAATTTGATATAAAATATTCTTAGCTGTTCGAAAATAATCAATCGTTACTACAATTGTCTGCATTCTCGCCATTGTGGTTGCAAAATAACTTTAAAATTTTTCTGGTTGCTACATTGTAGATCTCTCATGTTTTCAAATTTGTACATTGTGTGATGCTAAAAAACAAAAATCTAGAAAATATCTATCGCGAAATCTGGTGCATTGAATGATGTGAGAAAATAGCCCATTATATTAATTAAATCTAAGGCCCGGTGCACTCTTGGCGTAAAATCGTGAACGCAAGAGCGTATTTATTTTTTATTTTAAACAGAAATTCAATACGCCTACGGGGTAGCATTTTTGCAGCGTATACAAGTTGACACTTGGTAAAAAAACTTTAAGGCTATGCAGTATACGCTTTACTAGTATTGGTTCTACCGGACAATTTTTATGTTGACAGCTGTATGATGATAAAACTAATGTGCCTCTGTTGCAGTGATAGAGCATGATAAAACATATCATTTTTTAACCATATTATAAACAAATTTTTTGACCTATTAAAAAAATTGGACCTTAACAGTTTCATATTTTTGTGGAAATATAGAGACCAATCTCCAGAACAAAAGTAATAATACGGATTTGTTGCTGTTGTTGTTGTAGCGCACATTTATCCTCCTGTCACTGGACAGCGTCATACGCTAACTACTGGACGATCTACTCAATTTTGATTTCAATGGCTACTTCGTGACTGGAGGAATTCGCAACTGCTAAGCAGTTTCCATTCATCCCATGTTCCTGTGGATTTCTTCGAATTCTTGTCCACTGACTTTGCTGCTTGTTCGAAGCCACCAAGCAGAGAGAATCGTCGTAAAGCGTCTCATCCAAGGACGAAACAATGTGACCACGGTGCGTGTTGAACTCAGATCATTCGATCAGGGTTGTCATAAAAGCAAAACTTTTACTCTGTCGGCCACGCTGCCGACTGAATGTTTGGTTACGGTGACTGATAAAATTTTTGCATAGTTTGGACAATCACGAAAGCAATATCCACAAGCTAAAAAAAAACTGAATTCCTAGTGACATCTTGAAGTCCATCAAATCAGAGTAATTTTTTTTTTCCCAGTTTAAAAAATTTTAAAGATGAGAATGACCTGAGAAAATATACCGATAAATCTTCCAGAAATAATTTAACACGCACTAACGAAGGTGCAAAAGCAACATAATTTCAAAATTTGGTAGAAAAAAGTAGTGCTACAGTACTTCTATAACGTGAAAAGTAGTAAACAAAATTTAACGAAAAAAACAAGTAAAGTTTAAAAGTTTTGCCTTCAGAGTTCAATGTAAACAGAAAAGCAGTTTACATTCCACGTACTCTATGCAGAGAGCAAAATATGAACCAAGTAAACAAGCCATTATAGTGTAAAGTTTTTACTTGTTTGCCTAATTCGTCAGTTTGTCTAATTCGTCACTTTTTTTTAATCCCCTTGAAGTGACGATCTAGGCAAATTCTACTGCACTATTAACACAAGGCGCTATACACACTAAACGCTATATACAGTGATAGCCCAAATGCTGCCTGCAATTGTGACGAAATGACCAGACAATGCCCTACATTATGTTCCAAAGCCCTATTGCCCGATATTTAAAGGTTTCTACCTGAACGATGCAACGGCCGAAACCTTGCGGGCTGGCTTCTTTATTGGTGATAATCGAAAAAAATATACCCAGTATAATTTTTACTATTACCGGTATTAGTTTCAATAAACTTTTCTTTTATGAACAATTTTATTAGAAGACGAAGCTCATTATTGCTCAAAATTTGAGAACAAAATAAGAACAATGCCAGTCTTAGCAGTAAAAACAAATTTAAAACAAACGAATGAAAATGGATTTTCAAACCTAAAAAAAAGTGAATTCAGGACGAATTAAAAACGACAAACTTTTTATGATTTGCAAGTATTTTCAAACAAAATGGCAACGATCCCGATAGTACAGAGTGCTGTTGCGCATTGCGCAAAAAACTAACAACATTTTAGCTGTATAAATTCGCTGTTTCCAGTTTGTAATTTTACGATGCTGCAAAAGCAGCAAAAAAGCGTTTACTCAAGCTCACAGAGCCTTCCAAAATAAGCAGATTTACAAACATGGTCACTAAAATTGACGTTGATGTTTTCGAAATTTAAGAACAAATGAGGCTGAAAATGTGCAAAATTTTAAGAACAGTCAGCATCAACTCAAAATTTACTGGTTCTTATAAAAAAAAGTTTAATATACGCCTGTTATCTTTTCTGTAACCCTCGTCCTCTGGGCAGATCAAGCAAAGAAACTTCGAAACTTTGTTCCACACCATCAGCAATTCCTCTGAAATCACAGATAAAAATTTATCAAAACTCAATCTTGTTCAAACGATATCCGATGACTCTCAAACTTCACGTGAGTTTTAGTTGGGTGGTTTGGCAACTTTTTGGAAGACTTTATGAAAATCGATGGCATTCGCTCAAAATTGGTTCACCCTAATGGTTAAGCTGTAGCCTAGGGTGGTGCATATTTTATCAACTTTTAAAACTTTTGTGCCCAAACACATTCAAGTTGTGTCATGTCTAGAAAAACAATTTTAGTACAATCTTTTTAAAAAAATTTTATGTTTATGGGTGCCCCAAGCCTCCGAAAATTTGAAAGTTTTATCAAATTTTAGTATTTTTGGCATATTGACCTTAATGTATTTTTTGATCAAAAACTGTAATAATTGACGATTAGAATAATGGGTCACCACGTATTTGGCAAAATTTGACACTCATATGAGTAGTAAATGCAATATCGTGGTAATTTTTGATTTCTACCACTATGCGGCGCTATAGTTTATATCATGAATATAGGTAAAATACAGTAGTTTCTTAATCCAGAACAATGGTATTGATTTCTGAAATCCCATTTCAGCATCGGTTGTTTCAAAACTTCTATGTAATGTTGTTTTTTATACGGTGTCAGAATATCCGACCGCAGCTATACTTTCTTCAGATATTTCAAAACTGTTTATGCGCTTGAAAACTTACGGTAACATTTTTTGGTTTATTAACTTCAAACCTAGTGCTTTTTTGATTGAAAAATATTGAGTTATAACATGAATAAACTTAAGTAGATTGAAATACAATTACACACCACCTTGATTAACAACGTAATTGAAGAATTAAACTTCAAAGCAAACAAAAATTAAAATTTAAAACTGTTCTTGACAAAAAGATTTCTATTCAAGCAAAATCTTGTAAAAATTTAAGCTACACTTGCTTTATAAAAATATCGCAGCTCTTAATATTTTGTGAATAAACAGTACAGCATAATAACTTTGAAAAATAAGCAATCGTAGATATTTTGACTATTATCATTAACCCTAGAAAACCTGGATTTTTTTTCTTCAACAAAGCCCAAAGTTTCAATTGACCCCTAGCACGTAATATTGCAATTCCTGGACCCTTCGCTTTTGTAAGAATACGAGCTTAAATTTTTTCTGAAATCAG
This sequence comes from Trididemnum nubilum, assembly GCA_963965965.1. Taxonomy (NCBI): domain Eukaryota; kingdom Metazoa; phylum Chordata; class Ascidiacea; order Aplousobranchia; family Didemnidae; genus Trididemnum; species Trididemnum nubilum. The sequence continues at coordinate 12,623,267 of OZ014479.1, forward strand.
TTGGCAACAACCGAAGTCAAACATCATTTAATTAACACTTTTTTGCATGTCCAATGTAACGTAAGTCCGGGAACAAAGCTGTCATTCGAGAATTGTTTGTAATACATAGCCCATGATATCTTTTTCAACAACAATTGCAGTACATACTGTAGTGTACAGTACGCTTGAATGCATCATTTTGAAGTAGAAATGCATTTGACGTCGTAATAAGATATTTATTACGTACTAATGCTGGTTACAAACATTTCGCAAAGAAATTCAGGCGAGCAGTTTCAACGCATGTTGGGCGAGACGGTTCGAAAATGCCAGTTTTTGTAAGAAGTTTTTTTGTTCCTTAGCGTCTTTTAACGAGAGAGAATAGCCTTTGCGAGCTCGCTAGCACGTTCTGTCATGTGAGCTCTCGCGTCTCCTATGGTGATAATCAAACAAAATATACAGAGTATAATTTTTACTATTAATAGTTTTATTAAAGTGTATTTTTTTATAAATACTACTTCGAAAGAACACGAGACTTATTATTGCTCAAAATTTTAGAACAATTTAAGAACAATGACAGTCTCAACAGCAAATACAAACTAAAAACAAACAAAAAAGAATAAATTTCCGAACCTAAAATATAATGAATGCGGTACTCATTTAAAACAATAAAATGTTAGGAATTTTCAAGTACTGAATTTGCATGCAAAATGGCAACGATTTCGACATTATAGAGTGCTGCATCTGTGCATTGCGCTGGCAACTAATAACACTTTGGTTGTTGTTCATATTAAAAAAGTCGCTTTTTTGCCTTTGAAATTTTACAATCTTGCAAAAGCAGCAAAAATCAAAGGCAAAAAAAAACTCATGCTGACAGAGCATTCAAAATCAAGCAGTTTTACAAACATGGTCACTAAAATTGACGTTGATGATCTCAATATTTAAGAACAAATGAGGCTGAAGATGGGCAAAAAATTAAAAATACTCAGTGTCAACTCAAAATTTACTGGTTGATATAAACAAATGTGTAATGTAGGCATAAGACCTTTTCTTTATTCCACGTCCTCCGGTGGCTTGCAGAAGCAGAGGAATTTCAAAATTTTGTTCCATACCATAAGCGATTTCTCTGAAATTACAGATAACAGTTTATTAAAACTCAATCTCCAGTTTGAATATCGAGATCTTACAACAAATCGAAGATCGCTATACACCAAACTATAGCAGCAACCTTCGGCAACAAAAGTCATTGGTTTTTTTGTCGGAAGTTTTGAATCAAATTTTGCATTATACCAGCTGCATTTCGCCAAAGTGTGCAACAAGTTTGCGGTCTCGTCTCCGCGTCATAGCGCCCTGGCAACACAGCACTATTCGAAGAAATCTTGCAGCGGTGGCAAGCCGTTGGCAGCTCTGTTCCGATTTGACCAGCCCAAGATTTGAGCCTCAGACCTCTCGTTTCAGTGACAAACGCGTTACCACTTGACCTACTGGTAAATCATCTGTATTTGTAGCCACTACGGCAAATGTAGATAAAGTATAGGCGAGATCCTGCGACGGGGCAGTTCATTTTGGAACTAAAATGGAACCATACTGTAATATCATTTCAGCAATTGAGTCGCATAAATTGACCAAAGGCGTGCCATAGCAAAACATCATCGATTTCGTCAGAAATAAAACGTCAGTTGCGTTTGCGATTGCAGTTTACCTTATTACTGCATTATTATGATTAGTACAAATTATTATTGGCGGCAACATATTAATCGTAACCATCTTTTGCAAAACAAAATGATTAAAAAAAACCTCAGTGAAAACTAATATACAGAAAATGAGACTATAGCAATTGAACCTTTGAATCAACTTTTGAACCTCACAAAAACTAATTCTGCATGACCTTTGTGGGCTAATTTCAAGATAATGTTTTCACCTTCTAAATTTGAAAAGCTGATTGGTGGTACAGAACTTGAGAATTGCTTTAATTAAAATTTATTGTCTTTGAAGCAGCTTTTCGTCTGACACTTATAAAGAAGAATCGTCAAAATTGACAGCGCAGGAAAACGAGCGGCTATTTATAGGAAAAAGCCAAGTCGTGATTGGCTGGTTAAAGACTCATGAGGAAGCGTTGATAGAGCTTGATCTTTAAGCTAAACACAAAATCTCTTTGTCGGCAGAGGGCGGTGTTAAAAGTTTGGACAAAAGTGGTTTCAAGAGCAGATAGATTGAGTAGAAGAGCGGTCTCGGACAAAAATAGAATATTTATTGTCATCATAATGTTGAGCACTCGCAAGATTTCGTAAAAGGTGAAGTCCAATGGCTAAATCAGAAGCAAGAAACTGGGGAGCAGACTGGGTGGAAGATTTACACTGACTGACTGGAAGTATGCGTTTCTGGGAAGACCGGAAAGATTTTGAAACGTGTTTTTTAATTCTGTCCTGTAGCCTTTGGGAGGTACGGCCTACATACCGATTTTTGCATAGGCGGGATAATTCACAAATCACGTTGCTTTTCTGAAAAGCAGACAGTACATTTTTGTTGGTAACGGAAATTGGTCGTTGGTAGAGTAAATAACGAGTGATTCCGCAGTGGAAAAGCGCTGTTTGAGAGCAGATTTTACTTGAAGACCTTAGAGGCAAATGTTGTTAAGTCACTTTTTGCTGTTTTGAGTAAATTGAATTTAAAGGTTTTGCAATGTCACAGACGTCAAACGAAACGTTTTTTTCGTAATTTTTTAGCAATATTTTGTGCCTTTGGGGCGTCCAATGGTACATGTCAAGTTTGGTGCAAATCACGTCACAAATGGCCGAATTATGGCCAAAAAACGATTTGACTTAACAACTATAACCTGTCCCAAGAAGGTTTGACTTAACAACATTTACCTGTCACATTTTGGAGGAGAATAATATTTCTGTTGTTACGTAATAAAAAATTAAAATTACAATCAAAAATTAAAAATTTTTACGCGCATATATAACCACGAAAGTGTTTCGATTCAATATCAGTTACAACTAGTTGTACCGGGTAGTACTGTAGATTACCAGATAATGAAGCCTACAAGTAAATTATCTCCAGGGCGTCCCTCATGGGCACCACCTTTTCTAATTTCGGTTGTTAATTGGGTTGCAAGAATTCCGGTGATTGTTGCAAGCTGCTCAATGTAGCACAGCAGTCATTTTAGAGTTGATAAGCCTACTTAGATAGCCTAGTAATTAGAGATAATATTCCTTGAAACATCAGCTGTACTTGGCTGCTACATTTTGTGGGTAGGCTGAGATGACAAATGGTGTAAGTCATGGGGTGGTTTATTTATTTTTTTGACTTCTCTTCAAGAAAATTTTGCTTTATCAAACAGCAGGATTAAGTGTCTGCCAATCTTAAGAACTGGTAGCAGTTATTGTTATGCACAGAGATGAACAGCGCTATCTCAAGCTTTTATCTCTCATCAGCAGCCTTCAGAATATCTAAACTGTCTAAACCAAAAAATATTCCCCAGCCAGCTCTCGGCCAAACTGAACAAGCTTTTTCAGTTATTGTTATATTATTTTCTAGTTTGCTTAATTTACTCGTAGGCTAATATTCTAGCATTATACAAATATTTTGTGCATAATACTGTATTAACAAAGAACAAACATTAAAAACATAACCATTCTAAACGTTTTTAGCCCTTTCGAGTCGGATTTTGTTTTAGGTTAATATTTATTTTTTTCATCTCTATGTCATGTATAAATTTTTTTTCTCTATGTCATGTCGAAGGTATGCTGCCAATTATGATGATGATTTTTTTTCTAGTTTCTTTAATCGTGGGACACTAAAAAAAAGATGTTACATAAGTATGCGTTCAATTGCGATCAAGCTACGAAACCAGAAAAGGACCCTTATTAGCTGCTCAAAAATAGCGTTTAAATCCTGAAACAAAATCCCAAATGCAGTAATGGCAAATGCCTGGTTGTTTAAAACTAATAAGAGCCGCAAGTAACTCATTCTAACTACTTTTGTTAGTATTCAAATCTTTACTACAAATAAGCTTTGTCGAGGTGATTTGGGAATTAGGAAACCCATTCTGAATATTTTATCAATCTTGCTTTAGCTAAAATTTGCTGAGCGCGAAAATAATAGATTTTTGTTAATCTCTGCTGTCGCCTAGCGACAAAATGTTTGTGAGATAGATTGTTTAAGCATGGTTTAAGCATATTGAAGTACACAATATTAATTGTAACATACTACAGTTGCAATACTTAAATTTTTGGGGGAACGCGTCCCCCCATTGAGAGTTAGCGTCCCTATAATAATCAAAGGAATTTTTCCACGTTATTCAAAGGGTCGAACAGTATTAAACGAGCACAGAAGTGGAGATATCCAAAGCTAGACGAATCCTAATTGATAGCCTTGGCGTTGACATCAACCTTCTTGACTCAGCCAGTTCAGAGATATTTTACTTCAAACACGACATAGGAGCCTCTTTAATCATAATTTTATTGGCAACCCTGACGTTTATTATATCGGCGACGCCATTTTAGTTTATCCTAAGACAATGTCGCAAATCATTCTATTAATTAAGATAAGCAGCATAAGTCTTTCAACCAATATACATTATAGGTTGATCTTAAAGAGCCTAACGGCGAAACAGCCTGTCGGGGGCATCATTTTAACGATGTTAGAGGTGTTTTTATTGTTTTTGCCGTATAGGTTTATGTAGATCATACGTCGTATTTATGGAGGACCTTAATTACGTCGTGTTTGAAGTAAAATATTTCTGGAACAGCTGGGTCAAGAAGGATGGAGACAGCACTAATCTAATCTAATACGATTGACCCAACTTTAGATACCCCCATTGATTTTGCTTCTAGTCCTAGTTTATGTAAAGTAGGTAATCAATATAAAAGACAGCTAAAATAAAATGTTTTCAAGGAGCAGAGCAATTAACTAATTGATAGAAACTTGTTCGTGAGGCCGAGAAAATATGTGCGACTCAAGCGTTTTATAGAGTGAGTATGAGGGTGGAGCATCTGGTAAGGCAATTATAGTGATATTTTGGCAAATAATAGGCTTTGAAGCGCCATTTTGATCAATTTTTGCAGATTTTTATCGCCATTTGAAAGATCTAAATTGTTAAAATTCAGAAGTCATTTAAAAGAGTTAAATTTTCAGCCCCTTCAGCACCCCTTACTTACAGGTCTAGTACAGCTATGACCAAGGATCCGGGTCCCCTCCATTCAAATTTAATAATATGTTCAGTATGCATTTCCCATAGTTGATTTTTTTTTTTGAAGTTTGTCGCGTAAAAATTGACGAGGTGGATTGTTATTTAAAGTTGCTTTTGCAATAGATGATTAATTGCATTGATTCAGCTCATTAAAAGATTAGATAAGAGTCAGAGGTTGACTTTTAGGACAAAATTTTGTCTAAATTACTGTATCCCTCAAATAACGAGAAATTTAGATACTTCTCCAGATTTTTCAGTCTTGTAAACTTCCCAGTCACAAATTACTTATAAACTTTCGCGATTCTTTTCGTGTTTGAAGTCATCTTTTAAAGTGACGCTAAAAACACTTTTTAACCAATCAGCAGTGGTCGAATGGATAGAGCGTCTGCTACTCAAACAGTAGACTCGAGTTCGTTTCTCGGCGGGGTCCAACCAAAGACTATATAAGTTATAAAAACTGGTACGTAATCACAACTTCTCTGATTGACGTTCAGCAATAAAAAGGAAGAGTGTGAAGCCTCCACCGTGTGTAATAAATAGGTGGGCAGGTGGCAACTTGATTCGGAAACCGAAAGGCTCCTTCGCTGTCTTTCAGCCAAGCCAATTTGGCGAATAAACTGTAATTGCAATTTCAAAAACTAATCTCAAAAGTAACTTAACCAAGGGATTTTATCTTTATAGCTTTGCTCAGCTGTGAACAACTAGGCTATACGCTTTCTGAGATAAAGTCAGAAAATAGATCGTATATTATAGGGATATTTTGCGATAAGCTGGAGCAAAGTGTCCCCTGTTGATATAGAGGTCAACAAGAATTTCCGAACTAAGTAGATCCACCTTCATTCAGCAAACAGATGTTTGGTCGACACGAAATTCGTGTTTCTTTATTGTTGAAATACACTACATTAAATACAAGTAGCATTAAAATAAAGAGCACACGAAAAAGTCGATGTATAGCTTAATATATAGCTTGACACTAATAGTTCTCCAAGTTTTAATATGTGATCTGTAATCTACAACAATTTCCATTTCATATAGCGCAAGCCCAGGTGTTTGATATAAAAATTCAGAACTTATTGATGTCATACTGTAAATTAATTAAAAATTGGATGAGAATTAGAAGAAGAGCTTGGAAAATAAGTCACCATGGTTTTTCTAGATTGATTTTTTTCATTTTTTATGAAAGCTGGCAATCATGGAATCGTGATGTTCTGCCAATCAAGTTTTGTGCATACCTAAAAAATAAAACTTTTTATTGTTAAACTCCAAAAAATAAGTATGGAAAGATACCGGTAAAAAAAATGTAAAAATATACAAGCTGAAGTTGTACCGCTGGAAACCGCAAGTCTTTATCATGTAGACGTGCTAACGATACAATGCGAGGCCATATACAGGGTGTCCCAAAATAAATGAAAACCATAACCTTGCTAATAAATATCTTGATTTATTGAAACCCTATTTTTGCTATTTTTCAGATTCAATAGGAGTTACAAATAACAATTTTTAGGTAAAATCCCCTGGCTTGGAAATCAGAAAAAAAATTTTTTGCGCTAAGGCTTAAATAGAGACTAGATCTAATAAAACTGTTCAAACATGTTTCCGCAGAAAGTTTAATTTCAACACTTGTCCTGGAAAATACCAAATAGTCTTGTGGTATCGTAACTTTCCAACCTACAGAACTGTTAACACTAAAAGCCCGGACCGGTCATTTTTTATAGTTGGTGAGGTTGTAAGCTGACGCACGGGCCTGGTATACAAGCATGAAACAACTAATGAGCACTGGCTATTACAACAGCCTCATGTGCTTATAGATACTGTACCACTGGTAAGTACAACGTTATCAAAAACCAAACTTTGTTTTGCTGAAGGCCGTGATTCAAAAGGTAAGCTGCATTGCCTCCCCCTCCCCTCCTTATATACAAGCCACTGTGAAGCTTTGTTTATTCTTGAAAGTACAAAAAAACTGTGAAAATTTAAACTTCGTTTAACGGCCGGAATTTTTTTAGGGCTTGATATTGTATTCTTGTTATAGCATTCTGTGCAACGTAGTGCCTAACAGTTTTCAATTCTTACGTATGTAGTTTTAATTTTGCCGATTTTTTTACACCAAATATAACTACCGAAGATTTTAGCTATTGGGGCCAAAATTGAAATTTTTTTATCAAAAAAAATCGCACTAATGTTTTAACAAAGCCATAAATTTCATTTAATGCATTGATTGACGTCGTGATATTTTTCCTACCCACATTAATTTATATAATCTTGATCTGACAGTCAATTTAGTTAAAAATTGAGACCGTTTATTACGAGTGTGACATTTCCAAAGCAAAAAATTCCATAATCTCGGCATTTATTCGATTGCGTATTTGCTAAAAAATTAACTTGCAATATTATCGGCAATTTTTAAATTCCTATTGAACATCTATTAGTTGATGAATTATGACGAAACACAGCGAAAATGAAAACTTTTGCTGCATGCATTTTTATTGTGATAAACGAAAATAAGGCAAGAAATGAATATTTTTATGTCACCGTCAGATAGCCCTTTATTGGCAAAGGCACAAATATCGATTTCAACTCAGTTTGGTTAAAAAAAATGATAATCAAAATTTCAAAACATTAATTTCGTTTTGTTGCCAAACGTTGTTTTTCATATATTCACAGCATTATATCAAAAAAATAGTGTTTTCTCGTTTTGGACATGGCCTGCAAGTAAGGGAAACGGGGGCGTGAAGGGGCTGGGCGACTCAATTCTTCAACTGGCTTTCAAAATTCAGCGCATTATTTTTTTCAGATGGCTCTAAAAGATACCAAACTTGATTCGAATGGTGTTCAAATAGCACTTGTTTATTTCAAAAAAAGCATAAAAATTGCCCGGCAGCTTTTGGCTCCACTTCCAGACCCCGTCTGTAATGTGCATGAGTTAAACCCCTATACTTAGCACGGTGCCCAAGTGCGACATTTTTAGGAATAACTTGATCTTTGGGTTTAAGCTCCCCCAAACGCCTGAACAAAATACTAGCTGCGCACCGGCAGTAAACACTAGAAATTATATATTCATTTTTTTCACGAAACTAAAAATATGATTCCCGAATACAAATTTGTTAAGAAGTTTTTATTCGTTTAAAATATTGTTCAAAAATCGTCAAGAATCAAGTAAAATTGTTGGCTTGCGAGCTTCCGTGAAATCTAAAGTTGGTGAGGTTATAAACTGACGCACGTGCCTGGTTTACAAGCATGAAACAATTAACTAAGGGGCACAGGCCATTACAACAGCCTTATTTGCTTATAGATACTGTACCACTGCTAGGCATATAAATACTGTACCACCGGTACGTATATAGGTACTGTACCACAGTAGCGTTGCTAGGGATGGTGGCACCGGGGCGGAATTTCGTGGTGCCACCCCTTTTCGGTCCAAAAACAAGTGACGACAAAAAAAAGTCATTGCCGTCAAAGTAATGGGTTTTTTCAGCCCAGAAATATGTGAATTCCAAAACCAAAAAAAGTCTTTGCCGCTAAATTGGTTGGTTTTCAGTTCAAATGAGGACGGAAAAAGAATCTTCACCACAAATCAGTGGAGATATGGTTTCACTTCATAATATGGTGTCACCCCAAAATGGTGACACCCGGGGCGGGCCCCCCCCTCTTTGCGACACCTCTGCTGTACCACTGGTACGTATTTAATAACTGTACCACTGGTAAGTAAAAAACCAAACTTTGCTTTGCTGAAGGCCGTGATTCAAGAGTTTAGCTGCAACTCCTCCCCCTCCCCTCCTCTTTTACAAGCCACTGTGAAGCTTTTTTTACTCTTGAAAGTACAAAAAAACTGTGAAAACTTAAACTGTGTTCAACCGCCGGAATTTTTTTAGGGCTTGTTATTGTATTCTTGTTATAGCATTCTGTGTGACGTACCGCTTTACAGTTTTCAATTCTTACGTATGTAGTTTTAATTTTGCTGATTTTTTACACCAAATAGCTACCGAAGATTTTAGCTATTGGGGCCAAAATTGAAATTTTTTTATTGAAAAATTCGCACTAATGTTTTAACAAAACCATAGTTTCATTTAATGCATTGCTTGAAGGCGTAAAAGTTTTCCTACCCACATTAATTTATATAATCTAGATCTGACAGTCAGTTAGTTAAAAATTGAGACCGTTTATTACGAGTGTGACATTTCCAAAGCAAAAAATTCCATAATTTCGGCATTTATTCGATTGCGTATTTGCTAAAAAATTAACTTGCAATATTATCGGCAATTTTTAAATTCCTATTGAACATCTATTAGTTGATGAATTATGACGAAACACAGCGAAAATGAAAACTTTTACTACATGCATTTGTATTGTGATAAACGAAAATAAGGCAAGAAATGAATATTTTTATTTCACCGTCAAATAACCCTTTATTGGCAAAGGCACAAATATCGATTTCAACTCAGTTTGGTTAAAAAAAATGATAATCAAAATTTCAAAACATTAATTTCGTTTTGTTGCCAAACGTTGTTTTTCATATATTCACAGCATTTTATCAAAAAAATAGTGTTTTCTCGTTTTGGACATGGCCTGCAAGTAAGGGAAACGGGGGCGTGAAGGGGCTGGGCGACTCAATTCTTCAACTGGCTTTCAAAATTCAGCGCATTATTTTTTTCAGATGGCTCTAAAAGATACCAAACTTGATTCGAATGGTGTTCAAATAGCACTTGTTTATTTCAAAAAAAGCATAAAAATTGCCCGGCAGCTTTTGGCTCCACTTCCAGACCCCGTCTGTAATGTGCATGAGTTAAACCCCTATACTTAGCACGGTGCCCAAGTGCGACATTTTTAGGAATAACTTGATCTTTGGGTTTAAGCTCCCCCAAACGCCTGAACAAAATACTAGCTGCGCACCGGCAGTGAACACTAGAAATTGTATATTCATTCTTTTCACGAAACTAAAAATATGATTCCCGAATACAAATTCGTTACGAAGTTTTTATTCATTTAAAATATTGTTCAAAAATCGTCAAGAATCAAGTAAAATTGTTGGCTTGCGAGCTTCCGTGAAATCTAAAGTTGGTGAGGTTATAAACTGACGCACGTGCCTGGTTTACAAGCATGAAACAATTAACTAAGGGGCACAGGCCATTACAACAGCCTTATTTGCTTATAGATACTGTACCACTGCTAGGCATATAAATACTGTACCACCGGTACGTATATAGGTACTGTACCACAGTAGCGTTGCTAGGGATGGTGGCACCGGGGCGGAATTTCGTGGTGTCACCCCTTTTCGGTCCAAAAACAAGTGACGACAAAAAAAAGTCATTGCCGTCAAAGTAATGGGTTTTTTCAGCCCAGAAATATGTGAATTCCAAAACCAAAAAAAGTCTTTGCCGCTAAATTGGTTGGTTTTCAGTTCAAATGAGGACGGAAAAAGAATCTTCACCACAAATCAGTGGAGATATGGTTTCACTTCATAATATGGTGTCACCCCAAAATGGTGACACCCGGGGCGGGCCCCCCCCTCTTTGCGACACCTCTGCTGTACCACTGGTACGTATATAAATACTGTACCACTGATAAGTACAAGGTTATCAAAAACCAAACTTTGCTTTGCTGAAGGCCGTGATTCAAGAGTTTAGCTGCAACGCCTCCCCCTCCCCTCCTCTTTTACAAGCCACTGTGAAGCTTTTTTTACTCTTGAAAGTACAAAAAAACTGTGAAAACTTAAACTGTGTTCAATCGCCGGAATTTTTTTAGGGCTTGTTATTGTATTCTTTTTTGTTTTTTTTTCAATCGTTTTGCGTGCTTCTGGCCTAAAGGCTACCAGCTCGGAAGCCTAGGGAAGAGCCACCAGAACGGCGACTACTTAAAAGAAGCAATGCGAAAAATTGTCTTCCCACAGGAATCGAACCTGCAGCCTTTGGATTACCGGTCCACTGCTCCACCACTTGAGCTAGAGACGACGCCTCCTCGCATGCTTAATTTTGGCTATTTAAACCCAGCAACTTGCTTGTTGTAACAAACTTGCTATTTAACTTGCTATTTAAACCCAGCAACTTGCTTTGTTACAACAAGCAAGTTGCTGGGTTTAAACAGCCAAAATTAAGCATGCGAGGAGGCGTGTTCTCTAGCTCAAGTGGTAGAGCAGTGGACCGGTAATCCAAAGGCTGCAGGTTCGATTCCTGTGGGAAGACAATTTTTCGCATTGCTTCTTTTAAGTAGTCGCCGTTCTGGTGGCTCTTCCCTAGGCTTCCGAGCTGGTAGCCTTTAGGCCAGAAGCACGCAAAACGATTAAAATATTAAAACTCTGGCCTGCAAACGTCAAAAAAACATCTTAATTGACTTATTATTGTATTCTTGTTATAGCATTCTGTGTGACGTACTGCTTTACAGTTTTCAATTCTTACGTATGTAGTTTTAATTTTGCTGATTTTTTACACCAAATAGCTACCGAAGATTTTAGCTATTGGGGCCAAAATTGAAATTTTTTTATTGAAAAATTCGCACTAATGTTTTAACAAAACCATAGTTTCATTTAATGCATTGATTGAAAGCGCGAAATTTTTCCTACCCACATTAATTTATATAATCTTGATCTGACAGTCAGTTAGTTAAAAATTGAGACCGTTTATTACGAGTGTGACATTTCCAAAGCAAAAAATTCCATAATCTCGGCATTTATTCGATTGCGTATTTGCTAAAAAATTAACTTGCAATATTATCGGCAATTTTTAAATTCCTATTGAACATCTATTAGTTGATGAATTTTGACGAAACACAGCGAAAATGAAAACTTTTACTACATGCATTTTTATTGTGATAAACGAAAATAAGGCAAGAAATGAATATTTTTATTTCACCGTCAGATAACCCTTTATTGGCAAAGGCACAAATATCGATTTCAACTCAGTTTGGTAAAAAAAATGATAATCAAAATTTCAAAACATTAATTTCGTTTTGTTGCCAAACGTTGTTTCTCATATTATCAGTGCATTTTACCAAAAAATATTACCATACTTGGATAAAAAATTTTGAAATTGCGTTTTCTTTCGTTTTTTACTTGTCTTGGAAGTAAGGGAAACGGGGGCGTGAAGGGGCTGGGCGACTCAATTCTTCAACTGGCTTTCAAAATTCAGCGCATTATTTTTTTCAGATGGCTCTAAAAGATACCAAACTTGATTCGAATGGTGTACAAATAGCAATTTTTGTTTTCAAATAGAGCATAAAAATTGCCTGGCAGCTTTTGGCTCCACTTCCAGACCCCGTCTGTGATGTGCATGAGTTAAACCCCTATACTTAGCACGGCGCCCAAGTGCGACATTTTTAGGAATAACTTGATCTTTGGGTTTAAGCTCCCCCAACCGCTTGAACAAATCCTAGTTGCGCACGTGCAGTGAACACTAGAAATTGTATATTCATTCTTTTCACGACACTAGAATAATGATTCCCGAATACAAATTTGTTAAGAAGTTTTTATTCATTTAAAATATTGTTCAAAAATCGTCAAGAATCATATAAAATGGATGGCGTGCGAGCTTCCGTGTAATCTATACGCCGAAAAAGAACAATATTCAACATGAAACGCTGACAATTAGAGCCCAATAAAAGAGTACTTTAGGTTGTTGTGATTGTAAACTGACGCACGTGCCTGGTTTACAAGCATAAAACTACTAAGGCGCACAAACTATTACAACCGCCTCATTTGCTTGTAGATACTGTATACTACTGGTAAGTACAACGTTATCAAAAACCAAACTTTGTTTTGCTGAAGGCCGTGATTCAAGAGTTTAGCTGCAACGTTTCCCTCTCCCCTTCTCTTATACAAGCCACTGTAATGAAGCTATAGGTTCTTTTTCTCTGAAAAGTAAAAAAAACTGTAAAAATTTAAACTTCGTTTAACGGCCGGAATTTTTCTAGGGCTTGTAATTTTATTCTTGTTATAGCATTCTGTGCGTCGTACTGCCTTACAGTTTTCAATTCTTACGTATGTAGTTTTAATTTTGCTGATTTTTTTACACCAAATAGCTACCGAAGATTTTAGCTATTGGGGCCAAAACTGAAATTTTTTTGTTGAAAAATTCGCACTTATGTTTTAACAAAGCCATAAATTTCATTTAATGCATTGCTTGAAGGCGTAAAAGTTTTCCTACCCACATTAATTTATATAATCTAGATCTGACAGTCAGTAAGTTAAAAATTGAGACCGTTTATTACGAGTGTGACATTTCCAAAGCAAAAAATTCCATAATTTCGGCATTTATTCGATTGCGTATTTGGTAAAAAATTAACGTGCAATATTATCGGCAATTTTTAAATTCCTACTGAACATCTATTAGTTGATGAATTATGACGAAACACAGCGAAAATGAAAACTTTTACTACATGCATTTGTATTGTGATAAACGAAAATAAGGCAAGAAATGAATATTTTTATTTCACCGTCAAATAACTCTTTATTGGCAAAGGCACAAATATCGATTTCAACTCAGTTTAATTAAAAAGATCAAAATCAAAATTTCAAAACATTAATTTCGTTTTGTTGCCAAACGTTGTTTCTCATATTATCAGTGCATTTTACCAAAAAATATTACCATACTTGGATAAAAAATTTTGATATTGCGTTTTCTTTCGTTTTTTACTTGTCTTGGAAGTAAGGGAAACGGGGGCGTGAAGGGGCTGGGCAACTCATTTCTTCAACTGGCTTTCAAAATTTAGCGCATTATTTTTTTCAGATGGCTCTAAAAGATACCAAACTTGATTCGAATGGTGTTCAAATAGCAAATTTCTTAATAAAAAAAAACAAAAGATAATTGCCCGGCAGCTTGGGGCTCTACTGCCAGGCCCCGTCTGTGATGTGCATGAGTTAAACCCCTATCCTTAGCACGGCGCCCAATTTCAACATTTTTAGGAATAACTTGATCGTTGGGTGCACAGAGCTGGACAGCGCTGTTTCGAGCTTTTAGCTCTCATCGGCAGCCCTCAGCTTCTCTAACAAAGTTATTCCCCAGCTGGACAAGACTCTTGGCCGAACTGAACAAACCTTAAGGGTCGAGCTGGGGAATAACTTTGTTAGAGAAGCTGAGGGCTGCCGATGAGAGCTAAAAGCTCGAAACAGCGCTGTCCAGCTCTGTGCATCTTATGACTCGAGCTGCTTTGTAGCTGCAGGGTTGGTGGTTGATCTAGCCACCTAACTGCCAGTGGAATTCGTTACGATTTCCCAGGAGTCGACCACGAAGGACGTCAAACTTGTCGGTTAATCTTTGGGTTTAAGCTCCCCCAACCGCCTGAACAAAATTCTAGTTGCGCACCGGCAGTGAACACTAGAAATTGTTGTATTCATTCTTTTCATGAAACTTAAAAAATGATTCCCGAATACCAATTCGTTAAGAAGTTTCTATTCATTTAAAATATTGTTTAAAATTTGTCAAAAATCATATAAAATGGTTGGCGTGCGAGCTTCCGTGTAATCTATACGCCGAAAAAGAACAATATTTACATGAAACGCTGGCAAATAAAGCCCAATAAAAGAGTACTTTAGGTTGTTGTGATGTTAAACTGACGCACGTGCCTGGTTTACAAGCATGAACCAACGAGGGAGTGCAAGCTATTACAACAGCTTCATTTGCTTATAGGTTCTTTACCACGGGTAAGGTCAAGGTGAATAATAACTTTTGGCATTGGGCAGAAAATATTTGAAAAATATTCGGTCTAAGCTTTATAGAGCTGGTTGAAATGCTACTGTGTTACACAAGTCATTTAGGGTCACTATTTTTCCTTGTCTTTGTTTTTTTTTTTGTTCCAATATCGTGGCCGTAAGTTTTGTGTGGTCTTGTGTTTGCGCTTGGTCGTGGATCAAATGTATGGAAGCGATTTAGGACAATTTGGCTCGTTTTGATAATGTTTTTGAGTTCAATTTTGCCAAAAAAAAAGATTTTCAGCTTGTTGCAAGCTAAATTATCGCGAGTGAGGCAGCACCATAAGCAGAGGTGTAAAGTAACGAAAGTAGCTCTACTTAAGTAGCCTACTCAAGTAGATTTTGTCGGTAACGAGCACTTTTTAAGTAATTATATTTTTGGATACTTTCTACTTTCACTTGAGTAACATTAACGTAACATAACGCTACTTACGTACATTTTTTATTAAAAGTAGTTTGTAGGCTTAGTAAGGCATACCTAATTTTGTTTTTTTTTTTGGCAACGTCGGGCAAAATATTCGAACCGTGGTGAAAATTATGAATGAGCGCGAGCTCGACTAGTACAGACAGGTCCAAGTCCGTGCTTCTTCACCTTAAGGTATTGTTGGAAAAGAGACGAGATTTGCGTACGGCACTAGCGATTACTGCGCCACGAGAATATTAGTTTAGTTACTGACCACTGTGTAACACATTAAACTGACCATAAGGGTGGCTGTGATGCTCGGTGCTAGTGACGTGATATTTAATTGCGAAGTTGAAAGTTTCTTAGTTTTTAGGCTAGGCTATGGATACCACTAGCCAATAGTCAAGGTCTGCATGCTTGGTAAATTATTTTACTCGGCTAACAATTGCAAAAATGCGCAAGTTAGTGTAGATATTGTAGTCAGTGGTCATGTTGCCTAAGTTTATCCCACAAAACTTAGTTCCTGGTAGTAAGGAACATAGGCTGCTGGTGCAGTTACTGTAGTCTGAAGCATATCGGTTGGGTAAACACCATGAAAGCTGTAACATTTTGATATTAACAGAATGGCTATTGCTCAAGTCATTTTGATGTTTCACTGTTTTTTGTGTATACTGAATAAATTGCACAGGTTTCATATATGACGACATCACAACTCATCACAATAATCTAGCGAGGAAAAGACACAGCTTGGTAATTAATATTAGTAGCCAACTAATCATGTTGCGTTACTACTATTAAGTGTTATAATTGAAATACTTTACCACATTCATGCTTTTGGTACGATTAACAATGGAGCCGTTTATAGTACTGAACTACTGATATACGTCCGCATTCAAAAATTGCTAACTTTTGGGCAGTTATAGTGGTTTGGGCTCTCATTTTAAAGCGCGATATCGCATATTTATACGTGGTATTTAGCAACATTCATAGACCAGGATGCAGAAAATACAAGGGTCTTGTGAAAGAAAACTTTCTACTTGGCTGCTTTAGTAGCTTAAAAATCTGTTTACTTTATACTTTTACTTGCTTAGTTAAATGGTTTAGTACTTTCTACTCTACTTGCACTACATTTGATCGTCAGTAACAACACTTTTACTTGACTATTGTGTCTGACTACTTTGTACACCTCTGACCAAAAGCATAACGTAGGTATTGGCTGAAAAAACTAAAGTTATCGAAAAGATTTTTCACTCTGGTTTTTACGCGCTTGCAGAAATTTGCAAATTAAAACAAATCTTTCATCATACTTTTGCTGTTTTCGCCGAAGCGTGTATCTAGTTGGAAGGGCCCATCTCCGCCTCATTGCGCCAGCGCAAACATAAGTTCTTTGGAAGAAACGCAGCAGCCGTGGCAAGCTGTTGCCAAAATTGTTTCCGGTTTAAGCGGCCCAAGATTTGAATCCAGCGCTCCAAAGACGAATGCAATACCGCTCGACCTTCTGGACAGCGCTGAAATTTGCAATAGATTATAATCATTGCAAACTATATGTGAATTATGATAAAACATTTTATATATGTTTGTAAATTATTGTCAAAGATGCGCCTTACTTTGATTATAACTTACATGTAAAGTGATTCATATATAATTCATATACAGTTTATAATAATAATAATCTTATTCCAAACTTTTGCAAGTGCTACGTGTATGAAGAACAGAGCTTTCTCCATTTAATTTGCATAGCCCCTTTTCCCATCAAAAACTTTCTTAAATGCATTGTTCTAGTGTTCAAATGGAATTGAAAAATTTGCTTATTTGAAAAAGATAATAATTTATTGAAAAAAATCTGCAGTAATAAGCTGAGTAAACTAGGCTAAAACATACCTGTTTTGGATTGTTCCTGGGCAGCGCAGCTGTTTCATATTAACATCGTCACAATTCACAAACAAACTTGATGTAGTAAGATTACTTGACTCTTCCACAACACTTGAATTTGCGATCAAAATTCTTTTGAATAATTAACAGTACTGCTGCATGTTGCGGTAACAAACAATACAATTTTAAACCACTAAAACAGAGTCGATGCTAGCCTGTGGAATCATTAAATATGTACTTGTCTTTGTCAATGAAGTTTCTTGCATTATAGTCTGCACTGCATTGCTATTTCACATTTCAAAAAAAGATTTTAAAACGATTTTGAATGAACAAATGCATCATCCAAGGGAGTTTCAAATAAAACAAAAAGGTCATAAACCATTCAAATAGCTCAAAACAAAAAGTTCATAAAACAAACCTCACTCACTCAAGCTATTAATAATAAAACAAAAATCAATTATGATCGATTTTGTAGCTCTTTGTAACTTGTCAATACTTGACTTCAAACGACATTTATGTCAAAAATTTTCTTTTTCGTTTTCTCTCAAAAGATATAGAAATTTCTTGAAATTGTAATTTCCAAGTTTGAACCTACCCTTTCGATATCTTTCTGTTTTCAAGATATGCTGCAGGCTGACAGTCAGTGTTTTACCTCCAAAAGTTTTAATTGAAATCCAAAAAATGTATATTGTTAATTCCCAATTAGTGTAATTGTGTCAGCGTTGCTGCCAAAAAAGTAAAAAATTATAATATTGTAAAACAGCAACTTTTGGAGTAAACACTTTCTAAATTTTAAACAACTATAATTCAGTTTCTTTGGAAGAACTGGCCTTGCACGACTGCAACATACCAAACGCAGACTTTGACTGCAGATATCGCGTCTCGAACACAGCATACAGCTTTCCTTTAAACTGAAGGCTGCAAAAAATTATCTTTGCAGCGCGTGTGGTTACCTATTCCAGGATCTCAATTATTTTCTTCTGAGTGTTCATCTTTTGAGTCTCTTAAAAAAACGTCTTTGGCTCTTCCTTTTTGTCTCTGATCTCTGATCCAGATTTTAGGCTGTGACCAGCAGGCTGGTGTGTCTCACCGGAGTTTCTCTGCGCACCAATTTTTTAAATAGTAAAGAAGCAGTGGCGCAACTATAGATTCGAGCCAGGTGATAGGAGCTTAGACTAAAGAACCTACTTACTATCGTTACCTGCGTATGTGACAACATACGCATCGTGACGCCAAAAAAATCTGAGCATGTAGTGGCAGGAGCAGGCACGCAAGCAGTATTTTTCCAAGAAGGGGTTTGAACCAAAGGTTAAAATTTTTTTGTTTGAAAATGGCTTCGTTTGTCGAGTAGAATGGCCACATTTGTTGTGCAGAATGGCCCAACTCAATCGTATTATACGCGGAAGCCCCAGCGGCTGGGCGATTTTTGTAAATTTTCAAAAAAAAATCCATCTGAATCACATTTCACGCGTTTTTAGAGCTATTTGAAAGAACAAAATTGTTCCGATTCCGAAGCCATTTAATATAACTTACTTGCCCGACTCCTTCAAGTTCCGTTTTACTTACGGTCAAGTCCAAGACACGTTTAAACGCTTGAATTTTTAAGATCGGGGAGATGGCTGCAGCCCTCTTAACTTCCCTGGTCGGGCACTGCCCAAGAATAACGTAAGTTCAGTAGAAATGCCAATTATTTTATGCTAAATTTGGAATGTGGAAAAATGTGAAAAACTGTTTTTTCTAATTTTACTTATACGGTATCTTCTCTTCTTAAATAATTGCTTTGAAAACATATTATTGCAAAGAAATTCCCAAATTGCTGTTTTTCCGACAAAAATTACTAACGTTGTTTAGCGGGGCATGGGAACTTTTTTGCCCTCGTCCTCAGAGCTCCGTTTTTTTTTTGTTTTTTTTAAGGCCAATAAAGACTTGGCGCTCACGACTACGGGTACGGTGGTACCTCAATTGATTAATTCAAATTAAGAAAAAATATTTACTTTGTAACAATTTGAGATATTATCGTATAACTAAAAAAAATTTCGTTAAAATAAATAAACTAGAAATAAAGTTTGCGTTTGAAAAACTATTGAAAAAGTGGGACTCCATTATCAGTGGACATTTGCACTGGACCTTCATTGCCTAAAAATATATCATTTCCACATTTAGAATTAAGTTATTCCCTTTCACGAGTTACCGCCATCTTTTGTTACGGTTTTTACCACGATACTGCTTCGCAGTATATATCGAAACTGCTGCCAACGCGTGAAACTTCAAAATGGCGTCTGAAGTCATTTCAAAAACAGTACAACTCTTTTCCAATTATCATAAAAAACTTTAACGAAATGCAATATCTTAGGCACGTGGGCACCCATTGCCTTTTGAGAGCGGCTGTCCTCAAAAAGTCCGTCCAAGGCCTTGCCCTCGGACTTTTTTGAGTCCTGGGCCTCAAACTTTGGGTGCTCGACTCCACCTCTGATATATTGTGTTACTCCAAGAAGCTCATGCATATTCATGCACTGCAGCATTAACCAACCGACTAAGCAGCTTATAAATCACCACTAGGAAAAAGCACTATAGTTTAAAACAGATTAGCAAGACACGAGTAGCAGTAGTAAAATTTTATCATGGCCCACATCAGAGCTGCCAGAGGAGAATTTCCTGAATATTATACTATAGCCTAGAGACTAAATTTTACAGTATTTTTATGGTAGCATCAGCACTACATCAGGTTTAGGCGGATTAGTGGAAACAATTAAGTTGGCTATAATTCATCTTATCATTGCCCCTTTCACTGTTTCATGTTCATTCGCCCAACAGAAATGCAGGGAATAGGAGGCAATTTTAAAATACCGAGTAGGGTACCGGTTATTAAATTACAGTGCTCTTGGTTTTCAATTGACTAAAAGCTTTTATCCAACAAACCTGGTTTCCGCCGGCTGAACTGTACGGTGTTTGGTCACTAACTGGAGATTTCTATTTCAAGATCCATAACCCAGTTTGTGATCTAGCCCGACTTTAACCCATGACTCGAAAATCCTTTCTGCCTAGCCAGACCACTGCCAATACAAATGCCACGTTTTGCATTAAAGTAAATTGATTTTCACATGTTGCTTGAATTTTATACTAGGCATAACTAGATACTAATGCTGATTCTATAGTTGTTTTTTTTACGATAGGCTACAATTAGATCTATGCTTTTTGATAAGTCTGGGGCCTAAGAGGTTTGGAAGCGAAAACTGCTGTATACTGTTAGAAACATTCAGCCTAGCTGCTTACAGTCTGCTGTTTTTAGTTTTCCATAGCCCAGTCCTAACCTGTAAGTTAACCTTTTTCCATTTCTTAAAACTGGTCGGCCGGTAATTTTTGAAACGTAGGTCGAATATCAACAGCAATGACCCTAATAAATCCTTTTTTCCAAGTACGTTTGCCGGTTCTGCCGGTAAAACGCAACTGACATAGAATATGTCTAACCATTGCTTTTTAAATTTCTTAACAATCACATGTCTCTGTTACATCATAGTTACGAACCTGAAAAAAATAAATTGACTTAACAACAATTTCCTCTGACAATGGAACCTATAAACAAATCTTTGATCGCTAATTTTTCAGGGAAGGAAACGAGTTTTTTCTTCAAAATTTCGCCAAAAGTTGTATTTTGCACCACAGTACCAGAATATGGTCATAACTCAATTTGCCAAAAAACTGACTTAACAACTTTTGTCTCTCAGGTCTTCACTTGCTTTTCAAACCTGGTAGAAACAGAACCGATCCATGGGAGACGCAACTATATAGACGGGGCATTTTTCTGGTTTGAATTTAAACAAAGCAGGAAATTGCTTCATTTTCTCAGCCTATGCGGTTTTGTAAAGTATTTGTCCCGGGTATCTACTAGTTTGGAGAATGAACTTGTTTTTTTTGGTTCAGATGGCAAGTTTTCAAAAGAATAAATACCAAAAGCCAGGTAACTTTAAGATCAGGATCAAGTTAGTTTTGCGTTACTGTAGACTGAAAGAATTTCAGCGTAGATATTTCTCGGTGAATGTGGGTTTCCGTAATTGGAGGTGATCAACTTGGAAAAGAGATTTTGAACCAACACATTTGGGCATATCTTTGATGCAGTTAAAATGATCATGCATTAAAGTGATAAATACCTGAAGGTGCCTTTTTTTGGCAAGAAGGTGCTAAATTTGCAATATGTTTGATGTTACTGAATGTCGAAAGTTTTTGAAGGCAAAGAGCAAAGTAAATTAGTAGCCTATATGCATGACCCATCATTGCATGAGTTTAAACATAAGTTTAAAGTTTCTTGTTGGAGGCTTGATGCTGATCGGTAGTTGGATATGTTTGGATACTTTCGTAAAATAAGTCTTGACCAAAAGATAGCTAAAGTTGTGATGGTTTTGTGGATATTTCGTCTAAATTGCCAGAACCTGAGAGAAGACGTTGCAAAATCAGTAGTCGAGTTTATAGATCAGCGTTTGCTAATGAAAGCATAAACTTGGATTCAATTCTCGATCGGGCCATACCAAAAATTATAAATATTGGTAGTCACCGCTTCCTGCTTGACGTTCATCATTGAATAGGGCAGTTTATTAGTTTGTATGAAT
This sequence comes from Trididemnum nubilum, assembly GCA_963965965.1. Lineage (NCBI taxonomy): Eukaryota > Metazoa > Chordata > Ascidiacea > Aplousobranchia > Didemnidae > Trididemnum > Trididemnum nubilum. Next base: position 12,644,992 of record OZ014479.1, read on the forward strand.
CACGCACTTTGCATCTGTCTAACCATGGCAACGTAGATGAGCATCTTTTTTAGGGTTCTGTTTGCTACTCTGTCATCAGGCTGGGCCATCTCAAAGAGAGTGCTTGACCCCAATCAAAAATATGCCTAAAGTGGTTTTTCGAAATGCACAATGATGCATTGCCAGTTCGAGAATCGAACCAGATGTCAGCAACGTTTCAATCATTAGCCCAACGCTCTACTATCTGAGCTATCGCCGTCAAAAAAGAACAGTGTGAAGCCTCCACCGTGTGTGATAGACGACGTATAGGCATAAGGTATACTTTGACTGGAAGACCAAAAAGTCCCTTCGCTGTCTCCTGGCTAAGGCAACTCGGTGAATAAAGATGTAATTACAAACAAATGATGAAAATTCTAGTGCGTTAGAAACTGGTTTTTTGCTTAAACTTGAGGAGGCCCACAAGTTTGCAAAATTTTAGATCTTGCTTATTGACTATTGAAAATGTGGTGGTTTTGAAAAGCAATTGCTTTCAATTCTTACAACACTTGTTTCAGAACAAAAACAAACAAACAAAAACTTCAATGCATCAGCAAAGGTTGCAATGACGTAAACAAAATTAAGTGTTCTTGGTTTTCAATAGGTATTAGTATGCAAGGCATGCAGACGCTGGACGCGTAACCAGGATTTTGTTGGGGAAAGGGGGCGGCGGAGTTAACCACAAAGCTAAAATTTGATTCATGGGTCTGAAGACGAAATTTATCTTGCTAATTAAAGTTTTTGTTTTGATTGTTGGTGTAATATAAGTTTTCAATTAAATCATGCTGATTAAATTACTGTGAAATTCTTGGGCCGGCAATATTCATGAATAAATTATACTTGAGATGAAATTATTTTTTGCAAAATATTTTTTTGAAGTTTTGCGTTTTCCAAAGCAGTAGCCTGATTCTTGCGGTTTGAATAATATTTTTTAAAGATTCAAATTACAGTTTGGTAGGCTAATATTTCAATTTTTTGATATATTTGGCCTCAAAACTATAATAAAATTTTGTTTTTCGCAGTATGGCATCATCGTATGATGACGTCATGATGAAGCTAAAGTTCTCGTTAATTCTATTGAACCTGGTGAATAAACTACTACGCATTTGCGCTATCATAAATAAGTGATACTCGTATAGGGTTGCATTTTCAAACAGCAATTGTGGCTTTGGCATTGCTTGCGATAAAAATTTGTCAATAATAGGAAAGTTTTTGACCCACATTTGAGCAGGAAAAAGTTTTTCAAATTTTGATGAAACTTTCACAGAAGTTTCTTAAAACATAAATTTAGGTTAAAACCAAATTTGAAGTTTCTATGGCTGAAACGACGTAGTTATGAGCAACTATTTTTATTGATATCACTAAACTAGCGCATTTTTTAATTTGATCTTGTTATTTCTTTGTGGCGTCATCGCATTATGAAGTTAAACCATACTTCAAAATATTTGGCCAAACTAATTTACCGTAAAATCTCTATTTGAGCACCAGCTACGTCTAGAACGCTACATTAGGAAAATATTTGAAAAATAGAGCGCCACTCTTTAATTCAGTGATTCTCAAACGCGGCTTTTGGTTATACTCCCTGTAGCTCTCATTAACGTTTTGAAAATGAACCTGTTTGCACTGTTTATGTAAACTTTATTAAACCTTTCTTCATTTCAACAGCAAAACCAATGCTATTAAAGCAATAAATTTAGTCAAATTCCTATTATTTGGTTTGTGAGCATCATCTTAGCCAACAGCCAAGGATAACATTGCACAGTTCTATTTGGGAGTTATTGGATATTAGTGTTAGCGCATTATCTTGGTTTCTTAGCTTGGTTGTGATTCCCAATTAAAAGTTTTATTTTGATTTATACCAGAGATGTGGAAGCAGTCAAATTTTAATGCTTCCGCTTCCAGCTCCTCTTGAAGTTTTATGCTTCCGAATTCGCTTCCGCTTCCTCACCTTTGGATTTTTTTGCTTCTGCTTTCTGCTCCGGATAGAATTAGTCGCTTCCGAGTTCGCTTCCGCTTCCAGTCTTCTTCATCAAAGTGCTTCCGCTTCCACAAAAATTTAACTGCTTTTACCGCTTCCGCTTCCATCATCCGCTTCCACATCCCTGCTCAGTATGAAACAACCAATTGTATTTAGTTTAAAAAAAAGCTAAGTTTACTTTGTAAGCTATTTTATTTGACTTGTGTTGCCGACAGGGCATGGCGTGGAATCGAATGAAAGACGATTTTTTAATGAATGAAAGATCGAATCGAATGAAAGACGATTTAACTTCAAGTCAAGTCCAAAACACGTTTAAAATATTTCATTTTGGGGTTAAATTTTGTGACTTGGCCTGGTCAGGGAAATCAAGGTAAATTGCTTTCTGCAAGATTTTTTGCATTAAATCATTCACTCGAAGATTTTTGTTTCACCTTCAAAGATTTTTGTTTTGTCATGAAAATAAACCACTTTTAGGAAAATGGACGACGAGGAGCCCAGGCACCCTGGGTTTAACTTTAATAATTTGTTCAATAAGCATTTCTCCGAGCTTTTTTTTTTTCGAAAGCATTTTTTCGCGTGAAAACTGACAAGATGGAAGTGGATTGTTATTTAAAGTTGGTAGATGGTGAAGGTGGAATTTAAAGTTATTTCAAGTTGGTACATTAGATGCAATAGATGGTTACTAATCATGCTATTACAATATAAAAGTTAGCTGGGGGCCAAAAACATATTATTGCATAAAAAAGTTGGATGAGGGCCTAAAATTGCACCTTTTAGAACAAAAAAAAACAGAATTTCTCCCGGCAGGGACATTTAAATTGGTTGGCACAAATTTAAATTGAGAGGGCCCGGGCCCCCTAGTCGTCAATATTAAGTTATTGCTAATTGCTGTTGTACGCATTTACTGCTGCGCCCAAAAAATGCTAAAAAAACTGAATAATTAGGCTTTGTGTTATCATTTTTATCATTGGTAGCATTTCAATTGAGGAGGGAGGCAGAGGGCCTGGGCCCCCTGGTTACGCCTATGGTCTAATGCATAGGCGTAACCAAGATTTTAGTTTGGGGGGGCCCAAACCAATATCACATGCAATGACGTCATCAAAATTTTTCAAAAGAATAACTCTTTGTGAGGCAAAGATATCGCAAAATGGTCGATCTGAAGCTGTAGTCTATAGGCACTTAACCAGAATTTTGGTAAAGGGAGAGGGTGAAAACTAATCGTTAGAAAGTGCAAATGTCTAACTTAGGATACGTGTAGAGTAAGCTAGTGTACTCATACGTATCACAGACGGGGGTCTGAGGGCGGAGCCCCCAGCCGCCGGTGGCTATGAGGGTCTGGGAGCAAAGCCCCCAGCCGCAGGGCAATTTTTGTAAGTTTTTGGAAAAAAAAGCAATTTCAATCCCATTGGATCACATTTCGCACGTGTTCAAAGCCATTCTAAAGAACTAGATTTTTAACATTTGAAAGCCAATCGAAATAATTTAACTGTTCAATCCTCCTTTTACTTGCAATTAAAGTCCAAAACACGTTTAAAATCTTGCATTGTGGTGTAAAATTTTAATTGTAAGTGATTTGGTCCATGTAGGGGTAAGTATAAGGCACATTGCATGCTGCAATATTTTTGCAGTAAATAGTAATCCACTCGAAGATTTTCCTTGGAGATTTTTGTTTTGTCATGAAGTTAACCAGTTATTGGAGTACATGTACGGCCAGGGGTTCCAGGCCTTAATTGAAATTCAATAATTTGTTCAATGAGCATATTCTCTAGCTATATCGGTATGTATTTTTCTGTAAATACAATACACAAAATCTAGTCTGAAATTGGGATGGAAGTATGGAAGATTGTCTTCCATTTCATTCTTGAAATCTTCCATTCCATTCCATTCTGGCATCTGCCATATTCCATACCAAAAGTTCCGTTCCATTCCATTTTCCGTTTCATACCATACCATGCCCTAGTTGTCGATTTTATATTATTATTACGATTATTGTAACATTTTACCCCAACGGTTGTAGCCAGGTTGAAAATCTGGAAGCGCCTGATTTTGAAAAAATTGCTTCCGCTTCCTGCTCCTTTTCAACACTGTCGCTTCCGAGTTCACTTCCGCTTTCAACCCTCTTTCATCAAAGTGCTTCCGCTTCCGCTTCCTCAAAAAATAACAGTTCCAGCTTCCGCTTCCACATCCCTGATTTATACAAACCGGAAAAGAGAGATTCCTAACTTAATCTTTCGGTAGGCTGTAGGACTTAAGATGCAAAACACAAGGCTAATGCAGTAACAAAACAAAAGCGGTCTACTGTAAAAGGGCCGAACAGCCGCGCAACCTGGAAGGACCAAACACGGGCAATTTTTGTGATTTTTTGGAAAAACTTAGCGTTTTAACGCCATTAGGATCACAATTGGCACGTTTTTAAAACCATTTGAAACAACTAAATTTCGAAAGTAATAACATAATGAAATTGACAAGTCCCTTCAACCCCCCTTTACTTACAGGTCGAGTCCAAAACACGTATAAAAGCTTGTATATTTTGGGTTAAAAGTTCTAAGTGGCTTGACCTGGCTGCGCTACTGTAGCTTAAGCTCCTTTTAACCAGGTCACTTAGAAATTTCAACCTAAATATGTATGCTTTCAAACGTAGTTTGAACTTTAACAGAAAGTAACGACGCTAAAGAGGCTGAGAAATTTATTACTGTCAAAAGGTTTCCAAATCTTAGCAATCAGTTTTTTAGTTTCAGATGGCTCTATAAATGTCCAAAATGCCATCTAAATTGCGTGAAAATGGCAATTTTTCCGAAACATTATAAAAATTACCCAACGGCTAGGAAGTGGGAGCGTTGCTTTCAGACCACTGTGTGTGCGAGACGCAGACAGGTTTTAGCTCTCAAAGGACATTCAGGTTGGATATTTTTTGCACGATTTTTTTTCAAAAACTTTTGACAGATATGAAGACCAACTTCAACAAGTTTGAGCTTTCTACGACCTTTCGTTGCTGAGATATAACAGATTAGACTTTCTCTTAGAAAGCCTTTTTACCCTTAAAAATTTTGCCAGGATTGCCAATTTAGAAACCAAATTTCAAAAATTAACTGCATGCTCTTGATTCTCCATAAATATTTTGCGGCTGAGTTATTGTAAAACAAACTAAAGGTTTAAAACTGTAAAATTAGCTGCTTTTCAATAAATGTAAGCCAACTTTCCCAAAAATAACCTCCTATCATAATACTAATAAAATGGCAATACTAAAGTAAATGGAAACGGCAAATTTTGAACTGCAATATGTTGAAAACGGGAAGGCGTAGACACTTCAAATTTGGTAAGAATGCATTTTAGGCATATCCCAACATTTTGGTCAAGAGTGAAAAACTTGACTTAAATGCCTTTTTAAGTTTAAGTACCCCCTTAGCAAAATCCCTTTCGGCTCCAGTGCTAATGCCGTAATATTGATTTTTTTTTTAATTTAAAGGTGTTTAATCTTTTGTTTTTAGCTTAGTACAGTGCCTCAATGAACTAGTTGCTATGGGCAAGTGAAATGTTTCAATAACTTAAAAACTAAAAATCTGCAGCAGGTGCACAGAAGTAATTGAAAGTTTTCATTTATTTGGTTGCGGCTCCTGTCAACTTTAAAGTTTAAAATTTGGCTCTCAACCTAAACCAGGTTGAGAACCACTGCTCTATTTGAACACCACCTCTAATTATAGACCGCCACTTTGGCATTCATTACACTAAGTAGTAATTACAGGTTTTCTACATCACAAAATAGTAATTGCCCAATATTAATTTAACGGTATATCAACCCCAGCACAGAAAGAATAAATATATTGATAATAGAAATCCATATGTTTTTTCTTCTTTAGATAGTAGATGTTAGCTGTATTAAGCTAATGTTGTTTTTGAATGTTTTTGATTGTTATATAGCGTTTTCCGTATAACATAATGTTGTTTTTGATTGTTTCCGTTTTTTTGTAAAATCGCTTATTAGACCGCTCATTGAATTGCTTAATTTTGAATTGTTTTAAATTGATTGTATTCACATTAGAATAAATTTATATTGGCTATCACAAGCGTGTTACGATTTTCAATTAGAAGCTGCTAAATCAAATCGTTTGCAACGGTTGTTACGAATACTTTCATGAGATAATATTTTTTGTAACAGAAGCTTCTGTGATGCAATAACCAACATTTTCGACAAAATGGTGTTAAAAATTGTCATAGACACCTATGCAAACCCTCTTGCAAAAGAGTTAACAGTTGTAAAAAAAAATAACGTATCTAAATTTGCAAAACACTGTAATTTTTAATTGATTTATTGAAATCCATTGATTATATATTGACAATTCTAATCCTATGATGTGACAATAAAAGTGTATGTTAGACCCTTTAGGCATAGACAAAGTTGGCAAAATAATTAATCTTTAAATTTTTTAAAGGCTTAACTCAAACAGCACAAATCACGTTTGTTATTTGTAAATGCAATTGACTTAAAGTCAAGTTGATTTGAAACAATAGATTGTTTCTAAAACGATTCATTTAGAAAATACCAAAAAGGAGTGAAATGCCCCCGAATAAAATAGGGCTAACTGCAAGTGAACGTCGTTATGGCATTCCAGAAATCTCACAATTAGCGTCAATCTTTTGTATTTTTTTTTTTTGTTAAGGTCACGCTGTGAGGTATCACTAGTATTGATTAACGATACCTCGCAGATAACTTTGTCGTCATCAACTCTGGATTGGTTAGCTTGTCAATTTCCTCTGAGCTCTTGCTTTAACTGTGCGAAATGAGCAGCGATTATTTTTGTCAAAGAGAGTTGCTACTGCCCCAGTAAGAGGCTAAATCCAGCGATAGGAATACAGTTAGTCTTACAAGAAAAAACTTCGTAAGAACTCGAGGTTAAATTTTACGTAAAAGTTAAGAAGAAATAAAGAACAATGCCAACCTTAGCAGCAAAACATTGAACAATACCAAAAGAAAAAAAACAATTCCATTAAAAAAAAAAACAACAGAAACTAAATACTGGATTGATTTTAACCAAACAATGAAATTTTAGTCATCTTGCAGTATTTGCGAGCAAAATTGTGACTCTTTCAAAGTAAATTGAGTGCTGTTGCGCACTGCACAATGCGCATGCAATTGGGAGAATTGTTGGCAATCGTTCAAATTGAAAAACGCTCGACCTTTCACTTTTACCCAAAAAAACAACAACGAGTCAAGTAAGCAGAGCATCGCGAAATAAACAGCAATACAAATTCATAGTCGCTACAATTGATTTAATTACTCTACAAATTTAACAGCAACGTAAGAACAAAATGAAACTGAAAATTGGCAAAATGTTAAGAAGAGCCATTCTCAGTCTAAAATTCACTAGTAATAAAGAGTGCAACTGTGGATGCAAAAGCACGTCTGCAATGTTTAGAGCGCTGACAACAATAGATTTACGAACTTTACGGTGCTCAGAGCAGCTATGGATCCTTGACAGGTGTCTCCAGTATTTTTGAGCACATCTAATAAACTATAACTTTTAGAAAATCCACAAAACTCTAAAAATCAAAAAAAAATCCACAAAAATAATGCTCAAGGAAAATAAGCGGATTTTTTTTGCTTAAGTCATTAAATAATTTCCTTTTTATTCCGTTCAGGAGGCGGATAAGGCGGATAATTTTGCTCCATAATATTAGCAGTTTTCCTGAAAAGCGTCATAGCAATTAAAACATTTAATCACGAAGACGCAGACGTATAAAGCGACCAACTGAGTCTCCAGTTGTCAGAAAAAATGACCACGGATGGATTCGGATTCGAAAACACAGCCAGAGACATACACAGTGGTTTTGAAGTCGAGGCAGTCATTTTACGCAGATCGGACGTTATTCCACATGCCACCGCAGCTACAGTGTCAAAACGAGTATGCTAACCCTCTTCACCGCCACCGCGTTATATTGACTGACATTTGCAAGCTTTTAACCGACTGGAACTGCAGAGTCATAGCTATTACGCATCGAGTAAATTGGGATCAATAAACTCCAGCGCTTGTAACTCCCATTGCTAGCATCCAAACGGAAGTGTCGTGCAATTCTCTCAGTGTAACCATTCAAGTAAGCAGTCATACATTAACATGTATTTTCAAACCAACTTGATTTAGGTCGCGCTAACCACCACTTACTTTAAACGTTATACACATTTATCACTATAAATACACTAACGTTATACACACTAAATACTAAACAATACACACTAAGCGCTATATACACTAAACGCTATATACTCGAAACGCTATACAGATATACGCGGGCACAAACTAGTTAATCGTTAACATCGAAGCTAACTTTTTCTTTAACTCGTTAAATCACTAAAAAGTTGTTTTTTTTATGTTAACGGACTAAATTAATTTCCGTGTTAAGTCTGGTTAACTTACGAAAAGGTTTTCATTGTTAATTTTTTGCGCCATTTGTTCGTCGTACCGGTACAAACCAATTTGCACTGGCACTGGTAACTCTTGTTGCGTATTAGTGCGAGTTTTATGTACAAAAAAGCGATAAAAGGAGCTTTTTTTGAGGATAATAATAAGCTGCAGCCTCATAGAGCTATTGATTATTGTTGTTTGCAACGTCCAAAGATTTTTTGATCGCAGCTTGTTAGCGCATTATGAGCCTATTTTTATCTTGAAATTAGATTAGACTGTAAAATGTTACTCCAAAACACAAAAAGATTACGACAACAATACTTTTTTCCTTACAATCAGCTCAGCAGTGTCATTACGTGTTCTAGAAGTGAGTGAATAAAAAGAAATGTAAATTATACTCAAAATGTTAACGGATTAACGGACTTCATTAACTTTGGTTAATTAAAGCTGAAAATAACGAATTAAGTGTAACGGAGACATGAAGTTAGTGTGGTTAACGGAGCTAGCGTTTTCCATTGACTTGCCGACCTATGTATACAGACTAAACACTAGAAGCACTGACGCTATACACACCATACACACTAAACGCTGTACACACTGATCGCCCAAATGCTGCGTGCGATTGCGACGAAAACAACCTGACAATAAACTGCATTTTGTCCCAAAGCCCTCTTAGCCGACTTTTAAACGTTTTCAGTTGAACAATGGAACAGCCGAAATCTTGCGCTTTCGCTTCTCCCTAGATGATCATCGAAAAAAAATAATAACACTGGTCAACTCACAAATTTTTGCCACAGATATTATATCGATTTTGGGTATGTCAGGTGCGTAGATTTCGAAAATGACATTCATTTTTGCTAGTTGGCTCTAGTTTTTGAGATAATTACATTTTTTTGTAAAAATATTACTTAGACTGTGTTATATGGCATTGTTGTTCATTTAATGCTGTTTAATCAATACTGTACGCTTTGATCTTCTTTTGTAAATACAGTAAAACAAAAATGCAAAGCATCCATGGAAACTACAACGCTAGAAAAGGATGCAACAGCAATATTTACAGTTAGTTTGCAAGAAACGTATTGGAACTAAAACCCAGTATTACAGCGTATAAATGTATGTTGCCATTATTTATTTAAACAAACAAAGTTTGAAAATACTGAGCTTTAACAACTACCATTCTGTCAAATCAACGAAGCAAATCGCCTCTTGTTGGACTTTCTAGCATGAGGAGCAAATGGCTTATGTCGTTGAAGATTCCAACAATAGTCCGCCATCATGTGGGTATCCCATCGTCCTTGATACCTTTCTTCCATTACTTTAATGTCTTGATGGAATCTTTCTCCTTGCTCTTCACTTAATTCCCCAAGACTTTCTGGAAATCTATCTAAATGACTTAAGAGGTAATGAATCTTGATGCTCATCTTTGCTCCCAAACTTTGAAATTTTGAAAGCATATCTTCAACTATCTGAATGTAATTGTTTGCTTTATTGTTTCTCAAAAAGTTTTTTACAACCACAGTAAAAGAAATCCAAGCAGCAAATTCCTTCTTAGTCATAGATGCAGTGAAGTTTGGATCGTTCATCAGCTTTCGAATTTGAGGACCATCAAATATTCCTGCTTTTAGTTTTTCATTGCTCATCCCTGGAAATACTCTGCAAATGTAATTAAAATAATTTCCGTCTACTGGCAAAACTTTCACAAACTGCTTCATTATACCCAATTTGATGTGTAGAGGTGGCAAAATGATTTTTTATCTTGGGACAAGGGGCTCATTGATGACATTACATTCATTAACTGTTAGTGTAATTCTTTCAGGCCATTCCTTCTTCACCCAGTGGTCACTGCGAGCACGGCTGTCCCACAAACAAATAAAGCACGGATATTTAGTATAACCACTCTGCTGACCAAGCAAAAAGTTGACCATTTTTAAATCAACACATATTAACCATTGGTGGTCACAGTAGTTCAATTTTTCTAGCACTCGTTTAATATTGTTGTATTCTTCTTTGAGCAATGTAGAGTGGCCAATGGGAATCGAGGCATACTTGTTTCCATTGTGCAGCAATGCACACTTCAAACTTCTTTTTGAACTGTCTATAAATAAACGCCAATCTTGAGGTTTATATTCAGGTATTCCCATTTTTAAAAGAAGTCCTTCAACATCTGAGCAGAAAACAAGCTCTTCTTCCGAACGATAGTACGGAAGTAAGTCGCTCTCCCTTGTGCGGTAAAAGGTTACTTTCGTACCAACACTAAGGAATTTCTTGTCTTTAAGCCTGGATGCCAATACTTCAGAAGCTTCTTTAGATAGATTATGATCTCTTATGAGATCGCTCAGTTCCTCCTGATTAAACTGCTTCGGAGTGGTCGAGCTTTCTTCAAAAATGCTTGAAACATCACTTTCACTAGAGCTTTCTGAAGCTTGGTGAACAAAGTCCCATTCTGATGGTTTTTCTGGAAAATGACAAAATTGTGGCACGGGTATATCTTCACAGTGGGGTGCAGGACGCCTAGCAGATTCTAAGTCCGGGTAAATCCATGATTTTTTCTTGTGACGATTAAAACCCTTCAAATCTACCATACAAAAATAACAATCATCAAAGTGGTTTTTCTGTTCTCGCCACACCATTGGCACACCAAATCTAAACCTTTTAGTTTTTCATTTTGTCCACATTCGTAAGTGCTCAACACATGATTTGCAGACAACATGTGGAGCCCATGGCTTGTCTTGGTCACCAAGTTTAACTCCAAAGTATGCACGGTATACTTTGCGAACAAAATCTGTAATAGACCTTTTATGCTCTTTAAGAATATATTCTCCACATATGTAACAGAAACTGTTAGGGTCATTACAACAACTTCTTCTTGAACAACTCATAGCAGGCAACATAAAGCAACTAAAACTGAAAACATGAAAACCTAAATATAGTAAAAGTTACTGCATTTCAATTTTTCATTAGAATTTTTTATAGACTCCAAGATTGCTAATGGTCAGTTATTGACTTTTCTGCGTGATTAACCTTTCAAAAAATGAGACAACTGGTCCTTTATTGCAAAACAAAATCTCCTTGTCAGCACAATTGCCTCTTACGTGTAGTTTATATGGCCGTTATCTGAGCTTTTATAGCCAGTTATTGTGTCTGCATTATCTCAAAAACTAGAGCCAATTCCGCAAAAGTAAAGTCATTTTTGGAATCAGCACACCTGATATACTATAAAATCGTTGAAAGATCTAACGCAAAAAGAAAAAAAATTTTTTTGTTGAGCTGTGTAATTAACCAGGTATACTTTTTACTATCAGTAGTTTCAATATTACCTCTTCTTCATGTCGCGACTTCCCTTGGACCGAGGCAAAGAATTTTCAAAATTTTGTTCCATATCATCCGCGATTTCTCTGAAATTACAGATAAAAGTTTATCAAAACTCAATCTCGTTTTCGAATACCGCGATATTTGGACAAATCGAAGATTGTTATGCAACAATCTACAACAGCAACCATCAGTAACAAAAGTCTTTGGATATATGGTCAGAAGTTTCAAACAAAATCACTTATTTTATTGTATTCGATCTATTGATTACGCCAAAGCGTGTAAGGAGTTTGTTAGTCTGATCTCCGCGTCATTGTACCCTGGAAACACAGTTCCTTTGAAAGAAATGTCGCAGCGGTGACAAGCCGTTGGCAGCACTGTGTACGATTTGACTGGCTGGAGATTTCAACCTCAGGCCTTTCACTCCAAACACAAAAGCGTTACCGCTTGACCATCAGCCAAAAATTTTGTATTGGTAGCGACTAGAGCAAGAGCAGCACAAGTATAGGCGAGATCCTGTGACGGGAGAATTCAAATTAAAAATAATCAAAATGGCAATATACTGTAATAATATTTCAGCAATTGAACCACAATTTGATTATAGACTGTTCATTTAGTAGACTAGAAACTGACGCGCGGAGAAAAAGAGAAGCGCACTGAAGAAAAAAAGTTTGCTCTTTATTGTTACAAAAAATTTTTGCGGTCACGTGTATTCGAGGGATTTGACTGGACATAATCGTAGAACAAGTGAACCTTTTGAAGTCAAAAGTCACGCTGATTGGACAAATCGGCATATTTTAGAACAAACGAACCGTGAAGAAAAAATAAAACAAAACTGTTAGTTTCCAGTTTACAAAGAGTCCATGAATAGACCAAATGCGTGCGATACCAAAACATCAGCGACTTGGTCGGAAATATAAAGTCAGTCGCGTTTGCGGTATATTTGCAGTTATCGTGTTACTGTATTATGATTATCATAAATTATTATTAGCAACATCCTATTAATCGTAACCGTCTTTTGCAAAACTAATGACTAGAAAACTCTCAGTGAAAACTGATTCACAAAACGAGACTAGCAATTGAGTCTCTGAAACGGCTTTCAAACTATACAAAAACAAGACTTTTATGAGGTTGGTCAGCTTATCTCAAAAACATGTTTTGACCCTCAAAATTTGAAAAGGAGATAGGGGTACAAAACTTCAGATTTGCTTTAATTAAAATGTAAATGTCTTCGAAGCAGCTTTTTGTCTGACACTTGTCAAGAAGAATTGTCAGAATGGAGAGCGCAGAAAAAGGAGCGGGTCTTTATAAAGAAATGCCAAGCCGTGATTGGCTAGATAAGACCAATATGAGAGCGTCAATAGAGTACAATGGTTAAGCTGTACACTAGGCTGGTGCATATTTTATCAACTTTTGAAGCTTTTGTGTCTGAACACATTCAAGTAGTGTCATTTCATGAAAAACAACTTTGGTACAATCTTTTTGAAAAAAATTTATGTTTATGGGTGCCCCAAGCCCCCAAAAATTTGAAAATTTTATCAAATTTTGGTATTTTTTTGGAAAGTGACCGTAATGTATTTTTTGATCAAAAACTGTGATAATTGATGGTTAGAATAATGTGTCACCTCATATTTGGCAAAATTTGACACTCATATGAGTTGTAAAAGAAAAAACAACAGAAACTAAATACTGTATTGATTTTAACCAAACAATGAAATTTTAGTCATCTTGCAGTATTTGCGAGCAAAATTGTGACTCTTTCAAAGTAAATTGAGTGCTGTTGCGCACTGCGCAATGCGCATGCAATTGGGAGAATTGTTGGCAATCGTTCAAATTGAAAAACGCTCGACCTTCACTTTTACACAAAAAAACAAAAACGAGTCATGTAAGCAGAGCATCGCGAAATAAACAGCAATACAAATTCATAGTCGCTACAATTGATTTAATTACTCTACAAATTTAACAGCAACGTAAGAACAAAATGAAACTGAAAATTGGCAAAATGTTAAGAAGAGCCATTCTCAGTCTAAAATTCACTAGTAATAAAGAGTGCAACTGTGGATGCAAAAGCACGTCTGCAATGTTTAGAGCGCTGACAACAATAGATTTACGAACTTTACGGTGCTCAGAGCAGCTATGGATCCTTGACAGGTGTCTCCAGTATTTTTGAGCACATCTAATAAACTATAACTTTTAGAAAATCCACAAAACTCTAAAAACCAAAAAAAAATCCACAAAAATAATGCTCAAGGAAAATAAGCGGATTTTTTTTGCTTAAGTCATTAAATAATTTCCTTTTTATTCCGTTCAGGAGGCGGATAAGGCGGATAATTTTGCTCCATAATATTAGCAGTTTTCCTGAAAAGCGTCATAGCAATTAAAACATTTAATCACGAAGACGCAGATGTATAAAGTCACCAGCTGAGTCTCCAGTTGTCAGAAAAAATGACCACGGATGGATTCGGATTCGAAAACACAGCCAGAGACATACACAGTGGTTTTGAAGTCGAGGCAGTCATTTTACGCAGATCGGACGTTATTCCACATGCCACCGCAGCTACAGTGTCAAAACGAGTATGCTAACCCTCTTCACCGCCACCGCGTTATATTGACTGACATTTGCAAGCTTTTAACCGACTGGAAATGCAGATTCATAGCTATTACGCATCGAGTAAATTGGGATCAATAAACTCCAGCGCTTGTAACTCCCATTGCTAGCATCCAAACGGAAGTGTCGTGCAATTCTCTCAGTGTAACCATTCAAGTAAGCAGTCATACATTAACATGTATTTTCAAACCAACTTGATTTAGGTCGCGCTAACCACCACTTACTTTAAACGTTATACACATTTATCACTATAAATACACTAACGTTATACACACTAAATACTAAACAATACACACTAAGCGCTATATACACTAAACGCTATATACTCGAAACGCTATACAGATATACGCGGGCACAAACTAGTTAATCGTTAACATCGAAGCTAACTTTTTCTTTAACTCGTTAAATCACTAAAAAGTTGTTTTTTTTATGTTAACGGACTAAATTAATTTCCGTGTTAAGTCTGGTTAACTTACGAAAAGGTTTTCATTGTTAATTTTTTGCGCCATTTGTTCGTCGTACCGGTACAAACCAATTTGCACTGGCACTGGTAACTCTTGTTGCGTATTAGTCCGAGTTTTATGTACAAAAAAGCGATAAAAGGAGCTTTTTTGAGGATAATAATAAGCTGCAGCCTCATAGAGCTATTGATTATTGTTGTTTGCAACGTCCAAAGATTTTTTGATCGCAGCTTGTTAGCGCATTATGAGCCTATTTTTATCTTGAAATTAGATTAGACTGTAAAATGTTACTCCAAAACACAAAAAGATTACGACAACAATACTTTTTTCCTTACAATCAGCTCAGCAGTGTCATTACGTGTTCTAGAAGTGAGTGAATAAAAAGAAATGTAAATTATACTCAAAATGTTAACGGATTAACGGACTTCATTAACTTTGGTTAATTAAAGCTGAAAATAACGAATTAAGTGTAACGGAGACATGAAGTTAGTGTGGTTAACGGAGCTAGCGTTTTCCATTGACTTGCCGACCTATGTATACAGACTAAACACTAGAAGCACTGACGCTATACACACCATACACACTAAACGCTGTACACACTGATCGCCCAAATGCTGCGTGCGATTGCGACGAAAACAACCTGACAATAAACTGCATTTTGTCCCAAAGCCCTCTTAGCCGACTTTTAAACGTTTTCAGTTGAACAATGGAACAGCCGAAATCTTGCGCTTTCGCTTCTCCCTTGATGATCATCGAAAAAAAATAATAATAAACCAGGTATACTTTTTACTATCAGCAGTTTCAATATTACCTCTTCTTCGTGTCGCGACTTCCCATGGACCGAGGCAAAGAATTGTCAAAATTTTGTTCCATATCATCCGCGATTTCTCTGAAATTACAGATAAAAGTTTATCAAAACTCAATCTCGTTTTCGAATACCGCGATATTTGGACAAATCGAAGATTGTTATGCAACAATCTACAACAGCAACCATCAGTAACAAAAGTCTTTGGATATATGGTCAGAAGTTTCAAACAAAATCACTTATTTTATTGTATTCGATCTATTAATTACGCCAAAGCGTGTAAGGAGTTTGTTAGTCTGATCTCCGCGTCATTGTACCCTGGAAACACAGTTCCTTTGAAAGAAATGTCGCAGCGGTGACAAGCCGTTGGCAGCACTGTGTACGATTTGACTGGCTGGAGATTTCAACCTCAGGCCTTTCACTCCAAACACAAAAGCGTTACCGCTTGACCATCAGCCAAAAATTTTGTATTGGTAGCGACTAGAGCAAGAGCAGCACAAGTATAGGCGAGATCCTATGACGGGAGAATTCAAATTAAAAATAATCAAAATGGCAATATACTGTAATAATATTTCAGCAATTGAACCACAATTTGATTATAGACTGTTCATTTAGTAGACTAGAAACTGACGCGCGGAGAAAAAGAGAAGCGCACTGAAGAAAAAAAGTTTGCTCTTTATTGTTACAAAAAATTTTTGCGGTCACGTGTATTCGAGGGATTTGACTGGACATAATCGTAGAACAAGTGAACCTTTTGAAGTCAAAAGTCACGCTGATTGGACAAATCGGCATATTTTAGAACAAACGAACCGTGAAGAAAAAATAAAACAAAACTGTTAGTTTCCAGTTTACAAAGAGTCCATGAATAGACCAAATGCGTGCGATACCAAAACATCAGCGACTTGGTCGGAAATATAAAGTCAGTCGCGTTTGCGGTATATTTGCAGTTATCGTGTTACTGTATTATGATTATCATAAATTATTATTAGCAACATCCTATTAATCGTAACCGTCTTTTGCAAAACTAATGACTAGAAAACTCTCAGTGAAAACTGATTCACAAAACGAGACTAGCAATTGAGTCTCTGAAACGGCTTTCAAACTATACAAAAACAAGACTTTTATGAGGTTGGTCAGCTTATCTCAAAAACATGTTTTGACCCTCAAAATTTGAAAAGGAGATAGGGGTACAAAACTTCAGATTTGCTTTAATTAAAATGTAAATGTCTTCGAAGCAGCTTTTTGTCTGACACTTGTCAAGAAGAATTGTCAGAATGGAGAGCGCAGAAAAAGGAGCGGGTCTTTATAAAGAAATGCCAAGCCGTGATTGGCTAGATAAGACCAATATGAGAGCGTCAATAGAGTACAATGGTTAAGCTGTACACTAGGCTGGTGCATATTTTATCAACTTTTGAAGCTTTTGTGTCTGAACACATTCAAGTAGTGTCATTTCATGAAAAACAACTTTGGTACAATCTTTTTGAAAAAAATTTATGTTTATGGGTGCCCCAAGCCCCCAAAAATTTGAAAATTTTATCAAATTTTGGTATTTTTTTGGAAAGTGACCGTAATGTATTTTTTGATCAAAAACTGTGATAATTGATGGTTAGAATAATGTGTCACCTCATATTTGGCAAAATTTGACACTCATATGAGTTGTAAAAGAAAAAACAACAGAAACTAAATACTGTATTGATTTTAACCAAACAATGAAATTTTAGTCATCTTGCAGTATTTGCGAGCAAAATTGTGACTCTTTCAAAGTAAATTGAGTGCTGTTGCGCACTGCGCAATGCGCATGCAATTGGGAGAATTGTTGGCAATCGTTCAAATTGAAAAACGCTCGACCTTCACTTTTACACAAAAAAACAAAAACGAGTCATGTAAGCAGAGCATCGCGAAATAAACAGCAATACAAATTCATAGTCGCTACAATTGATTTAATTACTCTACAAATTTAACAGCAACGTAAGAACAAAATGAAACTGAAAATTGGCAAAATGTTAAGAAGAGCCATTCTCAGTCTAAAATTCACTAGTAATAAAGAGTGCAACTGTGGATGCAAAAGCACGTCTGCAATGTTTAGAGCGCTGACAACAATAGATTTACGAACTTTACGGTGCTCAGAGCAGCTATGGATCCTTGACAGGTGTCTCCAGTATTTTTGAGCACATCTAATAAACTATAACTTTTAGAAAATCCACAAAACTCTAAAAATCAAAAAAAAATCCACAAAAATAATGCTCAAGGAAAATAAGCGGATTTTTTTTGCTTAAGTCATTAAATAATTTCCTTTTTATTCCGTTCAGGAGGCGGATAAGGCGGATAATTTTGCTCCATAATATTAGCAGTTTTCCTGAAAAGCGTCATAGCAATTAAAACATTTAATCACGAAGACGCAGACGTATAAAGTCACCAGCTGAGTCACCAGTTGTCAGAAAAAATGACCACGGATGGATTCGGATTCGGAGACACAGCCAGAGACATACACAGTGGTTTTGAAGTCGCGGCAGTCATTTTATGCAGGTCAAGCCAGAGTTGTAAGTCGGGCCGGGCTTTTTGGGTCGGGTTGGGGCCGGGCTCGGGCCTCAAGTTGACAAAAATGTCGGGCTTAATTCTGGCCTGAGACGTACTTTTTGTTTTAGGAGCACAAAAAAACAAACAAAATAACTTGGCAAAACTGCTAAATTTTTCAGACTTAACTTAACTTTCGTTTTTTCTTCGGGAATGATATGAGCTTCAAATTAGTTTTGGGATTCGAGCCGGGTTCGGGCCTGAATTAGTTGGCCCGTTTACAACTCTGGGTCAAGCGTAAGGCCACATTCCGGCGGAGCTACAGTGTCGAAACGAGTATGCTAGCTGATATAAATGTTCAACTGTTCACCGCCACCGCGTCATATTGACTGACATTTGCAAGTCGCAATTTTGCGTAGAATTTTCGTTTCGGTGACTTTTTTGTGGTCAGACTTTGATCTGAGTAATCTGAGATGAGGATACGATGAAAAGTTTAGAAATTTTTCTCGTGTGTGGTTTGAAGGTTGAAGTGGGCAGCCAGGATAGGTTATGCGTAAGCTCAGATGCTGATGAAAGATTAGCCTTATGAGAAAGTAGGTGATATATGAGTAAAGTTTTTTTCTGAACTAGAAAATTGAACTTCCTAAAGCCTTCATAGCCCAGTGAATTTAGAGCTCTTATTGCTCAGCAATTTCAGAGCCGTTTGCTTTATTAGTTTGCCTATTTGGCACCCCTTCGACGGTGAACAGTTTGAGACCCCCGTAGCTTTTTTTGCTTACTGGCTGTTTTCTCTCCCTCTCTCTCTGGTGAGTGATTTGGTTCCCTAAGTTTTAGTTGCAAGGGCAGATTATTTGATTCAGCGTCTACATTCGGATACTCATGGGTGAGTTAATAGCTATCGCATTTCGATTTTTTATATTAATTCAATTATTAATAAGGTTTCGCTACCGTTAAATATTGTTGTAGTTGCTCTTGCTGAACATTATTTACCGTTTCTGAAGTATTACGTGTCTTGATGATTTCTCTCACGAATAAATGTTAATTCAAGTTTGTTAAAGGAGGTGTAGATTTACAAGTTTACAAAAAAACACAAACTGTCGGACTTATTAGTTTTTATTTTGAATTTTTATAATCAAAACTATTGAAAAAATTATAATAATTTTTAGGCTTAATTTTAGCTATATTTTATTGCGCTAAATTTTTTGGCATTTTTACATCGCCAAAAACACATAAAAACTACAATAAATTTTGAAAATCTAAGACTGCCACGACCAGGTTTAGACTATGCGCAAGAATACGACCAAAATTGTTCATTAATTGTTGCAAGCAAAAAATCGCCAGTAAGACAGCGCCATAAGCTTAAGCAGACTTTGTATACAAATGTACTGTGCTTAAATCCGTGTAACACAGCTATATGCAGCAATGCAATTGGAAGGGCGGATAAGAAATCTTCAGCTCTTTTTATCTGAACCAGATCCTTAGAAAATTTAACCTATAAAAATTGCAAGTGTTTGAGCATGTTTTTTGCTTGACCTGTAAGTAAGGGGGGAGCTTTAAAGGAGCTGGGCAGTTTAATTTTTCAACTGCCTTTTAAATCATAGCAATTTAGTTTTTTAAATGGCTTCCAAAATACTTCAAACATAGGTTCAAAAATTGATCCGAAGGGTGTTAAAATGGCTAGTTTTTGCTGAACATCACAAAAATTGCTCAACGGCTGCGGGTTTCGCTCCAAACCCAAACTCCCTTTGGCTTCCGGCGACTGTGATAAGCGTGAGTTGCTGCAGACTGCTCAGCGCGCTACCCAATTGAACAAATTTTCTCGGAAAAAAATCTATTTTGAGTTCAAAGCTCCCTCCCTCCTTTCTTTACCAAAATCCTGGTTGTGCGCAAGGTTAAATGTACGCGAAAAATTGTTTTCATATCGAAGGTGAATGATGTACATTGTGCAGAAATCCGTAGTGGGGTAAACAAAACCAAAAAAGTTTAAGAAGCACTGTCCTAAAAAATGCAAAAATGCGCAAAAAGTTACTCTTCAAATTAGGGAATTACTTTACAATCATACACTTTATAATTCAATTAGAACCACGGAAAATTTTACTCATGCATATCATGAAAACTTTGTAAAGTTAATAAACGTCCGGAATATGCGAAAATTACTTTGAGTTCAAAATGATCACTAACCTTTTGTTGATCTTTTGCAGTTTGAAAGCTTCTGAAGATCGTCCAAAACATTCTTCAACGGATATAAATAAAAATATGAAAGCAACAAAAATTAATATTGCTTTAATCATTGTAAATATTACCTTGCATGTACTTAAGATTATTAGACCTAATGATAATAAAATAGAAATTACAAACTTTTTTTTCAACAGAAAAAAAAGAAATACACTATATCACGTCCCACTTTGTGTTTTACCTCTCGTATTGTAGTTGAATTTATCTACGTTTTTATCATTTTTTATATTTGTTCAATCGTAGATCGTCTGGAGAAAAAATTTTTTCGTTTTAAAATTACTTGAGCTTTTATAAAAGTTGGAGTAAAATTACTTCAAAAACTTGAAAATGAGTAATGAATTTCTTGAATACCGGATATATACTTAGGCATTGTAGTGCTGAATTTGGAATCAGCAGCAATAAATCTCTCATGCAAAACTTAAACTGGTTACAGTATAGTAAGTTTACTATGCATTCTTTTCGGCTAGCTTTTAAGGTACAAAACTGATTTTTATTACAAAATGTTGTTCTTTTAAAGTGGCACGCAATCGGGAAATGCAGGAAGCAGAATGACACAGGAAAAACGTGTCTGTAAGATAAATTAAAGGATATAAACTAATCACCGGCAATACTGATGTCGAGGTTAGGCGCAGCGTATCTAGATGTTTTCGGTCGGTAGGCTCACAACAGTTTCTCTTCGCTACTGCCCTAACGTTCTGCTAATCTTTGTTGGCCACCACCCTAAGTCATCGGGAAAATGTTATGGAAATTATTGGGAGAAGAGTTTTTTTTGTCTTCACCTGAATTTTCAAAGAAAAATACAACAAAAAATACATTTTGGAAGAAAAATACAACAAAATTCCGTCGGAGACCTTTTTCTGTTTTTCACTTTAATTTAACAAAAAAATCCAACAGAAATTTGAGAAGAGCTTACCACGATTTTTGTTTAGGACGACAGCACTGACTACCGGTGCTGTATAGTTTAAGGCTGCGATAAGTTTTAACAAGTTTTTGACAATTTGGGTAGCTTATAAATAAAAAATGATCTTCGTTTTTTGGAATGATCTTTTTTAAGCATATATTTATGCTGTTTTATATTTTTGTCGTCGTGCTGACCTAGGGAGGTGTTCTTGGTAAATACTGATATTGGCGAAGAAAAGTTTGTGGTTTGTTAGCACTACAATTTGGACATCATTCTTATGGCTATGTTCATTTTCCTCACTTTGGGTACTTTTTTTATTTTTTTATTTCTTTTTTATTATTACTTTCCCTCTTTCTCCGTTTTGTTTTAATTGTTAAACATAGAGAGTTCAAACTTTGATCAATCTGTAATAGTACAGTAATAGGCCATATTAAAAAGTATAGGCTACTGCAAAAAAAAGCAATCCTGTAAATTTCGCGAATCTAGTCTAAATACAACGCAAAGCCCGCACAATAACACTATGCAATTACTGAGGCTTTATCTAATTACTCATTACTCAATATTTGCCTTTTTTGTGTTTTTTTTTAAGCACAATTTTACTTTAGAGCTTACATTTAATAAAATAAGTTTTAATTTGACAAAAAAAAAGAGTCGAGATAAAATGAAACTTCTATTTACAAACTACGGAAGTTTATTTTATTGCGATATCACAAAGCATAATTTTATCTTGGCCCTATTTTTTTGTAAAAACTTTTCACATCGTCCCGTTTTTCTGCCCCGAAGTTATAATTTATTTTCAGAATCATAAAATGCACCAGGTTTCTCTGCATTCGTTTAAAATTGTGTCTGGCCATAATGTCGGCAAAACTCGAAAGTTTTTATCCGACCCTCTTGTCGTTAGTTTGTTCGTTTGGTCGTTTGAGCATTCTGTTAAATATCCGGGCAGATTTCTTGCAGCCGGCCAGTCGTACCTCAACCACACGCGAACAACTTTCATCCCGATGAGGTTGAGAGTAGAAATGAAAGTCTGCTGTTATGTGTTCTGGCATTAGGTTCTTGTATATCATTTACAAACGTAGAAGAAAATTACTAGCAAAAGTAACTAAAATTAGCAGCAATTTAGAATCCTTAAAATTTTATTCAATGATGGTCAATCCAAAACTATAAGTTTTCGTGTTTCCACCAGACTTGGAAGAATTATAATTTCAATTGAAAAAATTGTAATTAATTGCACAATTTTGCTGTAATTGTAATTGACGAAATTGTAATTAATTACGCAATTTTGCTGTAACTGTAATTGTAATTAAAAATTTTCAAAAGTCGATAATTGTAATTGTAATTGAAAAATTTTCTGCCTATTTTCAATTACAATTACTCTATTATTCACTAAGATAGAAGATAAGAAAATGTGTTTGAACACTAGACCTAACAAATTTCCTCCGGTCGCAAATCGATATTGATATTTTCTACAGGTTGCAATCACATCTTACCTCACAAACCGAACATCAAAGTAGGTTAGGAATGGTTAGAGTTAGTTTTAGAGATAAGGTTGATCATATTCATAACCTAAACTTAGCACCTACTCTAATCACTACTAGCATTAGCTCTAAGCCAAAAAATAGCCTAACATAGAATTGGCCTATGACGTCAGATGTGACTGTAACCGGTAGTAAGTAACCATTGTAACCATAGGCGTAGCCAAGATTTTTGATTGGGGGGGGGCAAACCACAAATTATATGCAATAACGTCATCAGAATTTTTTAAAAGAGGAACTTTTTGTGGGGCAAAGATATCGTAGAAATCGTAGAATGGAAGATCCAATGCCGTGGCCTGTTATTGACAATTACCATGATTTTGCTAAAGGTAGAGATAAACTAATAGTTAAAAAGTGCAATTGTCTAACTTGGGAGACGTGTTGAGTAAGCTAGAGTTACCCAAGCGTATTACAGACGGTGGTCTGGGGGCGGGGCCCCCAGCCGCAGAAGGTTTTATGGTTCTGGGGGCAAAGCCCCAGGGCCCCCGAACGATTTTTTGTAATTTTTTGAAATAAAAAGCTATTTTAATGCCATTGGATCACTTTTCGCATGAGTTCAGAGCCATTTGAAAGAGCTAGATTTTTGACATGTGAAAGCCAAATGAAAAAATTAAATTGTTCAATTCTCCTTTTACTTGCAATTTAAGTCCAAATCACGTTAAAAATCTTGCAATTTGTAGTTGAATTTTATTTGTAAGTGATTTACTTGGCTTAGATAAAGGGAAGTAAGGAACATTGCCTCCTGCAATATCTTAGCAATAAATAATACGAAAAACATGAAATAGTTTAGGAAAAAATAAAAATCTTTAAGGAAAAACACTCAAATATTTTCGTTAGAGATTTTTGTTTTTTCATGAAATTCGCCAGTTATAGGAGGGCATATACGGCCAGGAGGCCCGGGATCCTTCAATTCAAATTCAATATTTTGTTTTATGAGCATTTCCCCTCGCTAATTTTTTTTAAAGTATTTTGTACGCAAAAACTGGCGAAGTGTAGATGAATTGTTATTGAAAACGGTACATTAGATGGTTGCGCTTACTAACTATGTTCTTCCACGGTCGAATTTACATTGCGTGGGGCCCCTGGTACTTTAAGGATTTTTGCAACATCTTCCAGCCAAATATGTGAAGACCAAAAAAAAATTCTTACCATCTGAGCGTGGGTCCTTGGCACTGTGCCATATGGTAAATCCGACCGTGGTTATTTCATTACGTTCATAAAAAGGCTCGATGAGGATTCGAGGTAGCGACTTTCAGGACAAAACTCTTTAGTTTCTGCCGATTATACATTTCAATTGGTAGGCAAAATCAAATTGAGAGGGCCAGGGCGTCCTGGTCGTCAATATTACTGGTAATTACTGTTGTACGCGTGTACTGCTGTACGCGAAGATGCTAAAAGAAACCGAAACTAAAGAAACAATAGGCTTTTTGTCACATTTTTATCATTGGAGGCATTTCGATTGAACGAGGGCCGAGCCACCTGGCTACGCGTATAATTGTAAGTTTAATGCTATTTGTGATATTAAGATTTTGTGCGCTTTTTTGCGTGTTTGCCATCGTGTACATGTCAAAGCGACATAGTGGTTTTGTTTTGTATGATCATGCTAAATATGTGATGTTATTGGTAGAAGTTGAAATAGTGTTAAATAGTAGTTGTAACTTGAAGTTGTAACATACACAATTTCATCTTTTTTACAATTTTCAATTGTGTTAAACCTTATTTTCTTTTGCACAAATAATTGCGCTATGATACCATGGTTTTAGCTAAAATCATAATGTTGGTGGAAGCGATATGAATTCAATAACATACTTGACAATTGCGGACAAACGAAATTATGCATTGCAAAAATTAAATTAAACTAAGATTGATGCAAGAACAAGGATAGAGATAAATGGCACTTTAGTATAGGTCTGGCATAGAAATAAAAAACAAATCCACAGTGTTGACGTAAGCAAAGCTCGAGGTTTCGTATGTAGGTGAAATGGTCGCAATGTTTTGAGAAACTTTTCTTTGTAATTGTAATTGAAATTGTAATTGAAAGTTTTAGGTTGTAATTGTATTTGTAACTGTTATTAAAGCAAAAACAAGTAATTTTTTCAATCCTAGTTTCGACCAATAACTTAGGCCATCTTTACGGCTAGCATTTAGACCCTGCTCAAAGGTTTCATCACGCGAAAAAAATAACACATATTTAAACATGCAATGATACAAACTGCAATTACCAAATTTGGGAATAAAAATTGCTTCGATAAACACATCTACTTTGTCTATGCAAAGTTTTTCATAACAACAAGCGTCAAACAACTTATGACATGTTCATATAAAAATCACAATACTAGTCAATAGTTTCATATGCATACCTAACGTGGATGTTTCGCTTTACGCCAAGACTCACATGGCCGAAATGATAGTAATCTCAATGCTAAGAAATTCTAAAACGCACATCTTTTTTAAATGAATAATTTACAACTAATTCTTAGGCAGTAATTTTTGTCACAAATCAATCTCTATCCCAATGTTTTTTAACCTTTTGTAACCCGACGAACCCTTGTGTTATTCTGCAAGGTTTCGTCGAACCCCAAATTTTTGTCTCTCAAAAACATAAAAACTCATTGTTGAAAATTCAAACGTCATGCTCAGAAGTCAAGATATACTTTAACATGATTATGCTCACGCTATGATTATTAAGTTGTTACTGTTGTTGTTGGAAGCAGTGGCGCAACCAAAGGGTTAACGGCAGCAACCTCCCCTTAGACCAATGGTTCCGAAACTGTGGTACGCGTGAGTCTTTCAGATGGTACGTTAACAACTTCAGCCTACTTGGAAAATTTCCAAAGACATTCAACTTTTATGCTTCTTAGACGCGGTCTATACTGTGCGTAAAATCGTAAGCGTACCAGCGTATCCTAAGTTGGTTTTAACCAACATGCAGCTTGTACGCTGGCAAAGCGGTACGCCGGGCGTACGTATTTTTGTTCAAAATAAAACAAAAATACGCTCACGATTTTACGCACAGAGTAGACCAGGCTTCAGTTCGAGCAACTTTGAAAACTTTCAGACTGAACAACTTGCAATGTGTGACGTTTCAGTTATCTTTACTTTGAAGTTTCGCGTATTTATAACGAAATACTCATCTTATTCAACATAATAGCCATATATTAGCTGCATTAAAACCTCTGTGAAATAAGTCAAAAATGAACCGAGTTTCATATTTTCAGTTACGAAGGTTAGCTGGTAGAAAAAAAGGAGGTTTATCCATGGCATTAAAACTATTTTCTGTGTTTTGCTCATTTTTTGACTTTTTATGTTTTTTGGAACTGCTGTTCGTTTAACTTTAATCCAGCTTCATGCTAATTTTTCCTTAACTGGCAAAACAGACTGTTGGGGCATGATAAATTGTGGTGGTCAGTAACTAGTTAATATTTTGCTCTGATTCGTCATCGCGCACTTTATCTGGTTTACCGTCCCCAAGGAAAGCATTACTCATTAATAGACGTAATCAGGGGGTTAGGGGGCCCGCCTCCCCCCCAATCGAAATGCTACCAATGATAAAAATGTGACAAAAAAACCTTGTTTCTTCAGGTTCAGCTTTATTTAGCATTTTCGCGTTCAACAGTACACGCATACAACAATAATTAACAATATTATTGACAATCAGGGGCCCGGGCCCCCTCAATTACATTTTTGCCGATCAATTTAAATTTATAACTTAGATGAAGTTTAAAATTTTTTTTCTTAAATGTTGCTACTTCAGGCCCTCATCTAACCTTTTTATGGACAAAATGCAATAACTAGGGCTGAATTTATCATGATATGGCACAGTGTCATGGGCTCTGAACTCAGATGATGAGGCTTTTTTTGGTCTCCAGCTGTATTTGGCAAAAAGATGTTGTGACAATCCCCAAGTAGCAGGAGCCCCACGCAACGTTAATACGGCCCTGGAAAAACATGGTTAGTAGGCGTAACCATCTATTGTACAGATTTTCATTAACAATTTATCTCCGCCTCGCCAATCTTTACGCAAAAAAATATTTTTGAAAAAATTAGCTAGGGAAAATGCTTATGAAACAAATTATTGAATTTCAATTGAAAGGGCTAGGCCCCCTGGTCGTACATGTATTCCTATAATTAGTTAACCTCATGACAAAACAAAAATCTCTCAAGAAAAATCTTCGAGTGGATTATTATTTACTTCTAAAATATTGCACGAGGCAATGCCCGTTACTTCCTTCTATCTTGGCCAAATCACTAGCAAAATTTATCTCCAAAATGTAAGATTTCAAACATGTTTTAGACTTAAATTGCAAGTGAGAGGAGGATTGAACAATTGGGTTTTTTCCAATTGGCTTTCAAATGTCAAAAATTTAGTTCTTTTAAATAGCTCTGAACACTTCAAAGTGACATTAAAATAACTTTTTTTCTAAACATTTCGAAAAATTGCCTAGCGGCAGTGGACTTTGCCCTCAGACCCAGTGGCGGATCCAGAAAATTTTGGTGGGGGGGGATTTGAAGCACAAAACCTCAAAAATTCGGATGTCTTCACCAAAATTGAGAGTGATTTTTCGGCCGAATTCGGAAATTCAAACGTTTTTTTCGCCCAAATTCAGGTGGTCTC
Source organism: Trididemnum nubilum (assembly GCA_963965965.1). Classification (NCBI taxonomy): domain Eukaryota; kingdom Metazoa; phylum Chordata; class Ascidiacea; order Aplousobranchia; family Didemnidae; genus Trididemnum; species Trididemnum nubilum. The sequence goes on from OZ014479.1 coordinate 12,672,366, forward strand.
CAAAAAAAAAAAAAAAAAAGGTCTTCACCAAAATTGAGACTGATTTTTCGCCGGATTCGTTACGTTTAGGTCGGTGGGGGGGATGCATCTCGAAATGGAGCCGAATTATTCGAAACAGAGGCTGATTTTTCGGCCAAAATCGTTACTTTTAGGCTGGTGGGGGGGGATGCATCCCCCCCATCCCCCCCCCTAAATCCGCCACTGCTCAGACCCCCATATCCTCTGGCAGCTGGTAACTTCGCCGTCAGACCCCCGTCTGCTGTAATGCATTTGAGTTGCGCTAATTTACTCAGCACGTATCCCAAGTTAAACATTTGCACGTTTTACAGTAACTATTGGTTTAAGTCTACTTTCTTTTGCAAAAAGTGCCAAACCAGGCCACGGCTTCTGATCTTTCATTCTACAATCTCTTTGCACCACAAAAAGTTCCTCTTTTGAAAATTTTTGATGACGTCATTGCATGTAGTTTGTGGTTTCGGCCCCCCAATCAAAAATCCTGGCTAAGCCTATGTACTCTCTGATGTATATTTTTTTAGTTTGAGATATTCTAGTCAAATGTAACTTAAGTCATTAGTGATACACGAACACTGTACAAAAGCTCAAAATGGTACGCGTGTAGAAAAAGCTTGGGAATCACTGCCTCAACCATATCCCTTAGAAAATTCAACCCAAAAATGCAAGCGTTTAAACGTGTTTTGGACTTGACTTGAATTTAAAGGGGCGCTGAAGAGACTGGCAATTTTTTTTTCAAATAACTTTTGAATTTTAGCAGATTGGTTCTTTCAAATGGCTCCAAAAAAAGTTCGAAGTGTGATCCAAATGTCGTTAACATAGATATTTTTTATTGAAAAATCCCAAATTCGCTCAGCGGCATACCCCCTGGAGCCTGGGCCTACGGCGGCTGGTGTCGTCTGCAATACGCTTTAGTTGCACCAGTTCGCTCAGCACGCGGCCCAATCGAGGAATTTTTCAAACGAAAAATTTTAACCTTTTGGTTCAAGCCTTTTTTTAGCAAAGTCTTAGGAGTAAAATTCTTCTTAACAAAATCCTGGTCGGAAGCGCATCTGACTTCAGATGATAACCTGTTCCAAAAACAATGAACAGTCGATGATAGTTGGCTGACTTGTTTGTTGCTATTGTTTGAACTACACTGCCCATACACACTTAAAAAGAGCTTGAACAAAAAACAGACCATCACATCAGAAATAGAAACCGGTCGGGTTGACTAGCACCGATCGGGTCGACCGGCCGGTCGGGTTACCGGTCGGGTCGAGATTCTTCAACTGGCCGGTCAAGCAGGTTGAAACACCGATCAAATTCTCCTTTCTCGCTACTAAAAGGCGTTTAAGCACCAACCAAAATATGCATAGATATTTTATTATAAATAAAACTTTTTATAAAAAAAAACATTATTAACAAACCGCACCTTTTGGAAGCACTTGTTGAATGGTTTCAAGCTGTATCTAATAAGCTGTGACCATTAAGACATGCACATCCAGGGGCGTATTTAAGGAAACATTGTGCCATGCCCCCAATCCCCCTCCCCCTTTTCGGCTACGGCACAAAGCAAAAAGTGCAAAATATACAATAAAATTGCGTAATCAGATCACAATAAAGCATGCATGTAAAAGAGGCTTGAGCTACCAAGCATTTCAGCATCATTCTAATCAGCTTGAGAGTAGAAGTGGACCAGATTTCAGATTTTTTAGTACATGCTAAAATTTATGATGTTTTTATTGTGATTTATAATTTACCAACTTTTTCATTGAAATTGTTTTTACAGAATGGTTTTAATTCTAGTTTACAAGGGGAGAAGGCAAAAATGCTCTCTTTCTTTTTTTTGTAATACATTTTTTCAAAAATAGCTATTTTCTTCAAACCTACTCAACTTTGAGTCAAATTTAGTTAAATTAAACTTTGAGTCAAAGAAGTCACTGTTTGTTCAAAGCAACTGTTAATATTATCAGTCTTTTGCAATCAATCATCTGTCTTTGGCAAAGCGACGATTTTTTGACCTCTTCGTATAATTTTGATCTCCAGTTCAACAATTAAAAACAGTATAAAACTAATAGCTGTCCATACTTTAATTGATGAATATTATTTCGATGCATGCTAAACAAAAATATTTTAGTGGAGTTTTGTCAAATGTCTTTTAAATTTGAAAAGATTTTTCAAAACAAATGTATTCCTGTAAGACGGTCAATTTTTTTGGCATTTTTAATTTATTCTCGAAAACAAGACCAAAAAATGTGAAGAAGTCAAAAACTATAGAACCTAAAAATGGAGGCAAAAAGTGGCCACAAAATAATCCACAAATAGGACAAAAGCAAAAACTTGTTAAAAAAAATTTCGAAGAATCGATTACACATGGTTTATCCTGTTAATTATTATAGCCAGTTGTTAAACTGATCTCAGCATCCAGATGCGAACCAAAATTTTGCTGAAAGAAGGGAGTTTGAAACCGAAATTAAAATATTTTTATTCAAAAAATGGCTCATGTCAAGGGATGTGCTAACCAAACTGGTGCAACTAGGCATTCCGTTACGGGTCTACGACTTTTAGGCGCGGACGTTTAGGTGCGGGACTTTTAGGCGACGCCGATTAGGCGCCAGGACTTTTAGGTGCCTGGACTTTTATGCGCCGAGACTTTTAGGCGCCAAAGGTAAAAAAAAATTTTTTGTCAAAAAATTTTTTTTCAAAAAAAAGTTTTTTTTCAAGAAATAAGTTTTTTTCAAAAAAAACAAATTTTTTTCCAAAACAAAGTTTTTTTTCCAAAAAACATTTTTTTCTACAAAAAACGTTTTTCTTCCCCAAAAAATTTTTTTTCTTTCAAATGACAGTCTTTTTTCAAATAAAACTTTTTTGAAAAAAAAACTTTTTCCAACAAAAAAGTTTTACTTTGATTAAAATGTTAATATTTTCGAAGCTTTTCATCTAATATTTGTCAAGAAGAATCGTCAGAATAGAGAGCGCAGGAAAAGGAGTGGCTATAGGAAGAAGCCGAGCAGTGATTGGCTGGAAAAAGATGGTTGAGAGAGCGTCATTTGTGTACAACCTTTAAGCTTTACAAGAATTCTTTTTGTCAGCAGAGGGTGGGGTTAGAAGTTTTGATAAAACTGACTTCAAATGCAGATAGATGGAAGCAGAATGCCCACGAAATCCCCCCCGTGGTGCCGGGCCTGCCGATCTCAACAAAAAATTTCCTAATATCACGATTTAGCTCAAGATTTTTTGAATTTAAGAATTAATCAGTTCTATAAAAAATGAACCAATTTTATTACCGAATCTTTTTTTTTCTGCAAGACAAAAAATACACTTCGACCCTAACTTGTTTCAACTGATTTTATATTTTTCAAGAATTTTGATTTGATCCGGCTAGCTGCGTGTGCCAATATTGCACAAGCAACTCGTGTCCGTGCGCCGCAAAATCTGAGACCGCTGGCTGGAGATCGCATGCGTCTGGATTAGGTAAAAAAAACTTTGCAAGTAGGTAGTGGAAAACAGTTTTTGTTATTGAAAAAATGCAATAAGAAATCAATTTTTTGTAAAACTCTTTCCGCTCTGCTTCCATCTATCTGCATTTGAAGTCAGTTTTATCAAAACTTCTAACCCCGCCCTCTGCTGACAAAAAGAATTCTTGTAAAGCTTAAAGGTTGTACACAAATGACGCTCTCTCAGCAATCTTTTTCCAGCCAATCACTGCTCGGCTTCTTCCTATAGCCACTCCTTTTCCTGCGCTCTCTATTCTGACGATTCTTCTTGACAAATATTAGATGAAAAGCTTCAAAAATATTAACATTTTAATCAAAGTAAAACTTTTTTGTTGGAAAAAGTTTTTTTTTCAAAAAAGTTTTATTTGAAAAAAGACTGTCATTTGAAAGAAAAAAAATTTTTTGGGGAAGAAAAACGTTTTTTTGTAGAAAAAAATGTTTTTTGGAAAAAAAACTTTGTTTTGGAAAAAAATTTGTTTTTTTTGAAAAAAACTTATTTCTTGAAAAAAAACTTTTTTTTGAAAAAAATTTTTTTGACAAAAAAATTTTTTTTTACCTCTGGCGCCTAAAAGTCTCGGCACCTAAAAGTCCAGGCGCCTAAAAGTCCTGGCACATAATCGGCGGCGCATAAACGTCCCACACCTAAACGTCCACGTCTAATAGTCACGATCCGTTCCGTTACTGTATATTACAAACTGGGATCTGGGAGGGGAATCCTCAGCCGCCGGAGACTGTGGGTTTTGGTTTGGGCAAAATTTGTGATTTCTCGAGAAAAAAAAGGCCATTTCAACGCCATTTGGATCCCATTTTGCATATTTTTGAGCCATTTGAAAAATCTCTATTGCTAAAATTAAAAAAATATTTGAAAGAATTAAACTGCCTAGCCACTTCAGCCCCTCCGTTACTTACTTACAAGGAAAATTCAGAACACGTTAAAATGCTTGTATTTAGGAGTTAAGTTCTTTTAAGTGATTTAGCTAAGAAAGACTGAATCCCCTCAGCCTCTTTTTTTGATTGCGCTGCTGTCAGCCTCTAAAAACTGGGTAATAAATTAATAGTTATAAAGCAGGGCTTTGCAAACTTGTTTACCGCAGCACGTTTGAGGAAACATAACTCACAAAAGAAGGAAATTTTGTTCTCGGAATTTCAAACCATATTGCTTCAACTTCCTTTTGCGTTCTTTGATCTGAGTGTTTTGTTTATGTTATTTAAATTTCTCTAATTAACATCACAATTTATAACGATTTTTTTCGTTTTCAGTTTGTCCAAAACTGAAAAGAAAAGAAAAGAGATAAAGTTGTACATAGAAATCGAATCAAAATGTACTCTCAGAAATAATTTGCTCCGAATTCTTTTCGATATTTGTAGTGAGGCTGTTCTGTTTCTAAAATTGAGATTACGTGTTGATCAAAATTAGCGAAAAAAGAGCTTAATGGAAAATGTGAAAATTTACTTCTTGCCTGCTAGTGGTTTCGGCTTTTCTCTTTGATGCATCGTTGACTGGGTTTTACAATTGGCTAATAGAAGAAAGGCCGCGAAGACAAAAGGGTTAATTCTTAAGTCTTCCCCCAATTGCCAACCTTTTAAATTTGAAGACTATTAAGTTAGGCCAGGTACAATTTTCTTTAATATCTTATCAGTAGTACGCCCCAACAGCAGAGGCACAAATCGGAAAGGGGCTAAAAGAGCTTTAGCTTACTCCTTTAGCCAAGTCACTAAGAAAATTTAACCTCAAAAAGCAAATGTTTAAACCTACTTTGGACTTGTTTTGTAAGTTGGGGAAAGGGGCTTTTGAAAGGTGCTGAGCAATTTCATTATTTAGCTGGCTTCCGAACTTTGCGATTTCCTTTTTTTAATGGCTTTAAAAAGGTGCAAAACTTATCTAGATGGCGTTAAAATGACTATTTTTGTCTGAAAAGTCACAAAAATTTCCCACTGGCTGGAGGGTGCGCATCTAGACATTCAACTGTAATTACGCTTAAAACGCACCATTTCGCTCAAAACTCTGTCCAATTGAGACTTTTTTCAAGCAAAATATATTTTAACCTTTTGGATTCAAATCTTTTTTAAAATAAAATTCATGTTGCGCGCAAGTTGTGAACATCCATTTTCATAGTCTTTGGGTTGAACTAACCGGGATTTGAACTCGGCGTACCGTTTCACTAACAGACGCTCTATCCACTTGACCACTGATCGGATTGAATATCATCAATTTTATTATAAACATATTTAAAAATCTAGTTTTTTATTTTTAATGATAAAGTCATCACCGCAATTAAAAACGGTTATAAATTAATCAAAATGATGACATATGAAATCATATAGCTTTTTTTTTATAGCATTTGTGATGAGAAAATCTTATTATAATCTGTTTTGTTTGTCAATGCCGGTTGGTGCTGACCAGACTATAAGCCTTTATTAATGATGATGAAGCTCAGATTGTTGCATTCCACTCCAGTTTTGAACAAGCTTTTAGGAATATGTGTCGCGTATCTTGTTTTCTGTGCTTTCAAATTGTTTATTTCGTTGTGGTGGTCAAACAACGAAAAAACGAAATGAGAGGTTTTTGAATGCATTTATTCGTCATCATTTTTTTTTCTAGTTTTGCACACAATCGTGAAAAAAAAATTTTATTTTATTTGCCCAAAGTATTTTAAACGTAAGAAGGAGGTTTGCGTTCCTATATTTAAATTGAAAAAGACCATGAAAAATACAAATTGGGCATGTCTAATGATGATCATCTAAATTTTTATAAAATTTATTTGGCTTGATGACATTGTCACAGTGACGTCACAGCCACTTTTAGCAAAATTTTTTTATTTTTCAAATGATGTCATTGGCGGCTAGACTTTGCACTAACGTTTGTCGTTTGAATTTAAAAAATGCCTAAGTCAATGTGATTATGCGTTACAAATAAGTCTCATGACGTCGTTAAATTAGGGCCGAAGAGACCAAATTTTGGTGAAAGGCTTTGACAAACCTTAAATTGGGAAAGTTCTACTCATTCCAACAGCAATAAATTTTTAAAGGTTATTATTGTTTATGTTATGTTTTAGTGTGTTCGTTATTTAATGAGAAAATAAACCGTTTATTAATTCATTCATTCGTTAGTGCGAATAAATTTGAATCAAATTCAAATTGGTTTTAATCACGTAAAAGAAAATGAGAGCTATACGAGTAGTTATCCTTCTGCCATACGAGTAGTTATAGTAGTTGTCCTTCTGCCACAGGAACGCGTCAAACGCTAACGTCTTTCACAGTTGCGATAACCACTTCTTCGTTTTTGGAGGAAACCTCAGCACCTGTGCAGAAGTTTCCATCAATGATCCGACTTTTTGTGGATTTCTTTGAATTCTTGTCTATTGAATTTGCTGCTTATTCAAATCCACTAAGCAGAAATAAAGAGTCTTATCCAAAAATGCAAAAAACGTGACCAGTGTTAGTTGAATTCTGAGTCGTCGTAAAACAACGCCTTTGCGCTTTCAGCCAAGCTGCTGACCAAATGACTAATTTTTAGGTAAAGGGAAAAACTTACTATGACATCATATTTTGTATTAGATAACTTTTTTTGATTAAACAGTTCGTTACGTAAAGTTTAAACCTAAATGGAGGTATTTATGGCGTGTTTGAAAATATTTTTTTGTAATCATTTTTAAAATTTTTATGCTTACTTATAATATGCTTACAGAACAGGCACGTGGCCTGAACGAAAATTTTGGGGGGACAACGAAAATTTTGAGAGAGCGATGGCTTCCCAAAAGATTTCGGAAAAGAAATGTGAGAGCTGTATATCTCCCGAAATTTAGGTGAAGACAAAAAACAAGGTTTTCACAACCAGGAGAGCTGATTAAGAGAATTGTAATCTTGCTTCAACTCGCGATTGGCCGGCATACGACATTTTCTTCCAAATCTTTTAGAGGGGGGGAGCAAGAAAAATTTTGGGGGGAGGAAGATAATGGATTTAGGCACAAAATTCATGAAATTTTGTTAAAAATGACGTTTAACTGAAATTTTTTTGGAAGCAAAGTGAAATTTTGAGGGGACAGTTGCCCCTTCTGCTCCCTCTTGGCTACGTCCCTGTTACAGAATAGTTACTTACTTGCGTTCCCTCCAAAATTTTGTAGTTCGCTAAACTCGGATCTAAGCAAAAAAAAAAGTTAAGCAATTTATGAAATAGATATAAAGCATGCAGTTTTAGCAAACTTTTTTCTGTTTAATTCGTTAACCTCTATGGTCTTAACTTGCAGCTGAAAATTTAGGATGCTTTCCAAAAAAAATCTAGGATAATATTCGTGATGAAAAATGTAATGAAGTTAAAATCTTGCTCTTCTTCGGAGTTGTATGCGAATTGCAGACGAGATCCTCGACGTCGTTGACTTCGTTGAGGTATCCCCTTCAGCTGAAATGGAATCCGCAAGTAGCAGCAGCGAAAACAGCAAAGCAATTAAAACTGTGGCTCATTGTGGTCACTTTGTAATTTTTAAACCAGTACATTGATACAGTAAGCTGTATATTGTGTTTATGCACAGGACCGTTTTTCTGGCACGTTTTTTGGTTCCACATCAAAATTACAGCAAAAAAAAAGCTCTGCAAAAAACAGATTATTGCAAGCCATTTATAGCCTTATATTTCAATTCATTCCTACGCAAATTACGCTCGTCCCTCCACAAAGCACTAAAACCATATGTTTCGCTTGCAAAAGTAGTCATGCTCACACTGGCCATCTTCTTCTACAATATCCGACTTGACAGAAAATGAAACAGTTACGCTGCTTAATCAGCAAAGCCACTGCAGTGGATAACGCTTCTTTCTCTAGCACGAGAAGTTAGTTGGCGTAACTGACGTAGAGAAAGTGCCTCCTGGTAGCTTAGATGTTGTAGAAATGGTCTCTTTTCTGCTTTAGAAAGTGCTTTTTTCCGTTGCAGAAATGGTCCCTTTTTTGGTTTCCTTCGCTGCTTAAACTAAGATCATAAACTTCTAGTTATTTTATTTGCAAGATTTTGCTATTTGGGTCTTGCAAACCTTTGCATAAACTGCACAAAAATATTGTTTTTTCGAATGGTGTAGATCTTGGTAAGCAATTGTTTGATTAATATTGCAGTGTTTCCATGTGCATTATTAGCTTATTGAAATTAACACAAGATTACAAGATTAAAGAGATACTGCTCAAAATCGGTTTTATTGAAGAAATGAAAACTACTTAGGGCAATAAAAAAGTGTCCAAAACCTTGTTCTACTTTTCATTTTATGTGCTGAAGTATATTTAGTCCGTTTGACTCCGTACCCTACCATTGGCAACGTTGCGTTTCGAAATTTTGTGATATTAGAAAAGGATGGTTTTGCAAAATGTCTTGTAGTGTTGTAGAAAGAGCAACGCAATGTTTGATTATCCAACATCGCGTTGAACATTCGATTATTGAAAGAAATTTTGCAAATTGACATTTTTTTGGCAAATAAGCAACGTGATGTTCGATTACCGAACATTGCGTCGCTTATTCTACAGCAAATTTTGCAAAGTCGTCGTTTTCTTTAACGTCACAAAAGTTTGAAAAGCAAAGTTGCCAATGGTACCGAGTTAAATGGATTAAATCTATTTTATCGCGTAAGGGGAATAGTAGAACAAAATTTGGAGCTCTTCCTTACTACCTCAAGTAATGTTAATCTCTTCAATAAAACCCGATCTCAAGCAGTTTGTTAGCAGCGTGGCCGAAAGAATAAAGACGTTATTTTTACGACAACCATGATCTTAGGTTAAACCGCACCCTGGTTACGTTGTTGTTGCTGCTTTCGATAAGACGCTTTGTGATGACTATCTCTGCTTGATGGCTTCAAACAAACGTCAAGTTCACATTGGAAGACGTCAAACGTCAACCGGTAAACTTCGAAAATGGTCAACTCCTAGACGGCGGGTGCGGATTCATCCAAACGATAATGCTACTGTCGCTTTCTCGTGGTAGGAGAATGGAGATGCACCAATCAATCAGTATCTCTTTAAAGTTACAAAATCTTTGCAAGTTTAAAGATTCAGTCGACATCTTTAAAATTTTAGATACTTAGAGATTTAAGTACAGTGCTTATGATGGTAGAGTTTTTATTCTATGGTCCGATTGTTGATTCATCTGCTGAGGTTGTCCTAAGCAAGTATTATTACCTGATTATTACCAGTAGAAAATTACCGGCATCAACTCTGAGATGGAAACGATTAGGATCGGTAAATTTCAAAATCTACCCCGATTTACCGGCCGGTCGACCTGTTTCTGACCGACGAGGTCGACTGGTTTTTTTTACAAAAGGTTTTTGTTTGCTGTTCAATGCATCTAACGAAAAATTTTCAAAAGGGGGGGAGCATGGTTGAGGGGTTAAAATTTGTGACTCCGGTCGGGGTCTCAGAAAAAAAACGCTGAAAAATTTTTGCGTTTTTTGCTAAATAACTCAATTTTAAGACCTTTTTAGGTTGAATTTCAGTTTAAAAGACCTGCTTTGAGCGGCGCAAAACGTGCACATAATAAGCATAAAAAAAAAAACTATAGGGCACAAGCTAAATTGTTAGCCGCTCTTTCTAATGATGTTATGCGTAAGACCAAGATAAAAAGTGAAATTTTTTAGCTATTCGTGACAGACTATTTGCAATTTGCCGAGCAGCAAACACTTAACTGTTGTGACATTGGCTTGAAAATATTCGAAATATAATGTGCCCCAGCAGTTTGTAGAAATGCTACTTCAGAAAAAGCCATGGCTAGTTAGATATAAAAAAAAACTGTCTTTCTTGCCCAGTGTAGAGTGTGATAAACTTAAGATGAAAAAAGCTTTCCAAAGCGGCAAGAATCTGAATTGTACTAAAAAATATGAAATCTGCGCCACTTCCACTCTTAAGCTGATTAAAATGATGCTAAATGCTAGTTAGCGTAAGCCTCTTCCACATGATTGCTTTATTATAATCTGATTACGTAATTTTAACGTATATTTTGCACTTTTTTGCTTTGTCCGTGGCCTAAAGGGGGGGCCATGGCACAATGACCCCCTAAATACGCCCCTAGAGGTGCATGTTTTAATGGTTACAGCATATTAGTCACAGCTTGAAACCATTCAACAAGTGCTTTCAAAAGGTGAGGTTTGTTAATATTATTTTTTTATAAAAATTTTTATTTATAATACAATATATCTGTATATTTCGGTTGAAACTTAGATGTTTATTGGTTGCAAGAAAGTAGAATTTGAACGGTGTTTCAACCGGCTTGGCCGGCCGGTCGAAAAATCCCGACCCGACCGGTAACCTGACCGGTTTCCATTTCTGCATCAACTCATATCACCAGTAAAAAATTAGTGCGTGCACCTCGTACATGAAAAGTAAAATATATCCATGAAAGGTATCGGACCTAACTTATTTATTTATAACCTGATTTGAAATGGTTTGCTTTAGGTAAAGACCCTATTAAAATAAAATCTCCAATTATTGCTTATGTTTCAAGTGTGTCTTTTTCTCATCATTCATTTATAAAACGCAGTCCACATTGGACCTGGAGTTGTTCGCAAAAGCGGCCAAAACCACTGACCCAGAAAGTTTTTTTCCTATTTTTTGTTTGACTAACCGGCTAGTTGATTAAGCGGTTACGCATTGTCTTTAGAGTGGGAAGTCTGAGGTTCAAATCTCTGGCCGGTCAAATCAAACACAGTGCTACTGACGGCTTGCCAACGCTGCGACATTTCTTCGAAAGAAGTTGTGTTGCCCGGGCACAATGACGCCGATATGGGCCTCGCTAACTAGTTACAGGCTTCGGCGTTTTATAGCGAGTATAATGAAAGAATTGATTTTGGATTGATTTGTTTGGCTAATCCGTCGCAAATTATTGTCAACACACTCACATTTGCATTCAAACTTTATTTATCTATATTGCTAATATGCACCGTTAGCGGAAAATTTAGTTCATAAACATTAGGACGCAGATAAAAAGAAAATCTGGAAAAATATTTCAGACGGTATTCAATTAGATTAAACTTCTGTCTCCGACATTTTCGTTTTCAATCTTCAAACAAACTGAAAAGCAAAATAGAGTTGTTGTAAAAAAACTTACCGAAAGAAAAAAAAGCAAGCAACCTGATAAATATTTTGATCAAAGACTGTAAAAAGGAAGGTGAAGCAATATGGTCCGGAATTTTGCAGATAGGATATTTTCAACGTTTGCATGTTTCGTTTCCGCAAATTGCTGTGGTAAGACACGTTTGTAGAATCTTAAAAACTTACCGAAAGAAAAAAAAGCAAGGAATTTTATCCAAGGAAAAAAAGCAAGGAATTTTACGCAAGGAAAAAAAGCAAGGAATTTTATCAAAAGGAATCCTTATATCAATCCAGCAAAAAAATTTATTGTACAAAAGAGCCCTTAAATTAAACGACAGTAATACATGGGCACAATACAAAGTCTATAGAAATAAACTGACTCATATTAAGGAATATGCAAAACGACTTTACATTAAAAATTTAGTGAATGATAATAAGCATGACACCTCGTCGCTTTGGAAAATTATAAATAAAATTATTCACTTGAAAAATGTGAAGAAAAATAACATTCCTAATAAAATGTATGCTTCCAAAAGTGAAAGTGCACAAGGTCCACAGGCCATCAGTAACTTGTTCAATAAATATTTCATAGAGATAGGAGTTAACCTTGCGTCTACAATCGAACCACCAGCTATAATTGATGGCAAATTTAATGCCACATCTTTGATTCAGAGTAGTTGTAATTCGTTTGTTCTAGAAGCAATAGTTGAAGAAGAAGTAGTAAATTACATCAGAGCTATGAATCCATCAAAAAGTACAGGAAGACATGGAATTCCTGCAAAGTATATAAATAATATGTCAGGCTCTGTTATAGCTCCAGTTCTAACTAACATTTTTAATGCATGCATATCAACAGGATATTTTCCAAAAGTGTTAAAAACCGCTGAAGTTGTTCCAATTTTCAAAAAAGGCGAAAGAGAGTTATGCAGTAATTATCGCCCTATTTCTATTTTAAATCCTTTTGCCAAACTTTTTGAAAAGTGTCTGCTTGATCAACTAAACAATTGTTTTGTGAGCAATAATTTGATTAGTCCAAAACAGTATGGTTTTAAGAAAAATTGCTCACCAAATGAAGCTGTTTTAGATATTTACAATAAGCTACTTGACAATATGGATAAAAAGCTTATTACATGTTCTATTTTCTTAGATTTAAGAAAAACATATGATACCATCGATCACACAATACTGATCAAGAAACTAGAAAAGTATGGAATTAGAGGATTACCATTACAGTTACTAGCAAGTTATCTGACTGACCGTCAACAGTATACAATTGTAAATCAATATAAATCCAAGTCAAGAGATGTTATTTGCGGTATTCCTCAGGGATCAACTCTAGGTCCGTTGTTATTTAATATTTATATCAATGATCTACCACTTGCCTCAAATTCCACAATTCATCTTGTTGCAGATGATACAAACCTTACTCTCTCCCATTCTAATGTTTCAACACTGCAATAAAATATTAATGATGAATTAGTCAATGTAAGCAATTGGTTCAAGGTGAATAAATTATCAATTAACTTTAATAAAACTGAGTTTATGGTAGTGACAACAAAACAAAATAAACCTGAACTCAAAGTATCAATAGATAATAATCCAATCAAGCAATCACATCACATAAAGTATCTAGGTGTTCTCATAGACGACAATCTAAACTGGAAACAACAAATCAAGGAACAATGTTCAAAGGTAGCAAGGGGATCTTGGGCCCTAAATCAATTAAAACACTTTGTAGATGAGCAAACCTTAAGATCTGTTTACCACTGCCTCATATACTCTCATCTACAATACTGCATAAGTAGTTGGGGGACTGCTTCAAAATCAACATTAGCACCTCTCTTTATTCTGCAAAAAAGAAGCATCAGATTGTTAACTGGAAGTGGATATCGTGAGCATACTAATCCTTTGTTCTATCGAGCTAAATGCTTAAAACTCAAGGATATTTACTCTCTGGAAACTGCAAAGCTAATGTACAAAATTCACAATAATGTATTATCTTTTGCAAATACAGATAAGTTTAACCTAATAAAAAACTGCTATACACATAAGACAAGATTGAGCCACAAAAACAACTTCTTTCTTCCAAGAACTAGAACAAGATTAGGGCAAAAGTCTCTATCATTCGCAGGAATTAAAGTTTGGAATGAAATTCCAAGCAGTATGAAAGAAGTTTCATTCTACAGATTTAAAAAAGCTGTTAAAGCTCATTTTTTATCAAACTATGAAACCGATAAAAGCTAGAATAACAGCTTTCTATCAGCAATGCAGTAGTAATTACAGGAATCATAGTTGCATATTTATGCTTGAGTTCAACAATAACCTATTCTATTGCTTGAATAGCATGACTTTGGTGCATTCATCTATCACACATTTATTACAATACGTCATCTCTCATTTTGATGTGCCCTTGAATTATTAGTAATTTTGCAATAACTGACTGAGGTTGATATATACTGGTATTGGAAATTGTACCAGTACTAATGACATATTGGCAAACAATACAAAACAAAGCAAGGAGGTTTTTTTTTCCACTCCAATTGCCCACTTTAAATTCTATAAAACATAAATAAGCATTTATGAACTTTATTAATTTTATTTCGATCCAATCTGTAGTTATAGCATTGTTATTTTTTTGTTTTTTAGTATGCTTAGAGTTAGAACAATTGTAATGTTGTCTTGCATTTTCTTTACATGGTGACTGTGAGTTTTGTGTATGCACTATACAAAATGTACATATCTTTGCAACACTTTGTTTTAATTTTGCGTAAAATTTTTTATCATAGAAAGTAGCAGACTGAGAAAATCTAGAAGCTGTTTTTTTTTAACCTTAACTTGGTGAGGTGGCAGTAGACTTAGATGACCTTTCGGTCCTTCGCTGTCTCCTCACCAAGTGACTAAATATCGCTTTGACTCTGCAAGTTTGTGTGTTTGGTTTTAAAGGAATTGCATTTTTCGATGCTTTGGTGATAGACCTAGAGGAAGTTGCAGTTTTTTTTCTTGTGATATGACGTCACTTGGTAAATAAATAAATATGATGATGATGATGATGAATAATCCTATTTCAATTAGCAACCTATAAGCGTGGATTTCTATAGTTGCTGAGATTTGTTAGGTTACAATATCATCAAACAAATATTCTATGTTATTCCACAAATTTGTTAAATCAGGTTTTTGCTTATTTTCCAGATACGCTTTCATCATGTCCTGCTTTAATGGACCCCTTTTCGGCTTTTAGTTCTTAATCTTTTTTTTTTTTTCGATTTAATTTCTTAAATTGTTTCAAAATAATGTCAGAAAAATTAAAAATATGAAAAATAATACAACGGTTTTGTTTAGTAGCGTACGCAGGATTTTGAAGAGGGGGGGGGGGGCAGAAACTTCAGAAAATTTGAGAGGAACATAGATCAGAATTTGAAATTGTCATACTCAAATCTCGTCCCATTTTTCGCCCAAAATCAGGTGAAGAGCAAAAAAAAAGGCCTTCACTCAAATTTCGTCCCATTTTTTGCCCAAAATCAGGTGATTTCGAGCCCAAAGCCTGATGTCCGACTTGAAAGGGGAGGGCCATGCCTCAATTTTGCTCATTTTTTTGTGCAATTTTGCAATCCTGGCGACCCAAAGGGGCCCAATGGCCCCCCCCTAAATACGCCCCTGTTTTTTTGTTTTTTTTTATCCATTAATACAGGTAGTTGCCCGGGCTGAGTACGTGTGGAAAAAAAACCTTGTCAAGGTCAGGAAATTTGGTTTACAAAACTCAAATATAATAAACTATTTTTTTGTATGAATCAAAATTATTACCACTTAAAAATAAGAAATATTATTACTTCTACGCATTTTATTTGACCTTGTAGGGATAACTTATTATAGGGATAAACCTTGTAGGGTAAGGACAGTATAGCGTTTAGGCAGAATTTTGCTAGGTCTTTGCCTACAGCGAAGACACAAATTAGGCTACGAGTACAAAAATTGCAGAAATTTATGCATTGTTTGTTGCAGCCAACTT
Organism: Trididemnum nubilum; assembly: GCA_963965965.1. NCBI lineage: Eukaryota > Metazoa > Chordata > Ascidiacea > Aplousobranchia > Didemnidae > Trididemnum > Trididemnum nubilum. The sequence continues at coordinate 12,687,919 of OZ014479.1, forward strand.
TCAAGGAGAGAGGATAACATTGACTTTTAGTGAAATACAAACTATGTGCAAACAAATGCAAAATATATAGGGTTTTCACTCACCAAAGAACGCGGGTTTAACAAATTAAAAAAAAAACTAGTTTTGTTGCGCAGTGCCGAATTTTAGCGAAACAACCAAATTTTTACAATAATAGCCAAAAGTGGACCAAACTGGCTGCTTTGTTCTTGCAGCTTGGATAAGCAAAATAATTTTCACACAACGTAATTTTCTACCAAGCAAGAATGAATTTAAGCTATGCTAAATCTTCGAATAAAATTTAGGAAAGGTTTGCTTCGATGTTTGAGATCTCAAATTAGAGATACTAACGTGTTTTGGCACAGTCTTATGTCATCTTCACGGCGTAATATTTAAAAACATAAGCAATACACTGAAAGCAATTTAATGCAACATGCACTGAGCCATCGCGACACGTTTCGACCTTGCTCAAGGGTCTCATCAAGCGACATAAGCACAACACATCAATCACCTAAACAAAACATACACATTGTGCGATTGAGTTAAAACTTAGGTAGAAAATTATTACTGTATACGCATCTGTCAGTCTGTGTACATTTCGTCTAAGTGATGCATATATTATGTTACTGTCGCCAGATGAGACCCTTGAGCAAGATGGAAACGCGTAGCAATAGCTCAGCGCATATTGCAATAAATCGCTTTCAGTGTATTGCTAATGTTTTTGAATATTACGCCGTGAAGATGACATAAGACTGTGTCGAAGCACGTTAGTATCTCTAGTTTGAGATATCAAACATTGAAGTAAATCTTTCTAAAATGTTTAACTTTGTAGCCGTTTTGCTAAAATTTAATAACAAATTTAAAACAATTAAAGCTCAAAAATTGTGAAAACTTAAGAATAGCAATATCAATAAATTTAAATTATATGAAGCATCCTTTTGGAATTATGTCCCGAAGATAAATAAAAACTCCAAAACATATCTTCAGATTTTTAAGATCTATTGTTTCTGAGAAATTTCATTTTAAAGTTTAAGAGATTTCCTTAACGGTATTGCCACTTGAAATCTAATTTTCGAGAATTGAAATTTCTACTTAACATATAAAACATATCTGTTGCAACACTAACTTTCCTTCAACTACTGCATTCAGAGGCTTCCAAAAAAGTCGAGAAAGATATGTCAAACTAAAATATCCATTTCAAATAGGCATTTGAACGCCATTTACATTATATTTTACGCATTTTAATTTCAATAACGTAAATTTCAAAAAAATAGATTGCTTGGATTTGGAAAGCAGTTGAAGAATTAAAAACGTCAAGCTCTTCCGCCACCTCTTCACGTATAGATCAAGTCCAAAACGCGTGTACTTGCATTTTTGGGTTAAGGTTTCTTGGTGATTTCGCTAAAGGTGGATTGAAGTCTTTTGGTGCTACCTGGTTGCGCCATTGGCCATCAAAATCTTTCAAGCAGTTGCTTTTATTTCTTAAATAAACTGCATTATGAAACACGGTAATGAAACTCTGACAATCGCAATCAAGATTGAATTTTTAAAGAGTAGTCACTAGCCATACCTTTTGACGAGTCCGGGATAGTTTTCAATCATTCGATCAGCAGTTTCTCTGAAATTTCATTGAAATAAATAATATTTCATGAAATCCTTAAGCATTTTTTTAGTAGCAATGCTAATACAATTTCAAAATGTTACCTGTTAGAAAATTATTTCAGGAAATTAATTGGGCTTAAATTTGAGCCTCGTAAAGAGCCCATGCGGGCAAAACAGACTTTGGAGGATGATAAATATTGTGATAACCATGACTAGCGAACATTTTCATTTTTAATGTACATTTGCCAGGAAGATTGACCTTTAAACCAGATAAAAATTTGAAAACTTTGAAAAGAGCAATTTGGCGAAATAGTTTTTATCAATATATCATTCAATCAACTGGATAGAAACAGAAACTTAAACAGTAGACTCGGACGGTTCGATTCTCGGTCGGGTCAAACCAACGATATTAAAGTTGGTGCGTTTTTTACAGGTTTTCTACTTAAAGTTTAGCATTCAAAAGACAGAAGCTTCCACCGTGTATGCTAGATAGGTGGTGGGCAGGTGCTGGCAGCTTGACGTAAAAGAAATGTCATAAAATTCCTACAATTGATGACCTGATTATTGCCACCATGCAGGTCTGTTAATTGGGCGGTGCCATAATTATCCTTAGGCCTAATAACCTAGATACCGCTGTAACTATGACGATAGACGCTAGTGTTGAATAGTCACTCCTATAATAGAAAATTTAACGGAGCGCATAAAGCGTGAAATATTAAGATCTTCCTGGCCTCCAACGCCCGAAACGATGTGCGATGAACTCCTTGAGCTCCCCTCTCGTAGGGACTGGGTTTGGGTTAGATTACGATTTAGCTTTAAAATTCAAACAGATTCAGATAAGATTCAAGTCGAAATGAATTTAAGACCAGATGAAATTTTCGGGTGAAGTAGAGCTTTCCTAAATAAAATAAAATAACAAGTGTAACAGAATTGGACACAACAAGTTTTTTTTCTTGCCGTTAAAAAGCTTCTAAATGCGCTCGGAAACAAGTTTTGCTTTGTAACTCAGAATTTCACTGGTTGTACAAACGTACAATTTGCTTTTGAAAATTTATAATGCGCGAAATCACAAACACTCTATGGGGCGTGTAGTTGTACCTACGGCGGTATATTTTTCGTCAACACAAAACTATATAAAATGACAAGCCAATCTAAATTCTAAACCAAATCAACCACCTGACCATAATACGATTCCAAAAAAGGTAAGCTACGCTCTAGACTCTAGAGCAGTGTTTCCCAACTCGATCGAGTGCGAAGTTCAAGATTTTGGATTGCGAAGTCAAGTAGTTCAAGATTTTGGATTGCGAATATTTTATCTGACCTGCCAAATAAGTCTACTCCTACTGTCACACCAGTATATTTATTAGCTTGCATCGAGAATCTAGAGCTCTGCAAGTAAATATCTACGGTTTGTTCTAATGCTTAGTATTGAATTTAAGTTATCATTACTTGTACTGTCTTCGAGCCAAGGACAGGGTATTTTCGAGGACTTAGAGGCTTCGAGGCCATGGACTTCAAAATGTGTCATCGAATCCAAGGACTTCCTTGAGAGCTCCACCTCTGATACTGAGGGCTGCTGATGAGTGCTAAAAACTCGAAACAGCGTTGTCCAGTGTCCAGCTCTGTGCATCAATGACATTTTAGTAAATTATATTTTTCTTCACCAAAAAAATTTGCCAGAGAATAAAGATTCAGGAAGACTAGCCATAATGAGGGACACAACCTGGATTTTACTCAATGGGAGCGCTTGAACCAGAAGTTTGGAATTATTCATTTGAAAAACACTTCAATTTGGCAGCATCGTGATAAACACTTCAATTTGGCAGCATCGTGCTCAACAAACTGATGCAACTACAACGTATTAGAGACGCCAGAGGCTATGCGGGTCCTGGGCAATTTTTGTGATACTTGAAAAAACTAGCCATTTTAACGCCATTTAGATCACATTTTGCACCCTTCTAGAACACTATTTCATAAAAGAAAAAGCTAAGACTTGGAAGCCAATTGAAGAATCAAAAAACCATGCCCTTCACTCCCATTTATTTGCAGGTCAAGCACAAATCGCAGGTACTTTCATTTTTGAGTTAAATTTTTATAGTGCTTTGGCTAAGAGGTGCAGAGGGGGTGCAGTCCCACTGTTCCCCCTGGTTGCGCCATTGGCCATCATAATCTTGATTGAAATGACTCTTATTTTCTTAAACACAATGCATTTTAAAAAACGGTAATCCATCTCTTGACTATCGCGATCAAGATTGAATTTTTGATGTGCAGTCACTGATCATACCTTTTGACGAGTCCGGGATACTTTTCACTCATTTCATCTGCAGTTTCTCTGAAAATTCAATGAAACAAATAAAATTTAATGAAATCCTTGAACATTATTATAGTAACATTGCTAATATAATTTAAAAAATGCTACCGGTAAAGATTCTATTGTGGGAATTGGGCTGAAGCTTTAGCTCCTTGAAGAGCCCATTCAGGCGAAACCGACTGTTGGAGCATGGCAAATATTGTGGTTATCTGTGACCAGTGAATATTTTCAGGTTCAATGTATATTTTCCTGGAAATTTAAACCTAAACTTGAATATTTTTTTCAAAAGTTGGGCAAGATACTTTCCATTAATATACCGACCCGTCAGTTTGTTAGAGGGAGAAACTAAAACGGTAGACTCGGGTGGTTCGATTCTCGGTCGGGTCAAACCAAAGGCTTTTAAAATTGGTACGGAATTCACAGTTTTCCTACTCGACGTTTAGCATTAAAAGAATAGAAGCTTCCATCGTGCTCGATAGACAGATAGTGGGCAGGTGCTGGCAGCTTGACTCGAACACTACAGTTCCTTTGGCAGTTTCTTGACAAAGCCAACTTGTTCATTAAAGATTGTAATCATTATTATAAAAAACGTGACGGAGTTCTGCAAGACCAGGGCTACTTCCATTGGAGGGGCATTCCAAAACGCTCTTTTAATCCTTACCCACTTTACTGTATCTTGAAAAACTAATAACTTGATGCTACGCGGCCCAATTTTAACTTTTTGCTCTGCACGTGTATTCGTATAGCCAGGGCCCCAGAAAATGTTTTTCAAGGGATACGAGGACTGATTCCAGGCCTACCAACCGTTTTCAGTTACCGACCCCATGTGTTGTTGTTTGGATTAATCACAATCCATTTTATGAATGTGGATCTCCAATTAAAACAAGAAATGATAAAATTTGTATGATTTAAAATCAACTAGAAGATCTGGGGGAGCGCTGTACGCTCTGCCAGCTGGTTTTAGGGCCAAGCTCCGGAAGCTTTAGTCCCTTCGATGTTTGTCAAGGGTTCAATGCAGCATTCAGTTAAAATCACAGCACCAAAGGTAGCATGCACAAAGTGTAATTAATATACATGAAAAACTTTGCAGAAGTGTGGTAATGATAACTTTTAAGGTCAACATTAAGCATTAGAACAAACCGTAGGTATTTACTGGCAGAGGTCTAGATTCTCGATACAAGCTAATAAATATACTGGTGTGACAGTAGGTGTAGATTTATTAGGCTGGCCAGATAAAATATTCGCAGTCCAAGATCTTGAACTCAATGATGGGTCCGAGTGCTTTGCTTTGTGGCCCGGATCCGCTGAACAAAAGCGATTGCTAAGGGCCAGTTACATCTACAATTGCTACGCCGTCAAAAAGAAAAGTAAAAAGAGCCAGAAAAGTTCTGCAACTGCAGACCTGACTAATACCACAACGCAGGTCTGTTAATTGGGCGGTGGCAGAACATTCTTTGGGTCTAAGAAACTATACTCCAGCATAGACATCGCAATTCAAACATTGGCGATTAATTACCGGTGTAATTGTGGCGATTTAGTGTCAACGGTTTTAATGCCAACGATTGAGTACCAACAGGAAAGGAAGCATTTTAGTTTTCTAGAAGAGAAGCAAGCAATGACCCAGTTGTAAAGTCAGCAGGATTCTTTGGTGTTGTTTGTAGACTGAAAAATTGTCCTTGCCAGAGCCTTCATAGCTCGATTAAATCGGAGCTCGTAATGCTCAACAATTTCAGAGCCGATTGCTTTATTAATTTACCTATTTGGCACCCCCTTGACAGCGAGCAGTTCAAGGCCTCCGTGGTTTTTTCGCCAAATGGTCGTTTCTCTCCCTCTTTCTTGTGAGTGATTTGGTACGTTTCAGTTGCATGACCAAATTGTTATCAATCGATTCAGCGTTTGCATTTGGATACCCATCGGTGTGTTGATAGTCATCGTATTTAAATTCTACTGTATATAGTAGTATAATTACTGCTAATTATGTTAACGTTACCGTCAAATATTGTTTTAGTTGCTCTTGCTAAACATTATACACCGTTTCTGAATTATTAAGTGTCCCAGTTTTTTTTTTTTTTTTGTAAACATGCTTTACGTCGGCAATTTGTGTTGTTTGCAATGCTGTCTGCAATGTTTAGAGCGTGACAACAATAGATTTACTAAATTCACTGTGCTCAGAGCAGTTACAGATGCTTGACAGGTGTCTCCAGTACTTTTGAGACCACCTACCACCCCTACAAGTTTTAGACTCTCCACAAATCCATAAAAACCTAAAACATCTTCAAAAATGGTGTTCGAGAAAAATAAACGTTCGCTTTTTCTCGAGTCAATAATAATTTTACCTTTTATTTAATCCAGGCGGAATCCCAACATTTTGTTCAATTTCGTCAGCAGCTTTCCAGAATAGAAAATAACAATTAAAACATTCATTCAAACACACACAGACGTTCAGTTACCAACTGAGCCTCCAGTTTCCAGAAAAAACTACCACGAAAGGGGTTCGGATTCGGAGACACAGCCAAAGACATACTGCACAGTGGTATTGAAGTCGCGATAGTCTTTCAACGCACGTCAGGCGTTAGGCCACATGCCAACGCAGCTGCAGTGTTGTAACGAGTATGCTAAATTATATAAATGTTAAACTGTTCACCGCCACCACGTTATATTGACTGACATTTGCAACTTGCAATTTTGTGTTGCATTCTCTTTCTGGAAACCTTGTTGTCAGATTTTGATCAGAGTAATTTGAGTGGAGGGTAACATGGCACGTTCAGAAATTTATCTCGTGTGTAGCTTGAAGATTCTAGTGGGCTGCCAGGATAGATTATGTGTGAATTCAGATGCTGATGAAACACCAGCCAGATAGAAAAGCAGATAATATGTGAGTGAAGTGCTTACCTCACACAACATTTTACATGAGGTTTGGCAATGGTGTTCATGAAACAAACCAACACCATTCCGTCACAGATGATATCACGGTTTTAACGTCGTTTTGTTTAGTTTGCTTTGTATTGTTTCATTCAAGATTCGAACAGGCACTCGTTTAGTTGATGCACTTAGCCATTACCAAATTTGGACAATTCAATTTACGCAAAGCATACAATTTAATTTCAGCCAATTTTTAAATTCTTCGAATCCGGTTGCTTACAATATTATTGTTTGCACTTTTATGATGTGAAATTGTATGCGTATTTGATGGTCTTGCACGCTGAGAGCTTGTGATGCCAAGTCACTCATGATTTAGAGTTATCGAGAAAGGAAGCATTTTAGTTTTCTAGAAGAGAAGCAAGCAATGATCCAATTGTAAAGTCAGCAGTATTCTTTGGTGTTGTTTTGTGGACTGAAAAATTGTCCTAGCCAGAGCCTTCAAAGCCCGATTAAATCGGAGCTCTTAATGCTCGAAATTTTCAGAGCCGATTGCTCTGTAAATCTGCCTATTTGGCACCTTCCTTGACAGCGAGCAGTTCAAGGCCCCAGTGGTTTTTTCGCTCACTGGTCGTTTTATCTCCCTCGTTCTTGTGAGTGATTTGGTACGTTTCAGTTGCATGACCAAATTATTATCAATCGATTCAGCGTTTACATGCGGATACCCATCGGTGTGTTAATAATCATCGCATTTGGATTCTGTATAGTAATGTAAATACTATTAATTCAATTAAAGTTACCGTCAAATATTGTTTTAGTTGCTCTTGCTAAATTTATTTACAGTTCATGAATTACTAAGTATCTCAATTTTTTTTTTTTTGTAAACATGCTTTACGTCGGCGAATTTGTGTTGTTTGCAATGCTGTCTGCAATGTTTAGAGCAGCGTTTCTCAACCTGGGAGTCGCTACCCCCAAAGGGGTCGCAAAGGTCTTTTCAATGGGGTCTTAAGATTTTTTTATGAAATATTTTCATAATCGCAAAGAAGTCTGAAATTGTCAAAATTTTCGCAGCGATCGCTCTTCTGTTATGCCGTAGCAAGTTGTCAACCGATTAAAAGCCTACTACTGCAAGTAATACAAAGGTATGTGCTGCTCAGCTGAAAAGACAAATTTGCTAAGTGGTACAAGGAAATATCGTCATGTTTGAAAATTTGTCCAAACCTGTTAAAGAAGATTAAGAGCTTGATGAACGTTTGAAGACATCGATTACATAGCACCTTCAATCCCTTGAAACTGTGTTCAAACGTTAATCTCCTGAGCTTAAAGAAGCCGCATTCGTGCGAAATCAGTTTGCGACTCTTTTGGCTGTTAGTGATATTCTCGATGAATTACAAGACCAATTTCATCATTTTAAAAATGATTCGTCCGCTCGTGATGTTTTTCAGGAAGTGGCTCTCTCTCAGTTCTGGTGTGCTATGCGCGATACCTACCCACAATAGGGTGTCTCTTAGTTGGGGTCAAATTTTAAAACACACATTTTTGTGATTCTGACCCTCTCAAAAGTTTCCATTGTACCAACTACTTCCTCAAACGAAGCTTTGTTGCAAATTTTGATGTTGAGAGGTGGCGCAGTGATCTCAAAGTTGGCTTATCAAGCACCATTATATGCATATAGAAAGTTTTCTAATCAGTACAATACTCATGTTCACAAAAAGTTATTGCTGCATAAGAGTAGATTTCTTCACATTCGGAACAATGGCCAGGTTAATTTCAATAACCTGCAAAGCATACTGCATTGTTTTTGTTTTTGAAGCGAATTGATTGAGAGCGATAGTGCTACACAACTCCTTTCGAAGGATGGAAGGTCTTCACCGAATTTCTAACGGTTTTTTCGGTCAGAATTAGGTGATATCAAAAAAAAAAAAGATCTCCACCGAAATTCTAACCGTTTTTTCAGTCAGAATTAGGTGATCTCCAAAAAAAACTTTCACCGAAATTTTGATGGGCCCCTTTCCAGCTCATGGGCCTTCTGCTGGGCACGCTGAACCCGGCGGCCTTCCTGGAGCCCATGAGCCCCAGGGTCATTGTACCCCTCTGGCCCCCCCTCTTGGTGGCCCTGGCTGTGGTGCTCATAACAGTTATGGGTGCCGTGGTCAAAGCAAACTCTTCGATGCAATTCGAAGTCAATGTAGCAGGGCTAGACGAACGAGAATTCGGTAGGCCTTTGTTTACGGCTTGTGAAACAAAAAAAACGACTAACTTCTTGGCGTTCTCGAGCTTATTGCTTTTGCACTCTTTCAATTACTATGTTTGAGCTATCACCATAAGCGAGAATTACCGGTAGCGGTACTTCTGACTAGCAGAGGTGGAGTCCTCGAGGACACATTTTCAAGTCCTTGGCCTTGGCCTCGAAGGTCAAGACCTTGGCCTCGAGGCCTCAAGTCCTCAAAAACTGCTCTGTCCTCGGCTAGAGGACAGCATTTTTTTTGAATTGCTGAAATTTTGTAGATCGTCTGAAAAAAATTTTATAAGACGTTTTTTACTGGAGAACGCCTAAAAATTTTTTTTGAAGACCTTTTTTTTTGAGATCGCCTGAAAAAATTTTTCGCAGACCTTTTTTTGGAAAACACTTGCGCTTGTGTCCTTGGTCCTAGGCCTTGGCCTCGAACATTCCTGTCCTTGGCCTCGAGAGAGTCTGTCCTTGGCCTCGAATTTTTTTTTTGTGTTATTGGCGTCGAGCCTTGTGTCCTCGACTCCACCTCTGCTGACTAGCTAACTCCACTCTCAACTCGTAGTGAGCAGCACCGCAGATTTCCTGTTGGTGACGGAAAGAGCAAAATAATTTTCGCGATGGCGGCTGAAGCATCTGCTTTTGCATATACTAGGCCTATAGCTGCTGTAGTAGGCTACATATTATAGTTAAGTTTTTTAAATTTATTTGCTGAGTTACCTTGGCCAGGAGACAGCGAAGTGACCTTGCGGTCTTCGAGTCAAGCTGCCACCTGTCTACCACTTCAACTTCAAGTTTCAAGTTCAAGTTTATTAAATAGCACTGCACAAGTCCAAAAAAAAAAGACAACTTTGCCAGTAAAATTAAACTAAACAAATATCAACAAAATAATATCGACAAGAGCAGCGACAGAGAAGCTACGTAGGGACCGTGAGGTCTTCGAGACAGTAGCCATCTCTGTTCATCTTGAAAAGATGACCTTAAATTTCAAGATAGTCGAGGGTAAGAAGAGGAAAAATAACAGGCAATAAAAGAATCCAAGGTGCTAATGTCAGCTACTATGAATCAAGCAGTATGAAGAGCAACAGATCCCCGTCGTCAGCTAAAGCCACAGGAACTAAAGCTAAAGTATGAAGAGCAACAAATCACTTAAATATGGGGGAGTTCTGCTAAGTGCCCTTTCCAACGGCACAACAAGCAAACTTGCCGGTTTGTTCTCCACACTATCCCTTTAATGTTGAGAGTCAAGCAGGGAAGCTGTGAATACCAATTTTCAAGTCATTGGTTTGACTCGACTCGCAAACGAACCCGAGTCTACAGCTCCAGAAGCAGACGTTCTATCCACTACGCCACAGAGCGGTTTTGCAACAGCGGAATATTTAAAAAATAGCCTACAGGAGCATGAAACGATTAAAAGTTAGTCTAAAAAGTCATTTTTATAAAAGTACATCTTATCTCTTATTTAGCATAAAAACACATTTGTAACTTATGTAACACTGTTGACAGGTATATCACGACTATACTTGACTAGCGGTAAGTTCGAAAACCTTCAGGTTCTTCGATATTCCCCAGCCACTAATAGTAGGCAATAACAATTAACCAAACCATTAATTCCTGTATTCACCCTAACTTTCCATTTTCTTTTTTGTGCTAATGTGTTGAATTACTTTGCTATCTCATTGTGAAAACTACTGTATATATAAATTTTGTCAGTCTATATGCAAATAAAATTGCTATTTTTTCTTCATTCCATTGCAGTATGCAGTTGTTATAATTATCATTTTTCTACCAGTTTGACCAAATAAACTCTATATCTCTCTAAACATGTGAAAAGCTTTTACAGGACTGGATTACGACAATACTGTCAAGAAACGATTCACGACAACAATCTGTGCTAAAATTCTGTCCGATAGAACTACTGAAAAACTGCAAACTGTTCTGGTAGAAGCTACAGCACAGTAGGCTGTTTTTTATCTTTTCTTTATCGTTTCTGGCAAATCCTGGATTTCTTATTGTAAATAACGAGCGCTTCCTAATACCCTTAGTTTTGCGGGTATAAGAGCACCCAGGAATACAGCAATTTAACCCTGACATTTTTAGCCCTACAGCCTACACTTGTACTTATAGTTCTTTCCACACAAAAAGTCTAACCTTCACAGAAGTGTTAGAATACTCAATATCTTTAACAAATTAACACACGCAGAACTTTAAAAGACGTTTTAACTAGCCTTATCAGCCGAAAATGTAAACACACTAGGCAACTCCAAACAACCAACCTCAACACGAACTGAAGACCTACTGCGTGCAGTCAAGCGTAACGTGTCTTAATGCATGTTTTTGAAATGCGTATTTGTAACCATTTTATTAAAGTCTTCATTTGTCGAGAAAAAATGCTCAAAAATGTTAAAAAATTCAAGAAACTAATGTTTCAAATTTGAAAACAAAATCATTTGCGTTACCGAGTAATCGCCAATTAATAAAACGGTGACGTCATCAGTTGCCGGTCCATGTATATAGTAGTCTATGGTTTCATCAGCATCTGAATTATCATCATCATATTTATCTATTTACCAAGTGACGTCATATCACAAGAAAAAAAAACTGCAACTTCCTCTAGGTATATCACCAAAGCATCGAAATATGCAATTCCTTTAAAACCAAACACACAAACTTGCAGAGTCAAAGCGATACTTAGTCACTTGGTGAGGAGACAGCGAAGGACCGAAAGGTCATCTAAATCTACTGCCACCTCACCAAGTTAAGGTTAAAAAAAAACAGCTTCTAGATTTTCTCAGTCTGCTACTTTCTATGATAAAAAATTTTACGCAAAATTAAAACAAAGTGTTGCAAAGATAAGTACATTTTGTACAGTGTATACACAAAACTCACAGTCACCATGTAAAGAAAATGTAAGACAACATTAGAATTGTTCTAACTCTAAGCATACTAAAAAACAAAAAAATAACAATGCTGTAACTACAGATTGGATCGAAATAAAATTAATAAAGTTCATAAATGCTTATTTATGTTTTATAGAATTTAAAGTGGGCAATTGGAGTGAAAAAAAACCTCCTTGCTTTGTTTTGTATTGTTTGCCAATGTGTCATTAGTACTGGTACAATTTCCAATACCAGTATATATCAACCTCAGTCAGTTATTGCAAAATTACTAATAATTCAAGGGCACATCAAAATGAGAGATGACGTATTGTAATAAATGTGTGATAGATGAATGCACCGAACTCATGCTAATCAAGCAATAGAATAGGTTATTGTTGAACTCAAGCATAAATATGCAACTATGATTCCTGTAATTACTACTGCATTGCTGATAGAAAGCTGTTATTCTAGCTTTTATCGGTTTCATAGTTTGATAAAAAATGAGCTTTAACAGCTTTTTTAAATCTGTAGAATGAAACTTCTTTCATACTGCTTGGAATTTCATTCCAAACTTTAATTACTGCGAATGATAGAGACTTTTGCCCTAATCTTGTTCTAGTTCTTGGAAGAAAGAAGTTGTTTTTGTGGCTCAATCTTGTCTTATGTGTATAGCAATTTTTAATTAGGTTAAACTTATCTGAATTTGCAAAAGATAATACATTATTGTGAATTTTGTACATTAGCTTTGCAGTTTCCAGAGAGTAAATATCCTTGAGTTTTAAGCATTTAGCTCGATAGAACAAAGGATTAGTATGCTCACGATATCCACTTCCAGTTAACAATCTGATGCTTCTTTTTTGCAGAATAAAGAGAGGTGCTAATGTTGATTTTGAAGCAGTCCCCCAACTACTTATGCAGTATTGTAGATGAGAGTATATGAGGCAGTGGTAAACAGATCTTATAGTTTGCTCATCTACAAAGTGTTTTAATTGATTTAGGGCCCAAGATCCCCTTGCTACCTTTGAACATTGTTCCTTGATTTGTTGTTTCCAGTTTAGATTGTCGTCTATGAGAACACCTAGATACTTTATGTGATGTGATTGCTTGATTGGATTATTATCTATTGATACTTTGAGTTCAGGTTTATTTTGTTTTGTTGTCACTACCATAAACTCAGTTTTATTAAAGTTAATTGATAATTTATTCACCTTGAACCAATTGCTTACATTGACTAATTCATCATTATTATTTTGTTGCAGTGTTGAAACATTAGAATGGGAGAGAGTAAGGTTTGTATCATCTGCAACAAGATGAATTGTGGAATTTGAGGCAAGTGGTAGATCATTGATATAAATATTAAATAACAACGGACCTAGAGTTGATCTATGAGGAATACCGCAAATAACATCTCTTGACTTGGATTTATATTGATTTACAATTGTATACTGTTGACGGTCAGTCAGGTAACTTGCTAGTAACTGTAATGGTAATCCTCTAATTCCATACTTTTCTAGTTTCTTGATCAGTATTGTGTGATTGATGGTATCATATGCTTTTCTTAAATCTAAGAAAATAGAACATATAATGAGCTTTTTATGCATATTGTCAAGTAGCTTATTGTAAATATCTAAAACAGCTTCATTTGGTGAGCAATTTTTCTTAAAACCATGCTGGTTTGGACTAATCAAATTATTGCTCACAAAATAATTGTTTAGTTGATCAAGCAGACACTTTTCAAAAAGTTTGGCAAAAGGATTTAAAATAGAAATAGGGCGATAATTACTGCATAACTCTCTTTCGCCTTTTTTGAAAATTGGAACAACTTCAGCGGTTTTTAACACTTTTGGAAAATATCCTGTTTATATGCATGCATTAAAAATGTTAGTTAGAACTGGAGCTATAACAGAGCCTGACATTTTTATATACTTTGCAGGAATTCCATGTCTTCCTGTACTTTTTGATGGATTCATAGCTCTGATGTAATTTACTACTTCTTCTTCAACTATTGGTTCTAGAAAAAACGAATTGCAACTACTCTGAATCAAAGATGTGGCATTAAATTTGCCATCAATTATAGCTGGTGGTTCGATTGTAGACGCAAGGTTAACTCCTATCTCTATGAAATATTTATTGAACATGTTACTGATGGCCTGTGGACCTTGTTCACTTTCACTTTTGGAAGCATACATTTTATTAGGAATGTTATTTTTCTTCACATTTTTCAAGCGAATAATTTTATTTATAATTTTCCAAAGCGACGAGGAGTCATGCTTATTATCATTCACTAAATTTTTAATGTAAAGTCGTTTTGCATATTCCTTAATATGAGTCAGTTTATCTTTATAGACTTTGTATTGTGCCCATGTATTACTGTCATTTAATTTAAGGGCTCTTTTGTACAATAAATTTTTTTGCTGGATTGATATAAGAATTCCTTTGGATAACCATGGTTTGTTTTTTAGTTTTGTTTCCTTTCTGCTTTGTTTTCGTAATCGTGCATGTATGTTTAATGTCTTATGAAAAATGTCAATAAACTTCTCAGTGTAGTTGTCAATGCATTCCTCTTTGATATCACCTAATAGCTCCATTCCTTCAGTTAATTTGTCTAGAAATGTTTCAACTTCAAAATTTTTTGTATCACGAATTAGGGTGACAGTTGATTTTTCACTCTTGGGCAGGCTTAAATTAGAACACACCACTACTGTCAGGTGATCACTTACATCTTCCACCAGAATAAAACTTATGTGTTCACCCACTACATTGTTTGTATAAACATGATCTAAAAGAGTTGAGCTTGTAGTGGTTATTCTTGTCGGGTGTCTAATTAAGGGAATGCAGCCTAAGCTATATGTTAAATTCATGAAATCTTTAATATTGATATCAGAGTTACTTTTCAACAAATCTGCGTTGAAGTCTTCTCTGATATAATACATCAATTTTCTACAATTCAATTTTTCAATGGTTGATTCAAAACTCTGATAATTTCTGTTTAGGGTGTCTGTAAATTACTCCCACTATACATTTTTTGTTATTCCCTAAATCTAGTTGAATCCACATATCTTCACAGTTAGGAATGTTTAAATCAAACTCCTTGCAATTTGAAATTGATAAAGACTCCTTAATAAAAAATCCTACTCCTCCCCGTCTTGTAGTTGTGCCTTTGTGGTAAAAATGGCACCCACTTAACTTTGCATTGTATACCTGTAACAATTTAAGTTTGGTTTCACTTATAGCAATGATATCAGGTAAGATATCATAATTTGTTAAAAGTTCATTCAATTTATCAAAATTTGCATTTAAGCTTCATATATTCACGCAAAGCAAAGAAAATTTACATTTTTTGTTAATAATATTGGCTTCGGCCTGTGAGCAGTATTTTGAGTCAACCAAACCAGAATTTAAATCATTTAGTAAGCTTTTTTTCTTGTTGTCTACCTGTAAGCATTTAGCTGAGAAAAACGAATTATTTGTGTGATTAATATCAAAGTTTAGTTTGTCATCATTTCTCATTTCATTTAACAATTGCTTATTATCTAGGGTTTGAAAAGGAAACAATTCACTGTAACAATTTTGGCAGAGGTATGGTTCAGTAGAAGAACAAAGAGTGTGAAATTTAAGGGGACTAATGACTGTGCATTTGAGATGAATCCATCCACCACACATATCACACTGAATAGCACACTGGTTCCTTTTACAAGGTCTTAAACATATTTCACATGGACATTTAACTGGCATTATCAAGCAGTCAAACCAGGGATATATAGAAACATCAAGACCGGGATTGCTTGCTGAATTTTAGGGCGGACAACAGAAGGGTTACTTGGAAAATTTTGTTTATTGCATTGCTATACCAACTATTGTGCAAAATATAATGCTTTCAACCAAAGTTAAAATAATGACAAAAATAACGTAATACTGACGTCATCACTGACGTCATTATGATACCCATAGACAGGAAAATACATAAAAAATGTGCAATATTTTCCAAATGAAAGTCGTGTGCCATTACTAATTGTAAGCTATTGATTGATTTTTTTTGCATTTATATACAATAGTGTGCAAATTAATTGGGACAAAACGAAGAGTGTCAAAAAATTAGGAAAATTCCCAAAAACGCGTCTTTAATCCAAATTATATCAACTCTAGCACGTTTAATAGTTAATATATCCTTCTTTTGCCTTTATGAGCATTGAAATTCGTATTGGCATGAAATCAACTAGGGTTGAGCAAATATCTTTAATTTCTTCATCATGGTACCAAATTCGTATTTTGGCTTCTATGAGTTTGGTTTTAGTTGTGCAGTCACATACTTAAAGACACCTTTTTATGATAGCCCACAAGTTTTCGATGGGGTTTAGGTATGGGCAGTTGCCAGGCCAGTCTAGCAAAGTTAATTTCGATTTTTTTAAAAATGTTTGCATTTTTTTGAGGTATGGCATAGTGCATTGTCCTGCTGAAAAACACCACTGCCATCTGAGAATGATTTTTGCATTGTTGAAACCAAGTCTTTTTCCAAAATTTAGTTAATTTCATCATTCCTTCGCTTGTACATAATCTTCCAGTATCATTAAGAGTGAAGCAACCCCAAAACATTTTCTTTACGGGGTGTTTCGGGGCCTGTAGAATATAAAAGGCATTGAGGGGTTCTCCAACACTTCATCTTACATATTGAGATTTGAGTCCATGCACTTCAAAATGGCTGTCATCTGAAAACAACTTTTATTCATTCCTGTTTTCCCTTTTATTGTATTTGTTACCCCAGTTTAGGCGTTTCTTTTTCATAGCAACTGTTGGCAATTGCTTCTTGCAGGGACTTCTGGCTTTTCTTCCAACTTCAAGAAGTCGCTTTCTTATGGTTGACGAATCCACGTTGACTCCTGCAGTTGCTAAATCTCTTTGAAGGTCCTTACTAGTTTTTCTAAGGTCTTTAAAAAGTATTTTGCAATATCATTTTGTCATCACGAGTGGTCGTTTTAAGCTTTCATTCATGCTGATCCTGCCTTTTAGTTGTGGTGACGTCACCATTGGTATCCATCATTTAAAAAATTCGCCCCACATTTGATTTTGACACATTCAGCTTCTCTCCTATTTTTCTTATTGTCATATTAGAGTGTTGTCATAGAGTAACAATTTGTGCCCTCTTTCTTGGAGCGATATTCATTTTATTGCAAGCAGGCATATAGTAATATGCAAAAATCAAAATAAAATTTTTGGCCACGAACAAGTTTACTTCATAATTTAAAATAAAAAAATCTTTTAATCTAAAAAATAGAGCATAAAAGCAGTTAATAGTGGTTCATATTCTTTACTTAGCTTATTAATTATCATTACAATACTATCTATCATACATTCCCTAAACTAACCTCAACAAAATTCTAAAAATGCAAAAATATAGTTTTGTCCAAATTAATTCGAACACTACTGTACCTGTCAGGGTCCACGACAACTGACCGCGAACCAACTGACGCCGATTGGCTGAGAAGGCCGATCATAAAAATATTCTACCACCTCAGAGCCATCTTGCCCAAACCCTCACTTAGAGACAAAATCACTAGTAACCGTTGGTTCGCAGTCAGATGACTTGGCTTAACGAAGCTCAGCTAAAAGTTAAGCAAAAACCTTCCAATCATGGTTGTCGAAAGTAACAATGCTCTAATGCGTTGCGCCAAACTGGCGATGTAAAAGGGACGAAGGGTTTGATAAGAGACACAATATATATATATACACATCAAGAAAAAATGTGTCTAAGAACGTACACAAATAATATCCATTGCGATTATTCACCAATGCGATATAATATACACATTTAGCCAAATAAAAACACTTCTTTCTAGAAGTTGAAAAGATTTGTTTTCAAACGTTTAGGCAAAAACTGAACAAAATTATAAAATTCTGACGATCAGTTGCTATGAAGAGAAAAAGTAGAAAAAGTTGGCGTAATAAATAACGAAAACTGCTACATGGAAATACAGTAGGCCTATGTCACCGTTTCTGTTGATGAAAAACAAAAACTTATGACACTTGTGAGGGTAAAAAAAACCAAAAAACACTGAAATATAATATTATATGCCAATCAGATTATGTTACTTGTAATACGCTTGACAATGAAGAAAAATAATATTACTAAACTGCTACAACACTACAGTTCACAGTGGTTAGCCGCAGGTCAGTATTAGAAAAAAAAACAAATTGAAGCTCAACATAAAAGGTGCAATGATATGTAAACAAAAAAAAAAAAAAAAACAGAGCTATGGCGTTAATTTTACAGAGGATTTTAAATAACAAGCACATTCCTGAATGCGTTTCAACAGCAAAGTCATAAAACCTTAATCACAACTGTGATTCAGAAGTATAGTGCAGAAATTCTGAACATGCATATTAGGGAAACAGTTAGTTTCTGCTTCACATATTCTTTCTCTGAGCTGATGGGCAGCATCACTAGGTATGCTCAAAGAGCCTTTGCATTCAAATAAAATCTGGCACATGGTTTGGTCACTTTCACCACAACCGCATAAAGGTGTATAAACTAAACATCAGGAAATTTGTCAAATAAAAAGGAATTCAGCAAATTATTTGGATAAAAAAAGCTTAAAAGTCTTAGTTTTTCGGTTAACAAAAGAATCAAAAGAGAGACACAATAATAGCTGCTTGTTGAAGTTTCACCATTCAGTGAAATAATATCCAAAAAGTATATATATTTCGTTACATTTTAAACTGATAAGTCTTACTCTACATTCTGAAACACCTGCTAGCATTGTAATGTATAGTCACTATAAGGCACAATAACACCTGCACACAGAAGTTTCATCTTTACATCCTTTGGCTACGAATCTAATGTTCGATTTAAAATATTTGAAAAAGTAAAAATTACTTGAGTCTTAACTAGGAAAGAAACAGTCCAAAAACTACAATTTTAAGCAAATTGAAAAACACTCTTAACTAAATGATAATTATTTGCCAAAGAGGTCACAACTGAATACCAAACAACAGTTACCTTTTGGCAAACAAACATACTGTTTTGAATTTACAAATATCAGTTAACCATGATACTTAAACTTGAAGCACTTAAAAACACAAAAGCTTCCAGCTGCATAAAATAAAAAAAAAGTTGACTATATCTGTTTCCTTATTTGATTCACATTACAGTATAGCCCACATAGTACACGCGCCACAGTAGATGGGGACTATTGCGCAGATGTTTGTGAATTTAACTTTCTAATGGTGCGTGCCATTTTCTCGGGAGGTGCAAGAGTGCATTGGTTGATTCTTTTCAACTCATTCTTAGCAAAGCAGTTGAATATTGCTTGCAGTATCAACACAAAATTATTGTGCCCTTGAGTACCGATTTGTTCAGCCAAAACTACATACGTGTCGGATTCCGCAAATTTTGTTGCAGCAAAAATAATTGCCGCCCTCTGATTTTTTGCAGACAACAGCTTACTTCATGCAGATTGCAAAAGAAACAGTTGCAATTTTACTCAGAATCGTGCGAAATTTTAAATTATTACTTTATTAGTATTGCTACTGGGTAGGAGATATCACCAATTGCTTTGCTTTATGTTTGTTCCGTGTTGTAAACAAAAAGATGAGAATGCTATTTGTATTCTTATTTATGACTTGACCAAAAGTTGTACGCCAGTATTCCACATGCAAAGAGCACATTATAACCAATTAATCAAACCACTTGTTCAGATTACCAAAAAATTATGAATGATAAGTTTTTTTAGCTAATTGTGCAGAGACTTTTCAATCCTTTCCGATAAATACTGCAATATTTTCTGGTTATTACAAGAAAGATTTTAGTGTATACTACAAAAGTTTATGTTTTAATTTTCATTACAGATGTTTTCAGTGAATCGACTGTTAGAGGTTTGGAATTTTACAGTGATAGTTATCCTTCTTTTAAAGACACTGCTAGATATATCAAATTTATTTTAAATATCTGGAAAATCATGTCGTTAAAATCTCCTTCAAAAGGTACGAGATGTATCTTGGTACTCTGCAATTTTTTACTCATCTACGACTATAGCAATGATTCAAAGATACGTCGTTGTCACAGGCTCATCAATATTGTTCATTTTACCAGACATAAAAAAGCCAGAGGTGATTGACTAAAAGCAGTACTTAACTATGGCATGCCGTTTTCAAATTACGTTAGGACGTCGAATCCAACTTAGAAACTCTTCCATTGGCTTAGAACACCACCGTAAATTCTAGTATTCTTGACATGCTATTTAATGAACTTTACATTGTGTTAAAGACTAAAAATTTTTTATCGCTAAATGTTTATGTGTAGGAATACGGAAGCATGATGCTGTTTCTGTGCTGCTTTGCAGTGCAATTGCACAACTGTATCTTTGCTAACGAATCTGCAAGAAGTAAGCTGTTGTCCGCAAAAAATCAGAGGGCAGCTTTATTTTTGCTGCGACAAAATTTGTGGAATCTGACACGTATATAGGCTAGTTTTGGCTGAACAAACCTGTGCGCAAGAGCACAATAAGTGAATAACTTTGTGTTGATGCTGCAAACAATATTCAACTGCTTTGCTAAGAATGAGTTGAAAAGAATCAACCAATGCACTCTTGCACCTCCTGAGAAAATGGCACACACCATTAGAAAGTTAAATTCACAAACATCTGCACAATCAGCAATAGTCCCCATCTACTGTGGCATGTGTACTGCGGTATGTGGGCTATACTGTAATGTGAATTGATCCTAAAGAAACAGATATAGTCAATATTTTTTTTTTTTTACGCTGCCGGAAGCTTTTGTGTTTTTAAGTGCTTTAAACTTAAGTAGCCTACCATGGTTAACTGATATTTGTAAATTCAAAACAGTAGGCCTACAGCATGTTTGTTTGCCAAAAGGTAACTGTTGTTTGGTATTCAGTTGTGACCTCTTTGGCAAATAAATGTCATTAGGTGAAGTGTTTTTCAATTTGCCTAAATTGTACGGTAGTTTTTGCACTGTTTCTTTCCTAGTTAAGACTCTAGTAATTTTTACTTTTTCAAATATTTTAAATCGAACATTAGATTCGTAGCCAAAGGATGTAAAGATGAAACTTTAGTGTACAGGTGTTACCGTATTGTGCCTTACAGTGACTATACAATGCTAGCAGGTGTTTCAGATTGTACACTAAGACATTTCTGTTTCTATATACCGGTACCTATCCCTGACCTGCTACTAACAGCTTACAGCTCACCTCTCAAGAAAACTGACTAGACTAGGTTATTCTTGCACTCACTAATGCTTGTAATACTAATAGCCTAAGCTTATGATATGCAGCATAGCCCAGGTAACCAATAATTTCATATAGATAGGCTTATGCCAACACTTTTTATGTTTATGCATATCGATATTAGGCTACTAGTAATTAATATGGCCTAAAGTTGTCAGCAAAAACTGCAAATTCAAAATAGGCTAATCCCAAAGCTTAATTCCATTAAAAGGATCTTTCCAGAAGGTCTACATTATAACAATTATTAGAGCAAACTCTGAGCCTCTATCACTTTTCGAAGCCTAGATCCTTTCTGCTCTAATGTGAAAGAAATAAAAATTGGGACTACCATTGAAATCAGTAGCCTTGTTCAACAGACCAAGTATATATAGTCCAATGCCTTAGCGGATTGCTTTTATAACCTGAGCAACTCTTCTAAACTTTATGTTTTCCTTGAAAAATTAAACTCACGAAAAAAACGGCAATTTCGCCTTGCCGTCTTAACTTACGCTAACCTGCTCCACTGCACACCAAGTACCTCTACGAAGACACTTCAGCTGACTAAAATAGCCCTTCTGTTGTCCACCAAAAAAACTGAAATCGCTGAAGCGAGCAATCCCGGCGTTCTATATTGATGGATTGCAGCTACGTCATAGCTTTTTCCCGCCAAAACGATTGGACGTCAAAATGCCATTACAAAGCATTGGACGTTACCGTAAATCAACGTATAATTCCTTCAGTGGGCATATTTAAAGAATTTGATTGTAAAGTAACACTTTTGTAGATAGCCTGGCCTTAATTGATAATTACCAGAAGCAATTTAAGCATCTTACATAGCTCAGCGGATCTGAAAAGTTACGCTTTTTGTAAATTCTCATCGTCCATTGCCTGCTATTGTCCACTTTGACCGGTTTTTAGCTTTGGTTCAAATCGTAAATTCGGCCATATCCTAAAACACTTAAAATTCTATGTCACAGCTGTAACACATGGCCGATTAATGGTTAGTTTAAGCACTATTTATAAATAATATTTAACATCACTAGCTCAAGTCGAAATAAATGCAAATTAAGACTCGATCAAAGTTACACCGTTACACTGAGACCAGTTAAGACATTAGTTTAAAGTTTAAATGACATATCTTCCAAATAATTCAATGAAAACAACTGTTAATGCATTTTGAGTCATAGCAATCAATAATCATAGCGATAAGCCGTAATGACTACACGAAATGCAAAAAATCACCAAGATCCTGCAAAATAGACTTCTGAAATTACAAAAGTTTAAAAATGCGCTAATTTTGTCACAAATAAAGGAGATACAATTGTTCCATTATGGCGCCATCAATAGTAAGCCATGAATTTGATTACCAAAATTAGCTACCACCATCCATATTACATGATTCTAATGGGTTACTTAACAGCAAGCCGGATTTACGTCACTGAAAAAAACCAAACAAAACCGAATTCTTACTGATCAAAATCTTGTTCAGTTTTTACAGGCTTTTGCCTAGCATTTAACTTTAGTGTTACAAAGAATCAACTCCTTTATAGCCTGAAAATACGCTCCATATCTTCGCTGTTAGTGTTTTTGCACGCATTTACATAGCACCGATTCGCGATTTTGACGTCCAGCGGTTTGGCTAGCAACGCGATGACGTCACGTGCAATCCATCAATATCCCTGGTCAAACCAATGAAAGATTCTACACTAGTTAGACAAAATAGCAAATTTAGAATCAGCCACAAAATACGCAGAAAAAGTTGTTTTGAATTTAAAATGAAAACAGGTGAAAAGTATCTTTCAATATACTGGTAATTATAAATTTAGACAGAAAGGTACGGAAAAAAAAAAAAGTCAGATCCAAACTATGTACACAAAAATACAAAAACTACAAATGTCAGATCCTGCTATATAGGCACAAAACACCAAAAGAGTGCTGAGTGTCAGGTTGAAGTAGCCTTCTTATTCATACACCCAAGAGTTGTTAGCACAGCAATTGTTAAGTTCACCTTCTTTAAACCATAAAGCTATTTCTTTCTTTGCTGTTTCCACAGAGTCAGATCCATGACATATGTTTCTCCCAATGTTAATACAATAATCTCCACGAATTGTTCCAGGAAGAGAATCAACAGGGTTAGTCTCTCCAAGCATTTTACGATCAGTTTTAACTGCTCCTTTTCCTTCCCAAACCATTGCCACAACTGGCCCAGACAACATAAATTCAACAAGTTTTGGGAAAAATGGTTTTGAACTGAGATCTGCAAACTGCATTTCTAGCAAATCTTTACTGGCAGTCGTCATTTTCATGGCACAAAGCCTATGACCTTTCTCCTCAAAACGGCAAATTATTTTGCCAACTAAACCCCGCTGAACACCATCTGGCTTCACTGCAATAAAATCTTCAAGAAAAAGTTGGATTTGACCAAAGAGGGGGAAGGCTTGAACCAAAAGTTAAAAGATTCCACCACCAACTATCACTAGGCCTACTGTTTAACCTCTTTTACCTTATTCAAATTTTACCTTATTCAAATCAACTAGGCCTACCGTTTAACCTCTTTTACTTTTACCTTATTCAAATAGAATCGATATTTACCTTATTATAGATATCAATAGAATTTACATTATTCAATTCACACATAGCCTGTCCTGGCAGCCCACCCAAACCTTCGAAACACACTCGAGGGCAATTTCCGCACTTGTCATCGTACCCTCTTCTGAGATTATTTTGATCAAAGTCTGAAAACAAGGTCACCTGGAAGAGGATTCTCGACCAGTATCACACTGGCAATCCACTTAGCTCAACCGCATTGCCCTAGCATCACTAAGCTTGGACACCATATATGACATCACATTACCAATTTACTACAAAAGTACGCTATATGCGTATTTCAAACTTGTTTGTTATCATCAGGCGTATATAATTGTGCAAATGCCTACTACAAATCACAAATAATTTGTCACCAAAATCGCAAATGATCTGCCACCAATAGCTAAAAATATTTGTAGTAGGCATTTACACAGTTATGTACGCCTGATGATAACAAACAAGTTTGAAATACGCATATAGCGTACTATTGCAGTAAATTATTATTGTGATGTCATATACTGTATGGTGTCCAAGCTTAGTGATGCTAGCGCAATGCGGTTGAGCTAAGTGGATTGCCAGTGTGATACTGGTCGAA
The DNA here is from genome assembly GCA_963965965.1 of Trididemnum nubilum. Classification (NCBI taxonomy): domain Eukaryota; kingdom Metazoa; phylum Chordata; class Ascidiacea; order Aplousobranchia; family Didemnidae; genus Trididemnum; species Trididemnum nubilum. The sequence goes on from OZ014479.1 coordinate 12,712,195, forward strand.
AATCCTTTTCCAGGTGACCTTGTTTTCAGACTTTGATTAGAGTAATCTGAGAAGAGGGTACGATGGCAAGTGTAGAAATTGCCCTCGTGTGTGGTTGAAGGTTCGGGTGGGCTGCCAGGATAGGCTACAAAGTGAATTCAGATGCTGATGAAACACTAGCCAAATGGAAAAGCAGATATGTGGGGAAGTGCTGCCTCACAGCAGTAAAAAAATATCTGTTGATATCAAAAAAACTAGCGCCCTAGCTTGAGCCGTTAAACAAAATGATTTTTTTAGCCCCATTTAGGAGGAGTTTCCGAAGGACTCGCCCAAAAAAAGTTTGGGATACAAAATTGCGTTTGCAGCTCAACAACTAAATCCAAAAATTAGATTTCGATGGTTTGTGGTTCAGGAAAAGAAGAGCGTACAAGATTTAGGAAAAAACAAGCAGGAAAAAAAAACAAAAAAAAACTTATCGCGGCCAAAAGTGGGTTAATTGGGATGAAAGAGTATCTTAAGACATATAACCGTGAGAAATATTTTTTGCCGTATTTAAGCCGTTTTTGAATAAAACCGCTTTTTACGCCAAACTTTCAGGGCGGTTTTTAGGTCCTAAAATCAAAGTCACAAAATTATTTCCCTCAAAATTTGGTACAAACATGTAAATTAATAATCTCAAACTGCTGTCAAATTTTCATGTAGCTAGACCAAACCATTCTCGAGTTACAAGCAAAAGTCTAAAATTTCGCTCCAGAGATGGAAACCGGTCAGGTCGACCGGCCGCGAAATTTTTTTTTCTACCATGGTTTTGCAGATTTATTACGTCACATCCGCATCCTATCCATACTCCGCGCTCACTTTGGCTTGATCCGCTGTATTCACAGGCAAATTAATGCAAGAGGTAGGTTAGCTTATAGGTTGGTGATCACAGGTAAATACGCCTAATATATGTTAGCGTATCTAGTTAGCCTAGTATCTAGATAGCGTCTGACAAGTTGTTGTAAGCATCACGGTTAAGCTGTTGACTCGAGTCTGAGCAATTGTTGCTATATTAGGCCTACTAGATACCGGTATAAAATTTAAATAATAGCCTAGTAATATCATACCAGGGATGTCTAATGTGATGGTAGTCAGATAACGATGATATTAGTGCAATTCAAAGTTTTAATCATGTTATGTATATTTACTTACTATTCGTAAATGGCAGATAATAGCCAAATAATTGATTTTTTGATACAGAATAGACTAGCTTACAGTAAACAGAGTCACTCTTGCATTCAGTTAATGTTATTGTTAGCCAGTCGGTTCATCTGTTCCATGGTCAGAGTAGCTACCGTAATAAGTAAATTAAATTTCTCCTAAGTCTAAACAAATAGCTTCTGGATTTTGGTAGGTCTCAGTAAGCTTTAGTAGCCTAGGTGAGGTATGCATAGGTGGGCACAAGTCCTTTAATTGTAATCCGTTAATAACGAAGCTAACTTTTTTATTAACTTGTTAATTCGTTAAAAAGTTTTTTCATGTTAACGGATTAAATTAACTTCCGTTGAGTGCTGCTAACGGACTAAAGTAACTTCCGTTAAGTTTTGTTAACTTCCGTTAAGGTTTTATTTGTATCTTGCACCATTCATTCATCGTACCGGTACAAACCAGTTTGCTCTGGTAACACTTGTTGCATATTAGCATGAGTTTTATAGAAGAAAGCGAAGAAAGGAGCTCTTTTTTGAAGCAAATAATAACCTGCAGCCTCAGAGGTCTATTATAGTTATTGCTGTTCCCAATTTCCAAAGATTTTCAGGTCGCAGCTTCGATTGTGCATTCGAACTTGTTTTTATCGTGAAATTAGATTAGACTGTAAAATGTAAACTACCAAAACACAAAAACACCACCAGAACAACAAAAAGACCACCAGAGCAATAAATCAGCTCAACAGCGTCAATACGTGTTCTAGAAGGGAGTGAATAAAAAGAAATGTAAATTACCGGCTAAATGCTAACGGATTAACGGACTTTATTAACTTCCGTTAATCTAAGTAGGTACGAGACAATAAATTTTTCTTTTCGTCCAAATTTCTTAATTTTAGATTCTTTCGAAAGAACTTTTAAACAGAAGCTCAGCAATGCAAAAATTTTAAAAATCGATTTAGAAATAAAAAAGTTATGGCCAAAAAACAATCAAAAATTTTGGTCACAGCTTTACCATTGAAGTCAATGCAAATCGCGAATTTTCGTGATGCCGCGAGACAAGAACGAAAAAAGCGAAAGCGAGTTTACTGAAGCATGACGAAGATTCTGCGTCCACGTTCAATTGGGAATACAGAAAAAAAAGCAACACGTTCCATCATTGCGTTTTTTGGATGACTGCTCAAGCCTTTTACGCAACTATGACGATTCAACGGAGAATTGTGAAAGGGCCGCGTTTAGGAAGGGCTGACTTTGTTATGTTTGAAAGTCGCGTCGTAATTGCTGCGGATTTTGTGAAGTTCACATATATTGATGTTGCTATTTTATCGAAATCAACTTTCATTCAATAAACGTTGCTGAAAGTTGTTGTAGCGCATATTTATCCTCCTGTCACCGGACAACGTCAGACGCTAAATCTTGGACGATTCGCGTTTTTTTCATTGCAATAACTACTTCGTGGTCGGAGGAATCCGCAACTGCTTAAGAGTTTCCAATGACTCAATGCTCCTGTAGATTTCTTCGAATTCTTGTCCACTAAATTTGCTGGTTGTTTGAACCCACCAAGCAGAGATAATCTGAATCATCGTAAAGCGTCTTATCCAAAGACGTAACAGCGTGACCAGGGTGCGGGTTGAACTCAGTTGAAATACACTTCAAATTTTGATCGATATGTTTGATTTTTAAAAGTCGCAATCGTTGCGGATTTTTGTTCTTTGTGATAATCTGCAAATCACCGCAAAATAACCTTTTTGTGTTTTTTTAATTTTCTCGTTTCTGAAATATTAGTTTCATGTCGAGCGGTAACGCGTTCGTCCCTGTAGCGGGAGGTCTGAGGTTCAAATCTCGGGCCAGTCAAATCGGACACTGTGTTGCCAACAACTCGCCACCGTTGCAACATTTCTTCGAATGGAGCTGTGTTACCCATAGGCGCAATGACGCGGAGATGGGCCCCGCCAACCCGTTACACTTTTAGGCGTAATACAGCTAGTATAATGAAAGATTTGATTTGATTTGGGTAAGTTTTTTTTCTCCTTCCGATACCCGTAAACTCCTACACAAGCTAAATCTTATAGTTTCAGTGTTTTAGTTTAATACAAAATTTTATTAAAATTTATTTCCTTGAAAACTTGTAAATGTTTGGTTGAAGCTACTTATTTTCTAAAACTTTCACGAAATTTTAGCCAAATTTGTTCTCAGCCAAAAGCGTTTGCCAGAACGTGCAAAAAGAAGTAAGACTCAGAGCACTTTATTGTCGATTGTTAAAGCTACCGGCCAGTTGATCAAACGCAAAAGCATTTGTCTCTAGAGTGGCAGAAATGAGGTTAAAATCTCGAACAGGTCAAATCGGATAGTGTTTCCAACGGCTCGCCACCGCTGCAACATTTCTTCGGAAGAAGATGTGTTGCCCGCAGCTGCAATGACGCAAATATAGGCCCCGCAAACTCGTTACACACTTCAGCGTAATACAGCAAGTATACAGTAATTAAAGATTCGCTTGAATTATTTTGTTATGTACAGTAAGTCAGTAATAGAATTACTTGCCATTGAAGCTTTTCCGAATAAAATTGCTTCCATCTAAAAGTGCTTTGGCAAAATATTTTTCACTAGATGACGATAATGAGTAAGCTTTTCATCGATCGCGCGAGCTTAAACAATTTGACTGCTCGAGCCACAATTATGATTGAGGTGTATGCTTTTTTTTCTTTTTCTCTTAAATGAAAAAGTGCTATCTGGCAACGGGCAGCAAAAATAATAAAGCTACATTTTTCAAAGCTTTCTTAAAAAAAAAACATCTGGCGATACAAAATAGTCTTCATTCATCTACAGTATCATCAACGATGAAAGTGAATATATTTTCGTACGGGAACGTTGTGCTCAGCGATTCTCCAAAAGTGTAAAAGTTGAAGCAATTTTACGCTTTCCAAAATATCGTAATAATTATTTAACTTTTTCTACAACTTTGAGGTAGCTCTTCTCTAACTTATCTGGTTTCTCATGGAAAGGTTTTCCCAACAACACAAGGTACTGCATTCAAAAGTCTTTGAAACATATTTAACCAAAATTGACAGCCACTTGGATAAAAATGAAAGTTTATTTCAGAAAGAAAAATAGCAAGCACAGCGCAACGTCGATAAATTTAGCCCGGTTTCCCCTAGCTGCTTCAGCCATGATTTGCGCAAATTTTGTCACAGAAAATGTGACTGTATTTCCACCTGAAAAATCAAAATAAATTAATTATAATAGCAGAAGACATAATATTTAAACTTAACAGAGTTGCAAACAGGCCGACTAGTTCTGGCCCGAACCCGAAAACTAATTTGAAGCCCAAATCGAGCCCGAAAAAACCCGAAAGTTAAGTTAGATCTGAAGAATTTAGCCATGTTGCCAAGTTATTTTGATTATACTTTTGAGCACCTAAGACAAAAAGCACGTCTCAGGCCCGAATTATGCCAGAAATTTTTGTCAACTTTAGGCCCGAACCCGACCCGAAACGCGCGATCCGTCTTACAACCCTGAAACTTAAGTACTCTCAGTTTACTTGGAGTTGACTTTGATAAAACGTTTAGTCAACACAAGCCGGAACCGCTTCGCTCTATTGGAGCTCGCCACGTCTCCCAATTTAGACATTTTTGGAAAACTTCTTCACTGTCGGTTCAAATCCTCCTCCTTTAGTAAAGTACCAAACCAGGCCCCAGCTTCTGATTTTCCATTCTACGATATACCTTTCGCATAAAAAGTTCTTTTCGAAAATTGCTAATGACGTTATTGCATATGATTAGCAGTTTGCGTTCCTCCAACCAAAAATCTTGGCTACGCCTATGTACTGGCCTAGTTGCATGCCTGAGAAAAGTTTTATGCTTTGATGAAATTGCAGAGTTGAGGCCAAATCATGATGACTTGAGGCTTTATATTACTTGTCTAAAATATTCGACAATCATTTTAAATATAATTTATGGACTATGATGCTAACAGTAACAGTGTGCAAAGGTCAAGTTTGAAAAATAAACATGTAAACTGGTATTACTTCAAGCCTGAAAACTACACTTTGTGGTGCATACAATTTTGCCAATCATTTATACCTCTTTGCCGTCCAAAAAATCCTCCTTTTCTTCCGGCACCTCGTCTTTTTCCGCCTCCTCTTCTGTTGCCTTTTCTTATTTCGCCTCTTCTCTTGCCACCGCTTCTTTTTCCTTTCTTGCCACCTCTTCCTCCTCTACTGTTTCCTCCTCTTTTACCGCCCCTTTCAGCGCCTCCTTGTCTCCTACCGCTCCTTCCACCGCCTCTCCGTAAAGCTGCTCGTCCATCTCTTTGCCCTTCACCCATTTCTTGAACTTCCGCAACCTGCTCTTCCATTTCTTGTATTCCAGCCTAAACAAAAAGCTAAATTAGTGCAAATGCAAATTACAGGAGGCACTGAATGCATTATGTTCAATACCCATCATACAAAATGTTTAATGTAAAATTAGCAGAAATGACCGAGAAATTAGTAGTTACTATAAATCGACAATATTTTACGAGTACGACGTTGCAAATAATGTAAGATTAAGATACCAATAAAAGCTTTTTACATGTCCTATCCTATCCAAATTTTTTCATGTTTCATCTTTTCAAAGTAATATAAAACTAGAATGTTAAATCGCACGCGATATCCGAGGACTTCGCGAAAATATCAAACTTTACTGAGCTAAAGAACTTCACTCTACTTACTTATAAACAAAACTTATAAAACAAACCTTTGTTGAAACATATATTTCGACAGTATCCTTTTCCTCCAATTACAATAACAAAAAAGACATTCCACTATATACAACAAAAATAAAGAGCGGAGGCTTGATGTAGTTTTGCAAAGTGTCTTTCTCCAGGACGTTGTTGTGGTGATTCACCAACGTCCAACATGTACGAGTTATGCTTCGATGCAAATGGTTTTCTCCACTTAATACGTCTTATCTAAAAATACTTAAAATAAACCAAAATAAGCTGCACTTCATGCCATAATCGCTAAATGAAAAGTCTTTATATAAACCAAGACCAAAAAAACAGTAACGCAGAGAAAATTATCAAAATGCAAAAGAATGGCATTTTGTTTTTAGTAACACTATAAAGTACTAAAACAGCTTCCAAGCTTTTTTTATCCTCTAAAAGCAATAATCTTTATTGTTTTTAGTTCATATACGAAGAGCTTCCTGTAAGAATGTCAGAAATCCTTTTGTTAACATCGCAAAAGAGGGGCAGTTGTTTGCTTTATGCGAGAGTTTGTATATCCGCGAGCATTTTATTACAGAATCTATCTCATTTCGACTCCAACTTTTGCATTTGTTAGGGTGATGTAGAATATACTGTAGAGTGATAGTCTGGAATGGTTCTTCAGCATCCATTGCAGAATGCAAGCCAAGTATAAATTCAGTATTTTGGATCCTTTTTTCCAGCGCATTTGACTGTAACTGTCAAGGTTTGTGATCAAGGTGTTGACAACTTGGGGTAATGCGTTGCCAGAAGAGATTTTTGTATAGCTAAAAACAGAAATTCGTATTTTTCACCAAATGTAATTACAGTTTTGATGATAACTTTTCATCAGTTAATTAAGTCTAGTGTAAATTGCTGAATATACACGCTTTTTTATAAGAATCACTAAATTTTGGATTGAGATTGGCTGTTTTTATGTTTTTTTAGAATTTTTTTTTTTTTTCTTAATTCGTTCATAGCAAGTTCGTTTTTTTAATTGCAAAAATGCGTGAGTGCCAAGGCGGGAATTGTTTTCAACGTGGTCTTTAATTTTGAGCAAACGTATGCCTCGTTGTTGTGCAAGACTGCTTCTACAAAAAAGAGTAAAGTTACTGTTATTTTCTTTCAGTAAGTGTTGATCAGAGCTTCTTAGTGTAATCTTCTGTGGCGAGTCATCCATTTTTTTATAAATAAAAAAAAGTCGTTTTAAACTTTCATTATGCTTGCCATCAGAGGTGGAGTCGAGGATACAAGGCTCGAGGCCAAGGACACCAAAAAAATTCGAGGCCAAGGACAGCCCTTCCGAGGACAGACCCTTTCGAGGCCAAGAACAGAAATGCTTTAGGCCAAGGACTAAGAGCACAAGCGCAAGTGCTATCCAAAAAAAAAGGTCTTCAAAATTTTTTTTCAGCCGATCTCAAAAAAAATTGTCTCAAATTTTTCAGGCGATCTACAAAATTTAAACAATTCAACAAATAGTGCTGTACTCGAGTCCAGGACAGGGCAATTTTTGAGGACTTGAAGCTTCAAGGCCAAAGACTTCAAAATGTGTCCTCGAGGCCAAGGACGTCCTCAAGAACTCCACCTCTGCTTGCCATATTACATCAAAGCATCTTACGAGTAACCACTAACGAATCGGCGAAGGCTATCGTCAAGGTACTGGTTGCAGCATATACATGCTGGGCTACATTCAATTGCGCTACCAGGGGTTGGGGCTTTTTAATTTTTAAGTTTTTCAAACGTGAACAAGCTCAAGTGTTGATGTCTTTGTCAACTGACACTTTTCAATTATTTTATCAATCGATACAGCTAATGGTACTCTACACAATAAGCATTTTTTTTTTGTTAGCATCCTTCTTTGCTATCTTATAGTGAGCAAGCAAACTTTTTTAGCTAATCTTCACCCAAACTTCTCTTATTAGGGGCCGGCCTGCATTGTGCCTATAATCGAAAATGTACGAGCGTATTTTCAGTTCCTTTTAAACAGAAATTCGGTACGCCTGTCGTACCACCTTTAGTGTAAAACTGCCAGTTAGTTAAATTAAACAAAGGACACGCGCGTACGCTCACGATTTTACGCACAGTGTAGACTGGCACTTAAAGTTTTCAGCATTTCGCCGTCAAATTTTTGAATTACAGTAAATACGGCTTTTCGATCTCAAAAAAAGAACGAGAATGGGTCGTTTTGGTTCGCTGCAAATTAGCCTGATAAATATATTCAAATTACTTATTTGCTTTTTATACAAACAAATTAATGTCAAAATCCAAGCACATTCAGCATTTGAATTTTCATAAATGCAATTTTTATGTTTGCAGTTTGAACTGAGGTTTTTTTAACCTTATTTTACAGCTGTGGCGATAGCTCAGTAGTAGAGCGTCGGGTTAGTGATCGAAAGGTTGCTGAATCTCGGTTCGATTCTTGAACTAGCAATGCGTCGTTGTGTCTTTGGTAAAGATACTTCACACTTATTTTCCATTGCAGCCAAGCAGTCTACCCGTTGTGGTGGCCCAGCCTGACGAAAAACTTGCCAAAAAAAAAATCAAAAAAAGATACTCTGCGTTGGTGTAGTTAGTTAGATGTACTCAGAGTGCCTGGTTCATACGAACAAACAAAACAAACCCTATTTTACACTGATGAAGGTATTTTTGGGGACCATTTTTGCCCACTCCCTTTTTTGTTTTTTTCTTGTGATAATTTCCTTCAGCAAAAAGCTTTGTATTTTAGTCAACTAGAGTCAAAATACATAATAATAACTTTTGAAAATTTGAGTTGTTAGGTAACAGATAGGTTTTCGATTTTGAGGTTTTCCGAAGTCACTTTCCAAAATCTGAGCATTTTTTGGCCAATATTTAACTTAAAGACGTCAAAAGACGTTTTTGTGACGTAACTAACTTGACTTAGGAATTTTACGTTTTAGTATCAAAAAACAAATTTATGTAAAAAATTTAAACCTCATGTGACTTCATTACAAAACGAAGTCTTCTTTGGAAAATATGGATATGACGTCACAAAGACGAAATTAGTAGAAAATAATTTGCGGATTGCAACAATTAGAGAGAGGCTGTAGCCTATAAGCTGGTACCGATAGGTACATTACAATCTTTTTAAGTTAACTGTGAGTTTCAACACCGTTTTAAATCACTATAGCTGCCACGTATGGTTGGTTGAAATTACGTGGTTCATTTCTGTGGATAAAGGTATGGTGCAACGGAGCTCCAGAGATGAGGTAAAGAATCCGAGATTCTCTAGTTTCAAAATCTTCCATCAGACAGCTTGGATCAAGTGCATGAGTATAGATAAGCGAATACGCTAAAAACAAAAATCGTTGTAGTAAAAGCTAACTATTTAACGAGAAACGTTATTTTCTTTTAGACACATTGTGATCTTTAGTTTGCCTGCGCATGCGATACAAATGAGGGCAATCGAGATAGCTGTGAGTTGGTTAAGTGCTTACGTTAGTCTGAAATTCAAAGCTCGGTTCAGTCAAACCATAAACAGTCTATGATTAAATCAAACACAGTATTGTCAACAACTTGTAACCTCAGCGACATTTTTTTCTTTACAACTGTGTTGGATAGGCGAAGTACCACGGAGATGACTCACATCGACTCGTTACACGCTTTGGAGTTTGGAGTTATTCAGCAAGTATGCTAAAACATGAATTTGATTTGATCCAATTTTTTGCGTTTAATTGAAAACAAAAATAATGCTTTTCCTCACAAAGCGCCCTATGTTTTACAACGTCAAAATTTAGTGATCTTGAAAGATTTGAAGTTGGCTACAGAAGTTGTTTAGCGCACGACAAATTAAAACTTTTTTTGACTTGCTGTATATGGTATCAGCAGTAACTCTGGATAATAGTTTCTTGATCTTGCCAGGACAACGACGTAGGACAATGACGAGCTCGAGCAATGGCTTTTGCTTTTTGAATCTGGGCAAACAAAATCCTCGTTAAAACAGATATTTCGACAATAACCTTTTTTTCCGATTGAAACACAGAAACAAAAACTTTTGATCTGAAAATGCCAAAATGATTTTTGAATTTTGTAACTTACATGATCTTGACCAGAAATTTGACTCACTATCCTTAGTATCAAATCTACACCCTAACCAGCACACTGCAGTATTTTTTGAGAAGAATTTTATACCAGCACATGAATGAACAGTTCTACTAATTTTTCTTAAAATCTAAGAACTAAATTAAACAATGCCTGCCCTAGCAATTAGCATGGAAAAAGATACGTACACAAACAAAATTTAGAAACAAAAAATAAAATTCTTATAAATTTATAAGTGATATTACAGAGTCTAACTTTACGATGACTTCACATTGAAAACTTTAAAAATTTACTCAACTCTATGCTTTCCAAAACACTAAGAGTAATGTTTAAAGTCAAACAACTATTTACCAAAAATCATCTACTTCATTTGCACATTGTGCTCTTTCTAGTTCATTTTAACAGCTGGGAGGTTATTCGCTCTCAAAGTTTAAAGGTTTCAAAAAGTTATCAAAATAATCAAGTAACGTCAATCAAAAAGCAATGAGCAATTCTAACAGTTTTTCTCTTTATCATGAAATAACATAGAGCAATCTTTGAAATTTCCGCGACTTTATTACATCAGCCGAACTTAACACTATCCACGGCCAAAAATAAGTACGCATTTTACAACTATTCTTATTGGGACTTCGCGCGAGCGTTTTAACGAGGGCTTTGTTTGTAACTGCAATTTTGTTTTAACGAGGGCTTTGTTTGTAACTGCAATTTTAACAATTGCGCTGGCAAGCGAGAATTCAACTAGCTCCTTAAAAGTTGAAACGAGATCTAATAGATATTTATAGATGCATTTTCTGGACATTTAAATTTTGAAAGCTGTTAAACATAAACTTGACTAAGTTAATGCAACATTATGAAATTCGAAAGCGATGTATTTTAGGTATGACTGTCAACAACCATAAACACGCTAAACGCAATTGTGAAGTTCTTTAGTTCAGTAAAGTTAAACACATTCGCGAAGTCCCCGGATATCGCTTGCGATGTCATATTCTAGTTCTGAGAACGCTATTTAGCAGTGCGACCCAACGGCCAACATATCAGATATTGTTCAGTATATTGTATTACATCCATTATTCAGCACAAAAGCTTTCTTAATAAAATTGTTCAAAAACTTTAAAGAACTAGTAGAAGATTTTTTCAACGTCACAAGAGACAGCTTAGTAAAAATACTCGGCCATACAGCTTAAATCTAACAAAGCCATTAAGCTCAACTACTTCAACGTGTTAAATGTTGCAGTAATCCCATAGGTTTTACTCTTCTACTTTTTTGTTATACCAATTCATCGTGAGAATTTAACGTACAGTTTGAAGGTCCATTTAAGGGCAAATTGTCCAACATGGCATTGCCAAGTTTGCCATGTTTTATCTTTATCTTATATTAGCTTACCGATACTCTTTGATTATGTCTAGCTAGAGCACTATGCAATAAAGATTTAAAAATTTTAAGGAGCCTATTTGGCATGGTCTCCTCAATGTGGCCCGTTCAGTTTGTTATCTTTAATCTTTGATTCATATTAACTTATCCAATAGCTTTAGTTTGTTTAGCTTTTGATGTTAATGGGGGGAGGTGCCAACGCAATTGGAGCACCCTATAGTATGAGATCCTTATACTCGTATTTTTCATATTATATTTTTATCGATATTGAAAATTTTATTTGTCTAGCTTGAGTGGTTAAAACTTTTGAAGGACCCGTTGGAGGAGGACTCTCCAATTGTGGCACTTCAAATTAGTGATATTTTATTTAAGTATTGTGATTTTATCTTTCTTTTATATTTACCTATTCTGGAAGTTTCATATGTCTAGCTTGAATGATTGAAAAGTTTGAATTCTGACTGACCCCCGTTTTGGTGCCACAAACGTTTTGTCAAATTTTATTTTTTCTTCATATTTGCTAGTGTATCCTGAAATTGTGATGTGTCTAGCTTACACTAGTAAAAAGTGTGAATTTTGGGGTCCTCATTTGAGGGGTACTCCCATTGTGGTACTCCCAAATTCTGTCAAATTTTATCTTTTCATATTTGCCTATTCTGAAAATTTCATCAGTCCAGGGTGCGTGGTTCAGTTTTGAATTTTGGCGTCCTTGTTTGAGGGGGATCCCTTCATTTTGGTACCACCAAATTTTATCTGTATCCCCGATGCAGTAACGTCCAGACCAAGTTCTGACTTTGATGACCCCAATCACATCGATCATGTTTTTAGTACTTTCAACTCAATACACCAGAAAATCAAGTTTACAAAAGAAAACGAAGAGAACAATGAATTGGCCTTCTTGGATGTCCAAATCACAAAAGTTCGGATTGCATTTAAACATCAATATTTCAAAAAAATACCAACCTAGGCATCTACACAAGATGGGACAGTTATGTTCTGAATCGATACAAACAAAACTTGGTCTGGATGTTACTGCACCGGGGATATAGTATTTGTATTTTGTAATAGTGCACAGTTACGAAAAAAAGAATTTCAAATAATTTCAAATCTTCTCGAGAAAAATGGATTTCTCTTGAACTACACAAACCGGCAAATCGAACACTTTCTTGCCAAAAAGCAGTCGAAAAAACCCAAAACAGACAAGAAGGACGACACAAAACGGATTTTTATGAAACTTCCCAACATAAAAGAAATTAACAGCCATATACCAAAAGAAATTAATGTTTTTTTTTTGAAAAAAATTAGACTTTCAAGTTATATTTATTGTAATCAACGAAACGTTCAACTTAAAGCGTTTGTTTACCTTCAAAGAGCGCCAAAATAAGTTACATCTTTATTTACACTAGTGTGGTTTATCGTATCACATGCAGCTGCAAAAGCACGTATATTGGTCAGACTTCCAGAAATCTAATCACTCGGTTAAAAAATCACGACCCCACTTCGCCAACTAGACAAGATACCGATGTATCCAAACATTTGACAGATAACCCCGATCTTGAAATTGATTTTGACAAAACAGAAATAATGGCCCAAACCAATCACTGGCGAAAATTATTGATCACCGAAACATAACTAATTCAAAAACACAATCCTAACTTAAATGTTGACAGGACCTCTATACCACTGTATTTGTTTAACACATGAGTAATATGAATAATTCTCTCCCCTGCTGCTGCTTCGTTTTGATGCTTTAAATGCTTGTGCTTTGTGTTTTTCGCCATTCATTACTTTGGACAATGGGAGAAGTAGTTTCACGAAACGTCAAGATATGTTTCCAGTCATTTTAGCTTTGTGTTTTCTATTAAAGCATTTAGTTGCGTTTACAATAAACCTTCAATTTTTTTTCCCAGCTGGTTTGTCAGAATCGATCAAGTTTTTTCACGATCTGCAATACTATGAGGATTGAGGAGCAAATAAACAAAACAAAACTACAGTATATTCTACGTTATATCATTCTAACATCCTGTCAGCTAAGCTTCGCCCCAAGCATACAAAACTCTTCTAGAATTCGATCATAAAGACAAGACAAATTTATTTCATTGCTCAGTAACAGCACCAAGTAGAAGTTATAATTAGCATTCGTTTAAAGAGGCAACAGAAAAGTTGCGAAACACTTTACGGTCATCAAGTCAAGCAACCACCCTCTTGCCAGAGGCAAATTATATGCCACGAAACCCGACATAAGGACGCAGACACAAGGGCACAGAACTTAAGGGTGCAGTACATAAGGCCGCAGTACATAAGGCCGCAGACATAATGGCTTAAGGAGGCAAGAGCGCAAGGACATAAGGCGGCAGCGGCGTAAATCTGTAATATGCGCTAACAACCACCCTCTTGTCAGAAAGATAATTTATAAGCCAGTATCATGGATGGTTTTCATTACTTTGTCTAAGTGAGGTGCAACATTTTGACGATTTCAAAAAACTACCACCCGACATCAGCACGAACCTTTTCATGTTGCCAAAGCAGAGATCTGCCGCTGTCATGAAAAAGAACAGGCAAACTGCGTAAACAGAAAATCTTTTATCCTAATATTTGTACAAAGATAATACGAAGTTTTTGTAGCAAGATTTGAATTTTTTGTGCGAGAATGCCCTAATATTTGCGGTAATGCAATTCCAAATCTTGACAACCTGATATCAATGCAAAGTATCAATGTGATTACATTAGAACTATTGCTATTAGTGTACTATCACTATTATTGCATTAAAGTTTGTCATCATTAAGTACTAAAAAAGTTTTATTTAGTTTTCATGAATGGAAGTATGTAGCAATGTAATATACGCTTTTTTCCCAAGAACAATTTCATAAAAACACAAGGCTCATAAACGCTCATAATGCAATAAAAAAGATATTAAGATAATGCCAGCCAGCCTCTGCATAAACTAAACCGTTAAGATAGAAAACACGAGCCAAATATAAAAATCAAAATCTGTATTCACTAATTCAGTGCCACATCGTGGAGAAATCATCAGATTATTGCAATCATTGCCTGAAGACCGTATACTGTTTTGTTCTTGCAGCTTTGACCATCGACAAAGCTATTAGTTTTACACAACACAACTTTTTAAATAAAAGTAAGAATGAATGAATTAATGTTGCTTTATTCTCCAACAAAATTTAAAAATAATTTTGAAAACAAATGAGGCGGAAAACTCATATAATTACAACTAAAAGTTGAAGAACAGCTAGCCTCAACCCAAAGTTTATCAATTTTTATAAAACTAAAAGCGTACTCATTCACATTGAAGCGTTGTCATTTGTTTTATCACATTCAAAATCAGTTGTTGCTTACAATAATACTGATAGTGTGACACTCGTACACTATGCCAATTAGTATTAACGATTTAATCGTATACTCGTAGTACTAACTACATGTTTTTCAGACTTAACGATAACTGATAATTTTCGGGCTTTTTCGGGTTTGGTTTTCCAAATTCATCTTCAAATCATTTTTCGGGTTCGGGCCTGAACAGTGAACTAATCGGCCCTTATAATGTTGTATAATTCCGGTTTCGGTACTGTTACCGTGGTTAAGATTCAAACTGCGTGTGACTCAACGAGGTGCGACAACACAAAACACAAATTTTCGATAACTCCATATCTTGGTATCAAATCAAAAGCAATAAATTAAGATTTCAGAACACAATCATTGCTGGTTGCAAAAAAGTTTGAAAAGTAATTGCGAAAAATTGTTTAAAAATTAACTTACTTTAGAGAAAGCATTCATTTCCGTCTCACGTTTCAGATTTTTGTAGTACTAGTGCAACGACTTATCCAGCAAAGCCCGAAATTTCTTCCGCTGTAGGTCATAATTCCAGGATTTTCTGATTTCCTGAGCTGTTGCTGCAAGTTTTCTTCCACTTTTTAGTTACACCAAGAAAAGATGCCCATTTTTTAATTCGGGTTTAGCTACTGAAGAAACATCGGCGAAGTAATAATGTTCGGTCAGAAACTTCATTTTGATTCCAACATTAGACCCAGTTTTATTTATTTTCTCTGCCATCAATTTTGCCATCAAATTCAAACTTTGCCAATCCCAATAGAATTAAAATCACTAGAATGTCTTGTTTCAATTGTTGTAAAGAAATTCAATAAAAATAAAACACACTAAACATAAAATTAACTAACCAATAATGCAAAAGTTAATACTATAATCATTGATAGGACACGGATTATCAAAAAAAACTAAAAAAATAAAATCCAGTAAGTTTGATGATTAAGTTCAGTAAAATTACTGCTATTATCCAACTAAATAATCAAACTTGAAACAACTGGACAATTGAGTGAGATAATGATGGCTAAACCAAACACATCTCATACTCATAGTCATATCTGGAACGGGAGGTTTACATCGTTTGGTTTAGTGTTTATTTCGGTGTAATAGTTTAGTGGTTCACATCCATTTCGTTTATTATCTTTGAAATTAAAAAATTATCTGGCTCGTTCTAACAACAAATGTGACCAGTGTTGCCAATGCCATAGCTCTACAATTTCACGGCGACAATTTCTAGAAGAAAGAATCTGTTCCCAGGTACAATTAGGAATTGCAAGCTTGCGATGATTTAATCATTAATGGAGCATTGCAAGTGCAATTTCTATCACACTACGGTGTAACAAAATGAAGAGAGCAACCAAAACTTAATCAATGATTTTATCATTATATAAAAAAATTAACTTTTAAACTTGAAATTTGGTTTTAGTTTTCTTTCTGCGATTCCTAACTATTTTTTTTTACTGAAGTTAAACGCATCAAAACTTTTGAAAATCTTAAAACCGATATTGAAATTCAGTCGCTCAGTGACAAACTGCAAACGCGTGACGTAGATCATTGCTCTGGCAATACTTCGTAGCTGTCTCGCAAGAAAATGAAAACCGCACAGTGGGAGTTTATTGTATCTTATGAGACACAATTAATTGCTCATAAACAGTAGTTTGCAAAGTAACACAAAAGTATCTGCATCCTCTACGCCTACGGGTGGTAAATGGCAAAATTACCATGAAGTATTCATTCCATTCCATTTTCTATTAATTATTTAAGATCACCAACCGGTAACAGTTATCTGGCTGTTTTTGAAGCATTGCCACAATTTTGATTATTCGAAATGTTTTTGGCATAACTAAAGTAGGAAAATATACTACAATAACGTTTAATCAAAAACTTATGAGCAGATAATTCAATTTTAGTTCATTTTGTATTCAAATCTTGCCTTGTGGGGCCAAAAAAAATAGCTTCGATTTGCAATCAAATAAATTAAGGTAACAAAATCGTTAACATTAACATATATCAAATTCAAAAAACGATTCTCGAAGTAAGTTTTACGGCAAAAAAAATACAAACTTAAAAACACAAAAACAAGACGGTTAAAGGAACATTTTACTGCACCACTTATCAAACCATATAATAGTTTGGCCCTGATAAACATGGAAAATAAGCCAAAAATAGAGAAAAACATACAAAAATGCTTCTTTCATGTGTTTGTCACCATTTTTTGCATTTCCAGCCACTTTTAAAGATTAACGCGCATAAATGGAACGTTTTGGTTACTGTCACACATACATTTGAAGATAACCAACAAAAGTTGGCGTACTGGTGAAATCAATCTATATTACACTTTAAAAGTGTTTTCGTTACTTTTTGACATCTAATCCGGAAGTTAGTGGGGGTCATTCTGTGGTCGTTTTCAATGATTTTACACAAAATACACCAAAATCCGCCAGAATATCGTCTAGTTATAGCATTGAAACAAATATTCCAATTGGAAACCATACCTTGCATTCATTCAAATCATGTTTTCAATTGTTTGTTTGGAAATGTTTGTTTGGATGTTACATTTATGCGGTTTATCACTATTTTTTGCATTTCCAGCCACTTTTGAGGATTAATACGCGTGAACGGAACGTTTTCGACTACTGTCATGCACACATTTGAGGGTTTCCGACAAAACTTTGCACACTGGTCCAAATGGATCCATATTACACCCCAAAGCAGTTTTTGCAACTTTCTGACATCAAATCCGGAAGTTAGTGGGGGTCATTCTGTGGTCGTTTTCAATGATTTTGCACAAAATACACCAAAATCCGCCAGAATATCGTCTAGTTATAGCATTGAAACAAATATTCCAATTGGAAACCATACCTTGCATTCATTCAAATCATGTTTTCAATTGTTTGTCTGGAAATGTTTGCTTGGATGTTACATTTATGCGGTTTATCACCATTTTTTGCATTTCCAGCCACTTTTGAGGATTAATACGCGTGAACGGAACGTTTTCGACTACTGTCATGCACACATTTGAGGGTTTCCGACAAAACTTTGCACACTGGTCCAAATGGATCCATATTACACCCCAAAGCAGTTTTTGCAACTTTCTGACATCAAATCCGGAAGTTAGTGGGGGTCATTCTGTGGTCGTTTTCAATGATTTTGCACAAAATACACCAAAATCCGCCAGAATATCGTCTAGTTATAGCATTGAAACAAATATTCCAATTGGAAACCATACCTTGCATTCATTCAAATCATGTTTTCAATTGTTTGTTTGGAAATGTTTGCTTGGATGTTACATTTATGCGGTTTATCACCATTGTTTGCATTTCCAGCCACTTTTGAGAATTAATACGCGTGAACGGAACGTTTTCGACTACTGTCATGCACACATTTGAGGGTTTCCGACAAAACTTTGCACACTGGTCCAAATGGATCCATATTACACCCCAAAGCAGTTTTTGCAACTTTCTGACATCAAATCCGGAAGTTAGTGGGGGTCATTCTGTGGTCGTTTTCAATGATTTTGCACAAAATACACCAAAATCCGCCAGAATATCGTCTAGTTATAGCATTGAAACAAATATTCCAATTGGAAACCATACCTTGCATTCATTCAAATCATGTTTTCAATTGTTTGTCTGGAAATGTTTGTTTGGATGTTACATTTATGCGGTTTATCACCATTTTTTGCATTTCCAGCCACTTTTGAGGATTAATACGCGTGAACGGAACGTTTTCGACTACTGTCATGCACACATTTGAGGGTTTCCGACAAAACTTTGCACACTGGTCCAAATGGATCCATATTACACCCCAAAGCAGTTTTTGCAACTTTCTGACATCAAATCCGGAAGTTAGTGGGGGTCATTCTGTGGTCGTTTTCAATGATTTTGCACAAAATACACCAAAATCCGCCAGAATATCGTCTAGTTATAGCATTGAAACAAATATTCCAATTGGAAACCATACCTTGCATTCATTCAAATCATGTTTTCAATTGTTTGTCTGGAAATGTTTGTTTGGATGTTACATTTATGCGGTTTATCACCATTTTTTGCATTTCCAGCCACTTTTGAGGATTAATACGCGTGAACGGAACGTTTTCGACTACTGTCATGCACACATTTGAGGGTTTCCGACAAAACTTTGCACACTGGTCCAAATGGATCCATATTACACCCCAAAGCAGTTTTTGCAACTTTCTGACATCAAATCCGGAAGTTAGTGGGGGTCATTCTGTGGTCGTTTTCAATGATTTTGCACAAAATACACCAAAATCCGCCAGAATATCGTCTAGTTATAGCATTGAAACAAATATTCCAATTGGAAACCATACCTTGCATTCATTCAAATCATGTTTTCAATTGTTTGTTTGGAAATGTTTGTTTGGATGTTACATTTATGCGGTTTATCACCATTGTTTGCATTTCCAGCCACTTTTGAGGATTAATACGTGTGAACGGAACGTTTTCGACTACTGTCATGCACACATTTGAGGGTTTCCGACAAAACTTTGCACACTGGTCCAAATGGATCCATATTACACCCCAAAGCAGTTTTTGCAACTTTCTGACATCAAATCCGGAAGTTAGTGGGGGTCATTCTGTGGTCGTTTTCAATGATTTTGCACAAAATACACCAAAATCCGCCAGAATATCGTCTAGTTATAGCATTGAAACAAATATTCCAATTGGAAACCATACCTTGCATTCATTCAAATCATGTTTTCAATTGTTTGTTTGGAAATGTTTGCTTGGATGTTACATTTATGCGGTTTATCACCATTTTTTGCATTTCCAGCCACTTTTGAGGATTAATACGCGTGAACGGAACGTTTTCGACTACTGTCATGCACACATTTGAGGGTTTCCGACAAAACTTTGCACACTGGTCCAAATGGATCCATATTACACCCCAAAGCAGTTTTTGCAACTTTCTGACATCAAATCCGGAAGTTAGTGGGGGTCATTCTGTGGTCGTTTTCAATGATTTTGCACAAAATACACCAAAATCCGCCAGAATATCGTCTAGTTATAGCATTGAAACAAATATTCCAATTGGAAACCATACCTTGCATTCATTCAAATCATGTTTTCAATTGTTTGTTTGGAAATGTTTGCTTGGATGTTACATTTATGCGGTTTATCACCATTTTTTGCATTTCCAGCCACTTTTGAGGATTAATACGCGTAAACGGAACGTTTTCGACTACTGTCATGCACACATTTGAGGGTTTCCGACAAAACTTTGCACACTGGTCCAAATGGATCCATATTACACCCCAAAGCAGTTTTTGCAACTTTCTGACATCAAATCCGGAAGTTAGTGGGGGTCATTCTGTGGTCGTTTTCAATGATTTTACACAAAATACACCAAAATCCGCCAGAATATCGTCTAGTTATAGCATTGAAACAAATATTCCAATTGGAAACCATACCTTGCATTCATTCAAATCATGTTTTCAATTGTTTGTCTGGAAATGTTTGTTTGGATGTTACATTTATGCGGTTTATCACCATTTTTTGCATTTCCAGCCACTTTTGAGGATTAATACGCGTGAACGGAACGTTTTCGACTACTGTCATGCACACATTTGAGGGTTTCCGACAAAACTTTGCACACTGGTCCAAATGGATCCATATTACACCCCAAAGCAGTTTTTGCAACTTTCTGACATCAAATCCGGAAGTTAGTGGGGGTCATTCTGTGGTCGTTTTCAATGATTTTGCACAAAATACACCAAAATCCGCCAGAATATCGTCTAGTTATAGCATTGAAACAAATATTCCAATTGGAAACCATACCTTGCATTCATTCAAATCATGTTTTCAATTGTTTGTTTGGAAATGTTTGCTTGGATGTTACATTTATGCGGTTTATCACCATTTTTTGCATTTCCAGCCACTTTTGAGGATTAATACGTGTGAACGGAACGTTTTCGACTACTGTCATGCACACATTTGAGGGTTTCCGACAAAACTTTGCACACTGGTCCAAATGGATCCATATTACACCCCAAAGCAGTTTTTGCAACTTTCTGACATCAAATCCGGAAGTTAGTGGGGGTCATTCTGTGGTCGTTTTCAATGATTTTACACAAAATACACCAAAATCCGCCAGAATATCGTCTAGTTATAGCATTGAAACAAATATTCCAATTGGAAACCATACCTTGCATTCATTCAAATCATGTTTTCAATTGTTTGTCTGGAAATGTTTGTTTGGATGTTACATTTATGCGGTTTATCACCATTTTTTGCATTTCCAGCCACTTTTGAGGATTAATACGCGTAAACGGAACGTTTTCGACTACTGTCATGCACACATTTGAGGGTTTCCGACAAAACTTTGCACACTGGTCCAAATGGATCCATATTACACCCCAAAGCAGTTTTTGCAACTTTCTGACATCAAATCCGGAAGTTAGTGGGGGTCATTCTGTGGTCGTTTTCAATGATTTTGCACAAAATACACCAAAATCCGCCAGAATATCGTCTAGTTATAGCATTGAAACAAATATTCCAATTGGAAACCATACCTTGCATTCATTCAAATCATGTTTTCAATTGTTTGTTTGGAAATGTTTGCTTGGATGTTACATTTATGCGGTTTATCACCATTTTTTGCATTTCCAGCCACTTTTGAGGATTAATACGTGTGAACGGAACGTTTTCGACTACTGTCATGCACACATTTGAGGGTTTCCGACAAAACTTTGCACACTGGTCCAAATGGATCCATATTACACCCCAAAGCAGTTTTTGCAACTTTCTGACAACAAATCCGGAAGTTAGTGGGGGTCATTCTGTGGTCGTTTTCAATGATTGTGCACAAAATACACCAAAATCCGCCAGAATATCGTCTAGTTATAGCATTGAAACAAATATTCCAATTGGAAACCATACATTGCATGTATTTAGATGATACTTTGAATGGATTGGTGGGAAATACTTACTTAACTGTTACATTTATGCGGTTTTTCACTTTTAGTTGCTTTTCGACCGTTTATAATGATTTGTGCGGATATGAACACAACGTTTAGGGTACTCTCACGCATACATTTAGGGATAACTAATGATAGTTGGCACACTGGTCCAAATGAATCTGTATTAAACCTCCAGTAGGTTTTGGTAGTTTGGTGGCATCTAGTCTTGAGGTTTGTATGAGTTTTTGAATGAACGCATTTTATGATTTTAAGAAATTGCATAAAAATTCGTAATATTAACATTCAGTAAAGCGTTGAAACAAATGTTGCAATTAGAAACCATACCTTGCCTGTATTTGCAGGATGTTTTAAACTGATTGTTGACAAAAGTTTTTTAGAAGTTTCATTTGTGTGTTTTGCTGTCATTTTTTGCATTTCAAGTCATTTCAACAATTAATACGCATGAACGCAACGTTTGGGTTGCTGTCACGCATGCGTTTTGCGGGTAACCATTTTTTTGAACAGGAAGTAAAGCTCTTTATTTTATTAGTCAGAAAGTTTGTTTGATGTGGGATATTCTTTTGTTGTTTTCTTTTTAATTTTTTTAAAAATCTAGTAATATTTTACAAAAATATTTGGCGGGAGCATAAAACATTTTTGGGGAGGCACAAAAACATGTTCGCGGATGAAGACAAAAGAAAACGGCTCTTCATTGCAATTGCACTCCAGTGGCGTCGGTTATGTTGCTTTTTGGGGGGGCACAATTCTTGCTTGGTGGGCACATGCTTGGTTAGGGGCACAAGAGCCGTCTTTTGTGCAGATTTTGCCATCAAGTTCGCGGTGAAGACCAATAAAAGGTCTTCGTCGCAAATGCACTCCAGATTCTCGCTTGGTTGGGACATTTTTGCTTGGAGGCCTCCTGTGGTAGGGGTTTTGTCCTCAAATTCGGGATAAAGACCAAAAAAAAAGGTTTTTATGGCAAATGCTCCCCAGTGGCTTCTGGCCTGTTATTTGCTTTTGGGGCACAATTCTCGCTTGGGGGGCACAAGCACTGATTCGGGGGGAGGGCACGACCCCGAAATGCTCCCCCGTGGCGCCGTGCCTGCCAAGCAGAGATAACCATTGTAGAGTCTTGTCCAAGGACGCAATAACGTGATCAGGGTGCGGGTTTAACTTAAATCATGCGATCAGGGTCGTCTTAAAAAATACGCGTTTATCCTCTGGGCCTCATTGTCGACAAATTACCTGCCGGCAAGTAATCAGCAGAGTTTTCTTGGCATTTTCCTATTGTCATAATTGATTTGTCTAACAGTAAACATGACCTATTACAAAAGACAACTTTTAACCAAGCTGAAATATATTTGCATCACTTTAATTTACAATAAAGTTACGTACGTATTAAAATAAATATCCTGAAAAATTCGTGGAAAATCGAAAAACAGACAACCGCAATCAAAATTTACTGGTACTTATAAAATAAATCAGTGCAATACTTAAAAAATCCTGCGCGTTTATTACTTGTAGAAGAAATGCTTTTATCAATCTCCTAGCAGGCAATCAAATTTGCTTTGTGTTAAGAGCGAGCACAACATTCATATTTGTTTCTCAGAATGCCATCTAGCGATTACACTGCAAGAGGCAAGTTTTTAACAGTACAATGAAAAAGCAAAATTAATGCCTTTTTTAATTTAACGTGAAGCTTGATCTTGTATATACATTAGATTAAAATTTTTAGAATATCACGTAATAAAGCAAAACTGTATTGATTCTTTTATAAGCTGTTAACATTTTTTGCCTAAAATTTTTGGAAAAATGGCTGCTATTACTTATTAGTCACTCGCAAAAATCTTTTAAATTAAATCTGCAAAAAGATTGGGTCACTTTCACATTAATGCATTTTTGGAGTTCGAGCATAGAGTTTAATGTAAACTGCGGGTCTAACTGGTGTTTTACTTAGTCTCAGATTTTGGTGATAGAGTTATCATGCGCGAAAAAAATTAAATAAAACTTTGTCACAAAATTTTGCAAATTGATATTTTTGTTTGTTCAAATAAAAAGTCAAATTGAACTGAGCTTATTTGACGCCTGCTTTGAAGACACACAACATACACAGTATAAGTACATAAGCAAAATACAATACGCTGCATGTAAAGACGTCAAAGAGGCTGCGAATGCAAGGATTGTTGGTTGGCAGTTGGATCTTCAATCTTCATCATGCCTAAAGAATAATTTATCGTTACATTTTTTTTTCGACAAATCTTATGAGGACACAAGGCTCATTTTTGCTCAAAATTTAAGAACACTGCCAGTATCGGGCTCTCGGCATGAACAAAATAATTAAGACATTGGCTAAAGTTAAAAATCAATTTGTTATAAATACTACTTCGTAACAAAATAAAAATATTTTTGCAATTACAGCCTGTGGACTGCAGGTGTTTCGTTCTTGCAGTTTTGAAAACCGCCAAAACTATTGTATTATGCAACACAACTTCTTATCAAGCTCAGAAGCGTTGCTATGGATGGTGACACCCGGGACGGGAGTGCGTAATGTCACCCTATATGTGTGACGCACCCTTTATGATGTCACCCTTTCGGCTGTGAGACAATTTATGAAAGTTATGTCAAAAGTTAGTGAAGACCAAAAAAAAGGTCTCCGCCAAAACTTCAATGCGTTTTCGGACCGAAAGTAAGTGAAGACCAAAAGAAAAAAAAAGGCCCTCGCTGAAGATTCAGTGGGATTTCGCTGCGGATGTGGATGGAGACCCAATGCATTGAACTAAAAAGCCTTCATCACAAATTTCTGGAGTTATGGTTTCACATCATAAAACGGTGTCACCCCAAATGGTGACACCCGGGACGGGCCGCCCCCCGTAGCGATGCAACTGATCAAGCTTATTTCTCACACGGTCCCGAGCAAGCTTATTTCTACAAGATATCCCAGTCTGGCAACCCAGAGCCCAAAAAAGGATGCTGTGCGTTATCAAAAAAGTATCCAAAAAATGAATCATCCGCGGGGTCAAAGTTATTTCTTGTTGGTCCACACGACCCATAGAATTCAAAACCAGTTCGAGAATAAAGAACTGTCCCTGAATGCGGCATTAGAATAACAAAACCACGCTTCATGCTTCAGTGCGCTCAACCGTGACAAACTCAGCGCAAACACGCTTTAGCAAATGACGTATTATCGGTTTGGCGCGTCGTTACGGAGTGTGATTACGGCAAAAGTTTGAAGTTGAAATTGCAAAAGTGAGTTTCGTGCGGCTAAAATTTAACATAGTGCGCATCATTATTTTTTCTTCAAATTTGGTAGAAACGTAGTTGAATAAATATTCTACGAGGATATGGCAGTTTGAAGATCGGCCGTGAGCATCTTCACAAACTATTTCAAAGGTAAACATTTTGCTCATTTTTAAACTCAAGAAAATTACAGTTTTTAGCAACAAATTCTAAAAAGAAATACAGCGTTAGACAGAGCAAGTATTCCTCTACCTAAATATGAATTTTCGTTGAAATTGAAGCACTTTTAGATAGTTTTTAGCAAGTTCAAAGTAAACCGCTTCTGAAAAGTGCCTTAAAAAACGCGTTCAGCAATGGCGACCAAAAAATTGCCAGACAACGATGCGATGCGCGCGTGCCTAATTTAAGACATTCAGCAATACAAATTCAAAATTGTTAAGTGAATTATACTGCTTAGGAATTGCAGGTAATTTTCAGCTTTTATAATTATGAACACTTGTAATGCATTTTTTTCCAGATTAAGTGCCAGAGCCTTTCCCAGAATAAGCAAAAAGATAAAAATGCTATTTCATAACGAATTACCAGCTTTATAATCAAAATAGTACTCGGATTGAGCGAAAAGCAGCTTCGAATTTGAGTAGATTAGCACGCTAATGCAAGCTACTCTTTTTGAGTTAAGTTTGTCCAATTTTATGCCACTTTTTCAGTTCTTTTCAGACGCAAAATGTAATGGAATAAAGGTTTAAACCGGCAAAACTGCTCGTAAAAACGGTTGCGTAATAAGAGCCACGAAAGTTTGAGTACAAATTCACACTTCTTAAACAGCTTTAAAGCTAAGTGAAGTGAAACAACCCAATTGACAGCCGCAACTGACCGCCAATTAACCTTTATTTTGCGGTCAGTTATGTGTACCCAAAGCACAGAGGCACCGGCACAGAGAAAGCAATAGAACTACAGGATTTCCTTCAGTGAAAATAATTGCTTATATGCTGTATGTGATGCTACATTCGTCTCAGCCAGGGAAAAGAATTGTAAGTCGTACTGTAGGTAAATGCATGTACTAGTATAGTCATAAAACTTAGTTGAAAAAACGTGGGAGACTTTGCTTGCATCCGCCGTGCTAGCGCGTGCAAAACGTCATACTTTTATGGAATAGCTGCGTACGTTAACCGTAGATATTTTTTCAAAAACAGATTACAGTAAGCTGACTTAGCTGATGTATTTATATGATCACATAAGCAAAGGGATATAGCAAAGAATCTGATCGCATAAAATGTCAGGTCAAGAAAAACAGAACGTTTAATTTCTGCTGCATAAAGCACAACAAATATATACCTTCGATCGCAATCAGAAATACTCTAGTTGATTTGAATCGCCCAAATGCCCAGCCATGGATTAATAACTATCTCACCAATATCAAAGTTAAAATCCCAAAAGCCTGATCTACCTTTCATTAACCTGGAATAAGAAATCTTTCAAAGAACATCTTAAACACAGATAAAATTTAAAGTAAACAAAACACCCTTCTAAAAAGCAGATAAACAGGCTGAAGATGCGTCACAAAGCAAAAACTTAAAAGCATGGTCTGTTTAGATCGACAAGTTGAACATTGCATATTAGTCGAAGTACACTAAAAAGTAAAAATATGAAACGGAAATCTCGTGTATTAGCCTATCGGGCTTTCAAGCAGCGGTGCTGTTCAAATTTTACCGGAACCGGATCTGCAAGCGGTTCTCGAAACTTTGCTACCGGTTCGTTCGAGCCAAAAGTGCAAGACATCTACGCAACCAATTCTCAGCTACCGATTTGCGCAAACCGGCTGAATAGCCAGGGCCGCAACTACGGGAGGGTCAGCGAATCGTTAGCTGCGATTCTTTTAAACTTTTAATTGGAAACTAGTACCGCAAACAAGAGAAATCGTGCAAATTTAATTGTTCTATATAGTAATCAAGTGTCTGTAGTGGAAACACTTGAAATTTCCTAATATTGCTTTGTCAGATAACTAATGCTTATTCACCTTTTATCAGATAACTAAACGTCAGAGATAACTAATGTTTAATCACCTAAAATTATCATTTTAACAATGAACTACTGTAAAAGACTGATTAAGTTTGAGATCAGCAGCTTAAAAACTATTGTCTTTAACTTGCATAATATTTAACAGCATGTATGGTACTTAAGTTGCATAAAGGAAAGAGGCAAAGAGCAAAGAATAGTCAGACAATTAAAGCGTCTTGAATTTTCAATTCGACAACAAAAAAGTTAGAAAAAGAATTTTCCGCTTCATAATTTTTCAAGTTCAAACAAGCCTTAACTGGATGAAAGAATTCGATCAATCAACCAAACTTTATCTAGTATTTGAGAATAGGCTGTCGATGAGACGACAACAGTTCAAGTAACAGCAGCACAAGCGACAGCAAATTCAAGATGTTTTGGTATGAAGAACGAAACTAAGTCGGCGATACTTGCATGACAAGGAATAAAAATGCTGTGATATGGCAGCCTATTTACCATTAAGGCGCAGAAAGTCAAGCCAACGGTTGGGATGAGATTGAAAACTTCGACGAAGATACCAATCTCTTGATTCTCAACATCTGCTACGCTATCACATAGTGAAAACAGCAACAACCTTTCTCAAACTAAAACAACGGCAGCAAGAAAAGCCATGACTGCTTCAAATCTCTTGAAATCGAAAGCAAGAATTTGACTTCGTGAGCCTTTTCAACTCGACGGACGACCGTTTGATTTCTGTTGCAGTTGCAAATTTTGCAACTTGGATATAATCAAGCAGGGGTACCGAAACCCGGGGGGATGGTGGAGATATATTCCCCCAATAATTTGACTGTATCCCCCCCAATAGTTTTGAGTATGGTCTACATCTGCATCCCCCCAATAATTTGATGCTGTGTGCATCTCAGCGTAGGTGTCCACTTGAATTTGGGGAAAAAAAGTGCTCCAGTTTTGGAGAAGACCTTTTTTTGGTCTTCACTTAATTTGCTCACCTGAACAAAATCGTGGTCGAGATTCATCCCCCCCAATGTCAAAAATAGGAAAAAATTTGGGTAAAATTGGAAATTATCCCCCCCAATGCTCAACAAAGATCGGCACCCCTGTGATCAAGATGCCAAGGACGTGTTCGATTTAGTTCCAATCCTAGCTTAATCTTGTTCGTGTTTTCGAAACGGAGTTACACGAGACACTCGAAGTATCTCGGCAGAATCAGAAAATTAGTAGGCCTATCGGTACATGTAAATATAGTGCACGAATATCACGTGGAGCGTCGTTGCTTAGTGTTTTAAAAGAGATACTTGCTCTAGGTATCGCAATAATGGATAAAAAGCGAAAAACCAAAAAATAAAATAAGCGGCAGAGCCGCAAATGAAAGTAAAGGATTTAATGATTTTCTTTCAAAAATCGTTTCCAAGAGTTGTTTCTACCACTTGTGTGATTAGATCGTTTCAGCTTTATGGTTCTGAGAGCGGCTGAGGAGGAGTAACTGTCCGAAACAGCGCTGTTCAGCGGTGCGAACCTTGATTGCTTCCACTATTTAACATTATTCAATCACTGAATAAATTTTACTGATTCACGAAAATAGAAGGCATAAAGTTTCCCTGAATGAAGACAAAATTTTGAGAGCTTTCGTAAGTGATATAAAAGTCTGAGATCGTCTCATTGTATAGCTGCTGGCTTGACTGGCTGCACCGAGATTTGAACAATCACAACTCCGGTTCCGATAATCGCGCTGTGGGAGTGACGATCATGTGAGCTTGTTGACCTACTTTCTTATCGACGCGAGTTTTACTGACTGTATGTATGCAAATTTTAGAGTTTCTCAGCTATTGTGTAGAATAGCATGAACATTAGCGAAGGTACAAATTCCAGCCGTGAACTGACGTGTTGGGAGAGCTTTGGGAACGGAAGCGGAGAAAGAAATAACGGACAAAATGCACTTCTTGGCATTCTCTTAGTACTTGCTATCTGCAACTTGGTTGGCAGTGTTTGGTGTGTAATTGCATCGTTATCGACACCCAAACTGCGAAAACCAACTTGGATATTTAAGTGAGCACATTCATTTTTTTAATCACTTTCATTCTTGCTTTTTTGCACCTTTTTTTGGAAGTTGCCGGTTACCATCATTTTTGCTGTGCAATTAGCACTGAATGTCACTATCTACAGCGAAGATGTTGCCGACAAAGAGCAACTTAGCAGTTCAATTAGTTTTGAATTTCGATTTGCGTTAATCTGGGTTCATCGTTGTCACTCGAAATGCATTCGGGTATTTTCTGATCAAACGTAATACACAGAATTTGAAAGTGGTTGGAAACTGTTAGACAGCTAAAAGATTATAGCCTAGACCAGGGGCGTATTTAGGGGGGGGGGGCCATTGCGCCATGGCCCCCCCTTTGGGTCGCCAGGATTGCAAAATTGCATAGAAAAGTGAGCAAAATTGAGGCATGCCCCCCCCCCCCCCCCTTTGCAAGTTGGGCATCAGGCTTTCATGCTTTGGGCTCGAAATTTGAGTAATTTTGGGCGAAAAATGGGACGAAATTTGAGTGTGACAATTTCAAATTCTGATCTATGTTCCTCTCAAATTTTCTGAAGTTTCTGGCCCCCCCCTTTTCAAAATCCTGCGTACGCTACTGGCCTAGACACAATTTTTTCCATGCTCCACGTCAATGGGAAATTCGCAAATTTGAAAAAAGAATTCATTGAAATCTGAAATTGTTTGACCGAAAAGTTTTCCATAACTTTTTTAAATATTTAATTAAGACTCAGATAAGTTACTCGCAATTATGAAAATTAAATGTCGAGAAGAAAGGCTAGCTGCCGCGACTTCGACATTAGTGTATGTTTATGGTTGTTGTGAGCATAAGTTTGAATCCCGTCCGCAGTCAATTTTTCGGACAAACGGAGGCTGTTCCAGCTAGGGACTTTACGTATTCTATTTTCTTCAATTAGGAAAATCTTCGAAATAACCATCTAGAAAGTTGACTACACATGTATTGCATTGGAAAACTGCCTTTGTCATATCCAATACGACTGTTCAAGTTGTCACTTGGACAACTTAAATTTAAAAACATTGATTTATAGTGGATTTATGGTGAAAACAGTTTGATTTTATTTACTATGATTGTTCAAATGCTTGGCGCCCAAACCGCTTTGACAACAATACGTTTTGTATGTTTTAGGTCATCAATGGCAATGAAAGATGCAATGTTCGCAATTGCCATGAGTGGATACGCACTGTGGAACATACTGAGAACTTCCCAACAACACGAAGTTACAGTGGGCAAAACAGAGACGCAAAGCCTGTTTGATCTGGTGAGAGAACAACTAGCATATCCGGTTAAATTGTCTCAGCAAAGCGGGCCAAATGCTACCGATATAAACCATTATGAGTAATTCACGCACGTATGTGCTAAAATTATACTGACTCGTAGTTTTGCTCCCTGTTAAAAGCAGTATACTTCGCATACTACTGGGTATGTTTTGTTACCCATTACAGTGGATGTGCAGTAATTACTAGACTATCGGACAAAATACTGATGTCAACCTTCAGTGAATATCGTCTGAAATGATATATACGTAGCCGCGGCCGGTGTGATTTAACAATCAGTTAAGTAAGTTTATAATATGTGAACACTAATTTTTATCACAATAAGAATAGAAAGATCTCTTTAATTCTACGTCACCCTAATAATATTTTGTTCGAGCAAACGAGTAACCTTATTCGAATGCTAAAAGCTATGATAATTGGCACTCAAAAACCTAGATACCAAAACTTAAACAATAACTGCTTTATGTTAAAAGTAAACACAGCTTCTTGTCGTTTTATGACCGAATGACACCTCAATCACTTGAAAATAAGTATAGATGATGTGTTTGGTTGTACTAGGACCAGTGGAAAGTGGTCACAAGTCAAGATGAGCGAGGAGAAATTTGGAAAACATGATAATAACTTCCCCGTAGTCATTGCAAAATTGACTGTGGTTTTATGCCAAATTCTTGTATATCTATCTTGTGCATGTGTGCGGGAGGGGGGTCACAGTATTAATGCCTATTGAAAAACTTATGTAAGGTGGTAGTTATTTCGATTTAAGAAGAGAATCCAACAAGTATCGCGATGGTCAAAAATATCACTTTCGAACCTCGCCGACTTCATTCCTCAATCCAGTCCAAAAATAACAACTCAAAATTATTATTTCGCTAATTTGTTGTGATGAAATAAATATTTCGCAAAGCATACATGCTGTTAAATGTGCCTTTGAAAGATATAATTAATACACCGGAAATGTCACATTGCTGGCATTGTAATGCACAGACATTGGTTGATGCTTATATAAGGTTACAACTGTTTATCTGTGGATTTAGTCACGTTTAAGCTGATTAGTAGTTGCATTACATTCCGTGCATTTTGATTGAAATTTAAGTATCACAATTTCTGTCAATATAGGGTTACTATAAGTTTGAAAGAGAAAATCGGGATAGATTTACAGCAACGCAATTTTACGCGGATTTACGATCAGTACCAAAGATCTTCGCTTCAGGGGGTCTTGCGGTGAAATCGGTAAAAAATATCAAATTCCCAGACTAACCAAGAATTCCCGGAAGAATTGGTCAACCAGGCGGGACACCGGAACAGACCTAAGAACGAATTGTCCGGCGAACACGGGGACGTATTGTAACCCTACGTCAATAATAAATCAGCTACTTTTGTTGACGAACGACACTGGATAAAAAATCGAGTTGATGATGGGTCAATCTTGAGTGTCAATAACCGGGTTCTACCAATCATCATGTGCCTCACCGAAAAGGAAATTGGCTGTCAATTGCCATGACTTGTCTCTGTCTTGAGCCTTTTTTGGCTTCTCCCTCGTTCGCAGAATTCGACCATTTCTGCATATCATCGTCCAATGTTCATCTTTGCCTTCTTTCAATGCCAAAAGTTGATGCACAAGATTTGAAATCGAATACGCCGTAATTTTCGTAAAACGATATTAAACACTGTGGCGATGATGATCGTGCTTTCGGTGCATATAACCTCAGGCTTTTGAACGTTTACTTTGAAAATTAATGTATAACCAGCCAATGGTCGAGGGTAACACATTCGACTCTGGAGCGGGAGGTCTGAGATTTAAACCGCGGGCGGTCAAATCGAACACAGTGTTGCCAACGGTTCGCCACAGCAGTGACATTTCTTCGAAAGGAGCTGCGTTGCCTTAGCGCAATGACCCGGAGATGGACCTCGCAAACTCGTTACACGCACCAGCGTAATACAGCGAGCAAATTGAAGGATATGATTTGATTTTAATGTATTTAGTAGAGTCTATTTTTTAAGAAATTTAAGCAAAAACAGGTTCATTGTTATTAAAACAGTGAAGGAATGTCCTACTGCGATGAAAGACATATTTTCACCAAAATTCAAGTTTTTCCACTTTTCGTTACTTTTAATACTCTGCTCTATATTGGATAATTTCTTTGAAAACCGGAGTATAAACTTACCAAAAGACAACACACTTTTTCAATACGAAACTTACTGAAACTGTAACCATTTTGGTTTTTAGGGTGAGTTTATATGCAACGTTATCTTTCTAATGGGTATTTCATCATCATTCATTCATATCCTGCTTATTACCTTTGATCGGCATCAAGTTATCGCAAGACCGTTTAGGTAAGTTTATAAAAGTGTGCACTATGCCGAATTAGACTCCATTAATAAGCGAAAAAATAACGAGCTGTAAAGTCGTTCATTTTAAACGTCATTTACATGGACAGCTTGATGTGCATGTAATCAAAATCAAATCTTACATTATACTCGCTATATTACGCCGAAGCATGTAACAAGTTTGCGGGACCTAACTCTACATCGCTATTTCGCCTGCTATCAACACAGCTCCTTACGAAGAAAAATGGCATCGGTGGCAAACCGTTTGCAACATTCAACCTCTAACCGTTCAACCAACCGACTGGTACCTATGTACAGTTCTCTGAAAATCGCAATGCTTCCGACTATTTTTGACTGTATTCAAGTTGCTCGTTTCGAACCTAATAATACTTTTGGGCAAGTCATCAGTCGAATGCAAACTTGGCTCTGAAATGAAGAAGACCGCTTATAAGCCTGGACGTCTCTGCGAAGCACCTAAACCATAACTCCAACTCATATCGTTCTGCTTGAGTTGGGAGGACCATTGCTCCTGAACGCAAACGCGATTTTAATTTTTGCGTGTAACCGAACTGTTGAAATCTAATCGGCCCATATTTGCGTGTACAGTATTACCTAAACGGCTGCACTATTGACAAATTACCTAACACACTAACGTCACGATACATAAATGTCTGATCGGAATTCGTTCCTGTTAAATAGATTAAAAACAAGTTATTGCTGGTAAAGATTGATCTGGAAACACAGAAAGCTCTAAAAATGCCTTGCCACGAAGAGTTTGTTATTTCGAGCATAGAGATTTGAAAACAAGAATAGCACAATATAAACTAAGGGTTTTCGATACGGTAATTCTTTATATTGTGATGCACCACTTGATGATTATTAATATCATCGACAAATTACGAAACACAAAACCAGCTGTCATTACTCCTTGGTCAACACTTAACTGTTTGCATTAGGCCGACGCTTGTTGAGAAATTGCGCTTAAAAATAAAATAGCGACTACTAGAATCGTTTATTTAGCGTAATGTATAACCGTTTATAGAAAATCGTTTATTTATTGCGCCAAAACAAAAAGAAAAATTGCCATGAAATCTCAAAAAAATTAACCACAAAAATTTCGCAAAGTCAAGTAAGTGATGAACGGAGTCCAAAGTTCATAATTTTCCATTAAACCTTTTTAAAACAAACGAAACCTTTTAGAAAAACAGGTTTTCCATAACACGAAACAGAACAAAATCGCGAAACAAAATCGCTGGTAAATTTTCTTTCAGTTTTTATATACATTACCCAGCCATATTAAATTTTGTCAGCTTGTCAGAAATGCATTGTACAAAAAAAACAAGGTTGAGCTTTCTACCACCGCAGACAGCATGAGAGATAAAAAAACAATGAATTTGGGCGATTGGCGTCGGCAAGGGGGGCAGATGGGGGCTATGGCCCCCCCTGGATTTTCACACACTCTCTCTTAAACCTTCCAAATTTCAAAAATTCTTTCTTTTTTAGTAGTTAATGCTGGCTCCATTCCTATTGCCCCCCCGGAAAATTTTTCTGCCGACGCCTATGATTTGGGCATTACCAGTCGTACGGCAAAAGTAAATCAGGCAAGCTTTGGAACTTGCATGATGATCAAGCCAATTAAATTT
Source organism: Trididemnum nubilum (assembly GCA_963965965.1). NCBI lineage: Eukaryota > Metazoa > Chordata > Ascidiacea > Aplousobranchia > Didemnidae > Trididemnum > Trididemnum nubilum. Next base: position 12,746,307 of record OZ014479.1, read on the forward strand.
TGGGTATAAGATTTAAGCTTTGGTTGTGCTGTCACAAATTGTGAATACAGCGCAATCCAAACAACCTAAAAACTGGCATCTTACACTAAAAACCGTCTATGGTAGTTAAACAAATACATTAATATCGATCGGAATGCAGAACACGATTTTCTTTCTGTTCCAAAATACACTGTTTGTCACATTACGTCTAATTATTTTGTCACTTTCGACGTGTTGTTACTGTGATAAAAAGAAAAAAAACATTAGAAAAACAAGGCTATTTCCTGATTTCCTCACAAGAACAGCATTAGCGAATGTGCAACATTACAGTGGATTACACATATTTGCTGTTTTCAGCCACAAAAGATAACTTAGCTTTTTCACCTTAAAATTCATTTTGATAATCCACACTTTTTTGCAACTTTCAATTATTTATGGATTAAGATCTGAACTATGCGGTAAATGCCATCTCGTGGTACAAGTCTTGCTGAATATCTCAAAATCGTTTTAGATTACGTTCTATATTTAAATGCAACCCGCTTCAAAGTCTGCCGCTTTATTTTCAGTTAACTAAATTTTTAAAAGGATTTGCAATTGAACTTTTTGTGATTACTGTAAGACTACCACTTGAACAAGCTTCAGTGATCAATGCCTCTAATTAGATAGAGCGTGCATAGGCTAACCACTACCAAATTCGGGTTTCATTCCAATCAAACCAAAAACTGATGGGCATTCACAGCTTCTTAGTTTGATGTTCCGAATCAACATCTGATAATAAGTGTCTCCCGGTGTATGATAGGCAGCTAGTACGGTCGTTACCATCGTGGGACCAATAAGCAACAAATACCGTTATCGCAAATTGACTGCTTTGATGTTGTAGGTACCACACTGGGGAGCTGCTCCCATCAAATTTGGCTTACGTTCTGTCTGGGGCAGGATGGACCTTCAGTTTCGTCATCGCGCTCACAATAACCACGCAATCGTTGGAGGATGCAGAGAGAGATATGAAGGTTACATACGTTGGGGCGCTTTTCCCAATTTACCGAATCCCTGTTGTACAGAAGTGGTTACTGGGTGCTGGGCTCTGTCTCATTTATTCAGTAGCAGCAGGCTTATTCGCAGAAGCGTTCGTTATTGTAAGTAAATCACGTTTAAAATCTATTTAAAATTCTACCGCTACATTAAAAATACAGCAACAATAAATCGCAAATGGCTAAAAGGCGATTTTTTTTCTATCATGTACTAAACGAAATTGCTTATTCCAAAACCAAAAGCTACAAAATGTTTCGTTGTAGAAAAACAAAAGTGAAACAATTCCCTTCCCCCTCAAAAAAAAAATATGCAGCTTTTTTATTCTATTTCGAGACTGCTTGACCACATCTTAAGTTATTTTAATCGTATTTATACATCATTAAATTTGCTTTTCTATGAAAAACTCTTATAAAATCTTCCATTAAAGCGACAACTGTAATTACCTTAAGCTGTGTAACAATATCCGTTAATCTAATTATACGTATATGTTTAAAACATTCAAATTATACCGAGCAGAATAAATGAAAAATTAATAGCAGTAAAGTAATTTTTGATTGTGATATTGCGATAATATTTGCATATAACTTAAACGAAAGTTACATATCTTCTACTGCATAATTTTCTACAATCAATATCGAAATTGGCAAACATACAGTCATTTAACTAGAAAGTAATCTTTGACATACCAAGATACCACAAGTACCTTATGCAAATTAAAGATTTGACGTAAGCTAGCCACAAAAAATTACCAAATTACCAAGTTTTCGATTTTTAGTTTTTACTATTGTGTTACGTTGCGATAAACTTTGTTTGATGGTTAAAAAAACACCTTTATATAACGGTGAAAACAAAAGAGCATTTAATTCGCGTGCTTTAAGTGATCTAAAAATAAATGCTTCTCAATAAATGTATGATTCATATCGGGATTTTAAAATTAACGGTCTATAAATCTGACTAATGTATACCAGACCAGTCTATAAATTTGACCTATTACTGAGACTCCTGGCAAAAAGTAATTCATAAGGCATAAAAGTACCTTTTAGGTGAAAGAGTCCAAAAGTCGATGACTGAAAAAAGGAAGAAAAACAAACGTAAATCTTTCGGCACTTATGAGAAAACTGATGGATGAAATTTTTAATCCTTCATGAAAGCTTTTTGTGCTATCTCGAAAAAGCTTATACATATAACTGGTCATTGATTTTTAGTTCTGCAATTTAATTGTATCATAATCTTTTTATCAATTCATAATTCAATTCAGTAATCGATTTATTGTTTTTCAAAGTTCAATAAAACATTAAGACAAAACCTAAGGGTCTGTAACTAGTTAATACACACAAAACCTGTACTTTTTCAAATGTAGGAATGGGTCAGAGCAAAGAAAAGAAAGGCCCAACTTTTCAGCGGAGTCGGTGAACTCGAGCCTGTCCGAAGTCGAAACAACTCCGTTTGCCAGAGCACCAAAAAGCGAAAAAATAACGCCGGAGTGGAAGAATCCAGAACGAATTCAGAAGCAGATGCTAACGAGTTTCTTCTAACGGCAGGAGGATTTGGTAAGTTTTTGACAAAACACACCAATCGATAAATAATACAAGTATGAAATGAAGGAGCCAAAAGATGATTAAGAACCACTTGAAACCGTGCAGTCTTTATATCTGGTTCAACGTATTCGCCTACAATAGCGATTACAGCATCTTTTTGAGAATAGGGTTGCCGAACTTTACAAGAACCTAGAGCTCAGGTTTAGCAGCTTGAGCCAGTGTTATGAATTACAACGGATAGTTTCTTTTGGTTCCGAAGGCTCTTTTTGGAAGTGCAGTCCTTACGTAGCTTTAACGAACAGGTAATAACCAATATGTCCAATAAAATATCACTGTCTTTGATTGTTTTGTCAACAAAAAAAAGTTAGGCATTATTTGAACCAATGATGTCACGATCTTTCTTTCTAAAACTGTAGTGTTATTGGATTTGAACCGCCAATATTGGATAATCTCATTTAGCGCAAAGCTTGATACTGTATGTGATGAAATCCGGAGCCTCAATAGGCTACTGTATATTGGTAACGAATAGTGACTAATTACTACCACGTTCATTTTACATTAGAGCAACTAGTTTATCCCTAATTTTGTACTTTTAGCGCTTATTTTGTGATTAAGTCGATTAGTTATTTTTCTTAGGTCAAGATTTGTCCAAGAAGGACGAAGCTAATGAAGAAGCATTTATATTCACTCCAGTTAACTACCGTCCGAGTTTAAGACGAAGAATCAGAGACACGTGGTCACTCTATTCTGCAATGATATGTTTCATAGGTTTTACGATTTTGGTCTTAATTCCTTTCTTCGTCATTCTTTTAGCAGATGAACCGCAAGCACGACCTTTAGGTAAGCAACAGGAGTTTGGTACCGTATTTGTTGTATGAAGGAATAATTAATTAGCATTAAAAAGGATGGCAGAAATCAAGCTTCTCAATAACAAGCAATAAAACACTATCAGCAGACCACCAAACCAACTGACCATGGGACTAAGCGAATTTGAACCCAACAAGCAAATCAGAGGCAGTTTTTCAAAATAGCCTTATGCTTGATCCCTTAAAATGAGCAGATCAGAACAAATTTGAGGGTTTTGTGCCGTTGTTAATTGGCATTGAATTCTTAAGTTTCCAAGAATGTTTGGGCTCAAATGTCTTTGAACTGACAAAAATTGGCCGTTTCTTTTACCGGTAAGCGTTTTTAAACCAAACAAGCTTAACTTTTCAAAAAATACGATTCTCACCTAGTGATAACACAGCCCTTAACAAAACAAAGCGTACCAATGCTGATTTCCATTTGTTGATAGTTTAAACAAGACTATTTATGCACAAATAAGTTTCAAGGGATACTGCGTATTTGACAATTATGCTTTTTCACCTAATGTTTTATTTCTGTTTAAAACTGAAACACGAGTGTTCGTCCACTCAAGTGCACTATGTTGTCGCAAATGGACTACAAAACTCGTTGCGTTTGTGATGTAAAATGTCAAACATTGAAGTTTTGACATAGACAGAAATCAAACAGCGTTTCAAGGAGAATATGATATGACAAGACAGAAACTAGAAGCAATTTTTGTGACATCTGTCTTGATCTGTGCGTCACTCCATCAACAAAATAGAGTTGATTTTAAATGGCTACAGTATACTACGACTTCCTGTCTCAAACATAATTATGTGCACACTGCACAATGTCAGGTAAATATTTAGTAGGTACCCTTTACGTGGAGGCTTCACGGTGCATTAATCGGCTGTACTGGTTAGTACGTTTCTTACAAAAAAATCTTTGCAGGCAACAGTCAAACATTGACGACAAAGCCTTACAGCTACTGTGTCGGGGTATCATTCACCGAGTGCCTGCTAATGATGCAAGGATTTGCTTACGTCATCGTCTACGTCATCATTGATGACGTTTTTAGACCTCATTTTCTTCGACCCTTCAATAAGCTTCAACACAAGGTAAATTAGGTACTGTCTATGAATACGAATCTTTAAACAATCAATGGCGAAGAGCTCAACAATAATGATGGTCTCTCAGGACCAATCTAAATCTTTTTCAGCTTAAAAAAATCAATAAAAGTAATTAAAATTTGCGGTTAAGTAAAGCTGAATCGAAAATCTTCACAATTTTTGTTCGTTGTTGTTTCAGCATAAAACGCACCACGTTCAAGGCCGCACTCGGCCTGAAGCAGCTTGAACAGAAACATTGGTGAGTTGAAACTGGATTAATTTGCTTTGAAATTCAAGAAAGTACCTTGTAGATTGCTCAGAGCTGGACACCCAGTCGCGTAGCCAGGAATTCGCAAAGGGGGGGGGCTTTTTTTGAAGTTTGATTCAACCGTGAACGAAGTTAACCCGAATTTTGGTGTGTTTTCAGTTGGATTGAGGCAAATTTAGAGCGTTTTTCCGTCCAAAAACAAGTGATCTCAAAAAAAAAAGGTCTTCACCGAAATTCAGAGCGTTTTTTCGTCCAAAAGCAGGTGTTTTCCGAAAAAAAGGTCTTAACCGTAATTCAGGGCGTTTTTTCGTCCAAATACAGGTGTTCTCCAAAAAAAAAAAAGGGTCTTTACCGAAATTCAGGGCGTTTTTTCCGTCCAAAATCAAGTGCTCTACTTCTCATCCAACGATCTTTGGGGGGAACTGTTTTCCAATGGGGGGCTATTTCCCGTTTTGGGGCTAAAATCAACCTCAAAATTGCTAAAAACATGCTATTATGCATACTTTTCAGGACAATGGGGGGGGGCTATAGCACCATTTGCCCCCCCCCCCCTAGCTACGCTACTGTGGACACCACTGTTTTGAGTTATTAGTTCTCATCAGCAGCCCTCAGCATGTCTAAACCAAGAGTATTTCCCAGCCACCAGAGGATGTGGAGTGGGACCCAGAATTGATTGATTTTGAACCGGTTTCCAGCCTTGGCTATGACAGTATACCTACACATTGCAAATGTAAACGGCTTTGTGCTCTCAGTGTTCTTCAAACGTGCTTAATAATGGTTGTAGTCAGATCAGTATCAAATATTTAGTACACCGCAGATAAAAACATTCAAAACTCTACACACTGTTTCATATTTACGGGAACTTCAGGGGTTAGCTTATTCAAATACACTGATTCTGTTGGACTGTAGAGCTTTTAATGTTTTGATCTGTAATGTGCTAAATATTTTATTGTTAATGCATACCGGTAGTGAATGCCAGCAGCAAAGCATTAGCAACGTTTGGATATGCATTTGCGAGATCAACACCACCATCCCCTAGTTTCATTTGGGGTAGAATAGTGGAGCCGCCAACCCAGTGGGTTGCAAGAGGCAACCACAGGGTGCCGGTCAGCAGTGGTTGCATGAGCGATGATGGGGTGCCTTTTGTTGGAGAGGTGAGGAGAAATGACCCCCTTTCTAGCAAGGGTTCTCCAATCTAGCACGGGTTTTGTGGTGTGGCATTTGCGCTGCACCACGTTCTCATCCACAGGATAACTCCAACCAACCAATCAATCAGAAGCGCCTACTTTTTTTGAAAAGTGTGAAAATGGCCAGTTTTCTCTCGCATTCAGCTTGGGGTTCTGCAATGTAATATCGGTCGCATCATGCTATTATCCACAGAAAAAAACTGGGCAGCTCCAATCAACTACCTTACCATAGCAAGCACCTAAATACCTAATCTATATTTTTAAAACAAACTTTCAAAATCGATAATATTCGACGTACGATGAATGCCCAGCGATTTTGTAGCAAGAACAATATAAATTGCAATATTTAAACTGAACTCAATCAACATATTGATCGAATTGTTTGTTATTTAGTTGCCTGCACAAAAAATTACCTTCGCTTTCAACTCATTCATGCGTAAAACAAGATTTTTTTTCTAGGAAGAAAGCAAAATATTTAAAGCCATTCAATACTCCAGCAGCACATCAATTCTAAAGATTTAATACGAAGCACCATCTAGTGACTAGATGCTTTGAAGCATTAATTCCGCAAAAAATGCTACTGATCAACTTCATGTTAAAAAGCAGGCCAGGTTGGTGCCCTCAATCGGAATATCAAAATCATTAAAAGCTGCCGTTGTTCTTGCCATGGGCAATTGGATACCCAACTGCACATTAAGCTGTTCTTTTAGTTATTGTGTTTTGGTTGTTGTTTAGCTTTTCCGTTTGTTTTTGTTCTTTTTGAGGAAAATTTTCTAGCAGTTGACTAGCTTGTTTACGTGATTTATCAGAAAGCACACATCGATATCATATAAATTATTGGTTCGTTTTCCGACACTGTTGCAAAAATATCACCTCATTATTTGCCTTTTTACTAAAAACTAAGTCTTAATTGCTGCTACGTATTTATTCATCAGATTGACTTTGCCTGAAGACGGTGGGAGGGCTTTTTAATCTTCGAGTCAAGCTACCACTTTTACTTGTCTATTATATAGTATACAGGTGTGGAGAATTTATACTGTTCTTTTTAATGCTGAACGTCAAAAAAACAAAACGCAGGAAAGGAGTGAATAACAGTTTTTACACTTTTTTGTTTGAGCTAACCGAAAATCGAATTCAAGTTTACCATATCAGTAACAGATCCTTGATCCAATCGGTTAATATTACTTAAATGGATCGTCTAAACAACAACTACTGTGCTAACTAACTGTAGTCGAAAACTAAGCAACGGCTGAAACGAATCGCAGGAGTGACTTCGACTATTTGAGTAAGTGCAATCGTTAGACATTGATCCCAACAATAATTGGTGCAATTGGCTGGAGATATTAATTTCTTTTTTGACCTAAAGTTTACGAGTCAATATTGCGCCCGAGATTACTTGCGAACGATACACAATCGTTGTCAGCTAAGGTACTTGTTTTAGTCAACAGCACCTGAAAACTCGATACGAAAAATTTAACTTGCGCTATTCCTATGTTGTGTCGTTACGTTGCGTGAGTTTGTGACTATGCATGTCCCGATTGTGACACTATTTGTATTTGTAATGATAGTTTCTTAAATAAAGTCTAGCAAAAACCATATTACACAATCTTTTTGAGAACGAGAACTTTAAGGAGTCGCGTAACCGTTCGGCGATGTGATTCCGACTTCTTATCAGGAGGTGAAACACTTGTCCAGGGTAGGCTATGCCAAAGACTAAAAGCACTAACTCAGAATTAGTTTCGGAATTAAAAACATATCTTCCTTCGGGAAAGTAACAAATATTCAAGACTACAACACATTACTGAACTATACAGCAACTCCTCGGTAGTAAAAAATCGGTGGAACTGTAACACTGCACTACGAATACAAAACCAAGGCAGCTGAAAATTCTAAGATTTACAGAACAATGTTACCGGTACAGGAAAAAGTGTAAAAAAAGCTTAAGCGCGATTCTAACTAGACTGTTCGTTAATAAACCAGGGAACTGAGTCGATTAAATCCAGCTTAAATGCTTTAAAAGGGAACTGAAGGCAAAATTAATGGGAATCTAAAGTTAGGGCGCAATCTTATGAGATTGGCTTTGACTTCATCCTTCTTGACCTAGCCGTTCCAGAGATATTCTACTTCAAACACTATGTAGGGGCCTCCCTAAATATAATTTTTATTGGCAACTTTGACGTTTTAGTACAGTAGCCTATAGCCCACAAACACTGTGAAGCCCCCACCGTGTGTGATAGACAGGTGAGGTGGCAGCTTGACTCAAGGACCGAAAGATCCCTTCGCTGTCTCATGACCAAGCCAACTTGGCAAATAAAATGTAATTACAATTACAGATGCTCATACTAACCAATACATAGGTAAAATAGGCTCTGTGGCTTAGCCTAATCGTGGCCGATGTTATCAACGTCAGGGTTGCCAATAAAAAGTAAAATTGGGGAGGCCCCTTTGTCGTGTTTGGAGTAGAATATCCCGGGAACGGCTAGGTAAAAAATGGAGTCAACGCCAATTTAATATAAAACAATTGCCCTAGCTTTAGATACCTTATTGATTTTTCCTTAAGTCCTCATTTAAGTCTGGCTAAATTCACTTAAAAATGTTTTAAACTTTTATCAGCTTTTTAAATTTTCGATTAAGTTCAACTTGGATTCAAGTCCGCTATTTTAATACAGACTATAATCGATTTTTCTTTTTGCAGATTTAAGGTACTAGTAATCACGTCTGTAGAGTGTACAGTAGTTAGTACATTTTGGCTTTTGATATTGTCACCCGTGATAACATGTTTTATTTTGTTTTAAAACTGAAATGGAATTGATGGCTCCTCTTTCAAGTGGAAACATTCCGTTTTTGTTCTACCTGTAGTTTTTTTAAGATGCAGTGCCGTCAGTTTGGCAGATAAAAATTGTCGTTTACATCAAAACACTGACCTCTACACCACCAGGTTTTAACTGCATTATGAGCAGAGGTGGGCAGCGCAATTCATAAAAGTTGTGTCGCAAGCGCACGCGCAACTACTCTAAAATTGCAATATCTTGATGTCCTTCGTGGTCGACTCCTGGGAAGCCATGTCAACTTCCACTGGCAGTTAGGTGGCTACAACAACCACCAACCCTGCAGCTCTAATGATATTTCACATTGTAGCTCAAGTCAAGTAAGCACACGCAGAGGGGAATCCTTGTAGTAGGGATAGTCTATGGCTGTCCTTACTTCAAGGATCCAGCGACTTTTTCACTTGTTTCTAAAGTACCACAAGTGAAAAAATCGTTTATTCCCTACTAAAGCATCTGCCTCTCTGCAAGCCAATAAGGTTTGCCAGTTAGGCCAAGATGTTTGTTCAGCTGGGAATACCTTTGAAAAGATAGCTGAGGGCTGCCGATGAGAGCTAAAAGCTCGAAACAGCGCTGTCCAGCTCTGTGCTTACTCTAAAATTCTTGCGCCGCAAGCGCACGCGCAAGTGTGACGTTTTGAAAAGTAGTCTTAATCGACTCACTGCTCAAATGCACTAGTCTACCGTACGAAACCAATATTCAAAACAAATTACGCACGCTACCAAACCACCAAACAAAAAAAAATAATTGATTTTCTTTAAAAAATATAAGCATTTAAAAATGCGCTTCGCTTAACCCCGCTTGCATTGCTTAACCCCTTTGGGCGAAGATTGCCGAAAAACCTCTTCATACTTAATAAGACTCTTAACACCCGCAATTAAAGAAATCGCAATGTTGAAAAATTCCACAAATAAAGTCTTCATGTGGTAGCAAGCGAACGACTTCGGAGTCGTTGCTTTTGTATAATGGCTCGTCAAGGAAATCGGTTACTAACGTTAATGCATTTGTGCTTCAGGAGCAATTAGTATCACTCTCTGACGAATAGAGCATGCTAAAAAACTTACCATGTTCTTTTGTTTAAAGAAATTGAACCATCAAATTATTAACTAAAAGCAACCGATGCTGTCACTTCTGTTTGCTATATCTTTCAAATTTTTGCGGACTAACAAAAAAGTAGTAATTAATAGTTTTTGTTGTTTCTTATTTTTAAATTACGGTAAAAAAGTAAGACTGTTGCGAGTACCGCGTTTAATGCCCAAAGCAATTTTAAAATTTTTTGGAAACAAGTAGCTTATTTCTAAAAAGACAATTACAAAAATAATTTTTCTCTTTTAAAATTGATTTTACAACTATTTTTAAAAAACTCAATTGAATTTTTTTTGAAAAATTAGCAAAATTTTTAGCGAAAAACTTTCAGCAAAAGAAGCCCCCTACTGTTAATCTAATATAGAAGTTTGCAAGCAGTAGTCGAATGCAATTTCCCATAATGAGGCTTGTATGAACCTACCTCGTCAATTTTTTTCTGAACTTCTTTAATCACAGTTAATGGAAAAAAAATCGTTCCTAATAGTATTCGAATTGCGCTTGGGCGATTGCGCTCAAAATTGCTAAAATACAGTACTTGCGACGCAAGTGTCAGCGCAACTGTTTAAAAATAATTGCGGCGCAAGCGCTATCGCAAGAGAAGCAGTTGCGCCTCAATAATTGCGGCGCAAGTGCCCACCTCTGATTACGAGAGTCGAGGTTTACAAACCGTGCTGCTAACTTCATATCCAATCTGTTACTCAAAATTCTGCCATGAAAACCGCGGCTAATTGAAAAAAAAGAAAAACGGACATGAAAATTAATCTTTGATTACATGCCATTACTCGTTAATGCCCAAACATTCCAAAATCCAACGTGATCAGTTAAAATGAACTATTAAGTTATATCGCAAATTCAGCCTGATAACTACGAATGCAGGAAACTCAGTCATAGCATGCTTGAAAGTTATATTCTCAAGATTTTAAGTGCGTAATTGAGTTAGATAAGAAATTGCTTTACTAAATTTCGTAGGGACAAAAAAATAGACTTACTCACTAAGTCGTCATCTTTGAGGCAGTACGAGAAATTATAGCTATTTTTACTACAAAAAAGTCCAAATTTTGTCAAAAAAATATACATAATAAGAAATGACAGCAAAAATAACTTGAAATATGAAACTGTGTACAGAAGAATTTAACTAAACAATGATCGCTTATTTAATTCATTGAGTATGAAATTGAGTATGGAACTGAAAATGAGAATCGGAGATCATTGTAACGTCATGCGAAGCAAAAAATAGTAAGAGTGCTAAGCGGCTGTCAACCGGTAACAAACGAGAGTTTTTAATTATTTCTTTTGTGCAATAAGATTAAGCTTACGCGTAAAATACAAGCAATAAACTTTGACAGGTTGGTGTAGGAAGGTTAAGAAAAGTTTTACTATAGAGAAAGCATTCTTACATTTCAATACAAAGTCAAACAAAAAAGTGCATTAAATTACTTTGAAACTACCGTACTGTGCTGCGAGAAATTTCACGTAGCGTTTGTCCAACAATGATAATTCGCAGAAAGTCGGCAAAAGTAACAAATATCGTCTCATAGGTCACTGCTATTAATCACAACATGAGCGACGATGCAGGGGCTGACGTAGAAAATTTTATCAACTTTCTAGCACGGTCCTTTTTTCTTTTAATTTCCGAAAAAATTGATGTTATTAAATGCTAAATTAGCATTGAAGCTTACACGATTTGAACACTGCACGTAGCTCAAATAACTATTAAAAGACTTTGCTCATTGGGTACCTATCACATGGGGAGATGTGAGGCGCCATTAGAAAAATCCGGTGATAACTATTTATATCAGCTTTAATAGCAATTACTTGGCCCAAGGTAATAATGACTTTTTTTTTTGGTAAATGACAAAAATAGCCTATCGGTTTACTTTCGAGCGACAGAGCTGGTGCCCTGTAAACTTTTGAAGTTGCTAAATAATGATCACAAAGAATGTACAGAAAGTAACAGAATTGAGCTGCAACTATTTCAGTTATAGATAGCTCGCAAAAAATAAAAAAAATTGGTCAAATGTGTAACGGAGAAACAATCAGTTATTGTTCTAAACGTGTACAGAGGCTAGCAAATAATAGAGTACGCGAAGACTACAAAACCAGGAAATGCTTGACAGACATGATAAATATAAGCCAATTCGTAGTATTAGCCGTCTTAATTAAATTACATTTTTCATTTGTATTTATCATGGAAATATTCACGACAATTATTATTATTATATTATAACGTCAGATACCCAGCAGCCAAAACAATGAACGAATATGAAAGCAATATATTTCATTACCTCAAACCAACAGCATATTAAAGTTTAGTTACTGGAAAAAAATATTCGGTTTTGTTCGTGTTCTTCAAAAAACAGTTTATAATGCTGCAGAAAACATTTATTCTATCAGCAATTTACGAATCAAGCATAATGAATAAGCGTTTGATCGCAGTAGAAAATTCATTAAAAATGTATTAAAGCACTGATCTTTTATTATAAACAGTTAGTTTTGTAGTTATGGTCGTACTATACTACGAGAAGTTACTATCAAGAAAATTTTGGAAGTTAAGCATTTTCAATCTTTTTATAATCTTTTTTTAAGGCAGGTTAACAGTTTTGCTTGAATGGTACAGTATGTTATAATGTCACTCTCACACTTACACGAATTTAATTGCGATTGCAACTCCACCGCGATTCAATTCGCTGTAAATTAAATTACTGTGGAGTATCAGAGCAACGGTAGAACGAGAATCAGTTGCGACGCAAGATGAATTACAGTAATTTTGAACGCGCAATTCGCCATCAAAGCATAGCTCATTCGCATTGGAATCGCCATTAGATCACATTCGCAAAAATGTTGCAGCGACTCCATGAAGACTCTAAAGCGAAGCCTCATGAAGACTCCATGGCAAATCGTCGGCGACTCTTTAAAGACTCAAGGGCAAATTGCAAATTGAGTCATATATACTGGAGTTGCAATTAAATTCGCATTTACACAGTGAAAGTCAAGTGTTTGTGAATAATAACTTAAAATAAGCTTAAAACTTAATTCTATAGCAGGGACTCTTTTCTAAATTGTGCAAAAACTTGATGTCTTAGAAAAAAAAAATTATACATTATAACTTCGTGTAAGTAGTAGATGATTTTTCAGCAAAGTTTAGTAAAATCAAGAGTTCAAACAAGCAACTAGTTTACAACACAATGCTTCAACCGGCAGTTTAAGATAAGCCAGACCCAATATTCGTAACATACATACTTAGAATATTCATAAATAAAAAATGCATGTTACAAACTGATGAAGATCAAATTTCAAAATGTTGCATTAAACATTTCAATTAAAAGCTAATCAAGTGATGTATCGAATTATTAGCATTTCGTTCAGGCTATTAAAAAATGGGTACGCAAGAATAGCATCAGAGATGGAAACCGGTCGGGTAAACCGGCCGGTCGGGTTGAGATTCTTCGACCGGCCGGTCAAGCCGGTAAAAAAACCGGTCAAATTCTCCTTTCTGGCAACTAAAAGACATCGAAGCACCAACCAAAATATACTTATATATTTTATCATAAATAAAACTTTTTATAAAAAAACAGTATTAATTACAAACCACTTCTTTCGAAAACACTTGTTGAATGGTTTCAAGCTGTAACTAATATGCTGTGACCATTAAGACATGCACATCCAGGGACGTATTTAGGGTGGGAGTATTGTGTCATGCCTCCCCACTTTGGGCCACGGCACAAAGCAAAAAAGTGCAAAATATACGTTAAAATCGCGTAATCAGATTCTAATAAAGCATGCATGTGGAAGAGGCTTGGCGCTACCTAGCATTTTAGCGTCATTTTAATCAGCTTAAGAGTAGAAGTGGCGCAGATATCAGATTTCTTACTACAAGCTAAAATCTTGCCGCTTTGAAAAGCTTTTTTCAACGTAAATTTACCACACTCTACACTGGGCAAGAAAGACATAGCTCTTTTTTTTTATATCTAACTAGCCATGGCTTGTTCTGAAGTAGCAGCATTTCTACAAACTGCTGGGGCACATTATATTTCGAATGTTTTCTAGCCAATGTCATAACAGTTTAGTGTTTTCAATGAAAATAACGGACGCGTTGCGTTCATCGGGATAGTTATTCATAACCACTTCGTACTACCGATGAGTTTATTTATTGGTTGACGTTTCGCTCCCCAAACCGGGAAGCTTCTTCAGAACAATTTTCGGCAGTGTTGTCTTTGCAGTTGCAAAAAGATAAATGAGAAAAAAATAACAGCAGAAGACAGGTAATAGTAAAAACATACGAACATTACAATACTTGTACTATTATAACCAAAAACATTGAAATGATGGAGCAATAACATTATACAATATTGAAAATTATGCCACTAACAGCGTGAAAAAAAGGAATATTGAAAGATTATGTCACTAACAGCGTGAAAAAAGGAATACTGAAAAATTATGTCACTAACAGCGTATAAATATATAACAACTAAGTTGCTTCACAAACAGTTTGAGAAAGTATGAAAAGGATCTATTGCAAAACTTTACGTACTGGAAAAGGTTTTTTGCTCCACAGAGATTTATATACGGACGGAACAATTAATATAAATCTCTAGGGCGCTAAAAACCTTTTCAGTATATAATGTGTTGCAATAGATCCTTTTCATACTTTCTCAAACTGTTAGTGAAGCAGCCTAGTTGTTACGAATATTTTTTTTCACGCTGCTAATGACATAATTTTTCAGTATTCCTTTTTTCACGCTGTTAGTGACATAATCTTTCAATATTCCTTTTTTCACGCTGTTAGTGACATAATTTTCAATATTGCTCCATCATTTTAATGCTTTTGGGTATAATCAGGGGCGTATTTATGGGGGAGGCCGTGGTGCCATGCCCCCCCCCCTCCCCTTTGGGGTGCCAGTAATGCATAAATAAGTAAGAATAGTGCGCAAAATTGAGTCATGCTTCCCTCTTTGGAATTCGGGCAGAAGATCTGTGCCGAAAACGGGCTGCATGTGGGTGACGACCTTTTTTTTTTGGTCTTCACCTAAATTTGGGCAGAAAACGAACTAATTCTGAGTGAAAACCTTTTTTTCTCAAATTTCCTGCCCCCCTCCCCTTTCGAAAATCCTGCGTATGCTAGTGGGTATAATAGTACAAGTATTGCGATTTTCATTTGTTTTTACTGTTACCGATCTTCTGCTGTTATTTTTTTCTCATTTATCTTTTTGTAACTGCAAAGGCAGCACTGCCGAAAAAAAGTTTAGTGTTTGCTGCTCGGCAAATTGCAAATAATCTGTCAGCAATAGCTAAAAAATTGTAACTTCATTTTTTGGCCTTTCGCAAAATATCATTAAAAAGAACGTCTAATAATTTAGCTTGTGCCCTCCAGTGCTTTTTATGCTTATTTTGTACACGTTTTGCGCTGCTCAAAACAGGTCTTTCAAACCGAAACTTAACCAAAAAAGGTCTTAAAATCGAGTCATTTTTGCAAAAAACGCAAAAATTTTTTCTGTGCTTTTTTCTGAGACCCCCGTCTAAAGTCACAATTTTTAACACCTCACCCATGCCCCCCTTTTGAAAAATTTTCATCAAATACATTGCAAAAATAGTGAAGAAAAACCTTCTATAAAAAAAACGGTCGACCGGGCCGGTCGGAAACCGGTCGACCGGCCGGTCAACCGGCGATGATTTTGAAATCTACCTGTCGGGTCGAATCGAGAAAATCCTGACCGGTTCCATCTCTGAATAGCATCACAAACTAAGGTTGTATGGACTAAAATACCTAAAGGAGAAAGCCTACCATTAAGCATGTATCTAACTGACAAAGTAAAATAACTTGTTAGAAGTAAAAAATCAGATATCAGAAAAAAATGAGTGGCCCAAACGTGCCCAAAAGTGGCCACTCACTTCACAGAAAAGTGGCCCAAAACCCTCCCCCCAAAATATCTTTCCATCTACGAATGGATAATAGTAACTGTGCTGAAAGCAGCCGTTCTATCTGAAATCTAGTACCCTGGTAGAATCAACCACAAAAGCGCGCTAAAGATAATTTTCGAAGTTATACCGCATTCAAGAAAGATCGCGCCGAGCAAATCAGGTTTATACACATTTTGGTGAAACTTATAACTTTAGTGAAAAGTTAAAAGTAGCTTTGAACATGACAGCAGATCGTGATGTGACAAAACAAATTTGATATTGCAAGAAAGTTGAAATGTATCGACATTTAAGGAGTAATGAAATAAGAAAATAATTCTTTAAAAAAGCTGCAAGCAAAAAGTAAATCTACGAAATAAGCCAACTGCAAAAAAAATCTTAATAGAGTAAAGAGTTAAACATAAACAAAATTTTTCAAAATCACGTGTAGAATTACCAAAAAAAAACATACCGGTAACCTACAACCAGGATGTATAAACTTTTACATTGCCGGTCAAATTGTAATGACTGGATTACGCCGTGGGCCGAACTGACACTATTTATTAAATATCGGATTGTGATTTTAGCAGACGCGTTACAAGTAAAGGTTGAGGCCAGGAGTTCACTAGGAATGAATTTACAATTGGATGAGATTGTTTTAAGTCACTGTAGGCCATAGAAGATCACGGAGCAAAGCACCCAGCGCTTGGAAGACTTTGCGATTATTTTGGGTTTATTTAAGCAAAAGTAACGTATAGTTTTTAAGCCTATTTTGGTAAAAAATTTTGCTTTAAAGATGCAGTGCTCACATTTATTAGCACTACAAAAAATACTTTGAATTGGCTACGTGATAGAAGTAGACGTAGAACTATATGGGCTGTGGCAACAAAAACATAAATTAATTCTTAGTTTTTTCAGTGATGGCTCCAGCAGTAGTCAGTCCTCCATAGATTTTTTACTAGATCACTGCGGTGATAAGATAATTTGAAAGTAGGTTATTTTATAACTACAGTATCATTTTAGTAAAATATCTGTAGAGGACTACTGGGGGCGATCTTTGAAAAAAAAAAAATTATAGCCCCTGCAGTTTTTATCTACATCTATTTATAACTCCTTCTACAGCAAACCTTCAAATTTGATTAGTGCTTTGGTAAAATTTATCAAAAATATGTTGTATTTTTTTTTTTTTGACAAATTTACCCTCCCCCGCCTCTGCGTAGTAAGTGTTTCTAAAATGGATTTAAACGACTTTGAAATCTATATTGTTGCAAAATCCTAGCGCAGAAGTGCAGTGCAACAACGTGGTATTTTCAGGTAAACACTTGATTGACAGGCCAGGGGTCAATAGCCTCCGCCCTCTCTTTCATCCAAATTAAGCTACTAATTGTACAAAAACGCACATAATTTGCCTGTACATACTTTGATAAAGTAGAATTCGACTGTATCAACAGTTCGCCTATATCGACACTTTTTCGTTGGTCCCTGCAAAATTCTTATCTTTTACGTTCATTCAAGTTTGTGAATCGCGTACATCGATTTAGTCTATATCAGGGGTGACCAACTTTTTTCAGTCACGGGCCAGATTTGTTGTTCCAAACTTTTCGCGGGCCAAATTTACTTTGTGGAATTCTTCAAAAAAAAAAGTTGGTTTGCCCAAAAGTAGGTGAAGACCAAAAAAAAGGTCTTCATCACAACAATGCTGATGGATTTAGTGGTGTAAGAACTCGCATCTGTAATTCACACTATCCTGTCAGCGCGTGAGTATCAATTAACCAACCAATGTAGGAAATTTAATGCGGGCGACTTCGAAATCTTTGGAGGGCCGCAAGTGGCCCGCGGGCCGCGTGTTGAATGCCCCTGGTCTATATCGTCACTTTGTGAGTATCGGTTCATTTTTTGTCCCCCAGTTTTTTGTTTATAGTGACATTTGCAGCTATTCTTTTCACTTTGAAAGGTTTTGCTTCCTTTCTCAATTTGTTTGCTGTATAGAGAAATATGACAGAAAGGATGGGGTCGGTAGTTGATACCACAGTAACGAGCTTTGTGTAGTTGTTGACTTATAAAAGTCAAAAACTCAATCTATATACTGTACGTCGAATCGAGTTTTAATTCTTTGAAAACTGGTCGTTATCGAGACCGCAGGCCGAGCAGATATTGCAATCGAAAAACGACAAGCAAAGAACTAATTCACTATTCTAGAAAAGGTACCGTACGACACCGCTGAGCAGTTCATCAGTGGAAATGGTACAATAATGACGAATTTTTTTTTGCAAGGAATTGTAACTACAGTAACTAGTAAACCTGCTTTGCTCTGGGCAAAAGTTCCCTCTGCTTGCATATTGCGATCGAATAAATTACAACTGCAAATATCTTTTGCGATCTTGATTGCGTTTTTCTAAGCGAAGTGTATGCAAAAAATGCGGTAATTGTTTATTTGAGTATGTATTTTTAATCCTGGCCAGTTCTTTACACCAATCAAAACTCGTAACCTAGGAACAAATTATAGTGATCCGACTATATTCGTTCGTTCGTGTGAACCACACACACTGCATCTGTCTAACCACACCAACGCAGAGCACTTTTTAAGGGGTTCTGTTTTGCAAGTCGTTCATCATTAGACTGATTGGCCCCAACGGAAAATAAGGGTTAAGTGTCTTTCCCAAGGTCACAACGACGCATTATCAGTTCGGGAATCGAACCAGGGGTCAGCAACCTTTCGATCACTCACCCGACGCTCAACTCGGCTATATTGATATATGCTTTGTCTTTATCGACACTTGTTTTTCATCCCCTTGAGGTGTTGATATAGGCGAATTTTACTGTATAAGTTCATTTATGAAGGTGTCCAAAATTCCCCACCCGCTTAATTATTTTGCATCAAAAAAATTGTTTTCTACGTCATTTAAAAGAAAATTCAGACTCCAGTAGTATATCACAATAAGCAGAATTTGAAGGGAATAGAACCCCAAGTCACTGAGTAATTTTTTTTTGCAGAAACTGCGACTATGGTAGAAAATGCTTGAATTCTCAAACAGCTTTTGACAGAGCTACTGAAGCAAAATTTAGAAAACAGCTTTTCTAAGAATTAATATACAGGGTGGGCCGTAAATAACGCACCAAAGCATATTAAACAATATTGATAATAATAACACACGTTTTTATTAAAGAAAGACTTAACAAATGAACAGAGAAACACGTACACGCTGGTATAATCACAAATGCTCAAAATGCTTGGCCCACCCTTTTGTTATAATTATCAGAATTGTTTTATATGCTTTGGTGCGTTATTTACGGCCCACCCTGTATAAACCTGCAGTACCACGAACATAAGTAAAAACATGCTTGTAGTGTGTAGGTGAGAGTGCTACACACAAATTACTGAAATTAGCAGTAACATGTGCAAAAAGATATTTAAAAGGTGTTAAAATCCGTTTTACGCGGTTTTTGCAATATTTTTGTAAGTTTCAAGATCATGACATACCATTTATGCGCCTGAGGCCCTCATAACGACTGCTGCCTGCAGCTCATTAAACTGCCAGTGACATCAGCAATGTTTGTAAAGAAGAAAATGAGAAAACCCAAACACGAATTAATGTATAATATTTATGTGATTTTGCACTTACTTGGAAGCGATATAAGCGCATGAAAAGTAGCAGAAAGTAGTTAAAAAGGTCAGGAACCCTTCAAGCGAAGGAAATAAAAGTTTTAAAAAAATACTAGAGTCTATTTCAAGTAATTCTTTATCTAGCCGCCAACAAACACATCTACGAATCTAAGACGCAAGCAAGTGCGCAATGGATTCTAAAACAGGGGAATGCACGTTTTGATTTTAGATAAATTTTATATCATGATAAAAAAAATTAGATGAAAAGTATCCAATACTTACGCTTTTTCGTTATTTATGAAATTAAAAAAGCGAATTCTTTAATTAGTCGAAAGCAAAAGATAAATGATAATTACAATTTCATGGCTGAGCTAAAATGCATAAATCAAATTTAAGGACCATAAACACAAAATCTGACATTACTTTATTCCGTTCTTCCTTTTTAAAAGAACCAATTTTAGAATATGACTAACTCACTGTGTTTGAAACATATGAACACAGCTTTAAAAACATCTTAAACAAGGGACAAATTAAAAATCCTGCTTTTTGCGACAACAACTATTTCAAAAATTCACCAACAAACCCGAAACTATTGAAAAAAGGAGAAGCGAGAAATTAATCCAAAGATCACGCAACGGCCAGCATCTACAAAACGGATTATTCATGATGGTTGTGTTACTCAAAATTGTCCTATCGTGCAAACGCAAATGCAATGTGCGCAAAGCACACACGCGCGTTCTTTTTTTTAATTCTCTTTGCTCACTTGATTACTTACGTAATACAATACGTTCTAAGCAAAGACAACGCTGCCACACTGGTGATTAGCGAGACTACAGTAACTAGTAACTAATCTGCTTGCAAGTGCGTTTTCCAGTTTTGGTGAAATGCAGTAGTCATAAAAGAAGTTATAGAAGGCGCTATGCAATTGAAGTAGTCTGTACCGATTGCTGGAAGTGTAAGTGTAGGCATCTCTGTGTAATGGCCAGAAATATCAATATCAAACGAATGTTAGCCGGTATTTTGCTTGGGTTTTTCAGTCGCATTCTATACCAGCAAGTTGAAAATGCAGCCAGTTCAGCATCAAAAGAAGAATTTAAAGAAAACTGTTTGTGCCACATAGATTATCTCTGTCCAATTTGCGAGCCTATGAAAGCGCATACGACAGACACAAGTTTATCAATAGCATTCAAACCAAAAGGAATGTATGAGGTAACAAGATGGCAATTCTTGGACGAAGAGCATATTTTTGACATAATCAATGAAGAACCAAAAATAGAGCTAAAAGGAGTGCACAAAGAAGATGTCAAAGCAGCAATAGAAACTGGCATGGACTATATCAACGTAAATCAAATGATGGGTCAGCACTGGTCTTTAAAACGTTTACAAAATGGATATATGCGATCCGATGCTAGACAAGGGACTGATTTTATGATGGATATGGTAGTCTATCCAACCTCAAGAAACTATAAAAACATACCAGCATCAGTAGTAAATGAAAGGCTGTTCAGGGTTGTGCTGAGACATCCTCTCTATCAAACAGAAAGTTTGAAATTGGAGTCCATTTACAAGCATGAAACGAAAAAGATAAAGATAATCATTCCAGCTCACTTGGTAAGTACATGTTTCAAAAGTTTACTAGCTTAAATGACCAAATTTCTTGCAGGCTAAGCTCGCAAGCATAGGCCATGGCATAAAATTTGTTTCTTTCATTTGAGGATGAATGAAACAGAAAGCAGTCATGATAACTACTTTATCAATAATTTATTACTTCAATGAAAAATAGTGTTGTTTTTTTAATTAAGTTCAGCCGTTTAGATTCATAAATTAAAATAACAAAGTTTTTGGGTTAATGATAAAGTGGTAGCATTTCCTCTTCTGCAATGTTTTTTCCTGTGAAAGTAAATGTCAATCCAACTCTTCTGCTATTCAGTTTTAGTGCATGTAAAACCAAAAGACAAGTATGTGTCATACCTATTGCTTTTGTTGCAGACTTCAGCACATCTTGAAATGATCATTGAAGATTTTGACAAGATCCAAGTTGCAAATGTTGAACTTCTTTTGGTATTGTTTCATGAAAACTTTGCTACAGCCAAAGACCTGATAAAAACAATAAAGCAGAAAATAAGCAAATCGTCAACACACACACGCATCGTTGAAGTAGAAGGTAAATCATTTCATCTTTTTGGCTCATACTCTTCTAGAATTGATTAGCATAGCATTTTTCAAATACTGTAGTTATTAGAGCTCTTTGAAAACCTGATTAATAATATATATAAATTGTTAGTTACCTACAGCGTTAAAGGATTGCACAATGGTAGTGTGTTCTCTATAAATTTTTGGGTAACCAACAAGTGCTCGAATTTTATTTGAATAGACAATTGTACCCAAAACTGTAAAAATACATTTAAATTCCCTAAATTTTGAACCAATCCAGTATGAAAATGTACAAAAATTCATGTTTCCACAAATTTGTTTAGCATTGTCAAAAACAATTTGTCTTTGATTCCACAAATTACTGATTTGCTGACAAAAATCACCTTGGTGGGAACATTTAGACAAAGCAGTGACAATTTTGATTGCAAAGTAGGGTAAGGTCTCATTTATGCTTAAAAGGGCATTCGAGTTAAGTTTTTCACTCTTGACCAAAATGTTGGGATAATTCTAAAATGCTTTCTCACCAAATTTGTTTCTCGTCCACCTGTTTTCAAGAAAATGCAGTTCAAAATGACCAATTTTTTTTTCTGTTACTTCAGTGTTGCCATTTTGCGATTGTTATGACAGAAGATAAACTTTTAAAAAGCTGGCTGACATTTATTGAAAAGAAGCTAACTTGAGTTCTGAACCTTGAATTTGCTTTTGTGGTGTTTCTCAGAGAAAACAATTTATATATTGTAATGAAAGCAAATGAAAAACTGCAAGTGTTTTAAACAGAGCATTACTACAAAAGTGTGCATTGCAGCAAGGTTGGCGTTATATTCAAATGATACATCACAGTTTTGATATCAACTCTGTCGCAAAACGTTTATTGAGAATCAGGATGTAGTAGTAACTTTTTGAAATTTTGTTTCTAATTGGCAACCCTAGCAAAATTTCTAATCGGGAAATATCCTTTTTAAGTCAAAATCTAAGCTGTTATATTTTTGGTACACAAGTTGTAGAAAGCTCAAATTTGGTGAAGGTAATTTTTTAATTTAAAAAAAAACAGCAAAAAAATTTTCAACGTAAATGCCGGGGGATCCAAAAATCCAGTAATTAACTTATAATAATCTCAATATTTCTGTGCTATAAAGTAAATTAACAAGTTGCTTGAATGAAAGACTGAAATATTGGGTTGACAGCTGGTCACAAGATGCTTAAAAAATTTTAAATTTGCAATTTTGGTTACAACTGTTTTATGATGAATGACCACTGACAAGCATTCTAATCTACAGTTAAGTAACATAGACAACCTTATTGTTTTCTCAATGGAGGAAAAATGTTCAACAGAAACAGGATAATTTTTTACCTCTACACTTTTTTTGATAAAAACCAGTAACGCTTGAGTTGAGGCTGGCTCTTCTTAATGTTTTGTCGCCAATTTTCAACTTCATTTGTTCTTAAATTATGAAAGCATTGATGTCAATTTTAGCGACTATGTTTGTAAAACTGTTAAATTGTTTGTGCAGCACTGTAAAACTGCAAACGCAAAAAAGTTATTTTTTTCCAATTTGATTGATAGCCAAAAATTATCTCAGTTGTCTGCGCAGTGCGCAACAACAATGTATAACCTCAGAATCACTGTAAGTTTGCTTGTAAATACTGGAAAATCACTAAAATTTTAACTCAGTAGAGAATTCAGTTTCTTTCTAGATTTGAGATTTGTTCTTTTTGTTTGCTCTTAATTTTTTCGTTACTGCTGAAGTTTGCATTATTCTTAATTTGTTCTTAAATTTTGAGCAAAAATGAGCATCATATTCTTATAAAAAAACAGTGTATCTCAATTATTGCAACATCAATAAAATTTTGCAGATCCTTTCTCCTACCACAAAGGCTTAGCAAGAGGAATATCTGAAACAGAAGAAGAAGACTTAATAGTTGCTCTACAAGATGATGTGTTGATAACAAATGAACTACTTAATCACTGCAAATCAATATGCATTGAAGAAAAACGAGTATTTTTTCCTGTTCCTTATGCCAATTAATTCGGAGATAGTTCAACGTGGTATGCCACCAGGAAAACCAAAACGTATGAACAAGAAAGATCATAATAAATTTTTAGGTCAATGGGCACATATACTGCATAACAATTTCTGTGCCTATCGAAGAGACCTTTCTCACATGCTATATGCAGCTAACAAAAATCTTGCGAAAGTCGATGGACATTGGATATACAATGAATATTTGAAGCAAGAATATGAAGTAGTAATGGCGGTAGAACCAAATCTATATCAACTGAATTATGATGAAAAATGTTTACCTAAAAAACAATTCATACAAAAATATGCGCAGTGCATAAAATATAAAGCATTACACCTAGCATCTAAGCCAGCTTTAGGAATTTTATACATTAAAGAAACTTTAGAAAACACTTGAACGCAATGAACAGCATAATGATGAATGAGAAAAAAATAAATAAAATGTAGTTGACTAAGCCCCAACTTAAGTCATGGCTCTGCTACTTTTTACTGCTGTATTTGCATACATAAAATTGCTGGATAATGCTTTGCTTGGTATTTTGCTGAATAAGTAACTACCTCGACTGTATTGGCTAAAAGCTCTAACCTAAAAACTGCAGCAGCTTTACTTAATTGTTTAATGATGAATTATACTAATATTTATCACCCACACTTGCACTTGTACTTCCTTAATAATTTTAATCTCAGAAAAGCAACAAAATGAGAGTTCGCATTGCATAGTTTTGCTCCTGTTGCTTACAATTTAAAGCAACAACACGATTTAGATCAGCATGATACGTATAAAAGTATGTAAGATTAATGGCATGAAATCTCTGTCAATATACCTAAGTGATTGATTTTTGATGATTAACACCCAGAGTTAGTCGCTAGTTTCACATAATCATGGTGCTTATCAGTAATGAAAACAAAACAAAACCTTCCTTCTACAGTCCGACTTAATTCACATCCTACTGACAAGTCAAAGCATTAAAGAGGCTGAAAAGGAAGGTTTTAGCCGTAGTTGTTAATAAAAGGCTTGTGCAATAGTGTGCATTATAAATCCTACAGTAATCTCTCAAGTTTTCTTTAAGAATCTAAAAAAAACAGGTTTTAATACAAAATTTTATTCTATAATTTTTTTTATTCTGATCCAACTCAAAGACAAACTCAAATTCTTGCTCTGAAACTAAACACTATATCTAACCAAACCTTGCCTTCACTAGCTCCAAAAATAACCCTACATCTAACCAAGCCCTAATTTTAACTCTTGAAAATGTAAAAAAAAATGTGTGAATATTTTGTGAACTTTCTTCACTTAAAAGGTTTTCGTGAAATAGTTAACTTAATCTTTTTCTGAAAGCACCAAGTTTGACAATTTCTAACTACAAAAGTAATAATGCAATGTTATCATCATTCAGTAAATTTACTATTTCTAAGCTATAAAAATATCTAACTTACTAACAAATGTCAAAGCTAAAATGGCTTCATTAAGGTAACTCATGTACCTCAAAACAGAGATGAGTTGTAGTCACCTCGATTGTCTAAAACAGTACAATCACATGCCAGTACTACGTGGACCTCGGATAGTATATAATCGTTTGTCAATGCAACTTGTGATTCACTATCCTTTTCATCAAACTGAAGAAGTATAGGTTTGAACAAAAGACATACCGAAGGAATACTGTTGAGTATCAAAATCTTTTTAAACTTTTCAAATTTGTTACTCAAAATACTTAATTATTATATACAGTTAAAAGAGACAACTGGATATTGTAAATGTGTAAAAACAAATAGATTTATTATACTTCAAAACTAACTAGTCATAGCAGCAGCTACAAATTATCTCGAAATGAACAGCGTGATTTTCATTTGCTGCTACAGTCGTGGTGATGCTATATGTAATTATTATTGTCCAAATTTAATATCTTACTTTGCTGTGTGATAAATGACATGAAATAAACAACATCCTTAAGCAACAGTATGGATAGAATGGTGTATACAGTGGATGAGATAATAATATGCCAGTACTTAAACTCATGATTTACAATAATGGGTGTTAAAATCATTAAAAATAATCTGACCTGCTTTCAATTAATGACTGAAGACCCAATTTTAAATCTTTGTTTGTGCATTTGTGTCTGATTAATTATTGGATTTTGCAATCTTGCGACTTAAATCGAAAAGATTATTTGTCATTGTCTAATCGGTGTTTAAGTTAAATTAATGAGTAATTGTTGTCCTTTGTTAAAAACACGCTGCTGATTAGCTATCTTCAAAGGCGCATCTTCAAAAACCTTAAAAACGCTAATTAGACCGTATTTAAAATCGTTGTAAGAATGTTCTTTTGTGCATTATTTGTTTTGAGACGACTGTAGAAGTAGCTGCTGACAACGTTTGTTTGTTAATTTCTGGCCTTTGATGCTAGACAATAGGCGATCCCACGTGTTTTCTTCTACTTGGAACTATTTAAACCGGCATGGAGACTGAGAACTGAGTAGTGACAAAGATGAGTGAAGTGAACAGTATCAGTTTTTGATTTGTGTTAAATGCTGCTTAACTTGGGTAAATTGCGTTTTGCGATCCCTTACCCTTACCTTTACCCTTCCTGTTCGTTCTTGTTTATGGATTTGACTATTGACTGTGAGGGGACAGTCTTATAGATTGGAAGAAAGGCCCTGAATTGGCCCGGATTTTGAGAATTTTGAGACTACTTTGTTATTTTTATTTTTTCTGTATTTTTCTTTATTCAATTAAATAATAAATTCCATTAAAAAAAAACAACAAGGAAATCAAGTGCTCAGTTGTGAGAAGGAATAAGGGATTGGGAGAGTTTGGCATAGCTCTCCTACACGTTATTGAAGTTGGATATAATACTATGCATCGTTGCTCTGCAGAAAACACAATACGGTTTGGATTAGCAAGTCTTGGCAGATATTCAAATTTAAGAAATAAGCTTTAATGAAAAACGATTTGGCAAACCAACACATATCACAAGACCGGGTTAGAAAGACTTTATCGTTTGTAATAATGGGTTCAAATGATTACTACCACACTTTACAAACAGTTTTATGTGCCGCAAAAGTGCTTAGTGCCAAAACAACTGTTGCCACCTGCATCTAGGTTTGGTAAGATTTTTTTATGTTTGGTGACATTTGGTGACAAGGTTTGGTGATAGTTTTTTTACAATTAGTTGACACTTCTAACCTCACTTTGTTTGGGTTGTTTGAAAAGGAATTTGCTTCTGCAATTTGCATTTCAAAATACCATACTGTACAATGTTCAAGTTGATATGCAATATATGCATAGAGGGGGAAATAAGCCATCAGCAACAATATTTCACTTACAGTTTCAATTGGCTATGGCATGATTACACATGATTGTGAAAGAAGTTGTGAAAGAAAGAGATGATTTTATAAACCCAAAATATATTAAAACAAAATTTAGCACATTGGGAAAGAAAATGATTTAATTTGTTTATTTCAAAGCAAGTTTTAGGCAACTTGCCATTGAACAACCACTTTTTTTGTAAAAGTGGCAATTAATAAACATAAACACTTGAAGCAGCAGCATTTCAGTAATTAAAAACATATACCCAAATCCTAATTCGATAAGTGTGATTAATGATTCTCCAGCAGCAGCAAATTACTATTTTTTAGTTATGCACCTGGCAATTTTCTACTTGATTTACAGCATTAAGGGGAAAAAGCAATGTCTTAAAACCCTTAACACTTTCACAATTTATTAAATATTAGATTTGCGTTCTAAAAATGAATCCATTGGCAAGCAGTTACAATCTACATTCAATTGTGCTAGTGTGGCTAACGTTATTGAAAAATGTGAAGACTCAACTTCCAGCTAATCCGAGTGCTGTGCAATGTCCAGAAACATGCAGCATGACGACTGCTCCCTGTCAATGCTACAGATTTGGTTGGGTTGACTGCAATAACCAACACATAGAATCAATTTTGTTTGATCTACCTGATTGTGTAAGAAGATTGGTGATAAAAAACAATGCAATCATTGATTTAAGTGAGATTTTGTAAAGTGTTGATGCATGTTTTTGTTTCATTTGTGGTGGAATGCGCCAACAAAAGTTAAGATATAGCGTAATCAGCATAATTATTATCAGAGGTAAAATTGTTTCAAATTTAATTTGCGTGCCATTAGTCTTATAAACTTATATAAATGTGTAAAGTAAATCTGTGTTAGTGCATTTGGCTTTTGATGTTTTCCATAATTGTTCTGTTGAGTAGTGTCAGAAACACTACTATGGTATGGTACAATTTACTTTCAACAGCCCAGGTACCAGGGGTGCCGATCTTTGTTGAGCATTGGAAGGGATAATTTGCAATTTTACCTCAATTTTGCCCTATTTTCAACATTGGGGGGGATGAACCTCGACCACGATTTTGTTCAGGTGAGCAAATTAAGTGAAGACCCAAAAAAAAAGTGTTCACCAAAAATGGAACACTTTTTTCCCTGAATTCACGTGGACACCTACACTCAGATGCACACCAGAGTCAAATTATTGGGGGTGATGCAGATGTAGACCATACTCAAACTATTGGGGGGGATACAGTCAAATTATTGGGGGGATACAGTCAAATTATTGGGAGGGATATATCTCCCCCTACTTTCGACACCCCTGCCAGGTACATATTGAACATCATAAACTGAAATTTTAATTTGGTTTGAAATTTAAATATCCCAGTGTTTGAAAACATACCATATTGTTTATGCTGATGAATGACAGAAGCTTTACTCATAAAAACGAAAAATTTATAAATAATCTTAATACCAAACATCTTTGGTTATTCAAGAAAATAGAAGAAATAAAGTCTCAAGCTGAATCAGCCTCCAAATGTCAGAAAAAAATGACCACAATGAGATTTGAACCCATATTTGCAACCAAACCAAGTCAACTGACCATTGCAAACTGACCACTGATTATCCCTAATGTTGGAGGTTAGTTTGCAGCAGTCAGTTGCCATGGAGCCCTTGCAACAACCAGAGACATACAGTGGTTTCAAAGTCGCAATCAGTCCTTTAACACAAGACAGGTGTTACTATTAGACCACTCTGCCATCATAGCTTAAGTGTTGCAATGAGCAAGCTAAGATATACCAGTGTAAATATTAAACTGCATACCACCAGTGTGTCATTTTGACTGACATCTGGAAAGTGTACCTCCATACTTTTAGGTAAATCTACAAGTGCCCAAATCTTTTTAAAACAATTGTGTCTAAAGCCATAAAAATTTGTTTATGTGCCCTAAATTTTGCACCAATTTACTATTAAAGATAAACTGTATTATAAGTCATATTTCCCAAATTTATCAACTTCATTAAAGACATATTAAACATATTGCTAAAATTTGTATGCTTGTAATCCAACAAACTGCTGATTAACTGACAAATATCATCTCAGCGGGAATAATGAACATGCTACTCGATAACAAACTTTGATTGTAATGATATAGAAAAGTACCAGTAGTAAAGATATTCTGCAACTTTTTTCAGGAAACAGCAACTTTCATCAATTTACTTCTCTTGTTCATCTAGAAATTACGCACGAGCCATTTGAAGAAGTGCCATCTGGTATATTTACAAATTTAACGAGTAAGTACTACAGCATACATTTGTTATGATGCTGATTGCTGAATGTATGATACAACAGCACTTTTAAGTTTTGAATGCAATTTTTTTGCAAAAAATTAACATGCTAAATCTAAAAAAGAAAGTGAAAACTCATGCTTGAAAAACAATATTGATTAGTAGTCTGTGGTTGGACCACGAAGCAGAATCAGTTTGTGGTTGAGCCAAGCCAGTTGAGCACTTAAATCACAACCACAGATTGATTAAGGTGTAAATTTTTTACGTAGTATTTAACTATAAAGCTAAAAATAAAAAAAGGATATATATACAAATAAATTATTTTAATTTTTTGTTGTTTTTTCACCACAAGCAAAGTTGAATCAAAAAAGTACTGATATCATACAATGTAAACATGTTGCAACGATTTGTTTGCAAAAATACCTTAACTTCCATAATCAGCCAGCTCTTGTGCAGTATACCTCAATCTGTTTTTGTGCAGTACTGTAGATATAAAAAAATTAAAGTCAAAATTCTGTGAAACATGTTTGAACTGATAACATTTCAGTTTACTGTTAAACCTCTGTCCAACTTAATCATAAAAAAATAAAGTTGGCTGTCTGTTTTATTCTTCAAAAATAATATTTACTATGTATTACTGAATAATTCACTCAAATGTTTTCAAGCATTTCATTAGAGTTAAACCCACATTTTCTATTTTGAAGTTATGTATGTAGTGTTTAGCTGTCTGCTACATTATTACTCAGTACAGTTTATTTTAATAGTGTATAGCCAAACAAAATAAAAGTTCTGGTATGTAATTGTGAATAATATTTCTATTCTACAGGACTTACAATTCTTAAACTGGATAACAATCGAATTTACACGATTGCCAATGATGCTTTTGAAGGTTTAATATCTTTGGATGAGTTGTTGTTAAACTCGAACAGAATTACCATGATTTCTTCCAGAAGTTTTCAAGGCATGCCAAAACTGACATCGCTTTCTATTAACAATAATAGCATAACAGCCATCCCACCAATGGCTTTTGATGAACTTGTTAGCTTAGACACAATAGATTTCTCTTATAACAGCTTAAGAGAATTGCAAATTCAGTAAGTATCATATTGTATGATAAATTATGAAAATACCTTAATTATTATACAAATCAAATCTTTTATTATACTTGCTGTATGTATGTAAACCAAAGCGTGTAACGAGTCGGCGGAGTTCATCTCCATGTTGTTGCATCTGGGCAACACACCTCTTTGTGAAAAAATGTCACAGTGTTGGCAACACTGTGTCCAATTGGACCGGCCCAAGATTTGAACCTCAGATCTCCTGCTCCATTGGCAAATGCATTACTGCTCGACTAATTGGCCATTATGTCTTAATTCTTATCAATAAACTACATCAATCTTGCAGAGTCATTTTGCACTATATAGTACACTTTGCACTGTCATCTGTTATGCGAATTAACTTGAATTTGCCATCTAGTTTTAATTGCCAGTAATTTTCATTTTCAGACTCCTTTCTATAATACTATTTTGCCACTAAAGATAGACAGGTGGTTAAAATTGTCTTTTTAAAATGCAACCATTTACACTAATGAATTTTGTTCATTTTCCCTGGTAACCTTTGATGCTACTTGAGTGACTTGAGAAATACTTACTGAAAACTGAGATTTTACAATAGTGTGGAACTGAGACTAAAGGCATTGTTTTAATAACAACCCTAATTACATAATTTGGGGACTTCAAATCGCGTATGTGCTACCAGTTGCATTGCTAGGGGCGGCCAGCCTCGTGTGTCACCATGTTGAGGTGAAACCATAGCTCCACCGATTTGTGGTGAATACCTTTCTTTTTGCACTTTGTTGGGTCCATATCCTCATTTTGACCAAAAACCCACTGATTTAGTGGCAAAGACTTTTTTTTTGGTCTTCACCTACTTTTGGACTGAAAACCCACTCATTTTTCAGCAAAGACATTTTTTTTGGTCCTCACCTATTTTTGGACCAAAAAAGGGTGCCACCATGTTAAGCAACGCCACTGTGTGCTACAATAATTATCTTTGTTAAGTGGCTTCAAACAAGCAGTAAACTTGCATGGAAAAAAATGAAATAATGACCAGACAACTTAAAAAATGGTCAACTACTAGTCCTAAGCAGGTGCAGAATCATTCTTAAGATAGTGCCAACCGCCATTGCTTTCTTGTGACAGTAAATAAAGATGCTTTAATTTAGCA
Source organism: Trididemnum nubilum (assembly GCA_963965965.1). Classification (NCBI taxonomy): domain Eukaryota; kingdom Metazoa; phylum Chordata; class Ascidiacea; order Aplousobranchia; family Didemnidae; genus Trididemnum; species Trididemnum nubilum. The sequence continues at coordinate 12,777,647 of OZ014479.1, forward strand.
CATTTTTTCAGGTGGTTTGTACAGAAGCCCAATCTTACTCATGTTACGTTGTCAAATAACAAATGGCATTGTACATGCAGTTTAAAACAGAATCACCAATTGATATCGGAAACCTTTGGGCTTCATGTAAGTCATTTGGTCTATTATTATTGTAATTTACTTCTGACTGCAGCGGTAAGCATAAACACCATGAAGCAAGGTTCAAGGCAAACAACCAAATACAAAAAAAAAATTAACATGAATACAGACCAACAAGCATGACCATAAAACAATTCAAAAGTATGCAAAAACAAACATCTAATTGTTGTAATTGACATAAAACTTCGATTCATGAAAGCAACCAGATGTCATTAGAAAGTCTATGTTTTTGATTATTTAAAAAGGCTTGTTTAATGTTTATGCATGATGTGACTAAAATACCAAGTAATCCATGTTTGGCCACTTAATCATGTGAGCATGAGGTTTTCTGGAAAAGCTTATTTTATATGTATGGATTGTATGCGATAAAACTTGACTGAATTATAACAGGCAATTTTACCTGATTGCAATCTGTGTTTCCTCTTAACGTTTCAGCTAACCTACAAGTGCTCAAACTGTCTCAGTACAACTGTTCCCAAAGCAATGAAAATATGCTTACAATCCAATTCAGTATTAAAGTACCATACTGAAGTATCAAAAGCTATATTTCCACCAATTGTTCACTTTATTAAAATGGTTTATCAAAACATTAAATTCAATGTTAGAATTTTTTATTCACCAAGGTCCTTGCAACATTCATTTACATAAAAAACTAAAACCGCCCTTCTACAAACTCCATAAGTATAAATAAAATAATTAATATATTAATTGCCAGTAACTACATATTTTTTAATGTCGTGAGATAGTAATGTAAAACTTCTTCATGTTGAACTTTTTGGTAACAAATTGAATATGTACTAGTTAAACAGTACATACCACTACTGTTTTTTCTGCAAATGTCAAATTGCTTCGCAAAAAACGGAAAAGATTTTTCACCTATTAAAACGCGGATAGTAACAAAGGCTGTATTGCTCTGAGGTTTTTTTTACCATCAGTTGATTTTCTACAATATATTCTGAAAGTAATGATCACACTTAAATAAGACCTAGTTGTATATAATTATGGTTATGTATAGTAGTATCACAAATTGGGTGGTATATACATTGCTGTTTTATTTGTCCAGATATTTTGTCGTTCGTTCAGACTTTTTTGTATTCAATGCACTAGTCCAAGGAATTTAATGGGTCAATTCCTAAACGAAATTAGTAACTCCGCCTTTCCATTATGCAATACAAATAACATTGATGCAATAACAAACATTGATACAACTGAATCTTACAATGAAACAAAGACTGATACAACAATGCCAACAACTACCAGTTTTCAATTTATGACAGATGAAACAACAGCAACAACTGAAGAAAGTCAAACAGTATCACCTTCAAGTACAAACACAACATATGTGCAAGCATCAGAAAAAAATTTACTGAAAAGAACATTAAGTACAACAGCATCTAGTCAGATTTCTCAACAGCATCTGCCAACATGGTCAATCATATTAATAATTTCTTTGCTGTTGGTGATTCTGGTAACTACAACAATCATAGCTTTTCTTTGTGTGCGCAGAGCAGAATCTAAAGTAGAACATTCTCAAAGCAGAATGGAGCATCAATTACGCAATGCTTCAGTACTATCGTTTGAAACTGAGAAATGCTAATCAAATCTTTTGTTATACTTGGGGTATTCACACAAAAGCGTTTAACGAGCTGGCGCAGCTATCTCTGCAAGTCAAGTTTATATTTACCATTTGTCAAAAAGTATGCAGGCAAGAAGTCAGCAAAAAAACATTCAGTCATCTGCATTATTGCGCCAGCAGGCAACACAGCTATTTTTGAAATGTTGCAGTGGTGGCTAGCCGTTGGCAACACTGTGTTCAAATTGAGCAGCTTTAGTTTGGAACCGCTGACTTCATGCTCCTGAGACAAATGCATTGTGGCTTGACCAACTGGCCGGTGAGGAATGCTAAACGTTGGTAAATGCACTTTAATAAGTAAGCCAGCATACCTCAAGAAGTGAATTATGTTTATATAATAATTTTTTCTTAACAAAACTGAAAAAATGTGTGTAATAGATTGTGAATGTCACTTCGATTTGTTTCTTAATTGGGTGTGCAATTTTATTTTTAGTTTTTGTACATTGGCAATTACAGAAAGCCTAAAATAATTGAATCAATCCAGATTATGTATTAAAATGGTAGTTATGGTAGAAACAATTCTATACATAGAACACAAGGTTCAATTATTCTTTAAAATTTATGTAGTAACTTATAAATGGGATGAAATGTAGTCTGAGACAAGGAAAAGTCTGTCATACTTGTCATGTCCAAGTACTGCAAACCGAGGATATCATTGTGTTGAATTATGTGGTATTAACTAGTTTTTCTGCTAGCTGCTAGGCTATATGGTGTTAAGTATTAGGCATAAGTGATTCAGGTGTGAAGTACAAGGTTTGATATTTGGCTGGATCTCAGATCTTCAATCAAAATGCGTAATAGATATTTTTGTTCAAGTGTGTGATGATAGGCTATAAAAGATTTATAAAAAGTATCGGATATTAAAATAGTCTCCTGTCTTTTAAGTGAAAATTTTAACATTATGATATGCCAGTGATTTGGTCTTGAACTTAAAACCAGGCAACAAAAAATCGATAAAAAATCCAATTCAGAATCTATGACAAACTTATCAAAATACTTAGATTTGATACCAGTACCTGCCTTTGCATAAAAAGTGTAATTGATCACTACTATGGCTGAAATTTTAAACTTTAGAACCAAAGAATTGATTTGGTGCCCAACTGATACCAAAATAACCGCACTTTAAATATTTATAGATAGTGTTCTTGATTGGTTACTGATTGCACGGCAGTTTTATTTAATTTCATTAAAAACAGTAAAGCCTTATTTAAAATACTAAAAATTTTAAACGTTTTGATCTTAGCTATGTCCATCATCAGTAAAAAGTAAAATCTAAAACAGTAAAAAATGTAAAGAACAAGTCTCGAATGAAAGTAGACACATTTCAGTGCAAGATGTACCATAGCGCTGCAATTGAGTAAAACCTTCTGATGTAAACAAGCTGCTGTTCCACTGCTAAACACACTAAGTATTCCTGTGATACTAGCACTGTGCACTGAATGAGAAAAGAGGGAAAAAACAATCACGTGTTGAACAGATACAAAGTTATCGATGACTGGTCAACATTTATGTCCGGTTCATTTTAGCTCTTCATTTTAGAAACTTTAAGCATTAACAAACTGAAACCGGACATAAATGTTGACCAGTCATCGATAACTTTGTATCTGTTCAACGCATGATTGTTTTTTTCCCTCTTTTCTCATTCAGTGCACAGTGCTAGTATCACAGTAATACTTAGTGTGTTTAGCAGTGGAACAGCAGCTTGTTTACATCAGAAGGTTTTACTCAATTGTAGCGCTATGGTACATCTTGCACTGAAATGTGTCTACTTTCATTCAAGACTTGTTCTTTACATTTTTTACTGTTTTAGATGCTCTTGATTGGTGATAGATTATGCTGTGTACCAATAACTTAAATTGTGCATATTTACTACAGTATATGTTGGTGACGCAAGAGTCCAGTTCAAATTTTTTTAATTACCTATGTTAAAAATGTTTGCTTTTTATTGTGATATTTTGAGAAGCACTATCAAAAATATCAGATACACTTGATGCAACATAATTTCTGAAACAATGAAGCTGTGATTTGTACATCTGCAAACAAAATAACGAACAAGCCTAAAAAAATGTGCTTAAAACTATAGGTAAAATAGTTTTTTTAAGACTTCTTTTATATGGCTAGATAGAGAGTTATCTCATACAAATTAAGACTTTGCTATTTCTTTTGGGTTGCTAGCGATTAAAGATTATGCCAGAAGATAATTTTTTTGAAACATTCAAAACTATATATATATACAAGAACATTAGAATATGGAATAAAGGTTAAGACTTACCAGTACCTGACACAACACGCTAGTCCGATAGATGATGTCAAATGTTAGTCTGTTACTAACCCTAACCTAGCTAGATTAATCGATTCTCTACCTAATAATTAGCCCAAATTTAATCCGATTGTAACTTTGACCTCAAGGCTAATTTTCAGTCTGGCTGAAAGTGAAATCTTGAATTCCATAACACTATACGTGGGCAAGATAAAGCAAAACGTCAGCTTCATTAACCACTAGTCCATTAACAAACTTCATACCTCCGTTTAAGTTAATGTATTATTTTTAGCTTTAATTACAGAAGTTAATGAAGTTCGTTAATTAGGTACCAGTACGTGACAATAAATTTTTATTTTCGTCCAAATTTCTTAATTTTAACTTCTTAAGAAAGAACTTTTACAAGACAAAAATTTTAAAAATTGATTATTAAGAAATAAAAAAGTTATGGCCAAAAAACTATCAAAATTTTTGGTCTAAGCTTTACCATTGAAGTCAATGCAAAGCGACAATTTTTCGTAACGCCGCAAGACAAGTATAATCCTCGTAGTGCATACAACTCATTGAATTTTAAACCAGTCCAAGAATTAAGCACTGTCCCAAACTGCAGCGTCAGAACGACGAAATCATGCTTCATACTTCAGTGCGCTCGACCGTAAAAAAAATTGCGCAAACGCGCTTTAGCAATAACATAATATCGGTTTGGCGCGTCGTTACAGAGCGAGATTACAGCTAAAGTTTGAAGTTGAAATTGTAAAAGTGGGTTTTGTGCAGGTAAAATTTAACATAGTGCGCATCGTTATTTTTATTCAAATTTGCTGAAACGTAGTTGGTTGAATATTCTATGAGTCCATGGCAGTTTGAAGATTGTCTATGAGCATCTTTATAAACTATTTTAAAGATAAACATTTTGCTTATTTTTAAACTCAATAAAATTACACTTTTTAGGAACAAATTCTAAAAATAAAAACAGCGTTAGACAGAGCAGATATTCTGCTACCTAAGTACCAATTTTCGTAGAAATTAAAGCACTCTTAGATACTTTTTAGCGAGTTTAAAATAAACTGCTTGTGAAAAGTGCCAAAAAAACGCGTTCAGCAATGGCAACCAAAAAAGGAAGGCTTTATTTCACCGGAAATTTTTATCTAGTTTTTTATTAATTCTGACTCAAATCTAACACAAACTCAAATGCTTACTCTAAAACTATTCCCAAATCGAACCCAAACCCTAACCAAAACCCTAATCTTAACCCCTAAAAAAGCAAATGAAAAAAGCGCGGATGAATATTTCTCATTCTCGTTTTATTCTCTTTAAGTTGAAAATTTTCGGTGAAATAGTCACTACCACCAAAAACTAGCCAGAAAGCGATGCAATACCGGTACGCGATGCCTACGTTAAATTTGTTAACATTTTGAGTGTAAATTACATTCCTTTTTATTCACTCACTCTGCACTTCTAGAACGCATAATGACACTGTTGAGCTCATTGTAAAGAAAAAATTTAGTGCTATGGTGTTCTTTTTGTGTTTTGGAAGTTACGATACATTTTACAGTCCAATCTAATTTCACGAGAAAAATAGGTTCAAATGCACTCACAAAGCTGCCATCAGAAAACCTTTGGAACTTGCAAACAGCGATAATTAATAGACCTAAGAGGCTGCAGGTACCGAATTATTTACCACAAAAAACAGCTTCTTTCTTCACTTTTTTTGTAAAACTCATGCTAATATGCAACAAGTGTAACTTTGCACTGGTGCGATGAATGAATGTTGCAAGAAATAAACAATGAAAACCTTAACGAAAGTTAACAAAACATAATGGAAGTTAATTTAGTCAACATAAAAAAACTTTTTAACAAGTTAATGAAAAAGTTAGCTTTGTTATTAACGGATTAGCAAATTTTTTCCCACCTTCGGTATGCATAACACTAAAACAGTAACTGAGTAAGAATTTCACCCTTAACCCTTTGCGATTGAAGGGCGAATATAGGTCGCCCAAACGAAAAAGGTTGTTACGGTCGAAAGGCAACTATAGGTCACCTTCAATGAATACTGTGTTATGGCAAGTTTTATTGTCAAATTAGTGCAGTCGTTAGGCAATCGTTATTCACCTAGCGTAACTGAAGCCAATTATGTGTATTTGTAGTGGTACTAGTGCGGCAAAGTGACGACACAAAGAATTTGGCATGAAACTGCAAGCCAATTTGTGGAATGTTTTCTTTGTACTGATTTTTCGGTCAGCAAGAGCCCGTGCGAAAAGCAGGTCCTGACAGAACTAAAACGGGTGGGAAATTTTGGTGTGAGGAAGCGTTTGTAATGCAGAAGTGTGTCAAGAGGTAGTTTAGCAGCCGCATATTGGGGGAAGGGGATAGAATCATCACGGGGTCTATTAGTTGATGCAGTAATAAGTCAAGGGCACTGATGGCTTCAGGCCTGCATATAAGGGATACACTGGTACAGTCATCACGATGACTATTGGGAAGCAGTAGCATGTCAAGTGATAGATTTAGGGCCACAGATAAGGAAATGAAATCATCATGGGGTCTATTGAGTTGGACACATAGCCCACGTTGCCGGGGAAAAGACTTTTGTGAATCTTTTTTTGGGGGGTTAATAAGAAGACTTTATTTGTTGTCACCTATTTCTAGAAACTTTAGAGTATATACTGTACGTGGTTGTAATATCTCACTGAAGCAGAATACAAATGACTGCTGTTGTTTTTTGGCATTTTCTCGACTAACTTTGTGACATTGATGGTTGAATGACATTACTTTCAATGGACTATTTTACAAAATTGAATGGGACCTTTTTTTACGCTTTTTCAAATAAATATTGATATAACAAAACACACTCCACTCTGCTGCAAGATCTACTTTCAACAGTCGTATCAAATTTATCAAAAAAAAATGTCTGCAAACAAGTACCAGTATGTAACACAAAGGCGATTTTACGCTAAGCCCGAATGCTTCTACACTTTCGTAAATAATTGTAAGTTTTTTCAAAAAATAAAAATAATGGCAACATCGCAGTTGTTAAAGATACGCACCGCCAAATTTGAAGCAAAATTAGCCTGGTATTTTGGCTACTATTTGATCTAAATTCTACCAAATAATAGGAAATAAAGGAAAACATTACAAAATTTATTAAATTTGCTGAAGTTTTGAGCATTTAGGCTCATATTTACATGCAAGATGCTTTATAATTTTTTCCATTGACAGACTAGTTCTTTTGGCAAATATGTACAGATCATTTTGATATTAAAATCGCCAAAATTTGTTGAGAACTTGCTATTTAAACAAACAATTAGCAACAAATGCTGTCTTAAGCTAATGAAAACGATACAACATGCCGATTGTAAAACGACCAGTTGGAGACGCAATGGAAAATTTATTACGACCGCAAAGGGTTAATAAATGTAGGCTACAGATCTAGCTCTGACTCTTGAGCTACGATAGGTCTGTCAGCTGCACAGCAGGTAGGCTAGAACCAGTATTTCAAACTAATCTGGACAACCGGACCTGCAGAGAACTAGGAAAATTGCTGCCAGTGCTACAGGTCAGCAGATTGTATTTTTGAACTTCATTTTGTGTTAACTTTAAACAAAACAAAAATATTATCAGCTGTGGTACCTACAGTACCGGTACATAGCTGTAACCAGTGCCTAAATTGTAGAGGAGACGCGTCCTCCCATCGAGAGTTAGCATACCCCCATCGAGATTTAGCGCCCCCCCATCGAGATTTAGGTGTCCCCCATCAAGATTTGAGTGCTGGATGATCAGACGAAAAAGACCTACCATAATTCTTCACCTAATTTTGGCAAAAAAAAACTTTAATTTCCGGCGAAAACCTTTTTTTTTGTTGGTGCTCATTCAATTTCGGCAACGAAATTATGTAATCTTCACTAAAGTATTTTCGCATGCCAAATGCGTTAAATCAAGGCTGCAAAAGTTTCCCCTAATGCAAAATTTTACAATTTAAATACTGCCGGTAACCCATAGCACAGTAGGCTTATATAAATACCTTGGTACAGTGTAACTGTAAGCAGCAAATAGTAATCACAGTGGTCTAAGACTCTAAGTACCTGCCTAATGCAATGGTCAGAAGCAGGGCCTCATAGAGAAAATTTTTTAGGGGTACGAAGATTGATATCGGGCCCCCCAAGCCTTATCGAGGCCCATGCCGTTAAATCATTTTTTGTCGGATAGGTGTAGATTTTCATTTATAAGTGAGGGGATATTGATATATCGCGTACAGTTAGGACCTATGAAAACACGAGACATAAAATTGGTTTAAATCCAGCTAGGGGGTTCACAGCGCTCCCCCAGCGGGGTGTGGGGCAGAGCCCCAGAAGCTTCAGCACTTTTTATGTTTCTCGACGGTAAAATACAGCATTTAATCAACATCCCAGCACCAAACTTGCTTAAATTGACAAGCAGAAAACGTGATATACATGAAAAAAAGTACCATGAAATGGGGGATGATGACGTTGACACAATATTATACAATATAACGACTTTAATACTGCAAATCTAAATATTTTACTGATGAAAGTTTAAAGAAGTCATCTGCAATCATAGACTTCACAAACCCTAATACCTATTAAATTCATACAGACAGAGTGAGTTACTTAATGACAGTAGTATAATACGTCAACTTTGACTCCGCTCTCTGAGCTTGAAATGCTTTTGGATCTCTAGAAATGTGGGCCCTCGTACATTGTTATACCGTAGAATTAAGGTTGTGGCTACTTCACTGAAAATTTTCAAGTTAAACAGAATAAAACGAAAATGAGAAATATTCATCCACGCATTTTTTCGTTTGCCTTTTTAGGGGTTAAGATTAGGGTTTAAGTTAGGGTTTGGGTTAGGGTTCGATTTGGGGAAAGTTTTAGAGTAAGCGTTTGAGAGTGGGGTAGATTTGAGTTAGAATTAATAAAAAAATAGATAAAAATTTCCGGTGAAATAAAACTTTCCTAGAATTAATTAAAGCTTTCAAGTCAGAGAAATGCAACAAAACGTCAAGTTCGGTGCAAGTGTATGGCTTTCAATACATCTTCCTCTTTTTTCAATCAAATCGGCCACTATTGGATGCCCTAAGGGCCGTGTAGCAAAAACAGCGACCAATTACCAGTAGTGAATAGGCTGACTGATATTTTTGCTGTAGCAGTGTAGGCAAGTTTGATTAAGGTGTTATGGTGCGATACCAAAACTTAACGCGGAAACCTGAACTCTTCCGGGCCCCCCCTAGGCCCGGGCCCGGGTACGATGTACCCCCTGAACCCCCCTCTCGCAGGCCCTGGTCAGAAGGCGATCACATCCCCAACGATACCAGCCACAGCATGCTACGAGAAAAACAGTGCGTCTCAAAAACTCGATGTTTGAATAGGGAAATACCCAATCTTGAAACTTTTATAATATAAAAAATTTCAAAAATAAAATTGGGTTTACCACACCGGTACTTTTGTTAATTCAAAATTTTGTAAAACTAAGTTTCACTGTTTATATCATAGCATTCAAATAATTCTGATAAGGTTCTGAAAAGCTATTCTTGTACATAGAATTCTCTTCATAAAAAATTTTGAATAACTTATTTCTAGTCTCTAATGGTCGTCAATTGCGCCCGGGCAACCCAGCTTCTTTCAAAGAAATGTCGCAGTGGTGGCAAGCCGTTGAAAACACTGTGTCCAATTTGACAGGCCCGAGATTTTAACCTCCAACCTCCCGCTCCATACACGAATGCGTTACCAGTTACCGCTCCACCAATTGGCTTTCAAAAATTTCTGTTACACCTACAACAGAGTTTCCTAATTAGATTCTAGTTCAAGGCTGCCCAAACCCCGTTTTGTGGGCCGCAAGTAAGAATTTTTTTCTGCCCGTGTGTTCTTTCGAGATGAATTAAATGAGAAATTTTGCAAAGAAACAAATCAATTTTCTCCTATTCCGTTTGATCACCACCTATAATTCCGGCAAAAAACACACCAAAAAACGGAAAAAAACCTTTTTGCTTGGTGTTTAGTCAAATTTCTGGAAAATTTTTGCATATCTCACAAGAAATCGTTTTTACTGCGGCCTAATTCGCAAAAAGTCAAGTCACTGCTGCCCGTTCCTCATAAAGTTTGGGCACTCCTGTTCTAGTTAGAGTTAGGGTACTTGGTACCAAGGATGGCAGTACGGTACGGTACGTAGGTACGGTATGCATCGATTTTTGCTAAGAAGTACGATACGCTGGTACGGAACATCTTTTTTGCAATGGTATGGGTACGACACGCCTTTTTTGTAATGGTACGGGTACAGTACATTGGTACACTGTTTGAATTTGATTACTAAATGTTTTATGTGCAACGTGCGGCCGTCAATGAAGATTCGTGCAACCGTGCCTGGCGTGCACATAGTCTAGGCTATTCTCTAGTAATCATTATAGCCTCTTATTTGTCGCTACAATGGTCGTATGATGTCACAGTTACAAGCATGGCCAATTGTGATGTCATAAATATTGCCTATACATGCTAGGAGCCTAGAACTATCGTAGCATGTCATTTTGAAAAAAATTGGAACGGAAACAACTGCGACACTTTAGCTGAATTCGCAGTGGTTTAAAAATCCCAAACTTATCGCTCATTGCGCCGGCTCTTTTTAAGCAGAGATAAAAGACAGATGAAGCCGACGCTAAATGTGTGAATTGAGATCTCTGATTTAAAGGCTAGTGATTTCAAAGTCAGTTACGGTAAGTCTGCGAGTGCTTAAAAGCAGGGTTGGCAGTACGGTACCTGGGTACGCCTCAATTTTTGCTAAGAAGTATACAGGCCTGGCACCAGAATAACGTGACTGGGGGGGGGCAGAAATAAATTTTGGGGGTCACGAGAAGTTTATTTTGTGTGAATTCGAGAGGAGCACAGGGGCACGAGAAATTTATCCCAGTCTGGATCAAATAAACAAAGGTGAGGAGCAAAAACTCAAAGGGGTTTTCCGGCCGAAATCGGAAATTCAAGCGGTTTTTCCGGCCGAATACAGGTGATCTCCAAAAAAAAAAAAAAAAGGTCTTCATCCCAAAAACGTCACAAAATCTGGTGTCAGTCCACAAAGAACACTAATTTGGACCTCGATTTGCGCTCCAGAAGCCCCGAGCCTGTTAATTTCTTCGGGGCACAGTCCTCGCTTGGGGGGCACAATTTTCGTTTGGGGGGGCACAAGCAATCAGTTGGGGGGCACGGCCCCGATATGCCCCCCCGTGGCGCTGAGTCTGGAAGTATATACGGTACGGTACGCCTCAATTTTTGCTACGAAGTACGTTACGCTGGTACGGTGTGCCTTGTTTGTAATGTTACGGGTACGATACGTGTGACAATTGCTCTTTGAGTACGTCTGGAGGTAGGGCCATAGAGCTGTTGCAATATTATTACTGATAATACTATGGATGACTTACGTTTTGCATTGCTTACGTAGTGTAGCGATCGCGATTACTGTGCAACAGTTTGAAGTTGTAGTGTTAGTTAACAGTTGGATTTGTAGGCCTGCTACTTTTGCAGTGTCTTCTTACAGTTTAGGTTTACATACCGGTAACTAATTTACATCTGGCTTGATTCGCATTATTTCAGATTATATTGTGAAATTGCTGATTAAAGCCTGAGTTAATGCATTAAGCTGTGCTCCTTTAAGGTTATGACAGTACGTTCAGTACCAGCGTAGCCATAATGGGCAGAGGGGGTTAAGCCCCAATCCCCACCCCCATTGGCCTGAAAGGTAAGCAAAATTGCAAATCAACACGTTTTTAGTGCTTTTGAGGCGGCCGATTTTTGCTCCAAAATTGAAAATAGCCTACCCCCAAGAGGATGAAGATTAGGGATCAGAAGTTGTGAAGGACTTGCTGTGATTTGGACCACAAAACTGCCATTTTTGTTTTTTTTTGGATCTCACCGAAACTTGGACAGAAACCCTGACTAAATTTGGGTGAAGACTTTTTTTTTTGGAGACCACGTGATTTTGACCGGAAAAATCGTTTCAGTTGCAGTAAAGACCTTTTTTTGGACATCACCTCATTTTGGACGAAAAAAACAAGGAAGTACCTTAGCTATTTTGCCTCTAGAGGCAAAATAGTGTTTTTCCTCTGTTGGGGTTAGGGTTTGGGTTAGGGCTAGGGTTGGAATTAGGATTAGGGTTAGAGTTTGGGTTAGGATTAGGTTTAAGGCTATTTTGGCACTTGCGGCAAAATAGCCGTTATGACTAATTTGCCTCCAATGGGGCTATTTTGCCTCTGGAGGCAAAATAGCCACTGCCAAAAAACAACTCAAACTGATCAAAGATCAAAACTGGCCAATTTTTGCAAAATCGAAGGAAAAAATTCGAATCAAAGATTAAGAAATTACTAGCCTATTCTTTACAAGCAACATACACTAAAACTTAGATATTATTCTATTTCAAATTATTTCAGGCCAGTTTTGTTCATTTTCTATTAAAATCTGGATCATTTGTTCATTAAAATCTGGGTCAAGATCGTTTGATGTTTTTTTCAGTATTCAAAACAGCCCTTCCCCCCCCCCCCCCCAAAGCAAATTCCTGGTTTCGCACCTGAGTACATTGGTACAATACGCTTCAAAAATTGAACTGAAGTACGGTTCGCTGGTACAGTGCGGTTCATGGTGCGAGTTACGTAGTGCGCAAATTCTGAACGCACCGTCCCATACTGCTATCCTTGTTCACAAGTCACAGGACCACAAACATCGACTTTGGATATAGTGATGCTTTTCTAGCGTTGGTAATCACTTTAGTCTAAGACATTATAAGAGTCAATTTAAAGTCAACATTTTGTAACCAGCATTTAGAAAAACTATGATTAAAATTGTTCATGTCATATCGAACTTTAATTAGTTTGTGCTGGCCAGTGGGCTGCCGCCCCCAACCGATTATCAGTTCAGCAGAAAGCTTTTTCATTTTTCATGCAGAGCAAGCATTTAGAAAGAGGGAGCAGGATGATTAAAATATTGTATCTGGAAGCAAAGGTTTTTGACTTAAACCCAGCTATAGTACATTGCTGGATTGGCTAGGTTTTTGAGGATGAGCAGTGGGCTATGCCCGTTGTGGTTACTACTTAGCAGTCTGACTGAAGAGAAGGGTGGTTGGGCAAATGCATTTTTCATTGGAACAAAGGCTTACAGGTAAACTCGTTGTGGTTACTGCTTAGCAGTCTGACTGAAGAAAAGAGTGCAAAGGGTGGTTGGGCAAATGCATTTTTTATAGGAACAAAGACTTACAGTTAAACACCGCTCACAATGCTATGGCGTGTAGTTTTTAAAGGATTTACAGTAATTATCAAAAGCAGTGCTGCCGTTGAGGGTAGGCTCGGCCTTCTTACTTTATCTGTTATTTTTCAGAGTAAGCTCAGGTAGTCCTTAGAAGAAGAAAATTGCTGTTATGGAATATGGAAAAAAATGTCTTCCATACCATACCCTGCAGATCAGGTTATAAACTTTGCCCAGGGTTGGGCATTAACTCATTAATAACAAAGTTAGGTTTTCATTAACTATAACTTTTGTTAAACTACTTTAATGCTTACGTTAATCCGTTAAATATCTAGGCTATATACACCATGTGTCCTAATGCCATAATAATAATTGTTTGCAATCGAGTATAGTGTTGTACTGATATTAATATAATGTCGTAATGATTCAAGCAATGTCACAATAGTACATGCTTAACAGTTTATTTGTTCAGAATTTGTTTTTTTAGAAATAAACAAATAAAATTAAAAAAGGCTTCCACTGTGTCTATCTTTATTAGAATAGTAAATACCATAGTAGCAGAAATCAAAATGAGTCATTTTTATCTCGTATGGAAATGGAATCATTTTATTAAGCATCAA